>CM077009.1:76694245-79151237 GCA_039090855.1 Macrothele yani
AGCAAAATATAGTTTTCAGCAATATGTGCAATTGAACTTAAATATATAATAATCTAAATAAGAATGGGAAGGTAAATACATCAGCATTATCAGATCTGTAAATGTGTATCACACAGAAAAGTCCAAAACTAGAAGCATTTATTACAAAATTATATCAAAGCACAAGGTAGCCTCGGACTAAAATTACTGGGTAGACAATATTTTGTTTGCTGAAGCTATATTCACGCTATGCGTGAATTTAGCCCACAGACTAAGTTCACGCTCCTTCTGTGATTGGTCCGAACGATTGTAAGGGAGTGGTCTTTTTTGGGTAGGGATTTGATGATTGATGTCTTCCTGTTCAGCTGCACGGAATATTCTGTTGCACTTTGAATTATTGTCTTTAGATGGCGTCGTGTTCTGTTCTGTAGGTTGTTTATATGAGATTTGTTCTGTTGTAAATTGTGATAAATGTTTAGATAGGCGAAGCGGTAAGTATGTTTGAGTAGGTGCCATTGAAGAATTTTTTAAATTAGAATAGGAGACAGCATGTAATTTCGCCATACCGTACGCGTCTTTTGGGGCAGTTTCTTGAAAACATAAATGAGTTTTTTACTGATTAAAAAGTGTGCAAATTAGCGGAGGTAAGCTGTGCGAAGAAATTACAGTCACTTAACTAACTCGGCCCCATCAGTCCAATGTCATATGTTTGGAGGAAGACTTCGTATTCATGTCTTGCATATTGTATATATTTAAACTAGTAATTGAAAACTACTTTTTAAAAGTAGCTAACTACTGCTACAATCACATTCTTGAAAAGTACCTTCGCTACAGCTACAACTACGTTTTTTTGAAAAGTAGCTACTTTTGATACCTAAGTTAAAGGTACAAATTCTGGAGATCTTTATATGCATATTTTTCATTTTTTTCCATCTTCGATATATCGAGAAATACTTATATATTTCTATTTGTAGCAATGCTGCACCAGTGGTATAACTACTAGGTAATGAAGTGGCAAGACGCAGCTGCTAGTTCTAATTTTATGGAGAAAAAAAAACAAATAATTAACCCAAAGATTCTGATTTTCTCTTTAAGATAAACTTAGCTAAAAAGATATCAGATTTTTCTTTTAAGATAAACTTAGCTAATAAATGTCAAGTTACTTTAAAACACTAGATTTCCTACAGATTGAAGCTCTTTGGCTCGGTTGTAATACGATCACTGCAATATTTTTGATACGATTGCTCTGCAAAGAATTGTAAATAATATGATTGCTCTGCAAAGGATTGTAAATAATACGATTGCTCTGCATGGCTTGTAAAACGATTGCTCTGCAATGATTTGTAAATAATATGATTGCTCTCCAATTGCCTTTTCTCTGTGCTGAGGAGGAAAAGTACTAGCACACATGAGAGCACCTGTGGACGATGTGTGAAAACAGTCAGTCACCTAGAATTACGTACATGATAGGTGTAAACTTTTTTTTCGTGGCAGCCACAGATTTGTGATGGGTGATTTCTTCAAGTGATTTTAGTTTTGGACAAAACAATTACACTTTGCTATTTCTTTTAGTACTTATAGTAAGTATGTCTCATTCACTGCATAGGAAAACTTGGAATAGGCTAGCAAATGACATCCATTTGCAAAATGTCACAAAGGTGTCCAAGTGAAGCTCTGTATTAGCAGTGGCGTATATTCGAGGCTAGCTGCGAAGCCCATAGAATGCACAAATCAAAGTATAATGAAATATACACAAATAAAAACAATTAGCAACAGTATTAAGATATGTCGATGCTTTCGCTACGACAATAAACGTGCGGATTTGCTTCTTTTGGACTAAAAGAATCTATCTGGCGAGCAAAGAACAACGGGTCTCCCAGGATGGTGTTATCGTAACGCAAACAGCTCTACATTCAGTCAGTCTTCACTGTTCTGATCCGAAGACCTTCGATACGACCGCCAGCTAGCATTTCCATGACAGCATGAATGAGCAGGTGAAGGGGAATGCTTTGGCAACGGTTCAGCTCAGAAAAGAGAAGACTTGGACTACACATTAGCTCACTCACTTGCTCCCACCGATAATAGTATGTGTTTCACGAGTAGTTGTTTCAGTTTGTGTGAAGTGTCAATAAATTAAAATCGGTAATATTGTATCTTAAATTTGTGGCTTTGTTGGATTCGAACTGTTTTGATAAATTTTTTGAAAGCTTTTCTAAACATCTACTATCAGAACTTAAAGAACTCTATGCTTCAAATTTTGATACAGCTTGACTAAAAATCAATTCAAAAGGTGTTTTGATTCCCTTGATGAATACAAAAAGAAATCAGTAAGAGACATTTTAGTTAAGGTTGCCCCATCTTCGGCCTGCTCGATAGATGGTGCCACGATATATCCCTTGCTGGATCTTTTATTATTTAACGTAACACTGCAATAAATATAGATATTTTTCTATTATATCAAAGGTATCTGAGACTTAGATTGCAATAGTAATCGTAAAAGATATATAAAGCTTGGTGAAAGTTGTCAAGCAAATATTCTAGGCAGCAGGGGTTTAGATGAACATCGTAGAATAAAAGGTCATCACATAAGTAGACTTATCAATCCCGCCCGAGGTGCATCTTCTTTTCAATGCATAGTTTGTGACAAATCATTTACCCTTAAGTCATCATATCTGAGGCATTGCAAAACATTTTCTCATTTTTCTTGCAGCGTTACGTTAAAATAAAAGATCCACTAAGGGACATATCGTGGCGCCATCTATCGAGCAAGCCGAAGACGGAACCTTAGCCGACATTTCTTGTTACATAAAGATGCATAATTTGTTGGACATTGTGTTTAGTGTGGTGTACAAATCAGCAGACCCTAATATTAGTTTCCATCAGTAACTGTCACGAAAGAAGTTTTTCTACATTAAAAAGAATCAAGATATATCTTTTAGAGCCATGTACATTTCAGCAACTTGGCTGTTATGTCAATAGAAAAAGCATTCTTTTTAATTCTTTAAATATGAAAAAGTACTTCGGAAGAAACTTTTTATGCTAAACGTTAGCTAACACTTTGAAGTCCACACAAAAGGAAAGTCAAGAATGGAGTTCATGTACAAATAAAGTATTCAGAAAAAAGAATGGAGTTCATGTACAACATAAGTGTTCAAATCCTGAAATCCTTATAATTAGTTTGTATCATACTAGCAGTGGCATGTACCTAAAATTTAGAAAAAGAGGTTACTTCCTATTAGATTTACAACTGAAAAATAAACACTTAATTTAAAAAAAAAACATTACTAGGAATGTCAGGGGGGGAGGGAGCCCAGGTGTGGGACCCAAGATACGCCACTGAGTATCACGCTAAAGAAAACCTGCAAATAAATGCCTGTAGCTAGTAAGTCTGGATTGCATTCTTATGGTGTAGGACACTGAGTTATCTATTTGTATGCAACCATATCCAGTAATGATCACTAAAGTCTTATAGTTTTATTAACCTTAAGCGTTTAACTATATTTTACCGCGAATCCTTTTATTGCAATAAAATGTATGTTCATGCATTGGTCCACACTCCATGTTAGTGTTATTCCTGATTAGCTGATTGATAACCCTTGAATTATGTACTTCTGTTCCAAAAATTACATAAAAGAGGTAAAACTACAGGGCTCTATAGGTAGCCTCTTATTTTTCCGGACAAATCTACATAACTCCCCTCCCACATATGCACGCACGAAAAACACATCCTCCATTAGTAATTTTCAAAAATCCAGAGAGGAAAAAATTGCTGTGCTTAGGGATACTAAAGTGGCAATATTGTGTGTGTGGGAGGGGGGACTTTGTCCTAGTTATGCCATTGTGCTAGCACACGAACACTACTGTAAAAGTATATTACAGTAACAGCATTACTTCTAATCACTGATTTATATTAATATTTAAATCTGGCAAATAACCCAGATGCTAGTAAGTACATGACATTTAAGCTGTTAAAGTGGCTTCGTAACTTACCAGTTTTAATTACAGTAACTTCATAACATTAACACTATGTATTTTGAAAGTGTACTGGCATAGACTACAACTGGTCTGTTTAAATTTGGCAAACTATGTCGGATAGAACGTAAACCTTTGTATTATGTTAAAAATGATAGTTACATTTATCACTTGAACTTTTTAAATTACATTATAAATGATATTCTTATCTTACTGCTCATCATAATGTAGCCATACTTCAGGAAAACAAAGCGTGGGCATGTAAGCATTTCATTCATCTTGAAGTTAGTTCCCCAACTCCGAAACTATGACAAATAGCACAAAATGTCAATTGTGAAGTTTGGGAGCACCATGTGTTTGCTACAGATTGGTCATAAAAGGTGGGGGCCAATGAATAGGGTGAATTAGACTGCACAGTGAGGATTGTGGCAAGGTATGGAAGTGTATTTACAGTATATCCTGGAAGTACAGTGTCATCAGGTGAGATGCTTTCTAGGGATTCAGGAGCAAAAAAATCTCTGGTGCCGTTGAGGCCTGGAATGTAGCAGAGCCCTCAACCTAACTGAATCGGACTGTTTTACCTAACTGAATCGGACTGTTTTTACCTAACTGAATCGGACTATTTTACCTAACTGAATCAGACTGTTTTACCTAACTGAATCAGACTGTTTTTACCTAACTGAATCAGACTGTTTTTTAATTTATTTATTCAATCGTCGATCCATCGAAATATATGTTCTTTTTTTAACAAAATTAATCTTGGCAGAGTTTTTTCTTTCTACTTCTCTCTCTCTTTTTTATTCTTTCTTCGTAGTGGCTAAGCACATATCCATAGATTTTTTGTTTAAGCCAAAACCACCTCAAAAAATAGCCAGTGAAGTGGGCACCTGTACGCTATATGTACAATATATGTATATTCAATTTCAAAGGTTTGTACGACCTTCAAGTAAATCCTTATATTTATATAATGACGAGACAAAGAATTTCTTATTTATACAAAAAAATCATTAGCATGTGTGAACTGCATATTTTATTGCACTTTTCTTGTATATCTTTTAAAGTACAACATAGCTTTACGCTTTGAAGAGTGCTTAAACTCAGTTTCTTGAAGATTCATGGGCATCCTGCAAACTTTTACTCCTCTGAAACTCTTATTTGCCCGTGGCAAGGATAACCTGACTGTGGAGTGCACATTTTAACACAATAAATAATGACATGAAAAATTTATGAAAGGAATTAAAAAACTAAGAAATGTGCGAAAAAAGTGTTGCCTTTTTTTGCAATATTTTTGTCAAATATCAAAGTTTTCAATTTTATCTGTCGCTCCTCCAAATTAAAAAGCAAGGCCCTGCAGCATGTTGATCCTAGGTATTATTACCTTGTGTGCAAGTAAGCAAAGTACTGTGACTTCCGTACATGTGTGCAATGCTAGTTTAGTGATGACACACAGTGAATGCATATTATTTAAGGTTTCCTATGCAGGTGAAATAAGGTAACATGACTTCCTTGAATGACAACTGTATGTACAATGGAGTACACTTCTGAACAGTGGTCTGAGATAGTGTTGATATATGGAGAATGTTGGTGAAATGCACATGCAGCTGCTCAGCTGTACTCGTAGCATTTTCCTGGTGGTCCTTGTCCTACACCTTCCACGATCACACCCGCCTTGTACAACATAACATCTCTGCCAAACAAGTAACACTATGACTTGGTAATGCTCTGGTAGACCACATCAATCCTTGAATAGGTTGAGCGCTGTGAGCGTTGTGTCCTTTGCACTTGCCCACCCGTAATATAGTGTACGAGAACTCGCTGTGGCCTGATAGCTAGATGTGCATGGAAGATACTGTGAATCATGGGTTTTACGCATACGACAGAGTACCCCAGCAGGCCATGTATACTGGTGATCATCAGTTCCATACAGACCGGTGTAATTATGTCCTCAATCAAAAGTCAATGAACCTATTATAGTTTCTAGCGAACATTTTGTGGACAGATGAATTCACATTCACACAACAGGCACAATCACAGGAGCATGGATGAGCAATGGTGGTTACAAGTAAGTCCAGGTATGTTGGTGGTTTAATGTCTGGTGTGGCATCTGGAAAAACATTTGCCAGATCAGTGTTCTTCCAAGGTTCTCTCACTGGACTACAATATCTACAACTGCTCCATGGTACCATACCAGACTTTTCGAATGATGTTTCATGTACAGTCTCATATGTGGTTTCAAAGCAATGGCACACATTGCACAGCATCGGTCAGCAACTTTCTCACCGCCACGTTCCACTGATACATCTAGGGCTTGGCAGCCCGAGTCACCAGACCTAACCCACTGGATTTTTTCCTGTTGAGGTTACTTTGAAATCTAAGGTATATGATACATCAACCCCTGCAGGTGTGCTGCAAGAGCAGGTTCTTGCAGGATAGTTACCAGTGCTGAAAGTTAACTGATATTCTTGATACCTACTATGTAAGTCACATCCAGGAACACATTGTAACAAATGATGGTCATTTGGAATACTCTTAACTTTGATAGATATGTTTCTTTCTAGTAATGTAATAGCTGAGGGCCTCTATGTCAACAACACATGGCTGCACTTAATGATTTGTGTAAGTTGATTGTGTGGTGTGTACTATTAAATGTCTACAACTTATTCTGAGTATTATTTTCAGATCTTGTGTTCATATTACACTGCCATAGTAGTGCTGTTTCTTCATCAGCTTGTCATGGCATTTACTTTCATGGTTACCTAAATGCACTCATACATTTGCCTCCTCAATGTACAGCCTAATTTTTACCTATTGACCTACACATTTTATTACCAATTTTAGCAAACACATGATGCTCCCCAACTTTGCAATTTACATTTTTTCAGATTTTGGGGTACTAGCTTCCCAGATTTATACCAGGTGCACTACAGTCAAGCTTATTGGATCTGCCCCTGGCACATTTCCTGATCCTGTTGGTCGTTGGTTCCACATCTAAGGATGTGAAGCTTCTGTTTGCCAATGCAGCTGTGTGCGTGTATATATATATATATGTGTGTGTGTGTGTGTGTGTGTGTGTGTGTGTGTGTGTCCACTTTATATTTATGTAATAAAAATAAAGGACCTTGTTCAATTTCCCAGGACATGTTCTACACCCCAAAATAAGACATATACTATATAAACATTAATGAGGAACAATTTTGCTTACCCTTTATAACCTTTTTTTTTTTTTTTTTTTATGTAAATTTCTTGCCAGTGTTAGCTATAAAAATGTCTGTTGAAATGATTTTGAAGACACACATTGCATTGGTATGTTTACAGGAAGAAAAGTGCTTGCAATTTCTGATATGAGACTCAACACAGCCTGGGCATGTGTTTTTATTGACTGTTGAACTCATTAAAATTTAGTGGAGGTGTTGTGGATTGTCTGACAGTTGTTTGGAACTTGCTTCTGAACCGTGTCAGTGAATGGAGTGGAGTAAATGAGAGTTTTTAAATGTCCCCACAAGTAGAAATCCATTGGAAAATCTGGAAAGCACTAGTGCCAAGCTGAATGTCCTCAGTGACCTATTCACTGGGCAGGGTAGTTATTGTCCAAGAGTTCTTGTATCATATAGCTAAAATGACTTGGGGCTCATGGACTATATACATTGTGAACCATATACATTTATACATACATAAACCATATTCATTGTGGGAAGTATCAATGGCGCATTCTCTACTTCAGATGCCACCATGCATGTTTTTCTCTGCCCATAAGTGATTGTTGTGAAAATTTATGATGCTCTCACTGGTGAATCTGGCCTCATCTGTAAAGAGCACTGATGAAATGAATGGGTCACCACCCATTTATGCATACTCCATTAGCCAGTTGTTTGTGATGGATAATCAGGAGATGTGAAATCCTGCACATGCTACACGTAGTATGGGTACAAGCTCTGTTCATACAGAACTCTCGGCAAGGTCATGCTTTTGAGATATTTTCTATTGCAGCTATTTCTTTATTCTGGGCACCAGGATTCTCTCCTCTAAAGCAAGTGTCCGGATGGCTCTTTGTCTCCTACTGTTTGCAGTAATGGGCTCTCTCTCTCTCTCTCTCTCTCTCTCTCTCTCTCTCTCTCTCTCTCTCTCTCTCTCTCTCTCTCTCTCTCTCTCTCTCTCTCTCTCTCATATGAGCATGTGACTGTAAACAGTGACAAATGTTTCCCTGTGTGTAAGGTGCTGATGTGATTATGTTTGATGGTACGTAGATATGCCTAACCTCCCAACTTTTACCAAGTGATTTCAATACAAAAGATGTGTCTGTGTCAATTCATGAAATGAATAACCTTCCATGCTCATGTGAAAACAGAAGGAGATTAGTGTAGCACATGGTTCGTACACATCCTGGAAAAGTCCTGGAATTCCAAATTGCCCTGGAAATATCCTAAAATTCTGTTACATGTCCTGGAATTCTATCCATTCCTGCCTTTTTGACCCTGCACAATGTTTCATAGTTAAGAATTTTTCTACTGATATAACTTATGTCTGACAAATTTCCCTCCCCACCTCTGTCAAAATGAGGGAGGCTGTTAGTTTTCTTGTCTGTTAACAGTACTGAAGTTGTGTTATTAGCACGTCATTTGTAAAACAAAGATTGTGCCTATGTTATCACTTTGTCCATCCATCAGTGTACAGCATATCTCTGCAACTATCAGTCTGACCAGAAAAATTTCTTTTGCATTGGGAAGCTTGAAATGTGAGAATGATTATCTTTGCATTCCGCACCTTTTTTTTTTTTTTTTTCTGATGCACGTTTCCTCCGCTAGAAGGTGTAAATGCAGATTCTACGAATTCAAAATATATTTTATTTCATATCTTTGCTTCTAAATATCCAGTTGAAATAATTATTTTTTCCTTTCAATGCCATTTATATCAAAGACTGTTATAGGTACAGTCACTTCTTCAAGTAATGCATAGATTTTGCTCTAGGGAGGGCGTAAAGGTAAATTGTGTTTTCTCCAATATCTCTGCTTATGAAAGTCCTATTTCAAAAATTCTCCCGCATCGGATACAGCTCCTGATGGGAAATGTTTTGCACATAATTCCTAATTTCTGTTAAAGAATGCTTTTTGGCCACCAGGAGGTGTAAGTGTTTATTTTTGCTTTGATGTATTCACAGCAAAATCTGAGCTCTTCTGAAAACTCTTGGAAAAATTCTTTCATGAACCGATATCTCTCACCTCGGAAAACCTTTTGAAAATACCTCCTGCATAAAATAGCGCATAGTTTTCCCACCAGGTATTTGAAAAGTCCTTTTTCCGTAACATAGCTTTTACTATGAAGACTACTTTTTGCCTACTTTCAACTTTTCCATTATGCAAAATTCTTCTGCTACAAGGTGTAGAGTCATATTGTATTTCTTCTTTGAAGTGTCTGATTTGGAAATCTCTTTGTCGCTGATACTTTCCTTCTGCTATGAGAAACTTTTTGTGTGCCATTTCTTAATTTTTGTAACATACTGTACTTTTTAGTCACTGGTGGAAGTGAGTAGCTGTTTCTATTTCTGGATGTTTTATTGATTGCAAAACTCCAGTTGATTATTTTTTTTTAGCCAGTTGCATTGACTTTACGAGAGTAATGACGCGTTTATGTTCTAACTATGGATTTTATACCTATATATTTTTGAGTTTTATGGGGTTTTTTTTATTTTATAATTTTCTTCAATGATTGAACTAAAAGCCAAAGTAAAAATTAATTTTTCTCAAATTTAGTATAGCATAATGTACATAAAAGTTTTGTAGAAATTAAACTACTTACATGTTCAGCGACACTTTTGGTATTTCAGTATTTATCTGTGATTCTAAGTTTCTTATTAGCTGCAGCAGAGATCAGTTTTCAACATTCTGTTGTATTAAGTTTGCTCAAGCCGGTAGGGAGCTGTTTGTTGTAGGTTACAGGTTGAACAGACCTATGGTTTCTCTATATTTTAAGTAGGAGCATTTAGATCATATGTCCTGGAAAAGTTTTTCAATTCTACGATTGAAAGAATGTATGAACCATGCTTGCATCTAACCTGCTTGCAAATCACAGTTCAGTGAAATACACAACATTGATACAGAACTGTAATTGGCATTATTCCTAGCTCTGCTGCATCAGCACTTTTATATGGATATTTTACCTTATTTTGACATGTAAAACATGTCTCTAGCATGTGGCCAGACCATTTAGATATACCATGTATGTCAGCTTAACATTTTGCTTTCAGATAATGTGCTGCTTTAAATTTAAAAAAAAAAATGATGTCCAAAACACTTGCAAATTTTAAACTTACACAATCACTACTCAAAAATGTATCCTTTATCAAAAATATTTCATGAAGAAACAAATAAAGAAATACTCTTTTTTTTTCTTATAAAAATTTGGTAAGTGGAAATTTCAAAACTTGATTTCAAAAGTAATGTTCAAGAATGAATGTGTGTATGGAATTTCAATCCTACATATACTGTATACAGTAGTGAACAAGTTAATCCAAGCACTAATATAAAAGAAAAGTTGTAATTTTGCAAGAACATAAGTACAAAAATTAAACTTCAACTTTCCTAATAATTTATATGTGTGCTACTCTGTTCCTAATAAGTTCATTAATTCCTTAGGTATGGACTCTATCAACATAGAATGCATTTTTATTTCTGCATCTCTAAACCATACCTTTATATGGATTGTATGTAATCCTTTGTATCACAATTAAGTTTTCCAAGTATCTTTTTCATTATGGACCACAAATTTTCTATTAGTATAATGACAGGAGAGTTATATGGGTACTCTAGCATTTGGATGTTGTGATTTTTGATGAATCCTCACTTTTTTCGAAGTGTGGCATGGTGTGAGATCCTCTTGGAAGACGAGTTCTTTGTATTTCTAGATCTGCGGGTAAAAGGGTTTTTTTTTTTCCAATATTTTTATCTATTAGTCACTTTTCATCATACTGTCAACAGTTATCCTGGACTGCCACGTCTAATACAACCCAGAACATCTGTTTAGCTGGGTGTGTAGAAGACATAGGGTACTCGCTCTCCTTGGACAAAGAAATGGCTATCATCTGAGAATGCGACCTTCCATTTCTCAACAGTACAATCTTTGTGCACCTTTGTTCGCAGGAGCCGCTTCTGCATAGCTTCCATCAACAGTTGTTCTATTTGGTCTGCTGGCAGTCCTCTCAGCTTCCAACAATCTTCGATAGACTGTCATGTCAGAAACATTAAACCCAGTAGCTGCCAAGTCTATAGCAGACAATCTTGGATTCACATTACTTCTTCTAACTAGTAACCAGTCTTGAGTATGTATAATATTCCTTTTTCACCCACATTTTCTTTTTCTGTCAGGGAGAAAAGGTATTTGTCTAACCTCTTTTAAATTTCATTAACAGTACGTAAAGGCTAAACCACTCATTGGCAATTTGTCTTGGAGATGTATCCATTTTGTGTACACACTAGAAAACATGGAAAATGCTATTAAGAAATGTAGGTTTCAGTTAAACATTGTAAAGCCACAACTGACAATTGTAAACTGAAACCAAAACTAACATTGTTGTGAACCAAACCAAAAACTTGACAAAGTTTTGGTTTTGGTTTTAGTTCACTTGTTCAGATTAATTTATTTGCTACAGTATATATATTTTCTCTAAATATTGCACAGATAGCAGATATCTTTGAAATGTATGCACACACACACACACACACACACATCATTTAAAATTTTGCTGTATGGCCACTTTTGTGATGGTAGGCCAAAAGCAGTAGACTGATATGAATAATAATTTTTCATTAAAATTTCAGTATGATAAAAGTTATGAAATTTCATCAAAATTCATTTCCAAGAAACATATTTACAACTCCCAGACATTGTCTGCCTTCCCTAATGGATTTCTGATTATTTAAATTTTAAACATATTTCTTCTTTTTGGAAATCTTTATCTGCAGTCATTTGGATAAACTAATTTGAAAATGAAATGTCATAAAAGTATTGATAAAAAATATTCTAATTCTAGATAAGTTTCACTCCTCAGGTCTATTCACTATGCATATTTTAATAGGATGACAATCTGGATTAAAATGATCATTTTTGACAAACAGTACACTTAGGATGCCAGATATAATTGCATTCATTCTTACGGAGCCAGATTACAGCTGCTAGTTGTTTAAGGACTGCTTGACCTAATAGACAGATTTGAAATTAAAACGCATACGAATCTTGGAAGTGTGTATCCATTTTCATGTTTACATATTTACAAAAGAAAAAAAGAATTATCATAAATATGCTGTTTCCAGTTCATTCATTTTGAATGTGGCATAACTAATAAAAAAATAACCAAACAGGTTGGTTGCCTCTAAAGGTTTCTTTTCTTTTTTTTTTTTTTTTTTTTTTTTGTAATTTATTTAGATTTCTGGATGTGAAATTCATCAAAATGCATTCAAGGAAAGCCTAATTGCAGCTTCCTTTGATTCTTGGTACACATTGCCTTTGCTAATTCAGCCATGTTTCCAACTTCCAACTGCAGATTTAGCCGTAGTTTCATCTTGCAAGTGTGCGTTCATAGATTTACTTATGTGTACTACAATTTGCAAAATAGATATAGCAGACTACGTACTTTTAAGAATTTCAAAAAATATGGCCAACCTGATTTATGTTAATCACAGTTAGTCTACTAGGTTGATTTGATCCAAAATTACTATTTCTGAATAAAATTTCACTAATTATTCCAACTGCAAAATTCCTATCAAGATTCCGTCATTCAACTTAATTACAGCTTCCTCTTAATTGTTGTCTAACACACACTAGCATCAATGAGGCAGAAGCAGCAGCATTCTTACCAAAATCCAAGAGGCAACTAGCCGACTGAGCTGCAAGACATCTAGTAGAAGAATCAAAGAACCAATTGTACGATGAAGAAACCAGAAATCACACACGACACAAATCTGAAACTTTGAGACAAGATAACTGAGAAGTTTTAATAAGCACACAAAGTACAGGACCCCAATACGTACAGTATTTGCACCAAGATGGAAGAACAAGTAATTGGGCTAGTGGGCAGTGATTCTGTGAGAACATACGTCTAATGCATTTAGCTTTTTAAAACTTCCTTGTAGAAACATCTGCTCAAAATGTCTGGTTAGTGGTTAAAAATTCACTTATATAAGCAGATCCACATATTTGTAGTGAGTTACACAGTTCTTGCATGATGGTTATAGCATGACCATGTCTCAGATTCAAGCAAGCAATAGGCAGGTTTGCAAAAAATTCAGCTACTAACTTTTTTAAAACAAGTACTCTTAAAGTATGAAAAAACTTACCCCCCCCCCCAAAAAAAAAAAAAAACATCGTTGTGGTCTTATTCCACAAGATCAGAACTTGTGTCACATTTGTTTGCATGCAAAACTGTTTCAGCATACCCATGATAGAAAACATGTTTCTCTTGCTTTAGGAGCATGTATATTCTTGTAAACAAAGATATGCGATAAAGTGTTGTTTGCTCTTTACATTATTGTAATGTCATAAAATTTCACCATCATGAACATTGCCTTTAGTGGTTCATCTTACTGTAATATGAGAAAACATTTTATTTTACAGTTAAAAGAAGTCTCTTGACATTTCCCATGGGACATCCAGTATGAGTGAATTGATGTTGACACATATTCATGGCAAAACCCTCTGTATTCACTTTAACTGCATGTTTAACAGTTTGCCTATGTGCCCCTAAATATTTTCTGTTGTCACCTCACCAGCCTGTAATATGATGTGTCATTATCACAGCAGTACAAGAATTCATTATCCATATTTTCTGTGGAAAGAGGTTTGACTAATGTTTCATGTGTCGGAGTCAATAGTGTGAATAGTGCTTTCTGTTTTTCTGTATTTCTTTTATAGGTCTACACTGTGTCCCAAAGTCACTTATTAGGTGTACAACTTTGATACTTCAGTAATTATGTTTTAAAGCAATTATCAGGACAGACAATAATACATGTACAAAATCCCTTATAGAAAATAAATAGTTTGCAAAGTTTCATTTTGTTGTGTTATAATGCAACTGCAATTTAAAGTCTGCATTTCATTGTGTTATTACTCGTTTCTTGCTTCTTCTGTTATCATTTTCACAGCTTCCAAATTTGGATTTGGTGAGGTAAAATTATTAAAGACACCCCTAATTACTTAAGGTATTAAATTAGCGACTGCCCATGCAAAAAAAAAAAAAAAAAAATATATATATATATATCTTAGGCTCATGTACATTATGCCAATATTGAAGATATTACCAATTGTATAAGAAATGAATGCCAAAAGGCAAATTTGGACATTGGTATCTGTGCAGAATGATATGCCACCTGACAGTGAGCAAAGACAGGATTAACAATTGTGCAAGAGGCTATTTGTTACTTGCTATTGGTGAGACAGAAGCAAGTGTAGGGTCAGCATTGAAAGGGAGAGAGATACACAAAATAGATCAGTATATAATGAATTTTCATAGTTTTAAAGGCTGTGAAAATATGGGATACTGCTTGGATAACTGGATCTGTGTAAAAGCACAAAATGCATTGCACATAGTGAATACAATCCTTAGACTACAGGATTTTGGTCATTTTTAAAGGGGGGTTCACAGTACTCCTGGAATTTAACTTAAATTTCAGGATTAGAAAGATACAGTTCAAATGTTTTATAATTATAATATTTACCTTCATGAAATTGGCTCAGTTACATAGTATTACCTATAGTATACAGTTACCTGTAATGCTGTTTGCCCCCCTTTCTAGCAATTAAAACTTGTAATATGTAAACTGAAGCCATAGACTGCTGTATCCTTTGGCAATATTAACTACATGCTATACAAGTCATGTTGAACTTTGGTAGGTGAAAATGTTTGTCATTCAGCATTAGACACACTGATGTAATACCCGTTCACTGTAACAGTTTGTTACATGTTCTTAGCCACTTGCATATGTGGGTGTATCATGTGTATGTCATTCCATGTCAAATCCAGGATTTTTTTTTTTTTTTTTACAAGTACTTATCCCCAGTATGTGTCATTCCCCAAAGCTTTCATTTTTTTATTGTTGATGAATCAATAGATATCAGTATTTGAAATTATGAAAATGTTGGCTTGTGGGATCAGTGTTGTTGCATTCAGAGAGTTTTTTCCAGGGGAAAATTAAAAATTTCGGGGAGGGAGGCTAAAGTTTGTTGACTAATTATATATATATCACAATTTTTGTTATTTATTTATATAAAATTTTTAAATAGAGTACACACATTTTCTTATGCTCTTATATCGCAAATGCAAATTCCACGAAATCTACACAAACAAGTGAGTAAAAATGTTATACCTTTGCTTTAATTCAGTAATGGACCACGGATTGCACAATGGGGTGGTGTAAAATATTGAGGATGCCTGTAAGGTAAGGCTGTGCTGAAGAAAATCCTTCCAAGACATTATGGGTGGTAAAAATGTCCTCGCCTTACTACTTACTATTAGCGTGTTTCTGATTATTAAGGAATCATTACAGTGTTACCTGAAAACGTATGGTGTAATCATTTCCCTGCCTTTTGGTTTGTCTTTTTAGATTATTTAGAATAGCAAATAGTAGTAAAAAACAACTAAAAACTAACAAACCGTTTAAACGGCAGTTTGAGATGCCTCGATTTTATTTATTTTTTCACCGAGTAAAAACCACCGCCAGGTGCGGAAAAAATCATTAGGGGAACAATTTCTAATAATTTGCTATTGTTAAAAAGTAGGCGGCAAATATTTTGTTGTATTGGAAGCACTAATGTCACGTTACTACACTGAGGCATTAATATGGACAGGCAGCATCCAGAAGACTGAAATAAAACTGTTTTTTTATGCTATCTTGACTGAAATAAAACTGTTTTTTTATGCTATCTTGACTGAAATAAAACTGTTTTTTTTATGCTATCTTGACTGAAATAAAACTGTTTTTTTATGCTATCTTGAGTGAAATAAAACTGTTTTTTTATGCTATCTTGACTGAAATAAAACTGTTTTTATATGCTATCTTGCAAAATATGACGATGTATTGCAGTGCAAACATCTTTACTGTGTGGAATTAGGTTTTTATTGCGGAAGTAATCCGAGGTGTCTGTGCTTGAAAAATTACCCCTTCAGCGAGGACTGTTTAATGTTTTGTTGAAGGATGATAGAAATTTCAGACTGAAGTCCATGTGGACGGGTTTTTTTTATTAAAATAATATTTTCCCTCATTTTCTTAACTTTTTTTAAAATCAATTTCTCCAAATATTCAGCTATCTGTATAAACGAACACAGACTAAAATAAGGGGAGATCGCCCAAAAACCTACGGGGAATGAGGGTAGGGGCCTTCATGGATTTTCGGGTGGGGGCTAAGCACCCCCGAGAAGATACCTGATAACATCACTGTGTGGGATGTATTTGCACAAAAACATGAGTACCTAAATTTCTTATAATGATGGAAATACCAAAATTGTCATCTTCAAGTAAATTCCTATGCAAAAT
The DNA here is from genome assembly GCA_039090855.1 of Macrothele yani. Lineage (NCBI taxonomy): Eukaryota > Metazoa > Arthropoda > Arachnida > Araneae > Macrothelidae > Macrothele > Macrothele yani. The sequence continues at coordinate 76,710,715 of CM077009.1, forward strand.
CCATGGATGCAATTGAACGTTTCTGTCGAAGTTTTTGAGTTTTAAGCATTGTTTTTCTTTTAATTAAAAGGAACTGGCGTGGCCTTGTATGTATTGAAAGTTACAACAAATATGACCTAACATAAAAAAGAAAAAAAAAGTGTGAGTGAGTGAGAAGAGAAAGAGTGTTAACTTTCAGCCGAGGAGCTGAGAAACCAATTTTTTAAACATGACACATACACAAAAGCAGTAAAATGGTGTATCTTCACAAGTGGCTAACCAACTCTTGATTTTTATGCTGTATCTGTCGTTAGCATAGGGGCAGTAACCATCCGTCTGCATCGAAGCCCCGTACGCAGCAGGATTCGCTGAACTGTCCTTTTAGACACACTTCCAGTAGCCCCCTGGTTCATTCAGCCAGTGAATTGCTCCACTGAATCGCGTCGATCGGCCCTCACGCGGTTTTTTATGCTATCAGCCGACGTTCACCTCTTACATCAATGGCACGTAGTGCTCCGCAGTTTCCAGATCGCTTATTCGCAGGGTTGCCATTTCTCCAATCACAATACACTTTAACCACAGCAGCACGCGAACAGTTCACAAACTGCGCTGTTTCAGAAATACTGCCACCCCTGTCCCGAAAGCCGATGATTATACCTTTTTGCAAATCTGATAAATCGCTCCTTTTATCCATGACAGCAGCGAGTGATATGTTATCAGAATGCATACAGTACACCATATGTACCCTCCAAGCCAGCTCACGACACGTGCCTACTTTCGTTGGGTACGCGCTGTTGACGTCAAAAGTAGGAGGAGATGGTCTACAATAATATGACTCGACTATATATATATATACACTGACGGAAAAAAAATCCCAACACCACGAAAAAATAGTTGTAGAGGAATGAAATGGCGGCAATACATTTGTATAGGTAACACATTTAATCGATTAAGGTTTCAAGATCACAGCTTATTGTAAGCGCGAGAAGAGCCATTTTAAATGTGAAATGCTGGTACATTAATAACCGGTGTAACCGCCAGAATGTTCTAACCAACACACGGCCATCACTGGCACCCAGGCAGAACCAGCTTTCATCAGAAAACACAACAGATCACTCCGTTCTCCAATGAGCTCTAGCTTGACACCACTGATGTCGAAAACGGCAGTGGTTTGGAGTAAGTGGAATGCACGCTACAGGGCGTCTGGCTCGGAGCTGTCCAAGTAACCGATTTGTAACAGTTCGTTGTGTCACTGTGGTGGCAACTTTAGCTCGAATTGCTGCCGCAGACGCGGTACGATGCGCCACGGCGATACGCCGTACACGGCGGTCTTCCCTCTCAGTAGTGCCACGTGGCCGGCCGGAACCCTGTCTTCTTGAGGCAGTACCTTCCCTTGACCACCGCTGCCAACAATCGTGCACAGTGGCTACATTCCTGCCAAGTCGTTCTGCAATATTGCGGAAAGAAAATCCACCTTCTCGTAGCCCTATTACACGACCTCGTTCAAACTCCGTGAGCTGTTGGTAATGGCTTCTTCGTCTTCTTAAACGCATTCTTGACTAACATCAACACCGTACGTCGAATCTCAACGATAACTAACGCTCACGAACGTTACAGCGCGTATTTACAGCAAACCTGCTTTGCATGTTCCGAGGGGCGCTACTAGCGCCACACGTATGCGCCAAGCGCGAAATTTGCATAGACGTCATCTTACAGATGTACTCTCACCGCCTACCAACTGTCGTTTATCTAACACAACCCCTTCTTGGTGTTGGGATTTTTTTTCCGTCAGTGTATATATATATACACACAAACACACAAGGTCGAGTCGCATTAGTGTGACCACCAACTAATACCCAGAGTAACCGCCGTGTGCAGCACAAACAGCAGCTAGACGGGCTGGGAGTGACTTGCTGGAAGGTGTTTTTTTTTTCATTGGAGGTTTAACGACCACCGTGAGCAACTCAATGGGTTATAAGCAGTCGCCCGTCCCTAATTTAGGGTCACTGGTTCCAGGGAAGGGAGAGAGCCAGTGCCGTAAGACAAACACAACATCCATGCCTCACTGGGATTCGAACCCGGACCCCGTTCGGACGAATGATCAGAGGCCATCGCTTAGACCACTGTGCCACCTGGAAGGTGTTCACAGGTATGTGGAGCATGCTGACTGCAGTGCATCTGACAGCTGCTGGAGGGTGCGTGGTGGAGATCTATAGAGCGAACAACACGATCGAGGTGGTCCCACAGATGCTCAATTGGGTTTAAGTCTGGGGAATTAGGGGGCCAGGGAAGTACTTTGAAGTCTTCACCGTGCTCTTCCAAGTTCCAACCACTGTCGGACATTTCGAGCTGTGTGATACGTCGCATTGTCGTGCTGGAAGATCTCATCCGCCCCAGGGAAGACAATCGGCATGTATGAGTGTACGTGGTCTGCAAGGATGAATTCATAACGAATTCGGTCCATAGTGCCTACCACAGGCATGAGTGGACCCAGAGAAGGCCACGAAAACATTGCCTAGACCATAATGCTGCCCCCACCAGCTTGTGTTCTTCCAGCAATGGTTGAAGAGTGTTTATTCTCCGATGTTTCTCGCCTTATACGACAACGTCCATCCGTTCGGTCAAGCAGAAAACGTGACTCGTCGGAGAAGACAATCCTTTGCTCATCAGCGGAGGTCCAATTTTTTTTTTTTTTTTTTTTTTTTTGGTTGGAGGTTTAACGACCACCGTGAGCAACTCAATGGGCTATAAGCAGTCGCCCGTCCCTAATTTAGGGTCACTGGTTCCAGGGAAGGGAGAGAGCCAGTGCCGTAAGACAAACACAACATCCATGCCTGACCGGGATTTGAACCCGGACCCCGTTCGGACGAATGATCAGAGGCCATCGCTTAGACCACTGCGCCACCGGGGCGGCCGGAGGTCCAATTACGATACTGCCTTAGAAATGTAAGAGTTTTATGCCAATGCACCTTCGGTAGCATAGCTGCAGTGACCATCCGTTGACAATTATGAAAAATAAAAATACAGAAACATATAATCTCTAGAACCTTTATATATCTATTTATTTTTTGCTCTTCTCGTTTTTTGTTTAAGATAGAGCTAATTGTTTATATTTTTGATAAACGTTTGGAAATCACAGCCTGAATTTCATTTTTTTAAATAATAATATTCAGCGAAAGAATATATTTCCTTTTTCATTTGCTGATGGGCAATTACAATTGCGTTTCAAAATATACGTCGAATCTCGTAGTTTATCTGTTTGCATCCCCCCTTTTATTTTTTATTTTCCTCCTGACAAAGGAACAGACGTGCCCTCCCACGTCTGCCCCCTCAATAATTTGCTGAAGTCGGCGCCCCTGATACATATTATATTCACATAGCGAATATACGTATAGCATATGCACATAGCGTATACATTTGATAGATATAGTAGATATTGATGTTTACGTAGGGTGTCCTAAAAGTTATCGGACCGCCAATGAAGGAATAATCGTACATATAGTGCCGAAAAGATAACGAAATCATATAATGTTCAATGCGTGGATCACTATATCTAGCAGTTCAGAGTAATGCAACATTTTACAATGTGCAATAAAAAAAAATGTTCTTCAATTAAATTCATGTAGCTTTTTTTTTTTTTTTACATTTATAGACTATGTAATTTTTTGAACATGTAAAATAATCTTTTGGAATGTTTAATTTGTGACGTACATCGCTCTTAATCTCTTGGGGGAGGGGGCTTAAGCACTCAAAGCCCCCCCCCATGTGTGCTCCAGTGCATTTAAAACATGCCAAGGAAAATTAAAGCAGGTGGGGATATACCCCAGCAAAAACAGTCTTGCTGGGCCAGCACTGGGCCATTGCTGGCAGCCAGCTCAGCCAAAAATGACCCAGCACTATGTTGCCGCTGCCGAACCGTCAATAAGCCGCCCCGGTGGCGCAGTGGTCTAAGGCGCTGGCCTCTGATCATTCGTCCGTAAGGGGTCCGGGTTCGAATCCCGGTCAGGCATGGATGTTGTGTTTGTCTTACGGCACTGGCTCTCTCCCTTCCCTGGAACCAGTGACCCTAAATTAGGGACGGGCGACTGCTTATAGCCCATTGAGTTGCTCACGGTGGTCGTTAAACCTCCAATCAAAAAAAAAAAAAAAAAAAGAACCGTCAATAAAATGTTCGGGCGGCCAACAGAAGGGCCAGCAGTTCAGGCCAACCGCTGGCCAACAGTTGGCACCCTATCAGTTCTCATATGCCACAACAGGGCCATCAGTTGTCCATCACAGGCAGTAGCTGCCACAAGTGGCCCTTCAGTGGTCCTGCAAGCACGTGCCAGAAATGATGGCTAGCCTAATGTGGTCCGCTAGTGGGCCGTTAGTGGCAGCCAGCAACCACGTGACATAACTGGTGGCTTGCCGAATCTTGTACGCCAATTTCCCAGTAGTAGCCATAATAAAAAAAAAAAAAAAAAAATCAAGGACAACCGCAGTTTCCCAAAGCTACATTTTTTTTTTTTACCCTTACGAAAACTTGTGAATTAACGCACTGCGCTGGGGAAATTTTCTCAACAGACCGGAAAAACGCCCGCTTGCATCAGAGAGTATTTAAACCAGGGCCGTTGGCGTGGCAGCTGAGCTCTCTACCGACCGGACTAATTTGCCGCGCTCGAGCGAATGCCTAAAGCTGTCTGTTTCGTATGCATTGTGTAATCGAATGCTTCCCTCTTTCATTTTACAATATTGCGAGGTATTTTTCATAAAAGTCAGTTTCATATAATTCATAAATTAATTTTTTCAACGTAACGATAGTTTGTTTTTTTACTTTAAGGAAACTTCACTCATTTTCAAGGAGTGTACATACTTAGAGTCGCTTTCCAAAGTTTTGTACTGTCCTTGTCGTCTTGAAAAGAGATTATTGAATAAATATATATTTACCCCGGTTCATGTCACGTTATGTTACATTTTTAACGTTGTGTCTTTCCTTTCCGTTGTCCGAAGCTACATTTGTTTTAAAGAGTAAAGATATTGTATTTTACTTCTCGTTATTTTTAGAAGCGAATTCCTCCCATTCTTGTGTATTTAGTCTTGTGTACACCTCATAGCGTTGCTTTTTTTCTCTTTCAAATAATTAATAAATTTTGTACGCGTATAATTCTTTTTCTTTTCTTCCAACAAACATTGTTTTAATGGTTTTCCAGGACATTTGTTTCAAATTTTTGCTTGTTATTCATCCACTCCATTCCATGAATTGTTATTCATGGGAATGGAGTGGGTGTATTTCATGGCTGTAATCTAGTATTTCACGGCTTAATCTGATATCTTCGTCGACGCAAAATTTCATTAGGAAATTAATTCGCCTCTCTACATATGGATTTTTTCTTAACATCCACTAAAATAACACGATGGCGATAGCGTCGTCTTCAACTAACTGGTACCGGAAGCAACTAACTGCGCATGCGCAGTCCCGTTGCTTCCACCTGCTGTTGGGGTTGCATTGGTTGCCAGCAACGGCCCACTAGTGGCACTTGCTTGGAGGCCCACAATTCACGGCGATGCTGCAGGGCCATCAATGGCTCGCCAACTGATAGCGCTGCCACCAACGGACCACTACCGGGCCGTGAGCGGCCGATTTCAGCCAGCAGTGACCCATCACTGCCAGCTGGTGGCCAGCAGTTTCCCAGCACTTGTGTTTTTGCTGGGACAGGGTGTCCGTAAAGTCTTTCACACCCTACAAAAATTAATATAAAAAAATTTATGCAAGTTAAAATAAAATGGTTGGCGACATAATATAGCAGCACTCATAAATTATTTTTTTTATTTCTGTGTTCTTTAGATGAGCGCTACTGCTGAATAAGATGAGCATTTCATCGATAATGGCTTCCATGCAAGAAAAAGCGGCATGCGTGTTGTGGTTCCATGAGACCAAATCGGCGGTTACCGTCCAGGGTCATTTCAGAAAAGAGTGCAGATGATCGTCATCGGACCAAATAAGCATAAAAGCTTGGTATGAAAAGTTTAAAGCGACGGGTAGTGTAAGTGTTGGCGATCTTCCCCGAGCGGGTCGAACACCTGTTACACAAGTGACAGCTGCAGCTGTTCAGGAGACATTTCTGCAAAGCCCCTGGAAATCCATTCGTCGTGCATCACTGGAAACTGGGATTCCCCGTCCCACGGTTCACAAAATTTTACATAAACGTCATCTCTGTGCTTATAAGGTACAGATCGTTTAAGCTCTTCAGTCTGACTGATGACCGCCTCGCCGTGCTGCGTTTGCGACGGAGATGTTGCAGCGCATAGCTCATGATAGTGATTGTCTGTTTCTCAGATGAAGCCGCATTCGCCGTCTCTAGTACAGTAAATATATACACAATGTACGAATCTGGGGATCAGAAAATCTCCATAATGCCATTGAGCAACAGAGGGTTAGCCCAAAAGTGAACGTATGGGGTGGCCTGATCACTGGCGCACCCACGGGGGATGGTGGCTTTGGGGCTTAATCCCCACCCAAAGCCCTGTACGTCAACTCGTTTATCTACCTATCTAATGCATATCTGTCTATCTTATGCACTATATATATATATACTATGTGCGTATACACCACACATGCATCTAGCCCCCTCCCCCTCCCCAACAGGAATTCCTGGGTGTGCCACTGGGCCTGATGCGTGACAGAATAATGGAACCCTTCTTTTTCATAAAGCCTACAGTAACGTGTACCTGGACATGCTGGAACTTTTTGTAGCACCTCAGTTGCATGCACTCCAACCTTCGGTTATTTTCCAACAAGACGGTGCCCCACCACATTGGTCAATAATAATGGTTCGTGAGTTCCTGAATGACAGACTTCCGGACAGTTGGATTGGCTGCGACGGATCCATGACATACCCACCTCGATCGCCAACATAACCCTTCTAGACTTTTCCCTGTGGAAGACCAAGTTTACTCTAGCAGTGTTCCGGATGTCGAGACGAAGAGCAGAATAACGGACGTCATTGGTTCTGTCTCTGCTGAGATATCAAACAAAACATGGCGTGAAGTCGAATATCGCTTGGATGTCCTCCGGGCCACAAATGGCGCCCATGTGGAGGTGTACTGACACTGGAAAAAAAAAAACTTTACTTGTGCACAATCATTGTCGTGCAATCCCTTTGTTGTACCTGTAATACATATTTTTATATTGGTTTTTGTAATGTGGGAAAGACTTAATGGAATCATATATAGTAACTCCATATTAAGAAATAAAGTTTACATTCCATAATAATTGGTCCTGTGTGTTTACAATTTATTTTGTCAATATTTTTTTACATGAATACAAGTTCGTTTATTTTGTTCAGAATAACTTTCGGGGTTTTTTAAATAAATTAATAAATACATTATCTTTTTCATATTTTTGTTATCACTGCTTCCGTTTTTAATGACCCGTATTGCAAACATTTAAATCTGGAAAACCTAGTTTAAAAATTTGTGCTTTATCTTTATTTATTTATTTATTTGATAGAGGTCTGCAGTGGCGGCTGGCGACTACGTGCTAATGCTGTTGCACGCTAAAAAAAAAAAAAAAAAAAATTAGTAGCGATTGGTATTAAAACAATAAGAATGGCAATTCAAATTGTTTTTGGCGGAAAGTGCATCAATGATTTGCTGCCAACACAAAATCTTATTCTTAACCGGGCAAAGAAAGTTCTTGTTCGCCAATCGGTCTTAAAAACATTGTATTAAGAACTGAAGTCGCGGCGCCCGGCCTTTCGTGCTACTTGTTGGTCAGCACGCCTATACTGTGTGGTTGCTGCTGCAGCTTACGTCACAACCCCCCCCATCTGTCCTTGGGTGTTCTCAAGTAGTCCATAAAGGCTTGCAGCGTACTGAACTTCTCTGAGCACTCCAATCTCTTTCTCCTTAATTAATACAGACATTTGACGTGGACCAGGAACATCAAACAAAGGTATTCGTTCTTTCCAATTTTATAAGTGAGTCACGGAAAAATTCTCATTGGCCGCGAAAAGTTCGCAAAAGGTGTAGTGGAAACATATCCGGCGCGTAACTGGAAGACCTGGGTTCGTTTCCCGGTGGCCGTCAATTGATAATATTTCCGTGACCCACTTATAAACGTGGAAAGATCGAATACCTTTGTTTGATGCTCCTTCTGCTATTGGAACTGGGGACAGGGCAAAGTTTCACCCACAATTCTACAGGATGCGGTAGTTGACCAAAACAGAAGAAAAGCTTGTCTTTTTGTTACCGTGCTGTCAAGAAATTTGCGCGATCAATCAGTTAAATTATTTTCGTGCACTTAAACTTTTTGCTCTTTCTAGTGTAAAGTTTTCGTAATATTTTAATTTCTTGAATGCGTATTTTCGGAGAGGGCGTAAAAATGAAGCTTGATCCACGTGCAATTATTTATACTTTTTTGAGTTTCATAAACTCTTTATGGTGTGATTTCGTACAGTAATTTAGTTAATTCATGTATAATTAATTCATGTTTAATTTCTTAGGAAGTGCACCGAAATCACAAATAATTAATAGGATTACAAGGTTGATTGTACATTGAACAAAGACACCGCAAAAATATTTGCCATTAAAAATACGGAAATGAATAAAAACGTATTTTCAATAAACTTGAGTAAATAAATAATTTTGTTTTAGATGATACACAGCTGAATATGTTTTGTCGGCAACTGAAGTCGTCGCCGATTAATACAGTAAATCTATATATTCTGCAAAATATTAGGCTTAATATTTTATTTGATATATGGCTATGAATTTAACCACTAACATTAAAAAAACCATTAATGTAATTACTGATGCTAAAAAGATGAAGGAAATTACAAACAATTCACATAAATTTGTACATAATTACGGAAAACATCTGGAGTTGCTTTTTTTTTTTTTTTTTTCTACGGCGGATGATGAGACTAAGCCCGTTGAATATCAATTCCAAAGTCTTTGCTGGAAGAGGGGGGGGGAGGTAAGTCGTAGCACGCACATTGTCAGCGGCACGAGTCGCCATCGGAGGTCTGCTCATGAAAGGCACAAAGCCAGTGATGCGTGTATAGCACCGTGTAGTAAACGGTGCAGAGGCGAAACTACGGCGAGACTGCATGCAGTCTGATTAAAATTGAAACTAATTTTTACACAAGTTTTTGGTACACTTAAAATTGGAATTTCTTCCTTAAAATGTTTAGAGGATTCTAGCTGTTCACATTCAGGAATGAAGGAGTGGTTATATGGTCCGTCGAACTAAAAGAGAACTACGGCCGTCAGCGACATGTGACTTACTGCGGAGGTAAAGCACACGTCAAGACAAATCTGCAGCGATACATTCCGTCGGTGTAGTTTAGTTGGCTCGAACGGCACACTCCGGAGACCACCGGCAGATGTGTGAATTTCACTTTGGCACTCGAACGTAAAAATGGATCTACTGGCCGGTGGGCTCTTCGAAACGTGTGTGATGTTCGTTACACACATCGTCTGGAGTTAATGAAAAATTCTTCGCTTCAAAAAATTTAGAGGGAGATGATGTGACTCATTCCGGAGTGAGGAGACGCGGTTTCCATCTGGTAACCATCAAATTTGTGAATTTCACAAACAATGGAGCCCTCTGTTTTTCTTTAGTCGGATGGACTATACATGGGTGTAGGAGAACTGGCCACCGGAGAACTGACCACCCGGAGAACTGGCCACAAAAAATTTAAGGAGTCGTATAAAAATTGCGTTTTTGACCGCTTCATGCCCACGACCCCTAGAGGTTGGTTATCTAAGTCATCATATAAAGTTTCCGTAATTTCGTCTTTTCTTAATTGCGATAATTAATGTCATTTTTTAGAAAAAATGTTTACGACGTACATTTCAACAGAAGATTTCAGGGTTTTCAAACTACAAGTCTGCAAATTTTCTGAGCGCATGTGCTGGCTCAGGAAACTTGTCCGGGGAGGGGGGGACCAAAAGTGTAAAATATAAAGCCTGCATTTCTGGTCCGATCGGGAGGTTTTCATCATTCTCAAGCTACGTACAACTCGACACATTTTCTGAGGGCATGTGCCTACTATGCAAAACGAGAGGGAGGGGGGGAGGGGTACCAACACTGTAAAATATGAAGAATTACTCGTCCGATCGGGAGATTTTCAGCATTTACAAGTTACATCTCGACATTTTATCTGAGCGTATGCGCCTACTCTGGAAACCTGTCGGGGGTGGGGGGGATAATACCAAAACTGTAAAATATGAAGAATTTCTCGTCCGATCCGAAAATTTTCAGCATTTACAAGCTCCCCCCCTCCGACAGGTTTCTTGAGTAGGCACATGCCTTCAGATAATGTGTCGAGTTGTAGCTGCCAAATGCTGAGATTCTCCCGATCGGAAGAAATCGTTCATATTTTACACTTTTGGTATCCACCCCCCCCGGACGGGGTTGCTGCGTAGGCACATGCGCTCAGAACAGAAAATCTGTCGAGTTGCAGCTTGTAAATACTGAAAATCTCCCGATCGGGATCGGACGATAATTTTTCCTCTTTTACACTTTTGGTATCCCCCCCCCCTTCCTCACATACACAGGTTTGCTGAGTAGGCACATGCCTTCAAACAATGTGTCGAGTTGTAGCTTGTAAATGCCAAAATTCTCCCGATCGGACGTGGAATTTTTCATATTTTACACTTTTGATATTAACCCCCCCCCCCCCCTCCTCGCCGACAGGTTTAAAGAGAGTGTGTGCACATACGCTGAGAAAATTTGTCGAGTTGCAGCTTGTAAATGCTGAAGATCTCCCGATCGGAAGAGAAATGAGAAATTCTTGATATTTAACGGTTTCGGTATTGCCGCCCCCCCACACTAGTTTCCTGAGGCAGCAGATGCCCTCAGACAATTCGATGACTTGTAGCTTGTAATGGCTTAAAATCTCCCGATCGGACCAGAAATTCTTTATATTTCATATTCTAGGTTTTAAGCCCCCCCCCCGACAAGTTTCCTGGGTTTACTTATACTCGCAGAGAATTTGTTTAGTTATAGTTTATAGAAAAATATCGTAAATAAGAAAATACGAAATTACGGACATTTTATGTGTGTCAGATAACCAATCTTGCGTTCTGGGACCACGGAACAGACCAGAACGCAATTTTTATACGGCCCCTTAAAATTTTTGTGGCCAGTTCTCCGGGTGGCCAGTTCTCCGGTGGTCAGTTCTCCGGTGGCCAGTTCTCCGCTTAGTCTTAGCTTCGAAAATCATGGAAATGTCAAAATTTCTTACTAAAAATGAAATATTAAAAAAAATAAAAAATATGAACAATAGTTGCTCAAGTAGTGGGGAATATAGCCACACGAAATTTGTTTATGCAGAACAATTTTATGGCACTGAAATTGCAATGTGTCCAGTTCTCCGGTGGCCAGTTCTCCGTACCCGACTATACATACGAGACAAAAAAAGAATGTTGTTCACATTGTTGAAGATTTTCTGGGGGTTATTTGATCATTTCTGTGGCTGTGAGCCACTACTACGAACTGAATTCGGTCCATTTGATGTGGTAGAGTAAGTCCAAACTCTCAAACAATTGCGAAAAACTACACAAACAGTCACAGTTAAATTGCATCTACCGCGTAGAGATAACTTTGGGGTATGACGTTGATTTTGTTTTGTCGAGAAGAGTATTATACTGCCCGACATTATTACTAATGTGCATGTTTAGTAATTTCATAGTTATATATATATATATATATATATATATATATATGTACATAACTATTAAATTTGTAATGCCTTAAAAGTCAGATGGGGGGGGGGGGGGCGCAGTATTTTGCGGTTTTCCCCGGGCGCAGAAATACCTAGTTACGCCTCTAACACGGTGCGTGTACAATTTCTGAAATTGAAGTATGGCTCAAAAGGAATTTGTTTCTTCTTGAATTAGAGATTTGATTATTGTAATGTTCACGAATTGATTGTGTTTATAAAGTTCTTAAACACAACACAAATTTTAATGTTAGAACCAGACACGATAGAAGGAAATGGCTTTGTTTATGGGACACAACTCATGAGCCATACAATTAAGTAAAAGAAAAATAATTAAGTAAATTAATCATGAATTAATTAAGTAAAAGAAAAATATTACAAATTTAATATGTTATGTAAATATTTAGTGACTAAGTAAAAGTGCAGCGTTACTAAGAAGTCCCACCTTGTCGCCTTTTTCTGAACACAGAAAAGGACGATAAAGTGGGATTTCTTAAACTACAGTGTTTCGTCGAACACTGTAGTTTAAAGAAATGTACTAAGTCACGGCAATTTATTTCTTCAAATTAAAATAGAGTTCTCGCTTGGCTTACATAGAACGTTTTCTCGAAATCTGTTTGGAGTTCCCAATTCAGTTCTCAATGTAGGCCAAAATACGACAATCTTTATACTCCCCCCCCCCCCCTCCCTTCCTGAACTTTTGTGGCCAGTTGCCCTAAACTCTTATTTCGAAAACTTGGGAAACTGCCACACATTCAAAGTGTTCCTCGAAGGAACAGCAATTTGTGCCCGGCTTTTAATGAAAAACATGTGATAGTTTCCCTGTGTGGCGGTTTACCGGCAACCGACGCTAAAACTCTGGCTAAAACCAGACTACAAACCAATAACCAAAGCCGATGTCATTCGCCGCAGGCATTTGAAGTCTAGTAGATGTTCGACCTCTCCAAGACCAAGGTATGTTATCAGCAAAGCGCCTTCAAACAATCAGCAAAGCGCCTTCAAACAAACATAAAAAAATTTAAAGCTTCGTGCAAACATAGTGTCTCTCAGAAGCCAGCCGCAGTTGAGTGGCAGAAACGTTGCAACCCAAAGGAGATTGAATCCCTTTGTGTTACTTGAGGGTTAACAGCCCTGGGGTTGACCAGGGTTGACAGCTGCTTTCCACAGTGCAACATCAAAATAGCCGTAATTGCTTTCCCATCCGCCGTTAATCCCCTGCTGAATTCAGAAGGTGTAAAACAGCTTCTTGTTAAACGAGCGGTTTGGTGTGTGCATTTGAATGCGCGTTTCCGATGTCTTGCTGTTCAACAAGACATCGCAAACGCGCATTCCAAAAGCAACTGCACAAGTGCGGACTGGGCCGCCAAGATACCGAAAGAATTCCCAGTGGGCCGCCAAGATACCGAAAGAATTCCCAGTGGGCCACCATGTTCTGACTTCTGAGCTTCTACGCCTTATGCTAAATCAAGAAAAAAAAAAAGTATTTACATACTTGTACCTCAGTATTCTTGTAGAAGAAAACCAAGTTATGCTAAAGCGACAAAAAATTTACCACTTTGACGGCATCAGGGGAAAAAAAAAAAAATACGTAGCAAATGTTCTGTTGAGCCAAACACTGTTTTTGATACATCTCTTTGAATTTAAGACAGAGCTTAAATTTAAAATACATTGATTACACATGTTAAATTTGAGCTCCGACCCTTTCGGTTGTTAATCTCTACATCCATTCGCTTTTGCCGGTTGCCGGTAAACTGCCACGCCGGAAAACTGCCACATGTTTGACATTAAGGGGTCGGGCACAAATTGCCTTTCCTCCGAGGAATACTTTGAATGTGTGGCAGTTTTCCAGTGGGGTAGTTTTTCAAGTCTCCGAAATATGTGTGGCTGGTTTCCAAGGTGCCTAACGCCGAGTTCTTTTGTTTATCGGAATTTTCAGGCCCGTTTAGCTTAGGGCAACTGGCCAGAAATAGAAACGGCAAGTTTAAGGAGGCGGGGGAGGGGTGATGATTGCCGTATCTTGGCCTATATTAAGAACTGAATTGGGAACTCCAAACAAATTTCGAGAAAAAGTTATATCTAAGCCAAGCGGATATTGTACTTTGCTTTGAAGAAATAAATTGCCGTGACTTAGTAAATTTTTAAAACCACAGTGTTCGACGAAACAACGGATTATAGCATGACTCATGCTGTGTTCAGAAAAAGATAATAAGGTGGGATTTTTTAATAACGCTGCGCGTTTACTTACTTAAGCACTAAATATTTACATAACATGTCAAGTTATTAATAAATATTTCTCTTTCACTTGATTCATAGGCCTTAGACCTAGTTCAGTTCTACTTTAATACCCCCCCCCCTTCAGGGCTTAGCTTGTTGAAATTATATCGAAGTGGTAGCGGACAAAACAATATGATTCAAACGAATTCTTAATGTATGAAAATTTCTCCCAATTACAGATGTGTACAAAAAAACATCTGAAATGCTTTCGAAAGATTTGAGGATGGACTGGGGGTGACTATACCTTTTGCGGACTCCTCCTGAAAAAGGGGAAAGAAATAAAAAAAAATCACAAGGTAGTTTATTATTGTTTTCGCTGCGCTATCTGAATTTTTTTTTTTGTAGAATATCAATTCTTCAAGCATCCTGCATAATTCTGGGCCCCTTCAGAATGCGAGGCCAGGGGCTTCAGCCCCCATGAGCCCCTTAGTAAATGGGCTCTTCTAATGTACACCGGTGAGCCATTACATTATGACCACCTATCTAATAAGCTGTAGGACCTCCTTTAGGCCGCAAAACAGCGGCCCCTCGGCGAGGCATCGATTCAATGAGGTGGCAATAGGCATCCATGTTCGATTAGGTTCATGTCAGGAGAATTTGGAGGCCAGGGCATTAACAGAAAGTCTCCACAGCATGTCCCCCCCCCCTCCTTGACGATTCTGACAGTTGCCATGAATAGATGAACTTGGGCCGCACCGATGTTCAGATAACTGACAGCTGTCACGGATTGGGATAATGGTGCCTAAAGTGTGCCAAGAAAACACCGCCCCCGACGGCCTGTTTCCTCACAACAGTGCTGCAGGTGTCATAGCCTCCGTTGGCAATCGGCGTATCAGCGCTCGGCCGTCTACGTGATGCACCAGGAATCTTGATTCGTCAGACCAGGCCGCTTTCTTCCAATCACCCACGGTCCAATCTCGATGATCTTTGGCCCATTTCATGCAGTGTTGGCGATGACGTGCAGTAAGCATGGGGACCCGTCTGTGTTTTCGGCTGCGCAGGCTCATGAGCAGAAGGCTGCGATGAACTGTATATTGTGACACATTGTCCTGATCACCACTGTTGAGGCTGAGGGGGATTTGTCGCACTGTGGACTTGCGGTCTCTTTGAACAAAAAACAAAAAAAAAAAACCGGCCCTTTTAAGGGCCGAGCAAAATGTTGCCTAAAAGATTTATCTCTTTTGTACTGAATATCTCTCCCCCTGACAAACAAGGTGTTGTTTGTCTTGTCTTTTATATTATTTTTTTTCTTACGCCTTAGTTCTGACTAAAAAACAAATAAATAAATAAATAAAAACAGGACTTAATTTCTTCCGCTGTAGCAGACAAGTAGCGAAGAAAAAAACTGATTGGCCCTTATACTACCGGCTCCTTAATTAAGGAATGAAAAAAATAAATTATAATAATTATAATAACCCTGATTGTGGCCGTTTTTATACTTTTGTTTTTCTGTTATTTACTCAAAATGAGTAACTTAAACTTCGATCGGTGTAATCTTGTGATCACACCACCTCAGCTATGGTTACTCTGACATGTCGGGCAAGAATCAGCAAAAGTAAACCTGAGAAAAAAAATTTAACCAATGGGGAAAAATCTTTTCTCTCATTGGCTGACGAGTAACGAAGCAATTGCGGACCCGTGAGGAACACTGAGCAAATGGCCAGTTTTTGTTTTATCCGGTGTTGAACGTCGATTTTCCTCTGGGAAACTTATTCTGTGTGTGATGTTTTTTTTTTTTTTCAGGTTCTACCTTACCCGTGTCCTTCACTTCGTTTCTCCCTGTGCTCATCTGTGGCAGCGGTGTACCGGGCATTTTTCTGCAGAGAGAAATATCGCTCAGAACGGCTTGCTGTTGCAGGTAAGTATGTAGGGCAGCTTACAACTTCACTACTTAACGGGAAACCGTTTACTCCTTGTGCTCTAATATTTCCATAATTTTCTTTCGTGCTATTCATCAAGGCAATCTGCTCCTAACTCTCTTAGATTCTCTTTCACCTGCCAAAAGGCGCAAAGCGCTGTGGATTCGGGGGTCTCTCAACCTAGGTTAGGAACTCCTTGTTGCTAGAGAGGCTTTTCGCGTTTCACCAGCGTGCGTCGGATGGGGACCGTCAGCCCCCCCCCGTAACAAATAAGGGCGTCTTTCTCCCCCTTTATACCTCACTTCCGTGTCGCTTCCCTATCGGGCACTCTAGCCCAAATCTCCTAACTTCCTAGACCTAGGGTCAGTTACTTCCTGCCTAAAATCCTCTACATATGATCTATTACGCGTTTCACCTTCCACGGAGTTGGACGTCGTGTTTTACGCAGAGAGTGTCGGTTAGACCTCTCGGTTTTTTCGTTTTCACTGACGGAGGGGTCAGGGTTTTTCGGCGATAAGAGATCGGCTGAGGTTTTAGACGGAACGACTCAAGTCCACGTGGCGGAGGGTTTACCGGGATATCGGTAAGATAGTGAAGTGTTCTCTAGCTGGAAACCTGTTGGCACGTGGAGATAGCCAATCGAACGGAACTCATTCTTTCATCTATTAAATTTTGTCTCGTCTAACCAAGGACTTGTTATTGGAGTGCCTCATTATCGTAGATCTTAAGAATTGCTGACTACACGTTCCAGTATTTCAGCTGTCGAGTTCAACTCATCGACACTCAAAAGAACCTACGTCAGGCCCGTTTGAGAAATTCGGATTCCGTAAGGCCTAGTGGCAGATCGAACTCAGCGGGACTTGTCACAAATATTCAAGTTTATTTGTTCCAGAAAGATCTGGTACGCTCTTTAAACAACAAATAATTATATAGTAGCAAATTAATGTAAATATAGTACTTAAAAATTATATACAGCATATGCACAATCGTATCGGAATAATATGACCACTTACCTAATAACGGGAATAACCACCCTCGGCCCGGATGACAGCTGCGAGACATGGACGCAATGAGGCCCTGGAAGGTTTCCGAGGCACACGTACCCATTCGGACCGCAGCAGAGCACGAAGGTCCCGGAGATGACATGGTTGTGGGTCGGCACGTCGAACCTGTCGATCCACAAGTGCTCTATGGGATTGAGGTCGGGCGACTCGCCGGCCAAGGGAGAACGGAGACATCGCTGTCGTGTTCCTGGAACCAGTTACGCAGCTCCTTAGCTACGTGACACGGTGCATTGTCTTGTTGGTAGACACCATCACCGCCAGGGTAAACGACCAACACTAAGGGATGCATGTGGTCAGCGAGGATGGACAGGTAGCCATTGGCGTTCAGGGACCCATCAAGTGGTATCAGCGGTTCCAGATCATACCAGAAAGATGTCCCCCAGACATGCATACTGCCACCGCCGGCCTGAACTTGACCGACAAACGTGTCCGTATGTTGGTTCTCGTGTGTCTGACGCCATATCCGCCACCGCCCGTCACATCTGTGGAGTAGAAGCCTCGATTCGTCGAAGAAGGCAACTTTTCCCACTCTTCCACTGTCCAATGACGGTAGTCCCATGCGAACTGCAGGTGTCATTGCCGATGGACCTGAGTTAACATGGGCGCCTTGACGCAGCGTCGACTCCGGAGACCATGCGTAACATGGTTCGCTCTACTATTATCTGGGATCCGTACCTGTGTGCCCTAGCATTCATTTGCGTGGTCAATTTGTGATGTATACAGAGGTTAAAGCACATGTGAAGAGGACAAATCTGCAGCAATTCATTCCGTCCGTGTAGCTTAGTTGGGAGAGCAACTTACTCAGGAACGAGGGGGCGCGGTTATGATCCTGTCACGGACAAACTTGTGTTTTCACATTGGCGTACGAACGTAAAAATGAATGTACTGGCAGTTGGGTTCTTCGAAAAATGTGTGATGTTTGTTCTACACATCGGCTAGAATTAATAAAAATTCGTTCTTCGCTTAAAAAAAAACAGATTAAGAAAGAGATTATGTGACGTACTACAGAGGTTAAAGCATGTGCCAAGACGACAAATCTGCAGCGATACATTGCGTCCATGTTGCTTAGTTGAGAGAGCAACGTACTCCGGAGTGAGGGGGCGCGTTTTCGATCTCCGTCAAGGACAAATTTGTGTTTTCACAAATTGCTGCACTATTGCTCGTCGATTGCTCTTTACCAGTCGACAGAGGCGACGTTCTCCTTTGGGGCTTCACAGTTATGATGTCAGAAGGTACTCGGTGTGCCAGAGGTTCATTCTTAGTACAGCACCTCGTGAACAGCACACGAAGTCTGCTGTTTCTGAGATGCTTCCACCATTGGCGGGGTAGCCGATGATCATTCCTTTTTGAACGTCCATCAAATCACTACCTCTGCCCATTGTGCTCACGTAACGCACTGCGGCTCATCTGTCCTGGCTGGTCGCTTACATCTCCGTGTGGCCGACCTTGTCACGTGCACTCTGAGACGCGCCTGGGCGGGTACAGTGTGATTCCAGGAATGGTCATATTATTTTGACACGACCGTGTATATGGCAAATGGAAAACTTGCTCGATCTAAGGTTCCATCTCCCCCCCCCCACTCCCACCCCCACGGTCAAAAAGTTCTGAAAGAAACACCGGGCCTTGCAAGCGGGAGGCAAATGCCCTTTTAGCACCCTTGCATTGAAGTATCAGAAAACATTATTTTCCGACTGTGGACACAATTCCAAAATACGGGAAGTGTTCGAAGAAACCAAGGCCAAGGCCGTCCACGTGAAACTATAACCAGGAACGACCGTTATCTTTTGTCAATAGTCCGTCAAAACAGACGGCAAAATGCTACTCAGCACCAGCGAGAGCTTCTTGTGTCAACAGGGTACAGGTTGTCAACAGGCCGTCGAAACAGACGGGAAAATGATACTCAACTCCAGCGAAAGATCTTCGTGTCAACAGGTCACAGGTTGTCAACTCAAACTATTAACAATCACCTTCACCAATGTGTCCTTTATGCACGTAGGCTAATGGTGTGAGTTCCTTTAACCGGACGATGCCATGCGGTTCGTAGAAACTGAGCTGCGGAACTTCGTGGTTATAGTCACGACGAGTGGAGTCAAGTCCCCTTTTCTGAAGAGTCCAGATTCAGTCTGGAGTCCAACAATCGACGAGTTCTTATCTGAAGAGAAACTTGCACGCGAAATAATCTAGCTTCTATGCAAAACACATCACATTGCGGCAGACATGGATTGATTGTCTGGAAAAGCCTAAGTATTGGTGAACGTACGGACCTGTATGTCATTGGAAACGGTAGTCTGGCGGCTCAGCGATAGGGAGACGAGATTTTCAGACCTGATGTCATTCTGTATGCTGCAGCCGTCGATGATTCGTTCCTTTTCGTGGACGATAACGCTCGACCTCATACAGCTCGGCTAGTGAACAGCATACTTAAAGAGGAGGGAATCCAGCGTATGGGGTTGCCAGTATACTCAACTGACAAATCCAATTGAACATGCCTAGGACGCACTTGGAAGACGTATTGCAGCTCGGCCGGCGGTACTTCCTTTGACTCTTTGTAGATTGGAGGCTGCCCTGGTTAAGGATTGGCGAAGATACCCCCAAAATCTCATCAGGTCCATGCCCCACAGGTGTGCAGTGGTCTTAGCCGTTCGAGTGGAACACACACCCTGCAATAGGTCAGTTACCACCTTCAACAAGTCATTTTTCTTGTTGTGCAGATATGCGTATTGTTCTATACGTATAACATATCGCATGATGTGCATTAAATGATAATATTACATAAAAATTCGCTAATGCGCTTTTTCTTGCCTATATCATTGAATATTCTACGGTATCTTACATAAAAATAATATTTTGCGTTCAACAACGTGAGTCGCACACATGACTTTCCTTACAATATCTATTGGTCCCCTAATTCTTTTGAGTAGGGTATTTATTTTTTTAGTTTACTCTTTTGGTCCTTTTCTTTGGATCATCGTAACAGCATCGGAGTTACTGATGTCGTATTTTGAATCTTTCAACTCCCTTTCTTCGGTTCTAATTTTTTCTCCACTTTTTCCACGCGTTCTCCTTCACTGGTGCTCTGAGATATCCTCTTCTTACGGTGGTAAACAGCCAAACCTCCTCCCTTAACCACTCAGAAACGAAGAGCCCTCAGATTCACGCCATCAAACCATTTTTCTCCCTCACACGCATCGTAAAACCCTCCTACTGACCGCAAAACAATAAATACGAAGAAGTTGAAAGATCTCCCTTTCTTACATAAAGATTTCCTTTATCACTATTTTCTAACCCCTAGAGAAATGTATACGCAGGTAAATCAAAAAGTAACTGAAATTTGGAAGTTACATGTATCCGCAACGGATAGAAGCTGACGGAATACAACATCTTCACAATGGCTTATGGGTAGTTCAAACACACACAGCGCAGCGCTCTGCCGTTAGTCCAGTTGAGACCATGGTGAAATAAATATGGATGCTCTGCTGCGGGATTGCACCAGTGTTGAACAAAGCGCCGTAGTGAGATTTTTTCGGGCAGAGGGAGTGAAACCTGCTGAAATTCACCTAAGTATATTAGCTCAATACGAAAGTGAAAACACCATGACTTAATGAACAGATTTTGAATGGGTAGAAAGGTTTAAAGCGGGAAGTACAAGTTCAACCGATGAAGCTCGATTTTGTTGGCCGTCAACATCGTGCACACCAAAAGAACAAATTCAAACGACAGCCCTCCGGCAAGAAAATCATACCGACTTTCTTCTGGGACATGAAGTGTCTTATCCTGACGCATTTTCAGGAACACGGACAAACAGTGATCAGTGCAACGTACTGTGCTGTGCTTAGAGAGAAACGGAAACCTCCAATTCGCAGAAAAATAAGAGGAATGCTGTCAAAATCAGCCTTGCTGCACCATAACAATGCACGTGCCCATTTAGTGGCCGCAACAGCGGAGGCAATGCAACAACTGCGGTTTGAACGTCTTCCACATCTCATTTACAGTCCTGATCTGGAACCATGCGATCATCACGCTTTCAATCCACTTAAAGAGGCCCTACGCTGTCGCAGGTTCACCTATGATTATGAGGTTAAGGAAGCGGTGCAGACCTGGATTAGGCAGCAGCCGAAAAGTTTCTTCTTCCAAGGAATGAAGAATCTAGTTGGACGTTCAAAGAAGTGCATCGACCTGCAGGGGGACTATGTGGAGAAGTGAGATAACCGTTAAGTTCATTTGGTCCCAGTTATCGCTATTAAAGTGTATGTGGTCTTAACTTTCTGATTATCCCTCATATTCAGCTCTTCCCTCAACATTACTTGCAGGCAATTAACTACATAGAAGTTTCATGACAGCAGCTTTGCATCTCATAGTCACTTGAGTTATATCCTTCTGTGCAACTACTCATCCATCTTCTATCTCCGCCTCTGCTCCCCCCCCCAACCCTCCTGTCTATCTTTTTTCCCGGGGGTTGGGTGGGTGGAATGGTCACGTTCTTCGATATTTTACGTTTCTTCGAAAAAGAAAGGGGCATTTCTCTCTCTTATTACCTTTAACACCAACAAGTCATGTGCCTCAGAATCATTGGCGCAACTCTTCCTACAGATTCAGCCCGAGAAGCTTTTTTCAGTCATTCATCGTTCGTAATGCCGTACCGTATCACTTCGATTTTGCTTTTACAAAAATGTTCAATACACGAATAAATAAGGTATGTATGCTTGTAATGGAACACAAGAGTAATTTTTACAAACCACCAAAAATAAAAGTTCAGAGAATTTACAACAACGTCCATCTTCCATGAGTTCTCGCTTGCCTTTCAGGGGATGAGCCCCACCTGCCCCCTGCTAGCTACAGCCGTATCATCTCTTTTTTTTTCTCTCTCTCTCTCTCTCTGATTCTTACCTGTGTACTTACAGGAAAGAATCCAAGGGATCAGTGGCGAACCCACGTAAGCCTCCTCCAAGGAGATTAAGAATGACGTACGGCACAAATTAAGCATTCAAAAACAGTGACGTAGCCAGAAATTTTTTAATGGGGGAGGTGTCCGGACCCGAGGATCACCGCCTTGGCTACGCCTATGTTCAAAAATATTATTTTACACGTTCAAAAAATTACATGGTGTCTGACAGAGTGTCTTCTATTACTTCTTCCCAAAGAGATTAAGAGCGACGTACGTCACAAATTAAACATTCAAAAATATTATTTTACATGTTCAAAACATTACATAGTGTCTTTCTCCCAAAGCCCCAAAGAGATTAAGAGCGTTGTACGTCACAAATTAAACATTCAAAAATATCGTTTCACATGTTCAAAAAATTACATAGTGTCTTCTGTTACATGGTGTCTTCTTCCCAAAGACCCAAAGAAATTAAGAGCGACGTACGTCACAACCGCACATAAATTATAGGCATATATATATATATATATATACAAAATTTAAACTAACTTTGCAAAAAAACCACCTGAAGATCATGACGCGCAACGCAGCAGTTATGAATATTCAGAACTCACACACTACCAAGTATAGACTGTTAAAAAATTAAAAAATATTTAACAAGAACAAAAAAAGTAAAGAAAAACTTCAAAACCCAACAGGCATGAGTAAACAATAAATTAAAGAAATAGCAAAACTGAATGTAGAAAGTGTCGAGAATGCCAAGCCTTGGCTTTATCAAGGACCAGCAAAAACTCTGCATTTTCTCACTTCCACAAAGACTTAGTTGGAAATGGGTTTCTGCAAAGCCATAGATGCAAGAATTAAGCCCATCAAATTTTTTTAATTTTGCAAAACCTCTTCAGAGTTGCAGGTAGAATATTTTAGTCAAAAATTTTGCATGCATCTATAACTTTCCTGGCCCAACCCACACTCGATAAAATCTTTAATCTGTTGTTTCTTTTTTTATGGCATTTTAGGTAAAACTTTTGTTCACCACAAAGAATAAGACTTAGTAGTGCATTTAGTACTGTTCTTAAAGTTTAAATTCTCTCTCAGATGACTTTGTTGCTCAGCAACGTGTTATAACTGAATAATTCTGATGATTTGTTCAGACCCTTTCACAACTTGTGATTTTGTAATCGTTATTCTGGTTTTTGTGGCGGATGACGAGTGTAGGTTGGGCCAGGAAAGTTATAGATGCATGCAAAAACTTTGACTAAAATATTCTACCTGCAACTCTGAAGAGGTTTTGCAAAATTTAAAAATTTTTGATGGGCTTAATTCTTGCATCTATGGCTTTGCAGAAACCCATTTCCAACTAGGTCTTTGTGGAAGTGAGAAAATGCAGAGTTTTTGCTGGTCCTTGATAAAGCCAAGGCTTGGCATTCTCGACACTTTCTACATTCAGTTTTGCTATTTCTTTAATTTATTGTTTACTCATGCCTGTTGGGTTTTGAAGTTTTTCTTTACTTTTTTTGTTCTTGTTAAATATTTTTTTATTTTTTAACAGTCTATACTTGGTCGTGTATATATATATATACCCAAGAGCAGAGTCAGAGACTAAATTTTACACCAAAGAATTTAAAACTAAATTTGCTTAAAAAAACCCCTGAAGATTATGACGCGCAACGCAGCAGTTATGAATATTCAGAACTCACACACTACTAAGTAGAGACATTAAAAAAATATTTAACAAGAAC
The DNA here is from genome assembly GCA_039090855.1 of Macrothele yani. Lineage (NCBI taxonomy): Eukaryota > Metazoa > Arthropoda > Arachnida > Araneae > Macrothelidae > Macrothele > Macrothele yani. The sequence continues at coordinate 76,734,220 of CM077009.1, forward strand.
TAAAACAATATAGAAAACTTCAAAGCCCAACAGGCATGAGTAAACAATAAAATAAAGTAATAGCAAACCTGAATGTAGAAAGTGTCGAGAATGCCGAGCCTTGGCTTTACCAAGGAAAAGCAAAACTCTGCATTTTCTCACCTCCACAAAGACCTAGTTGGAAATGGGAGTATGATCCAGGAACTTGCTGACAAGAGTAAAGAAGTGGGATTAAAAATGAACTTTCAGAAGACAAAAGTGACGTACAATGCTTTTACAAGAAATGAAGATTTATCGATTGATGGAGAAAAGCTGGAGATAACAGACACGTACGTTTATCTTGGACAGCAGATATCAAGTGAGGGTCACATTGATGAAGAAATTAATCGGAGTACAAAACTTGCCTGGAGAGCTTTTGGAAGAAACAGCATAATTTTCAAGAGCAATATGCCATTATGTCTTAAAAGAAAAGTGTTTGATCAATGCATCCTTCCAGTGCTTACGTATGGTGCAGAGACGTGGACCTTAACTAAAAGAGACATACAAAGGCTGCAGACAACTCAAAGCAGCATGGAGAGGTGCATGCTTGGTGTACCAGGAGAGATAAGAAAAGGAACTCGTGGATCCGAAAAATGACAAGAGTGGAAGACATCATGATCAGAGTTAAATCCCTGAAATGGCAATGGGTTGGACATATGCCAGAAGGACAGCCGAAATTTTAGATTGGATTCCAAGGGACAGGAAAAGACCAAGAAGAAGACAACATGGGAGATGGGTGGATGAAATTCGAAAGTATGCGGGAGTGACATGGAGGAGACTGGCACAAGACAGACCATTGTGGGGAGACCTTCGTCCAGCAGTGGATTGATAATGGTTGACAATGAGGATATATATATATATAAAGGTGGCTGTATATATATATACAGCCACCTCCAACAAAAATTCTTGTTATATAAACTATATATACAGCCCCCACCAACAAAAATTCATGGGTGCGCCACTGCAAGGGACTGTTATTCATTACGGGAATACTATTATAAAAAGTTCTCATTTTCTTAGTCTTCGGATGTGAAATGTTTTATTTTTTGTTAAATTGCTTTGGCACTTCATGTTTGGAAATTTCAATAGCCATTGACTGTATAATTTGTTGAAGTAAGTTTCTAAGCTATCATTTTTGTTGAAAGGATATGCTCTGAAATTATTAAAACTTTAGCGTACTTTTAGTTTCTTTTCTAGGAGGAAAGCAAATAGTTTTTTTTTTTTTTCCTTTTTTTTTTCGCAGTAGGTGTTTCGAATAGCCTTTTAATTTCATGACTAAACTTAACAAATTGATACGGATGTATACGCATTTTTTAATGGCATTAGATAATTCCTTGAATTTTAAAATGAGATCTTAATGTACTCGAGATCACACACAATTATTGGGTTCGTCAATGTGTAAACTTATTTATTGTTGATTTTTAAAACTTATTAAATAAAAGACTTTAATGTTTCTTATCGATATTCCTGCTCATTATGAATTAACAAAAATGTGAATATTTCGTAAGGAGATATTTTTCAAAGAAGCTAAATGCTTCAAATCCAAATTTTTTTGCATCAGATTTTTTTTGCATCAGGTAAGCTCTGATAATGGAAGCAACTGTGATGCTCCGAAACATTATGCATGGCAAATATTACGAACAAATTGTATAGAAAAAAATTGAAGAGCTTTACAAAATCTGTGTAAAGCAATTAAATTTATTGTCATTTTTAAACAAATTACGCGAATATGCAAACTAGTGATGAATAGCGTACTATCGAATCACCAGTTTGTCATTGTCGCCTAATAAAAACAGAACCGACCTTTGTCATTGTCGCCTAATAAAAACAGAACTGACCTTTGTCATTGTCGCCTAATAAAAACAGAACCGACCTTTGTCATTGTCGCCTAATAAAAACAGAACCGACCGCCGATCGTATTATGTGTATGTTTAATTCAAATGGTCTTCCTCATTCAATTTTTTTCCATTCCAGTTTTTTCGTAGAACTGTTGCTTCAAAAATTTACCTTCAGATTCACCTTCTCAATTTTATACACAAAAATATTGAGTTCAAATTAATTAACAAATAACGTCGCTCGCGAAAGTATAAGCAAGTCTATAAGTGAACTACGACAGTTTGTTTTGGGCAGAGAAACAGGCTCAATGCGCCATCTAGCGACGTGAATTTAAAAAAAATTTGGAAATGTCAGAATTCAAGCGGGACCGGTATTGGTTAATGCGCCAAAGCAGGAACCGCCCAAACCACGCCTACGAGATCACAGTGACTAATCACAGAAGGAGCGTGAACCTAGTCTGTGGGCTAAATTCACGCATAGCGTGAATATAGCCTCAGCCTATTTTGTCTGCCTGTCAGTGGCGTAGCCAGAAATTTCTTAAGGGGGCGGGGGTCCATGGGTTTGGTTCATTGGTGAAAGCCTCGTATACACATATATATCGCTTTAAATTCGTGCTCAGTCTCCCTCAAGGGAGGGGTTCACCCCCTCTGGCTACTCCACTGCTGCCTGTACATTCACACAGTTTATTTTAATTTCATTTTCCCATTTAATTTTCTTTCTTCTGTACAAAGTAATGTTTATGATGAAAAGAAACGATTTCAAGATTATAGCAGATCGTAAAGCATTATGATGCATTACAATATAGACTCAAAATGATGCATCATTTATGCCAGTCTCCACTTTCTTCAGTAGGGAAACATCTTATTATTGTCACATGCTTTAAATGTTCATTACTTGGAATTCTCAACATATTTCTTTTTGTGAACAAGTATTTTTTTTTAACAAACTTAAGTTGTTGGGTTTTTTTTACACAATTCCCTAAAAATTTCACTCTTTGGTTTAGATCAATTAGAAGTTTACTAAAAAAATTTAAAATGCCTCTTCTACATTTTCACACGGTTAATATTTTACTCCATATAATATAGATACTTTAGCCTTAAAAAAAAGATTCTTACAGCTTTAATTTCAGTTTAATAAGCCAAAATAAACCAACAAACAAAAATCAAATTTTTAATATCACACTAGATCCATTCCTAGCCCCTCAAACTCAAATTTGTCTAAATGAGCAAAATAAAAAAAATAAAAAAATAAAAATTCACATTTAGAAATTAATTTCGGTTAACCTCCACACTGCCTGATAACCTACATAACTAGAGACCCATTCTCAAAACAACCCACAAGAAAATCTAGCAGTCAAACCAGTTAAGCTTTTAAAATATCAGAACAAAAAAAAAAAAAAATTAGCGCTGCCTTCCAGCCTTCACGAATCTTAGCCCATTTTTACTATTAGTTTATTTCAATTTACTTGTGAACTATTTAAGCCAACAATTTCTTCATTAAATTTTATTGACCTTTCACATATTTGAGCCAAATTTTAATTTAGATTTTTCTTTAGGACTCCAAACCAAAAATATGAGACAAAAATAATTTACTGTTTACTTGTCATCATCTGTCTTGCGCGACTGCCAAGACAGATGATCTCAAGTAAAAATTACCGAGTGTCATCACGTCACAAGTAAAAGATACAGTGTCATCATGAGAAAACAACAAAAAAAGGAAATTTTAATTCGTCATCATTCTGCACCGGTACCCCAAAGGAGACTTGAATGGCTGATAATTATTGCAATTAAATCGTCCAAACTATACCAGAACAAAACGAACAACACACTACAACTTGAAGAAGACAAACCAGTATCTGCCACACAACGATCGTTACACACATGAATTTCTAACGGTCATCCAAAAGCCAGTTTACCAAAACGTACAGATTTATTTACTATTATAGACTGTATTTACTTGAAAAAAATAATGATAACACTTACCTCACCTAACAGAAGAACTTGTCCTGCACAAGCCACTTTGGTAAGTACTTTGTTACTCACCCAACCACTGGTGAAGTAATTATGAGCTTCTAAGGACTTGATCCGCTCGTGAGTGACGCCGTTAGTGGAAAAAACCAAATAATTAACAATATCGCCGTGTTCTATTCGTGGCCAGACCTCTATATTGTTCAGGAAAAGTGAGTATGAAATTTCATATGGGTCACCAGAATTGCCCAATAACTTTAATTTATCAGAATAAAGCTGTTTTTGGTCACCAGATAACCCACTTACGTAGCCCGTGCAATGCATCTTTGGCCACCCCGGTGGCGCAGTGGTCTAAGCGATGGTCTCTGATCATTCGTCCGAAAGGGGTCCGGGTTCGAATCCCAGTCAGGCATGGATGTTGTGTTTGTCTTACGGCACTGGCTCTCTCTCTCCTCCCTGGAACCAGTGATCCTAAATTAGGGACGGGCGACTGCTTATAGCCCATTGAGTTGCTCACGGTGGTCGTTAAACCTACAATAAAAAAAAATGCATCTTTGATCTTCTTGTACACCAGTTGTTCTGCAAGAAAGCAGCAGACGAAAAAGTGACGCGAACCGCGGTTTCGTGACGTCAATGCATACGGTCTATAGACGTTTGGTGATTGGCCAGTGGGCGTTAGGGACGATTACTGCCGTTAGGTGGCACTGCATCCCAAGGTATAAACAACTCAGTTTCCACATTGTTTGAATTGCTGGATTGTGCATGTTCGTCGTTTTTCTTGTGTTTCTTTTAAAAAAATCTTACAGTTTTAAAACCAAACTGCTGTTTTCACAACAAAATCTCACCCATTTTTAAAATGATTTACTGCTGTGTGCCGATGTGCACATCTTCTGAGAAGACAAACGTGGAATTTTCATTCCACGAGTTCCCCTCAGATCAGAACCTAAAGCAACTGTGGCTGAAAGCAATATCTCGTCAGGATTTTGCTTCAAATGACAAGTCACCTTCAACTGTTGTTTGTGGTAAGCATTTTCATTCTGATAATTATGTACCTAATTCAATTTTTGAAAAAAAACCCCTCAGCTATATAAATCTCATATTAAGTAAAATGGTGGGTAAATGTGTAGATTTGCATCTTAAATTATTTCGTCGGAAAAATATTAGTGCCTGGGAAAAGTGCGACGTACGGATTTTAGATTATGGAAATTAATGGCAAATGGTGCAGAAATTTCCTGTTTTAAATGTCTTTTAAAGATTTTTATCGTAATATTTACGTGTAAGTGCGATGCCATGAAGAGACGCTGCGGTAGGCCAACGCATCGCTGCCGTGACGATGCGTTAGGCCTACGGCTGCGTATTTTGACAGCATCGCATTTACAGGTAAATGTTACGATAAAAATCTTTAAAAGACATTTAAAATACGAAATTTCTGCACCATTGGCCATTAATTTCCGTACTTTAAAATCTGTACGTCACACGTTTTCCAGGTACTAACATTTTCCGACGAAATAATTTAAGATGCTAATCTACACATTTACTAAAATCTCAGCTATAAATCGTTGAAGAATAAAGGAAGACTGAGACTTACACATAAATTACACCAGTTCATACAGAAAAATTATCTTGCCTAAGTACTACGAATTCAGAATGTAAATATCCATCTGTTCACGTGAAAGTGAATATAAATAAAATATCAAATGTAAATAATGATACGCGATCAACGTTTGTTTATACATGGCTTTCTGCGATCAATCGTATAATTAATCGCAGAAAGCCATGGTTTATGCCATGGAGGTAAGAATAAGAGGAAACGACGCTGTCGACAACTCTTCCCATTTCCAAAGTGAAGCCGAGTTTGTACGCTTCCGCGGTGAAGATAGTACCGCCAGCTTTGGCGTGGTTACCCCATGGAGGTAGGAATAAGGGGAGAACACTCTCTCCGTTGGCTGAATGCAATCCAAGTGAAGCCAGCGAGAAGTCGCCCAGTGGCGCAGTGGTCTAAGGCGCTGGCCTCTGATCATTCGTCCGTAAGGGGTCCGGGTTCGAATCCCGGTCAGGCATGGATGTTGTGTTTGTCTTACGGCACTGGCTCTCTCCCTTCCCTGGAACCAGTGACCCTAAATTAGGGACGGGCGACTGCTTATAGCCCATTGAGTTGCTCACGGTGGTCGTTAAACCTCCAATCAAAAAAAAAAAAAAAAAAGAAGCCAGCGAGACGTCACAGCGGCCATCTTAAGACTGACATGAGAAGACTGTGCAATAGCTGTTAACGCTGTGTTATGGAGTTATCAATTTGCTTTAATTATAAAAAATTATGGAGTTATCAATTTGCTTTTAATATTGATAAATTTGCCCTTCTTTATTATATTAATCGTTGACATACTTTTCTTCAGGATATTATTAATTGATTTATCAGTGTTTTTTTTATTGGAGGTTTAACGACCACCGTGAGCAACTCAATGGGCTATAAGCAGTCGCCCTTCCCTAATTTAGGGTCACTGGTTCCAGGGAAGGGAAAGAACCAGTGCCGTAAGACAAACACAACATCCATGCCTCACCGGGATTCGAACCCGGACCCCTTTCGGACGAATGATCAGAGGCCATCGCTTAGACCACTGCGCCACCGGGCGGCTATCAGTGTTCAGGGCGTTACTGCTACTTCCAAGTATTTAGAATTTAGGAAACATTTCGGCTGGCTTCTGAGGAATCAGCGTAGGTCCAAGAGTTTTTCTTATTCTATAGGTAAAACTGCCATGTAATTCCATAGTTTTTAAAGTTATATGTAATCTAATCTAAGTTTAGTGACGTTTTATAGAGTTAAAAACTGTTAAAATGAAGACAATATGATAGAGTACGCAAATTAATGTTAAGTTTTAATACCCCAATATTACTTTGTATTACATATCATCATCATCATCATTGTCAACCATTATCAATCCACTGCTGGACGAAGGTCTCCCCAAGTTTCCTCCACAACGGTCTGTCTTGTGCCAGTCTCCTCCATGTCACCCCTGCATACTTTCGAATTTCATCCACCCATCTCCCATGTGGTCTTCTTCTGGGTCTTTTCCTGTCCCTTGGAATCCAAACTAAAATTTCGGCTGTCCATCGATGATCTGTCCTTCTGGCAGTATGTCCAGCCCATTGCCATTTCAGGGATTTAACTCTGATCATGATGTCTTCCACTCTTGTCATTTTTCGGATCCACGAGTTCCTCTTCTTATCTCTCCTGGTTACACCAAGCATGCACCTCTCCATGCTTCTTTGAGTTGTCTGCAGCCTTTGTATGTCTCTTTTAGTTAAGGTCCACGTCTCTGCACCATACGTAAGCACTGGAAGGATGCATTGATCAAACACTTTTCTTTTAAGACATAATGGCATATTGCTCTTGAAAATTATGCTGTTTCTTCCAAAAGCTCTCCAGGCAAGTTTTGTACGCCGATTAATTTCTTCATCAATGTGACCCTCACTTGATATCTGTTGTCCAAGATAAACGTATGTGTCTGTTATCTCCAGCTTTTCTCCATCAATCGATAAATCTTCATTTCTTGTAAAAGCATTGAACATCACTTTTGTCTTCTGAAAGTTCATTTTTAATCCCACTTCTTTACTCTTGTCAGCAAGTTCCTGGATCATACTCTGCAGCTCTGATGGGGTAGTTGCAAAAATGACTACGTCATCAGCAAAACGAAGGTGGGTTAGATAATCTCCATTAATCTTTATCCCCGTGTTTTCCCAGCTCAGCGACTGAAAAACACCCTCCAATGTGGCATTAAAGAGCTTCGGAGATATGGTGTCACCTTGTCTCACTCCCTTTCCAATTTTTACGTGTGTTGTATTTTCAAACAGCCTAATCTTTGCACTTGCATTTTCATAGATGTTATTAATAATATTAATGTATGCATCTTCAATACCGCAGGTTTTCAGAGCCATTGTAACTGCTGATGGTTTCACCGAATCAAAGGCTTTTTCATAATCGATAAAAGCCATGCACAATGGAAGTTCATATTCCCTCGCTCTTTCAATTAGTTCTCTCAGCACGTGGATATGATCTATTGTGCTGTAGCCACTCCTGAATCCAGCTTGTTCTCTCGGTTGAGCCATGTCTAGTGCTACCTTCAAGCGGTGTGAAAGAACTTTAGTGAAGATTTTATAAACTACTGATAGGAGGCTGATAGGTCTGTAGTTTCCGAGATCCTCAATGTCACCTTTCTTATGTAGCAGGATCATTGTAGCGGTGTTCCAATCCTCAGGAATCTTTCCTTCATTAAGGCATCGAGTGAAAATTTGGGCGAGTACTGTTTCGATTTCTCCACTTGCTTCTTGTATGATGTCTACAGTAATTCCATCTTCTCCTGGAGCTTTTCCTCGCTTCATGTTCTTGATTGCATGTGCAACTTCTGCTGGAAGGACTGGAGGAACTCTGGTACTGGTATCTTTCATGATGTCTGGAGTGCATATATCATCACTTTCATATAATTTGGAGTAGAAATCTTTCACTCTTGTCAAGATTTCGCCTCTATTTCTTGTTACAGAACCATCTTCTTTTCTCAGTGCCATAATCTGTTTTCTTCCCTTACTGAGATGTCCCTTTGCTATCTTTAGGCTTTGGTTGTTTTCAATTGCTTTCCTCACTAGTTCACAGTTGAATTTCCTTACGTCTTCAGTGATACTTTTTCTTACTGTCTTGCATAGCTCTATATATTCCACTTTGGAAGTCACATCTTCTTTATTTGTCCTCATCTCTCTTCTTTTTTGCATCAACATTTTGGTTTTTCCTGATAATTTGTTCACATGCAACTTGTTCTTAGACCCAGCTAATTTTGTTGCTGTTTCCATAAGAGCTTTGGTTATTTTTCTGTTAACTTCAGAGATGTCCACTTCTTCCGATGTTAGGCCTTCTAAAGCAGAGAACCTGTTCTTCAGTTCTAACTTGAAGGTATTATGGTGTTTTTTAAGGTTGGTTATGTCAATAGATTTTGTTTGTCTTATGAGCTTGCCACGTTCAAGCTTGGTGTTGAGGTGCATCTTACATCTCACCAATCTATGGTCACTACCTGTGTTGAACTTGTTTAGCACACTGCAGTCTTCTATGATGAATTTTTTGTTACACATAATAAAATCAATTTCACTTGTCGTCCCATTTGGATGTCTCCATGTCCATTTCCTGTGTGGCTTTTTCTTGAAGAAGGAGTTCAAGATGAAAAACCCTTCTGCCTCTGCAAACTCAACGAGAGTATTTCCACGCTGGTTTCTGTTGCCATGACCGAATTTACCTACTGAAGTTTCATTCTGTTGCCGTTGCCCTATTTTTGCATTGAAATCTCCCATAATTATTTTCAAGTGCTGCTTACCTTTATTATTTAGATGACAAATTTCCTCATAAAATTCTTCAATTTCTTCTTCAGGATGACTTGTGGTGGGTGCATAAGTTTGAATAATCTGAGCCTGGTATCTTTTCGAGAGTTGGATAACAAGTCGTGCAGCTCTGTCAGAGGAACTTTCAACTTCTACAACTTTATCCTTCAGTTTCTTGTTTATTATAAATCCAACACCACTAGTTCTGCCAGTATCTGTCCCACGATAGTAGAAGAGATGTCCACTTTTCAGTTCGATGAGATCTTCTCCTTTTCTCCTTACCTCACTTAGCCCCACGATGTCCCACTTGATCCTTTGTAGTTCCTCTTCCAATTCAAGAAGCCTTGAATCAGAAGATAGGGAGCGTCCATTGTAAGTAGCCAAGGTCAGCATCAGATGGCAGCCTAGTCCGGTCCTCCGGGGATTCTTAGCACCCTCTGCCTTCATGTCGCACTGGCCGCTGCCTTGGCCAGGTACATTCCAGCTGCCGGAGACTGAGGGCCAAGATTTAAGTTGTGGAATCATTTTGGAGGGGTTTGGCCATAACTCACCACGCTGGCCAAGCGGGTTGGTGAGTGTGGGATAGAATTTCCTCTGATCCCGATGGTATAGTTATACCGCTATGGGCGGTCGTCAGAGCCCCTTTAGTGGGAACAGGATGCACCACGAGAAGGCGTAAATATATCTATCACCAAGGAAGGGCACAACAAAAGCAATACAAAATCCTTACATTTCTACAATATTTGGAAAAGCAATACAAAATCCTTAGATTTCAACACCACTACATAAAACTTAAAGAGTGCATGCAGAGTTCAGTTTCATATCCCCTAGCTTTATAATACACCTTGACTATAGAATCTAAATAGGAAAATGCCTTTTCACCTGTGAACAAGCATATGCTTTGAAATATGACTTTTCCAAGGAAATTGCTTGGAACATACATCATATTGGTAAGGGTTTTCACCTGTGTGCATAAGCATATGCTCTAAAAGATTACTTTTCCGAGTTTCTATTCGATTTTCCCCCTCTGTTAGCACAACAAAATGTCATACTGTTCAGTGCCATTCTGTCAATCAAATTGGGAAATTAAGCTGGTCATATCTAAATTGACTTCATATACGAATTTGACTACTATCTGCTCTTTGGAAAGTAAAAGATTTCATGTTAAATGTTTCTCCGTTACTTACCTGTCAAAAGTAACTCCAGGAGGTGGTCTCCCGGAATTGTTGTGACATCGCAACAACACACCATTTCTAAAAAAAAACCCAAGAAAAATGACACTGAATTTTCGGGTGTTATAAGCACGTCTTTTGAATCCGTTCTGACGCAAATTAAATTTATCAAAGCTATTCAAAGTCAATGGAACCGGTATGGAAAACAATAGTATCTGACGGAAGAAAGAAGTTTTTCAATCGGGTTTTTAATCCCTCAGATATTGCTGTAAACGGAATCGTGAGCATACGCTCTCTGGTTGCAGACTTGTGCGTTAAGAAAAACATGAATTTATATGAGGAACATTTCGCACCGGTAACGCTCTCCAACACAGAAATAATTTTTCAATTCGGACTCTTAGAAACATAGATATTGGCAAAAATAAGATGTGACTTTACGTCTCCTGGTGGGAAAACCTTGCATTATTTTAGGAAGAAAGTATTCTCAAAAGGTTTTTCCATATGAGCGGTAGCGGTTCAAGAAAAAAAAATTAGTTGAGTTTCCAAGAGCCCACATTTTTCTATAAATACATCAGAAGCAGAAATTAACACTTATGCCCCCTGGTGGCCCAATCAATCTTTACAAAACATTAGAAATTATGTGAAAAATATTTTCCATCAAGTCTTGTATGCGAAACAGGAAGAATTTTTTCAAATCAGAGTTTTAGGAGCAGAAATAACGCAGAAAACGCAATTTACCTTTTTGCCCCCTAGCGGAAAGTCTATGATTTACTTGGAAATTTTGAATTTATAGGAAAATTTTTTGGCATCGGAAACACTATCCAACAAAGAAGGAATTTTTCAAATCGGACTCCTAGAAGTAGAGATATTGACAAAAATAAGATATACATCTAAAGAAGAAAATGTTCCTAAAAGGTTTGTCGACATGAGCATCAGAAGCGAAAATTAAGACTTACGCCACCTGGTGGCCAAACCATTTTTTACAAAAATTAGAAATTATTTCCCATCAGGAGCTGTATCCGGTGCAGAGAGGATTTTTCAAATCGGAGATTTAGAAACAGAGATATAGGGGGGGGGGGATTTACCTTTACGCCTCCTAGCGGAAAGTCTATGAGTTACTTGAAAATTTAAAATTATATGAAAAACATGTCAAACTGGAAACACTACCCAACAAAGAAGAAATTTTTCAAATCGGACTCCTAGAAGTAGAGATATTGACTACGCCCCCTGGCGTTGAAACCATGCATTATTTTAAGAAGAAAATGTTTCTGAAAGGTTTGACGACATGAGTAGTATCGGTCTACAAACGACGTTTTTTTCAATCGAGAATTTAGAAGCTCATATTTTGCTGCAAATACATCAGAAGCTGAAATTAAGATTTACGCTCTCTGGGGGCAAACATTTTTTTAACAAAAATTAGAAGTTATGTGCAAACGATTTCCCATCAGGATATGTATTCGGGGCAGAAAGAATTTTTCAAATCGGAGATTTAGAAGCAGAGATATAGGGAGAAACCAACGAGATGCCGCTCCGGTGGCGCAGTGGTCTAAGGCGTTGGCCACTGATCATTCGTCCGTAAGGGGTCCGGGTTCGAATCCCGGTGAGGCATGGATGTTGTGTTTGTCTTACGGCACTGGCTCTCTCCCTTCCCTGGAACCAGTGACCCTAAATTAGGGAAGGGCGACTGCTTATAGCCCATTGAGTTGCTCACGGTGGTCGTAAAACCTCCATTCAGAAAAAAACCCAACGAGATAGAAATACATAGAGTGCTTCTGTGATTGGTTCTCCGCTGAGGCAGCTGAAGCCAACGAGAAGAGAGGCCGCCATGTTTGATGAGGTACAACTTCTGTGTGTGTCAGGAAGTCACCTCAGTTCTTTCAGCTGTTCGGCGATCGTGTTATGTACCATCACAGAGTTAAGGCTACAGTTTTGTAAATATTCTCAAGAATCAGCACATTTTGGATAAATATGATCAACATTAAAATTCAGTTTTATTGTGTAGCTTTTAATTGTAATAATAAAAGAAACAAGTATTGCGGAACTACAGTTTCATCATCATCATATTTAGAGGATTTTAGGAAGGGAGTGTCTGATCCCTGGTCTTAAACAACCCTTAGAAATAGGAAACTAGGAGATTTGGGATAGAGCGCCCGATAGGAAAGTGACACGGAAGCGAAGTAGAAAGGGGGAGGAAGACGCCCTTATTTATTACCGGGGGCCAGTACCCGGGGTCCGACGGCTTAACGTGCCCATCCGACGCACGGCGGGAATTTAGTGGGTCGAGCGTTCGTACCTGCTGGGATCGAACCTGAGGCCCTTCCCGTGGCAGTCACGAACGTTGCCCACTCGGCCATCCGCGGCGGAACTACAGTTTACAAGTAAGCTTCGTTTTTAAATGAGGTTGAGCTGTAAATGCCCAGTTAATCAAACAAAAGAAATAAAACATTTAATCTGTTTAGTTGGTGATTAAAGCAGGAAATAAACCTTTTTAATATTTGTGTAATTTTAAGACTTTTTATTCCTTATATTTTGTAAACAAAGTCGTACTCAGGGCGGACACTGAATTATGATTACTACTTACTATGGGGAACTGAGGTTAACTGTATGGGTTACTAACTTGGAGGTTTTTTTGGGGGTGAATAATTTTTACTTATGTAAATGTTTTTTTTTTTTTTGCATATGCTGAGCATGTCTTGCAACTGATATTTGCATACATAATCTAGAATCTGTAGAGTATACATGTAACTTGTCTTCCAGGGCAACAAATTTCAAAATCTCAGGAACCTGCAATTTTTTTATGCGACAAAAATCATGTACAGATGGCGAATAATCATTAGGTAGCAAATATTGGTAAAGAAGTCAATATATAGTTACTTAAATTGCAGAAGTAATAATTGTGATTGGTAATATAAATTTATTGTTTGCTGACACCTGTCAGGAAACAATCTAGTATTCTATCTGAAAGCACAGTGTCACCCAGCTTGTGTTCTAGATATTTGTCTCTGATTAGTGATTAATCTGTAGTATTACTGCAACAAAGTGAGAATGGGGCAGTGGCGGCTCGTGGTGTAAAATGCTGGTGAGGCGAACGGTCTTGATGTAAATGTAAAACAGTAAAACATATGTTATTGAAAAATATATAAATTCGTATAACGTTATACGAACATATATATATATATATATCAGTGGCGTAGCCGGTGGGGGTCGTGGTTTGCACCCCCTAAGTAGGCGAGACAGTTAGCTTTTTCTAAGTACGTTTTATAGATAATTTCCCTATTTAAATTCATTGATTTTTACATAACTTACAATGTAATACAAATAAATTACATTGATACATAATATCAATGTAATTTCTTGATAATAGAAGAGAAAGTAAAGCAAAGCGGCCAAAGAAGTTGCTTTATTAAATTTTTATTAAAACAACTATAATTTATTGAATTTTCTTCATTTTATTAAATTAGCTTCGTTTTGTATTAATGTTCAAGATGTGCGTACGTACCAATAGAAAAATATTTGTCGAAGCGCCCCCCCCAAATTGTTACACGTACCAATAGAAAAATATTTGTCGAAGCGCCCCCCCCAAATTGTTACATACACAGTTATACAGCAGAAGTGCAGAACCCCCCTCAAAAAGTTTCATATCAAAGGCAGTATCACCCATCGGATATCTTTGAAGTCCTGGGTTCGAGTCGGCTGAATCATTAAAATCCGCTGAGATTCGGAAGTCTCGTTAAGCCATTGGTCTCGGGTAGGCGCCTTGTTATAAACAGCTGTAAACCCCCATCCCTTAGGGCTTCAGGCCATGCCATTTAGCCCTTATATACAAATATTATTCAACAGTAATGGAATAAAATTATAGAAATATATGAAACACGGCGTGGGGAGTCTTTCTTCACGAAAAAATCCAAAAATATTAGAGGGAAAATGTGCATATACCACTATATATATATGTGTGTGTGTGTGTAATATACGCTACTTTTGCAACAATATTTTTATGAAAACAATTATTCGATAATTTTACAACAAAGAAAGAAATATTTCACCTGTATTCTTTTATGTAATACACTTGAGCGAAAATACGCAATTTGTGCGGTTTCTTTAGCTAGTCAATGCGTCACTCACATCCCAACGCCAGTCGGAGATCCACTTCTTAAAAAATTCAAAGTAAATCATTTGAATAGAAATTGTTTTCTCGCGAAATGTTTCTTGAGCTTGAATAAAAGTCACAGTTCGATTGGCATATTAGTGAAGGTGCATTTAGCACGGGTCACAAACTGAAGTCCAGGCTCGTGATAACTATGTACAGGAGAAGTCAAGTTAAGGAAGCACATTTCTATATAAAAAAAGTATTAGGTAATTTAAACCTGGAATTAAAAACAGAGGAATACGATATTAATTTGCTTTGGTCTCGAACATAATGCTCTCAGTTTATGTTTTATAAATAAGTTCAATTCTGCGATCCTTTTTGGCTGCAAATTTGTCTATGATCAGATCATAAAATGGTTGAGTGGACATTAGATGGTTCAGCAATTCTTTCTCGATTGAAATTTTAGCGAGTGAAGACAAACGATCTTGTGCCGTTGTATTACGGAGGTAAGTCTTAATTCTCTTCAAACAAGAAAAACTCCTTTCAGCAGAAGAACTTGTTGATGCCAGGGTCAATACAAGAGAAAATAATTTGTAGGCTTCTGGTAACACATCTTTCAGCTCGTTTTCTTTCATTATTTTCAAGGTTTTCTGAACACTGAGTTCCCTGAAGTTGTGATCATTATATAAAAAATTTAATTCGTTTTTTAGTCGTTGTGTGTCTGTAAAAATGTTTGGATAAATTTTTTTGAGAGTGTTAAGGGCACTGGATGGAAATGACTCTGAATAACTATGGTATTTTGAGCTGTCAACTAGCTGCAGAAACTCGAGCTTTTCCATATCTTCAAATCTGGTATTTATTTGGACTATTATGCTGTCAACGATTTCGTAAAACAAAATTTTGTAATAGTTTTTCACTTCTTCTTCAGTCAAATGTTTCTTTTGGCGACATTTAGGACCTCCACTCAAACTAATTGCTTCACTGAAATGTTTCAAGTAAGTGGTTACATTCCATTTCTTATTTATTCGTTCGCAACATTGTTTAATTTGTCTTTGGCAATAACTGATATCTAAAGTCTTTTTTTGTAAAACATCAAACAGTACATCCGTAATTCCAAAAATGTCATCAAAAATCAGTGATAAAAAAGCAAATTCAAAATTAGTGAAATTTTTCAAATATCCTATGGCTCCGTTGATTGATTCTGCCGTTGATTCCGGGTCATTCATTATGTTTTCAAACACATTCTTTAATTTGCCCCATTCGCTTACAATTAAACGCAAAATTTGCGAACGTGATGCCCAACGTGTTTCCGCTATTTGAGGAATCCGTTTCCCAACAACTGAATCTGCTACGTGGGTTCTCTTGGCAGATTTATGAAAAAATGAGGGCATGCTGGATACAGTTGCGAAATATATGCGACATTTTACAATACTTTTGCACCCCTGTTGTAGGACAAGGTTAAGGCGGTGGGCGAAACAGTGGGTAAACAAAGCTTGCGGGGCTTCTAGCTTGACTCTTTTCTGCAGACCGCTCAACTCTCCAGCCATAACGCTTGCACCATCATAACACTGGCCTACTAACTTTGATTTAAAATCAAACTCCTCCAAAACCGATGCTAGCAGATCATAGAGTGCCACAGCAGTCCTGTCAGTGCTGCTATCATAAAAACCAAGGAAGCGCTCAACTACTTCACAATTTGAGTCCAATATGTATCTGACAATTATTGAACACTGTGTTTTTTGAGTAATATCAGGTGTATCATCAACTTGCACTGAAAACAAATTTGACTCATTAATTTTGCTTTTAACACATTCGTTTATATATTCATGAATACACTCCAGTAAATCATTCTGTATCGTTTTAGATTGTCCAGAAAATAAGTTTCGTATTTCTTCAAAATGTGCTTTTAATTCTGCGGTGCTCCTACGAAGTAACAAATGGAACATCTCCTTGAAATTACCTTTATTTAATGAGGAAATAGATTCATCATGTCCTCGAAAAGGCAGTTCTTGCTTGCTTAGAACGACAACTAAATCGATTATATGTTCCATAAAAAGCCTATTTAGTCTGACCTTTTCATTAAACTTAGCTTTATGAAGAGCAGCATTTTCTTTGAGCATATCAGAAATAGTGTTTATATTTTTTTCCCATTCGTTTCAGACCTACGTGATTAGTTATATGCTCTTTAGAGCTTTCGTGCAATTTTGCACTACGAGAAAAGTTTTTCAGATCAAAATAACCCGTTGTATTCCACACATTTTTCTTATTGCTCAAAAGTAAACATGGCCAGCAAAAGAGAGTTTGCTTGTAATAGCTACCAGAAAGCCAGGGGAAAATCTCGTACCATGATTTATTGAAAGACCTAAAAAACGATTTGCCGCACTTCTTATCTTTAGATATTGAATTTATTATAGGTGTCGGTCCTCCAGATATGAGAACATCCCTTTTATCATAATCTTTCCAGTGTTTAAAAGGAATTTCTTCCAGAACACAAATCACATCGTTTGTTGGGCCATTCATATTTTCCAACCAAAATCAAAATATGCTGTTTAGTAACAATAACAAAATAAAAAAGAAGAAAAACTCAACATTACTATGAACTAGCCAACACCCGCAGAAGAGAGGATTGAAAACACACTACAAAAAGTTAGACTCAAATACACTCTGACGAATAGTTAAAGCTACGTAGTAATCATCGTACTCCAAAGCGTCTAGAGGCGAACGGCGTCATCGCCTGTAAAACCACTTTTTACCAAGGTTATCTGCTCATTTTCCCGCGCCCATTGGATACACAATCCTTGGGTTATCCAATAACAGCAGAGATGCGATTCCAGTTTAAGCGAAATGGAGTGTCGCCTCAGAAATTTCCTTTCTCTTACTGGAAGTCTGGCACCTCCTTAGGTAGACCTCGGACCGTGGGGGTGGGGGTTCACTCTGTAGGGCTCTTCTCTGATCCCCAGTTCTCAAAACAGGCTTCTCATCGAGACGATTCAGCCGGTCGCCTCTAAGCGCTTAAAACATGCAGCTGCTTTGCAAAAATAATTATTCATTCCTCTTCTTGAAAGCCTTTCTTTAACCTAATTCATGGATCACAATGTGAATTTCAGTGTTTCATTTATCCTGCAAAGTTCTTATATCTTTGTTACTGACCGAAGTTTGTTTTTTTCACTTCTCATTCTGCGGAATTTCAGGTGAGGCGGCGCCTCACTTGCCTCATCTGACGGGCCGCCACTGGAATGGGGAGCTTGAAAATTTCTTGACAGAATACTCTTTATTTATGAATGTGTAAGTACAATGTGTGTGATCTTTCTCATAGCAAAAAAACTACAGGCAATATTGATTTAAAACTGAAAATAGGAAACAGGGAGTACAATGGTACCTCAAAATTTCGAATAACATAAAGTATTTATGAAAATGCAAAAAAAAATATGAAATTACAATTGAAAAAAAAAAGTATATTACTCTTAGCAAATGGAATAATACAAAAGAAAGGGACTAGCAATTTTTGTAAAAACTACTTGCACTCAAAATAGTATAACTATACGAAATTTCTTGGCGTAGAATACAAATATAACTTTCCAAGCTTTCGCACATCAACCAGATGGCTTTCTCAAGGAAAGAAGTTGTCTACCTTCCTCGAGAAAGCCATCTGGTTGATGTGCGAAAGCTTGGAAAGTTTTATTTATATTCTATGCCAAGAAATTTCGGAATTTAGTGCAGTTATACTATTTTGAGTATAATTTGGTGTACAATTCCTACTTATTAAGCTACTTGCATTTGATTTTTGTGTAATAGGTGTTTTTTTATTTTTTTTTATTTTTGAAGAATGTGACCTCTGATTCATGATGGTAAACAGTCAGTAAGTATGTCCATGCAACATATTGCCAGTTATTCCTTTTGCAGCAACCATATGAGAGGTTACTGTTAAACAAATATCACTCACGTAAATCAATCTTTCTTTGAATTGAACAAGTTGTGCCTGCATTTCTCTAAAATACAAATTAGTCACATTTGTGGTGTTTCCAGCAAGACTGCTGAAGGAACCCACAAAATATCAACACAAAACATAGATATTTGCCCACCAAAGTTTTTGCACACCATGAACGCAAATCAGTGGTTTTTAATCTTTCACTTCATATTAATAAGAAGCTGTGTCCTTAAAATTGAAAAAAAAAAAGAAAAAGAAACTATGTGCAGCACGGTTGGCGGAAGACCGCCACACAGGAAAACTGCCACACATCTTTCAGCAACTTAGAAAACTGCCACACATCGGAAAACCACCACACAAGAAAACTGCCACACATCGGAAAACCACCACACAAGAAAACTGCCACACATCGGAAAACCACCACACAAGAAAACTGCCACACAGGAAAACTGCCACACTCTTTTCATTAAGCGGCAGGGTACAAATTGCTATTTCTCCGAGGAACACTTTGAATGTGTGGCAGTTTTCAAAGTTTCCGAATTATGTGTGGCAGTTTTCAAAGTTTCCGAATTATGTGTGGCATTTTCCCAAGGTGCCTAACGATGGGAAGGAGCTCTTTTGTTTGTCGGTATTTCCATGTCGGTTCATACTTAGAAAAACTGGCCACAGAAGTTCGAGGGGGGGAATAAAGATTGCCGTTTCCTGGCCTATTGTTACACAGCGCTAGCAGTGTTCCTGCCGAGTCGGCCGGTAACGGTGCTTGGAACCTGAAGTGCAATTTAGTTGGCCGCGGCACCAGGTGAGAATCTCAGGTGCACTGCTGCACTCAAAGATTCTCACCAGAACATAAAAAAATGAAAAGTTGAAGAATGACCCGAAGCATAAGGCTTGGGTGAATCCACCGTGTGAACAAAATAACAACAACAGATAAAAAATAAAATAAAATAAAAAAAACGATACTTTGGGATCAGAGTTGTGATGAGGTTCACCCGCAATCACCAATTCGTGACTGAGGGTAGTGGTCCGGATCTTACTCCGGTACATTTAATCCCCAACCAGCAAGTACAACACTCACTTTCTCAAATAACACATGATTCTCAAATACACAACACAACATTTAATTACGTTCTGCGAGATTTAAACAGATACGGCGCTCTCTAGGCGCATAGACAATTGCCCCTCTTATGTGGGCAGCATACGGTGTCACACTTTACTGTCGGAAGACGCAAGCCGACTGAGTCTCCACCGGACTATCTGAACAAGAGATACTACTCGTTAACACACTAAATAGAGATGCAGGTGATATTCATATACAATTGCTTAGAGAATGAAAAAAAATTATATGCAAACGATCACGTTAAAAATACTCGCGACACAAAATACACAAGCACGTTAATTTGCGGTATAAGATTATAGGTGCGAAATACTGCCAAAGTTAATTAACTAAATCTAATAAGCATGCACATACAGATCCCTTCCCCGCTCGCTTTGGCCCTGAACCAAAGTTAAAACTGTCCCGCCCAGCGGAATTTGTGGCCACACCCTCTCCCTTATTCATGTAAAAACAATAATCAGGAATGGGCCCTGTAAGAAATTGAAATCTGTATGTACAGGTATTTCCTCTGAGGTTCAGTCACTCAGCATTACTGCATCTATGTCCATGCAGCTTTGGGTGTCGGGATGGCACAAGTTCGCAGATGTGCGAAGAAAAAAAGGAAATATTCATCTACTTACAGTTTCGTGACTTTGCTGTGCAAATCCAGTGTGCATCACATAATGTAACACGACAAAACGCACACACACAGACACTTGCACCATGTGGCAGCACCGATGATTCAACACTTCACTTTGACGCTTGATGTAAATGAAGCACACAATTAAAATGGTGATATCACGCCACACTTTGTTGCAATGATTAGAGTGCACACTGATCTACTCTCGTGACGATTTGAAGGTGGCCGTTAAACAAAACAGCCTCTCTCACCTCTGCTGTTGCGATTTCCGAGACTGATTTTCTGTGTTCCTGGGAAATGATTTCTGTTGTCGTGAAGAAATGATTCTGACCGTCAGCTGCTTGGAGAGTGGGACTCCCTCACTTCCGCTGCTGCTACAGTAGATTCCGTCAGTCGCTACCTTCCGTCCTTTTTGACCGTTCATTCCCAATTCAGTCAGTTCCTTTCCGTTAGCATAACATCTACCCTTACTGAGTACGCAGTTCAAATATGCCCCTCGCAGGTTTTGTTTCCATTTTTTTATCGAGTTGCGACCGCCAGCCCTGAGATTAATTTTCTCGGCCGAGCGAAATCAGACGTGCTTTTACCTTAAGCGTATATCGGCAACTGCTGACCGAAAACGACGCTCGAATTCACCCCTATTCTTTTCGGCGATTCTGTACTCTTAATTGCCCATTGTCCCTCGCAGACGTCAGAG
This sequence comes from Macrothele yani, assembly GCA_039090855.1. Classification (NCBI taxonomy): domain Eukaryota; kingdom Metazoa; phylum Arthropoda; class Arachnida; order Araneae; family Macrothelidae; genus Macrothele; species Macrothele yani. The sequence continues at coordinate 76,755,016 of CM077009.1, forward strand.
TATCTTTCTTCCTGACAGTGTTATGTGTCTGCTGAGGGTCTCTTGGCCCACCCACTGAAGTAAACATACGGACCACAGCGTTAAGCTACAAGCGGAAAGAAGAAAAAAGAAAAGTGAAAAACCACTTCGAACAATGCTGCTTCCATCCGCATTCGAAAGCACATTTCCCTCGTTCGTTTTGCAGCCCCTCGAAGACACTTGAGATAGGAATTTTTATGTTTCACTTCAGGGCTATGTGTGAGGTCTAGCAATTCAAAATGGCAAAAATATTGCGTTTCTTACCTTCAAAAGCATTGGAGCGACTTCCCAATTATCCCGCAATTTTGTTAATTAATTTAGAGAACAGCTGAAAGAAAAAAACAACGTAAATGAGAAATAAATAAAAAAAAAAAAAAAGCTGTGAACTGTAAAAGAACATGTGAGCCTGCCGAACTGTGATTCCTAGCTGCCTCATACAATACGCGACATGGCTGACAAAACCTAAAGTTTTCTTCAGGTTTTAGGTTGGGAGGGGGGGTGTCCAGTGTAACACTATATTGAGAATTGAATTGGGAACTCCAAAGAAATTTCGAGAAAACGTTCTATGTAAGCCAAGCGAAAATTGCTGTGTTCAGGAAAGGACAATAATGTGGGATTTTTTAATAACGCTGCACTTTTACTTAGGCACTAAATATTTACATGACATGTCAAATTTGTAATATTTTTCTTTTACTTAATTAATTCATAGGCGCTACACCACAGCCTTTTTAGCAGCATTTAATCCGCCGACTTTATATTCATAACGCTTACGTATCAAACCAAGTCAATAGCATTGCGTTTTTACTTAGGCACTAAATATAATATTAAAGTCATAGGCCCCAGACATAAGACTTTTTAACAGTTTTTATTCTACCAATGTCATATTCACAACGTTTACACATCATGTCAAGTTAATAATATTGCTCTTTTACTTAGGCACTAAATAGTCATAGGTCACAGGCATAGGCCTTTTTAACAGTTTTTATTGTACCAGTGTCATCATATTCACAACGTTTGCATATCAAATCAAGTTGCGCTTTTATTTAGGGACGAAATATTTATTCACAGGCCCTAGGCCTAGGCTTCGGCCCATTTACGAGTTTTTATTCTACCAATGCCATATTCACAACGTTTACACAGAAAATCAAGTTAATAGTATTATTGGGCATTTACTTAGGCACGACTTATTAATTCAAATGCCCTATGCCTTTTTAATAGTTTTGACTCTATCAATGCCTTATTCTCATCGTTTACACAGCAAATCAATTTAATAATATTACGCTTTTACTTGGGCACGAAATATTAATTCATAGGCCTAGACCTAGGGCCTATGAACGAGTATTTCGTGCCTAAATAAAAGGGCTATATTATTACATTTATTTGTTGTGTAAATGTTGTGAATATGGCATTGATAAAGTAAAAACTACTAAAAAAGGCATAGGGCCTATGAATTAACATTTCGTGACTAAGTAAACCCCAATATTATTAACTTGATTTGCTGTGTTAACGTTGTGCATATGGCATTGGTAGAATAAAAACTGTCAAAAAGGCCTAGGCCTAGGGCCTATGAATTAATATTTCCTGCCTAAGTAAAAGCGCAATATTATTACATTTATTTGTTGTGTAAACGTTGTGAATATGACAATGATAAAGTAAAAACTATTAAAAAGGCCTAGGCCTAGGGTATATGAATTAATATTTCGTGCCTAAGAAAACGCCCAATATTATTAACTTGATTTTCTGTGTAAACGTTGTGAATATGGCATCAGTAGAATAAAAACTGGTAAAAGGGCCTAAGCCTAGGCATAGGGCCTGTGAATAAATATTTCGTGCCTAAATAAAAGCGCGATATTATTAACTTGATTTGATGTGTAAACGTTGTGAATATGACACTGGTAGAATAAAAACTGTTAAGAAAGGCCCATGCCTGTGGCCTATGACTATTTAGTGCCTAAGTAAAAGATCAATGCTGTTGACTTGATTTGATACGTAAGCGTTATGAATATAAAGTCGGTGGATTAAATGCTGCTAAAAAGGCTGTGGTGTAGCGCCTATGAATTAATTAAGTAAAAGAAAAATGAAAATTTACCTGTCCAGGATAAAAAAGCAGAATGTGTAGAAAGTTTTTTCATTTGATGTCAAAAATTATAAGTCTTTTTAGGTTCAAGAAGTACATAAAACTGTTTTTAGCTACTCAGTATTGGTATTGCTAACTGTAAATAGCATTTGGAGCCAAATATCGTTTGGTGTATCATATTACCCCAATTCCTGTCTATACCTAGGTCACAGGGAAGTTAACAGAAGTGAGATATACATATATATCTTTGATCGCAACAGAAATTAGGCCGCCAAGTTTATTTAAACTGCACTTGAGAATAATTATTTTCAGTTCTTTTTCTTACGGATAAACCTTGGACGATAGTTAAATAAAACATAGCAAATAAACATATATAGATACATAAATAAAATAATGTTCATTAAAAAAGGATTAACCTATTCCTGCTGTTAAAATACATTAAAAAGTAAACCGACAGAATAAAAAATACAGGAAAAAGGTAAGTAATATTTATACGTAATGTTATATATATATATATATATATATATATATTGGATATATATGGGATGTAAGGTCAGGTGATGCGTAACATCACAGCCTCTCCTTGACAAATGTCAACCCCGCCTTCTCGTGGTGCATCCTGTTCTCACTAAAGGGGCTCTGACGACCGCCAATAGCGGTATAACTATACCATCGGGATTAGAGGAAATTCTATCCCACACTCACCAACCCGCTTGGCCAGCGTGGTGAGTTATGGCCAAACCCCTCCAAAATGATTCCACAACTTAAATCTTGGCCCTCAGTCTCCGGCAGCTGGAATGTACCTGGCCAAGGCAGCGGCCAGTGCGACATGAAGGCAGAGGGTGCTAAGAATCCCCGGAGGACCGGACTAGGCTGCCATCTGATGCTGACCTTGGCTACGTACAATGGACGCTCCCTATCTTCTGATTCAAGGCTTCTTGAATTGGAAGAGGAACTACAAAGGATCAAGTGGGACATCGTGGGGCTAAGTGAGGTAAGGAGAAAAGGAGAAGATCTCATTGAACTGAAAAGTGGACATCTCTTCTACTATCGTGGGACAGATACTGGCAGAACTAGTGGTGTTGGATTTATAATAAACAAGAAACTGAAGGATAGCCGCCCCGGTGGCGCAGTGGTCTAAGGCGTTGGCCTCTGATTATTCGTCCGTAAGGGGTCCGGGTTCGAATCCCGGTCAGGCATGGATGTTGTGTTTGTCTTACGGCACTGGCTCTGTCCCTTCCCTGGAACCAGTGACCCTAAATTAGGGACGGGCGACTGCTTATAGCCCATTGAGTTGCTCACGGTGGTCGTTAAACCTCCAATCAAAAAAAAAAAAAAACTGAAGGATAAAGTTGTAGAAGTTGAAAGTTCCTCTGACAGAGCTGCACGACTTGTTATCCAACTCTCGAAAAGATACCAGGCTCAGATTATTCAAACTTATGCACCCACCACAAGTCATCCTGAAGAAGAAATTGAAGAATTTTATGAGGAAATTTGTCATCTAAATAATAAAGGTAAGCAGCACTTGAAAATAATTATGGGAGATTTCAATGCAAAAATAGGGCAACGGCAACAGAATGAAACTTCAGTAGGTAAATTCGGTCACGGCAACAGAAACCAGCGTGGAAATACTCTCGTTGAGTTTGCAGAGGCAGAAGGGTTTTTCATCTTGAACTCCTTCTTCAAGAAAAAGCCACACAGGAAATGGACATGGAGACATCCAAATGGGACGACAAGTGAAATTGATTTTATTATGTGTAACAAAAAATTCGTCATAGAAGACTGCAGTGTGCTGAACAAGTTCAACACAGGTAGTGACCATAGATTGGTGAGATGTAAGATGCACCTCAACACTAAACTTGAACGTGGCAAGCTCATAAGACAAACCAAATCTATTGACATAACCAACCTTAAAAAACACCATAATACCTTCAAGTTGGAACTGAAGAACAGGTTCTCTGCTTTAGAAGGCTTAACATCGGAAGAAGTGGACATCTCTGAAGTTAACAGAAAAGTAACCAAAGCTCTTATGGAAACAGCAACAAAATTAGCTGGGTCTAAAAACAAGTTGCATGTAAATAAATTATCAGGAAAAACGAAAATGTTGATGCAAAAAAGAAGAGAGATGAGAACAACTAAAGAAGATGTGACTTCCAAAGTGGAATATATAGAGCTATGCAAGACAGTAAGAAAAAGTATCACTGAAGACGTAAGAAAATTCAACTGTGAACTAGTGAGGAAAGCAATTGAAAACAACCAAAGCCTAAAGATAGCAAAGGGACATCTCAGTAAGGGAAGAAAACAGATTATGGCACTGAGAAAAGAAGATGGTTCTGTAACAAGAAATAGAGGCGAAATTTTGACAAGAGTGAAAGATTTCTACTCCAAATTATATGAAAGGGATGATACATGCACTCCAGACATCATGAAAGATACCAGTACCAGAGTTCCTCCAGTCCTTCCAGCAGAAGTTGCACATGCAATCAAGAACATGAAGCGGGGAAAAGCTCCAGGAGAAGATGGAATTACTGTAGACATCATACAAGAAGCAAGTGGAGAAATCGAAACAGTACTCGCCCAAATTTTCACTCGTTGCCTTAATGAAGGAAAGATTCCTGAGGATTGGAACACCGCTACAATGATCCTGCTACATAAGAAAGGTGACATTGAGGATCTCAGAAACTACAGACCTATCAGCCTCCTATCAGTAGTTTATAAAATCTTCACTAAAGTTCTTTCACACCGCTTGAAGGTAACACTGGACATGGCTCAACCGAGAGAACAAGCTGGATTCAGGAGTGGCTACAGCACAATAGATCATATCCACGTGCTGAGAGAACTAATTGAAAGAGCGAGGGAATATGAACTTCCATTGTGCATGGCTTTTATAGATTATGAAAAAGCCTTTGATTCGGTGAAACCATCAGCAGTTACAATGGCTCTGAAAACCTGCGGTATTGAAGATGCATACATTAATATTATTAATAACATCTATGAAAATGCAAGTGCAAAGATTCGGCTGTTTGAAAATACAACACACGTAAAAATTGGAAAGGGAGTGAGACAAGGTGACACCATATCTCCGAAGCTCTTTAATGCCACATTGGAGGGTGTTTTTCAGTCGCTGAGCTGGGAAAACAAGGGGATAAAGATTAATGGAGATTATCTAACCCACCTTCGTTTTGCTGATGACGTAGTCATTTTTGCAACTACCCCATCAGAGCTGCAGAGTATGATCCAGGAACTTGCTGACAACAGTAAAGAAGTGGGATTAAAAATGAACTTTCAGAAGACAAAAGTGATGTTCAATGCTTTTACAAGAAATGAAGATTTATCGATTGATGGAGAAAAGCTGGAGATAACAGACACGTACGTTTATCTTGGACAGCAGATATCAAGTGAGGGTCACATTGATGAAGAAATTAATCGGCGTACAAAACTTGCCTGGAGAGCTTTTGGAAGAAACAGCATAATTTTCAAGAGCAATATGCCAGTATGTCTTAAAAGAAAAGTGTTTGATCAATGCATCCTTCCAGTGCTGACGTATGGTGCAGAGACGTGGACCTTAACTAAAAGGGACATACAAAGGCTGCAGACAACTCAAAGCAGCATGGAGAGGTGCATACTTGGTGTAACCAGGAGAGATAAGAAGAGGAACTCGTGGATCCGAAAAATGACAGGAGTGGAAGACATCATGATCAGAGTTAAATCCCTGAAATGGCAATGGGCTGGACATACTGCCAGAAGGACAGATCATCGATGGACAGCCGAAATTTTAGATTGGATTCCAAGGGACAGGAAAAGACCCAGAAGAAGACCACATGGGAGATGGGTGGATGAAATTCGAAAGTATGCAGGGGTGACATGGAGGAGACTGGCACAAGACAGACCGTTGTGGAGGAAACTTGGGGAGACCTTCGTCCAGCAGTGGATTGATAATGGTTGACAATGATGATGATGATGATATATATATGATTGGATTCCAAGGGACAGGAAAAGACCCAGAAGAAGACCACATGGGAGATGGGTGGATGAAATTCGAAAGTATGCAGGGGTGACATGGAGGAGACTGGCACAAGACAGACCGTTGTGGAGGAAACTTGGGGAGACCTTCGTCCAGCAGTGGATTGATAATGGTTGACAATGATGATGATGATGATATATATATATATATATATATAGAGAGAGAGAGAGAGAGAGGTGGACGACATCAATAGAGATAGTGAAATCACTGAATATATATATATAAATATATATATATATATATATATATATATATATATATATATATATATATATATATATATATATATATTTATATATATATAATCACTGTATATATATATATAAATATATATATATATATATATATATATATCGTAATGATAATGGTTGTCAATGATGATGATGATATATATGCTATTATCAATCCACTGCTGAATGAAGGTCTCCCCAAGTTTCTTCCACTATTGTCTGTCTCGAGCCTGTCTCCTCCATCTTTCGAATTTCGTCCACCCATCTCCCATGGGGTCTTCTGGGGCGTTTTCTGCGCTTCGGAATCCAGTCCAAAATTTCGGTTGTCCATCGATGGTCTGCTCTTTTGGCAACAGGTCCAGCCCATTGCCATTTCAGTGATTTCACTATCTCTATTGATGTCGTCCACCCTCTCTCTCTCTCTCTCTCTCTCTCTCTCTATATATATATATATATATATATAACATTACGTATAAATATTACTTACCTTTTTCCTGTATTTTTTATTCTGACGGTTTACTTTTTAATGTATTTTAACAGCAGGAATAGGTTAATCCTTTTTTAATGAACATTATTTTATTTATGTATCTATATATGTTTATTTGCTATGTTTTATTTAACTATCGTCCAAGGTTTATCCGTAAGAAAAAGAACTGAAAATAATTATTCTCAAGTGCAGTTTAAATAAACTTGGCGGCCTAATTTCTGTTGCGATCAAAGATTATGGCACTGAGAAAAGAAGATGGTTCTGTAACAAGAAATAGAGGCGAAATTTTGACAAGAGTGAAAGATTTCTACTCCAAATTATATGAAAGGGATGATACATGCACTCCAGACATCATGAAAGATACCAGTACCAGAGTTCCTCCAGTCCTTCCAGCAGAAGTTGCACATGCAATCAAGAACATGAAGCGAGGAAAAGCTCCAGGAGAAGATGGAATTACTGTAGACATCATACAAGAAGCAAGTGGAGAAATCGAAACAGTACTCGCCCAAATTTTCACTCGATGCCTTAATGAAGGGAAGATTCCTGAGGATTGGAACACCGCTACAATGATCCTGCTACATAAGAAAGGTGACATTGAGGATCTCGGAAACTACAGACCTATCAGCCTCCTATCAGTAGTTTATAAAATCTTCACTAAAGTTCTTTCACACCGCTTGAAGGTAACACTGGACACGGCTCAACCGAGAGAACAAGCTGGATTCAGGAGTGGCTACAGCACAATAGATCATATCCACGTGCTGAGAGAACTAATTGAAAGAGCGAGGGAATATGAACTTCCATTGTGCATGGCTTTTATCGATTATGAAAAAGCCTTTGATTCGGTGAAACCATCAGCAGTTACAATGGCTCTGAAAACCTGCGGTATTGAAGATGCATACATTAATATTATTAATAACATCTATGAAAATGCAAGTGCAAAGATTAGGCTGTTTGAAAATACAACACACGTAAAAATTGGAAAGGGAGTGAGACAAGGTGACACCATATCTCCGAAGCTCTTTAATGCCACATTAGAGGGTGTTTTTCAGTCGCTGAGCTGGGAAAACAAGGGGATAAAGATTAATGGAGATTATCTAACCCACCTTCGTTTTGCTGATGACGTAGTCATTTTTGCAACTACCCCATCAGAGCTGCAGAGTATGATCCAGGAACTTGCTGACAAGAGTAAAGAAGTGGGATTAAACATGAACTTTCAGAAGACAAAAGTGATGTTCAATGCTTTTACAAGAAATGAAGATTTATCGATTGATGGAGAAAAGCTGGAGATAACCAATACCTACGTTTATCTTGAACAGCAGATATCAAGTGAGGGCCACATTGATGAAGAAATTAATCGGCGTACAAAGCTTGCCTGGAGAGCTTTTGGAAGAAACAGCATTATTTTCAAGAGCAATATGCCATTAAGTCTTAAAAGAAAAGTGTTTGATCAATGCATCCTTCCAGTGCTTACGTATGGTGCAGAGACGTGGACCTTAACTAAAAGAGACATACAAAGGCTGCAAACAACTCAAAGCAGCATGGAGAGGTGCATGCTTGGTGTAACCAGGAGAGATAAGAAGAGGAACTCGTGGATCCGAAAAATGACAAGAGTGGAAGACATCATGATCAGAGTTAAATCCCTGAAATGGCAATGGGCTGGACATACTGCCAGAAGGACAGATCATCGATGGACAGCCGAAATTTTAGATTGGATTCCAAGGGACAGGAAAAGACCCAGAAGAAGACCACATGGGAGATGGGTGGATGAAATTCGAAAGTATGCAGGGGTGACATGGAGGAGACTGGCACAAGACAGACCGTTGTGGAGGAAACTTGGGGAGACCTTCGTCCAGCAGTGGATTGATAATGGTTGACAATGATGATGATGATGATCATATATATATATATATATATACTGTATGGGATGTAAGGTCAGGTGATGCGTAACATCACAGCCTCTCCTTGACAAATGTCAACCCCGCCTTCTCGTGGTGCATCCTGTTCCCACTAAAGGGGCTCTGACGACCGCCAATAGCGGTATAACTATACCATCGGGATCAGAGGAAATGCTATCCCACACTCACCAACCCGCTTGGCCAGCGTGGTGAGTTATGGCCAAACACCTCCAAAATGACTCTACAACTTAAATCTTGGCCCTCAGTCTCCGGCAGCTGGAATGTACCTGGCCAAGGCAGCGGCCAGTGCGACATGAAGGCAGAGGGTGCTAAGAATCCCCGGAGGACCGGACTAGGCTGCCATTTGATGCTGACCTTGGCTACCTACAACGGACGCTCCCTATCTTCTGATTCAAGGCTTCTTGAATTGGAAGAGGAACTACAAAGGATCAAGTGGGACATCGTCGGGCTGAGTGAGGTAAGGAGAAAAGGAGAAGATCTCATTGAACTGAAAAGTGGACATCTCTTCTATTATCGTGGGACAGATACTGGCAGAACTAGTGGTGTTGGATTTATAATAAACAAGAAACTGAAGGATAAAGTGGTAGAAGTTGAAAGTTCCTCGGACAGAGCTGCACGACTCGTTATCCAACTATCGAGAAGATACCAGGCTCAGATTATTCAAACTTATGCACCCACCACAAGTCATCCTGAAGAAGAAATTGAAGAATTTTATGAGGAAATTCGTCATCTAAATAATAAAGGTAAGCAGCACTTGAAGATAATTATGGGAGATTTCAATGCAAAAATAGGGCACCGGCAACAGAATGAAACTTCAGTAGGTAAATTCGGTCACGGCAACAGAAACCAGCGTGGAAATACTCTCGTTGAGTTTGCAGAGGCAGAAGGATTTTTCATCTTGAATTCCTTTTTCAAGAAAAAGCCACACAGGAAATGGACATGGAGACATCCAATTGGGACGACAAGTGAAATTGATTTTATTATGTGTAACAAAAAATTCGTCATCGAAGACTGCAGTGTGCTAAACAAGTTCAACACAGGTAGTGACCATAGATTGGTGAGATGTAAGATGCACCTCAACACTAAACTGGAACGTGGCAAGCTCATAAGACAAACAAAATGTATTGACATAACCAACCTTAAACACCATAATACTTTCAAGTTGGAACTGAAGAACAGATTCTCTGCTTTAGAAGGCCTAACATCGGAAGAAGTGGATATTTCGGAAGTTAACAGAAAAGTAACCAAAGCTCTTATGGAAACAGCAACAAAATTAGCTGGGTCTAAGAACAAGTTGCATGTAAACAAATTATCAGGAAAAACCAAAATGTTGATGCAAAAAAGAAGAGAGATGAGGACAACTAAAGAAGATGTGACTTCCAAAGTGGAATATATAGAGCTATGCAAGACAGCACGAAAAAGTATCACTGAAGACGTAAGGAAATTCAACTGTGAGCTAGTGAGGAAAGCAATTGAAAACAACCAAAGCCTAAAGATAGCAAAGGGACATCTCAGTAAGGGAAGAAAACAGATTATGGCTCTGAGAAAAGAAGATGGTTCTATAACAAGAAATAGAGGCGAAATTTTGACAAGAGTGAAAGATTTCTACTCCAAATTATATGAAAGGGATGATACATGTACTCCAGACATCATGAAAGGTACCAGAGTTCTTCCAGTCCTCCCAGCAGAAGTTGCACATGCAATCAAGAACATGAAGCGGGGGAAAGCTCCAGGAGAAGATGGAATTACTATAGACATCATACAAGAAGCAAGTGGAGAAATTGAAACAGTACTCGCCCAAATTTTCACTCGATGCCTTAATGAAGGGAAGATTCCTGAGGATTGGAACAATGCTACAATGATCCTGCTACATAAAAAAGGTGACATTGAGGATCTCAGGAACTACAGACCTATCAGCCTCCTATCAGTGGTTTATAAAATCTTCACTAAAGTTCTTTCACACCGCTTGAAGGTAACACTGGACATGGCTCAACCGAGAGAACAAGCTGGATTCAGGAGTGGCTACAGCACAATAGATCATATCCACGTACTGAGAGAACTAATTGAAAGAGCGAGGGAATATGAACTTCCATTGTGCATGGCTTTTATCGATTATGAAAAAGCCTTTGATTCGGTGAAACCATCAGCAGTTACCACGGCTCTGAAATCCTGCGGTATTGAAGATGCATACATTAATATTATTAATAACATCTATGAAAATGCAAGTGCAAAGATTCGGCTGTTTGAAAATACAACACACATAAAAATTGGAAAGGGAGTGAGACAAGGTGACACCATATCTCCGAAGCTCTTTAATGCTACATTGGAAAATGTCTTTCAATCACTGAACTGGGAAAACAAAGGGATAAAGATTAATGGAGATTATCTAACCCACCTTCGTTTTGCTGATGACGTAGTCATTTTTGCAACTACCCCATCAGAGCTGCAGAGTATGATCCAGGAACTTGCTGACAAGAGTAAAGAAGTGGGATTAAAAATGAACTTTCAGAAGACAAAAGTGATGTTCAATGCTTTTACAAGAAATGAAGATTTATCGATTGATGGAGAAAAACTGGAGATAACAGATACGTATGTTTATCTTGGACAGCAGATATCAAGTGAGGGTCACATTGATGAAGAAATTAATCGGCGTACAAAACTTGCCTGGAGAGCTTTTGGAAGAAACAGCATAATTTTCAAGAGCAATATGCCAGTATGTCTTAAAAGAAAAGTGTTTGATCAATGCATCCTTCCAGTGCTTACGTATGGTGCAGAGACGTGGACCTTAACTAAAAGAGACATACAAAGGCTGCAGACAACTCAAAGAACCATGGAGAGGTGCATGCTTGGTATAACCAGGAGAGATAAGAAGAGGAACTCGTGGATCCGAAAAATGACGAGAGTGGAAGACATCATGATCAGAGTTAAATCCCTGAAATGGCAATGGGCTGGACATACTGCCAGAAGGACAGACCATAGATGGACAGCCGAAATTTTAGATTGGATTCCAAGGGACAGGAAAAGACCCAGAAAAAGACCACATGGGAGATGGGTGGATGAAATTCGTAAATATGCGGGAGTGACATGGAGGAGACTGGCACAAGACAGACCGTTGTGGAGGAAACTTGGGGAGACCTTCGTCCAGCAGTGGATTGATAATGGTTGACAATGATGATGATGATGATATACTGTATATAATAAATATAAGAGCAGATTCAAAAACAAAAGATATTACCTAAGAATTTAAAACTAAATTAGCAAAATAACCTGAAGATCATAACGCGCAACGCAGCAGTTATGAAAATTCAGAATTCACATACTATTAAGAAGAGACAGAAGTAAAAACAATTTTTTTACTCATAAAAAAAGAACATAGAAAAACTCATATACTGACAGGTATGAGTAAAAAGAGGATAAAATAATAGCAACCTGAATGCAGAAAGTGTCGAGAATGCCGAGCCTTGGCTTTATCAAGGACCAGCAAAACTCTGCATTTTCTCACTTCCACAAAGACCTAGTAGGAAATGGGTTTCTGCAAAGCCATAGATGCAAGTAATAAGCCCACCAAATTTTTTTTTAAAAATATCATTACTTCAGAGTTGCATGACAAAACACTAGTTAAATTATTTTTGCATGCATCTATAACTTTCCTGGCCCAACCCATGCTCGTCATCTGCTACTAAAAAACAGAAAAATGATTACAACAAAATAAAAAAATAAAAACACAAGTTGTGAGAGTGACTGAATGAATCAAAAGAATTATTCAGCAATAACTCATTGCCAAGTTACCTAGCCGCCTTTTAATTTTTATTAAATAAAAACCAGTTAAGTAGTAGTTTTCTTCTGATTATATAAGAGAGGGGCAGTTGGTAAAAGTATTTTAATATTGGTGCGTGTCTCTTGGCTGTGTAAACTCATTGTTTGTTTTCCGTTTTTCTTTGAACTTTTTTTTTTCATTTAAAACTCTCATAAAATATTTGGCGTCGATGTATTTGGAGTGATAAGCTGTGGGATGATTCAGCATTCTCATGGTGATGACCGACGAATATCTAAGATTTTTACCGAAATTGCGGATTGACTGCAACTGTAGTTTTTCTTTCTTTTTCATTTTGCATTTACTCTATTACCGGTGACTTATATTTCACTAAAAATTTGTTTCAAAAAATTTGTGAAATGTCAAAAAATTATGGCATGCGATTTTATTCAACGAGAGCAAGCTGCATCCATTAAAATATCATTTTCTTTTTAAAACACTGTGAGGTTGTAGCAGACACGTGACTTTAGCATGGCAACGAGCATTAGTAACGTAAGTGAAGGACAACCAGTCCCTGTTGAAATGATGGCGTCTTACTTTGAAAGTTTAACTTCCGAGTACAAAATGCGGTATTTGGAAAAAAATTAAGAGATTGAAGGAAAACATCTGTATGTGCTGAATGCAAGTATCTTCGAAGGTAACCCGAAAAGTTTTCCGAAAGTACAAATAGTAAATATTTTCTATTACTTTGTTTTGGTCGAACCGCCTTTACCATACAACAGCTCGAGGCATATAAAAGTCTTGAAGCAAATAACATTTTATTATCGTGGATATTCTTTTACATGATAATTTAGTGTGATCACTAATTAGTGAGTAATTAGGAACTCTTCAACAAAAAGTGTTTCTCTTAGTTCTGGGAAACGTTTTCCAAGACTTAGAAAAATTTAGAGCAAAATCTGTTTTTCCACGCAAAATTGTGGTGAAAAAAAAACAATAATTTTGATTTGCGCCCTACGTTATTTATCCGTAAATAAATTTAGCAGCATAATCCCAGTCTGTAAACAGACCTACACACCAAAAAAAAAAAAAAAAAATCAGTTGGAAATAATTTTATCCATTATTTGCATTTTTCCACAAAAGTGTACTTCAGCTCCAGTTAAAAATCCAGGTTACTAAAAATAAAATCAACGGTGGTTTGGGGAGGAAGTATATAGAACGAAATATTAAAGTAAAAAACAAAAATCTCTCAACACTGAGAGCCAAATAATCTTAAAAGTGAAAATACTAAGTGAAAAGCCGAAAATTAGCAAAAAGTGGGTCAAGCTCTCCTAAAAAATCCAGAACAGCCGAAGAGATTTGATTTTGACTAACAGTCAGATCGGCTAACAAATTAACTTTCAGCTCTATAAAAAGTTTCAACACCTCCTTGATCAGCCAGGAACTTTCTGAATAGAAATCCCTGAAGGTGAAAAACCCAAGGGCACAGAAGTGCAGATTGGATACCGAAGCGTTGATTTAGGAATTTTTTTGACTAAGAGACAAACTCTGAAGGGTGTTCTATCAGAATATAGTCAGTAGCAATAAAACCTACGCAAAACAAAAGCCAACACCTTTTAAATTCAACTTGAAAACTTCGAATCAACAGGTGAAACGACTGGCCCAATAAGTACAAGCACTGCACGCCAACAGCATTTGAACAAGTAAAAAATAGGTCCCCAGCCTTACCAGAAATCACTGACTTATAGATAAAACTAACCTTTAAAAGATATTTTACCTTTGAAGAGTCTAACTCTTCAATATTTTTGTTAACATTGATCGCTAATGATCGCATTTTACACAATAACTGCAGGACAGCCAGCTTTATTTGTCCTTCATGAACTTGCAAGGACTGTTGCCACTTAACTGAAACTTCTCGATGACGTCACGTGCTACATCCTCATTGCCACCAACTAACAATGAAAAGCGTTATTTGATACGTTAAAGTTTTAGTTTCACCCCTAGGTGTTTATAACAAAATTTTTGAGTTATATCCTCATTTAACATCAAACCATATATTACGAAAACTCCCTTTCGTAACACGGAACGGGAATTGTTCTGTACCTCATCAAACATGGCTGCCACTTGTTTCCGGTGGCTTCACCAGTTCGCCGACGTAAGCCTCTACGTACTTCTATCTCGTTGGGGGAAACGCAATTTACCTCTACGTCCTCTAGCGGAAAGTCCATGAATTACTTGAAAATTTTGAAATTATATGAAAAACATGTCACACTGGAAACACTATCCAACAAAGAGGGAATTTTTCAAATCGGACTCCTAGAAGTAGAGTTATTGACAAAATAAGATATACATCTACGCCCCTGGCGGAGAAACTGCGGAATATTTTAAGAAGAAAATATTCCGAAAAGGTTTATCGATGTGAGTGGCATCAGTCCACGAAATAATTTTTTCTATCGGTATTTTAGAAGCTCAGAGTTGGCTCAGAGTTTATGGCAGATACATCAGAAGCAAAAATTAACTCTTACGTCCCCTGGTGGCCAAAGTATTCTTTACGAAAAATTAGAAATTATATGAAAAATATTTTTCATCAGAAGGCGTATCCGCTGAAGACATTTTTTTCAAATCGAAGTTTTAGAAGAAGAGTTATCGGGAAAAATGTAATTTACTGTTACGCCCCTAGCGGAAAATCTATGCGTAATTTGAAAAAGTAACTACAGTATATCTAAAATACTCTTCGACATAAAGGGAATCGAAAGATAGAAGAATTTTTCAATCGGTTGTTTAGAAGCAAATATGTGGAATAAAACGTATTTTTGAATTCGACATCATATGCATTTACGCTCTCTAGCAGCGAAATTGTACATCGTAAAAAAAAAACGAAATGAAGGATCATCATTCGCATATTTCAAGCTTCCTAATGCAAAATGAATTTTTCAAATCGGACTAATAGTCGCAGAGATATCGTGGGTACAGACGGACGGAGAAACCGGTAACATAAGCACGATCTTTTTTTACAAAAGACTTGCTAATAACTTCAAATTTTGAAAATCAAACTTATCACGTACGTAACTCAATGGCTCAAAACGACTAATAGAGCCTAAAGATGGCCGCCACACCGTCAGCGTGGTCTGCTAAGAAAGCTTTAATTCTGTGACGTCATGATTTCTCCCCTTATTCCTACCTCCATAGGTTACCCTCAAATGCAAAAGCATACGATTTTCCGTAGGAAAGCATTAGTGAGACCCTGTTCGTTTTTTTTTACTTTACTTTGTCTTAAATTATAAGCGAAATGGAAAAGCAGGGGAATAGGTTTAAGAAACTCTTAGGCTTACATGAAAGGAATTTTAGTACAAAAACTTAGATTTTCATGGAGGAAAAGAGGTAAAAAAAAGGCTCTTCGTAACGACTGAGACGTATATGAACTGACGATTTAAAATGTGTTTATCAGGGGCGGGTTTAAGCGTTACAGCGCCCTGGGCCAAGAAAAATCAGACGCCTCTAAGCAAACTTATTGTAAGAAATTTGAGGCCGATTAGGATTTCATATTTAAATTACATATTACATATAGATTTTTTTATCATACAAAGAATCAGCATGTTCTCAAGTACAACGCAACCCTGTAAAATTTTTAGCGCATGTATTATTTAAAACTGGGCATTGAAATAAAAATTTATAAATGCCGTTTTCTCACAAGTTTACTTTGCATAATTTTAAAACATCATTTCACAGTGAATTTTTATATTTGCAAATGAAATTGGGTTTTTTAACACACTTCTGAAACATTTGCCTGCAAAATTTTGGATTTAAATTTACAATGTATGCAATATTAATTTTAGATTTTTTTTAAATGTAATGACAGTGCTGCTACAAATGTTCATTGTGTATCAATTAAGTGACTGAGAGATAGAAGAAGTGAATGGACATATTTGAAGACGGTCATAAAATAATACTTTTGAGGCAGATCTAAATCAATCACTATAAGATCTTTTTGAAACTGTAAAATCTATTTCGTTTAAATTTTGATTCGTAGGATTTTTTGTAATATAATCAACAAATGAATCGTCTACTTTCATATAGTAAAATTACTCACCGCTAAAAGATTTTTTCTCGATTTCTTTGTGGCAAAATCCTTTAGTACTATATTATCAAATGTTAATGTTTCTACAATGTTCGAATTAAGTGACAAAGTTGCCAATGCACTTGTTCTTTTTTGAGAACTAGATGTCCTCAAATAGGTGAGGATGATTTTCAAAAGACAAAAACTTCTTTCTCCAGAGGCATTAGTGATGGGTATGCATAGGTAAATCCTTAGGATAACATCAATGTTCGGAAAAGTTGAATCAATTCCTTTTTCCCTAATCAGTTTCAACATATCCTCAACAGGAACACTAACACTTGAATCTGTCACTGCTGGTCTATCTAAATTATTGCAAAATTTCTGGAAATGAAGACATTCTTGTTCAAATTCTGGGCCTAAATCTTGAGAGTAAACTGTCAATAGATTTTTTGTCTTTTGAGATACTGTTGTCTCATCAACATCTGATAATTGCGTTAGAAACTCAAACATGCTCTCCACATCGGAATACGTATCTCGTCGACGTTTCAACTGCTGCACCAAGTTATCAATGATCGTATGGAAAATGCATATTCGCGTATGTTCCTTTCCAGTGAAAACAGTTTCTTTATTGCCATTCATCTCTTGAAATTGTAGTTTTCTCCGATGGGTTCTAGTAACCTTTTTTTTTTATTAGAGGCTTAACGACCACCGTGAGCAACTCAATGGGCTATAAGCAGTCGCCCGTCCCTAATTTAGGGTCACTAGTTACAGGGAAGGGAGAGAGCCAGTGCCATAAGACAAACACAACATCCATGCCTGACCGGGATTCGAACCCGTACCCCTTACTGACGAATGATCAGAGGCCATCGCTTAGACCACTGCGTCACCACATTTTTCTTATATTCGTCGCACTGAGACAAAAATTTTCCATCTTCTTCATACTTATCAAATTTATTCCGGAGATCACTTAAATGTTTAATAAGTGAATCGTACAGTTCTACAGCAACTGAAAGGTCAATATTCACTTTCTGCAGTGTTTTATTGCAACTATCAATTCTTTGTCAAATATCACTCCAAAGCTCTAAGAGAATGCCCATTTCTAACAAATTCATATTACTTAATAATCCCCCTGCTTCTGCTCTTGCTTCTAATTTTTCACCGGTGTTTTCTGCGAAGTCTTCAAGTGCATCTCTAATGCAGGAATAACTAGAGCGTAAGGCCTTGCATGCTTCAACCCTTGCTTACCATCAGCTTTCACATAACGTTTTGGGTGCAAGAAGTGGCGATTGTGATCCAGATTCGCTGTGGAGCTTATAACTATCTTGAAGACTTGTCTTCAAGATTTTCTATCTATGTGATGAAGATGACCAAAAGTTGTATATTTCCTGTTCGAAGATAGAAAAAGATGTAGCTTCAAAGCAACATCCCGCTGCAGATTTCCCAACGAAATTTGCTGCCCATGGAATATAGTAGGCTAAACTGTTATGACTTTTTAATCGAGCTTAGAGATCTGAATTTTCACCAGACATATTTCTCGCATTGTCATAACTTTGGTCTTTGCAGTCTTTAACATCGATTTTTATATCTTGTAACAGCTTCAATAAAGCCTTTCCCATGTCTTCTGCTTTATGACCAGAGTTGGGCAAGAAACAAATAAATCGTTCCACTGGTTGTCCATTTTTCAGAACATAACGAAAAATAACAGTCGACTTTTGAGAAATCTGGAGTGGAGTCTATAATAATAGGGTAATATTTGCCCGACTTCAACTCTTTATTGTGTCAGTGACTCATAAGGCTATTAATGAAATGAATTCTTCACATACATCCTTCGAAAGGTATGAAACATTTCCACTTCCCTTATTTCCAGAATTTTTCAAATGTTGCTCCAGCAAAGGGTCAAATTTTCCTATCAGTTCAAGGATACCTAGATAATTGCCACTATTATTATTCCCTAACTTGTCGTTCGCTCCATTTCCACGAAATGCTAATCCACGGAAAGACAGAAATTTAATGACTTCGATAATCCGCAAAAGTACTTCTTTCCAATAATTTTTCTCATTCATCAGTTGCTTAATTACAGCAGAATCAATTTTTCCACTATTCTTTCCGCGCGTTAGACTACATGCTCAATCGTATAATGTTTTCGTGTTTCCAGTCATAGAAACCTATACTTGAGAAAAAAAAACTCTCTCGCTTTGCAAACAGTTTACATGGTAAACTAAAACCGCGTCCAGTTGACTCAAAATACAATAGCCATTCTATTTTTTCAATTTTACCATTTTGAAGACGGTCATAAAATAATACTTTTGAGGCAGATCTAAATCAATCACTATAAGATCTTTTTGAAACTGTAAAATCTATTTCGTTTAAATTTTGATTCGTAGGATTTTTTGTAATATAATCAACAAATGAATCGTCTACTTTCCATTTAGCAGGATCTAACATCATATGATGTTCATTTCCTTCAACAGCTTGAAAATTTCCTCCAGGATTTGTGTTAGACTTACCTTCCTCGTCCTCACAATCGGAACACTCACAAATTTGATCTTCACCCTGAGCCCTTAGTTCTTGTTCAGTTGGCTCCTTCACTTCTTTCGGTAGATCTCGCAACAAAACACTTCATTTTCTTTTTTACTTACTGTGTCATCTTCTGCCGGTTTAAAAAAGTTTTTTAAGTTTTGGTATTTTTTTTAACAGATGCCCTTCTTTTTCAATCTTTTTAAGCTTTTTTTTTCCTATTTTCGCATCCAGAAAACTTCGTAGTCGACATTTTCGCTGACGGTGATGATTAATAGTAATGATTTCCCCCAAAAGAACAAAGCGAGAATGAAAACACACATGTAAACTGACGGGAGGGGGAATGAATCCCAAAGCAGGCAGCTAGTGTCATAATCTGAATTGGAATGCATTCTAACCAGTACTCTGTCCTCTCTTACACCCACAATACCCTGGAGCCTTGAATTCTTGGAGTCCGATTCTAGTCTTTCAACCTACATCCCAGGGCTGTCCTCACTCTCAGATTTTTCAATGCCTTGTAAAAATTATGTGCCAGTGCATTGCAGTGCAGTGCCGCTCCTCCAGCTTCCCATTCTTGTTCCCCGTTGTCTGCGAGCTCTGTAAAAGTAATGCCTCTCTGAGTCTTATGAATTCACTTTCAAAATGCATTAATGTTTTTAATAATTATACAACACATCGAATGTACTAACACCATTTAATATTTTCTTAAGTATTAAAGGTATTATACTACTCAGTTTATAATTTGTAGAAATGAAAAATCTCATTTCATTCTTGGGAGGGGGGTCAGATAAAACGTCTTGTGCCACATGTATTCCCAAAATTTTGGCGCCACTTTATATGCAGCGCCCTGGGCCATGGCCCAGATTGGCCCAATGGTAAACCCGGCCATGGTGTTTATACTAAACATAATTTTATAAAGCATTTAAAATCTTTCTCTGTCTTACCGGACTATCGTAAAATATTGTTTATCATAGAAATTGTAACGGTCGAGCTTCAGAAAATTTGTATTATGAGTGAATTTTTCAAAAGATCGCACTTTAAAGGGAGGAAACACTTCTGCCATGTTGTCAGGAGGAAAATTAAGATAAACAACGACATTCCACGTATGTTTTACTTGAAGAGCAATTATGATTGTTCTTAAGCAAGAAAACAAGGGGGGGGGAGAGAATATTCTCATTGAACATTATTATTCAGAAATTTAGAAAAAAAAAACAAAAGTTCATGAAATATCTAGATTTTATTTCCAAGCCTTTATACACTGCTGGCCACCCAAAATGCAACACCAAGAAGGAAGCATCCGATTAGCCTGAAATTCGCAGCATCCGTCGCCCGCGAGAGGACATGCAAACGATTAGCATTTCAGGGCACATGCAAATCATGTGCGCCCGGCACGCCACCGAGAAGCACTATAAGAAGGGTGCACATCAGGCGGGGTGTAAGTAGTGGAAGTGTGTTGTGCTGCCGGACCTGTGCATGGGAAGTTTCCTGATGCTTCGTCGCAGAATACGGCAGTCATTCCAGCACGTTTTGGAGTTCCACAGAGGAAGAATCGTGGCTTATCGCGACAGCGGTTAATCGTACCGAGACATCGGCGCCCGTGTGGGACGACATGCAGCCACGTGAGGCGAGTATGGATTCGATGGGTGCAGGAGGGACGGACGGACCGACCGACGTGAGAGATCACCGAACTAGAGGACCGGCATGTTGTGCGGAGGGCATTGACGGCTCGCACCACCACAACACGAAGGTTAGCACAGGAATTAGGGTGTGTTGTGCAACAACCTGTGTCAGCACGTGCCGTTCGACGTCGTCTGCAGGAGCGGGGACTTGTCGCACGGCGCCCATTGCTCCGATTACCATTGACGTTACACCACCGGCGAGTGCGGTGGCAGTGGGCCGTTGAACGCCGCACCTGGACTACGGAATGGCACGATATTGTCTTCTCCGACGAATCCCGCTTCTGCCTGCAACTCCACGATGGTCGGATCCGTGTGTGGCGGCACCGCGACGAGAGACTGCATGACGCCTGCATTATGCATCGCCATACCGGTCCGTCGCGTGGCGTTATGGTTTGGGGCGCAATTGGATATGACACCCACACCCCTCTGGTGAGCATTGCCGGTACAGTCAACAGCCATCGCTACATCTCCGACGTTTTGGAGCCTGTAGTCCTTCCTTACCTGCAGGACCTGCCGGCGGCCACGTTTCAACAGGACAATGCGCGCCCGCACGTGGCACGCATCGTGCAACAATTCTTCACGGCCCACCAGGTGTCACTGCTGCCGTGGCCCACCTGTTCTCCCGATATGTCGGCCATCGAACACGTCTGGTCACTCATCGGCAACCGAGTGGCCCGGAAAGCACCACCCGCGGCTACGCCCAGGGCCGTAGCTAGGTCCCAGAACTAGGGGGGGGTCGGGGTTCATCTGGGGGGTTCAAATTTTTGCTAGGCGTGGGCAAAGAGGGCAGTCGCTCACGCAGTTTTGCCGACTTGGGGGACATTCACTAAATTCAGGAGATTTCAGAATGGAGTTAGTGGCAGACATATTGTTTTTCGTATTTATGACTTTTTCAGTGGATTTTTTAATGTTTTGAAAGATTTCAGTAACTTTTTACATTTACGGTTTCAAACATTTAAAATGTTGTATTTGAAACTTCTTCAGTTCCGTAGTTTCCATAACCGTGATTTTTAATTCTTATAATATGCAATCCTTTTCCCCTTTCCGGAGCAGCTTTCCAGTTTTTAAATCCATTTACAGTAAAAGAATTTTCTTTACTGCCGCAGTGCTGAAAGTGTCTGCAGGCAGAGGCGACTTTAAATCTTTTGGGGCCCTAGGCGCTAAACGATTCTCGGGCCCCTCCTTCCCCTTCTAATCGCCTCAGAAATTTTCATCCGTCAGATTAACAAAAAAAAAAAAAGTAAAGTCAGAAAAAGTGTTTTTGCGCTTTTTGAAATGCGACTCTATCATAAATTATTGGGACGTTTTGTCAGAAACAGTGCTAATGTAATCAGTTTGACTGTTCACGCACATCGAACTTTTTGTTTTTACAGATATTTCAAAATTTATTTTTGCGGCTGATAGGAAATCAAAGGGCACTAAGTTTGACACTTTAAATATCCCATATTATTTATGAATTTATGACTAAAGGCTGTGAAAGTCGAACATTAAAAAAAATTAAAGTTCTCTTGTGAAGAAATATTTTTGTGCCGCTCAGATTAGGCTTAACAGTCCTTTCTCAAATACTTAAATTTTCGAATCAGTTTATTAATTTCCTGCTAGAGGTACTGAAGGACAATAAAAGCGGTTTTTACAGATTCTTCAAAAAATATTTTTGCGAATGATAGGACATAAAATTTCTTTAAATTTTGGCCATTTTAAATTTTACTACCAGTTCGTAAATTTCCCTCTAGTTCTGGAATTGGAAATTCAAAAAAAATCAGCTTTACGCTACGAGAGACCTTTTCGGTTACGGTAAAAGTTCTTTTTGAGTTTGATATGTTTGGCAAAACTAGCTACATTAGTACATCTTCAGTTGCTATAGTTACTTGGTGAATTTAACGCTAAAGACGCTGATAATGGAGTTTTTCTAAATTTATCAATACATTTCGTATAAATTGTCATGAAACTGGAATAAGTTTCAATTACAAAATGTGCTCTCTCCATTGCTTCAGCTTTAGAAAATCACCTTGTTTTTACGTTATGAGTAAATTAGTCAAATTAGTAAGCAACGAGCATGGTATCCAGCAAAAATAAAATACTTGAAAACACTGGCAACCGGAGAAGTCCTCCACGTTACAAAATACGGGTAAATTAAAATTTGTGCACAGTACTTCGCTTAAAAAGGGTGGATGACTTTTCGCGGAGGAGTTTTCTTGTGGTGAACGATTCCCTAAATTGAAGAGATTCAGCCGTCCATGGCATAGACGAATGTCGTGGACCAAAAAAAGTTGGACAGTAAGACTTTCATCAGCCAGTGCAAATAAGCGAGAGTGTGAAGAGTTTCTTGAAAACATTTTTCTTCATTACTTTCATCAGAAAATTTAGGTCTGCGTTTTCTTTTATTATGTCAAAAAGATGCGTAAGATTTTCTTTATACCTCCACCGCAGTTATCAGAAATAGAAGCATAAGGATTAAGTGCAAAAGACCCAGCTTGAAAATTGAAGAGTATTAACCACAGTTTTTCGAGAAAGAGTATCATTGAAACTTTTATTGGCCGCCCGTGTGGCGCAGTGGTCTAAGCGCTGGCTTATGACCATTTGTCAGAGATGGGTCCGGGTTCGAATCCCGATGAGTCATGGATGATGTGCTTGTCTTACGGCACTGGCTCTCTCCCTTCCCTGGAACCAGTGACCCTAAATTAGGGACTGATGATTGCTTATAGCCCATTGAGTTGCTCACGGTGGTCGTTAAACCTTCAACCCCCCAAAAAAACATTTATTGCTTTTTCAAATGTTAATTTGTTGTCAATTTAAGGAATAGGAAAGGTGAGAATACTTGATAATTATCAGTATTAAACTAGGGGAGGAGACAGCACTAAGAAAATGCTATTGCAATACAATAAAAATTTCTTTTAACACTATTCAATAAGAAAAAGATAAACAGTGCAACACATTTTCGAATTTCTTTATTTTGCAGCCTAAGCACACACTTTTTGTGAAAACAACAACAACAACAACAACAACAACAACAACAACAACAAAAAACAGAAAAGAACGAAGCACCCCAAAAAAGTCCTTTAATCCTAATGAAACTCTGCATGCAAGTACGTCAGGGCCGAATATGCAAATGATTAATTAAAAAATAACTACCAATGACTAAATAGCGGCCCGCGACAGCGCATGGGAACCGCCATCGAAAAGGGTATATCAAGAGCAAAGGGCGACCCAACAGGTCGTAGAATGCGTCGACGTACCGGACAATTGTGACAGCGAATTACTGGTACATTAAACTCCAGACTGTCAGGATGCCACGACGACGGATCCGTACATACCACGAGAAGTCGAGCGGGTTTGCGAGACGATATATAATTGGGCTGAGAGAAGCAGGTTGGTCAAGTCGCCGTATCGCCATGCATTTGGATCGGAGCGACGCGGTAATCGGACGATGTTGGCGCCAATGGATCGAACAGGGCCCCAGAATCCAGCGGCACACGGGCAGTGGACGGCCGAGGGCAACGACCGAAACCGAACATTGAGCGATTGCGAGAGCCACACGAACAGAACCGAATTCGTCGCTCTCAACAATCGTGGCCATGTTGCGTCATCCACAGGTACGGAAGTGGCCATTCTGACCGTTGTCAGACATGTTGCGGCACAGGGATTACATTCGAAGAGGCCAATCCGCCGCTTTCTACTGACCAGAGAGCATCGCAGGCACCAGTTGCAGTGGTGTCGGACTCGATCAACGAGGGGTAATGTCCAGTGGTGTCATGTTGTCTCCAGTGATGAGTCACGGTTTGCACTTAGCGCCCATGACCAGCGCATGCGTGTCTGCAGACGAGCCAACCAGCGCACGGATCCCGCTTTTACCGTGCAACGGCACAGGGCTCGGACACCCGGTCTGACTGTCTAGGAAGCTATTTCCTACGATAGCTGGACACCCTTCGAAGTCCTCCGTACTACCCTCACGGCTCAACGGTACGTCGACGCATTCTACGGCCTGTTGTGTGCGAAAGGCACAGCTCTTTCGGGCCTGCCTCTGTAATGTCGACGCCTTTCTAAGCCAGCCCGATGACACGATTTCTCACCCATCAAACATGATGGTACCCCACCTACACCCATTCCGGAATGTCGGCGAATTGGCCCACAGTTTGAACACCATCTGGCATTCCATACCTCAGAACGGTATCCGTAAACTGTATGTGTCTCTGCTACGATGGGTTTCTGCTTGTATCCGAGCGAGAAGTGGCGATACATTACAACTTACTGACTTCTTCTACTCATGTAACTGTTTTATCCGGATAAATGGCCCAACTGCTGTGGAATTACAATCATTTCCTCTCCTATACATGTACATTACACATGCCAATTTTCATCTTGATTGGATAATTCCTTCTGGATGCTGCGTTTCCTTTTTTTTTTTTTTGTTCTTCTTTCTTTCTTTTTAGCAAAGAGGAGATTGTATTAGCTACTTTGGTTTAGGTAGGTGTAGGAAGTATGACGTAGAAGTCTTTTCGTACTTCTACGTTATTTTAAAAACATAACCATAAGATGAAATAGTTCCTAAATTAAACCTTAACGGCCAGACGAAACATGTAAACAACAGAAGTCAAACTTACGGAAAAGATGCTTTATTTAGGATGTAGCACTTCCATAACAAATCATAATATCACATAATACTTCGCATTAAACTCTCCACACACCACATAGCTCTCAACAGTTCTTAACACAACGCTCAACTTGCAACACTTCTCCAAGCAACGCTCTCTTTAACAACAGTTTAGTCGTCGTTTTTATCTCTCGTTCTTATCTTATATCAGGCATACATCACGTTCATTCAACCTCAATTATGTTTCCAATAGTATTCGTTTGAGAGAAAAGATATCACGTTAAGAGTGAAGTATAACTGAGAATAAACTCAAGATTTACATAGGGAAAGAAACTAAAAAGGAAAGTTAATTTAGAATATACGTCACAGAAGATTAGAGCTAAGGAAGAACTTGATTATACTACTCCAGAAAGAAAAGGTAGTAAACAGCAAACACCCCGGAACATCAGGACAGTTTCTGCAAGCACTCTTCATCGCAACTCAGGAAAGACAGGTAAAAAGTTCCAACACAGATTATTTTCCTTGGCTGGAAGTCATATGAAAGTAATTTATATCAGAGCCAGTTAAGTATTCGCCTAAACAATGAAAAGTGTGGTAAGCGTCAATCCTTGTTTCACCTACCACTAAAGGGAAGGCTAAGTTATTTTAACAATTTCTTTCAAAACAAGTACATCGATAACAATTCGAAAATTTAAAATGAGAAAGTAAATTTTCAATTGACAATAAAGTGGTCACTTTAAGGATTGATTTATTTCGGTCCGTGAAATACAAAATAAAGCAGGCAATCCAATTATACATTTTCGGGGCCCCTCAAGCTCTGAGGCCCTAGGCGCGCGCCTACTGCGCCTAGTGGGAAATCCGCCCCTGTCTGCACACCGTGCTGCAGGCATAGCAGAAAACAGCATCCAGTGATTGGGAATATTCCACCCATTTAAACTTCCTGAACCAATCACCCTGAAAACTTCTTCCTGACGAATTCTTGGGATATTTTTCAAGTATCCCTTGTCTGATATTTTCGCCTGATTTCGAAATATCATCAGCAACATATTATTGTGGTTGACTCTCTCCAGAATTTTGGGTAGAATCGTTTAATGTCACTGAATGCTTTGAAGATGTAAATGGAAAAATTGAAGAATTTGCGTGCTTGCGAATTACTATGTATTTTTCCATATAAAAATAGCTCATACTACAAATTCGAAAAAAAAAAAAAAAAATTCAGCAGAATTCTTAAGATAACGGCTAACGGAAAAATCAACTACACCAAGCACTGTTTACAAAGATTCTAGTCTGTCCGGCAGTTAAAAGCAACATAGGCGAGGAGACTTTGTTGATGAGAAAACTTCCCATGAGAAAACTACTGAAGTCAGTAGAACTATCAGATTGTGTTTTGCATGCTTTAGAATTCCAGAACTTCTCACCTTTAATTGTTTCCGTCTTTGTAGCCCCTTCGCTTCACAATATGGGTTAGTAAGTGTCACGCCAAGTAAAGCAAAACAAATGTGCGAATTTGTTACCTCCAGCATAATGAGGGACCTTCCCTTTGAGGGCACGGAACAGACCCAACGGCAATAGGATCCCATGTGGTCTTAAAGTGCTTTGTTCGCCATCAAGGGCAACATTCAATTGTCTCCTTAAAACTACAAACGATACAGCCTGGGACTTAAGCCCCAAAGCTTCCCACCTACCTTTAATCCGGTCCCGAGTGCAAGTACACCTCCACCCTTGATTACTTTCTTTTAGCTTGTTCTGAATTTAACGTCCCCCCTCCTAAAATGCGTTTCTTGTTCTTTATAACTCCTACCGCTAGTAGAGAATCACTAAAATTACTAATACAGCCGTTACAACTAATTCACAATTCAAAAAGTCGAAATTTCTTTTTTCTTTTGAGTTACATTCATACTGCGCCGTTTTACTGTTACTTAACTTTTTAAAAAGTCCAGTATACGAATAAAGTACTTATGCCTGTGATGAAATATCAAAGTAATTTACGTAAACCATCGAAATAAAAGTTTCAGTCATTTTTGACAGCGCCAATTTTCCAGGGGGGGCTCGCTAGCCTTGTAGGGGGAGCTGAGTCCCCTCTAGCCCCTGCTAGCTATGGCCCTGGCAACGCCTGATGAACTGTGGCAACGTGTGGAAGCAGCCTGGACCAACATACCCCAAGCCCACATCCAGAGCCTCTTTCGTTCGATGCCGCGGTGTGTAGCGGCCGTTATTGCAGCCATGGGGGCTACACGAACTATTGATGTCCGCGTGTTTCGCAAGTCGCACGGGCATGTAAGCTCACTCGTTTCATCTCTGTATCTGTTGTCATGTCTCCAGTAAATCTGGCTTTGCTATCTCGTGTCCTTCTTGGTGTTGCATTTTGGGTGGCCAGCAGTGTAGAAAAAATGGGGAATCTGCGAGCTTGTTCAAAGAAATTAAAAAAATCGGACAAAAAATTTGACGTTACTGTGTCTTCATTTTATTTTTTATAATTGCTTTAAGCACTTGACTAGTTTTAGTTTTTTCTAATGGAGGTAGAAAATTCCAACTAGTTTGGTTAGAACTCTAGTGGGCTTCAAAGGTATGAATGTAAATAATTTTTAAAATACCAGGTTTAATAGGAAGGGACCTTTTTTTGGAAGGGGAGGGGGGGTATCTTTTTAAAGAGTGCAGTTTCAAAATACAGCAAGAAAATATACAATTTATTAGTTTGTGGAAATAGGATTTGCAAGTCCTGCTGATAGTAAAGGAAATCTGACTTGATAAAATTTCTTGATGAAAGCAGATTTACATAGGCAGCCGAAATAATTCAATTCCTACTGTAAGATATCTTTTAAAATAAATCCAACTGCATTCAAAATATTATACTTCTAATACACATCACTATTAACAGAAGCACATTCATAATGTAATAAGTTAATAGCTTTTAAGTAGTAAATGAAACAGATGTGTGTATATAATAAGGATTTTTAATTTGGTTTTTCAAATATACGTATACCATTTATGAGCAAGGTTATATTTATTAATAAAGAATTAATTGAGGATAAATCCTTCAGTTTGTTGTAGCACAACATATGTTCAAGAATAGGAAAATCTGATCACAATAGGTGTGGTTAATCAACACAACAAGGTGATTAATTTTAGCTCTAATGACAGAAAACATTGCTAGCAGCAGCCCATATGCTAATGCACATTTAACCTACATTTTATGGCCACAAAAATTAATGGATAACTAATCAGAAGTGCATGGGAAATATAGAAGTGCAAATTTTCTGCCATCAGATACTAAATCATCTTTAGCTCACTGTTATCCATGTAATATCTCTAGTACCAAATCTGATTTCCGTAAATAATGCTGACCTTTTAAGCTAGAACTTCTTACGACAGCCTATTTCATCTGATTAGTTAAATAATAACGTTTTCACTCAAGTAATTTATTTGTTTACCATAACTATACATTTTCATATATTGCAATTAATATCTTTATAATTTTATGCTGTTATATTTTTACTTCAGCTGAATTCAAGATTTCCCGCCATTTCTGTCATAAAAAGCCGAGCTGTGAGCTGCATTTCACACTCATTATGTACACTGTAAGCTGTAAATAATATTTCAGTACTATCATTTCCTAATGGGTCTTCAATATACTTCTAGTTGCACAGACAAAAGAGAATGAGCTAGTTAGAACATGAAGAAATATTATTATGAGTTGATGCCCACATACATATTAAACTTCTTGAGGTCATTTTTATATATGCGAGAAAAGAAAAGCTTACCCAACAGTATTTGTAGCTGGAACTTAGCTTACTGCTGCAATTCAGACCATTAAAGACAAATGTTTATATGGAAATTTATATGTAAATCCAATACAAAACACTTATCTCAAATAGTTAAATCTCATCTTCAGTAACCTTCACTAGCAGCAGCAATTAGTGCTTTCCTTCACATACAATGGGTGCCACACAAGATATGAGTGTCCTTTCTCTTAAAAGGCTTAGTCCTTCAGTCCCCATGAGAAAACAAAAAAGGAAGGGTGGGGGATGCATGGATACACAACAAGAATACCAAAGAATATAAAAAATATATATATACAATACAGAAAATCTGTAACAACTATTAAAATATTGGGTACAAGATATTTACACTGATGTGCAAAATAGTACAGGCTGATTACACCGAGCTAATCAGAACACGAACTGTGAGCAAATAAACCACAATAAATATTTGAATGTTCCAGCTACCACAAATACCTCAGATTTGAAAAAATTGCAATTTGTTGATAAAACAGAGACAGGTCATTTGCTCAATAGACAAAACATACATGCCACACCCCCTGTGCAAGGAATGACCTTTTAGCTACATCTCACTGATTTTACCAAAAAAAGTAAGATATGATGTAAAGGAAGAAAAGGTAACAAGATAAGAAGGACTTTAAATATCAACAGGGAACCAAAAGGGGAAAGTTTAATTAGAGCATATTATGCTGTAATTAATGTTAGACAGAAAAAACAGATTATTCATGAGAGAGTTTAAATGCATGAAAACAATGTTTAATCTCAGAACATATACATGCATTACAGAATAGCAACTGTTGTTTACTAGCTGTGGTCAAATCTGCAATTTAAATAGTATACTGGTCAAGCCCTAAAACAGAAAAAAAGAAATAGATGAACTTTTGGTAAATGTAGCTAATTTCTAACCCCTATCGTTATTGTTTATAGTGCAAAGTTTCTGGATACGAACACTGTCATAATTATAGGTGGGTTATTAATAATTCAAAGACGATTATCTTAATAATGTAGTTATATTGAACATCCTTTTAAACGTGGTTCAGTTATGAATAACCCTCCGATTACATAACCTACACTATTCCAGAAAAAATTGCTACGACTTTCGTCAACAGCTCTGTATAACCTACGTAAACCTAACGACTTCTTTAATTTTGCTACAAATTTAGGACATTACATAATATGCTAAAGCAAGCAAATCACAGCAAAATATACAGTAGTCATTCACAGTAAATTGCAATCGACGATTGAATCCCAACTTAGTAAACGGATAATAAAGTGATACTAACCGGTGGAATGACATACCTGGTATTTTCTTTTTAAATTTATTTGCACAGCTGAATGCCACGCAGGATCCCATGGAAACTAAATATGAACAAGCTAAAGTATGCTGTCAAACCAGGGGCGGCGGAAAGTGAAATTCGTTGACCGGGCCCGAAATTTCGAATCGTGGTGCGCCCTCTACCTTCCCTGAACAAACAGAAGAAATACAATGTCTAAGCAGTGGCGCACCCACAGGAGTGGCCGAGCCTCCTCCCCGGCTGATAGAGTGCAAAATTATTATGTCAAAATTTGAAACAAAAAGTCACAATACGCGATCTACATATACTTCTTAATCATGTATCGTATAATTATAACATATAATAATTATAAGGGAGTAGTTCTGTTAAATCAATTTAGAAAAATCTAACAAGAAAAACAATTTCACTGCTTCTTCTAATCATTTAACTTTCTTGTACTGTAACATTAGTAGTAACTGGATAAGAATAAATGCACAAAAGTCAATCTCCTTAATTATTACAGCATCAGACTACTTTTCCCAGTAAATTTAGGGGGGGCGTCACCCTCACCTTGGGAAAATTCTGTGTGGCAGGGCGCACGGGCTCCTGCTCTGGGAAATTTCTGGGTGCGCTACTGTGCCTAAGGAGCTTTGTTGGGAATTAGGACCACCCAACCACTTACCTAGAGGAACTTTCTAAGGCACATCACAACAATCGCACATATGTCAAATAAAAAAATAATAAAAATAAAAATCTTGGCTGAAATTATTGACCGGGCCCGGGCGGTTCACCCGCCACTTTGTCAAACACTGAAAAAATCTACGCTAACAAACCAGTTTAACAAAAAATATGAGCTTCTAAAAATCACAAATTTTCAATGCTTTCCTATGGCAGACACGACCAAGAGGGTAACCAAGCACGCGGAGGGTTATCATAACAGTATAGCTATAGCGTCTAGAAGGGAGGCCGAGCGCCTAGCGTATGTAATGATTGGTGGATACCGAAATTTGTCCCCGTAGATGGCGCTGACGTCTTCCCTTCCCTCTTCTTACTGTGATGGGAAGGGAAACTAAATTCGTGTTGTTACTGTGAAAAGAACGGTAATTTAGATGAAAAACGCGTTATGTTTTAGGTTTTAGAAGGAATGTGGATTACCTAAATATTGTATATAAGTTATACTTAGCTCATTATGCGGAAGAGAATAACCATAGTTTTATTAGGTTGCAATACTCAGTACAAAAATATAGCCGTCACTCTTTGGAATACCCAAAAATGATAACTTTTAGCAGTGGCAAGATTGATTTTCGTGTAGATGTGCAGATAAAATTACGACAAATTTAGTGCTGTATGAACTGCACTTTGAGATTTGTGGTTCGGTGCATAAAATAAATGAGGAGACTGTGTTAATACCTCAGATCGGCCCATCTTGACACTCAGATGCAATTCCAACAATATTTCCAAATCTTCCCCATTATTTGTCAAAAACTCTGGCAAAATACAGGAAAGTTAGGGAAACCGATGATAAGCCTGATGGTAATTTAAATAGCTTGGAATTCACTTCCCAAAGAGTTACACGGAACTGCCTTCTGAATATCACAGCCTTCAGTATTTTGGGGTAAGCAAATTCCTGCAAATAATTTCAAAGTGCATAATTTTCCATGTTCATTCATTCATTCAAATGTGAATTGTCACCCATTGACAACAGAAAAATGGTTGTTGTTACAAAAGCCAGAGGTTACCTGTAAAGTGTATTTACGTGGAATAAAAATTAACTCAGTTTCTAATATTATTTCTAAAGATGAATCAAAATCCATTATTCGAGACATTGATATAACAGTATGTCATGGCAGGCTTCCATTTCAGAATTTGAAAATAACATGAAGTACCTTGAAAGCGAGTTATTTTTAGAATAATTTGTACAGCAAAATTGTGTAATCTTAAAGGAACAACAAAGACTTGTCAGATGTAAGTATCTGCAGGGCTTACTTTTGCACAAAATAGCTTTATCATAGAAGAAAGGCTACATTTAAAAATAAGTATCAAAATACAGTTCTGAAAATCAACAGGCTTGAAGAAACTAGTTATTTCGCCTCTCTAATTAAACTTAAAAAAAAAAAATAAAAAAAAAGGAATTTTACAGAACTTTCCATTAATGAAAAAATAGCAGAATTACATTAAGCAGCAGCAAATGGTTATTCATTGTTACAAGGCAGCAAAAAAGAAATCTGCAAGAGGTATGTCATATACCAAGCAATCGGTTACTTGAATGTTTACTAATGCACATAAAAAGTTCAAAAATTGTACGAGCACATACGGAAACACAAAATCATGATCCTACCTAATAGAACAACTATTAGAAAGTATATTTCAAATTACAACAGCAGTTTTGGATTCAATGCACTGACGCTTGAAACTATTTCAAAGAAAACAAGTGAAATGGAGTTTTTGCAAGACATGGTGGTATATTAATAGATGAAGTGAGTTTACAGAAAATTGCATGCAAAATCATCTGGTGAAATATTAGGGTTTGTTCATATTGGGCCATACACTTCAAACTGTTAAGTATACCCCATGTAATCATCGACTGGTAATGGCTCTGTGCCAAATGGAGATTGGACCCAAATAATTGGTGTTTTTGCCACAAGTAACAATATAAGTGGAACTTGCTAGCAAAATTAATTATTAAAGCTGTTATTCTCACTGAAAATGCAGGTCTGTTTGTTAATTTCATTACGCAGATGGGGCTTCTGGACCAGGAATATGTGGAAGACATTTGGTATATCAGCAGACACGGAACTCCAAATACAGCATTATGCATCCTACAGATTGTTCTTTCATTTCATCAGATTTTCGCCAGTTTGCTTCGCTGTTTCATCAGCTTATATTGAGTCAGGTCGATGCTTAGCAAATTCCCAGTTATACAGGTAAACACTCGGGGAAGAAATATTTTCTTATTATGGAAATATATCTCTATAAGCAATCTGAAATCACATATTTACTGTTATCGAACTGAAACGATCGTCCCATGGAATGGAAAACATGTCACCTCCCCAACAGTGAAGACGTGAAAAGTCCAACTGTCTCTGTCTGCGGGAGTGTCATGATGACTGTGAATCTGTTGTTTACACAGAATTTCTGTCAAAAGAGACAACCATCAAGTGACTCATATTGCCACACCATTAAATTCTGCGAAAATTCAATTAAGGATAGATGCCGGGTAAGTTGAGCGAAGGTGTCACACTGATGTCCAAGAACATTACACAGCACGAAAACTTGCTGCATTAATTAGTCGAATTGTGGCAGCATCCACCTTACAGCCCCAACTTATCCCATGCGGCTAGCCATTTGTTCGCAAAATGAAACAGGAGCTTAGTGACAATGATTCCCAACGGATGAGGCTGTGAAAAGTGCGTCCTAATTCAGTTGCACCAAACTGGACTTTGTATATTGAAAGACGCACGTTCCGATAAATGTTTACAGTCCTAGGCGATTATGTCGAAAAATGAATTAATGTTGTAAACCATATATCCCTGAGTATATCCTTGATTTTTATTCAACAGTGTAACTAACTTTTGATCCACCCTCATATTATTAAAGCATTTGCTTATAATTCAGAAATTAATTTTTTAGTTTGTTTTAAAAATTAGCATAAATACTACATTTGGATAAAGTATCAACTTACCTGTTGACTATGAATTTGTCTTGTATTAAAGGAACAAAGTAAAAAATACTATTAAAAATAAAACAAATGGTCCATTTCTTTTACATAAATTAAATGTCTGTTTCAAATAGTTTGAAAGAAGGAAGTCATCACAGTTAAACAGTATTCAGCTTCAGATTGTTACCCAAACTTCTTTATGTGATAGCATCTGCAACAAAGTTATAGATACACACAACAAAATAAAAAGAATTTTGCTACCAATGGCAGAAATTAAGACATCTGTTTCAAATAGTTTGAATCATCACAGTTACATATCAAAATTATCTCAGC
Organism: Macrothele yani; assembly: GCA_039090855.1. NCBI lineage: Eukaryota > Metazoa > Arthropoda > Arachnida > Araneae > Macrothelidae > Macrothele > Macrothele yani. The sequence goes on from CM077009.1 coordinate 76,789,407, forward strand.
TTTAGATTCCAGTGTGTGTTACCATCTGAATATTTTATGTATGAGTTATGTCAATTATTTTCTTACCTAAAATCTACTTGTAATGTTACATACCTGTGATCTACTTTATAAAACATATTTGATATCACTTTTAGATAGACAACATTTTAACAGTATAAATAAATATTTCCACACATTTTCTAAAGGAATTAAGCAGAATTGGCCAGTAGTTTTCATACACTAGGGAATTTATACATTTTACTAACATTCTTTTACTAGAAGCCAAATTATTTCATTATAGTAAAATTAAATTTTTACTTTCAATATACCTACTATAAATGTCAAGTTAAGCACTAGTAAGACACACACAGACGGCCGAGCACTACGGGCTGGCTGGCTGTGTAATACTTACTGGAGTTCTTGGAGAGAGGAAGAATTTCTTCCTTTTTCTTTAATGTGATTTTATATAATTTAGCACGAGACTTTTTTTACACTTTCTAGTTGTGAAAGTTACTCAGCAACTGTCAAATGGGGAGTAGAATCTGCAGGGCTATCCATTCCCGGCTTGGATAACAAAATACCATAGGCCATGAATTACAGGATTTTCGTTAGCGATAAGTTTTAAGAAGCATAGATAGTAGATAGCAGCTGACGGAATTTTGCTCCAGCAAAGCTCCCTGCTAATTTATTGAGCAACATACGACATAGTTTGTTGTGCCTCCAGATTTCCCCCAAAAACATTTCGAATAAATGAATGGGTTAAAGGTAACTATAGAAATAGATAGACATCCCTTCTCACTCCGCAGTTGAGAAAGACATCAGTTAATTGCATGGGTAGAAAGAGTGGAAGTCTGGAAGACTTTTTTCAATGCTTAACAGGTTAATCATAGTTTTCGGGATACTGAGCTGACATACTTAGGCTCAGGATCTTGAAATTCAGCTCAACCATTCTGACACACACACAGTAAACACTTCAGTTAATTTTCACAGGTGTTTTTATCAAAAATTTTATGGCAATGAAGTCATAGTGGTAAGTATGAAAAATAAGAGAAATTTCCTGAATTTTTTGGTACAGTATTGAAACATAAACAAAAATGCTAATATTATTGCTAACATTTATTAATCTGAAATGACATGGAATCTCGCACGGTAAGTGTCGCTGAGGACTAGCCGACCCCATGACGCCAAGGAGTACAGCATCATTTTCCACGGAAAGAAAATAGTCCATAGATTTTCAAATGAATTTTGACAGATGAAATCAAACCTGCAGTAAATGAGACTCCTGGTCCATTTTGAAGACGGGCAATCACTGCACAAACAGTATTAGTTCCCCAATTTGAAAAAAAAGACACCACAAATAAATACAAATCTTCAAAGATACGCATCAATGTGTGAATATGATGAAGCAGAAAAGATTGGAAATATGCAGAAGTACTGCTCGCTTCCTGGTACAAGTTTCAAATAAAATTAAACCAAATATGACGGATCTTTACTTTCCAGTTTCAAAGATAACTTTTCAGAAATGTTATCTTCATTTATTACAGAAAGAAAAATACATTTCAATACTTTTAACTAACCTGGCTATACATTTTTGCATATAAAATATTTGATAAGTTTGAATTTTTTTTCCTATCTCAGGATTTCATTGTGCACACTATGCACTAAGGAGAGGCACACAAAATTAAGCGTTCAGACTTTCAACTTCTTAATTTTCCTTAATGATTTCAAATAATTTCAGTTGTCATGTTTGGCTTTCACTAAGTTACTAAGAGTATTTTCCAGCTGAGGAGAGTTATGTTTTCTATTTGTTTTCGCTTACCATACACAAATATTCCACGGAAAATGAACAAGGAAATCTAAAATCAGAACTTTGTCTGTTTGTGTATGCAGCAGATTTTGTATAAGACAATTGGTATGGCAAAAGTGCTGTAAAGTCTCCTTTGACTTCTATACTTTAACTAGTTACTAACACTGCAACACTGTGGCATGGCAAATTTTGGCAATTCCTGTAAAAAGAATTACACCTTTTAATACAAGTGAAGAACTAGATATGAAATTTTAATCGAAAGTAGTTCCCTATGTTTTGCTGTTAGAATAAAGTTGGATCATGCAAGTTTTTCAACATAATCTGTCCACATTGTCTTCAGACAGCTTTAGTAAATTCAATCAGACAAATGCTATATCACAGTTGCATTAAGTTACGAAATTAAAAATGTAAATTTTAATTTCAGAGACACATTATAATGCAACAACAGTTCAAGCATTAATTTCGTAAAGAAAGGGCTAACGATTGTTGGAGATGCAAATGTTATATTAAATTACGAAGGCTAATTTCCTGAAAAGTTACCCTGATTTCAAGTTAGCTCTATGTGAATGGCATTGGCAAATATATTAATTATTCTATTTGAAATTAAGAATTCAACACTACAGAATAACTCACTACTTTATATTTCACTTATTCACGAGCATGAACAGATTTTCAACACGTGTGAAACTAAGATCTACTCATTAAACCTATAATTATTACTAAAACTAAATAAAACGTTTACTAAAGAATTAACCTTACCTTAGAAATATAATAATACCTACCTTACAAACTATACGTGTATCCAAATGGCAATAAACGGAACACTCACTCAATACAAACAAATGGAACCAACAATGAAATGCAATGGCTGTTAAAAACCGATTGACTTTAAGGCGACAGCAATAATGATTTCGCACCGTAGTTCCGTCTTTCGTCAGATTCGACTCAGCTTACCACTAGCGCTATATGACATACATTTAAATTTTTCCAAACAGCACTTCTTATTTTGGCATTATACGGCCATTTGTTAGTCTTTGGTAGGCATTCTTCGAGGAGGTAGCATATCAATTTAATCACGCATAATTATTTTTCAATTACATTTGCTGACGCTGCACTCTGCCAGACGTAGACATTTCACTGAACCATAAAATGTGTTTCCATAATCACACACTTAAGAAAATCGTAATAGTCCTAATCCAACCCCTGTTGTTTCACATTGCACAGTATTATCCTTGACATACACGTTGCGCGCCGCATGATGCGGCGTGGGACATATTTCGAACGCAGATTTTGAGTTCAGACGGGCACATTTCCTTTCTTTAGACGCTATAGTATAGCGTCTAAAAGGGGAAGTGTGCCGTGCGAACTCAAAATCTGCGTTCGAAATATGTCCCACGCCGCATCGCGGCGCTGCAGACGGCGTCTGTGTCAAAGATTGTGTGTACTGTTGTGCAATGTGAACCAAACAACAGGGGTTGGATTAGGATATGTACGATTTTCTTAAGTGTGTGATTATGGAAACACATTTTATGGTTCAGTGAAATGTCTACGTCTGGCGCAGAGTGCAGCGTCGGCAAATGTAATTGAAAGTATAATTATGCGTGATTTAAATTGATATGCTACCTCCTCGAAGAATGCCTACCAAAAGGCTAACAAATGGCTTGTATGTGCCAAGTAAAGAAGTGCTGTTTGGAAAATTTAAATGTATGTCACTTAGTAGCGGCTAGTGGTAAGCTGAGTCGAATCTGACGAAAAAGACAGGCTACGGTGCGAAATAGTCACGTGCACAACTTAGTGCTGTCGCCAAGTCAATCGGTTGAACAGCCATTGCGTTTCATTGTTGGTTCACATTTGTTTGTATTGAGTGAGTGTTCCGTTTATTGCCATTTGGATACACGTATAGTTTTGTAAAGGTAGGTATTATTATATTTCTAAGGTAAGGTTAATTCTTAGTAAACGTTTTATTTAGTTTTAGTAATAATTATAGGTTTAATGAGTAGATCTTAGTTTCACACGTGTTGAAATCTGTTCATGTCTCGTGAATAGTGAAGTATAAAGAAGTGAGTTATTCTGTAGTGTTGAATTCTTATTTCAAATAGAATAATTAATATATTTTGCCAATGCCGATTCACATAGAGCTTTTCTGAATATTACCAGAAATCAGGGCAACTTTTCAGGAAATTAGCCTTCGTAATTTGTATAACATTTGCATCTCCAACAATCGTTAGCCCTTTCTTTACGAAATTAATGCTTGAACTGTTGTTGCATTGTAATGTGTCTCTGAATTAAAGAGTACATTTTTTAATTTCGTAACTTAATGCAACTGTGATATAGCATTTGTCTGATTGAATTTACTAAAGCTGTCTGAACAGTGTGGACAGATTATGTTGAAAAACTTGCATGATCAACTTTATTCTAACTGTACAAAACATAGGGAACTACTTTCGATTAAAAATTTCATATCTAGTTCTTCACTTGTATTAAAAGGTGTAATTCTTTTTACAGGAATTGCCAAAATTTGCCATGCCACAGTGTTGCAGTGTTAGTGGCTGCTAGTTAAATTATAGAAGTCAAAAGGAGACTTACAACTTTTGCCATACCAATTGTCTTATACAAAATCTGCTGCATACATTTAAACAGACAAAGTTCTGATTTTAGATTTCCTTGTTCATTTTCCGTGGAATGTTTGTGTATGAGTAGCTTGAAAACTAAATAGGAAAACATAACTCTCCTCAGCTGGAAAATACTCTTGAACAACTTAGTGAAAGCCAAACATGACAACTGAAATTATTTGAAATCACGTGAAAGGAAAATTAAGAAGTTGAAAGTCTGAACGCTTAGTTTTGTGTGCCTCTCCTTAGTGCATAGTGTGCACAGAGTAAGTCCTGAGATAGGAAAAAGAGTTCAAACTTATCAAATATTTTATATGCAAAAGTGTATAGCCAGGTTGGTTAAAGTATTGAAATGTATTTTTCTTCTGTAATAAATGAAGATAACATTTCTGAAAAGTTATCTTTGAAACTGGAAAGTAAAGATCCGTCATATTTGGTTTAATTTTATTTGAAACTTGTATACCAGGAAGCAGTACTTCTCGTAACATATTTCCAATCTTTTTTCTGCTTCATCACATATTCACACAGTGATGCGGAGTGGTTGGTGGCATTCTGTACTGAAGATTTGTATTTAATATTTGGTGGTGTCTTTTTTTTTTTTCAAATTGGAACTAATACTGTTTGTGCAGTGGTTGCCCGTCTTCAAAATGGACCAGAGGTCCTCATTTACTAGCAGGTTTGATTTCATCTGTCAAAATTCATTTGAAAATCTATGGACTATTTTCTTTCCGTGGAAGATGATGCTGTACTCCTTCGCGTCATGGGGTCCGGCTAGTCCCTCAACGACACCATACCCGTACGAGTTCCATGTCACTTATTTTCAGATTAATAAATGTTAGCAGTAATATTGTAGCATTTTTGTTTATGTTTCAATACTGTACCAAAAAATTCCAGGAAATTTCTCTTATTTTTCATACTTACCACTATGACTTCATTGCCATAAAATTTTTTGATAAAAACACCTGTGAGAAATTAACTGAAGTGTTACTGTGTGTGTGTGTGTCAGAGCTGAGTTCGGGCTGAATTTCAAGATCCTGAGCCTGAAGTATGTCAGCTCGAACGAGCCCGAAAACTATGATTAACCTGTTAAGCATTGAAAAAAGTCTTCCAGACTTCCACTCTTTCCTACCCATGCAATTAACTGATGTCTTTCTCAACTGCGGAGTGGAGAAGGGATGTCTATCTATTTCTATAGTTACCTTTAACCATTCATTTATTCCCGAAATGTTTTTTTGGGGGAGGGGGGGGGGACATCTGGAGGCACAACAAACTATGTCGTATGTTGCTCAATAGAATTAGCAGGGAGCTGCCCCTTTGAGGTAGGGGAGCAAAATTCCGTCAGCTTGCTATCTACTATCTATGCTTCTTAAAACTTATCCTTGGCAGAAATCCTGTAATTCATGGCCTATGGTATTTTGTTATCCAAGCCCGGAATGGATAGCCCTGCAGAATTCCTACTCCCCATTTGACCCAGTTGCTGAAGAATTCTCTTTCACAACTAGAAAGTGTAAAAAAAGTCTCGTGTGCTAAATTATATAAAATCACATTAAAAGAAAAAGGAAGAAAATTCTTCCCCTCTCCAAGCCCGAACTCCAGTAAGTATTACACAGCCAGCGCCCGGTTCTGGGCTCGGCCCGTCTCAGCACTGGTGTGTGTGTGTACTAGTGCTTAGCTTGACATTTATAGTAGGTATATTGAAAGTAAAAATTTAATTTTACTATAATGAGCAAATTTGGCTTCTAGTAAAGAATGTTAGTAAAATGTATAAATTCCCTAGTGTTATGAAAAACTACTAACCAATTCTGCTTAATTCCTTTAGAAATGTGTGGAAATATTTATTTATACTGTTAAAATGTTGTCTAATCTAAAAAGTGATATCAAATATGTTTTATAAAAAAGTAGATCACAGGTATGAACATTACAAGAGTAGATTTTAGGTAAAGAAAATAATTGACATAACTCATACATAAAATATTCAGATGGTAACACACACTGGAGGATCTAAAGCTGAGATAATTTTGATGTAACTTGTGATGATTCAAACTATTTGAAACAGATGTCTTAATTTCTGCCATTGGTTAGCAAGAATTCTTTTTTTATTTTGTTGTGTGTATCTATAACTTTGTTGCAGATGCTATCACATAAAGGAAGTTTGGGTAACAATCTGGAAGCTGAATACTGTTTAGCTTGTGATGACTTCCTTCTTTCAAACTATTTGAAACAGACATTTGAGGTACATTTATGTAAAAGAATGGACCCATTTGTTTATTTTTAATAGTATTTTTTACTTTGTTCCGCTTGAAGATACAAGACAAATTCATAGTCAATAGGTAAGTTGATACTTTATCCAAATGTAGTATTTATGCTAATTTTTAAAACAAACTAAAAAATTAATTTCTGAATTGTAGCAAAGTGCTTTAATAATATGAGGGTGGATCAAAAAGTTAGTTACACTGTTGAATAAAAAAATCAAGGATATACTCAGGGGATGTATGTTGGTTTACAACATTAATTCATTTTTCGACATAGTCGCCTAAGGACTGTAAACATTTATCGGAACGTGCGATTAACTTTCCCATACCTGTACAAGAAAAGTCCAGTTTGGTGCAACTAGTTAAGGACCGCACTTTTCACAGCCTCATCCGTTGGGAATCATTGTCCACTAAGCTCCTGTTTCATTTTACCGAACAAATGGTAGCCGCATGGGGATAAGTTGGGGCTGTAAGGTGGATGCTGCCACAATTCCGACTTGAATTAATGCAGCAATTCCCTTAGTTTTCCGTGCTGTGTAATGTTCTTGGACATCAGTGTGACACCTTCGCTCAACTTACCCCGGCATCTGTCCTTAATTGAATTTCGCAAATTTAATGGTGTTTGGCAATATGAGTCACTTGATGGTTGTCTCTTTTGACAGAAATTCTGTGTAAACAACAGATTCACAGTCATCATGACCACTCCCGCAGACAGAGACAGTTGGACTTTTCACGTCTTCCTTGTTGGGGAGGTGACATGTTTCCATTCCATGGACGATCGTTTGATTTCAGTTACGTAACAGTAAATATGTGATTTCAGATTGCTTATAGAGATATATTTCCCACGTATAATAAGAAGAAATATTTCTTCCCCAGTGTTTACCTGTATAACTGGGAATTTGCTAAGCATCGACCTGACTCTAAATAGCTGAGCTATGATGAAGCAAGGCTCGCTTTGACTGGCGAAAATCTGATATGAAATGTAAACTAGAACAATCTGTAGGATGCATAATGCTGTATTTAGTTCCAGAACAGTCTGCTGATATACCAAATGTCTTCCACATATTCCTGGTCCAAGAAGCCCCATCACACGTAATGAAATTAACAAACAGACCTGCATTTTCAGTGAGAATAACAGCTTTAATAATTAATTTTGCTAGCAAAGTTCCACTTATATTGTTACTTGTGGCAAAAACACCAATTATTTGGGTCCAATCTCCATTTAATGGCTGAAACACCATTACCAGTCCGTGATTACATGGGGTATACTTAACAGTTTTTGAAGTGTATGGCCCAATATGAACAAACCCTAATATTTCACCAGATGATTTTGCATGCAGTTTTTCTGTAAGCTTCACTTCATCTATTAATATACCACCATGTCTTGCAAAAGGCTCCATTTCACTTGTTTTCTTTGAAATAGTTTCAAACGTCAGTGCATTGAATCCAAAACTGCTGTTGTAATTTGAAATATACTTTCTAATAGTTGTTCTATTAGGTAGGATCATGATTTTGTGTTTCCGTATGTGCTCGTACAATTTTGGACTTTTTATGTGCATTAGTAAGCATTCAAGTAACCATTCTTTGGTATATGACATACCTCTTGCAGATTTCTTTTTGCTGCCTTATAACAATGAATAACCATTTGCTGCTGCTTAATGCGTAATTCTGCTATTTTTTCATTAATGGAAAGTTCTGTAAAATTCTTTTTTTTTTATTTTTTTTTTTTTAAGTTTAATTAGAGAGCGAAATAACTAGTTTCTTCAGCCTGTTGATTTTCCGAACTGTATTTTGATACTTATTTTTAAATGTAGCCTTTCTTCTATGATAAGCTATTTTGTGCAAAAGTAAGCCCTGCAGATACTTACATCTGAGGCAAGTCTTTGTTGTTCCTTTCGTTACACAATTTTTGCTGTACAAATTATTCTAAAAAATAACTCCACTTTCAAGGTACTTCATGTTATTTTCAAATTCTGAAATGGAGCCTGTGCCATGACATACTGTTAGCCTATCAGTGTCTCGAATAATGGATTTTGATTCATCTTTAGAAGTAATATTAGAAACTGAGTTAATTTTTATTCCACGTAAATACACTTTACAGGTAACCTCTGGTTAACTTTTGGTAACAACAACCAGTTTTTTCTGTTGTCAATGAATTTGACAATTCACATTTGAATGAATGAACATGGAAAATTATGCACTTTGAATTATTTGCAGGAATTTGCTTACCCCAAAATACTGAAGGCTGTGATATTCAGAAGGCAGTTCTGTAACTCTTTGGGAAGTGAATTCCAAGCTATTTAAATTACCATCAGGCTTATCATCGGTTTCCTAACTTTCCTGTATTTTGCCAGAGTTTTTGACAAATAATGGGGAAGGTTTGGAAATATTGTTGGAATTGCATCTGGTGTCAAGATGGGCCGATCTCTGGGTATTAACACAGTCTCCTCATTTATTTTATGCACAAAATTTCGAACCACAATCTCTCAAAGTGCAGTTCACATACAGCACTAAATTTGTCGTAAGTTTTTATCTGCACATCTGCACCGGGAATCAATCTTTGCCACTGCTGTAAAAGTTTATCATTTTTGGGTATTCCAAAGAGTGACGGCTTACTGTTTTTGTACTGAGTATTGCAACCTGGCACAAAACTATGGTTATTTCTCTTCCGCATAATGAGCTACATAACTTATATACAATATTTAGGTAATCCACATTCCTTCTAAAACCTAAAACATAACACGTTTTCGTCTAAATTACCGTTCTTTTCACAGTAAGCAACACGAATTTAGTTTCCCGCTCCCATCACAGTAAGAAAGAGGGAAGGAAGGCGATCGGGAAGCGCCATCTACGAAGGGGACAAATTTCGGTATCCACGCCAATCATTACGTGACGCTAGGCGCTCGGCACACTTTCCCTTCTAGACGCTATAATAACAGTAAACAGATCGGCTTCAGAAATCTGCGTTCACAGTGTCTCCTGTATTTCCTACCTCCATGGTTTATGCGAACGACGTCAATAGATAGCGCTGCGTCCCAACTCATCTTTTCTGTCCACGCTGTTTTTGCTTAATGTTACGGCCTGGTAGGATCCAGTTAAGCCTTGGCCTGGGTTGAGAGTGCGCAACAAATCCAAGTCAAAGTCAGTCACAGTGAAAAACAAAAAGTCAAAATAGTAGAAATACGATTTTGGCGGTGTTTACAAATTTCTAGCGGACTTCATTGTTCTTATGTTGTGTTTTCTGCAATTTAAGAAATAGTAAGATTTATTTTGGTGTCTTCTTTACAGCTCTTATATATCGTATTATTTCTTGCAAAGAAAAGGTAGTGATTAATTACTTTTTGAACCACCCAGAGTTTCTCTTTTTCCCCAGTGTTAACCTGGGAAAAAGAGTCACTGTAAAATTAGGTTCTCGCTGATAAGGTTTTGAAGAAAATTTTGATGTTTCCTTAGGTGCTTATGTGGAATGTGTTTTACTGTTCATTCCCGTTATTTCTGTGGGACCCATTAAATCCCTAAACAACAAAAATAAAAAACAGCAACTGAACATTCATTACATCACACGTTTAAAAGTCCCAGGATCATTTCATGGGAAGTCTCAAAATACGACGCAAGGAATATGTCTTCATTTGTTATTTTTTCCCCTCTGATGGGAACTGCCAAACTGAATGCAGTGATTTCTTTTTCCAAACTGAGCAACCAACATAATTCTGCAATCAAATGAAAGATGAGTTCAGCTAGAACTAAAGGTCTAGTGAAATAATGATAGTACTTTTATAAAAGAATACCAATTGTAATAAGAGCATATTTTATAAGTTTATCTAACAAAACAATACAGTATTAATTTTTTTTCAGGTTAAAATTTTTTCGGTTTGCATATTTAATTTCTTTACTGTAAGAAACCAACAACAGCACACTCACACACACACACACACACAAAACCTGGATGTTGTGATCCCTTCAAAATTTATGTAGCTTAATTATTTGATTCACATTATTGTAGAATAAATGTGTATAGATGTGCTAATAATACCCTATTTTTAGATTACAAAATTACATATTTTTTATGAGTAGTTATTTACAGTACTTGTTTTTGTTTGTTTGGAGGTTTAATAACTACCGTGAGAGCAAAGCAACTCGATGAGCTATAAGTAGTCTCCTGTCCCTAATTTGGAGCCATTGTTCTGGAAAAGTAGGGAGTTAGTGCTGTGAGACTGTACACCATCCATACCTCTTCTGGGATTTAAATCCAGACCCATCCCAGATGAATGGTTAGATGCCAGCTCTTTGGGGCAATGCAGTGCTTGTAATCAGGAGCAATTTATGTGAACATATAATTAGGAGCAATTTATGTGGTGCTGCTATATATAGCTTTTATTTTGAAATCATTTCAACATTGAAATTGTGGTATAATTGATTTGGTGACCTTGGGGTGGATCACTATGTAACCTATTAGTGCACTAGGGCTTGGTACTGGTACATTTTAATGATATTCTCAAACAGAATTCAGCAAGTATCAACATGTGTTAGCTAGTAAAATGAAACAGGATTCCTATTAGGGTATATAAATTTGGTTTTAAGAGTAATAATCCACTGCATTTTGTTGTAAATCACTGCAACACATTCTTCATTGTTATCTTTGATTACTGTTTCCATTTTCTTCAATCCAAGTAAATACAACATCAAGCGTGGACACTTATTTTATTTGTAGTTTTCTGTGTGAGACAGGGCTCTTTCTCTCTATATATAGCCTACAGTTGACTATCAATAACTTGAACTTTGATAAGACAAAATTCTGGATTACAGTACTCAAAAAAGTAAAAAACCTGCACACGTCCTGTGTGCAGAAAGTTTTCTGAATATATATCTACTTTTTTTGCACTCCCTTCAGATTTGATTTATCAAGAGTCAACTTTATATATATCATCGTCAACCATTATCAATCCACTGCTGGACGAAGGTCTCCCCAAGTTTCTTCCACAACGGTCTGTCTTGTGGCAGTCTCCTCCGTGTCACTCCCGCATACTTTTGAATTTCTTCCACCCATCTCCCATGTGGTCTTCTGGGTCTTTTCCTGTCTCTTGGAAACCAGTCTAAAATATCAGCTGTCCATTGATGGTCTGTCTTTCTGGCAATATGTCCAGCCCATTGCCATTTCAGGGGTTTTACTCTGATCATGATGTCTTCCTCTCTTGTCATTTTTCTGATCCACAAGTTCGTCTTCTTATCTCTCCTGGTTACACCAAGCATGCTCATCTCCATGCTTCTTCGAGTTGTCTGCAGTCTTTGTATGTCTCTTTTAGTTAAGGTCCACGTCTCTGCACCATATGTAAGCACTGGAAGGATGCATTGATCAAACACTTTTCTTTTAAGACAAAATGGCATATTGCTCTTGAAAATTAATTTCTTCATCAATGTGACCCTCACTTGATATCTGCTGTCCAAGATAAACATAGGTATTGGTTATCTCCAGCTTTTCCCCATCAATCGATAAATATTCATTTCTTGTAAAAGCATTGTATATCACTTTTGTCTTCTGAAAGTTCATTTTTAATCCCACTTCTTTACTCATGTCAGCAAGTTCCTGGATCATACTCTGCAGCTCTGATGGGGTAGTTCCAAAAATGACTACGTCATCAACAAAACGAAGGTGAGTTAGATAATTTCCATTAATCTTTATCCCTTTGTTTTCCCAGTTCAGTTATTGAAAGGCATTTTTCAATGTGGAATTAAAGAGTTTGGGAGATATGGTGTCACTTGTCTCACTCCCTTTCCAATTTTTATGGGTGTTGTATTCTCAAATAGCCGAACCTTTGCACTTGCATTTTCATAGATGTTATTAATAATATTATTAATAACATCTATGAAAATCATCTATGAAAATCTGCGGTATTGAAGATGTATGCATCTTCAATACCGCAGGATTTTAAAGCCATTGTAACTGCTGATGGTTTCACCGAATCAAATGCCTGCTTTCGTATTTCACCCCCATCTCCCATGTGGTTGTCTTTTCCTGTCCCTTAATATCTGGTCTGATATTTCAGTTGTCCATCAGTGGTCAGTTCTAGAAATATTTTGCTTTGACCATGATATCTTCCACTCTTTTAATTTTCCGGATCCATGAGTTCCCCTTCTTATCTTTCCTGGTTGCGACAATCATGCATCCCTCAATGATTCTTTCAGTTGTCTGTAGTCTCTGTTTTTAGTTGAAGACCATGTCTGTGCTCAATATGTAAGAACTAGAAGGATGCATTGATTAAATAAAACTTTTCTTTTAAAACAATGGTATATTGCTCTTGAAAATTGTACTGTTTCTTTTAAAAACTCTTCAACCCAATTTTATACACTGATTACATTCTTCATCAATGTGGCTCTTGCATGATATTTATATCATTTCCCAGTTCAGTGACAACAGATCTGTTGTCCACTTTAAGGTAAATGTAGGTATCATTTATCTCTACACTACTGCCATCAGTCTCTAAATCTTCCATTTCTTCTAAAAGCATTTGTACATCAATTTTGTTTACTGAAAGTTCATTTTTGATCAGCTGTCCCTTGTCAGCAAGTTCTTGGATGTGTGTTAATTATCATGACGTATTTTCCGCGTATTACGAGAGGAATATTTCTTCCACATTATATACAAGTTAAAGATTTTTTTCGCTAATGATTCTTTAATTTGGTCACAACCGTGGCCAGCACATTGCATTTTTTAGTGCTGCCCTGTAATGTCAGGTATTAAGTTGTTTTAGATGAAATGTGTTGTGTTTTGCAGACTTGTGCAGCTGGCAGGTAATTTAGGAATTAACACATTGGGCATTGTGACTTGTGTTATGTAAAACATCAAGACTGCTGCCTATAAAATGCTGCTCATTTCATTTTCAGTGTCATCAGTTCCAAGGAAATTGTGCTACATTGAAGAAGATGATGGATCAGAGCCAAATTCGTATCATTTTCTTATAAAGTTTAAACTCAGACACCATGCATCAAACACCTGTTGTTATTTTTTTAACAGCATTTTTTCATTTCTGCTGGCTCCGATTATTTTGATTAAAAAGTTTTTTTTTTTTTTTTGTGCCATGTTTTGGATGTTTGAAGTTTCTATCATTTCGTCTGCAACAACCTAATACACAAAGGTGGCATGGAGTTTGTACTTCCACAGAGCCATGTTGTTTTTAGATGTCATTGCATGTAGAACAACATAGATGTAACAAAAGAAATTATTCAGATATTAAATATACATATTGTAGGTGTTAAAAATATTTTTTTAAAGTTAATGTATGTTAAGCAGATACTACTACAGTATTATTTATGAAGAAAGAAATTGAAAATAGACCCCTTTTCCAAAATATTAAGGAATTGTTTTCCATGTGATGATAGCGGCTACTGCAGTTTGGCAGAACAGCACCTGATGGTTGATGTGTAATTTTCAAAGCTATGCCTTCACTATAAAAATGCTGCTGATATGTACCTGTATTACATAACAAACTCTATATTTTTTCTTTGACAGAATATTTTAGGTATGTCAGCCTTAATACTTGATGTGTGCCAGTGGACTCCTGAACAATGCAAAGAAGCAGCTGACAGTGTTTTACCTCAACTTATAATATCCTTTTGATTTTGTTTTTCCCACAAATACCCGATGCTGATGACATGCCTCTGTGTGTGTGTGTGTGTGTATGTGTGTGTGTGTATGTGTGTGTGAGAGAGAGAGAGAGCATTAAAGAAAAAATTAGCAGTTGCCACGTGGCGATTGGATAAAACAAAGTGGCCATTAGAAAAAGATAGTTACTTTACTCGCCAGGCTCAAACATATGTCTATCTGCACAGTCTGGTGGCCAAATTATTTTTTCATTGAGAAAGAATTTATTAATTTTTTTTAAAACCCTTTTATTAATTAGCAACTGCATTTTCTATCAACCAACTCATATGGGGGGGGGGGACCAGTCCTTTCTTCAGTAAATAAGTAAGTGGGTGTTATCTATTTATAGATTTACTATTCAAGAAAGGAGAGACAATTTCTGCCCCATAGAAGTCGGGTATAAAGTAATGATAAAGAGAATGAATGAATGAAGAATGAACGAATAAGAGAATAAACGAAGTTCCATCGAAAGGTGGAACTTCGACGTCACAAGCCAATTTCAGCACCTCACTTTTAAAGTTTAGTTCTCTGAAAATGTTTGGTTTACTATTGTTCAGTTATTCTTGTTTATCAACGAACAAAAAGAGCAAGCATTTTTTTCTTTTGTTTACAAAAATTTCAAGTTCGAAATTGGAACTTCAACTTTCTGTCGCCGTCTTTTGTTCCCCATAGAGTTGCATTTCCTCTGCCCAGTGTGCACACAGTAGCATTTTGGAACATTAATTTCACTTTAAACGAAATAAAAGTTCTTGCTCTGACCCTTAATACTGTAAAATGCTACTAAGGAATCAGGAAATACATGTTAAGCAACATTAAATACAGTGTAACTTGTCTAATTCGAATGTTTTTTATTCGAATTCTTGGTTAATTCGAATTTTTTATTTGGTCCCTTGAATTTTCTATATAAATAATGTTAAAAAGAACCCCTATAATTCGAACTTTTTTTTTATTTAATTCGAAGAAAACCCCATTTTCGTAATATCGTATTTTCAACAATTACCTTTTAAAATAGGTACGTATACTCAGTGGCGTACCCAGAATTTCTTCAAGGGGGGGGGGGTCATCCTTCAGGTTGTTTTTCCCCAGTGACGCCATGAAACAGAATTATATATATATATTGTATTTTGACTCCGGTATATACAAACGGTATATTTATATACAAACTCTTTTAGTGTTAAGTTAAGAACATGTATTTCAATATTTGCCATAAGAAGGCAGCTTAAATTCTAGCACTATATTTTGGTTCAAGGGAGGGATTTTAACCCCGTAACTCCCCCTTGCGTACGCCAATGCGTATACTGTTCTGGATGAAGTTCCGAGTTCCGGATGAACCAACAAGTTAAACCTGAAACTATAGCCAACTGCTTTGGAAAAGCAGGCTTCCAGCACCCCGATGACGAGTCTCAACTACATCAAGGTAATGGTGGCGAGGAGATCATACCCACTGTGGAGTACTGGGAAGACGCAGGCCGTGATGTGTCGTATGAGGCTTTTCTGAGAGTTGATGACAATTTAGCTGTTTGTGGTGAGCTCATAGATGATGAGATCTTGGCTGATGTTATGAATAAGAAGACCTGCTGTGTATCTTTAGATGAAGAACTGGAAAGGCCAGAATTTCCTGAAGAGTGTCTTGCAAATTCAGTAGAAGCCTTGGTTCACCTCCAACAATTAAGGAAGTTTGTTGAGGGACAGCAGAATCTGACTCTATTTCATTTACTTGGTAAACTACATCAAGGTAATGGTGAATTTACACTTACCCATAACATAAATTCTAAAAAGCAGGCCAAAATTTCACGTTTTTTTTTTATAAAAAAATTGTAAATTTACCGTACTGTACTTTTTTTTGTATGTTATCAATAAATATGTTGTTTTTTATAGTACTTGAATGTGCCCATATTCAAACTTGCCTAATTTGAATTTGTCGATAATTCGAATTATTTTTGTGGTCCCTTCAGCTTCGAATTATCCAAGTTACACTGTATAAAAAAATCAGTACTGCATTGTTCATTCTGCCGTGATAACAATTGTATGGGTCACGAAAATGGCTGATTACATCATGGACAGATTTAGTTCTTGTCAACTGTACTTTAGAAAAAGGGGTAGGGAGCAAAAAATGTTTGCTGTACTAATTGGTTTTGAAGAAGAGACTGTTAGCAATAGGAAAACATGTAATTCATTAGAAAAACTTCTTAAAAATATACAGAGTTGCTTTTTCTGTATTATTGAAGCTGTTAAGAACGAGAAACTCATCAGAAAAATAAGAGTATAATCAAAAGGGGAAAACAAATGACAAAAAAACAAAGAATTAAAGAAATGCAGCTTGGTAAAAAATATTTTAAATTCCAAAAATCACGGAACATTCTCATCAATTATTAACACAGCAACCATACAGCTCTGAATTGCATGCATTCACTGTTCAAATATGTGCCATTGATCACATTGTTCATCACTCAGACCTACCAACTATTACGAAATCTATCGTATTTAGTATTTTAATAAATCATTCTGCAGTACGCTAATACAATTTTGTAGCCAAAAATACGATTTTTTTAAAAAATAGTCATGTTTTCATTTTTCAGACAGAAGCCTTGTAGCAGAATCGTGGCAATGGGCGACGTACATCGCAGATTTATTTTGTACCCACCCACGTAGAAGAATCGTGGCGACGGCCAAGGTACATCACAGATTCATTTTCTACTAATCCTCGTAGCAGAATCGTAGCAACGGTCGATGCACATCACAGATTTATTTTGGTCCTGCAGACAAAAACGACATCCCCAGAACCCAATTAAACCATCTTGCAGACCTCCTAAGATGCAAGTTTTCCGCCTCTCAAAATTTCCGAAAACAGAAGTCTCCTGTAATAGTAATTTTTTTTTTTGCTAATAATTAACTACATAAAAGTGTTTGTTGATTAGCTTTAATTATTTTCTCAATAAAATTTTGATGTAGGAAAAAATCCTTGCATTCTCATCAAGAATTTATATAGCTGAAATAGGCTTCACAAATTATTAGCATGCGTCGTGTTACAATTTTTCTATCTGAGTGTTACATTTTTTGGTTCTGAGAGGTTGGAAGGTCTGATTACTTAACACTGATTACATCAGAAAACTTGAAAATTACATTGCCCTGGAGCTGGAATGGAACCCACATTTTCCAATTTCTGTTTTGAGTATGCTAACCGTTATGAGAGGTTGGAAGGTCTGATCACTTAACACTGATTACATCAGAAAACTTGAAAATTACATTGCTCTGGAGCTGGAATGGAACCCACATTTTCCAATTTCTGTTTTGAGTATGCTAACCGTTATGAGAGGTTGGAAGGTCTGATCACTTAACACTGATTACATCAGAAAACTTGAAAATTACATTGCTCTGGAGCTGGAATGGAACCCACATTTTCCAATTTCTGTTTTGAGTATGCTAACCGTTATGAGAGGTTGGAAGGTCTAATCACTTAACACTGATTACATCAGAAAACTTGAAAATTACATTGCTCTGGAGCTGGAATGGAACCCACATTTTCCAATTTCTGTTTTGAGTATGCTGACCGTTATGAGAGGTTGGAAGGTCTGATTACTTAACACTGATTACATCAGAAAACTTGAAAATTACATCTGCCCTGGAGCTGGAATGGAACCCACATTTTCCAATTTCTGTTTTGAGTATGCTAACCGTTATGAGAGGTTGGAAGGTCTGATCACTTAACACTGATTACATCAGAAAACTTGAAAATTACATTGCTCTGGAGCTGGAATGGAACCCACATTTTCCAATTTCTGTTTTGAGTATGCTAACCGTTATGAGAGGTTGGAAGGTCTAATCACTTAACACTGATTACATCAGAAAACTTGAAAATTACATTGCTCTGGAGCTGGAATGGAACCCACATTTTCCAATTTCTGTTTTGAGTATGCTGACCGTTATGAGAGGTTGGAAGGTCTGATTACTTAACACTGATTACATCAGAAAACTTGAAAATTACATTTGCCCTGGAGCTGGAATGGAACCCACATTTTCCAATTTCTGTTTTGAGTATGCTAACCGTTATGAGAGGTTGGAAGGTCTGATCACTTAACACTGATTACATCAGAAAACTTGAAAGTTACATTGCCCTAGAGCTGGAATGGAACCCACATTTTCCAATTTCTGTTTTGAGTATGCTAACCGTTATGAGAGGTTGGAAGGTCTGATCACTTAACACTGATTACATCAAAAAACTTAAAAATTACATTGCCCTAGAGCTGGAATGGAACACACATTTTCCAATTTCTGTTTTGAGTATGCTAACCGCTATGAGAGGTTGGAAGGTCTGATCACTTAACACTGATTACATCAGAAAACTTGAAAGTTACATTGCCCTAGAGCTGGAATGGAACCCACATTTTCCAATTTCTGTTTTGAGTATGCTAACCGTTATGAGAGGTTGGAAGGTCTGATCACTTAACACTGATTACATCAAAAAACTTAAAAATTACATTGCCCTAGAGCTGGAATGGAACACACATTTTCCAATTTCTGTTTTGAGTATGCTAACCGCTATGAGAGGTTGGAAGGTCTGATCACTTAACACTGATTACATCAGAAAACTTGAAAGTTACATTGCCCTAGAGCTGGAATGGAACCCACATTTTCCAATTTCTGTTTTGAGTATGCTAACCGTTATACCACCCAGGACGACCAAGTCCCAAGCATCTGAGTGTTAAGGATCAGAACGTTCACTGATTTTCGTCAATCGAAACAAACTCTGCCTTCCTCGCAGCATAGTTTAAGCAAATCGCTAGTATTTCAGGTAGATTTTGTGGAAGAAATATTCTTCTCATAATACGTGAAGGTAAGTTAGAATTATTAACGCAACAATCTGACAGCTCTGAATTGCTCGAAGTATTAACACTCAGATGCTTGGGACTTGGTCGTCCTGCCTGGGTGGTGTAACAACATGCTGAAATGGAAATTAGGAGATACAGGTTTGATTCCCACCCCAGGGTGATGTAATTGTCAAGTTTTCTGACGCGATTAATGCTATGTGATGAACAGTGAATGCATGCAATTCAGAGCTGTCTGATTGCTGTGTTAATAATTCTAATCTATTTTCTCATATTATGGGAAGAATGTTTCTTCCACAGAAGATTATATTATTATATTATGGGAAGAATGTTTCTTCCACAGAATGCCTAAAATATATTGAAAAAAATTAACAATATTAAAAACATCCAATAAACAATCCCAAAAACTCCAAAAATGTTTAACAAATGTTAGAATTTTGAAAACATGAAAATAAACCAGTATTGAAAGAACCCCACACTTTTTTTTTAAAAACCCAACCCGGGTGGTTTTTTGGGGGTTTTGACAGGGTTGGGGGGTTCTATTTGGTTTTCATGACCTTTCATTAAAATTTCAAATGATTAACTATTATTAATGAAAAATCCATGCAACTTACCTATAGGTTAACAAAATCTCCTTTTTATGTAGTCTTGAAAGAATTTTATTTAAATCTGCACAAAGGTTAAGATACTTTACCCACCATTCACTGCAATCTATAAACTAGTATTTGATCAAACTCTAAGCCCTCATCAAACATTTCTAAGATGTTTAATTAAATTTGGGTAAAACCACATATTTCAATATTTTTTTGTGACAAATTTACTGTTTGTTTTTTAAATATTTGTGGATCTTGGCAAGTTTCTGTGCTTTATCAACACTTAAACGATTGCAAAGTTTTGATCAGACTAGTCTGCAAGTAGAAAATATCCTTTCTACTGCAGATGACAGTTCATCTGGGCAACCACATAGACTTGACATGTAAGAGCAGAAATCTTTCAGGGTTCCAGCTTTGGTCACACTTGCATGTTGCTCCATCAGCTGCCACCATTTGGCAGCACTGAAATTTTGCACAACATTATTTACAAACATAGACTTTGGATAGTACTTTGTCAATATTTTAAAACCCATTACAAAAATTATCCATTCAGGTTTCTTTTCTAACACCTAGTTATCAGCAATTTGTTCTTGCTCAGGGTTCCTCTTTCCCTGGCCAGTTTGGATTTATTAAGTTTGCCAAGTAGTGGCAAGGCTGAAGCGCTTGATCCATCCTTTTTTTTTTTTATTATTATCACCGGTGTATATGGTTCAAGACCTGCATTTTCCATAAGATCTTGCCACAGTTCCAGAAATGTTTGTTTGTTCAGCCTGGAGAATGTCTAGCACTATACTAACCTCTTTTAGCTGTTTTAGCATGTGTACTGCATCTTTGTAAATGATAACATTCTCTAGAATTTTATTTATGTTTGGGGGAATTTGAAGATCATTTGAGTGCTTAACAAACAAGTATAATGCATCTATGTAATAATGAAAGCAAAATAGGTAAATTAAAAAACAATTTGAGCACCAAGCTTTTCCATTTTCAAATGTTGCTTTTGAAACTCTTTGATGAAAATATCCCAAAATTGCAGTAAAACTCCAAAGTATATTCCAGTTAAAAAAAAAAAGCACACTACAAAGTGGGTTTTATTATTATTTTTAAAGTGTTTTAAAAACAAAACAAAAACCCACCCAGGTTTTTTTGGGCGGGTAGGTGGGTAGACAACCCTGAAATAAACTTCGTATGAATGTTGAATAACACTATTTCACTGAGATTTTCAATTTCCATAATATATTTGATGTTTCCCATACTCTGTTGTAGACCAATGATTCCAGTAGTGACTACAGAGAATTAATAGCACAAAAAAAAAAAAAATAAAAATAAAAAAATGACAAATTATTAAAATTCCACAAAAATAAAAAAATAAAATAAAAAAAGATTTCCTGACACTGGGTTAAAAACCGGACATAACTGATTGAATTGGGATAGTTGGCATCTTTGCATGTGTTATTTTGAGGGCCATCCAGAAAGTAAGTGCTGTTCGCACGTCACTCCCGCACAGGTACTCACTTCAGAGTTGCGCTAAGTGCATTTCTGTTGCCTCATCCATCAGCCACACCTTGATGAAATTTTGTTAGATTGTGCTTATGTTAAAGGTTTGTGCTGTTAATAATGTATAAGTGAACGGCCAGCCAACAGCAAAGTGTAGTCTGTGATAAGGTTTCTGAATGCGAGAAATGTCAGGCCAAGTGAGATTCATCGGCAAATTTGTGAAATTTGAGGACAAAATACAATGAGTGCAGGAATAGTGCTGAAGTGGATTCGAATGTTTAATGAAGGATGACAGAGTGTTCATGATGAATTGCGCCAGTGGTGGGCCTTCTTTGGTCACGAAAGATTTGGTGGATAGAGTGAATGAAAACAGTAGGGAGAACCAACGCTTCACAGTTTTTCATCTTTCAGAACATTTCGCCGAAGTTATGAAATCATTAAAGAAAAGTTTCAGCACCACGAAGTGTGCACAACAGGTGCCAATGATGTTGACAGAAGAGCATGAAATGAAGTGCGGGGGCCGTCCCTGTGGTGCAGTGGTCTAAGCGATAGCTTTTGATCATTTGTCCGAGATTGGTCCAGGTTCGAATTCCTGTGAGGCATGGATGTTGTGTTTGGTTTACAGTTCTGGCTCTCTCCCTTCCTTGGAACCAGTGACTTTAAATTAGGGATAGCTGACTGCTTATAGCCCACTGAGTTGGTCAAGGTGGTCATTAAACCTTCAATCCAAAAAAAAAAAAAAAAAGTATGCTTTGAATCTTCTTTGGAAATTTTGGTGATGGGAAATGAGACTTGGGTCTCTCGCATTACACCTGAATTGAAATAGCAGTCTCTGCAATCTAAACACATGGGCTTGCCTAATGGTCAAAATATTCAAACAGACAATGTTTACAAGAAAGGTCATGTGCACTGTCTTTTGGGACAGGAAAGGAATTTTGCTTGTGGAATTCCTGCCTAAAAGGCACTACAGTGAACCCGGCTGTTTATTGCGAGACACGAGAAAGTTGCGTTGCGCAATTCAAAACAAGCAGTGCTGCATGCTGAGCAAAGGAGTTATTCTTATCTATGATAATGCAAGGCTTCATTCCACAAATGTGACATAAAATCTGGTCACCAATTTGGATAGGAGTAGTGGGTCAACCCTCCCTACAGTACAAACTTGGCACCCAGTGACTATCATTTGTTTCTCCGCTTGAAAAAATTTCTTGCCAGGAAGGGGTTTGACGCTGACCTGAAGATAATGGTTGAGCAGTGGCTCAAAACTCAGGCAGCAGACTTCTACGAGAAGAATATCCAGAAACTTGTGCCTTGATATGACAAATGCCTTTTAAAACATCCATGGGGAATATGCTGAAAAGTAGATTAAGGTATGTAGAATTCATCGCCCATTAAAAATTAGTTAACATATTTTTTTTTTTTTTTTTTAATCTTCAAATGGTACTTCCTTTCTGGGTGGCCCTCGATTCATCACTGCTATCTTCTCAATAGCTGTAAAAGTTTATCAATGGTTTCAACACAATATTTATTAGAACAATACAGGAAGTTACTAGTAACTTTGTTTTCCTGTCTAGTGGTTGAGAATCATTGAGTGTGTGAAACAAGATGACCAGGTTAGTATTCCATTTTCTTCTTCTGATTATATATATACACGGTGATTCAGCTAAGCACATACAAACTTCTGGGAGGGGTAGGTTGCACAAAGACAAATCGGAATCACATAGCAATGCAGAGTTGGAAACGCCATCTTCATGCGGTAGATGGCATTGTTCGGCTGCGAGACTGTCATACATTCTTTCAGGATACCGTCATTTGTAAACCGCCCGCAGAGGTTGTTGTAGGATGGCTGAGTTCACGAACGTGGAAATGGCTGATATGCACCTCGCATACGGAGCAGCGGACTGCAACGGACGAGCTGACGTGTGACTGTACCAGGAACGGTACTTGATGAATTGAGTGCCAAACCACGGCTGCATCAGAGGTTATGCAACACTGGTTCTTTCCAGGGGCCTGCCAGGTGTCGGGAACGATGGGTACGCACTCTTGCCATTGAAGAGAATGTGTTAAGTCATGCAGCAGACACTCCAAGTGCTAGCACACTTGCAATTGCCATGTGCTAGCACACTTGCAATTGACACTCCAAGTGCTAGCACACTTGCAATTGCTTGTGTGCTAGCACACAAGCAATTGCCCATCGACTCGGTCTGTCCCAATCCACTATATGGAGGGTTCTGCATGAAGACCAATTGCATCCATATCATGTGCAGCACATTCAGACACTAAGCCCTGAAGATTACCCTCAGCGCATTGCATTTGCACAATGGTACCTGCAGAAGAGTGCGGCAGAACCCCAATTTCCTGCTTCTGTGCTGTTCACAGATGAAGCATGCTTTACACGGGAAGGTTGCTTCAATGCACATAAAGCGCATGTATGGGCGGTGGAGAACCCTCATGCTATACGACCACGTGCAGCACAAAACCGTTTTGCTGTTAATGTTTGGGTCAGCATTGTTGGGGACCAATTAATTGCCCCATACCTCATGCCTCCTAGTCTGGACGAAAAGAATTACTGGATATTTCTGGAGGACATCTTGCCAGAGCTATTAAACGAACGTGTCCCTCAGTCGCTGCGCCGTGCAGTGTGGTTCCAGCACGATGGTCCCCCCCCCAACCTATTTCAGCAATGACGTTCATCATCACTTAAACATGACATTTGGACATCAGTGGATCGGGCGTGGTGGTCCCATTCATTGGCCTGCAAGATCACTAGACTCAACGTGCCTTGGTTACTTCTGGGGTTATATCAAAGGACTCATGTACGACTCCTCCGTTGAAAGTGATGAGGACCTTGTAGCACGCATTTCTGTAGCTGCTTCGGAAGTCCGAGACACTCCAGGAATTTTCCAAAATGTACGTGATTCCGTGTGCTGATGATGTCAAGCATGTGTTACAGATCATGGTCGCAACTTTGAACACCTTCTGTAACCTCAATGCATTTTGCAAATGTCTTGGGAGCAATAAAAATCATTTTGTTCTCTTACGTGCTGCTCTTTCACTTCTCGTCCTCTCTGTACACTAGCACATGAAGGTGGTGTTATATATATATATATGTATATAGAGTTATATCATCATCGTCAACCATTATCAATCCACTGCTGAACGAAGGTCTCCCCAAGTTTCCTCCACAACAGTCTGTCTTGTGGCAGTCTCCTCCACGTCACTCCTGCATACTTTCGAATTTCATCCACCCATCTCCCATGTGGTCTTCTTCTGGGTCTTTTCCTGTCCCTTGGAATCCAATCTAAAATTTCAGCTGTCCATCGATGGTCTGTCCTTCTGGCAGTATGTCCAGCCCATTGCCATTTCAGGGATTTAACTCTGATCAGGATGTCTTCCACTCTTGTCATTTTTCGGATCCACGAGTTTCTCTTCTTATTTCTCCTGGTTACACCAAGCATGCACCTCTCCATGCTGCTTTGAGTTGTCTGCAGCCTTTGTATGTCTCTTTTAGTTAAGGTCCATGTCTCTGCACCATACGTAAGCACTGGAAGGATGCATTGATCAAACACTTTTCTTTTAAGACATAATGGCATATTGCTCTTGAAAATTATGCTGTTTCTTCCAAAAGCTGTCCAGGCAAGTTTTGTACGCCGATTAATTTCTTCATCAATGTGACCCTCACTTGATATCTGCTGTCCAAGATAAACGTACGTATCTGTTATCTCCAGTTTTTCTCTATCAATCGATAAATCTTCATTTCTTGTAAAAGCATTGGACATCACTTTTGTCTTCTGAAAGTTCATTTTTAATCTCACTTCTTTACTCTTGTCAGCAAGTTCCTGGATCATACTCTGCAGCTCTGATGGGGTAGTTGCAAAAATGACTACGTCATCAGCAAAACGAAGGTGGGGTAGATAATCTCCATTAATCTTTATCCCCTTGTTTTCCCAGCTCAGCGACTGAAAGACGCCCTCCAATGTGGCATTAAAGAGCTTCGGAGATATGGTGTCACCTTCTCTCACTCCCTTTCCAATTTTTATGTGTGTTGTATTTTCAAACAGCCGAATCTTTGCACTTGCATTTTCATAGATGTTATTAATAATATTAATGTATGCATCTTCAATTCTGCAGGATTTCAGAGCCATAGAGTTATATATAATTATATATATATATATATATAGTTATATTCTATTAAGAAGAGACCTAAGCAAAAAAAAAAATTATATATTTTTGACTCATACCAAGTACAACATAGAAAGGGTTATATGTCTACCGGTGTGAGTAAAAAGGAGAAAAGATAAAAAATAAAATAAAACAACTGAATGTAGAAAGTGTCGAGAATACTGAGCCTTGGCTTTATCAAGGACCAGCAAAAACTCTGAATTTTCTCACTTCCACAAAGACCTAGTTGGAAATGGGTTTCTGCAAAGCCATGGATGCAAGTTATAAGCCCACCAAAAATTGTTTTAAAATTTATATATATGTCATGACCTCCGCAGAGTTGTATGACCTAGCGCTAGTTAACAATTTAGCTTACATCCATAACTTCCATGGCCCGACCCATGCTCTTCATCTGTTACTATTAAACAGAGAGAAGAAGATTAAAGAGAACTCAAGTTGTGAGAGTGATTCGTTTTAAATTCTAAAGTTTTTCCTTAGTTTTCAGCTTTGCTCTTCAGTATATATAGTTATATATATATATATATGAATAACAAAGAAAGGTAACTTGATCACGCTAGTTACGTTAACTAAAACTTTTACAAAAGTTCGTAAGTTGGAAGCTTTCGACCTTATCTTAGGTCTTCATCACGCCAATGGAGGACTAAAATTGTTGCCAGATTCAACATTTGAATTTTTCCTATTTTTGTTGCCAAAACTTAGAATTGATCTCCAGATCAACGGAATGTAGAGAGAGAGATTCGGAGTTGCAAGTCATTGAGTTGAAAATAATTTCTATGCTTTCACGGTAACGGAGGGCAAAACGATTGTCAAACGAAGCAATTCGTTTTGCTTCGTTCCAGTGGGGAACTGCAGATGTGTCTTCCATTGTCAAAATAGACAAGGCAGTGTTGGGATTGCCTTTCGAAACATCTTTTCTGTGTTCTAAAATTCTATGGCTAATGCTCCTGTATGTGCTTCCAATGTATAAGTTATCCCCAGTAGAAGAAGAGATAGGAATGCAGTAAACTCCTGGGAGGTTCAGGCTTTCAACTTTGTCCCTATCCCTTTGTAGAAGTTTCAAGATGTTTGGGGTAGATTTAATGGCAAGATGGTAACCAAAACTTCTAAAAAGGATCTGTAACTTATAAGCATAGGAAGGATGGTAAGGAACAGAACCACAGAATTTCAGGTCTTCTTTCTTGTGAGGAAGGAGGCATTCGATTTTCGAATGGTTTTCATATTTCTTTATGAGGGAGTTAACTGTAACAGCAGGGAAACCATGAGAGAGGGCTATTGTAGAAATTTTGGAGAGTTCTTCTTGAAGAGAGAGTTGGTTGTTGCAAATGATATGAGCTCTGTGGATGTAGGACTTCAATGCTGCAAGCTTGTAGAGATGCAGGGTGCAAGATTTGTAGGGAATGATGTTAGTGGCTGCAGAAGGTTTTCGATAGACAGGAACGAGTAATGGAGAGATCAGCGTTTCTGCAGATAGATACATCCAGGAAATCAATTTTGTGATTTACTTCCTTTAGATATAGTGAGCTTAATGGAAGGAAATTTTTCTGTAATGGAGTTGATCAGTATCTGTAGCTCAGACTCGGAATGTGGCCAGCTAATGAAAATGTCGTCTACATATCTTAACCATAGGGAAGGTTGAAAAGGGTGTAGAGGAATTATGGAAACTTCAATATGTTGCATGTAGATTTCAGCAAGCAGAGGGGAAAGAGGTGAGCCCATGGGGAGACCAGATTGTTGCCTATACACAATTTTGTTGAAAACAAAACAACTGTGTTGATGAATAGTGTGGAAACAATCATAAAGATCTTTGATAAGAGGACCGGGGGGTTCAAAATGAAGAATCAATTTCTTCATGAGGAGCATGTAGGAATCAAAATATGGTACAGAGGGAAACAAAGATTCTACATCAAGAGTATACAGATTATCACAAGGGGGAAAGGAATTAGGAAGGTTGTGGATGAAGTTTGAAGTAGAGACAACTGTATGAGGATGGTTGGCTGCCAGGGATTTGCATTTGTGGACCAATCTCTTTTCAAGGTTTACAGCTGGAGAAAACGAATATTCCACTAAAGGTCTGATGGGTTACCAGCTTTATGCAGTTTCACTGCATAAAGCTGGTATCTGGTCTCCCCATGGGCTCACCTCTTTCCCCTCTGCTTGCTGAAATCTACATGCAACATATTGAAGTTTCCATAATTCCTCTACACCCTTTTCAACCTTCCCTATGGTTAAGATATGTAGACGACATTTTCATTAGCTGGCCACATTCCGAGTCTGAGCTACAGATACTGATCAACTCCATTACAGAAAAATTTCCTTCCATTAAGCTCACTATATCTAAGGAAGTAAATCACAAAATTGATTTCCTGGATGTATCTATCTGCAGAAACGCTGATCTCTCCATTACTCGTTCCGTCTATCGAAAACCTTCTGCAGCCACTAACATCATTCCCTACAAATCTTGCACCCTGCATCTCTACAAGCTTGCAGCATTGAAGTCCTACATCCACAGAGCTCATATCATTTGCAACAACCAACTCTCTCTTCAAGAAGAACTCTCCAAAATTTCTACAATAGCCCTCTCTCATGGTTTCCCTGCTGTTACAGTTAACTCCCTCATAAAGAAATATGAAAACCATTCGAAAATCGAATGCCTCCTTCCTCACAAGAAAGAAGACCTGAAATTCTGTGGTTCTGTTCCTTACCATCCTTCCTATGCTTATAAGTTACAGATCCTTTTTAGAAGTTTTGGTTACCATCTTGCCATTAAATCTACCCCAAACATCTTGAAACTTCTACAAAGGGATAGGGACAAAGTTGAAAGCCTGAACCTCCCAGGAGTTTACTGCATTCCTATCTCTTCTTCTACTGGGGATAACTTATACATTGGAAGCACATACAGGAGCATTAGCCATAGAATTTTAGAACACAGAAAAGATGTTTCGAAAGGCAATCCCAACACTGCCTTGTCTATTTTGACAATGGAAGACACATCTGCAGTTCCCCACTGGAACGAAGCAAAACGAATTGCTTCGTTTGACAATCGTTTTGCCCTCCGTTACCGTGAAAGCATAGAAATTATTTTCAACTCAATGACTTGCAACTCCGAATCTCCTCTCTACATTCCGTTGATCTGGAGATCAATTCTAAGTTTTGGCAACAAAAATAGGAAAAATTCAAATGTTGAATCTGGCAACAATTTTAGTCCTCCATTGGCGTGATGAAGACCTAAGATAAGGTCGAAAGCTTCCAACTTACGAACTTTTTGTAAAAGTTTTAGTTAACGTAACTAGCGTGATCAAGTTACCTTTCTTTGTTAATATTGTTACGTGTTTTGCCCATAATCGTCATATATATGAATGAAAGTTCCTCTGACAGAGCTGCACGACTCGTTATCCAACTCTCGAGAAGATACCAGGCTCAGATTATTCAAACTTATGCACCCACCACAAGTCATCCTGAAGAAGAAATTGAAGAATTTTATGAGGAAATTCGTCATCTAAATAATAAAGGTAAGCAGCACTTGAAGATAATTATGGGAGATTTCAATGCAAAAATAAGGCAACGGCAACAGAATGAAACTTCAGTAGGTAAATTCGGTCACGGCAACAGAAACCAGCGTGGAAATACTCTCGTAGAGTTTGCAGAGGCAGAAGGGTTTTTCATCTTGAACTCCTTTTTCAAGAAAAAGCCACACAGGAAATGCACATGGAGACATCCAAATGGGACGACAAGTGAAATTGATTTTATTATGTGTAACAAAAAATTCGTCATAGAAGACTGCAGTGTGCTAAACAAGTTCAACACAGGTAGTGACCATAGATTGGTGAGATGTAAGACGCACCTCAACACTAAACTCGAACGTGGCAAGCTCATAAGACAAACAAAATGTATTGACATAACCAACCTTAAAAAACACCATAATACCTTCAAGTTGGAACTGAAGAACAGTTTCTCTGCTTTAGAAGGCCTAACATCGGAAGAAGTGGATATTTCTGAAGTTAACAGAAAAGTAACCAAAGCTCTTATGGAAACAGCAACAAAATTAGCTGGGTCTAAGAACAAGTTGCATGTGAACAAATTGTCAGGAAAAACCAAAATGTTGATGCAAAAAAGAAGAGAGATGAGGACAACTAAAGAAGATGTGACTTCCAAAGTGGAATATATAGAGCTATGCAAGACAGTACGAAAAAGTATCACTGAAGACGTAAGGAAATTCAACTGTAAACTAGTGAGGAAAGCAATTGAAAACAACCAAAGCCTAAAGATAGCAAAGGGACATCTCAGTAAGGGAAGAAAACAGATTATGGCACTGGGAAAAGAAGATGGTTCTGTAACAAGAAATAGAGGTGAAATTTTGACAAGAGTGAAAGATTTCTACTCCAAATTATATGAAAGGGATGATACATGTACTCCAGACATCATGAAAGGTACCAGTACCAGAGTTTTTCCAGTCCTTCCAGCAGAAGTTGCACATGCAATCAAGAGCATGAAGCGGGGAAAAGCTCCAGGAGAAGATGGAATTACTGTAGACATCATACAAGAAGCAAGTGGAGAAATCGAAACAGTACTCGCCCAAATTTTCACTCGATGCCTTAATGAAGGGAAGATTCCTGAGGATTGGAACAACGCTACAATGATCCTGCTACATAAAAAAGGTGACATTGAGGATCTCAGGAACTACAGACCTATCAGCCTCCTATCAGTGGTTTATAAAATCTTCACTAAAGTTCTTTCACACCGCTTGAAGGTGACACTGGACATGGCTCAACCGAGAGAACAAGCTGGATTCAGGAGTGGCTACAGCACAATAGATCATATCCACGTACTGAGAGAACTAATTGAAAGAGCGAGGGAATATGAATGGCTTTTATCGATTATAAAAAAGCCTTTGATTCGGTGAAACCATCAGCAGTTACAATGGCTCTGAAACCCTGCGGTATTGAAGATGCATGCATTAATATTATTAATAACATCTATGAAACTGCAAGTGCAAAGATTCGGCTGTTTGAAAATACAACACACATAAAAATTGGAAAGGGAGTGAGACAAGGTGACACCATATCTCCGAAGCTCTTTAATGCCACATTGGAGGGTGTCTTTCAGTCGCTGAGCTGGGAAAACAAGGGGATAAAGATTAATGGAGATTATCTAACCCACCTTCGTTTTGCTGATGACGTAGTCATTTTTGCAACTACCCCATCAGAGCTGCAGAGTATGATCCAGGAACTTGCTGACAAGAGTAAAGAAGTGGGATTAAAAATGAACTTTCAGAAGACAAAAGTGATGTTCAATGCTTTTACAAGAAATGAAGATTTATCGATTGATAGAGAAAAACTGGAGATAACAGATACGTACGTTTATCTTGGACAGCAGATATCAAGTGAGGGTCACATTGATGAAGAAATTAATCGGCGTACAAAACTTGCCTGGAGAGCTTTTGGAAGAAACAGCATAATTTTCAAGAGCAATATGCCATTATGTCTTAAAAGAAAAGTGTTTGATCAATGCATCCTTGCAGTGCTTAAGTATGGTGCAGAGACGTGGACCTTAACTAAAAGAGACATACAAGGGCTGCAGACAACTCAAAGAAGCATGAAGAGGTGCATGCTTGGTGTAACCAGGAGAGATAAGAAGAGGAACTCGTGGATCCGAAAAATGACAAGAGTGGAAGACATCCTGATCAGAGTTAAATCCGTGAAATGGCAATGGGCTGGGCATACTGCCAGAAGGACAGACCATCGATGGACAGCCGAAATTTTAGATTGGATTCCAAGGAACAGGAAAAGACCCAGAAGAAGACCACATGGGAGATGGGTGGATGAAATTCGAAAGTATGCGGGAGTGACATGGAAGAGACTGGCACAAGACAGACCGTTGTGGAGGAAACTTGGGGAGACCTTCGTCCAGCAGTGGATTGATAATGGTTGACAATTATGATGATGATATCTGAATGAAAGCAACTTCAAATATGTCTGAACATTTTTGACCATCAATAAATCTCCAGGAACTGCTAGAGAAACTGAAAACAAATAGGTTTGAGTACATGAAGGTCACAATGCAAATTGTTGACCATTATGCCATATTCTCTCAATTCAATTCTGTTTTGCTTGGCATAATGGTACTGCTGACCATTATGTCAAGCAAAGCAGAGATTGAATTGAGAGAATATGAAGCATCATAGCTAATATTCTTGATGACAATACAATGCTCACAAAAAATGACTTCAGAAAATAAGCAGCAAATAAAGTAAACCAAAGTATTGCTTAAAAATTCTGACCCATCCACCACTGTAAATTAATGGTGGACAGATTTTATTTAAGGACACAGAGAAAGACCAAATATAAATGATTAAATTATTTTTTCAATAACAATTATTTGTCTAGAAAATTTGGTTGAAGTTGTTGAAGAACAAAACTTTTATTTAAGATTATGCTTATGCATTTAATTACATTGGGCAACAGATATTGTGCTCTTGTAACTACTAAGCCATTATATGTTTATAGAATCTATGTCTCGTATATTAAAGATATACAGTGCAGCAATAAAATATGTATATAACATGAAATAACCCTAAGCAAAGTAGCCACTAGATTTTGATCATCCACTGGCCTCTTGAAAAAATAACCTGTTTTTATCTTTAGAGAGCCTACTTAATTTCCCTTACCTTTGTTGTAAAAGGTTAAACCATTTTAAAGTTTTTGGAGGCAGCACTATTTTTAAGAATATTTAGTAAACAGGTAATTTTTTTGAGGTGAAATATAATTTCAGGCATGCAAAACCATTAATCCATAACACTTGCATTCAGTTACTGCTGTAAAGTAACAAAAGAGAAATCTGGTTACAAGATTTTCTTTGCTTTTTTTCTTGGGGAGGGAAGAGAAATGGTATGTAATTACCAACAGTTCACTGATTCTGTTCTTGTAATTCCTATGACATCTGATGAGTCATCCACTGTTTTTTGAACCCTTTTTCCCATTTTTGAAATAGCATCTTTTGTGCAAATTATAATTTTATACTATTTCAACAGCAGTGTGGTCAAATAAAAGGGCCTTTCAAAAATGTTTTTTTTTTTGTAAAATAAATCAAAAATGCATCTGTACAACATGTATATTGAAAGGATTCACAGCATGCTTTCACCTGCAGGTAATTTTTTGTTTGTTTGTTTGTTTGGGAACTGAAAGAAATTATCCAAATAAGATTTGAAAATTGTTAATTAGGTTACATGGTTCTGATTCTGTGATTTTCTTGTTGCTTTGAAAGGGAAAAATATATGAAAATATTTTTGCATCATTAGTTCTATGTTTATTTTGTTGTTGTCATCAAGTTTAAGCAGTGGTAGACAAATCCAAGATGCCTACTCCGTGGTACCTGAAAATTTTCACCTGGTGCCTCAGTTTTCAAATTCCATTCTGAAAATGTTATTTTTCAAAATTTGGGTTTCTATTATGAAACATCTCTTTAATAAAGCAGCAAGCCAGTATACAGATGTTCTCTGTCTGAGTAATTTTTGCAGACTAATTACTGTACAATCAAAATAATGAAGGTGCTAACATAAATTTCTGGTACTACTGCCAGCAGAGATGCCATCAACAGCTATCTTCTCAGTTGTAATTCATGTGAAGTTCCATAGTGCAACCCAAGAGAGATATATGCACTCATTTGGAGTGTGCATTAGAATGTTCTTAGCCATGGCATTGATTTTGCATGGGTTGCATATGAGTGTATTTATTTATTAGTGTAATTATTGAATGTGGTAAACCAAAATACACAAAACTGAAATTTTTGTTGTGAAAACCTATTTTGAAGTGCAACTATTAATGCAAGTGTATATGTTTCGCAGTTTAAGTTGCAGATTTTGTACTGAATTATTGAACAATGTGTAAGAAATAATACATTAATTTCGACTGATGAAGGTCACAATTTTGATTGTGCCAGTTTTATTTAGTTAAATCGTAATTCTCTCTCCATACTTCTTGAAGAAATACAACAGAACCTGAAAAATGGATCTGGTACCTCAAAGAAATTGGGTTTTTATCTACTTCTGAGTTTAAGTCATTATTTAGAAAAAGTTGTTGCAAAAAGAGTTCATATGCAAAAATGTATAATGTTACAAAAGCTCTTGAATTCTAACTAAAACATTTTGTGCCTTTAAAAATTTCTTCTTTAAAATTCTATTAAAAAAAACATGCTAAAACTGTGATACCCTCCCTGGTTCTTCCTATTAAAAATATGTTAAAACTTTGTTTTAGCTCCTTCCTGGTTCTTGAAATGCGATGTAGTAGCCTAGTGGTTAGAGCAGCCAACTGTCAGCCTAATGGTTGGGAGTTTGAATGAAATCTGACACTGTGCTTTAGTGAGCCCTGAATACTTACTAGTCCTCACAGAATGTGTTAAGGTTATGGACCTGGGATAACAACTTCCCCTCTGTTAAATGTATGGTCATCACCTTCTTACCCCACCCTCCTACCCTCCTGCCTGCTGTGCTCCATCTTTTTCATGATGCTCCTATCAGTGTTTCGCCTCCAAGTCAGGATCTTCATTGCACATGTCACGCTGAGTGCCATCTGCCAGTGATCAGTCATGAATTCAGATGGTGCGCATTGTGACATGCGCAATGAAGATCCTGACATGTAGACGGAGCACAACTTTGCAATGGCAGAAGTTTAATGAGGCATTGCTAACTTGGAAGTTGAGGCAAATACATCACCAACCACTGATGAAGGCTGTGACTTCAGCAGCTGAAACGCATTTGGAGCGACGGACAGGGTGCAGGTGTGAACAATGACAGCCTTTTCTGGAATTTTAATGATTCATTGTGACCTTTTTATTCGGTTTTATTCTGATTCTGATTTTATTCCAATTTTAAATAATTTTTACTTCATTCTGTTTTACCAATTGTTTATATAAGTTCATAAAACAACATACATCCCAATGTGTTTAACTAGAGCAGCTGCGGGAAATTCAAGTAAAGAAACGGTGAGTTGACATTTTTCATGATCATTGTAAATTGTATGACACTTCCTAGAACTAATTGATTGCACACTGCCTTCCTCAGTCAAAACATTTGAATTTAACGTGTGAAACAGAAGATTTAGGAGAACAATATTTGTTCTTCAAAAATAGAATTAACAATTACCACGTAATCCAGCAATATCAAGCTTAACCTGAGCCTGAGCTATATCTAAGGGACATCTAAACCTAATTTTGGGAGAAATTCTTACAAGAAAGTGAGACCTGGTTCTTGAAAAGGTGGTTTTTACACTGGAACACCCATTAATAACAGGGCTTTTATTTTTAGCTGATGTTTTTGAAATTGGCATATAAAAATATTTTTCTGTTTTCAACACCTAAAAATCTATTCCCTAGTTACAAAAAAAAAAAAATAAAAAAAAATCTGATAAACTGTTTTTTTAATCAAATGCCAAGATGGTGAAAGAAAAAACTGTTTTTAAGAGAATGGGAATTATAAATTAGGAATTATAAATTTATAAATTAGTAAAATAATCAAAACAATCTTAATGCCTTCATAATACTGAATTTTAAATGGAACTGGTTTTTGGAACTCTCCTATACAAGTGAAGGAAAATATATGCTGTCAACTTGATATCTTTCCTCCATATAATCTTTGATTGGAAAATCAGTAGTTATGTACTTTGATTTTATTTTCTGCTTTAAACTGAGTATAAAACAATGTTTGAGTGATTTCACTAAAGCATCTTTATGTTCTATTACAAACTGAGACACTAGTTTGTGATGATTTGTAAAAATATCAGTCTTTAAAGTGTTGTAATCTAATTGGATTGCTCTTTTACCAAGGTAAATATTGCTATAAATTTCACTTGATATTATATATGAAGTTTTCATTGAAATTACTCACTTTTTCTTAACATATATCAGTCCTCTGTAGATGGAGCTGCTACAACTTCACAGAAAGTTGGTAAGTAGTTTTGCTTTTTTAATTTTGTAATATCATACATTTAGCTTTTTCTTGAAAAAAGGTAAATTAATGAATCCTACAATCATGCTACCACAGAAATCACTGAAAATATTTCATTTTCTGATCTAACACATGATTTATCATGTTTATTTCTCACAATGACTTCATGTAATCAACAAAATTCTAAAAATATTTAAGTCAGAACACAACCTCAAAAAGTGTGAAACCAACAGAAATGTGTAAAACTTTGGACCCATGCTAGTCTTTCTATTCATCCAACATTCAGACATTATTCTCGCATGTGGAAAGGGCACAAAAATCAGTCCTAAAATTTCTTAATGGTCTGCAGGAATTTTTTTTGCTGGTTCCTCAGCCATTCAACTGTCTTTGAACTTGCACATACATTGCAATAAAGAACTGCAGTTAAATTTATTTAAATTGTGTGCGTGTGTGTGAGTAAAATGAAATAAGTTTTACTGCAGTTATCTGTAACAGGGTTTGTACATTCTGGGAAGTCAGGGAAATAGATTTTGGTTAGGGAAAGTCAGAGAATTTGTGAGAGATCAAAAGGAAAAAGTGTAAATAAAGCTCATAAATCAACAAAAATAATTTATATCTCTAAAAGAGTTCGTTTGATGGAAAATCAATGCATTTGATTAAAAGCTATCTGATATATGTCAGAGTGATAATATTGCTTTTAAATTGATCTCATTTCTCTCTAAATTTCAAACTGCTAAGCCAATGTCACCTTTTTTACATTATGATTTATTATGAAGGATAATTAAGTCAGATATTTTGAAGAAATATTTGTCAGTTCAAAAACTGATATCTATCGACCTTACCACAAATTTAATGTTGCCAAATGATGTAGATGTTGGATTTCAGTCTGAGTGCTATTTGTCAAACGTTATAGTAAATGACAACATTATAAGATGCAGTTCCGTCTTCAATGCCCCAAGTTTTTTTGTTTCTATGGCCGAAAAACTTGAAGAAAAATACCCAATTAAATAAAAAATTGTCCATGGCTTATTACCACTCGATCCAAATACACTGACGGAAAAAAATCCGAACACCAAGAAGGGGTTGTGTTAGATAAACGACAGTTGGTAGGTGGTGAGAGTACATCTGTAAGATGACGTCTATGCAAATTTCGCGCTCGCCGCATACGTGTGGCGCTAGTAGCGCCCCTCGGAACATGCAAAGCAGGTTTGCTGTAAATACGCGCTGTAACATTCGTGAGCGTTAGTTATCGTTGAGATTCGACGTAGGGTGTTGATGTTAGTCAAGAATGCCTTTAAGAAGACGAAGAAGCCATTATCAACAGCTCACGGAGTTTGAACGAGGTCATGTAATAGAGCTACGAGAAGGTGGATTTTCTTTCCGCAATATTGCAGAACGACTTGGCAGGAATGTAGCCATTGTGCATGATTGTTGGCAGCGGTGGTCAATGGAAGGTACTGCCTCAAGAAGACCGGGTTCCGGCCGGCCACGTGGCACTACTGAGAGGGAAGACCGCCGTGTACGGTGTATGGCCGTGGCGCATCGTACCGCGTCTGCGGCAGCAATTCGAGCTGCAGTTGCCACCACAGTGACACAACGAACTGTTACAAATCGGTTACTTGAAGGACAGCTCCGAGCCAGACGCCCTGCAGCGTGCATTCCATTTACTCCAAACCACTGCCGTTTGCGACGTCAGTGGTGTCAAGCTAGAGCTCATTGGAGGACGGAGTGGAGATCTGTTGTGTTTTCTGATGAAAGCCGGTTCTGCTTGGGTGCCAGTGATGGCCGTGTGTTGGTTAGGAGGAGGCCAGTTGAGCGCCTGCAACCAACCTGTCCGCGGCCGAGACACACTGGACCTACACCTGGAGTTATGGTCTGGGGAGCAATTTCCTATGACAGCAGGAGCACTCTCGTGGTTATCCCACGCACCCTGATGGCACAGTTGTACGTCGGTCTGGTGATTCAACCTGTTGTGCTGCCATTCATGAACAGCATTCCAGGGGTGTTTTCCAACAGGATAACGCTCGCCCGCATACCGCTGTTGTAACCCAACATGCTCTACAGAGTGTCGACATGTTGCCGTGGCCTGCTAGATCACCAGATCTTTCACCAATCGAGCACGTATGGGACATCATTGGACGACAACTCCAGCGTCACCCCAACCAGCATTAACCGTCCCTGTATTGACCGAACAAGTGCAACAGGCATGGAACTCCATCCCACAAACTGACATCCAGCACCTGTACGACACAATGCATGAACGTTTGCGTGCTTGCATTCAACATTCTGGCTGTTACACCGGTTATTAATGTACCAGCATTTCACATTTAAAATGGCTCTTCTCGCGCTTAGAATAAGCTGTGATCTTGAAACCTTAATCGATTAAATATGTTACCTATACAAATGTATTGCCGCCATTTCATTCCTCTACAACTATTTTTTCTTGGTGTTGGGATATTTTTTTCCGTCAGTGTATTATAAAAACTTCACCAAAATTTTAAGAGATGTGGTTTTCTGGTTTGCTTGAAGCTTTGCATGCTGCTGGGCAAAGCAGTGATGATGATTCTGTGGAAAATTAAAATAAAACAGAGTGCCATAATCTTTGTGAGTCCACCAAAAGTCACTCAGAAGAACATTTTGAAGCATATAACTGCTTGGCACAATACTTGACATATTGTACAGCAAATTCTTGGCAGAGAACCTTGGCACTGTGCAATGGTTCTCTGCCAAGAATTTGCAGAGAACCATTGCACAGTGCCATTGTGCTTCATTTTATTTCATGGTAATGCTACTGTAGAAAGTAGATTTTCTGTTAATAAGTGTATTTTCTTGTTGAGAACATGTGTGAAGAGACTATAGTTCATCACAAGTGCATGTGTATGATGCTGTCCACAAAGCAGGGGGTATTCAATACACTGATGGGTCATTCCATGCCAAATCGTCAGACGCTATCTACCACACCATCTCTGATTCTTACGATTTTTTTCACGAATACGTAGATCACCCCAATGTATGAAAATCCCGAAAGTTTAATTTTTTTTATTTCGCATAGATTAGAAGATATTAATTTTTGAATTCTGGTGCATGGCGGGCCTTAATCACATAAAAACGCAAATATCTCCATTGTTTGGATCAAAAGAAGTACCAAAATCACCACTCCTTTGTAATTTTCCCCAAGGAATCGATTGGTGCAATACACGAATTTCTATCTTCTTTAGTTTTTGAGTTACGTGCAACGGGAGAGCCTTTTTTCAAAACGTAAAAAAGCAATGTAGTACAGCACTTAGAAGGTCTCAATTGTTTTTCGTTTTTAAAGAAAAGAAGAAAAAAAAAACAAATGAAGAAAAAGAAACCCTTGGGCTCTAGCGTGCGCGCTGAGAAAATAATTTGTTAATATGGTGCAAGGCTCGTATTTTGCCGCGGTGAATAGCATCTTGCAGCCAGCCAAATGCCAGCGGGAGTCGATGTTGGCCTTCGGACGGGCGGCAGATCAAGATACCATTGCACGTGTTGGTCAGATCGCAAGATCATTTCATGTGATGTTTGAAAGAGGAAAGATAGTGAATTAATGTTATGTTTAAAGGCATTTCAAATAATATAACTGTAAAATATTACCAAAGGGTCATTTCACGCCAAATCGTCAGATGATATCCACCACATTCTTAGCCATTCGACGACGAGGAAAACTAATATAAACCATTTTCTCCGTACAGCTTACCAATATGAGCTATACTGTGAAAAAAGTTACACATAAATAAC
Source organism: Macrothele yani (assembly GCA_039090855.1). NCBI lineage: Eukaryota > Metazoa > Arthropoda > Arachnida > Araneae > Macrothelidae > Macrothele > Macrothele yani. The sequence goes on from CM077009.1 coordinate 76,828,484, forward strand.
GCATATAAATTATGCAACGGACGTCGAAAATATATTAGTATTCTTAGCAATTCAATGACAAGAAGAACTAATATAAACTTTTTCTCCCCGTATAACTTACCAATATACAGTACTGACGCTTATAAATTATGCAATTGACGTTGAATACAGTTTTTGGAAAATTGATTAATGATATCTACAGCTCACGCAATATCCTACAGAATTTTTAGACATGAAATAGTTCTATTTCAGGAATTAATAAATTGTGTAGTTGTCCACGCCTGCCATAAGAGAAAATGATCAAGGAATGACAGCTTGAGAAATAAGGTAATCGAGGATATATATCTCAGTGCCTATTCTTGCGAGGTGGATGAGATATATACTGCATTTTATTTAATGTCGGATACCTGACGATCACATATGATGGCGTTAGCAAGGCTCAGCGTCGGGTTAGGAAAAATTTTATTGTTTATTTTCTGGTAGATCTGGTATTTAAATGAACGAGTATATCTCGCAGTTGTCATCTTGCCTGTTTTTTATTTATTTTATCTATTTTTTATTTCAGTTGCTTATTTAAAGATTACACGTCAGGTGGGGCTCACGAAACTCTCAAGAGCTCATATGAAACAAAACGCACCCCAGCACCCTAACACAGTTTAACTGTTCATAGTGTCACACAAAAATAGGAAAATGCAGTTTGACGGTTACACTGAACGAAAAATTTTATGCCTCCTAATCACATCCTGATGTTGAGAGTGGTAGCAATTGGATGTATTTCTGTTATTATTTTTTATTAATCATGCCAATGAATTTAGAAATAATGGGAAACAACGGACCTCGAACGTATGAGTACGTTTTTGTTAATGTAATGCCCAATGAATCGCAATTATTGATTGTAAAACAAGTTTATACGTAAAACAAGTATGGAACTCATGGAACTATTTAGCAATCGTAATTCGTCCGCTCTGTTTTTCTTTATCAGTAGCAACATAGTTATCATCCTCATATTGACAAGTTACTTTAGCTGTCTCTTGAATTAGGAATTAGTTTTTCTTTTTTATGTTTTTTTTTGTTTAACGCATTACGCCACAATCACAATGCGCAAAGGCGCTGAAAAACTAGGCAGCAACTTTCAATCTCAAGAGAATGAAAGAGATCTGAGAAAATATGCTACGAAGCTTTTCCACTTGGGGTAACGACTAAAGCCACTGTTTGCCAGAGGTCATAAATTAGGATCTGAGGGGTTTGAGGTCTGGGGCCATCCTATCTTTAAAAGAAAGAAAGAAAGAGAGAGAGAGAGAGAGAGAGAGAGAGAATAGAAGCAAGCGTGTCGGACATAGCACGGATAAAAAGAGTAAATCATCTCTAAGGAAAATAAACAGTTCTACATTTGTGGTGAACAGAAAGTGTTATACCATAATGGCAAATAAATTAACAAACGCAGGGCAGTGGCGACGCTAGCCGCTCAGAACTGGGTGTGCCATGGGAGAGGGGAGGGGGGGGGGTAAACACGACGGGAGGGGAGGCACACATTTCAAAGTGTTTGGCAGAAATTTTGGCAAAAAATTCCCTTCATGTGCACTTTACTCGACCCAGATAATTTTATCCCTAGTCAAAAATAGTTTTGGAGTGAATACTGTACGTAGTATTTATTACTCAACCCTGATAATTTTATCCCTAGTCAAAAAAAGTTTTTGAGTGAATACTGTACGTAGTATTTATTCAACGTATGTACAGGGTGGGACATATTTATATTTTGAATACTGCGAGCAATAACAGTCATGCATGCTTTTCATATAGCTGAACAGGAAGTGTAAGGATGGGAGGTACTGATGGTACATTTTCTTTCATTGTTGCAGGGAATCATCATGATGTGGACCGCTGTTAAAATTTCGTACGTCGTGGAGGCGTTCTTCAGTAGTGGAAGCTCCATCATCACAGCACAACGGCGTTTCAAACAACATTTTAAGAAACGGGTAGCACCATCCCGAAAGGTCATACTGCGTGCTGTTAACAACTTTCGTGAGACCGCAAACACGAACAAAAAACTGTCCCCCGGGAGACCTCGAACGTCGCGTAGTGCAATAAACATTGAACGTGTGTCCAATGCCATGGACCAAAGTCCAAAGAAGTCAACTCGACAATTGTGTCGTCAAGTGCATATTCCACGTACCAGTGTGCGGCGAATCCTGAAAAACGATTTACAACTGTATCCATACAAGGTGCAGGTGGTGCAGAAATTGTTCAACCAAGATAAGGTTCAGCGAACCACATTCTGTGATTGGCTAATCAGCAAAGGAGATGACTTTATGCAACACCTTATCATGTCCAATGAAGCTCATTTCCACCTAAGTGGTTATGTCAATAAACAAAACTATCGATTCTGGGCTAGACAAAATCCGCAACTGTTGCATGAAACGCCATTGCACAGTGCCAAGGCTGCTGTGTGGTGTGCAGTGACTCATGCCTGTGTGATAGGTCCCTATTTTTTTTAAAACGAACATAATGACACCGTCACAGTCACCCCTGAGTGGTACACCATGATGTTACGAACATTTTTCATTCCCGAAATGAGACGCCTTGGCCTGAGGGACATGTGGATGCAACAGGATGGTGCCACCAGTCATACTGCAGTAGTGTCAATGACAACCCTTCGACGACACTTCCTGGGATGCCTCATCTCCAGATTCGGCGATATCCATTGGCCATCCAGATCCCCCGATCGAACTCCACCGGACTATTTCCTGTGGGGTTATCTAAAGGAGGTGTACACCACAAAACCCAGTACCATCAATGAACTGAAGGAGAGCATCCGAAGGGAGATAGCAGCCATCCCTGCCAAAACCCTGAGCCAAACTATGCTGAACATGATCGTTAGGGCCAAAGAAAGCACTCTTCAAGGTGGTGCCCATCTGAATGATGTAATCTTCAAACAATGAACACAGTGCAAAACTCCCGTCCTTTGGCAATGTGTTCCACATAGTTGGTAATAAATGTTGTGTTCAACATGCTCCACAAATGCATTTTAAATGTGTCCCATCAATAAGGCCCACCCTGTAGTATGGGAACCATGGTTACCAATCTCTATGGCAAGTTACTATTTCTTCGCAATTTTAGCTTAATTATGTCTTTTCTCTCTCTCTCTCTGTCGTTTTAAACTATAATTCCAAAAATGGCGTGTTTCCGCTGCTCTCTTAGAAATTCGTTCAGAGGACTCTTTCCCCCCATTTCCTTCCCACAAGTACAAAAACTAACAGCCATGGGGAATGCCATTTTGCTTTTTTATTTAAGAGGCTACAATTCATAAACTTCCAAAAGCCGAAAGTTTAGAACTGATTGGTTTACATCGGTGACACAAACATTAAATCTTCTCGCGGGTCAAATTTAGTTCCCACGCTACAGAAAAAGTATCATATTACCTTCGCAGAAAATAATCGGAGATTTTGCGTGCGCATATATAAAATCCTAACTTTTTTTTCAACATAATTTTTCATCCTGCGGTGAATGGCAAGTTTTATACTTTTTTTTTTTTTTACTAGGGGCTGCACCTCTAGGCTTGCTACGCTCATTTCCAGAGTAGCGCTTGAGCCCTTCCACCCAATCTTCAAGTATACCACACCCAAAATGGCGGCTTGTCTACAGTTTTTGTTTCGCTCCTGGTGAACTCCCTGTTGGAATTTTTGCGGAACTTTTTTTCAATTTCCTTCTATTTTTATTGAAAGACTTAGCTCCACCACCATTCCAAAGTTTCTGAGGTTTTTTTACTGTCGTTATTTTTTTGGAAGGGCGGACTTTTGTCATTTGAACTTATAGCACTAAGGAAAACAAAAGCGGTCCAAAAGGCATTTCCGTAAACTGTTATACTAAACAGTTAAACAACTGATATACAGAGTTGAAGAAATATTTTTCTCATAATATGTGGTAAGTACGTCATGATGTTCGATTGCTGTGTTAATTATTGCAACAGATATAGCTTTTCCAACAAAACAAATCCATAACACATTCTCTGCGTCACCATGGCAGCAGGTCACGGGACCAGAACGTTCTTCTGTGGTTATTGTTAAGATAGACAGGCTGTTTGTTTCTTTCCTTTGCGTTCTTTAAAAAATGCTTAAAAATCAGAAAATGACTTTTTCTTAAATTTTATTTCTATAAAAAAGAAATGATAGTTGTAAGTTTATGCTGTAAAAATTGCAATGTGTTATGATTTACAGTTTGCCATATATCGTTTTTTTAATGGATCCCATTGCGAAATAGAGAATTTTGTGAATTTTAAAAATTTAATTTCTCGTAAACTAAATCAAAATAAAAAAAAGGGCGATGAGGTGCAAAAATTCAGTCATGGCACTACATGCCTACTAAGTTTTGTGGTTCTGTTGCTGTTAGTGTGTCCGGAACGCGACCTGATAGCACTGTTTTGCTTACCTTAACTTTGAAATGCAATAGCTCTTGAAGTATCACCAGAATCGAAAAACGGTTGATTTCAGTGTGTTCTCCAAAAAATTCTCTACAAACGATGTAAATTTCATATTTTTGTGTTCAATACATTTTGCGCTGCGAGCTAGGAAAGCAAGAGTGTCACGAAATTTCTAAAACAGCGGCGGCAGTTACTTATTTTAGAATAGTGAGATTATTCGAGGTTTAACGACCACCGTGAGTAACTCAGTGGGCTATAAGTAGTCGCCCGTCCCTAATTTTGGGCTACTGGTTCCAGGGAAGGGAGAGAGCCAGCGCCGTAAGACAAACACAACATCTATGCCTCACCACGATTCGAATCTGGACCCATCTTGAACGAATGATTATAAGCCATTGCTTAGATCACTCCTCCACTTGGGCGGCAAGTTTATACTTAACGATATCTTTACGACGAGCAATAAATTTGCGAGATGTTGATCAGACAAAGCGCGCAAAAGGTCTGGGGCGTCAGGTCATTTGCAGTAACCCTCTAAGAACATCTGAAAAGGAGGGAGGCTTCATTTCATCACCGGCATGATAAATCTGAAAAAAAAAGCATGACGGAAATTCTTATCTAAGTGTACATACATACATACTTGCTAGAATAATAAAAGAAAAGCTGTTTAAGAAAAAAATACAAGATGATCCTCAAAATTAGCCAAAGAAATTTCTCTGTTGAAAAGAGCAGGAGAAATGCCTTAAAATCGTTGGTCTCTCATCTAGAGCGAAAACATTGGCAGCAATGACCCCCCCAAATAACTTTGGTTTTGCATCGATTTCAAGAAATGATTCAGATGATGGCACAAAACGTGGGAAAATATCACAAACTTTGTAAAACCTTTCGATGTTAAATTTTATGATAATTGACAAATTCGTTATCGGAAAAAAAAAAAAAAAAAAAAAAAAAAAATGTGTTCCATGGAAGCTCAACTTCCTGTTGTCTGATTTGATTAAATATAATCAAAATCAGACATGGAAGTTTATCACAGCGTTGTGAGACATCGAAATATAAACATCGTTCATGAATTGATCATGCTTTTTTAAAATAAAGAATTCCTTTCCTTCAAAACATGAGTTCAACAATACATGCGTCCACGCGGTGGGGGTCATGGGTGGGATCGCTTCTTGCATGCGGGAGGAATGCTGTTCTTCTTTCAGTACCACGCCTTTGCTCAGCTGTGGCCACGACACAGCGTACTTCGCCGATTGCGCTTTCACCGTGGCAATGCACTGGCCATGCACCATGTTTGAAAATTCTTTTCTTGGCACTCAGACAAAAGACCAAGGTTTTTGTTTTTCTTTTTTTGATAGATTAAACCTTTCTTTGCAAAGAATAATAACTGCAGCTTTCTAAGTGCTGTACTACATTGCCTTTTCAAGCATTGAAGAAAGGCTCTCTCATTGCTCATAACTCAAAAACTAAAGCAGATAAAAACACGTGCATTGCACCAATGGATTCCTTGGTAAAAATTAAGAAAGAATGATGATTTATGTATTTCTTTTTATTCTAAATAATGGAGATATTTGTGTTTTTATGCAAAATATGTCCGCCATGCATCAAAATTCGAAAAATTATATCTTCTATTCTATCAGAAATAAAAAATTTACACTTTCAGGGTTTTTATAAGTTGGGAGTAGCTACTCATTAAAAAAAATCGTAAGAATCGGAGATGTGTTGGTGGAAAATTAATTCAAAATCTGACAGTTTCGTGTGGAATGACCCTGATATCAACAAAAAAATGATTAATTATGTACGACAGTCACGAAAAAGGCATCGGGCATATTTAGAAAATAACAAAAAAATTATGCAAGAGGAAAACAGGAAAAAAAGCTGAAACACGAAAATTATAACAAAAAGTAAAAAGTCTTGAACATGAGAAAAAGAGACTGAAACAAGAAGCTGAGTATAATGAATCAAACATTGATTCTCAGCTTAAAATGACAAAGCAGAAATTGTCAAATTGTTAGTTCTGTGCTTATCTGCATATATTGTTGCATTAAAACATTTATTGGGGAACTTTGAATTTTGATTTATCAAAATTCTAAATGAATCATTTCTTACTCTATTTATTTTATTTAAGAAAACTATAAAAGGTACATGCTATCGTAAAAATCTTACGAATCGTATGGACCCAGAAATAAGAAATGAAAAAGTGTACAGAAGAATACAAGTAAAAGAGACCCTGTTCTATAAAATCATACAGAGAAAACTAAGACTTTCTGGACACATCTGCAGAATGAAAAATGACAGAAAGTTAAAGACTTAAAGACATTGATGTTTGGTTTAATAAACGGAAGAAATACAAGAGGACGCCCTCACCTTGTGTGGGCTGACAATATTAAAGACTGGTGCGGTGGAACTCTTGAAAAATTGAGCCACTCTGCAATGAACAGACTTCAATGGGACAATATTGTTAAAATGGCAACAGCCACCTATGGGAATTGTACACATGGTTGTTGATGATAATATTTTCTTTTAAAAAAATTATACAAGTATGTTATACATTTCAAGGTATGTTGTATGTAATTGCTTGTATTCCACATTAAAATAAAAAGGAAGTTTAATTCCAAAGTATAGAAAGAGTTAATTCATTTTACAGGTTAATTAATAATAAGAAGTTAATATAGAGCATTATGTTACATTCTGTCTTTGTGTTTTTTTAATCAGGTAGGTTGTTAGCAAGGTGGAGACTAATATGCTTTGGTGGTTTGGCCATGTTGGCAGGGAAATTGACTTATTGTTTTCTGTATGCACCCTGTTGTAATATTGGAATGTACAATTTAAAAGATGGTTTGCTTTTGATGGCTGATTAATTAGAATGTAAACTTTTAGTATGGAGGATATTCTGTAGAGGTTAGTCTCCAGGTGGAACTTGATATTGTGTTTGTTCTTTTCTTCTTATTCTTTCTACCTTGAAGTCAGTAACATGAAATAAGGGGATGTTTGGTTCTTCTAGCCTTTATGTGCTTATGGAAGAAATTGGGCAGGTAAAAAATCAGAACAATTCAAAAACATATAGCCCATGTTTAACTATGTGAACATTTATTTTTCAGAGGTAATTTGCCAGTTTCTGGCTGTTAAAGCCAAGGGCACTCCCGTCTTTGGAAACATTACAAAAATATGGATTCCATGGAAAAAATGTTCCTCACTAATTACGTAGAGCAAGGTCAGGGTTATCAACGTAGAAATCAGATATGCCTGAATCTCTAGGTTTACTGTTCAGTACATAACACCATCATCACATCAGAAAACTGATGTTCACATAAGTTGAAGAGCATGGCAAAGATGATGTTCCCTGAGCACAACAAAGATGATGCCCTATTTTAAGGTATTTAATTTAATGAATTGAGAGCTTCTAACTTTAAATTTTAGCTTGGAACTTTTATATTTTAGTGAAAAATTCTGTCTTTATCTTGCACTGACAGTGTTCACAGCTCCTAAATGTTTAGCTTTTGATACATGCTGAACAGAAATTAATTCAGTGTAAATCTTCATTTCTGCCTGTATATCTATAATAGAGAGGAATTTGTTTATTCTTTATTTAAGTAGTTGATATTTTAATTTTTTTTTAGAAAAAGAAAACTTTGCCAAAGAGGTAGGAAATCATGATGTCATGATATGGCATACAGAATGAACTGCTAAAGTGATGTGCATGATATTAACATAAGTTGCAGGTAGTTAAAACTGAGCATGTGTGTGCTAAATTTTGAGCCTAGTGATTCATTCAGTTTATTTCAACTAAAATTTTTTTAGCTTGATAAACCTCCAATTTATTATCGCTCATGCTTATTTTCTCACTTTTAAAAAAAATATGAATTTGAAGGAAGAACACAACTGAATTTGACTATATAATAGGGTGGTCCAAAAAAAAACTTTTTTTTTTTAATTTTTACCCTTCACCTCAAATACTTGTACACATGTTAAAAGAAGCTTCCATGCAAAAAAAACATCTGAATTAAGTAATATTTAAAGGTAGCTCAAGATGATTTTATATTTCATACTATAGTAAATAACAAAAAACTTTGTAGTATATTAATTGTTTGTTTTTAATATCTGAAATATATTACAATATGTTTCTAGTTTTTATTTATACCTTAAAAAAACAAGAAAACTGAGCAATAGTAGTATAACACACAAGAATAACCAGATGCAAACAATTTTTAAGAATCACATTTTGATCAAGTTAGTTTTTTAGCATTTTTTCTTGTGTGCTTCTACAGCCTGTAATAAAAATTGTTTTTGTTATCCATCTTTAGTAATAAGTTGGTTGTAGTCTGAGATAAGAGCCACACTTCTTTCTGCACAATCATTTATTACCCTTAAACATTTCACCTTTTTTTCTCCATCACAATATGATGTAGAGTCTTGCCATTCTAATGGGGATGAATGTAAAAAATCTTCTGTATTCATGCTCTGAATATATGCCAAGAGTTTTTGTTAACAAAATTATGTAGTGACTTTTCATGAACTTTGCCAATATCCTTTTCACATAATCTTTTGGAAGTGTTGGCTGCATCTACTATTTTATCCTTTTCCACTTTAAACAACTCATCAACCATTAAAATTGTTTACATTTAAACTGAAAAGGCTGAACTTTACTAGATAACTGTTTAAGTATCACAGTTTCCTTTTCATTGTTTTACTTGCAGCTTCTGCGATTTCTTTAAATTCATTTTTTACTAAATCTTATTGTTTTAGAAATTCTAAGTCCATGAATGGTGCATCATTTGCATTCGGGCAGGAAAACCAAGCTTTCAGATACAACAGACTGCTAAAATCATTAAATCGTTTCAACCGTTTAAAAGCTTGAATTGATCTTGATCTACATGTATCTTTAAACAGTAAATAACTTTAGCCACCCACCTTGCATGATGAAATGCTCCTGGGGCTGCAAAATCTACTCTGCATAGTGACACTTCTCCCAGATAAATCAAAGTCAGTTCCAAGAACTTCCTGTGGTTGTCCCTTGGCAGTTCTTCTTTTTCCAAGATAAGATAATGTGTAGCAAATTTAATAGCATTTTCTTTTAATATTTTCCAATTTTCTGAAAGTTCTGTGGTTTTTTCTTGATATTTGAAAGAACATTTATCTATGAAGTCCCAATGGCTTTGAAATTTCTTGAACATTTATCTATAAAGTCCCAAATGGCTTTGAAATCTCTTGAACATGGGCAGACAGGGTCCACTAGATGGTCTAAATATTACACTGAACACATCACCAATAATAATCTCATAAATGTGGTGGCTTGCAAGCTAAACTAAAGAACTGTCTTCTCATCTTCTGTTCTAAAATTTTACATGCACCCTTGTGATCTCCCATGTTACTTGATGTAGTGTCAAAGTACATCCCTTCAATTTTATCTGTAATCTCCCAATCGTTAAGCATATCGAATACTGCTTTTGCTGTTGCATGACCTGTACCAACTGGACGTTTTGGTAGGTACGCCAAATAATTTCTCTACATCATTGCCAATGACAAGAATAGGAAGGCGGTCAACTTCATTCTTTCCTCCTGAACTATCAGCTAACAATTTCCCATCCCAGTGGACTACAAGCGGGCCATCAGGTTTGAAGATTTGTTTAAATTCTGTTGATAACTTGCATCTGAAATCTGCTCTCTGTCTGCAAAGTGGGCTTCTTGAAAGCGTAATATCACTAACATGTAATCCAAATCTTTGGGTTGTAGCTGCAATTGAAAATGTAGCATTTCAACATGATAATTTTGCTCTTTCCAATGCAGCCATCAAATTAGGTGAATAAAGTTTAAGCATTTTGCAACCCTCTGATGTCTATGGCGAAAATTTAATATGTTTCATCTTCACTTTCTATGGATGAGCTTGAACTATCTTCAACATTGGCACTTAACAAGGAATAAGGCTTAGTTGGGTTCTTGTTCCCGCTATCCGATTGTAATTTTTCATATCGCTTTCTTTTATGTGAGTGTTTCTCTTTATTCCCAAGATTTCTGTCAATTGACAACATACAGGCCTGGAGTCCTTCTCTTTATTGGAGTAGAAATTGCTTGTATTCTGTAATTTTAATCATCTGAAGAGCATTTTCATGAGAGATATCCCACAACTTTTTGCATTCATTCAGAAACATCTGTTCATTGATTTCTTGAGTATTTGTACACCGTTTTCTATTCTTTTTCAATTTCTAGTACCACTCCACTAACTTTTCTAACCATTTAACTACATTATGCTTTTCAGTTGTTGGAAGTCTAGCCTTGTTCCAAAACATCAACACACTATCAACTGTGTGTCTTGAACTTTCATGTATTGTTTTTGTTTCATGGTGGAAAACGAAGTGTTGTGACACTAGTCTATTTGCATGGATGGTAATTTGCAACCTTTGATTTCACTTATGGAGATGCCAATAGCCAAATTTCTAAGTCCGTGTGTGTGTGTGTGTGTGTGTGTTTATCACGCATTGTTGAATGTCTACTTATTTTAAAATGTTAACTGTTCACCAAAGTATTCTATGATGAGAAAAAAAGAACAACCTGTTGTACAATTTCAAATCAAAACTCAACCCTATCAAATGTAAAAATGTGGTGTTGCCAACCTTCAACAAGTAATTAGGTGTTGCCAAAATGAAAAAGAAATAAGTAATTAGGTGTTGCCAAAATGAAAAAGTTAACTTTAAAACAAGTTAAAGCAAAACTATTAAAAGTCAAATCAGAAATAAATTAAACAGCAAACTTAATGATTATGATAACATAGAAATTATCTTTATAGGATTTCAATGGGAAAACTTCAATGCCTTTGAGTTACCTCTAAATATCTTTTAAAATACATGAAATTTTGAATGCAAACATATTTTTGAGTATGTACAAGAATTAGAGGTTAAGATTTACTCATTTAGAAACATTTTTTTTGGATCACTCTACTATATAGTGATAAGTGTGTGGTTTTCTTTTCCCCACTTCTGGCTAATTTCATTGTTGCTTTTGCTACTTTTTGTAATTCTATTAACAGTTTTGTAAATTTTATTCTTCTCCTTAAAGGATATGAACTGCTTTTTATTTACAATAGAACACTTATGATTTTTTTAATTTACCGTATATACTCGCGTATAAGTCGAGAAATTTGGGACAAAATGAGAGCTTCAAAGTAATGGGGTCGACTTATACGCGGGGTCTAAAAAAATCGTAAGTCCAAAAGTTCTTCCCGTGAGGCAAAAGGCAATCCATCCCAAAAGAAATAAAAATGCCGATGCGGTATTAATTACGAAATCGCAACCCTCCGAAAGAAAAAAAGAAAGAAAAAACGCCGATGTGGTAGAATTACGAAATCGCGAACCTCCGAATTTCTCCGCGCTTTGAGGTCTCCTCTCTCCTGGATTTGCGTATCCACAGCGCAGTCACAGCCGCGCATAGAAAGCTCCGCCCTTCCGACTACCAGTTGATTGCACTGATCTTCGACGTAACGGCAAAGAATATCACGCGAAGCGTTTATATTCTTTGGTAACGGAACCATGCGACAGCCAGTGTTAGGTGTTGCTTGTACTTAATCGCATGTGTTTTTCTTGTTCTTAATCGCATGCGTCTCGCTTCTCCTATTATGGGTGACACGGATTGTGTAAAGAAACGGATGTCCTATAACGTAGGATTCAAGTTGAAAGTGGTTTCTTTTGCAGAAAATACTAACTGTGCTGCTTCACGTCAATTTGGCATTAACGAAAAACTGATTCGAGATTGGCGTAAAAAACCCCGTACTTGGTGAAAATCGCAAAAGGCGCTGCGCCGTGGAACGACATCTTTCCCAGAGTTGGAAAGTGTCTTGAATGATTGGATTGTGGGCTGCAGACAAAATGGTTACATTGTAACGCGAACTGGTATACGTTTGCAAGCAATGAAGCTCGCAAAATATGAAAAGTTTGCAGCCGCAAATAACACTTTTCGTGCCTCACCAGGTTGGTGTACAAGGTTCATGAACCGCTATGGGTTGTGTCTGCGCCAGCGCACCAAAATTGCACAAAAGTTACCTCGTAGCAAAGATAATGGAATTTCAAAAGTATGTAATTCAAAAGAGAAAAGAGACTGCTTTTGAACTTTCCCAAATAGGGAACATGGATGAAACCGCCATGTGTTTCGACCTTCCTGGAAATAAGACGGTTAACCAAAAGGGCGAAAAAAATATCTTGATCAAAACGACTGGCCATGAAAAATCCAGTTTCACGGTTGTTCTTTCCTGTTCGGCTGACGGCAGTAAGCTACCTCCGGTAATTATTTTCAAACGCAAAACTCTGCCCAAAAGCGTTGTCTTTCCGTCTGGTGTGCTCGTTCGTGCCCATGAAAAAGGATGGATGAACGAGTCCGGAGCAATTGACTGGTTAAAGAATGTATGGAACAAAAGGCCAGGTGCACTTTTGAGGAAACCTTCTCTTTTGGTGTGGGATGTGTTTGTTGCACACCGTTGTGCAGAAGGAAAAAAACCTGCAGAAAATTCAAAAACAACTCTTGCTGTCATCCCAGGTGGGTTGACATCTGTTCTTCAACCACTAGATGTCTGCCTTAATAAGCCCTTCAAGGACAATGTGCGGAGGTATTGGGCAGATTGGATAAGTTCCGATTTGTCGACTGAAATGAAGGGCGGAAATGATGCTTGGGATGCGATACCTGCGGAAATGGTCGTGAAATCATTCAAGAAATGTTGCATTAGTAACAAACTTGATGGCACAGAGGATGATGAGATTTTTATGAGTGATGATGACAGTGATTCTGATGACACAGGCATAGATGGGAATACTGATGTATATGATGATGCGCCGATGACGGAGAAAGACTTTTTTTAACTGTTTGGTGAGTCTGACTCGGAATCGGATTTTGAAGGGTTCCGATGAAGTTTTTGGGTATGCAAATTAAATTTAGTATTATATATATATATTTTTTCGTTTTTGAATAAATTCATTGACATTTTTTTTTCTCATTCCGGGAATCGACTTATACGCGAGTTTCCGATTTCTTACGATTTTTTCCTCTGAAAGTGGGGGGGGGTCGACTTATACGTGAGTATATACGGTAGTGTGGATATTGTGCATTAAAATACATTTTGTTTGTCTATCCATCAAGAAAACTGATTTTTTTTTCAATTTTTTTCCTTAGATGCTCTGATCACTATTGTTAATTCGTTTTTGCAATGTTTTAGCACTGCAGATGTTGAAGACAAGTTTTTTTCCCAAGTAATGAATAAGGTACAATTATTAACATTTTTGATATGTTAATAAGAAAGAAATTATTGCAGATTTTCAGAAGTATGAATAAATCAGTATTTTTTTGTCAGTATAATGTTTAGTGTGTGATTTTATTTGTAATAATTTTGCCTGCTGGAAACCAGTCTATTTTTTTATATGAACTTCAAGCTTGAAAGAAATGATATAATGGAATGATAAAATGGACTGAATTGTAATATGAGACATCATTACTTTTCATTATGTCACCAAAAGTCATCATGTCTTCTTTAATATTATAGGTCTGTGTCTGTTTTTTGTTTTTTGCCAGCTCTGAATAGGTTTGTACTTGTTTGGAATGATGCATCTCTTAACCACATTTGCAAGCCCATGTTCACAGGCAAGCATATGTGATCATGAGATGCATTATGATCTATAATGTTCTCCCCAGAGCCTTTCTGCCAGGCAGGCTGCTTGGCTGTTTTCCTTTGCTGCCCTGCTGGTCAATTCATGTAAATATTGTGTCTTCTTTTAATTGGGCTTATTAATTCTCATGTTCCTAGGTATTTTTTTTAAAATGTCATTCAGTTTTAGTGATCTGCTGCATTAATATGTAACTTCAATAAATGAGCTCCTATGGATAAGTCAGCTTTATGTGAAAAATTATGCTCTTGCCCAACTGAAACTACTTTTGGTTCAGCTAAAATAAAGCTTTAATGGCCATGAAAATTAAGGATTGTAACCCATCAAGTTACTGTGAAGTGAGTGAGTGACAGACAGACAGAGAGACAGACATACAGACAGACAGACATCCCTTTTGAGTAGATTTGCCCATATACATCACAGCCATGGCCCATACTGGTATAAAAAGATGCATATGGCCTGGCAAACATCATAGACAAGCACATATAGTAGGAATGGGCTGTATGTCACAGCTCAGTGACTTTCAACATGGCATGGTCACCTTGGCATCAAGCCAGTCATAATGCCAACTTGGCATTAAGCCAGTTTGGGAAAAATTTCTGCTTTGCTGCAACTACCCCGATCAATTGTATCTAATGTTATTGTGAAGGGGAAATACCTAGGCGCAACTACAGTTCAATCACATCCTGGTAGGCCACGGAATATGACAGAGTGTGACTGCCAAGTGCTGAAGTAAGGGGTACTACAAAATTGCCTGCACTCATTTCTGGCACTCACCCCCATGCTCCAAAATGCTTCTGCAAGCAGTGCCAACACCATGTCGAGAACTGAAAGGAATGGGTTTTCATGGCCAAACTGCTGCACAGCAGCCTAGAATTGGCAAGATCAACACACAGCATTGATTGGAGTAGTAAAAAGCTCAGCTGCAATGGAAATGCATTCTCTGGAGTGATGAATCATACTCCACCATCTGGCAGTCTGATGGACAAGCCTGGGTGTGGAGGATGTCAACTGCCTGATTGTGTTGTGCCAACTGTGAAGTAGAGTGGATGAGGCATCATGCTGTGGGGCTGTTTCTCATGGTTTGGGCTGGGCTTCCTAGTTCCAGTGCATGGGAATCTTAATGCTGCAGCCTACAATGACATTCTCGACAATTTTATACTCCCAACATTATGGTAACAATTCGGTGAAGGCCCTTTCCTTTACCAACAGCACAATGCCCCAGTCCACAAAGCTAGGTCTGTGTTTAAATGGTTTCATGAGATGAGTGTGGAAGAACTTGACTGGGCCTTAACAATGCCTCGATCTCAACCCCATGGAACACCTTCGCTTAAGCTCCTGGAAACCCCTGAAAAGTCCTTGAAAATTAATGGACCATTTTTAAGGCATTGAAAGTCCTTGAAAAACTTTTGGATCCATGAACAGTTCTTGATTTTTGAGAATCATACAATTGTAATTCCAGTATTTTTTCCCACCATTTACTGTCCTTTTTAACATGTCTTTTGTAAAAAAGAAAGTGCTTATGTTACCGGTTTGTCCGTTCGTTCGTCTGTCTGTGGACACCATATATCTGCAACTATTAGTCTGATTTGAAAAATTCTTTTTGTATTGGGAAGCTTGAATTGTGCGAATGACGATCCTTCACTTCATTTTTTTTTTTTTTTTTGTGATGTACAATTTCGCCACTATAGGGTGTAAATGCAAACGATATCAAATTCAAAATACAGTTTATTCCATATATTTGCTTCTAAACATCCAATTGAATTTTTTTTTTTTTTTACCTTTTGTTTCCATATATGTTAAAGACTACTTTAGGTATAGCCACTTTTTCAAGTTACGCATAAATTTTCTGCTAGGGAACATAAAAGTCAGTTGTATTTTCTCCAACATCTCTGCTTCTAAAGCTCCGATTTGAAAAATTCTTTATGCAGCAGATACAGCTCCTGATGGTAAATCTTTTGCACATAACTACTAATTTTTGGTAAAACATGGTTTGGCCACCAGGGGGCATAAATGTTAATTTCTGCTTCTGATGTATTGTATTTGTGCCAAAATCTGAGCTTCTAAAATCTTGATTGAAAAAAATTCGTTCTTGGACCGATACTACTCATGTCGATAAACCGTTTTGGTATATTTTCTTCTTAAAATAATGCATGTTTTATCTGCCAGGGGCGTAGATGTATATCCTGTTTTTGCCAATATCTCTACTTCTAAGAGTCTAATTTGAAAGATTCTTCCTGTATTGCATACAGCTCCTGATGGGAAATGTTTTGCATATAATTTCTAATATTTGGTAAAGAATGGTTTGCCCACCAGGGGCGTAAGTGTTAATTTCTGCTTTTGATGTATTTGCAGCAAAATCTGAGTTCCTAAAAACTCGATTAAAAAAATTATTTCATGGACTGATACCACTCTCATTGAAAAACCTTTTGAGAATACTTTTTCTTAAAATAATGCATTGTTTTCCTGCCAGGAGGCATAGATATGTATCTTATATTTGTCAATATCTCTGTTTCTAACAGTCCGATTCAAAAAGTTTTTTCTTTGTTGGAGAACATTTCTGCTGCGAAATGTTTCTCATATAATTTAAAATTTTTCTTGATGCACAAGTCTGCCACCAGAGGGTGTAAGTTCATGTTTCTGTTTACAGTGATATCTGTGGGATTAAAAAAAACCCTATTGAAAAACTTATTTTCTTGGTCAGATACTACTGTTTTCCATACAGGTTCCATTGGCTTTGAATAGTTTTTGATAAATTTCATTCATGTCAGAATGGATTCAAAAGATGTGCTTATTGTTAGGGGTATGCAAAAGTATCCACTGCCCCACTAGTGGGCGCTGTAGGAGTCTAACTGACCAGCGACCTGTGCTGTCAGTTCGTACATGAAGCCAAGCATGGCGGTCAATAAAGTTCATTTGTGGCACTATTTGTTATTCATGTTTAATTTAGGGAAAAGTACGAGTGCAGCATATGGTTCAATATGTCAGGCGTATGGCGAAACAGTTATGGGTGAGCAGGTGTGTCGAGAATGGTTTGCCAGGTTTAAGAAAGGTGATCTAAACTTGGAAGACAAGCCACGTTCAGGTAGATCACAGGAACTTGCAGACAAGGAGCTGGAATTGCTGTTCCAAAAGGATGCCACATAATTGACCACGCAACTAGCGAAATGTTTGTCAGTGGCTCAATCGACGGTGGTATGGTGTCTACAGCCCTTGGGGGAGGGTCCAGAAGATTGGTAAGTGGGTTCTGCATACTTTAACGGAGCGTAGTATTAGTCGATGATTGGGCATCTGCATGTCGTTGCTGAAGAGGTTTCAAGGGAAGAATTTCTTGTGGAAGGTTGTCACCAGGGATGAAAAATGGGTCTCTTGTGGCAACTCCGTATGCAAGTGATCCTGGGTCTACCCTGGCCAGCCATCAACATCCACGACAAAACAGGATATCCACAGGGAAAAAGGTGCTGTTGCGTGTGTGGTGGGATATGCATGGAGTGCTGTACTTTGAACTGTTGAAACTGGGTGAAACAATCACTGCACAACAATATAGCGATCAGTTGATGAAACTGAATGCTGCAATCAAACAGAAATGCCCATGGACAGGTAAATGATACCTCCCAGTCATCCTGTTACACGATAATGCCAGACCATATGTCGGTGCCACAACGAAATCAACCCTTGAACCGTTACACTGGGAGGTTTTACAGCCCTCAGCTTACTTGCCGGACATTGCACCCTCAGACTTTCATCTGTTTTGCTCTATGCACCATGCCCTAGCCCAACAGCGGTTCACCACAGTTCCAGATGTGGAAAATTTCATCACTGCATTCTTCAGCTCAAAACCAGAGTCCTTCTATCACAGGGGCTTTCATTTGTTGCCTGAAAAATGTCAAAAGGTCATTGATGCTGACGGCCAATATTTCGTTGAATAAACGTGTACTGGTTTCCTGATTGTTCCTGTCTCCTTTCTCCTTAAAACTGCAGAAACTTGCATACCCCAATACAACCGAAAATTCAGTTTCATCTTTCTTGTTTTCTTGTGTCTTTTTTTGCTTCACCATTTACAGTTTCGTTCTTTTTTTTTTTTTCAGTTAGTAATGATTTTATAGTTTTCAGTTATAAGTGTGAATTCTGCAATGTAAGTTTTTGCTTAAATAATCATTTCTTGATTTATTTTACTTGTGGCTGTTTAAATTAGGGCATGATTACATGCAAAATATGTATTCAAGGTAATATCACATTCCCAATGCTTTGCAAAGGGTTTTAGACAAAGCTTCAAAGCAACATTTTCCCAAAGGTGTACAGGGTTGTCAACTTTCAGATGGTCTCCAAAAGTCTGTGTAGATGTGCTAACAGTGCAGTGTTATTAATGTTGTGTTTCTAATCCTTTAGGTCACTGTAGTAATTGTATAGCTGATCCTATATTATGTATTGTTATGGTATACAAAAAAACATCTTTGAACAGACTTAACACATACTAATACCCCCTTCCCCAAAATTCTGGGTGTGTTTTTTAAGTATCTAATCACACAACAGTTACTTGTGTGTTATAAGAAAGTTAATTTCCCTTTTTTGCAATTTCCTGTTGCTTGTTCCTATAGTATATTAATGAACAATACAAGAAGTTTGTCTTTATTCAACAGTTATTAATGAGAACTCTTTCTGGCAAAATGCACTGGTAAAATAAGTAGTTTAGACTGAACTTCCCAAATCCAGTAACTCACTGGGAAATTTGAACACTGTTTTAAGCCAAATAAATATTGCCAATAATAATGCCCTTGAAAAAGAAAAAAAAATTCCCTTGAAAAGTCCTTGAATTTTTTTCTGATAAAGGGTGCTCACCATGCTTTGGGATGAATTAGAACACCGACTGCTAGTCAGGTCGATCAACCAGACATTGGTGACCAATGCGATTAATACTCTTGTAGCAGAGTGGAAGGCAATTCCCACAGCAACATACCTAAATCTAGCCTTCCCAGCAGAGTGGAGGCTGTGATAGCAGCAAAGGGTGGACCAGTGATAGCAGCAAAGGGTGGACCAACTCGATTTTAAGTCCTTTCCTATTACAGTGAGTTTGTCTATAGGCAAATGCCCAGATACTCTTGATCAGATAGTGTATCTGTCATATGAATAACTCTTCCCCGCAGTAAAAGGCATGAAAACATTCTGCAACCTCTATTGTTACTTTGAAGTGCTCTTTCTGTTTACATCAATAATAATGTTTCCTTATCATTCATCACTTATTTTGTTTTATTATCTTTTTACACTTAGACTGGATAACTACCAGCTGTTTTAGTAATAATGTGAACAGTTGATTTACCTCCTGCATTTCTTATCACCCAGCTGGAGAACATTAAGCTAGTATACTATGTTACCCATGCAAAAGTTTTACAGTTCAGTCTGAAATCTTTACAGAAATAACATATCATATGAAGATCACACTGAAAGTTTTGAAATTGATTCAGTGACAGAACAGAATTGACAATGCAGACATTACAACTGAGCTGCATTCTTCTTTGGCAGAAGGAAAAGTTAAGGAGAACACTTTGAGATGGCTCATATGCTGCATTTTCCGATTATAACATCACAGCACTAAATTCAGTTTTATAAACATACAGCTCTGAAATGCGGCATTTAACTATATGCAGCTTAAAACCATTTTCAGTAACGTTATAAATTCCAACCTTCATTCCTGATACATTAAAAAAAAAAAAACTTTTTAAGTAGTTTGTGATAGACGTTGAGCTATATAATGGTGGAGTGCTGACTCTTCATTAATTATTACTGTGGAAACCTTGCGGTCTAGCAAATAAAGTGAATTTTTGAAACCTGCCTGTTTATAGGTTACTAGGAGTTTTGGAGAGACCCAATTTAGTTTTTACCATGAGCAAATTTTGCAAAAAATGTTCTAGACTGACAGCCATTTTTATAAACTTATCTAGTTATGAAAGTTTTGCAATTGAATGAACAACAAAAGTATAAATATTT
Organism: Macrothele yani; assembly: GCA_039090855.1. Taxonomy (NCBI): domain Eukaryota; kingdom Metazoa; phylum Arthropoda; class Arachnida; order Araneae; family Macrothelidae; genus Macrothele; species Macrothele yani. The sequence continues at coordinate 76,848,497 of CM077009.1, forward strand.
TTTGAATCATCAACCTTGTAATGGTAAACTTTTAAGATTAAATAACTTAAGGAAGCCCTACTTTTTCTTCTACTATTGTGACCCCCCCCCCCCAAAAAAAAAAAAAAGAAAGAAAGAAAGAAAACTCCATGCATCTGAATTTTCCTAATCTTGGTAATATCAGTGTGTGCAGATTGCTGTATGCTGATGACACAGTCCTGTTGAGCAAAAGTGAGTTATAGAGTATGTTGTCCAGATGTACAAAGTTTGCATGGAATGCAAACTGAGTATAAATAAGGGGGGGTGCCAATTGAATATAAATAAGGAAAAAACCAAAGTTATGGTTTTTGAGTGAGAACTGTTAGTATTGAATGCAAGATCAGTCTAAATGGCACAGAGATAGACCAGGTGAATGAATTTGTATATTTAGGAAAACATATTTGAGAGGGAAAACAAATTAGATGGGGAAGTTAGTAAGTGAGTGAATTCATCTTTGAAAGTCATAGCTGCTTTAGGAAGATTTTCCAGGAATAATTCGTTCTTGAAAAATTCCCAAATGGCTGTATATGAAAGTGTAATTGTTCCTACTCTGATGTATGGCAGTGAAACCGGGCACTTCAGAAGCGACATAGGATTCATATGTGTGCTGGAGAGATGCTACTAGGGGAGGTGGAGGGGATTGTAGCAAGACACATTCTGATCATGTGAGGAACAAAGGTGTGTTGCAGCTGCGCAAAATGTGTTAGTAAGATGCAGGCAAATATTCTTTGGTGGTTTGGCTATGTTGAAAGAACGAGTGGTGAGATGCTTACTTAGATAATTTATTCAGTCCAGGTGGCAGAAAAGAAAAGTAAAAGCCAACGAAATCATGGGAGGACCAAATTCAGGAATGTCTGCATGAGAAAAAAGATAATGAGTATGAAGTACATAAGGTTTTGTGTGAGATGTATGATGGATGTCAGTGAAGCTTGAGTTAGGTACTGAGATTCCTATTAGCACTCATTTTCTGCTCAAGATTTCTATTAGTGTTTATGATTCCTATTTAGTGCACGCTTTCTGTGCATCTACCACACTTTAATTTCCGATGTTATTGGATTTGAGGTGCACAGTCAAATCAAAGTATATTGAAAACAGTTTTTTTTTTACCTCACTTCTGCCTCATTTATTTGATGAAAGTATGCAATGTATCCTGTTATCATGGATAGAAATCAAGATTTAATTTCAGGGTACTGAATGTTATAGTCTCCAGAAGTTTTTTACAATAAAAGCTTACTATATTAATATTAGCAGGATGGTCCTCAAGTAAAAATTCCTTTTGGTGTGCTTACCTGCTGCTTTATTCCTGACAGCAAGCCAAGGAAATGAATGGAACTGTGGCATTAATGAATGCCATTATGGGGAGGTGAGAGGGTACACTTGCCCTCCCCTGGGAATCTGACTATGCCATTACTGTTCTTGGAAGGTACTGCAAAGATTTTGGTGATAACACTAATTCTGTTGCTCATTTGTGTTTAACTTCTGGATGTGTGTGCATGCGGTAAAAACAGGAAAAACATTGAGAATTAACAGTTAGAAAAAGTGGAAATTTATAGCTGAAAGTAATAATAATGAATTTTTGCATTGAATGTTGAAGCACAGCATACATACGTACAGCTATGAACAGGGGTGGGGAATTACACTCGTCCACTCGCTGATGGTGATTGGATTTCTGGATTTTTAGACCTCTTAAAAATTGCAGCTTATAAAATATATAAAATAATAATATTGCCAGCTTTTAATATTTTTTTACACCTTATGCTTCTTGATTTATAAGACGACAAGCAAGTATATTCTAGTCCAAAATCAGAATGCCCGAACTGTGAAGTCGTGCCCCACTAGGCAGAGAAGCATTATATTTTTTAGACTGACCCAGTTGTTCAATCGCGCGAGGGAGTAGAGCTAACATCACAAATGCTCAGCAGTTGCTCCTACTGGATTGCTGACATCCTGCCGCTAGATCACATTTTTCCTACGGCTTGCTTCTCGGTGCGTGAACTAAATTGTCTCCACTCTGTCGTTTAGCCTGAATGCACAATGGAAACATAAACAATGAGATTTTGGTGGTCGAAGAGCTTCTGCAGCATAAAAAATTGCAAGTAACATTGAGTTATTAAAAATTAGTCTGTAATCTCAATATGTTTAATTCCAAGCAATCAACTTTAGTAAAAAATTTTCAGTGTAAGTCATTCAGTAGTAATGTAGCAGTGCCACCTGATTCATCTTCTATGCCATGTGTTTGGGTTTTGGTTGATAGCAATGCTAATACAATGCGATTCCAAATCTGAAAATGTTTTACTCAAAGGCAGAAGTGACGCAAAATAATTGCGGAAAACCACAGAAAAGGATATTTCAGGAGAAATCGATAAAATAATTCCTTCTGATTGTTTATGAAGATGGCTTTGCAAAATGTGGATTTTGTTGAAATTGCAGATGTTAAAGTCAATACACCACATAAGTTTTTACAGGGCCCTTTGAAATATGAAACTTTTAAATCCCATGATAAATCTGTGCATGATAGAAAAAATTTTAACATTATTGAAAATTCATCACAGCTTCTTGTTAATACCCCATTGAACAAATGCATTAAAAAGATGAATGAAAAAATATTTAAACAGCTAAAAGTATTATTTAATCTGAGCTACTATATTGCAAAAAAACAGTATGCAGTTTTCTGACATTGAATCACTCACCATGTTATCCAGAAAGTTAGAGGTTGATGTACAAAACCAGTGTGTAAACAGAAATGCTTGCAGAGAATTTCTCATATATCAGAGGTCATAACAGAATCAGTATTGAAGGAACTAAAGCAGTCTCAGTTCATTAGCATTATTTTAGATGCCTCTATAGACAAAGGCACAATAGAGGAATTGATCATGTATACAAGCTATTTGAAAAGAGGTAAAATTGAAGAATGTTTTCTGGGGCTTTTAGAATTAAAAAATAGCACATCTGAATCTTATTTTTCTGCTATTGGGAAAAAGTTTGCTTCTCTTGGTTTAGGTTTAAAGAAAAATTCTTGGATTGTTAGTTTAGCAACAGATGGGATAGCCAACATGGTTGGTGAAATATCTGGTATATGTGCCAAATTTAAATAATGTTTACCACATATATTGCCTGTGCATTGTGTTGATCACCAATGGCAGTTAAGCATGCTTTATGCTCTGAAGAATATATTGTATGTAGTAACATTTAACTCTGTTCATATTTTAATTTATAAATTTTATGACATTCCAGTAAAAAAATCAAACACCTGGAAAAAATAGCCAACATTTTAGTACAATTTTTTTTTTTTAAATTTCAGAAATTGCACCAAATTATATGGGTGGGGTGGCATCTAAAGTAGGAGTTTTGAGAGCAATTTTTGATAACCTCTAGCCAGTTGTGCTGCATTTAGAAAATAAAACTAATAAAAAACAAGGTAGCGAAAATGTAACAGGCATAGTAAAGAAAATGAAAAATTTCCGATTTGTGGCAACCCTAAATTTCTTCCTAGATTTTCTTAAAATCTTTAAATACTTGTCCCTTGTTTTACAAAAACAGCATTTGATTTTATGTCAAGTTAACGGCAAAGTTTCGGAAGCGAAAAAGAAATGTGAAAATTTGCAGAAAGAAAGAGGGAAATATGATGAACAATTTTTAAACTCCTATAATGGAGAAACTTACAAAGGTGTAGTTCTGACAAATGTTGCAAATGGGGAAAAAGGTCTTCAAATCTGAGAGAAATGCTATGATAGACTGCAAAAACATATTTAATGGAAAGATTTTGTGACATTAATTCCTTTGTAGTTTGTAATGATTTCAACATATGTTTTTGGTACATTCATTAAGCCCAGTGGAAAAGATTTGAGTGACTTTGGAGACAATGAAATCAAAATCATCTTACATAACTTTAAGGAAGTTATCAAACATAAAAACAATGAGGTAGATATCGAAAAAAGTGTGGTAGACGAATGATTCGACTTCAAAATAAGTAGCCAGTAGCCAGAACTTGAAAGCTGATGAACTACTTTTAAGGATTACAGAACATAAGGAGAAAATTTTCTTACATAAGCCAGTTATTTTCACTTCTTTGTATAATACCAGCATCAACATCAACCTGCAAACGTGGTTTCAGCCAGGTGAATTCTCATCAAAAATCACTTGAGGGCCTCATTAGTCAACAGAAGTCTAAACAACCTCTTAAATGTACACATTAATTGGACATCATTGGAAAATTTTGATCCTGCAGACTCTGTAGATAAGTGGTACTTTGGAAGTGGAACAAAGCATGTACAAAGACAGAAGAGAAAATTTTGTGATGTTGAATAATTGATGTGTAAAAATTGAAAAGAAACAAAAACTGAACGATCGTTATTCGTTAGGTATGTAATATTTAATTATAAATTAATCATAATAAATTGGTGTCATGTTTCTCCCTTATAAATCAAAGGTTTCATGGAGATTATTTTTTATCTGGTATAGCTTGTATTAGTATTCGTATTACATAGAGGCAGAATTTAAAAGTCCCTGTGCACTGTTGTCATAATGTAAATTATGTGCCTACGTCGCACCTTCTTGGCTAGTGGTAAAAAATTCATGGCTGGTAAAATTTTCCAAGAATTCCCCACCCCTGGCTGTGAAAGATGAAGAAATGAAAAATATGGTATTGTCTTCTGCAGCAGCCATTCACTGCTGGACAAAGATTTTCTGAAGGGTTTTCCAGAATTCTGTCTTGAGGATGCCCTTTTCCTTTTTTTTTTTTTTTTTTTGATGACCAATTCAGTGTTCTCTTGGATTTCATGGCATATGGGAGCAGGTGTCAAAGAATAACAAAAGGTGCAGGGCTCAAAAGAACAACAAAAATATTTTCTTATTGCCCTATTATGCTGTGTAATTTCATTTATAAACAGGCTTGAAAAATACCATGCCTGAGATGACCCTGGACAGGTAAATAAAAAACCTAGTTGTTTGGTCTGGGCAACTAAATTTAAAAATAAAGTTTGAAATAGAATTTCCTACTACTAGAAAAAAGACAGTCATCACATCTTGTGTTTCATTTCACTGCTAATCACTGGAAGTTGTATTCTCTCCCTTCCCTGGAGCCAGTGGCCCTAAATTAGGGACGGGCGACTGCTTATAGCCCATTGAGTTGCTCACGGTGGTCGTTAAACCTCCAATCAATCAATCAATCAAAAGTTGTATTACCATTATGGAGTGCCAAGAACAGAAGAATATCACTTCTTTAATTATACAGGGTGTCTGAGAATTATTGGACACATTAAAAAATTATGTACAAAAAAAACTATGAGCATTGTCTGTTTTTCTATGTCACGTATTACTAACACGGTTTCTATATTTTTGTTTTGCAGAATTGTTATTCCCAGAATCCGATAGATGGAGCTAGGCGTGGCCTGATGAGGAATGTATGAGAAATGCGCAATCAGTAGTCATGTCATCCATACAGCAGAAGGCGATGTGTGTGTTATGGCTTGCGGAATTAAAGTCTGTCATTAAAGTTGAAAGACAGTACCGTTTAGAATATGGTTGTAATCCTTCGTCAATGAATTCAATTGGGCAGTAGATGAAACAGTTTAAAGAAACTGGCAATGTGGAACATCGTGGAGGAGCCGGTAGGCCTAGCGTCAGCGGTGAGATGGTTGACCAAGTTAATGAAAGTTTCCGATGAAGTCCCAGGAAATCCGTTCGTAAAGCATGCGAGAACTGTGCATTCCAAAATCGACAGTTCACTATATCTTGCACAAGAAATTGAAGTTTCATGCTTATAAAATTCAAATAGTGCAAAAGATGCATGTAAATGATCACACTCTGCAATACATTTTGCTGCGGATATGCTGAATCGAGTGGAAAATGACGAAAACTTTCTCGGTACTGTAATTTTTAGTGATGAATCCACATTTCATGCATCAGGTATTGTGAATTGTCACAACTGTAGGATATGGGGCAGTGAACCGCCTCATGCTGCTATTGAACTGGAACGTGATTCTCCAAAAGTTAATGTGTGGTGCGCCCTATCAAAAAGAGAAGTGATTGGCCCTTTCTTCTTCTGCGAAAAAACCATAAATGGTGACATTTACTTGGATATGCTAGAAAATTTTGCTATACCCCAGATCAAAAGATATGACAATGTCTTTTTCGAACAAGATGGTGTGTTTCCACATTGGTCAACGTGTGTACGTAAGTGCCTAAATGAGCATTTCCCCAATAGATGGATTGGGCGTGGTGGTCCCATTCCGTGGCCTCCTCGCTCTTCAGATCTAACTCCATTGGATTATTTCATGTGGGGTTATGTGAAGGATCGTGTCTATCAGACGCCTTGTACTGATTTTCAGGAACTGGAGCAGCGTATCACAGCTGCTATCAATTCCATAACTCCTCAGATGCTTGCCAATACATGGCATGAAATCGAGTATCGCTTGACGAGCAACCAAGGGATCTCACGTCGAAATTTATTAACTTGTGTAGTTACATTGTAAGTTAGTACAGTCAGTTTCTTCTATCTGTTTGATGTTTTATTTTATATGATTTTGTAATGTGTCCAATAATTCTCGGACAACCTGTATTATGCTCTAGGTCCAGAAATTGGAACCATATGTAGTTTTGTACCAAATGTTGTTTACAGTCAGCGACGGGATGCGTACCTCTGATGACGCTAGCCTCCGGTGTTCAGTGACAAAGGGCAAAAACTTTAACGAAAGCAACATAGCAGAATCACTGAATTTCTCAAATACCAATGTCATCATTATACCATTTCATACCAATTTCAGCATCATCATCTTAAAACTTGAGATACACACTTTTGTGCATTGAACATTTTGAATACTGACTCCTAAAATAGAAATGCAAAACATATGAAACAAGTTCATATTTTTTAACTTAAAAAATTGAGGCTTCTGATTTGTTATCTTAAAATAAAAAATTTCCTGGGCATCCAGTTACTCCCTGGGCAGTTAAATAATTTCCACGCATGCCCAGCTGGGCATGTAACTTTTCAGATGTTTTTCAAACCCTGATCCATCTCTTTCATGCAGTATTCTAGGTTTTGTAGTTTTCAAATAAATTAATGTTTTGAGTGTATGGAAGAAATGGTTAGATAATGAGGGGGCACAGTGTAAGTTTTCATATGATGTTTGTATATGCCATTTGTAGTTACAAAATATGTTTTCCTCATTCCTGAAAACTACTCTATGGGTGCCCATGGTGGCATTATTCCCGACAACAAACCAAAGAAATGAGTGGAACTGTGACATTATTTTCAGAAAATATATATGTATCATATGAGAGGTCTAACACTACTTAGATGTTACATTCTTTAATATCAGATTTGATGTTCTCTAATACATATAAAAAACATGTTATATATTTTTATTTTAATGAATACACTGCTTTATTTCAGGTGCCTGCCATATTTAATGAGCTGCTACAATCCATCATAGACCCAGGAGATAGTTGTGATGACCTCAGAAAATTGCGTGAAGATTCATTAGAGGTAAAGCTTAGTGTTTAACGTTTACTGAGTGAATATTGCACTACTTGTTTTTTGGATATTTTTTTTTGTTTCTTCTCCCGACTGTTTCATTTCTTTGGCATTTTTTTTAATGGTAGAGTATAAAAGTCAAGTAAATTGACAAGAGGGAAAAAGGCAGAAAAGCTTTTTGAAGGTTCCTCTTATATCATGAAAACAAAATGACAGTATCTAAAGCTCTGAGTATATGTGAACACTGAGATTTCCATAATTCTATGCTGTACTACCTTCATCATAGGAATACATACCTTGCTTAGCTATGCATAGTTAATGCTGTTCTCTTTAATTTAAATTTCTTAATCATAAGACTTTGTGATTCATAGTTTAAGCAAAAACTTTTATGCATTTGAATAAGGAATTTTAAGGAGTTCAATGGAGAGTTACTTTTCCCATTACAGAAACTAAGTTTCTTGTAAATCAAAATGCTGACATTTTTTTCATGCACAGTACAAATATCTTTTTACAGACAGTGCTTCATTTCATATTTATATCAGTAAAAACTTCATTTCTGTTTTTGATAAAACTATTCAGTTTATTAAGTGGAAGTGTTTTGCTCTTTTGTATTTCTGTTTAAAAAATAAAATTCACGAGTGAGAACCATTGAACGATATTAGAATTCATTGTTAAATTTTCTGTCTGAGGAAACAAAGCAAACAATGAGTGCTGTTCTCTACCTTGAAGGGTTCAAGAAGGATGAAAATCAAAGTTAAATTTTGTAAAATTTAACTTTGATTTTGTGCATTGAGGAATTTTTTTGTGCTACAGCAGTAAATTACATTGAACAGAACCTCCATGATGATATCATCTGCCACCCCAGTATTTAAAGTTTGCTTAGGGAGAGACTGAAACATGTGAAGTAATTTCTCCTCAACAAAATAATAAATTAATGACAGCATGCCAGTTTCAGGATTCTTCCTGTACCTGTCTACTTGAATTTTCTTCTTACTTTGTAAGTTGTATGTTTAGGTTATGAGATTTAGGGATTTTTAGGTGTTTGCTTAACATTTTGTCTGAAGTAAACTTCTTGAATGGATGATCAGACTTGTGAAGCTAAACTTAATGAATTCTGATTATTTATCACCTGGGGTATAAACATGCACCCATATATATATATATATATATATATATATATATATATATATATATATATATATATATTATATATCACCATCATCAATCCACTGTTGGATGGTCTTCCGAAGTCTTCTCTACACAACTTTTTGTCTTGAACTAGTCTTTTCCTAGTCACTCCAGCAGGCTTTCAAATTTCATCCACCCATCTCCTCCCACGTGGTTTTCTTCTGGTTCTTTTCCTGCCCCTTCGTATCCAATCTAGTATTTCATTTGTCCAACTGTGGTTAGTTCTATCAACATGTCCAGCCCATTGCCATTTAAGGGTCTTCACTTTCATCATGATGTCAACTCTTGTCATTTTCTTAATCCAGGTGTTCCTCTTCCTATCTTTAAAGGTTAAACCGAGCATGCATATCTCCTTGCTTCTTTCAGTTGTCTGCAGCCTCTTATATTTTTTAGTTAAAGTTCATGTCTGTGATCCATAAGTAAGAACTGAAAGGATACATATATATCACTAAATTGTTCTCTGATATCCAGAGGTTGGCTCCTCACAGAGAGAACTTACTGTTGCTGTATCAAATGTCTCCATTTACAGTGATCTCGTCACACGGCTCGGGCTTCATTAACGTCCATCACATGTCATACACAAGACCTTTTGTACTTCATACTCATTATCTTTTTCACATGCAGACATTCCTGAATCTGGTCCTCCCATCATTTCCTTGGCCTTCCTCTACCTTTCTTTCCTGCCACTTGAGCTGAATAAATTCTCTTAGTAAGCACCTCATCACTCATTCTTTCAACATGGCCAAACCGCGTAAGAATATCAGTCTCCGCCTTACTAACAACATTTTGCCTCACATTACACATCTGCAACACATCTTTGTTCCTCACATGATCAGAGCTTGTCTTCCCTCAAACCCTTTCGTAAGTAACACATCTCTCCAGCACACAACGACTACTATGTTTTTCTATAGTACCCAAGTTTCACTGCCGTACATCAGAGTAGGAACAATTACACTTTCATACACAGCCATTCGGGACTCTCTAGAGAACCCATCATTCCTGCGAAATCCTCCTAATGTAGTCACGACTTTCAATGAAGAGTTCACTTGCCTGCTAATTTCGCTATCTCAGACCTGCCAACTGTTACGGATTTATCGTATTTAGTACGATAAATCATGCTGCAGTACGCTAATATGATTTTGCAGCCAAAAATTCGATTTTTTTTATCGTACATTGTTCTTTGCGAGAAAAAAATTCCGTAATCATAATTTTTTTTCTAGCGAAGGACGATGTACGTTGCAGAATTATTTTGAACGCATCCCCGTAGCAGAATCACTGCCCTGGGCGACATACACCGCAGGTTTATTTTGTACTCATCCCTGTAGAAGAATAGTGCGACGGCCAACGTACATCGCAGATTTATTTTGTACTCATCCCCGTAGCTGAATCAAAGCGACGTACATCTCAGGTTTATTTTGTACTCATCCCCGTAGCAAAATCGCGGCAATGGCTGATGAACATCGCAGATTCATTTTCTACTAATCCTCGTAGCAGAATCGCGGCGACGGCCGATGCACATCGCAGATTTATTTTGGTCCTACAGACAAAAACGACATCCCCAGAACCCAATTAAACCATCTTGCAGACTCCCTAAAATGAAAGTTTTCTGTCTCTCAAAATTTCCGAAAACGGAAGTCAGGCGGAGTGAGGATTTCTCTCATAATCGTAATTTATTTTTAATAATTAACAACATAAAAGTGTTTGCTGATTAGATTTAACTAGTTTCTCAATAAAATTTTGATGTATTTATGATGAGAATGTAGTGGTCTCTACATTCTCATCATCAAGAGTTTATATAGCTAAAATAGGCTTAAAAAATTAGCAGCATGCGTCGTGTTAGGATTTTTCTATCTGAGTGTTACATATTTTCATTCTGAGAGGTTGGCAGGTCTGCTATCTAATTCGTTCTATCTGTCGAACATGCTCCCAAATATACAAACTCATTTACCTGGTCAGTAACTGTACCATTTAGACTTATCCTGATTCAGTACTAATAGTTCCTTGCACAAAAACCATAACTTTGGGTTTTCCCTTATTTATACTCAGTTTGAAATTCATATGAACTTCATACATCTGGGCCAGCATACACTGCAACTCACTTTTGCTCTCCGCGAACAAGACTGTGTCATCAGCATATAGCAATCTACACACACAGACATTATCAAGACATAAACCAGTATTGTCAATTTCGGCATCATGCATACATGCATCCATAAAAATTATTAACATAGCCAGGGTGACATTGTACAACCCTATCTAACTCCTGCTCCAATAGAAAACCATTTCAATACAACACCATTTACTCATATACACGCTCTATTGCCAGCATATACGGCTGTCACACTATTGAGTAGATCCCAGTTATACCATATTTATTCAGTACCTTCCACAGAAAAGTCCTATTTACTCGACCATAAGCTTTCTCTAAATCTATGAAGACAGCAAAACTTTCTTACCAACAGACAGATACTTTTCAATCCCCAAACGTAAAGCAAAAATTTGGTTAGTGCAGCCCTTACCAGGCGTAAAACCACTCTGTACATCCCACACTTTCTTTGATGTAAGACGTTGTACCTTATCAATAACAACTTTTCCAAATACTTTCCCTGGCACACATACAGCAAACTGATACCACAAAATTTCTTGCATTCAGTCTGATCACCCTTTTCCTTATACAAGGGAACAATGATAGCATCCCTCCAATCTTGAGGGACCATTCCTTACTCCCAGCACAACTGGCAAATTTCAGTTAATCAGTCAATTACAGAGTCCTCATCATATTTTAGCATCTCAGAAGTTATGCCAACTTCTCCCAGAGCCTTACCATTCTGAAGAGATTTTAGAGCTTTACACACCTCTTCTCTTGAGATCCCTTCTGTACTTCCATCTTTCACTGTGACATCATCTACTTCTGCCTGAGAATCACCTTTGCTTTCATGCTTTAATAACTCCCAGAAGTAATCACCCCACCTTTCACTTAACTCATTGGGCTCCCATATCATTTCTCCGATCCTATTCTTCACACAACTTAAAATTTTATTTCCCCTGTTTTCCTATGTCTTATGTACTTCCAGAAAGATTTTCTATCTTTCCAAAAAGCCAAATCGTACCTTTTCTCCTTTTCCTTCCTATCTTTTACTTTACTCTGGCAAACCAACTTGGCTGCCTTATGCTTCTTACAGCAATATTCATCCTCAGAAACTCTACTTGCAACATTCCCAAATATGCTTCCTTCCTTCCCTTAACTGCTTCTTTAATCTCACTGTTCTGCCAAGCATCACCTCTGTTACCCACCATTGCAGTACCACAGACCTCTTCAGCAGCAGTGACAACACAGTTCTTAAATATGCTCACTTCTTTTCAACATCCCTCTCACAAGACTTCAACTCATTTGGTCTTTCTCTGAGTAAATCAAAGTAATGCTGTTGTTCTTCATGAAGCCTTTCAACCTTTATTCTTTTCATCACAGGCCTCTTCCTATTCTTCTTTCTCCAGTCAACATTCAGTTTCACTCTTGACACTACCAAGTAATGATCAGAGCCAACATCTGCATCTCTCATCACACAAGTGTCAACAGGTAAGTGTTTCAGATGTGGATCGTAAACAATAAAATCTATTGCACTCTTTTATCCCAAAGTACAATTTTCCCAAGTGCACGTGTGGATATACTTTTGGTTGGGAAATGTAGTGGCTACCCTAAATCCATTTTCAATGTAGAGTTGAACCTTCTGATAAGAAGGAAGATTTCTGGAATGAGCTAAAAGCTGTTTTGAGCCAGTTTACTGCTAAAGAAAAAGTTATAATAGCAGGGGATTTCAATGCTAGAGTACGTGTGCAGAATGCAATTTCTGACAATGTTCTGGGTAAGTTTAATGATCCTTGTGTGAATGATAATGATGAAAGATTAATTGAACTCTGCATTGAGAATGGTTTGTGTGTATCTAATGCATTTTTCAACCACAAGTATATCCACACATATACTTGGGAAAATCGTACTCTTGGTCAAAAGAGTGTGATAGATTTTGTTGTCTACGATCAGCGTTTGAAACACTTAGTTGTTGACACCCGTGTGATGAGAGGTGCGGATTTCAATATAGAGCTGCTATATTGAAGTCTTTGGCCACGTAATATCGTGCCATATGCTTTTTTGCGTATGGGAATATAAGGAGAGGTGCGGATGTTGGTTCTGATCATTACTTGGTAGTGTCATGAGTGAAACTTAATGTTGGTTGGAGGAAAAGGAATAGGAAAAGACCCAGGATAGAAAGAAAGAAAGGTTGATAGGCTCCTTGAAGATCATCAGCGTTATTCTGACTTACTCAGAGAACGACTGAAGGAGCTGAAGTCTGGTGAGAGGGATGTAGAAAAGAAGTGGGAATGTTTTAAGAACTGTGTTGTCACTGCTGCTAAAGAGGTCTGTGGCACCACAATAGTGGGTAACAGTAGAGGTTATGCTTGGTGGAATAGTGAGATTGAAGAGGCAGTAAAGAGAAAGAAGGAAGCCTATTTGGGGATGTTGCAAGGTAGAGTCTCTGTGGATGAATATCGCTGTAAGAAGCATGAAGCTGCCAAGCTGGTTTGCCAGAGTAAGGCAAAATAGGAAGGAGAAGGTGGAAAAATAGGAAGTCTTTCTGGAAGTACATGAGACTCAGGAAAAATAGGGAAAACAAAGTTGTAAGTTGTGTGAAGAATGAGATCGGGGAAATGGTATGGGAGCCCAATGAGTTAAGTGAAAGATGGGGTGAATACTTCTGTGAGATATTAGATCAGGAAAGCAAAGATGATTCTGAGACAGATGCAGATGATGTCACAATGAAGGATGGAAGCACAGGAGGGATCTCAAGAGAAGAAGTGTGTAAAGTTCTAAAATCTCTTCAGAATGGTAAGGCTCCGGGAGTTGATGGCATAACTGCCGAGATGTTGAAATATGGTGGTGACTCTGTAATTGACTGGTTAACTGAAATTTGCCAGTTGTGCTGGGAGTTATTAATGGTCCCTCGGGATTGGAAGGATGTTATTATTGTTCCCTTGTATAAAGGAAAAGGTTATCAGACTGAATGTAAGAACTATTGTGGTATTAGCCTACTAAGTGCGCCAGGGAAAGTGTTTGGTAAGGTTGTTATTGAAAAAGTATGGGGTCTTACATCAGAGAAAGTGTGGGATATTCAGAGTGGTTTTATGCCTGGTAAAGGCTGCACTAACCAGATTTTTGCATTACGCATGATGATTGAAAAGTATCTAGCTATTGGTAAGAAAGTTTTTGCTGCCTTCATAGATTTAGAGAAAGCTTAAGACTGAGTGAATAGGACACTTTTGTGGAAGGTATTGAATGAATATGGTATTACTGGGAATCTAATTAATAGTGTAAAAGCCATGTATGCTGGTTGCTGGTAGTAGAGCTTGTGTGCGAGTGAATGGTGTTTTATCAAAATGACTTTCTATTGGTGCAGGAGTTAGACAAGGTTGTGTAATGTCACCATGGCTGTTTAATATATTTATGGATGCATGCATGCAGTGATGCCAAAATAGATAATAGTGGTTCATGTCTTTGTGATATCCGTGTGTGCAGATTGCTGTATGCTGAAGACACTGTCCTGTTGGCAGAGAGCAAAAGTTATTTGCAGTGTATGTTGTCTCGGATGCACGAAGTTTGCATGGAATTCAAACTGAGTATAAATAAGGGAAAAACCAAAGTTATGGTGTTTGAGAGAGGAACGTGTAGCACTGAATGTAATGTAAGTCTAAATGTCACTGTGATTGACCAGGTGAGTGAGTTTGAGTATTTAGGAAGCATGTTTGACAGAGAGGACAAATTGGATGATGAAATTAGTAGGCGAGTGAATTTTTCATTGAAAGTCATAGCTGCTCTGGGAGGTTTTCACAGGAATGATGGGTTCTCTAGAGAGTCCCACTGTGTTTGAAACTGTAATTGTTCCTACTCTGATGTATGGCAGTGAAACCTGGGTACTGCAGAAGAAACATAGGAGTCCTTTGTGTGCTGGAGAAATGCGTTACTTACGTGGGGTTTGTGGCAAGACACGATCTGATTGTGTGAGGAATGAAGATATATTGCAGTTGTGTGATGTGAAGCAAAATGTTGTTAGCAAGGTGGAGACCAATATGCTTCGGTGGTTTGGCCATGGTGAAAGAATGAGTGATGAGATGCTTACTAAGAAAATCTTTTAGCCGAAGTGGCAGGAAGGAAAGGCAGAGGAAGGCCAAGGAAGACATGGGTGGATCAGATTCAGGAGTGTCTGCATGAGAAAAAGAATATGAGTACGAAGTATAAAAGATTTTGTGTACGGCATGTAATGGGTATCAATGAAGCCCGAGTTGTATGCCAAGATCACTGTAAATGGAGAAGTTTGATACGACAGCAGTAAGTAAAAATATCTGGTAGTTTGTATTTCTTTTTGGAGCTAACTTCTGAATCTCAGAGAACAGCTTAGTGATATATATGTGTGTATGTTGAACTAATCCTTCACCATTATCATTCACACCAGGATCATTAAACTTGCCCAGAACATTATCAGAATCCCATTTTGAACACCTAATCTAGCATTGAAATCCCCTGCTATTATAACTTTCTCTTTAGCACCAAACTGGCTCAAAACAGCCTTAAGCTCATTCCAAAATCTTCCTTCTTATCAGCAGGTTTTGAATCACAAGGAGCATACACTACAACAGTTACTATTCTCTGAAGTTTCACTTTCAGACATATCCGAAGGATTCTCTGACTTATGCAGCTGTAATGAGTTGTTCTTCATCTTTTCGTCTAATCAAGTTGTTCTTCATGTTTTCTCTTAAAATCACACCTGCACCAGCTTGTCCTCTTACATTATCCAACACTCCAGACCACACACTCACCGATCTATTAATTTCTTCTATCCCAATTTCTTTCTTTTTAGTTTCACTTACACACCGCACATCCAATCCATACTTATTCATTTCTTGAATCACCTTATTTATCTTTCCGTTTATACCTGTAGTCAGGGGTCGTGTTGTCTATCGCCATTTTCGCAATTTGCGAAAAAAAAAAAAAATCGTTTTGTCGACTGCTAAAATGTTTTGGCAGAAATATTGGCAATTACCTTTTTTTAATGATGTCCAAGCAAAACAATCTTTAATTTTTACTCGATTTGGTACTTGAAAAATGAAATTCGAATGTTAGTTACTTTTTCTTTTTTACATTGCGTGTGAGTCAGAAAGCAATTGCATGAAAAGAGTGGCGTCATCGCTCCTGCCTGTCCCTTCTCTTCTATCCTCCTGCCTGTCTAATGTCCGTATCTTGTGTTGACCCAATTCTGTGGTCGACCCTCTTGTCTCATCTTCACTTCTCTTGAGCACTACAAGAAGTTTTAGTCTCGTGACGCCATCAATGACGTCATGTGATTTGTTTTGCGTTTTTTTCGGTAAAGTGGTCATTCCGATATTCACATTCTGCCTGGATCGCTATTAAAGTTCTCTGCACGCTTGATTGTATATTTCCATGGATAAGTAAAGAAAAAGGCTACCAGAAGCAGGTGCACATTCTATAAAAAGTTTTTTCTGCCGCAGATCTCCGATTCTCCCCCAATATTACAAGATTCTACATGCGGAATATCATCAACATCTACTTCAAGAACCGAAACGAATGATGAATTAACCAATCCACCGGCATTGCAAACTTTTTGCGAAATACCACGTGCTTCTACTTCAGAAATTAACAATGTCGATAAATTACAAAATTCTTCAAAATTATTGGATGTTACATATGACACAAGAATTAAGAACAAAGTTACTGAAAGGGGATGATGTGATTTCAGACTAGAATGAGCTCATAACGGACCATGGTTACGGTATGATTCGAAGCAAAGGGCGATGTTTTGTGAAACTTGCATAAATGCTCAAGTTCAAAATATTTTCACAATTGGATGTACAATTCTGAAGAAGGAAAATGTAGTTAAACATGAAAAGTTTTTTAGTCTCAACAGCCATGGAGCTGCTGAAAAAGCTTTGAAGGAAAAGCAAAATATGAAAACTGTTATGAAAAGCCTTTCAAAAAGCCAGGAAGCAATAATTTCTGCACTGTGAAATGTATATTTTATGGCCAAAAATAATCTATCGAATAGTCTCTTGGGAGACTTGAATAATCTGTGCATCATTCAAGGCGCAACACAATTAAAAACCTTGAATATTGATAAGCACACAAGTTATACACATCATTCGAGTGTTACCAATGTTCAAAAGGCTATTTCTAGCGTTATTATGGAAGAAATTCTAAGGGAAGTTTAGGAAGCAAAATTGTCTAGCTTAATGATAGATGAATCTACTGATTCATCTGTTTGTCAGAACATGATCGTACATATTCGCCACACGAAAGACGCTGAACCAGTGGTGAAATTCCTATCTATAAGGCAGTTAGAGAACACTACTGCAGAATACATTACAGAAGAACTGCTGAAGTGTTTGAAAGAAAAAAAATCTTCCTATGGAATATTTATGTGGAGTTACCACTGATGGTGCAGCCGCAATGACTGGTAGAAAATTGGGTGTTACCACGAGACTTAAGACATTGGTTCCTCATCTGCTGAGCTTCCATTGTATTGCTCATAGGCTACCATTGTCTGCATCTGTTGCTGCTTACTCCTTCCCTTACCTTATGAAATTCTAAGAGATTGTGAATAGTATTTTCAGTTATTTTCATTTGTCCCCGAAGAATATGTCCAAGTTGGAAAAAGTACAAGCTGTGTTGAAAGAGGCAGAATGTTCAACCAGATTCAAACAAATATTCCACACTCGATGGTTATCATTTGAGGGTGCTGTGCAGGTAATATTATGCAATTATGATTTGTTAGTTGGTGTTCTTCTGGAAGACAGGTCAGCAAAATCAGCCAGCTTGGTAAAAAATATCAGCACATATGTGTTTATTTGTCGCACATTTCCTCAGTGAGGTCCTCAACCATGTAGCCATTTTATGTAAAAGCTTTCAAAGTTCAAAAATAGAGTTTTCAACTGTAAATTTGCTGTTGTCTTCTACTATAGATATTATCACAGAATTAACCGCATCAAAACAAGGTTTAAAACTGAAAACCTTTCTGGAAGAAATTGTGGTTGATGATGAAGGACATGCATCATTCCATGGGCATACAGTTAAATACAGTGAAGATCTTAAATTAAAATCTGAGAGTATATGTTCATTGTTTGAGCAAAAGCTTGTTGAACAATTACATGCACGTTTTGAAGAAAAAGACTGTGAAGTGACCCACAGCATATCATTGGTCCTTCTTTCCAAGACAAAGAGAAGTGTGTTTGTACTGTTTGTGAACACTTCAAACACTCTGATATTTTTTAGGAGAAGAACATACACTTATGACTGAGGTCCAAAGTCTAGGAAAGAGGTGTTGTGCAACAGCAACAAAGTTTTATCGGTTTTAGAAAATACTAGATTTATGCTAAAGAATGACGAGATATATCCTATTTTAGCTAGTCTTGCGAAGATATTCCCCACGCTGCCACAATCAACTGTGGACTGTGAAAGGAGCTTTTCCTGCCAAAACTTGATAAAGACTCACTTAAGGAGCAGACTCAAAGTGATAAATTTGGAATATTTAATGGCTATAAACATTAATGGTTCCAAAATGGAAGAATTAAGTTTTGAGGAAGTGTACAGAAAATAGGCTGAACTTCCCCACAGAATTTAGTATTTTGATTAGTCTATGCTTGATTTATGTATTTATATATTTTGAATAATTCTGTGGCTTGGTACTAAACAGGCCAATGCCAAATTTTGCTTTGGCAATGCCAATGATATAAAATCTTCGTAGTGCTAATTCTGATATCATCAGAAAACTACTGTCCTTTAAACTTGCATACGTTCATCATATTAGATATTTCAGCTAGATAATGCTTACCTTTGCATTTCTATCTTGCTTGACTTTACATTTCCTGCACGTGGTCCGGTTGTCGCTGATGTTATCTTTCCAATCGTCCGTTTCAGGTATAGCTGTTCTTGGCGCTATTCTCGTTTAATGCAGGTTTGCTTCACTAAACTTCGATTAGGTTCCGTTAATACCAACTTTTACCGTTTTCTATGCTCGAAATTTTTCGCCCAAAACTTTGGGCATCTTCAGGAGTGTGGCGATTTTGCACCTTTACTTGTGGGTGCCTTCTCGCTTACAAGCAAAGGTGCAAAATCGCCACGCTCCTGAAGATGCCCAAAGTTTTGGGCGAAAAATTTCGAGCAAAGAAAACGGTAAAAGTTGGTATTACCGGAACCTAATTGAAGTTTAGTGAAGCAAACCTGCATTAAACGAGAATAGCGCCAAGAACAGCTATACCTGAAACGGACGATTGGAACGATAACATCAGCGACAACCGGACCACGTGCAGGAAATGTAAAGTCAAGCAAGATAGAAATGCAAAGGTAAGCATTATCTAGCTGAAATATCTAATAAGCCAATGATATTTTTAAAATTAATATGGAATCTTTTTATGCGATCATTTTTGTGGATTTCTTATGTTTTGATGTGTACCATCAACCAATATTGCACAACTTACATGAAAATAGTTATTAGATGAAAGTTCTATAAGTAATAAAGTGCAGTTTTTCAACATCTGTATTTTTAATCAGGGAAAATATTAAGTTTCTTGTAAAAACCTGGAAAAAGTTTTTACATTCTAGAATTTATTGTACCGAGCGGGGGTAAGGGGTGTCATAATGAAAGATCGGCGAAGCTGGGGGAGGGACGGCAGGGTGCAAAAGTCATTTTGTATTGTTAAGAAGGTCAACGCTGATATCTTTGTTTAGCTATGAACAACTTTTTCTGCACAATTTGTTAATTTTCATAACATACTTTTCAATCTCTAGCGGTAGAAAGTAGCCATTTTTGTTTCTATTGCAGAAATCCGGCAGATTTTTTTTTTTTTTTTTAGTGTATTCCTGTGATTATAAATAACCTTGAAATATTTTATTTGTGTTCGGATTCAAAAGATGTGTTCATTACAACCAAAAATTTGCTGTCATCTTTCTTGTTTCCAATGAGATCTGTATTTTAACTTTGTACTGTGTACCGTTTCAACTGAATTTCGTCGTATGCAGACACAAAAATTTCTGCGTGGATATGTAGATCACATTTTTCTTTCATGCTATACACATTTTTTGACATGTAGCTGCTTACATGGTTTCGTTTATATATGTGTCTTTTGTTATGCATGTATAATGTTTGTTTCTTTTGTCTTGTTATAGGGAGCATGCCGAATTTTGAAGGTGCTAATCCTATGTATCAAATTTTTTGAATCAGATGTTTCTCTGGATCAGATGTACAGTTTGCCAAACAACATTGTACATGTTCTTATGGACTCCTACAATCACTGCAAGGTATGTTTCTTCCACATTTTGGCATGCATTGTAAGCCAGTGTTACCGTCATAATTAATAATACTTGCTATATTTCACTCATTAGGAATACAACGATAAGTGGGTTGTGCTATATAGCTTTTGTTAGCCATAGAATAGATTGGGCATGCATTGTTAATATAACTTTCCATTAAAATCTTCATTACTGTATCATAAGGACACTTAAAATTTCTTTCTGTTGATGAAACCTATAGTTAGTTTACTTGGCTTCCTTCTGTTAGACTGAACCTCCCAGTAAAGCATTTTTTTTCTATCAGTTTACTAGCTCATATTGTGTGGTACTGATGGCAAAATTGTAAAATAAGAGAAATGTATCAACAGTGGCATAAAAGTGCTAGCAGTACTAAGGCACTTGTTTTTTCTAAGCTTAGCAGGGCTGAGGCACTCTTCAGAGTTAGATGGTGACAGAATCTGGGCAAAGGATTTTTTTCCAGATTATCATGAAAGCAAAAATAGGGATGATATGTTTATATGCAAGCATAATCAGGTGATCTTAGTGAGAGATGGGTTTGCCTTGGGGGCAAACCCATCTCTCACTCACTCCGCTGGGCAACAGTGACACACATGGCAGCAACAGAGGCCTCTATGAATCTGAGAAGCTGATGCAAAATTAAGCTTTGTTATCAACATCATTGAGGTACAAGCTAGTACTCCAACACAGGAGGTACAAGCTAGTACTCCAAAGGACTCCAACACAGTAGATTTTATTCCAGAACCCTTAGATGGAATGATCAACTGGCACCATCTCTGTATTATTGAGGTACTAGCTATTTTTGTGTGACATTGACACCAACTTACTGGGTTTTGTTCCAGAACCCTTAGATGGAATTGATCAACTGGAACCATCTCCTGTATTATTGAAGTACCAGCTATTTTTGTGTGACATTGACACCAACTTACTGGGTTTTGTTACAGAACCCTTAGATGGAATTGATCAACTGGCACCTGTATTTTATTGAGGTACCAGCTATATTTGTGTGACAACTCCCTAGGTTTTGTTTCAGAATTCTTAGATGAAATAACCAACTAGAACTAACGGCTATGGCATGTTTTTATTTTTTTTTTATTTTCAAGACTCGGAGAAGGGCCTAGAGTAGCAGGAAAGAAAGGTAGAAGACCAAGGAAATCATTGGAGGACCAGATTACGAGTGTCTGCATGAGAAAAAGATAATGAGTATGAAATACAAAAGGTCTTGTGTGAGATGTTCTATGGATGTCGGTGAAGTTCAAGTTGTGTGCCAAGATGTCAGTAAAGCTCAAGTTGTGTGCCAATTTTCAATTTGTAAGCTAAAGAATGTGTGAGCACACATATATTTACCCTACATTCATTGTAGGAATAACACTATTTTTTATCACGTTTACATCAATTTGCAATATGAACCACGTATACCTTGATTTGTCTGATTTGTAAGTATATATCATCATCATCATCATCATCATCATCATCAACAACCATTATCAATCCACTGCTGGACGAAGGTCTCCCCAAGTTTCCTCCACAACGGTCTGTCTTGTGCCAGTCTCCTCCATGTCACCCCTGCATACTTTCGAATTTCATCCACCCATCTCCCATGTGGTCTTCTTCTGGGTCTTTTCCTGTCCCTTGGAATCCAATCTAAAATTTCGGCTGTCCATCGATGATCTGTCCTTCAGGGATTTAACTCTGGCTGTCCATCGATGATCTGCCATTTCAGGGATTTAACTCTGATCATGATGTCTTCCACTCTTGTCATTTTTCGGATCCACGAGTTCCTCTTCTTATCTCTCCTGGTTACACCAAGTATGCACCTCTCCATGCTTCTTTGAGTTGTCTGCAGCCTTTGTATGTCTCTTTTAGTTAAGGTCCATGTCTCTGCACCATACGTAAGCACTGGAAGGATGCATTGATCAAACACTTTTCTTTTAAGACATAATGGCATATTGCTCTTGAAAATTATGCTGTTTCTTCCAAAAGCTCTCCAGGCAAGTTTTGTACGCCGATTAATTTCTTCATCAATGTGACCCTCACTTGATATCTGCTGTCCAAGATAAACATACGTGTCTGTTATCTCCAGCTTTTCTCCATCAATCGATAAATCTTCATTTCTTGTAAAAGCATTGAACATCACTTTTGTCTTCTGAAAGTTCATTTTTAATCCCACTTCTTTACTCTTGTCAGCAAGTTCCTGGATCATACTCTGCAGCTCTGATGGGGTAGTTGCAAAAATGACTACGTCATCAGCAAAACGAAGGTGGGTTAGATAATCTCCATTAATCTTTATCCCCTTGTTTTCCCAGCTCAGCGACTGAAAAACACCCTCCAAAGTGGAATTAAAGAGCTTCGGAGATATGGTGTCACCTTGTCTCACTCCCTTTCCAATTTTTACGTGTGTTGTATTTTCAAACAGCCGAATCTTTGCACTTGCAGTTTCATAGATGTTATTAATAATATTAATGCATGCATCTTCAATACCGCAGGTTTTCAGAGCCATTGTAACTGCTGATGGTTTCACTGAATCAAAAGCTTTTTCATAATCGATAAAAGCCATGCACAATGGAAGTTCATATTCCCTCGCTCTTTCAATTAGTTCTCTCAGCACGTGGATATGATCTATTGTGCTGTAGCCACTCCTGAATCCAGCTTGTTCTCTCGGTTGAGCCATGTCCAGTGTTACCTTCAAGCGGTGTGAAAGAACTTTAGTGAAGATTTTATAAACTACTGATAGGAGGCTGATAGGTCTGTAGTTTCCAAGATCCTCAATGCCACCTTTCTTATGTAGCAGGATCATTGTAGCGGTGTTCCAATCCTCAGGAATCTTTCCTTCATTAAGGCATCGAGTGAAAATTTGGGCGAGTACTGTTTCGATTTCTCCACTTGCTTCTTGTATGATGTCTACAGTAATTCCATCTTCTCCTGGAGTTTTTCCCCGCTTCATGTTCTTGATTGCATGTGCAACTTCTGCTGGAAGGACTGGAGGAACTCTGGTACTGGTATCTTTCATGATGTCTGGAGTGCATGTATCATCCCTTTCATATAATTTGGAGTAGAAATCTTTCACTCTTGTCAAAATTTCTGCCTCTATTTCTTGTTACAGAACCATCTTCTTTTCTCAGTGCCATAATCTGTTTTCTTCCCTTACTGAGATGTCCCTTTGCTATCTTTAGGCTTTGGTTGTTTTCAATTGCTTTCCTCACTAGTTCACAGTTGAATTTTCTTACGTCTTCAGTGATACTTTTTCTTACTGTCTTGCATAGCTCTATATATTCCACTTTGGAAGTCACATCTTCTTTAGTTGTCCTCATCTCTCTTCTTTTTTGCATCAACATTTTCGTTTTTCCTGATAATTTATTTACATGCAACTTGTTCTTAGACCCAGCTAATTTTGTCGCTGTTTCCATAACAGCTTTGGTTACTTTTCTGTTAACTTCAGAGATGTCCACTTCTTCTGATGTTAGGCCTTCTAAAGCAGAGAACCTGTTCTTCAGTTCCAACTTGAAGTTATTATGGTGTTTTTTAAGGTTGGTTATGTCAATAGATTTTGTTTGTCTTATGAGCTTGCCACGTTCAAGTTTAGTGTTGAGGTGCATCTTACATCTCACCAATCTATGGTCACTACCTGTGTTGAACTTGTTTAGCACACTGCAGTCTTCTATGACGAATTTTTTGTTACACATAATAAAATCAATTTCACTTGTCGTGCCATTTGGATGTCTCCATGTCCATTTCCTGTGTGGCTTTTTCTTGAAGAAGGAGTTCAAGATGAAAAACCCTTCTGCCTCTGCAAACTCAACGAGAGTATTTCCACGCTGGTTTCTGTTGCCGTGACCGAATTTACCTACTGAAGTTTCATTCTGTTGCCGTTGCCCTATTTTTGCATTGAAATCTCCCATAATTATTTTCAAGTGCTGCTTACCTTTATTATTTAGATGACAAATTTCCTCATAAAATTCTTCAATTTCTTCTTCAGGATGACTTGTGGTGGGTGCATAAGTTTGAATAATCTGAGCCTGGTATCTTTTCGAGAGTTGGATAACAAGTCGTGCAGCTCTGTCAGAGGAACTTTCAACTTCTACAACTTTATCCTTCAGTTTCTTGTTTATTATAAATCCAACACCACTAGTTCTGCCAGTATCTGTCCCACGATAGTAGAAGAGATGTCCACTTTTCAGTTCGATGAGATCTTCTCCTTTTCTCCTTACCTCACTTAGCCCCACGATGTCCCACTTGATCCCTTGTAGTTCCTCTTCCAATTCAAGAAGCCTTGAATCAGAAGATAGGGAGCGTCCATTGTACGTAGCCAAGGTCAGCATCAGATGGCAGCCTAGTCCGGTCCTCTGGGGATTCTTAGCACCCTCTGCCTTCATGTCGCACTGGCCGCTGCCTTGGCCCAGTACATTCCAGCTGCCGGAGACTGAGGGCCAAGATTTAAGTTGTGGAATCATTTTGGAGGGGTTTGGCCATAACTCACTACGCTGGCCAAGCGGGTTGGTGAGTGTGGGATAGAATTTCCTCTAATCCCGATGGTATAGTTATACCGCTATTGGCGGTCGTCAGAGCCCCTTTAGTGGGAACAGGATGCACCACGAGAAGGCGGGGTTGACATTTGTCAAGGAGAGGCTGTGATGTTACGCATCACCTGACCTTACATCCCAGTATATATATACTCAGAAGAATCGAATATTTAATAATTTATTATACTGTAATAAAATAATATTTGTTTAAGGAAATATGGTTACTATTGATAAATTTAATTTACCTTAAAACCATGTGGTTTGGGTATACTTACTTATCATTGAGTCAAAAACAACACTAACAAACTTGTAAATGGAGATGTTGATGCATCAACAGTAAGTAAAGTCTAGCACCATCAGTTTTAAACTGTAATCTGGAAGATGAGTTTTCTTTGAGAAGCTAACTTTTGAATCTAAGCAAACAACTTGATATACTTGCATGCATGTGTGTGTGTGTGTGCGTGCGCGCGCGCATGCATGCATGACATATTGGAACACTGTATTTTTATGGACTCTTGAGCAGCAATTTTCTGACTTCACTGTTTTCAGTTTTTTTTTTGTCTGTTTCAACATAATGTAAGCAGTACTTTTTAGATTATTATTTTTTTTAATGGCGAATTTGTAAAACCTGAAAACCATGTTTCATAATTTTATCTTTACAGGAAAGTGACAGTATTTACGGTGATATGTTAGAACTGCTTTCAGAATCATTAGGCTTATTCTTCCAGAAGATACAGGCATTGCAAATGGTAAGTAACAAACCTAGAAACATATCTTTCCAAAATTGCAGCATTCGTTCCCAAAACCTTGGTGAAAAACAGTTTTGTAATGAGATTTTTTTAGTACAAATCCCAAATAGATGAGGGAGAGTTTGTAACCAAGTTTTTACTTAACAAAGATAGGCAGCTACCGATATTGAATGAAGTCATTGAGTAGAAAGAGTGATTGTTTTGAAGAGGCAGTAAAAATCTGAGAAATAGTCAACAGTCAATAATGAAAACAAGGATGTTAGTGATAATGACCACTGGAGTGAGGGACCATAGGTGTTCTTAAAATGTTGTAAGTGTGCAAGATACAATAAAACCATTCTGCAACTAGTTGTTCACAGTGGAATGACAGATATCCTTAGTTACACCAAATCGTTGAGATGGCATGGGGAAACAAGTTTAATTCCTTGAGACTGGAGAAATTAACTGTTATCAGTCTTTGTGTATTTACTAGAAAGGAAAGAACAGGAGGGATTAAAGTAACCACAAGTGCATCTGCTTAATCAGTATACTTTGCTAAGTTCTAGTGTGTTAAGTAAAAATTTCTGAAAAGTGGTAGAAAATCAGCTAAATGAAGGGAAATATGACTTTGGAGTAGAGGATGCTAGGATAATATTTTGTACTTCAGAAGTTTCATGAGGTGACTCAAGATTTATATCTGTATGTTAAAGAAAATGCATCCAGTGATCCCTTTTACCTTTTTCTGATGATAACCTTTTTCTGATGCTATACCTTTTACATGAAAAATTTATGCACATTTCTTCTTCATATGTACCAGTTTTCCTGCTGAGGGCATAAATGTGTGAAATGTGTGTTCTATATTATTTTTTATGTATTTATTATTTTTTACTTATAATTTCTGGTCAGTGAAATTTCTGTAAGTGGAGAAATTAACTGTTATGTATTAATAACTTTGGCACTTTCTTTTTTTACCTTTTATTTATTTTTTTTCGTTGGTAGGAATTCTTGGGCTTACTTGATCGGATGACAGTATGTCCAGCATATGAAAAAGATGTGCAAATACTAAGCAGTTTTTGTCTGCAGATAAGTGATCTGTGCCAGTTGGTTTCCAGTCTTGACATCAAGCTTGCAGCAGTTTTGTGGAAAGCATATACGAAGTATGACCATTGATTTAATTTTGTCTTTATTGTTACTTTCATTTGACTCTTTTAAGTTTCATAAGAACAAGTGCCTATAGTACAATATTTTAAAACCAAGGAAGGTTGTTCACAGTGGAGGCTAGTGAACTTGACTCTCTGCAGTATGCATGTACACTGAAAGAGCAAATATTAGGAACACTTATATGATAATGTGTTGGGCCACCCTTGGCCTTCAAAACAGCCTCGATTCAATATAGCACGAATTCAGCAAGGTGTTGATATTGTTCTACAGGTATGTTCACCCAAGAGGATATGATGGCATCCATCAATTGTTGAATGTTCTCTGGATCTCTTGTTATGAATGGCTATCACAATCTCATCCTACAGATGTTCAATTGGTTTGAGGTCTGAGAACTGTGGGGGCCATTTTAGCACTTCGAAGTCACTGTCATCATTCTGAAACCACTGTGTGATGATTCAAGCCTTGTGGCTTAGCACATTATCCTGTTAGAAGTATCCTCTCCACCAAAAACATCATGTACAAGTGTGCCTGGTCCACAGTAATGTTAAGATACCTCGTGGCATCCAAATACTGTTCCAGAGGTATTAAGAAACCCAATGCCTACCATGAAAACAGATCCCAAACCATTGCACCACCTCCACCAACTTGTACGGTTTACACTAGGCAGTTGGAATTCATCAATTCATGCTGTTGATGCCATGTTATGGCTTGTACATTGACATGTATTAACTGAAAACATGTTTTATTGGACCAAGTAGCCTTTTACCAGTAGAGCATGTATACAAGTTAATGTAGTTTTATTGAAATGGTTTTCTGTTGGTCCAGGAGTCAGACAAGGTTGTGTAATGTCACCATGGCTGTTTTATATATATATGGATGCATACATGCGTGATGCCAAAATGAAGAGTATACTGGTTCATGTCTTCGTAATATCTGATTGCTGTATGTTGATGACACAGTCCTGTGAGCAGAGAGCAAAAGTGAGTCCAAAGTTTGTATAAAATTCAAACTAAGTATAAATAAGGGAAAAACTAAAGTTATGGTTTTTGAGTGGGGAACTGTTAGTATTGAATGCAAGATCAGTCTAAATGGCACAGAGATTGACCAGGTGAATGAGTTTGTACGTTAAGGAAGCATGTTTGAAAGACAACAAATTAGATGGTGAAATTGGTGAATTCTTTTTGTAAGTCATAGTTGCTTTAGGAGGATTTCTAAAGAATGAGTGATTCTTAAGAAAGTCCCTAATGGCTGTTTATGAAATTGTAATTTTTTCTACTCTGATGTCACTTGGGTGGTGGAGATATGTGTTACGGGGGGTGGTATGGTTGTGCCAAGACATCCTGTGATCATGTGATGAACGAAGATATGTTGCAGATATGTAATGTGATGAAAAATGTTAGTAACATGGAACATATATTTTTAGGTGGTTTGTGCATGTTGAAAGAATGAGTAATGATATGCTTACTGAGAGAATTTTTTAAGCCCAAGTGGCAGGAAAAAAGCTAGAGGAAAGCCAAGGAAATCATGGGAAGACCAGATTCAGGAATGTCTGCAAGATAAAAAGATAATGAATATGAAGTACAAAAAGTCTAATGTGAGACGTGTGATGGATGTTAGTGAAACTCGAGCTGTGTGCCAAGATCACTGTAAATGGAGATGTTTGATACATCAGCAGTTAATAAATCTAGTTTCATCAGTTAAACATTAATGTGGACGATGGTCTTTCTTTAAGGAGCTAACCTCTGTATCTCAAGAGGACGACTTAATGATATGTATGTATGTAGTAACCTTTTACCAGTTCTCAAGGTAAAGGTTACTACATGTATACATATAGTTTTGGTGACCATTGTAGATGAACTTGCCAGTTTTTTGCAGAGATGTTACTACTCTGTTTAGGTTAACAAATGAAAATAGTAATAATAATAATAATAATAATAATAATAATAATAATAATAATAATAATAATAATGTAGAACTAATGATCTTACAAGTTAAATGAAACTTTTTTTTTCCAAATCTTCAGTGCCTTTTCATAACTCTAGAACAAATGCTGGAGAATTTTTCACCTCCATTTTTCACTGTAGGTGAAAAATTATCTTGACAGGTGTTACTTTCTGTGTCATTGGGCCACAGATTAAGAGACAGAACAATGCAGATAAATACAAAATGTAAAATCATCCATTTGTGATTGAGGAAGTAAAGTATTAGAAGCAGAAAATCTTGTAATGGGCCAAAGAAGATGGAGAAAGTCTGCTGCAAATGTGCATTTTTAATTACCTTTTTTGTTCTTGTTTTTTTCTTTCCTTTCTTTTTTTTCATGTTATTTTTTCCCTTTTAGGATCCTTTGAGCAATGGGTTTGCCTCCTCGGGAGCTCCGTGATAACAATGGCACACACAACAGCAACTAGAGCCTCTGTGAATCATGCAGAGGTGCCAGCTAGTTGTGTGTGACATTGGCAAAAAGACCCCAACTCACTGGGTTTTGTTCCAGAATCCTTAGGTTGAAAGATCAACTGGAACCCTCAGCTGTGGGCTAATCTCCCACACTGATGTACTTACCTGATTAAAAAGACAAAAAGAAATCAATACCCGGACTCAAGTGTGGGATATGGTGGACCTACCGCACTTCAGAAGGACGGTCTACCACAGAATCAACCTGGACATTCTAGATGGCGTATGAGAAAGAGATCTCGGCTGAGTGAATGTAAGATTGGTGTATAGAATACTAGAGGTATAGATGGCAAGATGAATGAAGTGATTGAGGAGATGAATAAGTATAGACTGGATGTGCTGTGTGTAAGTGAAACCAAAAAGAAGGACATTGGGGTAGAAGAAGTGAATGGCATGGTGAGTGTGTGGTCTGGAGTATTGGATAATGTGAGAGGACAGGCTGGTGTAGGTGTGATTTTAAGTGAAAATATAAAGAACAACTTGATTCACTATAGCTACATAAGTGAGAGAATTCTTTGAATTCGTTTAAAAGTGAAACTTCAGAGAATTGTAATTGTTGTAGTGTATGCTCCTTGCTACTCAGAACCTTCTGATAAGAAGGAAAATTTCTGGAATGAGCTAAAAGCTGTTTTGAGCCAGTTTGGTGCTAAAGAAAAAGTTATAATAGCAGGGGATTTCAATGCTAAAGTAGGTGTGCAGAATGCAATTTCTGACAATGCTCTGGGTAAGTTTAATGATCCTTGTGTGAATGATAATGGTGAAAGATTAATTGAACTTTGCATTGAGAATGGTTTGTGTGTATCTAATACATTTTTCAACTACAAGTATATCCACACATATCTTGGGAAAATCGTACTCTTGGTCAAAAGATTGTGATAGATTTTGTTGTCTACGATCAGCGTCTGAAACACTTAGTTGTTGACACCCATGTGATGACAGCTGCGGATGTTGGTTCCGATCATTACTTGGTAGTGTCATGAGTGAAACTTAATGTTGGTTGGAGGAAAAGGAATAAGAAGAGACCCAGGATAGAAAGAATAAAGGTTGATAGGCTCCTTGAAGATCATCAGCGTTATTCTGACTTACTCAGAGAACGACTGAAGGAGCTGAAGTCTGGTGAGAGGGATGTAGAAAAGAAGTGGGAATGTTTTAAGAACTGTGTTGTCACTGCTGCTAAAGAGGTCTGTAGCACCACTATAGTGGGTAACAATAGAGGTGATGCTTGGTGGAATAGTGAGATTGAAGAGGCAGTAAAGAGAAAGAAAGAAGCCTATTTGAGGATGTTGCAAGGTAGAGTCTCTGTGGATTAATATCGCTGTAAGAAGCGTGAAGCTGCTAAGGTGGTTTGCCCAAGTAAGGCAAAAGATAGGAAGGAGACGGTGGAAAGGCATGAACTGGCTTTTTGGAAAGATAGGAAGTTTTTCTGGAAGTATATGAGACTCAGGAAAAATAGGAGAAACAAAGTTGTAAGTTGTGTGAAGAATGAGATCGAGGAAATGATATAGGAGTCCAATGAGTTAAGTGAAAGATGGGGTGAATACT
This sequence comes from Macrothele yani, assembly GCA_039090855.1. NCBI lineage: Eukaryota > Metazoa > Arthropoda > Arachnida > Araneae > Macrothelidae > Macrothele > Macrothele yani. Next base: position 76,878,947 of record CM077009.1, read on the forward strand.
TCTGTGAGTTATTAGATCAGGAAAGCAAAGATGATTCTGAGACAGATGCAGATGATGTCACAATGAGGGATGGAAGCACAGGAGGGATCTCAAGAGAAGAAGTGTGTAAAGCTCTAAAAATCTCTTCAGAATGGTAAGGCTCCGGGAGTTGATAGCATAACTGCCAAGATGTTGAAATATGGTGGTGACTCTGTAATTGACTGGTTAACTGAAATTTACCAAAAATTAATGTAAGTACATTGCCGTCTATGCACGATAAAATAGTTTAAAAGTCTTTAATGTAAAAACACCTTAGTCATAAAAGCATTCACATAAAAGGCACACTAGAATCTTTCAGATCCGCAACGGATCCATTCTCAGGTGTAAGTCTGATGGTTAGATCAGCAGGATATATACACAGTGGGATGAGATACACAAATGACGTAGGATGTAATGAAGGCATGCGCACTACAGAGACATAAAAGTTCAAACAGGTGAGTGTGTTATTATTCAAAGTTTATAAAAATGTTTTTAGAAGCTGCTATCTGTAGCAAAAATCTCCAGGGATTATGAATGAAACTTGGGTAATTGTCGTTACAGCATTGGTGGCGATGAGCAAAAATCTGCAGACTCTCAGTAAGTAGGGTTAGATGCTTAGATTTGGGAGTGGTGAGAATTTTGTTTTTTTCCCACAATGGTTGAAAAGGTTCGTTAAGGAGTAAACATGACATTGCTGTATTGGAAGAACAAGTTTTTATATTATATTTGTGTTCTTTAAGGCGAGTATTCAGATTACGAGTTGTTGAACCGATATAGAGTAAGTCCTTCATTCCAGGTTCGATAGCTTTGAGAGGTATTGCATAGATTCCATGTTTGTCTGATAGCTGTACGGGATCTCTGTCTTTTTTGATGATGGAGTAAATATTGCGTGTTTTTATTCCAAAATTAAGATCAAAAGGTTTACAAATATTTTTCAGATTGTTTATAACAATCGGGATATAAGGTACAGATCCCACGTAGTGAATGTCACGTTTATTAATGTTGATTAAGGAGCAGGTGGTACGTTCTTGAATTTTTTGTAGGATCCTATTGACAGTATGTGGTGTATATCCAAAGGCTGTAGTAAGGTCCCTGATTTTTCCAATTTCTGCATTGTATAGCTTGAGGGTTGAAGAGTGTGGTTTTGCACGATTTAACATAAAACGAAGTGAGGAAAGTTTTTGAGATATGGGGTGAGAAGATGCTTCAGGGATCATAGAGAATGAAGCAGTAGGTTTTTAATATACTGAAGTGATAATATTGTGGTTATTAGCTTCACGTCTAATCAAAATAGCGGGGAAAGGTAATGTTAGATCAGATTCATGTTCAATGGTAAAATTTATAGAAGGGAATTTAGACGACATAGTATCAATGAAAGAATAAAGATCAATAATAGATGAAGACCAAACTAATAAGATATCATCAACGTAACGAATGTATGATAATGGTTTGGTGCAGAAGTTTGAAAGAATATCATTTTCAAGGTGCTGCATTAGTATTTCTGCAAGAATTGGGGAGAGTGGGGATCCCATGGGGGCTCCGTCGGTTTGATGGTAAATGGTCTCCTTAAAACGGAAGAATGATCTATTATAGACAAGACAAAGTGCACATAGAATAGCTTGTATTTCAGAATCGGAGTATAAAGCTGCCTGCATTTTATCGACTATGAGGTTATGGACGGTTGGAACAGGAATATTTGGGTATAAGGAAATAACATCCATAGATAGCATAATAAATGGGGTGGTGATGGGAGAAATGGAACGAATTCGAGTTAAAGCTTGGTGGGAACTGGTAATTGAATAATTGGAGGTGGTGGTAAATTGAGAAAGAAAGGAAGCTAAAGCCTGTTCGAGAGGTCTGGTAGGTGAGGCATAGCCTGAAACTAGGGGTCGGAGGGGATAGCCATCTTTGTGCAGTTTTAGTTTGCCGAACAGTTCTGGGACTCTAGGTCCTGGTGGGGGTGTAAGCATTTAACAATGTTGGCGGGGAGTGAATCCAGAGATCTTAGCTTCCGCATTGCGGCAATGGAAGCCGGGGTCGGATCTTTGTTGCAGATGACGTGGGGAATATTGTTGATAGCTGATTCTAATTTTTCGACGTAATTAGATCTGTCCAGCACAATAATCTGTGAGCTCTTGTCTGCTGCAATAATTGAAATGTTAGGATTTTTTATGAGGGCACGTAGTTGTTCCTGTTCATCAATAGCGTATTGTTGAGTGGTTTGATTATGTCCAAGTGTGGAATCAAAGGATTTAATGGCACTCGCCATTCTACAGCGAGAAATCTCTTGAAAAGGTTCCGGCAGATGTTTAAGAATTGATTCAATTTGCGGAATTAATGTAAAGATATTGAGACGTGAAGCTGGATAGGCAAATTTTGGGCCGTGGGTAAGAGCTGTAAATTGTGTGGAATTCAAGTTCAGATTGCTGAGATTCAAAAAAGGTAAGGATGATTGGTTAGTTGAGGTGTTTGAATAGTGCTCAGGTTTCCTTACCTTATAACGTGATTGAGTTTCATCAGCAACAAGATTCCGTAGTTTGTTAATGTGAGTTTTTTGCAGTTCTAGTTCCCGAGAGAGGCATGAAGCATAGACTGTTATGAGGGCTCTGTTTAACAAAATAGGATGAATTAAAGTCGTCATGTGTTTGTAGGATTCATAAGTACGTCGATTGAGGAAATCAATATAACCTCTTTTTTGCCTGATAATGCAGCGGCGTCGTTTAGTCTCAGAAGTCTTTAAAATTATGCTGTCTCTCAGAGATATGGGTTTTTGACGAAGTATAAGAATGAAATTTACCAGTTGTGCTGAAAGTTATTAATGGTCCCTCGGGATTGGAAGGATGCTCTTATTGCTCCCTTTATAAGGGAAAAGGTTATCAGACTGAATGCAAGAACTATCGGGATATTGGCCTACTAGTTGATAATAAAATAAGATTTTTGTGCCACAAAGACTACTCAGGGTAAGAAACTTGCTGTTAATGCGCAATGTTCAAACTTGCTGAATGGTTCCAGTTATAGGCAAACTTTAATAACTAAAAAACACACACAAATTAAAATATATTTACATGGTTAAAATAACATGAGTACTTTCGTGCTCGCTACGAGCACATAATCAGATGAAAGATCAAGTTGGAGTTCCAGAAACACATTTATATATGGGTGCCGTTGCCAAACGTTCTCAATTAGGAAAGAAATTCAAGAACATTCACTTGCTTTAACGTAATATGAGAAAATAGAGGCCTATAGAGTTCCATTAATGATGGACAGAGTCTACAATGTTAGAAGTAGAAACCGGAATCGAGGACAGTAAAGTTTTCCAGGCCTGGGAAATATAGCTGGGTACTTCATCATTGCAACAAGTTTCAACTCGATGCAAAATGTGGAGACTCTCTGTAAAGAGCACTGTTTCCCTCGTTGTAGAAGTAGATAGAATGGAGACATCTGCCCAAGATGGGTAATGTGTACCAGCTGAAGAAAGCCTGGCTAAAGCAGTTGATGATGAGCCATTTTTTACACTATATTGGTGTTCCGTAATTTTTGTTTGCAGTCTCCGTAGGGTTGAGCCGATATATATAAGGTCCTTCCTTGTATTGAGGATCGACAGATTTCATAGTAATGGAATAGATGCCGCATTTGTCCAACAATTCAACACAGTCCTGATCATTTTTAATCAGGTAATAAATGTTCGACGTTTTTAACCCAAAATCGACACTGTGACTGTGACAGATGTTCGATAAATTACTGTTCACATGAAGGACGTAAGTCGTCGATCCAACATATTTGACATCCCTACGTTAACGTGTCAGGGTAAAAATGTTGAATTCTGGATTTTACGGTAGATTCTATGGACATCTGAATATGAAAATCCGTGCTCATAAGCAATGGTATATATCTTTTGAAGTTCCTCCTCACGGAAGGCTATAGAAGAGGAGTGGGTAAATGCTCGACGAATAAGAAAGTATAAGGGTGAAACCTTATATCTAATCGGGTGGGCGGAAACTCATGGTATCAAGATAGGTATAGAGGAAGGCTTTCTGTAAACCGAATAACTCAGGTGCTGGGAGGTGGGGTTCCTATGAAGTTGGAAGTCTAAAAACGGTCACATTCAACCTCCACAGTAAAGGATATAGAAGGATAAACAGATGACAACATAGTTGCAAAAGAGAACAAATTTTCAATTGACGAAGGCCAAAAGACCAAGACATCATCAACATAACGAAAGTATAATAAAGGTGTAACCTGACAAAAGTCCAAAATGCGGTTTTCTATGTCTTGAAGGAGAAGTTCAGCCAACAGAGGGGAGAGGGGGACCCCATGAGGGCTCCCTCAAGTTGGAGGTATAAAATGCCATTAAACCTGAAAAAAGAACGTTTCTGAATGAGGCGTAATGCCTGCAGAACGGCTTTAGTTTCCTCAGGGAGTACAGACCCCAATTGGGAAAGTTTACTTTCAATGATATTGTGTACAATAGAGATAGGGACATTGGGAAACAAAGACACTATGTCTGAAGAAGCCATAAGGAAAGAGGAACCAGGATGGGTGAAAGCCTTGATACGTTGCAAGGCTTTTACGGAGCTAGAAATAGAATATTGTGAGGAAGAGATTAGAGGGGTAAGATATTTGACAAGTGCTTTCTCCAAAGGCCTGGTGCTGCCCCAGTGGCGCAGTGGTCTAAGCGATGGCCTCTGATCATTCGTCCGAACGGGGTCAGGGTTCGAATCCCGGTGAGGCATGGATGTTGTGTTTGTCTTACGGCACTGGCTCTCTCCCTTCCCTGGAACCAGTGGCCCTAAATTAGGGACGGGCGACTGCTTATAGCCCATTGAGTTGCTCACGGTGGTCGTTAAACCTCCAATAAAAAAAAAAAGGCCTGGTGGGATTAGCATACCCAGAAACCAAAGGCCTAATGGGGTAATTTTCCTTATGGGTTTTCAGTTTCCCAAACAATTCTGGGACCCTAGGTCCAAAAGAGGGGGTGCATGAAGTTGGAAATGCAAGGGGTTAAGGAGCCATGGTTATGGAGTCTGCTTAAAGCAGAAATAGTGGCAGATGTAGGATCACCTTGAATAATAGAGTGGGGGATATTATCAATCACATTTTCATTACATAGTCCTGCTTATCGAGAATTAAAGCCTGGTTGGATTTGTCTGCAGAGATAACTGCCAAATTAGGGTTTGAGCGAAGAGCCTGCAGTTGAGAACCCACCAGGTATAAGGTAGCGAAAGCCATCAAATTCAGTAGAAGTTCAAATATCTCCCTTGCATCTAAAACCCTCCTTAAAGAAAAACTCAACTGCAGGCTCTTCGCTCAAACCTTAATTTGGCAGTTATCTCTGCAGACAAATCCAACCAGGTTTTAATTCTCGATAAGCAGGACTATGTAATGAAATTGGAAAATGCGATTAATAATACCCCCCACTCTATTATTCAAGGTGATTCTACCTCTACCACTATTTCAGCTTTAAGCAGACTCCGTATGCATAGTTCCTTTACTCCCTTGCATTTCCAACTTCATGCACCCCCTTTTGGACCTAGGGTCCCAGAATTGTTTGGGAAACTGAAAACCCATAAGGAAAATCACCCCATTAGGCCTTTGGTTTCTGGGTATGCTAATCCCACCAGGCCTTTGGAGAAAGCACTTGTCAAATATCTTACCCCTCTAATCTCTTCCTCACAATATTCTATTTCTAGCTCCGTAAAAACCTTGCAACATATCAAGGATTTCAACCATCCTGGTTCCTCTTTCCTTATGGCTTCTTTAGATGTACTGTCTTTGTTTCCAATGTCCCTATCTCTATTGTACGCAATATCATTGAAAGTAAACTTTCCCAATTGGGGTCTATACCCCTGAGGAAACTCAAGCAGTTCTGCAGGCATTACGCCTCATTCAGAAACGTTCTTTTTCAGGTTTAATGGCATTTTATACCGCTAACTTGAGGGAGCCCCCATGGGGTCCCCCTCTCCCCTCTGTTGGCTGAACTTCTCCTTCAAGACATAGAAAACTGCATTTTGGACTTTTGTCAGGTTACACCTTTATTACACTTTCGGTATGTTGATGATGTCTTGGTCTTTTGGCCTTCGTCAGTTGAAAATTTGTTCTCTTTTGCAACTATGTTGTCGTCTGTTTATCCTTCTATATCCTTTACCGTGGAGGTTGAATGTGACAATTCACTTCCGTTTTTAGACTTCCAACTTCGTAGGAACCCCACCTCCCAGCACCTGAGTTATTCGGTTTACAGAAAGCCTTCCTCTATACCTATCTTGATACCATGAGTTTCCGCCCACCTGACTAGATATAAGGTTTCACCCTTATACTTTCTTATTCATCGAACATTTACCCACTCCTCTTCTATAGCCTTCCGTGAGGAGGAATTTCAAAAGATATATACCATTGCTTATGAGCACGGATTTTCATATTCAGATGTCCATAGAATCTACCGTAAAATCCAGAATTCAACATGTTTTACCCTGACACGTGAACGTAGGGATGTAAAATATGTTGGATCGACGACTTACGTCCTTCATGTGAACAGTAATTTATCGAACATCTGTCACAGTGTCGGGTTTGGGTTAAAAACATCGAACATTTATTCCCTGATTAAAAATGATCGGGACCGTGTTGAATTGTTGGACAAATTCAGCCTCTATTCCATTACTATGAAATCTGTCGATTCTCAAGACAAGGAAGGACCTTATATATATCGGCTCAACCCTACGGAGACTGCAAACAAAAATTAAGGAACACCAATATAGTGTAAAAAATGGCTCTTCATCAACTGCTTTAGCCAGGCTTTCTTCAGCTGGTACACATTACCCATCTTGGACAGACATCTCCATTCTATCTACCTTTACAACGAGGGAAACAGTGCTCCTTACAGAGAGTCTCCACATTTTGCATCGAGTTGACACTTGTTGCAATGATGAAGTACCCAGCTATATTTCCCAGGCCTGGAAAACTTTACTGTCCTCGATTCCGGTTCCTACTTCTAACATCACAGACTCTGTTTATCATTAATGGAACTCTATAGGCCTCTATTTTTTCATATTACGTTAAAGTAAGTGAATGTTCTTGAATTTCTTTCCTAATTGAGAACGTTTGGCAACGACACCCGTATATAAATGTGTTCCTGGAACTCCAACTTGGTCTTTCATCTGATGATGTGCTCGTAGCGAGCATGGGAGTACTCATGATATTTTAACCATGTAAATATATTTTAACTTGTGTGTGTTTTTTAGTTATTAAAGTTTTCCTATGACTGAACCATTCGGCAAGTTTGAACATCGTGCATTAACAGCAAGTTTCTTATCCTGAGTATTAGCCTACTAAGTGTGTCAGGGAAACTGTTTGGTAAGGTTGTTATTGAAAAAGTATTGGGTCTTACATCAGAGAAAGTGTGGGATTTTCGGAGTGGTTTTATGCCTGGTAAAGGCTGCACTAACCAGATTTTTGCATTACGCATGATGATTGAAAAGTATCTGGCTGTTGGTAAGAAAGTTTTTGCTGCCTTCATAGATTTAGAGAAAGCTTATGACCGAGTGAATAGGGCACTTTTGTGGAAGGTATTGAATGAATATAGTGTTACTGGGAATCTGCTTAATAGTGTAAAAGCCATGTATGCTGATAGTAGAGCTTGTGTAAGAGTGAATGGTGTTTTATCAAAATGGTTTTCTAATACTGCAGGAGTTAGACAAGGTTGTGTAATGTCACCATGGCTGTTTAATATATTTATGGTTTGTATTTCTTTTTGGAGCTAACCTCTGAATCTCAGAGAACAGCTTAGTGATATGTATGTATGTATGTATGTATGTATGCATGCGTGATGCCAAAATGCATAATAGTGGTTTATGTCTTGGTGATATCTGTGTGTGCAGATTGCTATCTGCTGATGACACTGTCCTGTTGGCAGAGAGCAAAAGTGATTTGTAGAGTGTGTTGTCTCGGATGTACGAAGTTTGCATGAAATTCAAACAGTATAAATAAGGGAAACACCAAAGTTATGGTGTTTGAGAGAGGAACTGGTAGCACTGAATGTAATGTAAGAATAAATAGCGCTGTGATTGACCAGGTGAGTGAGTTTGTGTATTTAGGAAGCATGTTTGAGAGAGAGGACAAATTGGATGATGAAATCAGTAGGCGAGTGAATTTTTCATTGAAAGTCATAGCTGCTCTGGGAGGTTTTCACAGGAATGATGGGTTCTCTAGAGAGTCCCGCATGGCTGTGTATGAAACTGTAATTGTTCCTACTCTAATGTATGGCAGTGAAACCTGGGTACTGCAGAAGAAACATAGGAGTCGTTTGTGTGCTGGAGAAATGCGTTACTTACGTGGAGTTTGTGGCAAGACACTGTCTGATTGTGTGAGGAATGAAGATGTGTTGCAGTTGTGTGATGTGAAGCAAACTGTTGTTAGCAAGGTGGAGACCAATATGCTTCGGTGGGTTGGCCATGTTGAAAGAATGAGTGATGAGATGCTTACTAAGAATATCTTTTTAGCCCAAGTGGCAGAAAGGAAAGGCAGAGGAGGGCCAAGGAAGACACGGGTGGATCAAATTCAGGAGTGTCTGCATGAGAAAAAGATTATGAGTATAAAGTATAAAAGATTTGTAATGGATATCAGTGAAGCCCGAGTTGTATGTCAAGATCGCTGTAGATCTTGTGTACGGCGTGTAATGGATATCAGTGAAGCCCGAGTTGTATGTCAAGATCGCTGTAAATGGAGAAGTTTGATACGACAACAGTAAGTAAAAATATCTGGTAGTTTGTATTTCTTTTTGGAGCTAACATCTGAATCTCAGAGAACATCTTAGTGATATGTATGTATGTAGGATTGCCTTTGCCAAAGTGTGCCTGAATACCATTTTGGTGTGCATTTGAGATGTGATAGAATTAAAATAAATGGAACAATTTTGAAAACCTAACTAGTGACCCCTGCATGCCCCCCCCCACCTTAATGAAATAGCTAGAGTTCTAGTTTCATATGAAACTAGCCCTGAATTTGAATTTATTATAATCCAAGCACATTTTGCTTTTCTTCCTTATCTGGATTCAATGGCCTTGAATCAAAGAACAAGGATTTCAGGGTTTTTTTTTTTTTTTTTTTTGGATTGAAGGTTTAACGACCACCGTGAGCAACTCAATGGGCTATAAGCAGTCGCCCGTCCCTAATTTAGGGTCACTGGTTCCAGGGAAGGGAGAGAGCCAGAGCCATAAGACAAACACAACATCCATGCCTCACCGGGATTCGAACCCGGGCCCTTTTCGAACGAATGATCAGAGGCCATCTCTTAGACCACTGTGCCACTGGGGCGGCCCAGTTATTTTCAGACACTCATGACAATTAAATGATTTTTTAATACTACATTTTTCAATATCGTTATTTGGTGCCAAGATTACTATTCATTATGATAGTAAGGTACTTAATGTTGAAACAGTTGTTATTCAACTCAAGAATAATGCTCTGCTTTCTCTGTACTGTGAGTTAATTTTTTTAGCAAATATTCTGCCTCTTTATACGTTGTGCTGGACACTAAAATATTGATGATATATCCTGATAGGCTTCTGGGTAGGTAAAATGTTTGTAAGAAATGTAAATTAACTTTGAGGAAAGAATACCTACATTCACACGCAAAGATATCTTCAGTTGTATGATACCTCTTTGAGCACGATTTTCTGAGTAAATTGTTTTGACATACGTTCTTAGCAAAATACTCTACTTTTATAATGTAGACAATATTCCTTATTTGCTAGAGAGAAGAATTTAATGTTGGTTTTACTCAGGAATATTTTCATTACAATAATCTTCTTCTCAAAATAGTAATCTTTGATATCTGGTCACTGGTATTGATTAGATGTATAATAATGTATTTCATCCATTCTTTTGTACCTCTTATCTTTTCATTCCTGACTCATTTCATAACGCATACTGTATATTTGACATTTGTAGGCTAATTGTACGCTACGACAGTTGCTTAAAAGATCGTCTAGATGTGGATAAAGCATTGCAATATCTGTCTGAGAGCTCAGCATGCAAAATAAAGGAACTCATCTGCTATGTGAAAGACCAGAAAGAGCCGGTAAATCATTTTGAGATACTACATTCATGTGAAAAATTATTTTGCTTTATCCTCTTCCAGCTGGCGAAGATGCCTTATGGTTACATCATTAATACTTACTCAGCTATAGTTTTAAATATAACTCTTTCCATTCACTTGTGTGAAAAACTGTGCTGTTTGTTTTGTTGGTGTAAAATATTCTCTTGTGAGAGTGGGAAAGTGAAAGAAGCAAGCATGTGTGTGTGTGACTAATAGAACTGCTACGCTCTCTCTCTTCCAAAATAATCTGAATGACAGCCACTTAATTTAAAATTATTGCATTCATTGTAATTCTCCCAATTAGTCAGACTTTTAAGAACTGATGGACAAATCATTAAATAATCTTAAAAACATAATTTCTGCAACACTGATTTCTGCAATCAGTCCTTTCAGGGGTAGTAACATGTTCTATGTGTAATACTACTTTATCAGAAAATACCTATTTGATTCTTGAAGCTTTTTTTATCTTACATCATAAATATGTGTAAAATGTGGGTTACTATTAAAGTAAATTTGTCATATATGATAAAGAAATATCACACTTACATGAAATAAATTACTTCAGTGTTTTGATGACTTTACAAAATAATGCAAAATTTATTTTTAAACACTTTTTTTTTCTGAACTAGGAGATTCAGTTTTTTTAATTTACAGAATGAAATTTATGTCATGCAGTAGTTCACTTCTAAGTATCCCAAATGTAGTGAATAGTGTTGGGATTCTTAGGAAACATAGTTACTTAGTGTGGCCATTGAAATAGGCCATTATCCTGATCAATCATTATCAATCCACTGCTGGAAGTAAGTCTCTTCTACAACTCTCTGGCTTGACCCATTGTCTTCCATGTCATTACGGTATGCTTTCGAACTTCATCCTTCTATTTTAATCTTCTGGGTCGTTTTCTGTCTCTTGGTATCCAGTCTGATATTTCAGTTGTCTGATGGTGGTCAGTTGTTCTAACAATATGTCTAGCCCATTGCCACATAAGGGTCTACTTTGGTCATGATGTCATCAACTCTTCTTGTTTTCTTGATACATTAGCTCCTTTTTCTGTCTTTCTTGGTTGCACTATCTCTCCATGCTTCTTTGAGTTATTTACAGTCTGTATGTCTATTGTGGTTAAAGTCCACGTCCCTGATTCATAAGTAAGAACTGGACGGATGTATTGATTAAACATTTTTCTTTTAAGATATAATGGTAAATTGCTCTCGAAAACTGTACTGTTTCTTCTAAATGTACTACAGCCAAGTTTTATATGCCTATTAGTTTCTTTGGTCTTTGCTTGATATTTGTTGTCCAAAGTAAACATGGGCATTGGTCGCTTCTAGAGTTGCCCAATCAACCTCCAAATCTTCAGTTCTTATAAAAACATTGTGCTTTACTTTTGTTTTCTGTAAGTGCATTTTTAATCCCACTTCACTCTTATAAGCAAGTTCCTGGATTGTGGTTTAAAGTTAGGGGGAGATACTTTAAAAAATTACTGTGTTGACAGCAAAATGAAGATAACATAAATAATCTCCATGAATCTTTGTCTTCCCAGTAAAGGCATTTTGCAATGTGGTATTGAAGAGCTTGGAGTAAATTGATTCAACTTGTCTCCCTCCTTTTTCAATTTTTTTACTACAGTTCATTTAGTAGAAGATTTAGTGGAAACATTTTCATGGTAAAACATCTTTGTTGATGTGGCGATTAGCTCATCACCCTCTACTACTAAATTGTCATTAATGATCACAAAGCACTCAAAATCTGCTGTCTGCAGGTATCAAGCATATAAATACAGTTGGAATCAGTTTAGTGATCTCAATTGTAGAGACACCTCAGATGTGGTGTCAAATTTTGTGTGGTAAAATAATCTCGATGAAGTACATGCTTTCCTGCCTCTCATCTAAAGGCATATATGGAATAACCAAATCATTTATAATTACATCTGGCACCATGTTCTCACAGTACTTATATTGATGCTCTTCTGGACAGCAAAACATTTAAAGTTGGGGATGAAAGGGGTAGGGTAAAAGTTCCATGAGTGTTTTGGGGAGACATGCAGTTTTGCTTTTAGCCTGTGGCATCCTAAAACAGATCACTTTTCCATGAGGTGCTTAGGACCAAACAGAAGGAAGGAGAGAAGGGAAGAACAACTGGTATTATTAAGAGAAGGCTGTAGGCTGGAAAGTGGAAGTTTGAGGTGAGGAGAATATTCATCTAGACTTGCTCCTATTCTATATAAATGGCCATTTCTAAACAATATCAAGTGATCTTTGGCATTGTAACTTCTGTCTTGAGTGATGTATGAACAAATCTTCAGTTAACAGAAAGGCTTTAAAAGTGGACAGAATATACACTGACGGAAAAAAAAATCCCAACACCAAGAAGGGGTTGTGTTAGATAAACGACAGTTGGTAGGCGGTGAGAGTACATCTGTAAGATGACTTCTATGCAAATTTCTGCGCTCGGCGCATACGTGTGGCGCTAGTAGCGCCTCAGAACATGCAAAGCAGGTTTGCTGTAAATACGCACTGTAACGTTCGTGAGCGTTAGTTATCGTTGAGAATCGACGTAGTGTGTTGATGTTAGTCAAGAATACCTTTAAGAAGACGAAGAAGCCATTATCAGCAGCTCACGGAGTTTGAACGAGGTCATGTAATAGGGCTACGAGAAGGTGGATTTTCGTTCCGCAATATTGCAGAACGACTTGGCAGGAATGTAGCCACTGTGCATGATGGTTGGCAGCAGTAGTCAAGGGAAGGTACTGCCTCAAGAAGACCGGGTTCCGGCCGGCCACGTGGCACTACTGAGAGGGAAGACCGCCGTGTATGGCATATGGCCGTGGCGCATCGTACCGCGTCTGCGGCAGCAATTCGAGCTGCAGTTGCCACCACAGTGACACAACGAACTGTTACAAATCGGTTACTTGAAGGACAGCTCTGAGCCAGACGCCCTGTAGCGTGCATTCCACTTACTCCAAACCACTGCCGTTTGCGACATCAGTGGTGTCAAGCTAGAGCTCATTGGAAGACGGAGTGGAGATCTGTTGTGTTTTCTGATGAAAGCCGGTTCTGCCTGGGTGCCAGTGATGGTCGTGTGTTGGTTAGGAGGAGGCCAGGTGAGCGCCTGCAACCAACCTGTCTGCGGCCGAGACACACTGGACCTACACCTGGAGTTATGGTCTGGGGAGCAATTTTCTATGACAGCAGGAGCACTCTCGTGGTTATCCCACACACCCTGACGGCACAGTTGTACGTCGGTCTGGTGATTCAACCTGTTGTGCTGCCATTCATGAACAGCATTTCAGGGGTGTTTTCCAATAGGATAACGCTCGCCCGCATACCGCTGTTGTAACCCAACATGCTCTACAGAGTGTCGACATGTTGCCGTGGCCTGCTAGATCACCAGATCTTTCACCAATCGAGCATGTATGGGACATCATTGGACGACAACTCCAGCGTCACCCCCAACTAGCATTAAACCTTAATCGATTAAATATGTTACCTTTACAAATGTATTGCCGCCATTTCATTCCTCTACAACTATTTTTTTGTGGTGTTGGATTTTTTTCCCGTCAGTATATGAAGTGGCAAGGAAAGTGTTAAGTGTGGAAGATAAAGTTAATTTGCTAACACATTGAGAGTAGGAAGAAGAAAGCTGATTTATGCTGGGAATTTAGTTTAGTTAATTTCACAATTCAAACTATAATCACAATTAATGGTTTTGTTATTTCTGCAATTCAAACTACATCACAAAACAGGCATAAACCTGTTAGTGGATGCTTGGTGGAATAGTGAGATTGAAGAGGCACTAAAGAGAAAGAAGGAAGCCTATTTGGGGATATTGCAAGGTAGAGTTTCTGAGGATGAATATTGCTGTAAGAAGCATGAAGCTGCTAAGCTGGTTCACCAGAGTAAGGCAAAAGATAGGAAAGAGAAGATGGAAAGGTAAGAATTGGCTTTTTGGAAAGATAGCAAGACTTTCTGGAAGTACACGAGACTCAGAAAAAATAGGGGAAACAAAGTTGTAAGTTGTGTGAAGAATAGGATCGGGGAAATGATATGGGAGCCCAATGAATTTTAAAAGTGGAAGATGGGGTGAATACTTCTGTGAGCTATTAGATCAGGAAAGCAAAGGTGATTCTGAGGCAGAAGCAGATGTTGTAACAATGAAGGATGGAAGCACAGGAGGGATATCAAGAGAAGAGGTGTGTAAAGCTCTAAAATCTCTTCAGAATGGTATGGCTCCAGGAGTTGATGGCATAACTGCAGAGATGTTGAAATATGGTGGCGACTCTGTAATTGACTGGTTAACTGAAATTTGCCAATTGTGCGGGATACTATCAATGTTCCCTTGTATAAGGGAAAAGGTGATCAGACTGACTGCAAGAACTATCGTGGTATTAGCCTACTGAGTGTGCCAGGGAAAGTGTTTGATAAGGTCATTATTGAAAAGGTACGGGGTCTTACATCATTGAAAGTGTGGGATGTTCAGAGTGGTTTTATGCCTGGTAAAGGCTGCACTAACCAGATTTTTGCATTACACATAATGATTGAAAAGTATCTGGCTGTTGGTAAGAAATTTTTTGCTGCCTTCATAGATTTAGAGAAAGCTTATGACTGAGTGAATAGGACACTTTTGTGGAAGGTATTGAATGAATATGGTGTTACTGGGAATCTACTTAATAGTGTAAAAGCCATGTATGCTGGTAGTAGAGCTTGTGTACGAGTGAATGGTGAATGGTGTTTTATCAAAATGGTTTTCCATTGGTGCAGGAGTTAGACAAGGTTGTGTAATGTCACCATGGCTGTTTAATATATTTATGGACGCATGCATGCGTGAGGCCAAAATAGATAATAGTGGTTTATGTCTTGGTGATATCCGTGTGTGCAGAATGCTGATGACACTGTCCTGTTGGCAGACAGCAAAAGTGAGTTGCAGAGTATGTTGTCCTGGATGTCTGAAGTTTGCATGAAATTCTAACTGAGTATAAATAAGGGAAAAACCAAAGTTATGGCTTTTGAGCGAGGAACTGTTGGCACTGAATGTAATATAAGTCTAAATGGCACAGTGATTGACCAGGTGAATGGGTTTATGTATTTAGGAAGTATGTTTGACAGAGAGAACAAATTGGATGATGAAATTAGTAGGCGAGTTAATTGAAAGTCATAGCTGCTCTGGGAGGTTTTCACAGGAATGATGGGTTCTGTAGAGAGTCCCGCATGGCTGTGTATGAAACTGTAATTGTTCCTACTCTGATGTATGGCAGTGAAACCTGGGTGCTGCAGAAGAAACATAGGGAGTCATTTGTGTGCTGCAGCTTGTGGCAAGACACATTCTGATTGTGTGAGGAATGAAGATGTGTTGCAGTTGTGTGTAATGTGAAGCAAAATGCTGTTAGCAAGGTGGAGACTAATATGCTTCCGTGGTTTGGCCATGTTGAAAGAATGAGTGATGAGATGCTTACCAAGAAAATCTTTTTAGCCCAAGTGGCAGGAAGGAAAGGTAGAGGAAGGCCAAGGAAGTCGTGGGAGCATCAGATTCAGGAGTGTCTGCATGAGAAAAAAAATCATGAGTAGGAAGTATAGAAGATCTTGTGTACAGCATGTGATGGATGTCAGTGAAGCCCGAGTTGTATGTCAAGATTGCTGTGAATGGAGGTTTTATACAGCAACACAACTCAGAACTCAGCTGCCCCCTCTCCTTCCCCAGATATTTGTCTTGAATACAGCACACCACCCCTTTCCCTCCCCACACACAACTCAGCTGTCCCCTCTCTTTCCCCCAGATATCCCCTCCCACAATTCAGCTATCTCCTGTCCTCCCCCCAGATATTTGTCTTTGAATACAGCACACCACTCCTTTCCCTCCACACACACGCACACACCTGCCTTCTCCTCCCAATATTTTCTCCAGTAACCATCCCTCTTCTCCCATGACTACCGCCTCTTCTTCCCTTCTTGATTGTTCCTGCCTGGCTTGATAGTGTTCAGAAATAGAATTGAGCAATAACTTCTGCTGCAGTGGGATCTGTATTCATAATGACATAAATTTCACTGTCGCTATTACTGAGTTTGACTGTACATCATCCAGAGGGTCATGTGGCATCTTTTGTCACCTAGTGGGGAAATATTTTCTGCATTGTGCTGCTGTACCTAGGTATGAATCCTGGATAAGACATTGATTTTATATTTATTCTAATTCCATTGATTCTCTACCTTCCTAAATAAGTGGGCATTAAATTTGGGATACTTAATCTTAAATACTCATGAAGATCAATAGTAAACAAACTTTCCAGTTTTTGAAGCTTTCAGTGTGTGGGTCACAAAACTGTTATGTCTGTCCTACAAAATATAATCCACTGAACCCATAGGAAAGGCATTAAACAGGTTAAAATGGTATCTTAAAATTTCTTTTGGTTATCTGTTTGCTCAACGAAATATAGTTGCCACTGAATAAATGCAACCAAAAGAGGAATCTGTAGATGTTATTTACTTCAGCGAGTTTTTCCTGTAATTAGTGTCTACATGTGTTTAACTGTATGTTAACCTCAATTTTTTTTTTTTTTATATATATTTCATATTTCCAACCCAAATTCCTAATACATAAATGTGCATGCCAGAATATGTTACATCACTTTTTAACACACCTAAAAATGTGTATTTAAAAACGTTTATTTCACTTCAAAACTGAAATCATGAAATTGCATTCTCTTATTACTGGGTTTAGTTTACTGATAAAATTCATTCTGTCAAAAGAAATATGGTACTTAAGCTTGTATCTCTTCTGTTGGAATAAAAACAGTTGCCACATTTTTAATTTATAAAATATGGCTTTTGGCTTTGATGTTCAACTTTAGTTAATATATTGTAAAGCTGATAGCCCTTATTTCTTCACTACACCACTGGCTGACTGTTTGAGGTGTGAGCTTCTGGCAAATCACCTGAGTTGGGCCAAAATTCTGGTTCCAGATGAGCCATTGGCAGTGTGTTTGGCTCTGTCCTTTTCCTGAGACCAGTAGATCTAAATTAGTGACAGGCAGCTCTTTATAGCCATGGATGTTGGCACCAATTATTTATTAAACCTCAAAATATATAATGGCAGCTGTTTTAAAGCCTTGGATGTTGGCACCGATTATTTATTAAACTCTTGAAACACACACACAACCTTATTCCTCCCCATTTGTTTGCTCATTTTCACTATAGCCATAAGACCTTATATTCCATTAGTAAATTTTAAACAACATAAAGTTAATTTTTTCGTGTTTTTATTTTCAAGTGATTGTGTGATAAGTATTTCATAAGTACAAGTTGTATTTCTAAAAACTGAAACATTGTAATTTTTTTTAAAGAGATGTATATTTTTTTCTGTTATAGGATGAAAACATCCATCAGTGTGTTAAAATTTGTTCCTTCAGTTTGAAATTGCTTTCAACTATCTGTGAGAAATTTGGAGATTATTTAGAAGGAAGCCTTGAAAATATTTTCCATCTTATTCTTGTTTTATATGAGTAAGCTCTGTTTTGATTGATATTATTATCTAAATATGAACAGATTTTAATGTCATGATGTGGGAACTACATTCTGTAGCTATCAAGTTATTGTAATCCATTCATTTTAAATAATGTTTATTTTATGCATATTTAAATTAGTCTAGTTGTATTATTTTTTCTCTGCAGCCTAACCAAATTCTACAAATGCTTGCATACTTTGTGTTTGGGTATACTATAACGCATTGGCGGCCGGTGACTATGTACTGTACCACAATAAAAAATTTTTTAATCACGACTCGTATTAAAACGATACGAATGGCAATTCGAATTTTTTAGTGTAAAGTACATGCATTAATCAATTATTTGCTGCCAGCACAAAATCTTATTTTTAACCGGACCGTAGCCAAAGAATGTTCTTGTTCACTGATCAGTCTTAATAACATTTTATTAAGAACTGAAATCACTGTGCCCAATCTTTTGTGCTACTTGTCGGTCAGCACATCCATATGATGTGGTTCCTACCACAGCACACGTGGAACCTCCCTTGGGTGTTCTCAAGCAGTCCACAAAGGCTTGCAGCATGCTGAACTTCTCTGAGCATACTCCAATCTTTTTCTCTTTCAAGGGAAAGTTTTACCCACAGTTCCTATAGGATACAGTAGTTGACCAAAACAGAAGGAAAGCTTATCTGATTGTTACCGAGCTTTCGAGAAATTTGCGTTATCAATCAGTTAAATTCTTTTTTGTGTGGTTCTATTTTTTTTTCTAGTGAAAGTTTTGTAATCTTTTAATTTCTTGAATGACGACTGCAATTAATTCTGTAGATTCTTTCTTGAAAGGATCATTTCCTTTAAGAACTTCAGAGGGAAAGACTGAAATAAAATCCTTAGGATCCTAAATAAAAGTAAAAATGAATCCCCTAAGTAAAATCTTTAGGATTCATGATTCTTGGGTAGGGCTCAAAAATGAAACCTGATCCATGTGCAATTATTTATACTTTTTTTGCATATCATAAACTTTTTATAGTGTAATATGTTGAGTAATTTAGGTAATTCATGCATAATTAATTCATATTTAAGCTCTTCAGAAGTGCACTGAAAATCACAAATAATAAGATTTCAAGGTTGATTGTACATTGAACAAAGACACTGCAAGAATATGTCCCATTAAAAATACGGAAATAAATAAAACGTATTTTTCAAAAAAACTTGAGTAAATAAATATTTTTTTACATGATCCACAGCTAAATATGTTTTCTTGGCAACTCAGGTCTGCGCAGATTAAGAAATCTGTATGTTCTGCAAAAATATTAGGCTTAGTATTTTATTGAATCATCATCATCATCATCATTGTCGACCATTATCAATCCACTGCTGGACGAAGCTCTCCCCAAGTTTCCTCCACAACGGTCTGTCTTGTGCCAGTCTACTCCATGTCACTCCCGCATATTTTCGAATTTCATCCTCCCATCTCCCATGTGGTTTTCTTCTGGGTCTTTTCCTGTCCCTTGGAATCCAATCTAAAGTTTCGGCTGTCCATCGATGGTCTGTCCTTCTGGCAGTATGTCCAGCCCATTGCCATTTCAGAGATTTAACTCTGATCATGATGTCTTCCACTCTTGTCATTTTTCGAATCCACGAGTTCCTCTTCTTATCTCTCCTGGTTACACCAAGCATGCACCTCTCCATGCTTCTTTGAGTTGTCTGCAGCCTTTGTATGTCTCTTTTAGTTAAGGTCCACGTCTCTGCACCATACGTAAGCACTGGAAGGATGCATTGATCAAACACTTTTCTTTTAAGACATAATGGCATATTGCTCTTGAAAATTATGCTGTTTCTTCCAAAAGCTCTCCAGGCAAGTTTTGTACGCCGATTAATTTCTTCATCAATGTGACCCTTACTTGATATCTGCTGTCCAAGATAAACGTACGTGTCTGTTATCTCCAGTTTTTCTCCATCAATCGATAAATCTTCATTTCTTGTAAAAGCATTGAACATCACTTTTGTCTTCTGAAAGTTCATTTTTAATCCCACTTCTTTACTCTTGTCAGCAAGTTCCTGGATCGTACTCTGCAGCTCTGGTGGGGTAGTTGCAAAAATGACTATGTAATCAGCAAAACGAAGGTGGGTTAGATAATCTCCATTAATCTTTATCCCTTTGTTTTCCCAGTTCAGTGATTGAAAGACATTTTCCAATGTGGCATTAAAGAGCTTCGGAGATATGGTGTCACCTTGTCTCACTCCCTTTCCGATTTTTATGTGTGTTGTATTTTCAAACAGCCGAATCTTTGCACTTGCATTTTCATAGATGTTATTAATAATATTAATGTAAGCATCTTCAATACCGCAGGATTTTAGAGCCATTGTAACTGCTGATGGTTTCACCGAATCAAAGGCTTTTTTATAATCGATAAAAGCCATTCATATTCCCTCGCTCTTTCAATTAGTTCTCTCAGTACGTGGATATGATCTATTGTGCTGTAGCCACTCCTGAATCCAGCTTGTTCTCTCGGTTGAGCCATGTCCAGTGTCACCTTCAAGCGGTGTGAAAGAACTTTAGTGAAGATTTTATAAACCACTGATAGGAGGCTGATAGGTCTGTAGTTCCTGAGATCCTCAATGTCACCTTTTTTATGTAGCAGGATCATTGTAGCGTTGTTCCAATCCTCAGGAATCTTCCCTTCATTAAGGCATCGAGTGAAAATTTGGGCGAGTACTGTTTCGATTTCTCCACTTGCTTCTTGTATGATGTCTAGAGTAATTCCATCTTCTCCTGGAGCTTTCCCCCGCTTCATGTTCTTGATTGCATGTGCAACTTCTGCTGGGAGGACTGGAAGAACTCTGGTACTGGTACCTTTCATGATGTCTGGAGTACATGTATCATCCCTTTCATATAATTTGGAGTAGAAATCTTTCACTCTTGTCAAAATTTCGCCTCTATTTCTTGTTACAGAACCATCTTCTTTTCTCAGTGCCATAATCTGTTTACTTCCCTTACTCAGATGTCCCTTTGCTATCTTTAGGCTTTGGTTGTTTTCAATTGCTTTCCTCACTAGTTCACAGTTGAACTTCCTTACGTCTTCAGTGATACTTTTTCGTACTGTCTTGCATAGCTCTATATATTCCACTTTGGAAGTCACATCTTCTTTAGTTGTCCTCATCTCTCTTCTTTTTTGCATCAACATTTTGGTTTTTCCTGATAATTTGTTCACATGCAACTTGTTCTTAGACCCAGCTAATTTTGTTGCTGTTTCCATAAGAGCTTTGGTTACTTTTCTGTTAACTTCAGAAATATCCACTTCTTCCAATGTTAGGCCTTCTAAAGCAGAGAATCTGTTCTTCAGTTCCAACTTGAAAGTATTATGGTGTTTTTTAGGTTGGTTATGTCAATACATTTTGTTTGTCTTATGAGCTTGCCACGTTCGAATTTAGTGTTGAGGTGCATCTTACATCTCACCAATCTATGGTCACTACCTGTGTTGAACTTGTTCAGCACACTGCAGTCTTGGATGACGAATTTTTTTGTTACACATAATAAAATCAATTTCACTTGTCGTCCCAATTGGATGTCTCCATGTCCATTTCCTGTGTGGCTTTTTCTTGAAAAAGGAGTTCAAGGTGAAAAATCCTTCTGCCTCTGCAAACTCAACGAGAGTATTTCCACGCTGGTTTCTATTGCCGTGACCGAATTTACCTACTGAAGTTTCATTCTGTTGCCGTTGCCCTATTTTTGCATTGAAATCTCCCATAATTATCTTCAAGTGCTGCTTACCTTTATTATTTAGATGACGAATTTCCTCATAAAATTCTTCAATTTCTTCTTCAGGATGACTTGTGGTGGGTGCATAAGTTTGAATAATCTGAGCCTGGTATCTTCTCGAGAGTTGGATAATGAGTCGTGCAGCTCTGTCAGAGGAACTTTCAACTTCTACCACTTTATCCTTCAGTTTCTTGTTTATTATAAATCCAACACCACTAGTTCTGCCAGTATCTGTCCCACGATAGTAGAAGAGATGTCTACTTTTCAGTTCAATGAGATCTTCTCCTTTTCTCCTTACCTCACTTAGCCCGACGATGTCCCACTTGATCCTTTGTAGTTCCTCTTCCAATTCAAGAAGTCTTGAATCAGAAGATAGGGAGCGTCCATTGTACGTAGCCAAGGTCTGCATCAGATGGCAGCCTAGTCCGGTCCTCCGGGGATTCTTAGCACCCTCTGCCTTCATGTCGCACTGGCCGCTGCCTTGGCCAGGTACATTCCAGCTGCCGGTGACTGAGGGCCAAGATTTAAGTTGTAGAATCATTTTGGAGGTGTTTGGCCATAACTCACCACGCTGGCCAAGCGGGTTGGTGAGTGGGGGATAGCATTTCCTCTGATCCCGTTGGTATAGTTATACCGCTATTGGCGGTCGTCAGAGCCCCTTTAGTGGGAACAGGATGCACCACGAGAAGGCGGGGTTGATATTTGTCAAGGAGAGGCTGTGATGTTAAGCATCATCTGACCTTACATCCCTTTTATTGAATATATGGTTATAAATTTAACCACTAACACTAAAAAGATGATTAACATAATTACTGACACTAAAAAAGTGAAGAAAATGATTAACAATTCGTATAAATTTGTACATAATTATAGAAAACATTTGGAGTCGCTTTTAATTTGTCCTTATTAATCTTCTTTATTATTATTATATTTTTTCTTACGGTGGATATGAAGGCTGAGCCAGTTGAATCCCGATTCCAAGGTCTTTGCTAGAAAGGAGTAGGCGGTAAGTCATAGCACTCACATTTTCAGCGGCAGAAGCGGCCACTGCTGTAATGCATGCCATTTATTTCGGTTGATCAGATGAAACAAAGTCATAAATGGCTCTGTTCATTTAAAAAAAAAATATGACAACTTAAAAAGATTCTTTTAAGATACCTTTGGAGAAACCAAGAATGAGTTAGCCAATCACAATAGGCCAAAAACCCTTACCACAGGAGGAGGAAAACCCTTTGAGAAGTGAAGTCTTTTGTCTCACCACCTTTGGGAATGGAACCCCAGAGTGGTCCTCCTAGAAATTATTAGTTTTTAAACTAAACAAGTCTCATTATTTAAATGTCTTCATTCCATTGTTGTGCATTGTGATTAAAAACATCCAGGATATTTTATCTACATAATATATGTGCAGTAGTATGTGTGAACTAAGTGTTTTCCCTTAGGATTGAAAGTTTTTAAGACAGACTTCATGAATCAGAATAACAAACAGATAAGATTTTAATTTTTTTAATACTCATTTTATATAATACAATATTATAATAAATAGCTTTTTTTAATAATAGATACTTGGGTTGATTACTGCAGACTAGAACCTGCAACTTGGTGAGGATGATGGCAAAGATATTGAGGAACTAACATGAAAGGTGTAAAGTGTTTTTAAGGTAATGCAAAAGAATCTATGTACTTCTGTAGAATATGTTTATCAGTTGCTCTTGGATTTTGGCCATTTCAGTAGGACATGTTTAAACTGAAGCATAAGAAAATCCTACATATGACTAACCAAAAAATATACTAAAAAGGAAACAAGTTGTTCATTGCCTTACATAAGTTTTTGATATTATAATATAAACTTTTTCAATACTTCAAATGTACTACTTAATGACAAATGCACCGCCGACATGGACTAGGTACATTAAATAGAAGTCATCGCTCTTTCCACGTTTACAAGTGAGTCACGGAAAAATTATCATCGGCCGCCACCGGGAATCAAACCCAGGGTCTCCCAGTTATG
This sequence comes from Macrothele yani, assembly GCA_039090855.1. NCBI lineage: Eukaryota > Metazoa > Arthropoda > Arachnida > Araneae > Macrothelidae > Macrothele > Macrothele yani. The sequence continues at coordinate 76,902,296 of CM077009.1, forward strand.
CGCCGAACATGCCTCCACTGCACCACAGCTGCCTCAAAACCCTCCAGACGTAACTGGGGGACCCTGGGTTCGATTCCCGATGGCGGCCAATGAGAATTTTTTCGTGACTCACCTGTAAACGTGGAAAGAACTATGACTTCTATTTAATGTACTACTTAATATACGGTAAGTTTCTCACTTGCACAGTTTCGGAGTTATGTGGTTGCATCTTGTAGCACATCTGCTTGCAACTATGACTACAAGATGGCACTGGTAAACTCGGCGATGGGAAAACACTGGATAGGCTGCCAGCTGTATATAAAAACAGTGACCATCGAGGATAGCTTATTGACGGTGTGCATCAGCATACAGTTGCGCCACTTTGTTTTCTATTTCTCTGGAGTTGTGTATTGGTTGTCCATTTGGATAGTAGCCATGTGTTTTCAACAAACATGGAAGGAAGAGACCGATTGTAACTATGGAAATAAAAATATAGATTATTAAACAGCATGAAATTCCCAATTCATAGACATTGCACGTGCTTACGAACTGAATGGGTTGACTGTGAGAACAATCGTAAATGACAACTAGAATAATGGAGCATGTGAAAAGTTCTGTGCCAATGCAGTCCACAATTATTTCCAAGAAAAGTGGAACATTGATTGAAGAAAGGGAAAAAATATTATTGATAATTTGGATAGAAGATATGCAAGAGCATTGAGTGCATATATGTCTTATGCTTATACAAGAAAGAGCTAGGAGTCTGTTTGAAGATGTAAAGCAAAAACATGGTGAAAGTACTTCAGGTACAACATTCATTGCAAGCCACAAATGGTTTCATTGATTTGAGGGCGAGAGCGAAACTGCACAATGTCAAAGTGACTGGTGAGGTAGTGGTGCAGACACAGTATCTGCAGCAGAGTTCCCTAAGACTTTGACGCAAATTATTGAGCATGAAGATTACCTACCACAACAGGTGTTTAGTGTTGATAAGATGGGGTTATTTTAGAAGAAAATGCCAGATCGTTCTTACATAGTGCAAGAAGAGAGAACAATGCCAGAGTTGTAAGAGTGTAATGTCCAAATACATATGTTCTAGTATGTTGCATATATGTCACTGTAAGCATGTGAATTTTCTTTGTTACATGTGCTGTTATATTTCAGCTTTTTTGCTGATTTTTTCATATACTATAGCATACCTGCCAACTCTTCCGGGTTTTCCGGACGTTTTCTGATTTTTCATACAGTTTTCTGGCCGAAAGAACTTTTCTTCCGGATTTTAAGATTTTCTGTGTTTTTTGCTAAAAATATCCCTATAAATAGAATATATAACAGAGATGGGAATTTTGCGCCATTGTGCGCCCGTGCCCGTTGTCATCGTCCGGACTTCTGCACGGTAAATTCTCCGTGCACATCGTTCCGCTTGATGCTGAATAAAGTCATGCGGTGGGAAGAAAAATTCAGAGACACCAAGTACTGCGGATTTTACATAGTTACTATGGAAATCGCCGGTCTCCTACGGACGACGGAAAAGATCGAGTATGTTATGGAAATCGTTGGTCCGCTACAGACGATGGAAAACATCGAGTATGCTATGGAAATCGTTGATCCGCTGCGAATGACGGAAAACGTCAAGTATGCTATGGAAATCGAAAATCTCAGTGAAATAACGTTATTAAACATCTGTGTAAAGTTTATTGTCGTAGTGAAAATAATTGGCAGTGAGACACGTAACACACAAAACATTAGAATAATTCTTGATGACGACATATCACGCTTCAGTTACGTAAAAATTACAAGTGTTAGGACAACGTTTCGGTAGCGACTTCTACCTTCATCAGCCATGGAATGAAATACATGGTATTAGCATCAGTTGTTGCCAGATCTCAAAATCATTTGGAAAGCTATTTTGAAATCTGGCAACAACTGATGCTAATACCATGTGTTTCATTCCATGGCTGATGAAGGTAGAAGTCGCTACCGAAACGTTGTCCTAACACTTGTAATTTTTACGCAACTGAAGCGTGATATGTCGTCATCAAGAATTATTCTAAAGTTTATTGTTATGCTTTCAAGATCCTAACACTTGTTAATGGGTTCTAAAGACCACCGTGAACTACTGCCAGTCCGTGTACGCACTTATTACCTTTACTTCAGGATTATTGGTGTTTGAGGAAAACTAGAAAAAGAAAAAAATGTTATCTCCACTTAGTGTTTCTCAACTGCAGCAGCAGGTCTGTGTCCCTGATAATGTTAAATAAAGCAGAAGAAAACAGTATAGCTTTGAAAAAAATAATAATAATGTGGACATTGAAAAGTGGCCAGGTACTTCTTAAGGAATCAGAAACAAAAAATGTCTGATATCCTGGCACGCATTGGGGGAAAAAAAAAAAAAAAAAAAAAAAAAGACAAAGAGCAATAAAAAAAAAAGTGAAATTCTGCATAGGCATCCAAAAGGATAGAATTTTTCTTGCTGACTTGTATGGGTGGAATGTTTCAAAATCTAGTAAATTATATGTAATTGACTTCTTTATTAATCTTTCCCTTGTTTTGTTGAAGTACATATAAATATTTGTGTGTAGCTGTTGCAAAACAAGATATACAGTTTTAGCTCTGTGTGGACACTTTATATTGTATAGCAAACTAACATCAGAAAAATCTTCCTGATTATTATGTAATCTTGTGGATTTTTTGGCAATCTTCTGGTTTTTCATTAAATTTAGTTAGCAGCTATGCTATAGTAATAGTTTTAGCTTTAACTGTTTCTCGAAATGAACGTGCATGTCAGCAATTCACAGTAATTAAGCACCTTTCGATTTACGGAGAAATCTTTGGAATGAATTAATTGTGTAAGTCAGGGACTTACTGTAATTATAGTGCATTGCTACAAAACATCCAACAGTTTAAATTCTTTAAGGTCAAACAGCATCATAAATATTAAGAAAATTTGAAGTTTCTAGTTTCTTTATTCATCTTGTCCCCCACTCAGGATAGTCTTTTGTGTTGCTAATTTAAGCCTAAAGAAGAACCAACAAGGAATTTTGTATGTGTGCGTTCATGTGGTATTATTATCTGTGATTCGCTTTTTCTTTTCTCTGCAGATTTTCTGTGTGTTGCTTTTCAAGCTCAGTAACTGAGAAGGCACTTTCTAATTCCCTCTCGAATCACATTATTGTTGCAATAGAGCCTCTGCTTCTTCATGTGTCCCACAATAGGCAGTTTCAGGACTGTGTACAGAATAATGCCTATGAAGGTAAATTGCTTGTACCTGAAGTTTAAATTTAATTTTACTATTAAGCAAAATATTTTGTTTTCTTTTTCTTTTCTTTCCTTTTTTTGTTTTTTTTTGTTTTTTTTTGTTGTTGTTGCTAACAAACAAAACAGATTGTTTGCTGTTTGGAGTTAATACTAAAATGTTTTATGTATAAAAGGCCAATTTTATAAACCAGTTTCTGTTGTTTTGCATGGCATTGTATTTGAAGTATGTAAGCAATAGTAAATTGTTTGCAGTTGATCTTTGAAACTGTGTCTGCAGTAGGGAATAACCATAATTTTGTACTGGGAATTTTAATTCACTGCAGTGTCCCAAGTGCTTTATTGTGAAATTTTAGGTTGTTGCAGATATGAAATGTTAGAATATTGATAGAAACTTTAAGTGCCCAGATATGTGCAAATAAATTTTATTTTATTCATCAAAATAATCACTGTCAGCAGCAACACACTTTTGCCAATGACATACAAGCTTGTGTATGCCATCATGAAAAAAGTCAAGGTCTGTGATGTGACAAACTCATGGAATGCTGTCTCAACTAATGCTTGATTGGGAAATGATTTACCCTGTAGAGAGCGATGTCCAGTTGATTGAAGAAGTGATAGCCTATAGGGGAGAGGTCAGGTCATGTGAATAAGGTGGATGCTCCCAGAATAATTCTCATCCCTCTGTTTTGCAATTTTTACAATATTTACAGCTGTTCTCTGATTCTACCAAATATAACAGAGTCGGATAGTAAGAGAAATGAGGTAACCCTAAAGGAAATCGTAAAGGAGTTTCCTGAGACAAGAAACTACAACATTCAAGTGAATTGTCTCATTGCATGGGCCCCAGTTATGATTTGCACCTTCTTAAAAATATATATATATATATATATATATATACTTAAGAGCAAAACTGAAGACTAAGGAAAAACTTTAGAATTTAAAACGAAGGTTGCAAAATAACCTGAAAATCAAAACGCGCAACGCAGCAGTTTTGAAAATTCAGAATTCACATTCTATAAAGAAGATACCTAAGCAAAAAAATACAAATATAATTTTGACTCACACCTAGTACAACATAGAAAAGGTTATGTATCTACCTGTGTGAGTAAAAGGAGAAAAGATAAAAAAATAAAATAAAACAACTGAATGTAGAAGGTGTCGAGAATACTGAGCCTTGGCTTTATCAAGGACCAGCAAAAACTCTGCATTTTCTCACTTCCACAAAGACCTAGTTGGAAATGGGTTTCTGCAAGGCCATAGATGCAAGTAACATTCCCACCTAAAATAGTTTAAAAAATATATATGTCATGTCCTCCGTAGAGTTGCATGACCTAGCACTAGTTAACAATTTCGCTTGCATCCATTAACCTTCCTGGCCCGACCCATGCTCTTCATCTGTTACTATTAAACAGAGAGAAGAAGATTAAAGAGAACTCAAGCTGTGAGAGTGACATAATAATTAGAAATGATTTTCAGCCATAACGAAATTCCAAGTTTGTTTGAGAGAGAATTTAAACCTGAAAATCAATGCAAAAGAAATCCAAATTTTTACATTGCAATTAAAAAAGGAAATATTAATTTTTAACGAACAGATTTTTGAAAGAAAACTTGAGTCTAAAACCCCCTACTCTACAACTTATGACAGCACGAAAACGAGAATAAGTTAAAGATAATAATTAACTAAAGAAAACTTTGTGAAAGTTATATACCTTAAACAGTTAGTTGCAATATGTACAAAGTATTTCAGCAGTGCTTTAAGTGCATAATTAATTAGTTATTAAGAACTTAACTACTTTGAAAAAACAGCGCATAGACAGCGCATAGAAAAGGAACAAGCTTAGCCATCTTCTGTTCCTAGGTACCCCAAAAGACGCTCAAAGTTACAAAGAAAAGAAAGAGTTAAAACCCGCAAAAATGTTAACAGACAAACCAATGCCTAAAAGCTGAAAAGCTAAAAAACGACAGAGAAAAAGTACAAGAAGTACAAACATTGAACTTATAAAACCTAGAACCCAAAAACAAGGAAGAGAGCTTACCTCTTGTGTGACAAAAACTTTTCTCCTCACAAGAGAAGAACATGGCTGACCTCTTCCGCCACTCCCTACACGCTGGGGGGCAGTGAGGGTGGGGCTGATGGCCTCCTCATACAGCAAGAAACCAACGTGCGGAGATTTTAACCCGAGAAAAAAAAATATAAACTTAAGACTGTGGATCTGTATGATCAGAAAGAGCAGAATTAACTCTCCAGAATACATGAGAAATATTATAAAATACACGAGCAGTGTATTTAATAATCTTTGCATGTATTAAATTACCTTAGTGAGCTTCTATAGATTAATCAGAATCTTATTAATTTTAATGTTGGTTTTACTATTTTTAGTATAGCTATCCTAGTGATGAATAACTAGTTTTCTTTTTTTAACCTTTTCTATGTTGTACTAGGTGTGAGTCAAAATTATATTTGTATTTTTTTGCTTAGGTATCTTCTTTATAGAATATATATATATATATATAGCAAATGTAAGGTCAGGTGATGCGTAACATCACAGCCTCTCCTTGACAAATGTCAACCCCGCCTTCTCGTGGTGCATCCTGTTCCCACTAAAGGGGCTCTGACGACCGCCAATAGCGGTATAACTATACCATCGGGATTAGAGGAAATTCTATCCCACACTCACCAACCCGCTTGGCCAGCGTGGTGAGTTATGGCCAAACCCCTCCAAAATGACTCCACAACTTAAATCTTGGCCCTCAGTCTCCGGCAGCTGGAATGTACCTGGCCAAGGCAGCGGCCAGTGCGACATGAAGGCAGAGGGTGCTAAGAATCCCCGGAGGACCGGACTAGGCTGCCATCTGATGCTGACCTTGGCAACGTACAATGGACGCTCCCTATCTTCTGATTCAAGGCTTCTTGAATTGGAAGAGGAACTACAAAGGATCAAGTGGGACATCGTGGGGCTAAGTGAGGTAAGGAGAAAAGGAGAAGATCTCATCGAACTGAAAAGTGGACATCTCTTCTACTATCGTGGGACAGATACTGGCAGAACTAGTGGTGTTGGATTTACAATAAACAAGAAACTGAAGGATAAAGTTGTAGAAGTTGAAAGTTCCTCTGACAGAGCTGCACGGCTTGTTATCCAACTCTCGAAAAGATACCAGGCTCAGATTATTCAAACTTATGCACCCACCACAAGTCATCCTGAAGAAGAAATTGAAGAATTTTATGAGGAAATTTGTCATCTAAATAATAAAGTTAAGCAGCACTTGAAAATAATTATGGGAGATTTCAATGCAAAAATAGGGCAACGGCAAGAGAATGAAACTTCAGTAGGTAAATTCGGTCACGGCAACAGAAACCAGCGTGGAAATACTCTCGTTGAGTTTGCAGAGGCAGAAGGGTTTTTCATCTTGAACTCCTTCTTCAAGAAAAAGCCACACAGGAAATGGACATGGAGACATCCAAATGGGACGACAAGTGAAATTGATTATATTATGTGTAACAAAAAATTCGTCATAGAATACTGCAGTGTGCTAAACAAGTTCAACACAGGTAGTGACCATAGATTGGTGAGATGTAAGATGCACCTCAACACTAAACTTGAACGTGGCAAGCTCATAAGACAAACAAAATCTATTGACATAACCAACCTTAAAAAACACCATAATACCTTCAAGTTGGAACTGAAGAACAGGTTCTCTGCTTTAGAAGGCCTAACATCGGAAGAAGTGGACATCTCTGAAGTTAACAGAAAAGTAACCAAAGCTCTTATGGAAACAGCAACAAAATTAGCTGGGTCTAAGAACAAGTTGCATGTAAATAAATTATCAGGAAAAACGAAAATGTTGATGCAAAAAAGAAGAGAGATGAGGACAACTAAAGAAGATGTGACTTCCAAAGTGGAATATATAGAGCTATGCAAGACAGTACGACAAAGTATCACTGAAGACGTAAGAAAATTCAACTGTGAACTAGTGAGGAAAGCAATTGAAAACAACCAAAGCCTAAAGATAGCAAAGGGACATCTCAGTAAGGGAAGAAAACAGATTATGGCACTGAGAAAAGAAGATGGTTCTGTAACAAGAAATAGAGGCGAAATTTTGACAAGAGTGAAAGATTTCTACTCCAAATTATATGAAAGGGATGATACATGCACTCCAGACATCATGAAAGATACCAGTACCAGAGTTCCTCCAGTCCTTCCAGCAGAAGTTGCACATGCAATCAAGAACATGAAGCGGGGAAAAGCTCCAGGAGAAGATGGAATTACTGTAGACATCATACAAGAAGCAAGTGGAGAAATCGAAACAGTACTCGCCCAAATTTTCACTCGATGCCTTAATGAAGGAAAGATTCCTGAGGATTGGAACACCGCTACAATGATCCTGCTACATAAGAAAGGTGACATTGAGGATCTCGGAAACTACAGACCTATCAGCCTCCTATCAGTAGTTTATAAAATCTTCACTAAAGTTCTTTCACACCGCTTGAAGGTAACACTGGACATGGCTCAACCGAGAGAACAAGCTGGATTCAGGAGTGGCTACAGCACAATAGATCATATCCATGTGCTGAGAGAACTAATTGAAAGAGCGAGGGAATATGAACTTCCATTGTGCATGGCTTTTATCGATTATGAAAAAGCCTTTGATTCGGTGAAACCATCAGCAGTTACAATGGCTCTGAAAACCTGCGGTATTGAAGATGCATACATTAATATTATTAATAACATCTATGAAAATGCAAGTGCAAAGATTAGGCTGTTTGAAAATACAACACACATAAAAATTGGAAAGGAGTGAGACAAGGTGACACCATATCTCCGAAGCTTTTTAATGCCACATTGGAGGGTGTTTTTCAGTCACTGAGCTGGGAAAACAAGGGGATAAAGATTAATGGAGATTATCTAACCCACCTTCGTTTTGCTGATGACGTAGTCATTTTTGCAACTAGCCCATCAGAGCTGCAGAGTATGATCCAGGAACTTGCTGACAAGAGTAAAGAAGTGGGATTAAAAATGAACTTTCAGAAGACAAAAGTGATGTTCAATGCTTTTACAAGAAATGAAGATTTATCGATTGATGGAGAAAAGCTGGAGATAACAGACACGTACGTTTACCTTGGACAGCAGATATCAAGTGAGGGTCACATTGATGAAGAAATTAATCGGCGTACAAAACTTGCCTGGAGAGCTTTTGGAAGAAACAGCATAATTTTCAAGAGCAATATGCCATTATGTCTTAAAAGAAAAGTGTTTGATCAATGCATCCTTCCAGTGCTTACGTATGGTGCAGAGACGTGGACCTTAACTAAAAGAGACATACAAAGGCTGCAGACAACTCAAAGAAGCATGGAGAGGTGCATACTTGGTGTAACCAGGAGAGATAAGAAGAGGAACTCGTGGATCCGAAAAATGACAAGAGTGGAAGACATCATGATCAGAGTTAAATCCCTGAAATGGCAATGGGCTGGACATACTGCCAGAAGGACAGATCATCGATGGACAGCCGAAATTTTAGATTGGATTCCAAGGGACAGGAAAAGACCGAGAAGAAGACCACATGGGAGATGGGTGGATGAAATTCGAAAGTATGCAGGGGTGACATGGAGGAGACTGGCACAAGACAGACCGTTGTGGAGGAAACTTGGGGAGACCTTCGTCCAGCAGTGGATTGATAATGGTTGACAATGATGATGATGATGATGATGATGATAGCAAAATTTGCTGCTTGGTTTTGCATTTCTCTCTATATATTTATTTAGCCAAACACAGAAAAAAAAAAAAAAACCACACACACAAACTTACAATCTGAAAACCAAATGCACAAAAGCAGCAGTGAAAAATTCTCAGAAACAACAACTAACAAAGCAGAAACAACCACAACAGAAAAAAAAAACAAAAAAACCTCCAAAGCTAACGAGTAGGGAGAAAAAAACTAAAAAACAGGAATGCAGAAAGGGTTGAAAATGCTGAGCCTTGACTTTATCAAGGACCAGCAAAACTCTACTCACTTCCACAAAGACCTAGTTGAAAATTGGTTTCTGCTATGTCATAGATGCAAAAAGTATAAGTCCCCAAAATTACCAAATTAACAGAACTGCCCACAAAGGTACAGAAACTTTAAAATTAAGCAAAAAAAAAAAAAAAAAAAATTGCTTTACATCTAGGACATACCTAGGCCCAGCCCATAGCTCATCATTTTTCACAGAAGCATAAGAACTTATGTACAGAGGCCACAAATATTGTGAGAAAAACTTAGAATTTAGAGCCAAGAAATGTGGGAGAAAGACGGCGATTTTTTTTACAGGAACACAGCAATGCAAAAATTGCCCTACTTGTAAGAAGACAAAAAAAAAAAAAAAAAAAAAAACGGGCAAAGATGGCATAAATAATAAAATTCTGAAAACATTACCGGAAGGGTATGTGCAAACCCTTACTAAAATATACAATTGTGCCATTAAATTAAATTATTTCCCGGATGATTGGAAGACAGCAGAGGTAATATTATTACCCAAGCCAGGTAAAAACCTGGCAATTCCTGAAAATCACAATCAAAATAAAAAAAAAATCGCCAAGTACAAGGATTTTATTTGTAGCCAAAAGTTCCACATTATTTTTTTTTTTAACAGCAGTACCACATGGCCAAAAACACATGGTACCCAAGGGAAAAACTCAACCACGATCTACAGCAAAAAAAAAAAAAAAAAAAAAAGGGCAAATAAATGATACAACTCCTGTGTTAAGGAATAAAAAGCAGAGAGAAAAGGAGCAAATAACAGAAAACTTTACAGACAGTTCCCACGATACACAGAATGACTTTAGACAAAGACACGTAATATAAAACATTGGAAAGATACTTAAAAAAATATAGGAATGCTTTAAACATAGGGCAAATACACAAAAGTACTGCTTAACAATGAAAGTTGATGCATAGCCATGAGGTCAAAATGTTTCACAAGATCTAGGCAAAATAAGGCCAACAGCAAGAAACAAAACGCTAGTAAAAAGCAAAGCCAAAAAAGAAAAATTTTAATTTCAGCAAGCACAGAAACGAGAAAAAACTAAAAACCTTTCAAAAGGAAGAAATGAAAGGACTTACCTACAAAGCTTCCTGCTAGTTCTCTACCCACGTACAAAATGGCCGATTCAAATATGGCGGTTAAGGAAGAGAAGGCATGGAGACTTGGAGACTGTCCCACACAAAAGCACACCACATACAATATTCCACCAATCAAAAAATTCCAAAGCGAGAAAGATGACCTGTTTGTCTGGTAAGAACAAAAACTCACCGGAATACACGAAAAATATCATCAAATACATCTGATGTGTATTTAATAATTTTCATCTGTATTAAAATACCTTAATGTACATCTACAGACAAAACAGTTTCTTATTTAGTTTTACCATTTTTATGTTAGCTGTTCTTGAGATCGAATATCTATTTTACATTTTAAACTTTTTTTGTAATTATTTAATTATAGATTATAAACTTTTTTGGGGGAATTTTTTAATATTTTATTATTTTTATATTTATAATAAAACTGTCCTGTCCATAGCATTAAAGGTTCCAAATAGTTAGTTAATATACATTCTCTAGACCAACTTCCAAAGTAGGCTTTCATTGGCCAGAATAATTTTATGTTATGTGATGTAATTAAATTAGATCTGCTAACCTAACTCTATTTTTGAGAACCATTTTTCTTAAGACTATTTAAAAAAATGAGCTGGAACTTGGTTGTTTATAAAACTATTTAATAGGATACTAAATAATAACGCAAGGAACTGTACACCAACTATATATAAGATAGTACAACTATACTAGTTATCCAAATTTATTGGCATAGATAAAATCAAGGTTTCCAAGCTTTCGCACATCAAGACAGCAAACTGTAGTTTGCTGTCTACCTTCCTTGAGAAAGCCATTTGGTTGATGTGCGAAAGCTTGGAAACCTTGATTTCATCTACGCCAATAAATTCGGATAACTAGTATAGTTGTACTATCTTATAATAGATACTAATGTGTTCATGGAAATTCGAATTATTGCTGCATATTCTGGAAATTCTAAGTACCTGCAAAATAAGTACAGTCTCTATTACTTTGGTTGAGATATTATTATTCCAGTGCAAATATTTAATTACTCCGAAAGGAAAATTCTTTCTTTTATCGAATAGGCTAATGGTACGGTTACCAACCATAATAACCAGGAGCTTAAATTCTTAGATTTAAACTTAAGTTTGATGTTCCTAATCCACGTCAACTGTGTATTTATTATTCATTTGCCTTCTAGTTACTTGTTCAGTTGCTGCTGTTCATCTTTGCTGAATCCCCAGTATCATGCGGGGCTCCAAATAAGCAACCTGCCATGTGGTTTGGCAGTGTGTCGTATGTGAGTCTGGAGGATATCGAGGTCGCTGTGGTGCAGTGGAAGCATGTCTGAAGCGTAACTGGAAGACCCTGGGTTCGATTCCCAGTGGCGGCTGATGAGAATTTTTCCATGACTCACATATAAAAAAACGTGGAAAGAGCAATGACTTCTATTTGATGTTCCTAATCCACGTCATGTGTGTATTTATTATGGTTTCCTATTAGTGCAGGAGTCAGACAAGGTTCTGTAATGTCACCATGGCTGTTTAATATATTTATGGATGCGTGCATGCGTGATGCCAAAATAGATAATACTGGTTTATGTCTTGGTGATATCCGTGTGTGCAGATTGCTGTATGATGATGGCACTGTCCTGTTGGCAGAGAGCAAAAATGAGTTGCAGAGTATGTTGTCCCAGATGTAAGAAGTTTGCATGAAATTCAAACTGAGTATAAATAAGGAAAAAACCAAAGTTATGTATGGTTTTTGAGAAAGGTTTCTTCGCCAGGTGGCGTAGATGTATATCTTATTTTTGTCAATATCTCTGCTTCTAATTTTCCAATTTGAAAAATTTCTTCTTTGTAGGATAGAGTTTCTGGTGTGACATGTTTTTCATATAATTTCAAAATTTTCAAGTAATTTATTGACTTTCCGCTAGAAGTAAAGGTAAATTGCGCTTTTCCCAATATCTCTGCTTCTAAAACTCCGATTTGAAAAAAATCTTCATGCACCGGGTACAGCTCCCGGTGGAAAATGTTTTGATTGTAATTTCTAATTTTTTATAAAATATAGTTTGGCCGCCAGGGGGCGTAAGCGCTAATTTCTGCTTCCTAGGTATTTCCATTAAAATCTGAGCTTCTAAAATCTCGATTGAAAAAATTCTTTCATGGGCAGATACCGCTCATGCCGATAAACATTTGAGAATATTTTCTTCTTAAAATCATGTATGGTTTCTCCACTAGGGGGTGTAGATGTATTTATGGCAATATCTCTGCTTCTAAGAGTCAGATTTGAAAAATTCCTTCTTTGCTAGAAAGCGTTTCCAGTGTAAAATGTGCTCATATAATTTCAAAATATTCAAGCTATACATAGACTTCCCACTAGGGGTGTTAAAGTAAATTGTGTTTTCCCCCAATATCTCTGCTTCTAAAATTACGATTAGAAAACTTCTTTATGCCCTGGATACAGCTGCTGATAGGAAATGCTTTGCCTATAATTTCCAATATTTGATAAAGAATGGTTTAGTTTGATTTGATCAATATTTGATAAAGAATGGTTTAATTTCTGTGTCTGATGTATTTGTAGCAAAATCTGAGCTCCTGAAAACTCGATTGAAAAAAATTGTTTCGTTGACCGATACCGCTCACATCAAAAGACCTCTTGAGAATACTTTCTCCTTAAAATAATGCATGGTTTTCCCGCCAGGGTGCGTACAGGCATATCTTATTTTTGTTGATATCTCTGCTTCTAAGACTCCGATTTGCAAAATTCTTTCTTTGTTGGAGAGCGTTTCCTTGGGTAAATGTTTCTCATATAATTTTAAATTTTTCGTAGCTCACAAGTCTGCCACCAGAGGGTGTAAGTTCACATTTCCGTTTACAGCAATATCTGCTTGACTAAAAACCCGATTGATAAACTTCTTTCTTTGGTCAGATACTATTAACTATGCAAACTGTGTGTGTATTTTCTTTCCAAAATAGTGCACAATTTCGCTGCTAGGAGCGCATATGCTTATTCTGTTTTTCTCAATATCACTGTTTTTACATGTGCGATTTAAAAAATTCTTTCAACACTGGATTTCATTTATCTTGAACACTCAAGGCTAGTATATGAGGAATTTTGTAGTTCACAGTTCTGTCAGTAGGTGGTGTTTTTGTACTTGAGTTTGCAGCTGTATCGCCACTTCTGAAAACGCTATTGAGAAATTTCTTCTTCACTGTATGCCATCGCTGCAGCAGAGATGTGGAGCATTATCCTTTTTAAGTAATGCAAAGATTTCTCACTAGCTGCGTAAAGGTTGAACGCTTTTACCATGAAAAATAATTTTCGCCTATTTTCAACTTCTGCACTATGCAAAATTCTTCCATTAGCAGGCGTAAACTTATATAATGTTTCCTTTTTTTATATTTCTTCTTTTAATTGTTCGATTTGAACATCTCTTTGTCTCTGGTACCTTCCTTGTAGTATGAGAAACTTTTTGTTCACCATTTGTTAATTTTCGTTACATGCTTTTTAGCCGCTGGTAGAACTAAGTAGATGTTTCTATATCTGGATGTTTTATTGATTGTTGGAACCAGTTGATTGTTTTCCAAATCGGTTCCATTGATTTTGAATAGCTTTGATAAATTTAATTCGCGCCAGAATGGATTCAAAAGACGTGCTTATTACATCCCGAAATTCGGTGTCTTCTTTCTTGTTTTTATCTTGTCAGATTCACAGGAACTTCCTTTCTTTCTTAATAGCTTGTTTTAAGGATTAATGTTTTTTCCCCAGATAATTCTTTGTTGAGAATCTTTTAATTTCAGTTTTAATTCTTCTGTTTTTTTATTTGATGATTTTATTTTCATTACTAACTTGTGCATGAAGTTGTGACATTTTACTTCCCTGCATCTTAGCAGAAAACTTATATTGTGCTAATCAAACATTGCATGGATTTTTATCATAATTTATTTTATTTGCATTGCCTTTTTTTTATCCTTTTTTTCTCAGAATTGATTTATTTATGCAATTTAAAATATCTTTTTGATTAGTTTTTTCGTATCATATGCATTTAGTGCTAATTTTCTATTTATCCACATAATAAAGCTATGAAACCTTTCATAGTTAATTGTTCTGTGCATCGTTGGTTTTTGCTCCCATCGTGTTTGTCGCATGCAAATTTACTTACAATAGCATTGGGTAAATGGCCACCTGCCTCTACTAATATTCTTGGATCTAAAGAGCACAAGAGTTGTCAAAAATTCAAGGAGAGTTATTCGTAAGAATTTCCGTGTCTAAAATCATCTCGGGTATCCGAAAACCGTAGGTTTTGTTCCGTGTGCTGATGATTTTCAACCGCACATGGAGGAAAAGACGATTGCGGTCAGTATTTTCACTGTAAAAAACAGGAGGAATAACCATAAGTGTGTGGCATCACACACTTATGACATAACATATTTATTAAAAGGTGGGGTTGAAATAGTATGTATTTTTTGTGTATCTACTCAGTTTTTTTAAGGGTATTTAGGTATGTTGCAAAATTTATCCAAGTATTGTCCCCCATCCAAATTAAAATGTTGCTAAAAATGTAGCAGTGTACTCTGGGAAATACGCATGCTACCATGCAAATTTTAATGCAGGGACTTGACTTCACTATGGAAAAACTACAGGCACCACACATATGGACTAAAGATCCAGACTTACAAATTTTGCTAGTAGACATTGGCCACCAGGACCAAAATTGTTAGTGGCCATAAAAACAAAACTCAGTGGCCAAACTTTGAAAAAAAAATCAAATTGTATATTTCATACTAAATTATTTTTATAAAATTGCTTAATATAATATCAGTATGTTTTATTTTGCATATTTCAGTTATAGTATTCTTAAAAGTTGAAACTGAAGTAATAATAAACAATGCAGGAGAGTGGAACATTGCACGGGGAGGGGAGTGCGCTTAGGCGAGAAATCTTTGCACTGTCTGACTTCTGGTTTTGGAAATTTTCCTGCTATTTTCAAGCTGTAATACAAATATTTATGTAGTTAAATATTACTTAACAATAATACTGAGCAGAGGCAACATCGCGAGAAAAAAAGGAATTACGATTGTGGAAAAAATCTGAATTCCGTCGACCTTCCGTTTTCAAAATTTTCGTAAAGATGGAATTCCGTCCTTCGACGAACATCCCCTGTCATGCCCCCGTGTTCACTGGTTCATTGATCTCGCGAATGGCCAAAATAATAACGAAAAAGTCGGAATTCCTTGATTTCGCGGAAGAATCTGATGCCTGAAGATTACGGAGAAATTTTTGCGGCGTCTTACCTCCATTTTCGCACATTGTTGCCTACAGTTTCAAGCTGAAATACATATTTAACAATAAAACTTTACACTAAGGCAACATCGGGAGAAAAAAATTACGATTACTGTAACTTTTTCACTTCATTCAACTACTGTTTAAGTTTTCGAAAATTTTGAGACACGAAATACCGTCTCCATACGGAACTCCCCCGCCCACCCACCTGCAAATTGTCTTCAGTTTTACACTGAACCTGAGAATGATATAAATTATGACAAAAAAATAAAAAACCCTGAATTCCGCGAATCCGCTTAAAAATCACATGCATATCATAAAACAACAAAAATTAAAAAAAAAATTAAAATTCATAGATTCCGTAGTTTCGGCAGCGAGGTTCGTAGTTCTGCAGTCAGCCAACTAAATCCGTAGAAACTACGGACATTCCATAGTAGTTCGCTGGTAGGGAAATATTATTACAGTACAACCTTGAAAATCCGGAATCGTCCGGAGATCCGGACTATGCCGATTCCGGATTTTAGAATTTTCCTATGGACTATGCAGGCTTTCAGTGAACATTCATTAAAAATAATAAAAAGAAAATGCCTTAACTTCTAAAGTTTTCATTGGATTTTGACGAAATTTCACATGAGAGTTTATTTTGACGTGCCTTGGTTACTGTAAAATTTGCATTCAGTTATTTAAAAAATTGGAGAATTTTTTTAAATAAAAATTTCTCCCAGTTGGACTTTTCCAATGCGAGACAGTTGAGCTGTACACCACAGGCTTTCATCCTCACCGCAACCCTGCGGACCGTGTTCCCTCACGATGACCCATCAGCCTTGGTGCATTCTTTGTGATCAAAAACCGATGCCCTCGCCTTTTTTACAAACTTTTTTTTTTCTTCTTTTCTGCTGTTCAAGCAGAATGAAAAAGGTGATGGGCGACTTCCGTACAACTCAAGTTTTGTGCCATTTCGTGCGATTTCCGTACATTTGGAGTAAAATTTTTCTAAAATGTGTGAAGTCCGTACAAGTTAAATAAAATAAATGTTTTTCCCGTACAGGTCGCCACAATTGGCGATTTAATCAAACATTTTTAGTCGCCACGACGATGAAGTTTATCGCCAATGGCGACATGGCGACCGTGAGTCTGAATCTTTAATATGGACTACTGATAACTTCCTTCAGATGTTGGCATCTCTGCATCAGTTTTGTGTCCAATTCTTTTGTTGACATTTTGATAAGAGCTGTTTATAAGTAAAGCATGTTCCCATTTACAGACAATATTGGAATGGAACATAAACTTCTGGAGAAGCAAGAGAATATCTGTCTTTTGAAAAAGTTAAATGGCAACAGGATTTGATTTTACAACAAGGGTGTCTGTAACTGAGTTTTTGTGCAGATTTGGGTGAATCTGATAGTATATGTAGTATTAAAAGGAATGGAGCCTGTTAGCATATAACTGATTCTGGCTGAGCAATGCATTAGAGCCTGAAACCCACCACTGGCAACTTTCGTCACTTTACTCGTTTACTGTCTGCTGTCCTGGAATCATTGGCCAAAATACCACCAAAACATTTCCAACAATTGTAGATTCTATGCCACAACAACATTGTGGCATGGAACTGGTGGCTTACTGCTGTTGTGAAAGCAAAAAGTGGACTTGCACATCATTATGTGGGCATGTACTAGTATAATAAATTGTCCTTTTAAGTGTGTGTGTGTGTATATATACTTAAGAGCATTGCCGAAAACATAAGAAAAACTTAACTTGGTATGAGTCAAAAATATTTTTTGCTTCAGTCTCTTCTTAATAGAATGTGTGTGTATATATATATATATATATATATAGCCAAGAGCAGAGTCAAAGACAAATTTTTTACCTAAGAATTTAAAACTAAATTTTCTAAAAAACCTGAAGATCATGATGCACAACGCAGCAGTTATGAATATTCAGAATTCACATACTATTAAGAAGAGACAGATGCAAAAAAATCTTTATCTGGTACTAAAACAACTAAGAAATACTCAAACACCAACAGGTATGAGTAAAAAGGAGATAAAGTAATAGCAACCTGAATGTAGAAAGTGTCAAGAATGCCGAGCCTTGGCTTTATCAAGGACCAGCAAAACTCTGCAATTAATTACAGTTCTGATTGAACAGGTGAAAAGTTATCTTCAAAATCAATTCCATGTGTTTGGGAACATCCTTTTGCAACTAATCATGCTTTCAATTTTTCAATACTTCCATCTTCATTAAGTTTCGTTTTGAGAACCTACTTACACCCAATAACTCTCTTGTGTTTTGGTCGAGCTGTCACTTCCCAGGCTTTTTCCTTGACGAGGGTACCATATTTACATTGCATTGTGCTCTTCTAATCATTAAAATGTTCTCCATTAAAGGGCCCAGATAAACTCAGATTTGTTTCAATGTTACTTACGATCTGAATGGTTTCATTATTTTTTGTGAGACTCTTTTGACGTTCTTTTGCTGGTCTCTCTGGTTTCCCTGTATGGATTTTTTTTTTTTTTACTACCAGATGTTCTGCATGACCTTTGGTTGGAGGCAAAGAGGAACTTTGCGCTTTCGAAAAGTCTGACATAACTTCTTCTCTTTTCTCTGCATTGGTTGCAATTTCCTCACTTGGTGGGGATGGGGCATCTTTCACTCCTATACCCAGAGCTGACGTTTCGGGTGTCATAAATTCTATTTCAGAGCCAGAAGGAAGATTGTCTTCAAATTCATCAATAAAATGCGCATCACGACTAGTGATTATTTTTCTGAAATTCTTATTCCACAGCCAGTATGCTTTTGATTCAACTGAGTATCCAACAAAAATATGTTTGTGAGATCTAGGATCAAATTTTCCTTTCAATCATTTGTTTAGAACATATGCTTTCTGTCTGAAAGTCTTCAAGTATGATACATTTGGCTTGATGCCAAAAAATGCTTCATATGGAGTGACATTTTTGTTTAAACTCCATGTAGGGGCACTGTTTCTGAGAAACACAGTACAGTTTATTGCTTCTGTTCAAAAACTTGCAAGAATTAACAAGCACCTGGCCATTTCCACAATCATATGATTATGTTGCTCGGCCACTCCATTTAGTTTAGTTGTTAGAATTACTGATTTTTCTCTATAAATTCCCTGCTGTTCAAGATAACTCTTGAATTCTGCTCCACAATATGCAAGGCCATTATCTGTACAGAGACTGAGTGTTTTGATTTTCTCTCCAGTGCGATTCTGCAGAGCGGCCTCGAACTTTAGAAAGGCATTTTTGACCTCATCTTTGGTTTTGAGAAAGCTTATTTCTATGTAGCAGGACATATTATCAATGAAAATGACAAAATAGCACGAATCACCAAGAAATAGGGCTCTCATAGAGGGCCACAGGTGTCTGAATGAACGAGGTGTAATAAATGTTTACTTTCAAATTTCAATTCTTTTGAAAACGTTTTTGTAGTTTGCTTCCCTTGGATACAAACCTTACAGTTCTTTAAGGTATCCTTGTTGATGAAGGATAAGCCTTGAATTATTCTTTCAGTCTTTAGTTTCTTTAAACCACTTTCATGCAGTGCTCGTATTTTTGATTTCTCCTTTGAAAATCAGTGACTGCTGCAGCATTTTCGATGCCTGCAATTACGTTATACAAATCTCCTTTTCATATTGCACTGAGGATTACAGTTCCATTCACTTCCACTATTCTTGCTTCTTTTTCAGTGAAAATGATGGAGCAGTTGTTCATTGTAACATTTGATGTGGACAGCAGGTTGCTTTTAATTCGGGAACACATTACATGTTCTCTAGTCAGATCATTTTTACTTACTTCCCATCTGGTACCGCAATGTGGACAAATCCTTTTCCTGTTATTTGTTATTTCAGCAGTCTTGTCGACAGATAGCTTCATGAATGAGTTTGTCTGTTTATTTATTTTTTATTTGGAAGAACAGGCTTTCGTCACACACACATTGTGCATGTGAGAAGTAGCTCCACTGTTCAGACACCAAGATGTTTTCTCGTTATGGATGGCATTCATAGAAATAGCTGTATATTTACTCTCATTTGAGGATTTTACTATCGTCGAGGCTTCTTGTTTTGAAGATGCAGCCTTTCTGTCGGCTATTTTCTTATGGCATTCAGAGGCTTTGTGCCCAAACTTTGAGCAGTAATTAAACCTGTAGTTTCGAAATACCTTGTTATTACTGGTATTTCTGTTTTGGTTTGACCTACAATTCTTTGTTCTTGTCTTCAGGTTTTGATTTCCCTTTTTGTTAGGAGAGAAATAAGCCTTTTGGAAATTAGGGTTCTTTTCCCCTTTTCTTGCTTCCCATTCTTCCATCAGCTTTATTTTTAAAGCTTCAATCTTAGGCAGCTCATCGTGGGATTCAATCGTGCATTTCAGGTTTTTGAAAGTGTCAGGAATGCTGTACAAGAGGAGTATGGGTAGTAGGTCATCAGCAATTTTGATATCCATTTCATGGAGTTTGTCCACTGTTTCAGAGAAAGCATTGAAATTCTTGACGTGTTTTAAACATCGCTACTTTTTCGAAGCAGTACATAGCTGTTTCAGCAAGGTGTTTTTTTTTTTTCCTTCTCTCTTAGGTCCTTTCAATTCCTAAACAGCTTTCAATTTGAGCCATATTTCATTTGAAGTTATGCAGTATTTTACATGATGAAGTTCACTAGGACTCGTCGACAGAATAATGTCCGCTCTAGCCTTCTGGTTTGCTTGAATCCAATCATTCAGCTTTTCTTGGTCAGTATCAGTGGTTCCTTTGGGAGTTTTTACATTCTTTCCTGTCATGTAGTCCCAATGATAATTTTTGATCAATCTTGTTTGCACTGTTGATTCATGTCTTGGGTCCATAATCATTTTCGATTACAGCAGAGAAATTCAGCAATTGTGAAGACTTTTTTATCTAAGTAATACACACACAGTGATATACATATGGAATGGAATGCATACGAAATACAAGATGAAAAAAAAAAAAAGGCGTCTACATGTCCTAACTCTCTTTTGATAACCTCTGACATTCCTCAAATTCCTCGCCCTCTTGTTTGTGCTGCTTGGCTCAGAAGCATAGCGTAGTGACATCACTGGGACTTAACTTGAGCACACCTTGGTGTTGTGGTGACACTGATGTCACACATTGGGTAAGAAGTAAATGAGCATTTTTTTTTTTTTTTATAATGAAAACAAAACAACTGCTGAAGATAGAGTAAATTGTGAAAGGGACCGTGATGCATCATCAAGATGTGGATGACCAAATGGTTGCTGATAGATAATGGATAAATAAAAACAAAAGAACTGCTGCTGAAGCAAGACAGAAAGAGAGAGAGAGAGAGAGAGCATCATCAAGGTGTGGATTAGAGTGCTTGGTGGTAGATGTCTGGATAAATAAAAGCAAAAGAACTGCTGAAGAGAAAGTGTATTATGGAAGGGGCCTGGTGTTCATCTTCAAGAATGAATCAGAATGGTTAGGAATTGTATGCACATACAAATAAAAACAGAAGTTAAAATTTTTTTGTAAATGAGCTTTTTTTTAAACAGCATATTGCATTTACTGTATATAAGGTGCTTGAAGATAGTATTTAATTTTTTCGCATAGTATTTTATCTTTCCTCACATTGCATACTCTTGTAGTTGAATAATAGCTGCCATATGTTATTTGTTTTCGTAGTACCATGTTACTACTGAAAAGGAAAATTTTTCACTAATACTGTTACTTCTTTCCATTTAGATTTGCCAAATCAACTTTACCTGCCATTCTGTCTGCTGTGTTTATCCCTTCTGGCTATGCAACCAGATGAAAGAGGTATTTTTTAAAAAAGGATCATAGTGAATTTTTCTATGCCCCTGGACTGTTTCTGAATAGATAAATGAAAACTTTAGTTACTGTACAAGCTATTTGTTTAAAAAAAATCTGGATTGATATCTAATGACTGTATAATTGAGTTTGGTTATTTTTGCTGTAGAAATTTACTGCTAAAAGAGAGAGGCAAATATTTCATTCGAAATGTTTTCAAATGCAAAAAGAACATATGCTTCAAACTGAAAAGCCAAAACAGGAGGTAGAAAATGCAGTGCATAAAAAAACCAAATGAAATGTAAGGCAAATAAAAATAAAAATGAAAAGGTTCTTCATTTCTTGTTGGTTTCTTGTTGAAGCGTTTTTATTTCTTGTTGATTTGTAATATCCTCAAGTGGATGATTACAATGAAATATTGAATCCATATAATTGACTCTCTGGACTAGTTGTACGCTTTTGTTTTTAGCTAACAGATTATTATGTATGATTAACTTATCCATAGTTTTATGTTTTAATTCTTCTCATCTAGTTCATTTTAAATGAAAGCCCATAAAGTACAAAATTTTATGAAAAGAAAGAAAGACATTAAACTTTCATGCAAAATTTCTGAAGAAATGCAATAAAAATGCTTTTTAAAGATAAGGAATTTTGGATATGAACATACCAAATTTTTCAGTGGTCGGGGTGGGGCTGAAGGAAATGCCGTTTGTTCAGTCATGAAGCAGCACATTGAAAAAGAAGTGAATTAAACAGTTGCTGATTGTACACCATGTATGAATGTTTATCATAGGAGGTTTACAGTCATAGAAATCATAGAGAAGTCCTTAATTTCATTGTTTGGTTTTCCAGTTTTGGATAGTGTTTAAATTTCCATATTTTTCTTACAGATCCTAGAACTGTGTTTGGAATTTTGTTTTCTATGTATGATATTCAGAAGAGGCACACATTTATTTATAGCACTAGCTACAAAAGTGTATCAGTTATAATAGTCAGATTGTTAAGGATGTGAACTATGAATATGAGGTTTGAGTGATATTGGTCTAACACAGTTCTTCTCTCATCAGAACTCTGAATTTGTTTCTCCTTTTCTCAGCTAGAATTTCAGGTGCTTGGTTCAGAAATTTAATTACTTTATTTTATTTTATGCATTTGTATTTTCTTTAGCTTTGTTTTCTTCAGTTTGACCATTGCTTTGTAAATTTTGGCAGATGAGGATTCCAATTCTGAATCCAAATTAGTAATATGAATCTTCTATTTCTCCTGCTATTAGAGCTGCAGAAGAGGAGAATGCTAGCCAGACTTTTAGTAATTTTTAAATATGCCTAATATTCTATAGATTTTTGCAGCTGTTGATTCCCAAAATTGTTATCAAATTGCCAGTATGATGCCCTGTGTTTGCCAGGAGCTCCAGCTAAAAATGCTGGCTAAATTTTCAGATACTTGTTTATTTTACTGTTCTTCCTGTTCACATTTTACAGATTCAAGAAGGTGTAAACTGAAATATTCAACAACTTACTTTGGTGATACTCAGAATAATATGTTGAAACAATTAGTACCTGAAGAATGACACTTTATGCTGTGAGGAACTTAGTTTTGGGAATGACATTACTGCCCTTTATATGTCTTTCAAGTCTCATCTGCTAATTTAAAATAATTTCCACGTCATTTTTAAGTGGAAGGTTTATCAATTAAGCCTTGGAAGACATTAAAGGGTCAGAAAATGTGTGTGAGATTATTAAATCAACCTCGAGTATAAAGTAAGATTATGGTTACCTAGCTGTTTTAATGATGGTTATAACTTAGATTTCAAACGATTGATTCTCCCAGTGCTCACTGCTCACTTGACATTGGTGGGGAAGAAGTGTGTATCTTAAAAACTATCATATTTAAGGAAACTATCATATTTAAGGAAACTATCTGTATTTTTCTTGCTGGCTAAATTCTCTCCAGTTTCTTCGTGTTTACCTCCATCTCCATCCTTTCCCTACAAGGCCAATGTGCAGCAGATTTTCTGTCACTCGTAAAATATGGGATTTCTATAAGTTCTGCTATTTTGTTCATTAGAATTATCTAGCATTTTTCTTTTGCTTATCAATTCTAGGAAGTTAATCATATTTTTCTCGCTAAAAAGGACTAAATCATTGTTTTTAAATTGTCATGATCCCAAACAAATGTTTATTTTCCCCTCATTAAAATAAGATATTCCTAAATGTGGGTTCATCATAAGTAGGTTCTACTGTACAGTATATATGAATGCAGTATGGAAGATGCATATATTAGTATCATTAATGACACATATGAAAATGCATGTGCAAAGGTTTGACTGTTCAAAAATGCAACACTTATAAAAATTGGCTCCAGCTAAAAATGCTGTGTTAACACCAAATCTTCCAAGCTCTTCAATATCACATTGCACAATGTCTTTCAATCATTGAACTGGAAAAATAAGGAGACACATATTAGGGAAGATTATTTAACCCACCTTTGTTTTGCTGACACCATAGTAATTTTTGCATTCGTTCCCTCAGAACTAACTACCATGTATGATTCAGGAACTTGTTGTTGACAAGAGCAAAGAAGTCAGATTTCAAAGACGAACTTACAGAAAACAAAATTGATGTAGAATGCTCTCTATGAGAACTGAAGTCCTACATGTTGATGGGGCAAGTCTAGAAATAACCAATGTCTACATTTACCTGAGACAAAAGATATCAAGTGAGGGTCACCCACATGGAAGAAAATTTTTTATAGGCATATAAAATTTAATTGGAGTGTATTTGGAAGAGAGAATACAATTTGCTATTATGTCTTAAAAGAAAAGTATTTGCTCTATGCATACTTTCAGTTCTACTTATGGATCAGAGACATGGACTTTAACTGAAAGAGACATACAGAGGCTGAAGACAGCTCAAAGATGCATGGAGAGTTGCATGCTTGGTGTACCAAGAAAGATAGGAAAAGGGATTCACAGATCAGGAAAATGACATGATATCACGATTAAAATGAAGACACCCAAGTGGCAATGGCCTGGACATATTGCTAAAAGAGCTAATTGTACATACTGTTGGGCAAACGGAATACTAGAGTGGTGCCAAGGGACAGGAAAAGACCCAGAAGAAGACCACATGGGAGATGGGTGGAAGAAATTCAAAAGCATGCTTCAGTGACATGGAAGAAAATGGGTTAAGATAGGGAATTGTAGAAGAGACTTGGGGAGACCTTCTTCCAGTAGTAGATTGAGAATGGTTGGTGATATTACACACACACACACACACACACACACACACACACACACGCATGCCCAAGAAGTACCATAATTTTGGTCGTATAATCCGCGGATTATCTGCAAAAAAAGTAAGAAATAAATGTTCTGCGTATTATACGCCGATGTGGATAATACGCCGATGCAGATAATATGCCGATTAAAAAAATAAAAAAAGTACGACTTCGATTTTTAAAAAAATCTGCAGCGTAATTGTGCAGGGGAGGAAGTATAATTGGAAAAGGAACTCCCTCAGAAGAATTTTCCTCAGTTCAGGAGTTTGTACGGAACGGGGAGGTTGGGGAGCAGGGGGAGGAATGTCGTAACGAAAGATCGGGAAAGTTGTGGGGAGGGACGGCCAGGTCATTTTGTATCGTTTAGAAGATCGTGCTGTCTCTGTTTTTGGCTAAAAGCCAAAGAAGTATGCACTTGCTACACGAACCTATGTGTTCCTCCTTTCGGATCTCATGTGTCTTTTGCCGTTTTGACCAACGTCGTTGCTGCTATTTTCCATCATTGCTATTCATGATGATGTCTTTGAAAAAGAAACATTTCAGTTACACTGCCGAATTTAAACTTGAAGTGATGGATTTAATTGTGAACTATCGCGCAGTGACATGATATAATGTCACTGCGCGATAGTTTTGAGGTCAGAAAACAATCGCGCGGTAACAGTGCCGCGGTTTAAAACGTAAACAAATCAGTAGGTAAATTCCGCCGGAGAATTCACGGAAGTTTTTTATTGGCCCACATATAAGCCGATCCCCCCGACTCTGAAAGCAGGATTTCCCCAAAAAACTTTCGACTTATACGCGAGTACATACAGTATTTCTATGACTTGTTCTGTATCAGCCTTTTGTCATTGGCAAGGTGTAATGCAATACTCTGTGGCTGCATCGGCGTGAACTATGGATGCCACACCCTTTATCTGTCGGGAGATAAAAATACGGAAAAGTAACCTTTAAAAATGAATTTCTTCATTTAATAAAATCGTTTTTGTTTTTTATCTTACTTCTTCAGACTCATGGGTCATTACGTGACCGACTTTTCTGTCGGAAATTCCACTTCCGGTTCAACATCTATGATGTGCGGATTATACAGCGATTTTTTTCCCTGAATGTCACAGCCCGCACGCTGGCAATTATACGAAGGAAAACATTTTTTTTATGTGAATTTTGCGGTCTGTGGATTATACGCCGGTGCGGATAATACGACGAAAATTACAGTACTATGTATTTTAGCATGAGAAATGGTGGGATGAACATTAGAATGATTAAATTTGCAAATTTATGAAAAGTATTTTGAACTCTGGTATCCTTAGAAGCCATTACATATATATATATATATGTATATGTATGTATTGGGATGTAAGGTCAGGTGATGCGTAACATCACAGCCTCTCCTTGACAAATGTCAACCCCGCCTTCTCGTGGTGCATCCTGTTCCCACTAAAGGGGCTCTGACGACCGCCAATAGCGGTATAACTATACCATCAGGATTAGAGGAAATTCTATCCCACACTCACCAACCCGCTTGGCCAGCGTGGTGAGTTATGGCCAAACCCCTCCAAAATGATTCCACAACTTAAATCTTGGCCCTCAGTCTCCGGCAGCTGGAATGTACCTGGCCAAGGCAGCGGCCAGTGCGACATGAAGGCAGAGGGTGCTAAGAATCCCCGGAGGACCGGACTAGGCTGCCATCTGATGCTGACCTTGGCTACGTACAACGGACGCTCCCTATCTTCTGATTCAAGGCTTCTTAAATTGGAAGAGGAACTACAAAGGATCAAGTGGGACATCGTGGGGCTAAGTGAGGTAAGGAGAAAAGGAGAAGATCTCATCGAACTGAAAAGTGGACATCTCTTCTACTATCGTGGGACAGATACTGGCAGAACTAGTGGTGTTGGATTTATAATAAACAAGAAACTGAAGGATAAAGTTGTAGAAGTTTAAAGTTCCTCTGACAGAGCTGCACGACTTGTTATCCAACTCTCGAAAAGATACCAGGCTCAGATTATTCAAACTTATGCACCCACCACAAGTCATCCTGAAGAAGAAATTGAAGAATTTTATGAGGAAATTTGTCATCTAAATAATAAAGGTAAGCAGCACTTGAAACTAATTATGGGAGACTTCAATGCAAAAATAGGGCAACGGCAAGAGAATGAAACTTCAGTAGGTAAATTCGGTCACGGCAACAGAAACCAGCGTGGAAATACTCTCGTTGAGTTTGCAGAGGCAGAAGGGTTTTTCATCTTGAACTCCTTCTTCAAGAAAAAGCCACACAGGAAATGGACATGGAGACATCCAAATGGGACGACAAGTGAAATTGATTTTATTATGTGTAACAAACAATTCGTCATAGAAGACTGCAGTGTGCTAAACAAGTTCAACACAGGTAGTGACCATAGATTGGTGAGATGTAAGATGCACCTCAACACTAAACTTGAACGTGGCAAGCTCATAAGACAAACAAAATCTATTGACATAACCAACCTTAAAAAACACCATAATACCTTCAAGTTGGAACTGAAGAACAGGTTCTCTGCTTTAGAAGGCCTAACATCGGAAGAAGTGGACATCTCTGAAGTTAACAGAAAAGTAACCAAAGCTCTTATGGAAACAGCAACAAAATTAGCTGGGTCTAAGAACAAGTTGCATGTAAACAAATTATCAGGAAAAACGAAAATGTTGATGCAAAAAAGAAGAGAGATGAGGACAACTAAAGAAGATGTGACTTCCAAAGTGGAATATATAGAGCTATGCAAGACAGTAAGAAAAAGTATCACTGAAGACGTAAGAAAATTCAACTGTGAACTAGTGAGGAAAGCAATTGAAAACAACCAAAGCCTAAAGATAGCAAAGGGACATCTCAGTAAGGGAAGAAAACAGATTATGGCACTGAGAAAAGAAGATGGTTCTGTAACAAGAAATAGAGGCGAAATTTTGACAAGAGTGAAAGATTTCTACTCCAAATTATATGAAAGGGATGATACATGCACTCCAGACATCATGAAAGATACCAATACCAGAGTTCCTCCAGTCCTTCCAGCAGAAGTTGCACATGCAATCAAGAACATGAAGCGGGGAAAAGCTCCAGGAGAAGATGGAATTACTGTAGACATCATACAAGAAGCAAGTGGAGAAATCGAAACAGTACTCGCCCAAATTTTCACTCGATGCCTTAATGAAGGAAAGATTCCTGAGGATTGAAACACCGCTACAATGATCCTGCTACATAAGAAAGGTGACATTGAGGATCTCGGAAACTACAGACCTATCAGCCTCCTATCAGTAGTTTATAAAATCTTCACTAAAGTTCTTTCACACCGCTTGAAGGTAACACTGGACATGGCTCAACCGAGAGAACAAGCTGGATTCAGGAGTGGCTACAGCACAATAGATCATATCCACGTACTGAGAGAACTAATTGAAAGAGCGAGGGAATATGAACTTCCATTGTGCATGGCTTTTATCGATTATGAAAAAGCCTTTGATTCGGTGAAACCATCAGCAGTTACAATGGCTCTGAAAACCTGCGGTATTGAAGATGCATACATTAATATTATTAATAACATCTATGAAAATGCAAGTGCAAAGATTCGGCTGTTTGAAAATACAACACACGTAAAAATTGGAAAGGGAGTGAGACAAGGTGACACCATATCTCCGAAGCTCTTTAATGCCACATTGGAGGGTGTTTTTCAGTCGCTGAGCTGGGAAAACAAGGGGATAAAGATTAATGGAGATTATCTAACCCACCTTCGTTTTGCTGATGACGTAGTCATTTTTGCAACTACCCCATCAGAGCTACAGAGTATGATCCAAGAACTTGCTGACAAGAGTAAAGAAGTGGGATTAAAAATGAACTTTCAGAAGACAAAAGTGATGTACAATGCTTTTACAAGAAATGAAGATTTATCGATTGATGGAGAAAAGCTGGAGATAACAGACACGTACGTTTATCTTGGACAGCAGATATCAAGTGAGGGTCACATTGGTGAAGAAATTAATCGGCGTACAAAACTTGCCTGGAGAGCTTTTGGAAGAAATAGCATAATTTTCAAGAGCAATATGCCATTATGTCTTAAAAGAAAAGCATCCTTCCAGTGCTTACGTATGGTGCAGAGACGTGGACCTTAACTAAAAGAGACATACAAAGGCTGCAGACAACTCAAAGAAGCATGGAGAGGTGCATACTTGGTGTAACCAGGAGAGATAAGAAGAGGAACTTGTGGATCCGAAAAATGACAAGAGTGGAAGACGTCATGATCAGAGTTAAATCCCTGAAATGGCAATGGGCTGGACATACTGCCAGAAGGACAGATCATCGATGGACAGCCGAAATTTTAGATTGGATTCCAAGGGACAGGAAAAGACCCAGAAGAAGACCACATGTGAGATGGGTGGATGAAATTCGAAAGTATGCAGGGGTGACATGGAGGAGACTGGCACAAGACAGACCGTTGTGGAGGAAACTTGGGGAGACCTTCGTCCAGCAGTGGATTGATAATGGTTGACAATGATGATGATGTATGTATTATCATCATCATCATTAACCATTATCAATTCACTGCTTGATGAAGGTCTCCCCAAGTTTCTTCCATGACGGTTTGTCTTGAACCACTCTCCGTATCACCCCGACATGCTTTCGAATTTCATCTACCTATCTCCTATATACTGTGTGTGTGTAAACACAGTAGGGGAAATAATTGGCTTTAGCAAACCAAAGTTATGGTTTTCGAGCAAGGAACTGTTCGCACTGAATGCAAGATAAGTCTTAATGGCACACAGATTGGCCAGGTGAATGAGTTTGTATATTTTTAGGAAGTACGTTTGACAGAGAGAACAAACTAGATGGCAAAATTAATAGGTAAGTAAATTCTTCATTGAAAGTCATAGCTGCCTTAGGAGGATTTCACAGGAATCAAGGAAGTTCTGAAAAGTGGCTGTGCATGAAAGTGTAATTGTTCCTACTCTGATGTATGGCAGTGAAACTTTGGTACTGCAGAAAAAGAATAGGAGTAGTTTGTGTGCTGGGGAGTTACTTAAGGGGGATTTGTTAAGACACATGCTGATCATGTGAGGAATGAAGATGTGTTGCAGTTATGTAATGTAAAGCAAAATGTTGCTAGTAAGGTGGAGACTAATATTCTTAGGTGGTTTGGCCATATTGAAAGAATGAGTGATGAGGTGCTGACTGAGAGAATTTTTTCAGCCCAAGTGGTAGGAAAGAAAGGTAGATAAAGGCCAAAGAAATCATGGGAGGACTAGATTCAGAAATGTTTGCTTGAGAAAAAGATTATAAGTATGAAGTACAGATCTTACATACATGCCAAGTCTACTGGATTTTCCGGGAGACTCCCGGTTTTCGATACTTTCTCCTGGTCTCAGAATTTTAAACAAAAATCTCCTGGCTTTCCGGCATTTTCTTGGAATTCCCTAAATTTGGGGATTTTTCTAGGGAAACCTTGGTAATTATGTAGTTTAGCATCCTATGACGATGATGGGCAAAACACATAGCAATATTAACAAATAAAAGTAACTTGATCATGCCAGTTACGTTACATGAAAAACAGCTGTGCACGAACTTTCTTGTAAAAGTTTTTTCATGTAACATAACTAGCGTGATCAAGTTACCTTTATTTAGTAAATAGTAACACTGTACTAGTGGTCCGATTTATTGGTGTAGAAAGTAGACACATTAGCGTTTCCAAGCTTTCGCGCATCACCCTGATGGCTTTTTCTAGGAAGTTAGACAGAAACTGCAACTGAAAAATAGAACGCATTAACAATTTGAAAGCGGAAACTTGACTTGACAACAATAGATATGACGTTATATTCATTTAAAGATATGACGCATCACGTTGGTTGCACGCACGGTATTCTGGTAGGCAGAGGATTTACTTGAAGAATTGGTTCCAAATTCGTGGCAACTCGAATGAGGCGCAATCATTGCAAGCATCGCTGTTGGTAATGATTTCAAGGTTTCTCGAAAGGCTGTACCTTTAGGGGTAGAGTAGGTAGCTAATTTCTTTATATCGTCCCACATAGGAGTAGCGGACTTGAATTTCACTTCTCTGGATAGAGCCGTGGATACTTTACCGTACTTTGTGTCTCTTTTATGTTCGTTGACTCAGACTCCAAACGAACGCTTGGTCATTCCAATGTAGTAACGTTTAGAGCTGTCCGGATACTGTAGGGGGATTGCATAAATACCTGCTTCGTAGGAGAGAGGTGGTTTTTCACTACTTCCCTTTAGCATAGTATATAAAGATGCAGGAGACCTGATGCCGACGCCATAGTTCATCTTCTTTAGGGCGTTTCTGAGTTTGTAAGACACATTTAGTATGTAGGGAATTGAGCCTAAATAACGTATCTGCGGCACAGGAAGATGAGAATGTTTGACCCTGGCTTTTTGGATAAAGTTACGTATCTGATTCAACGAATATCCTGCATCAGTGGCTAACTTGATGACGCTTTCAATTTCCTGTTGTCTAGAATGGGTATCGGAGGAAACGGCGAAGGCTCTTCGAATTCGAGAACGGAAGATAGCTGTTTTGTATTCTGTGGGGCAGAAAGAGCTGCGGAGCATCAGGTTGGGGACGGACGTGGGTTTGTAGTAGACTTGTGTACCAAGGCGGTTGTCAGGCGATTTTCTCAAAAGAACATCCAGATAAGGTAAAGCGTTGTTGTGTTCAAGCTCCATCGTGAAATTGATCCTAGGATGCATATCATTGATTTTATCAAGGAACATCGGAAGAGTCTCTTTTCCGTGAGGCCATACAAAAAACACGTCGTCTGCATAACGCAGCCATGGGGTAATGCTGGAAAATATATTCCGTTCAATTGGGCGAAGTATTGCTTCTGCAAGGACGGGTGAAAGTGAGGATCCCATCGGAGCGCCATTATTCTGTTTATATACTTGTCCTGAAAAAGCCATCAGGTTGATGCGCGAAAGCTTGGAAACGCTAATGTGTCTACTTTCTACGCCAATAAATCAGACCACTAGTACAGTGTTATTATTTACTACTTAATTGGTGTACTGTTCCTTGTTATCAGTTTGTTTTTGCTATTCTTCGAGCAATGTGGAACACCTACAAACTTTTTAGATGTCTTCGACTTAAACTGGAGAAGGAACGCTCCCACCTGGACTTTTTAACCTCCTGCAAAACATTAGGCCTAATCCCAAAGTTCCTCAACTTTAAATCAACAGTTAAGGGATCCTAGTTCGATAGTAAAAAGGATATATTTCTTCGTCAGACCCTGTCACGTATAGTGAACCTGAAAAGGAAGGACATCATGTCATTGGAGACCAAGTGCTACACCCCAGGGCTAGAGAATAAGGAAGGGCTGGCCCACCAGGCAGTCCAAAGCAAGTCGCTTTGCTGGGGAGGATGTGACGTCACTGCAAGTACACTGACGATTTGGGATACTGCCTCCGAGGGCAAAAGTCATAGCTGTCTGTGTAAGCTGAAAACCTCTGCAAGTATTTTTTTACACATCTCTGAACGTTATATACATATATATCGTAGCAAGTAACGTTTTTGTTTATTTTATCGGAAGGCGTAAATAATAGAAAGAGAAAAATTTATTAATATACCTGTATAACTAAACAGGAGGAAGATATTCACCAGGTTTAGATAGTGACAGCGTTGTGCTACGTTTGTTAACGGCAGAATTTATCCATTTGGTTTTCTTTTGATTTTCTTTTCTTTCCGAGACTAAATCTTTGTTGTGATTGATATACCGAATTCTGATAAATGTTCGTATGCGGCAATAAATTTTCACAGCTTCTTTGCAGGGGTCTGGAAATTTCTCTTCTATTACAGTTCTTAATTTTCGAATTATGCCTTTCTCTCGGGAAATCTCTGTCCCGTGAATTGACTTAAAAATTATTTCAAATTGATCTAACGTTCTCATCCACTTTGGAGAAGGCACCGTTAGTCCCCGAGTGATAAAGTTTTAATCCATTGAGCAGATGGAAAATCTTCGGCATTTCTAGAAATTGTTCCGAGGGAGGGATCTTTATTGCGTAAGCGATAGGCAGTATAACCGGCGACATAACTCAGAGCTTGTTTCTCAGCATTACATTGCTCATCTTCAACTTTTTTAAGTATGTTGTCATCCCAATCTTGCGGCCATGGCTCATTGCAAATTTTTTCTAAAGCTTCTAAGTCATCTGCGTTTATTTCTCCAGATACTTCATCAAGAATTTCTTGATTATCAGCTGTAGTGAAAGCTTCTTTTAGTAGCTCTGCTGTCAAATATGTTTGGAGCGTTTTGCCTTCTTGAAACTCTGTATTAACTTTTTTGGTAGAATTAGGCAATTTATTTGCCAGCAATACGTGTTTTAAACGACTAATAAATTCCGTAGGTGAGGGATGGTCATAAAATGCACCTATGCCTCTTATTTGACTGAACAAACTCTCCAGGGCATCTTGAGTCAAACGAGTAGTTAAACTGTAATGGACTCCACGGAGCGTTAAATCCTCATAGAGACCGAGAAGAGAAGATATTGATACAAGAATGCCTTTTTCGGAATGGCAGCATATGTTTTTTCCCCATTACTCCGAGATTCAATATTTCTGACTTCATTTTGTTCAGAATTTCCTTTTGTTGTATAAAACGGGGGTTAATACCAAAACCTGCTTTTAGAGGTTTGCTTTTGTCAGGTTGTGGGTAACTGCTATTCATAATGTCAAAAAATGAATCTACTAAATTGAAGAAAACTGCAGCGCATTTATGCTCTGTTAAATATTCAATACCCTTTGCAGTGGTGGCTGAAAACAAAGTTTTTGCTGGGCCTACTTTTTGCCTGTCGTTCCCTTTGATTGCTATCACGGTTGCAATTTAGGACACAACTTAATCTCCCCAGAATCCTTCTCTAAAACTTCTTTGATGATGCCAGTTTGGAGCACAGGTCCGTCCTGCAAGACAAGTCCATGGTCAATGAAATGATTGCGTAATTTTTTTAAATAGTGAGGAGGGTCTGCAAAAATTCAAATCTTAGAACTATCGTCCAGCGGATGATTAAAAAATGATTTTTTGGGAGAAATGATTAGTTCCTTCCACAAGGTCATACAACCACCTAAATCTGAAACAATCGCTTTTACTATAATTCCTGTTTTTTCAAGGTTTACAATTATTTCAAACAGAAACCTTTTATTCATTGTACATTGAAAGTCAAAATACACGGGTTGTTTCCAGGAAGACAATATTCCTCTAGCCAAAACAACTAGCACCTTTGAGTATGGACCTAAAATCTGGTCCATTCCTGTATCGTAACACACTTTATTATCAACGTGTACTTCATCAAAGCTTAAGACGCAAACTTTGTCATTTTCGGAAAGGGTTTCGCTATTTTTCCGCATAAGGAGCAAAGCATTATGCAGAATTCCGGGGTGACAACTAAATTTAAAACAGAATCGCTTCAACGTGCTAGCATTTGGCAAAGGAATGCCAATTTTACACTTCCAAAATTCGTAAGCTTTTCTTGAAATAGCTCTAGTTACTATTCCTCTAGATATATCTTCTTCTGTCCATTTGTTAATATTTTTTTGTGTTGCGAAGAACTTTATCTGTGTTGGTATAAAATTTTTCCTGGGGTTCATTTCCATCTGTTCAAGTATTTTATTTTTCATATTATCTTTTGACAAGGCTTTCCGTATTAGCACAATTTCTGCTCTTATTTCGTATGCTGATATTTTTTTGACGCAAAACTCGAACAGTATTTTTGTGTTTGCTTTTCAAGCTACGTATTTCTCGTTCCAGTATGTCAAGCTTCTCGGTGAGAATTTTGTTCTGACTTCTAACCTCTGAGCAAGACATGCACTGAACTGATGCACACTTTTCTTCTGAATATCCATTGTCAGAATTGCAAGCAACTTCATCGATGTGTAACTTTTCAGGATTTGGCTCCGGAGGTCGATTCAATGCCTTTATACGGATATCTCTCTTAATTCTTCTATGTTCTCGGCTTGTATGTATCGTTTATTTTTCATTCGGTAAACTCAAACCAGCTGTGGGTTTCAGAATTTTTTATTTTTTTGGGGAAGCCCAAGCAGGCGATTTCGCATGTTATCTTTGTAGTCTGAATTTTGGAAATGATCACTACATATTCTTGCACTTCCAACTTTAAACTTGTCAGCACGCTTGCACTTAACAATCCATTCTTTTATCACATTAACATTTGAAGGGAAAACATGGTAAATAACGCCACATTCTTTTGTTTTCTTATGCGTATTTGTACAATTAGCGACAGCACAGGATGAAGGCATATTGCGTATTACTTTGAATGAAAAAAATATAAAAAACAGACGCTGAATTTTAGTTAAAATACATTTTACATCAGTAAAAAACAGACGTTAATAAACAACTACATAAACTACTACCAGTAAATGGAGAGCAACAGAAATAGACTGCACAGAACGACTGGAATGTCACCATTCTCCGGCCCTTGGTTGGCACAGGGGTCACCGAGTGACCTCGCAGTGACGTCACAGCACCTTCCAATTCCCCCTCGGTCGGAGCACGAAACTGAGACCGCAAGACAAAAGCATGAGCCAACCCTTCCTTATTCTGTAGCCCTGGCTACACCCTGTATATGAAATTACACGGATTGTTCGACCCGATCACCTTCAACATATTGACCCTCCTTGTAGATATGTTAGTTGAAAAAATCAAATCTTCCTTATCCTCCACACACAACAAAAAACTGGATTACTTGAGTTCTTCCCAGACTCCTAAAGCTAAAGATTTCCCTTTCCATTCATCAATATTTCCAGCCGGACCCTTTCCCAAGATGAAACAAAAGTTTTGGAGCTTGGACCAAAGTACTGCTTCCGAACGAGATCGAACCCAAAAAGCGTCGTTTCCGAATTCGAAAGTGTAATATCACGAGTTCCAAACGACTCAAAAGATGAACTACGCCAGCTATGTTCTTCTAAATTATGATCTTGGTACGATCTTACTAACATGTCTAATAAATTTATAAGTCCGATGCCAGTTTCGATCCTTAGAAATGACTCGTCCATAATGTTGACTCTAACGGACAAATCTGGCCAGATAGCAGTTATGGATGCAGCGGACTACAATAAAAAACTTGAAGATTTTAACGCTGACTCTGGTTCTATAGCCCTTCAAAGGAACCCTCTAAATTCTTGGATTGCGCAGGTACAAAGAGCGGCCCGGTTACCCGCTATTCCAGAAGATCTCAGAAAAGCCGCCAGACTACCACCAGGACCTCAGATCCCAAAGCTCTTCGGAAGACTCAAGCACCATAAGCTGGGAAACCCACTGAGACCTATCGTATCCAGGAAGTCTGCACCAACGTACCATTTAGAGAAAGCACTATCCAAATTCCTGCGTAGTTTTCTTCCTGAATCGGACTTTGTAATAAATTCCTCTCTGGATTTTATAACGAAAGCCAAGCAACTCACTGTTCTACCAGGCGACATTATCGGCAGCTTCGACGTGGTTTCCCTTTACCCTTCAATCCACGTTCCGGAAGCCGTCAGGACATTAAAAGAGGCCATATCAAATTCAGCATTTTATATGCAGGAGTCATGCCTCAGCATCTTCAAATTAATAGACTTAGTCACTAATTCTAGCTTCTACAATTTTCAAGGACAAGTATATAAACAGAATAATGGCGCTCCGATGGGATCCTCACTTTCACCCGTCCTTGCAGAAGCAATACTTCGCCCAATTGAACGGAATATATTTTCCAGCATTACCCCATGGCTGCGTTATGCAGACGACGTGTTTTTTGTATGGCCTCACGGAAAAGAGACTCTTCCGATGTTCCTTGATAAAATCAATGATATGCATCCTAGGATCAATTTCACGATGGAGCTTGAACACAACAACGCTTTACCTTATCTGGATGTTCTTTTGAGAAAATCGCCTGACAACCGCCTTGGTACACAAGTCTACTACAAACCCACGTCCGCCCCCAACCTGATGCTCCGCAGCTCTTTCTGCCCCACAGAATACAAAACAGCTATCTTCCGTTCTCGAATTCGAAGAGCCTTCGCCGTTTCCTCCGATACCCATTCTAGACAACACGAAATTGAAAGCGTCGTCAAGTTAGCCACTGATGCAGGATATTCGTTGAATCAGATACGTAACTTTATCCAAAAAGCCAGGGTCAAACATTCTCATCTTCCTGTGCCGCAGATACGTTATTTAGGCTCAATTCCCTACATACCAAATGTGTCTTACAAACTCAGAAACGCCCTAAAGAAGATGAACTATGGCGTCGGCATCAGGTCTCCTGCATCTTTATATACTATGCTAAAGGGAAGTAGTGAAAAACCACCTCTCTCCTACGAAGCAGGTGTTTATGCGATCCCCTACAGTATCCGGACAGCTCTAAACGTTACTACATTGGAATGACCAAGCGTTCGTTTGGAGTCTGAGTCAACGAACATAAAAGAGAGACAAAATACGGTAAAGTATCCACGGAGCTATCCTAGAGAAGTGAAATTCAAGTCCGCTACTCCTATGTGGGACGATATAAAGAAATTAGCTACCTACTCTACCCCTAAAGGTACAGCCTTTCGGGAAACCTTGGAAATCATTACCAACAGCGATGCTTGCAATGATTGCGCCTCATTCGAGTTGCCACGAATTTGGAACCAATTCTTCAAGTAAATCCTCTGCCTACCAGAATACCATGCGTGCAACCAACGTGATGCGTCATATCTTTAAATGAATATAACGTCATATCTATTGTTGTCAAGTCAAGTTTCCGCGTTCAAATTGTTAATGCATTCTATTTTTCAGTTGCAGTTTCTGTCTAATTTCCTTGAAAATGCCATCAGGTTGATGCGCGAAAGCTTGGAAATGCTAATGTGTCTACTTTCTACGCCAATAAATCGGACCACTAGTACAATGTTACTATTTACTACTTAATTGGTGTACTGTTTCTTGTTATCAGTTTACCTTTATTTGTTTAGCATCCTAAATTATTTCGCCGACAATTTTGAAGTATGTTGAAAAAGTGCGACGTATAGATTTTAAATTATGAAATTTCTTGGCAAATGGTTAAAAATTTTTATATTTAAAATGCATTTTAAAGATTTTCACTGTAATATTTACCTGCAAGTACGACGCTGTGAAGTGAAGCTGCGGCACGTGTAATACAACGCTGCCGCCACAATGCAAAGCTGTGCTCCATTGAGAGGAAGGCTTGATGCGGCAGCCAATTCACGGGCGGAAGACTACAAAGCAACCGGGTACGTTCTCGTGAGGAAAGAGTTACACATTGTAGTGCTACGCTACAGAATATAGTTCTTTAATGTTTTCTCACTGTTTTTAAAGCACATATTCAGATTTTTTTTTGTTCTTTTGCATTTCATTCCCTGATTCCAAATAGAAAGTACAAATATGCATTTCTTGCTTGTACAGAAAAGTGGGAAAGTGAAAGTTTTGGTTCTTGTTTTAACAACATCCATTCACAGCTGATTTGGTGTCCCAGTGCACATTTGGTTCTGCTCTTAATGCGTTGTTTCAAGAGAGAAAGAAGGATAGCCATGTTGGTCATGTACAGTTCCTTGTTTATTCCTTGTTTAATATAGTAATTGTGTACGTGTGTATTCGTTTGATCTTTGCTGGTTTTTCGTGTTCGTGTGTGTTATGTCAGCTTCTAAAAACCAAAAATACCTTCAGAGATTTAAAAGCTCATATAGTGCAGAATATCCCTGCATAGTAAAGTCATCTGAAAGCGAAAAACATGCTTTCTGCACAGATTGCAGAGTAGATTTTAGTATAGCTCATGGAGCAAAAAATGACATTGCAAACTACATCAGAAGCAAGAAGCATCAAGAAAACGTTGCAAGATATGTTAAAAATACTAAAATTGAAAGTAACTTGAAAGTAATTTGTGCGAAATGCTTTATTACTTTGTTTTTGATTGAGCACAATATTCCGCTGAGCTGCGCTGATCACATAGGTCCGCTTCTACGAAAAAAAATTCCAAATCGTGAAGCGCTACGGATGTGCTCAGATGAAGGCTTCTGCCATTGTTGGAGAATTCGCAGCTGAAGGAACTTTGATATTAGTGGCCACTCTAAAATCTAAACCTTTCTGCATCACGACGGACGGTAGTAACGATTCGAATGCAAAGCTTTACCCTATTGTTGTGACATATTACAGCGATGAAAATCACATAGTTGAGAATAATGTTTTAGCAGTTCCTGTCTTAAATGGGGACAGTACTGGAAGAAATATAGGTAATATCCTTTTAGAGAATTTGAAAAAAATTGATATTCCTGTGGATAATTGTATTGGATTAGTGGCTGATAACACTTCTGTGATGGTTGGGAAGAAAAATGGTGTTGTTTCTGTTTTGCAAGATTGTCAAAAACATCTTTTCATCGTAGGATGCCCTAGTCATCTATCGAATTTTAGCAGCAGAAAAGGGTTCTTCATGTCTGTCTTTAAATGTGGATGAACTGTTAGTAGATATTTATTATTATTTGCAAAGAAGTTCAAAGAGGAAAGAAAAACTTAAAGGTTTTCAGGAGCTACACATTAGTGAAACAGAAAAGGTGCTAAAACATACTTGCACAAGATGGCTTTCTCTAGGTAAGCGTATTGTCAAATTGTTAACACTGTAGAATTCTCTTACAAGTTTTTTAAAGATGAAATATCAATGAAAAATTCGTGTAAACCTAGGGCAGATCCCAAGATGTGTCAAGGAAAAGAAGTGCTGAGGAAGCAGGATTAAACTGCAATTCTCAAGATCACTCTAAAAAATTGCGAGTATCTGAAAATGTGAGTATCTGCTATACTCTTTCCCGCGAATAGAGACTGTTTTATTTGCTCACTACTGACGTAAATAAGGCTTATTGTCTTTTTCTGGCCAATATTTCGACAAAGTGAACTCACTTCTGTAGTCCACAACCCTGTTATCCATAGACTTAGACGCATATTATTAGACTTTCTTAAACAGATGCTGTCCAGGTTTGGGAAGCCATGTGTAATGAATCAGGAAGAAGACTGCATGAATGTCATTTGCAACAACATTCAGAACCAGAAAGATGATTCTGATCTTCTGATTGGAGATGAAACAAATATTTTCATTAATAGTTTGAAAGATGAAGATAAAAGCTATTTTTTTGTAAGCATTAGACATTATTATACTGAAGTATGTGATTACATGCATAAAAAGTTTCCTCTGAGATATGAAACTCTGAAGTATGCAAAAGTGTTGACTACAAATTCATCAAAGGTGCTTCATTTGCTAGTGTAAAATATTTTTGTGAGCTGGTGCTTGTAGTCTTGATGACTTGTAGTCACAGTTTTGTGAGTTGCAAGTCACAAAATTAATTGCTAACATACAAAATGGGAAACGTGCTGATGTCCAATGGGTATTGATAAGTGAGTACAAAAATCAGTTAGGGAAGAACCCATTTAATGGAATTGCATGTGTGATGCTGTTCATTCTTTTGATACCTCACAGCAATGCTGAGTGCAAAAGGATGTTCAGCCAGATAAAAAAATCAGAACTGACTTTCGCTCATCACTTTCAGATGAAAACCTGCAGAACATGATCATCATGAAATCAAACTTGAAAAGTAGATGTTACGAACAAGAGTTTGATGAAAGCTTCTTACATAAAGCAAAATCTGCTACTCACGTAAAAAATAATTGTAAATAAATATTTACATGTGAAATTTATTCTGGCATTGTTTGAAAGTACCTACTTTTCCAAACTTTTGATAAATGCTGTATATGTATGTATTTGGTACATACATATACATATCACTAAGCTGCTCTCTGAGATTCAGAGGTTAGCTCCACAAAGAAAAGACAAACTACCAGATAATTTTTATCTGATTATTTACTTACTGTTGCCATATCAAACTCCTTCACTTACAGCGATCTTGCCACACAATTCGAGCTTCACTGACATCCATCACACGACGCACACAAATCTACTATACTTCATACTCATGATCTTTTTTCATGCAGACACTCCTGAATCTGATCCTCCCATGACTTCCTATTTGGTAAACAAAGAAAATTAATTGCATAAATCTACTGGATTTCTCTTTCTTGGGGTCGGCAAGTATGGTCTTGTGTGAGGCGTATGATGGATGTTAATGAAGCTTGATCTGTGTGTCAAGATCGTTGTAAATGGAGACATTTGATACATCAACAGTAAGTAAATTCTAGTTGTTCATTTAAATTTGTACTTGGCACATGGTCTTTCTTTGGGGAACTAACCTCTGAATCTCAGAGAACAGCTTAATGATATGTATGTATGTATCATTGACAGAGTCTCAGTATTGTTTAGCTTAGCTGCTTTTGAAAACTTTGCTTTTTATCCTCATTGGCACCCTTGTATCAGATGCACCTCATACTTTGTTTCAGGTTTCCCTCGCTGTTGCCATTTGCTGCTTGCTTTGCTTTTCACATCAACATTTCCTTTCAACTCTGGTTTTGGAACCTTTTGTCTTTTTATCACATATTCCTGGATGTGGCATTGTTTTAATTCTCCCCTTCGTTAATTGTTGTATTGAACTTTGAAGTAAATTTTAAGATGTAGAATTTTGAAATGTTATATGTGTATTTACACAGAAGTATGTCATTACTTGTAAGTTCAAATTTGAGAGCAATGATATTTTGTAGTTTTTCAAGTATTCCATGTGAATTATAGTAAGAAATTCCAATTAATGATGTGCTGAAAAACTTACATGACTGTTTTTCAGATGATAGAGAATCCTGTCTTCATGAGAGGTGGCAATTGACATTGTTTGAAACAATGTTCAATGTTATAGAGTTGTGTAAGTCTAGAATCTTATTAATATGAGCTCTGAAATAAAAGTAATATTTTTTGTACTGGAAAATAATGCATATTTAAAGGATCTGCAGAATTAATAAATATGAGTAGTTTATGTTTAAATATATTTGGCTTTGAAGAACTTCTGATTCTCACTAATTAGAGGTTACTTAACTTATGTTTTTGTAAACCTTTCAAACTTTATTAATTTATTTGGGTCTCCCATTCAACTGACATATTCACTGATAGAGACTTACCTTAAAAAAAATGCAGTTGACAAACACATTTTTCTGCTCCATATGATTTTCTTCCTGTGTCATGCTCTTCTTACAAACTAACACGACAAGTAATGTTAATTAATGCTGCTTGTAATGCTAATTTGTGGTGAGAGTTTGAAGCAGAAGGAAAACATACACAGCAGAAAAATGTGCTTGTCAGCAGTTTTTTTTTTTTTTAAGGTTAATTTCTTTCAATGAATATCCCACTTGAACACAAGGCCCAAAGAAATTATTGAATTTTGAATGGTTTATGTGTGTTATTTGTTCACATTTTGTAAGACTTTTCTTTCATATTATCATTATTTTTTGTGCACTCCCAGTAACAAACCCAAAATGTTCATCAACAACTTAATTGTGATATTTGAAATCATAGAAATTAATGTTGATAATGAAAAGGTTTTATTAATACATAGTAGGGCCTCTGAGATTGTTGTTAATATAGGATGAATGTTTTGTTAACGTATGATGAATTATTCATAGTTGAAGAAATACTCTTCTCATAATATGTGGTAAATACGTCATGATAATTAACACAGCAATCAGACATCACCGAATTGACTGTAATTACTGTTTCACACGTGAATTAAATCACATCAGAAAACTTGAAAAATTCATCGCCGTGGAGCGAGAAAAAGTTAGTTTTTCTGATGTGATTTAATTCACGTGTGAAACAGTAATTACAGTCAATTCAGCGATGTCCGATTGCTGTGTTAATTATCATGAGGTATGATGAATTATGCTCATGAATATACAAATGAACATGAGCATACAAATAAAGGGCTTCATTCATATATTCATGTTTTGTTTTCATAGAGAGAACAAATGTATGAATTCATTATGTGTATAGCTACCTAATAAAGTAGCTTAAAATCTCTTTTAGTTTCATGAAAGGAATTGTTAAATGTCAGATGCTCGAAGTTGCCAGGGAACTGCACTGTTACAGTATCTAAAATGTTTAAGTGTCTGGTGTTAGTCCCAAGTAAGATGTAGATGCTTTATCTGCTCCAGTGTCGGATTATCATCTTTCCTTTACACAAACTTAGTAATTTAGGTAGGAAACAGGGACAAGTAACTTTTTCCAGCTTTGCACTTACCTCTTTTTTTTTTTTTTTTTCAAGGAGGAGTTGTTTATCCTGCTTAGTGAACTCCATGAACACCTGAAGCTAAGGGAAGTCAATTATCTTCTCATAATTAAGGTATGTTTGGTACATGGGAAAGGAAAGAATTACAACTTAAAAATTACAACACTGACATCTTACTTTTTCTTGTTCCCAAGTCTTTGGCATCCGAAAGCATTGTCGTAGCTACACAGGCAACTTGTAACTTTTTTAGCTTTATGTGCCTCTGAATGCTATCCCCTCTCTCTTCTATTTTATTTTTTATGCATCCCCCCCAGTAGATACTCATTGCCGAATTGCCTCAGGATACTCATGCCAAGGCTTTGGATGAGACATATATATTGACTTTGTTCTTCTGATTACTTTCCTTCTTAAGAGCTGGTAACCCTTATTTAGATGTAGGATACTTCCTCTATCTTTAAATGATAATGTAAGTTGAACCTCCTCCTACTGTAGTCTCCCTTCCCATTTTGCCTTCTAAAGTTAAAGCTATTTCAGTACCCTTACATAAAACAAATGGTTTTGACACTATGCCCTTTGCAATGACAGTCTGGCTCTCAGGAAGGAAGAGGGCTAAACAACTGTACATAACTAATAGTCATAACAGATGAATATAATAAAGCTGATATTTACGAAGATAGCTTGCCTCAACAGTAATTTATTTCATGCATCATTGATCCTAGTTATATTTTATTTTACCGTCTATACACGATGAAGATTTTGAATCTAAATATTCAAATCTGAAAAAGATCTTAAAACCACCTGAAACTAGATAAATA
Source organism: Macrothele yani (assembly GCA_039090855.1). NCBI lineage: Eukaryota > Metazoa > Arthropoda > Arachnida > Araneae > Macrothelidae > Macrothele > Macrothele yani. Next base: position 76,945,929 of record CM077009.1, read on the forward strand.
TTGATACAAAATTTGGGGTTAAATTAATTAATTATACAAGGGGGGACGGACTTGATGGGCATGACCAAATTACGATAATGTTTAAATTAAATATTTGGCCTATTGCAAAATTAATTGGAAAGCTTAGCACGCTTTAATTGGGGAAGTCGGATAATTCGCTTTAGCTGGGTGGAAACAAAGGAATTGTGAGATCGCCTTTGAGGGCCCACTCAGATACCCCACGACCAACCAGTCGGGCGACGTGGCGGTATCCAGACCCTCATAAAGTTGCCTACTTTTAAGCGATATATGTCGAAAAAGCTTTTAACCAGCATTAAAATTATGGTTATGAGGGGCGAAGGTCAGTTGCTGCACCATTCTCGCAGAAGCTATGAGTGCTCTGTATGAAAGTGAAGTAAGCTAACATTAAGTTGTTGACAGATAGGAACAAGGCAAAGCCACTTGACTGTGAAAGGAGGAAATTTTGGTTCGCCTCCGTGAAGTGGCAGAAAAAAGAAGGGCAGTTGGTTTTTTCTGTCCGCCGTGGTAAGACGGATGCGAGAGCCAGCCAGAGAAAGAATATATGCGATAATATTTGGCGCGCTGAGGTAAGACGCCCGAAACGGGAATAAACAAGGTCTAACCATAATTAGGTGGCAGAGGGTAAGACCATCTAAATTTGGGAATTCAGAGCGCTAGCAAAATTAGGGGAAAGCCGACAGAAAGAGCTGTTCTACCACGCTGTATAAAAGAGGGCGTGCTTTGATTTGTCGAAGTGATGGGCTGCTGTCAGAGCGCTGGGCCCATAGACAAAGGTTATCTTCAGATATACTGCTCCCGCAAATAAACCACTAACGAGGAAGAAGGCATCAAGGTCAACGCGCCAAGCAAAGATCTTCTGTTTCTGTTCTGGAAGTTCTTCCTTGGAAAACGTTCTCCTCATCCGTGGAGGTGTAAGGTCGCTGACTTACATAAAACCGTGAGCAAACATCCGCTCCAAGCTGGTGGCGAAGTTTCTTGACGGGGCCAAAGCGTGCTAACCCCCGTTCATCCTGCAGCCGACCGCATCCACCATGGGTCAGGGCTCATCAAAGAAAGTGAAACGAAGGGAGTGATAATCCTTCTGCGCTTATCACACAGGTGCAAGGCAATACATGCCGTATAAAACGCTCTTCCACGTGTGTGTGTGTGTGTGTGTGTGTGTGTGTGTGTAAAGATATTTAAAGTTCCTCCCTTATAGTGCCATGGACTACAAACATGTAACGAGTAATAAGTGAGTACTTTTGTTTATTTGTTTTCCTTTCGATTGATCTGGCAAACTAAATATATCAGCTGATTCCAGACTTTTGGAACTCTGGCACGCCTAGTGGCAAAAGACTGTTGCTTCAAATCTAGCATAGACTTGATTTATTTCAAAAGTAGGAGAATAGCTCATGTTTGTACGCCTAAGCCAATATTTCGAATGGTAGGTTCCGCCTACAATAAAATGCCTAAGTGTTTTAATCTTACTCTCTTTACTCTATATAGGCTCTGGTGTTAAAAATAATTTCTGTATTTCAGCTAGCATTCTTGCTCATATACCAGCCCCCAAATTTAAGTGAACGCCACATCTCGAATAAAGAAATCGTATCAATTGGCGTACAGTGGTGGGATAATTTCCCACAGGCCGTATCAATTACTGGCGAGCGTTGGAATGCTTAACCTAGCTCAGCCCGGTACCGTAACAATATCTTTATTTTATTATTCACACACTACTAGATCTTTTAAAATGCCAAGCTTTTCATCTTCAGATATTAGGCGATCAACAAAGATTAGAACCATTATGTTTATATTTATGTTTATAAACATAATGTTTCTAATCTTTGTTGATCACCTAATACCTGAAGATGAAATGCTTGGTGTTTTGAAAGATCTAGTAGTGTGTGAATAATTAAATAAAGATATTTATCTAGTGTCAGGTGGTTTTAAGATCTTTTTCAGATTTGAATATTTAGATTCAAAATCTTCATCATGTGTAGATGGTAAAATAAAATATAACTAGGATAGCTTGCCTCATTGGCAAATAGCTTGTTGAATTAGACTTTCACTGTGCTTCAGTTTAAATGAGTTCCCTTTCAGTCCATAAAGGATTAATAAGCATTTGACTGGACACCATTACTTCTCTGGGTTTTCTTGAACAGAAAGCAAAAATAATGCAACCAATTCCTGAAACCAAAAAGAAAAAAAAAAAGTCTACATACAAATGCATGTAAAATATTAAATATGGACAAAAAAAAAATAATTGTTAAATTCAAGTGCCTGAGGATGGGAGTGGATGTCACATATCCTACACCCACTATATTTGCTTAAGAAAACTGTCTATGCTCAGAAAAAAAATATATAATAAATGGAAAATTCATTCAGCTTTCATATATTAAACATATCTAACTTTTCTTAGGTTAGGTTTTTGTTTATTATTGAACAATATTATTACCCAGTGGCCAATCAGATAGCTTGCTAATTTATCGTGTTGAGTACTGTTTTAAGTCTTAATGTGATGAGATATGTAGATTGTATTTCGCTCTTCAGTTGTGGTTACTTTCCTGCCCTAGATCTGCTGCCCGAAACACAGAATTATTGGTTTCTGGTCTTCAGTGCATTTCTTGGTATTTGCTCTGCTATAAAATAAAAACCTTTTTATATAGAAGAATACTTACAGATGATAGACAGATGCCTCTCATCTGTCTGTAAGTAAGAATACTTATCATCTGTCTGTAAGTAAGAATACTTACTTACCGACAGATGATAGGCCTCTCTTGAGAATCCATTATTATATCTGTGGTACTTTATGACTTTTTTTGTACTAACATTATAATAGAATCATGTGATTCACTATAGCAAATTTTTACAATTATTACAATGCATTGTGTCATTCAGTATTCACTTTTCTGTGAAGAATTTAGCATGCAAGCATGCAGTGAATTAATTCTTTATATGTTATTGGCTACCTTTCAACTCTGTTTAAATCATGTTAGAATTCTGTCCAGGACTTTTGTAAGTTCTTACAAGGAATATGTTGTTAAACATTTTGAAAATTTCATTCAAAAAATTCATTCAAGTAAAATGTTATATAAGTATGACGTAGAGACTTAATGCTGTAGAAGTATAACACCGAGAGATTCATGTTATGTAAGTATGACATACAATCACAAATGGTCATTCTAGTTTTACATTTAAAATAGAGACCTATTGGAAATCTTCAATGGCCAAGTTTCTGCCAAATTAAAATTTTTATTTATAGATAAAGGGAGCATTATATCATGTGATAAGAAAATGTGATTCCTGTGTTTGAACACAACCACAAAATTAATTTTGATTTGAAAACTTTTGAATTGTGAATCTCTGTTGTCATGAGCATTGTGCGACTGACAAACAATTAATGATTGATCTTTCCATACCAGTTATTTGTTACAAGTAATATTAACAATAAAAATTGTTAAAATTGTATGTAATAAATAATTGACAAGAAAAGATTCATCTTTAATTTTCTGTTTGTAATTATTCCAGGAATTGCCTTTACTTTGATGATCACGGGACTGACTGGTTTTGTTGATTGTATCTGTTATTTTTCATTCTTTTGGCTATTCTGTTATCATCAGTAAAAAAGTGTGTGCGCAGACATGTATGATAACAGTTAAGATGTTTCACAATAATCACTAAACTGTTCTCTGAGATTCAGAGGTTAGCCCCACAAAGAAATACAAAATACCAGATAAATTTCTAACTGATTATTTACTTACTGTTGCTGTATCAAACTTCTCCATTTACAGCGATCTTGACACACAACTCGGTCTTCACTGACATCCATCACATGACGTAAAAAGGCCTTCTATACTTCTTACTCATAATCTTTTTCTCATGCAGACACTCGTGAATCTGACCTTCCCATGATGTCCTTGGCCTTCCTCTGCCTTTCCTTCCTGCCACTTGGGCTATAAAAAATTTCTTAGTAAGCATCTCATCACTCATTCTTTCAACATGTGGCCAAACCACTGAAGCATATTAGTCTCCACCTTTGCTAACAACATTTTGCTTCACATCACACAACTGCAACACATCTTCATTCCTCACACAATCAGACCATGTCTTGCCACAAACCCCACGTAAGTAATGCATTTCTCCAGCACACAAACAACTTTTATGTTTTTTCTGTAGTACCCAGGTTTCACTACCATACATCAGAGTAGGAACAATTACACTTTCATACACAGCCATGCGGGACTTTCTAGAGAACCCATCATTCCTGTGAAAACCTCCCAGAGCAGCTATGACTTTCAATGAAAAATTAACTCGCCTACTAATTTCATCATCCAATTTGTTCTCTCTGTCAAACATGCGTTCTAAATACATAAACTCATTCACCTGGTCAATCACTGTGCCATTTAGACTTATATTACATTCAGTGCTAACAGTTCCTTGCTCAAAAACCATAACTTTAGTTTTTCCCTTATTTATACTCAGTTAGAATTTCATGCAAACTTCGTACATCCAGGACAACATACTCTGCAACTCACTTTTGCTGTCTGCCAACAAGACAGTGTCATCAGCATACAGCAATCTGCACACACGGATATCACCAAGACATAAACCACTATTATCTATTTTGGCATCACGCATGTATGCATTCATAAATATATTAAACAGCCATGGTGACATTACACAACCTTGTCTAACTCCTGCACCAATGGAAAACCATTTTGATAAAACACCATTCACTCATACACAAGCTCTACTACCAGCATACATGGCTTTTACACTATTAAGTAGATTCCCAGTAACACCATATTCATTCAATACCTTCCACAAAAGTGTCCTATTTACTCAGTCATAAGCTTTCTCTAAATCTATGAAGGCAGCAAAAACTTTCTTACCAACAGCCAGATACTTTTCAATCATTATGTGTAATGCAAAAATCTGGTTAGTGCAGCCTTTACCAGGCATAAAACCACTCTGAACATCCCACACTTTCAATGATGTAAGACCCTGTACTTTTTCAATAACAGCCTTATCAAACACTTTCCCTGGCACACTCAGTAGGCTAATACCACGATAGTTCTTGCAGTCAGTCTGATCACCTTTTCCCTTATACAAGGGAACATTGATAGCATCCTTCCAATCCTGAGGGACCATTCTTAACTCCCAGCACGGCTGGCAAATTTCAGTTAACTAGTCCATAACAGAATCACCACCATATTTAAGCATCTCAGCAGTTATGCCATCAACTCCCAGAGCCTTACCATTCTGAAGAGATTTTAAAGCTTTACACACCTCTTCTTTTGAGATCCCTCCTGTGCTTCCCTCCTTCACTGTGACAACATCTGCTTCTGCCTCAGAATCATCTTTGCTTTCTTGATCTAATAACTGACAGAAGTATTCACCCCATCTTTCACTTAACTCGTTGGGCTCCCATATCATTTTCCTAACCCTATTCACACAGCTTACAACTTTGTTTCCCCTATTTTTCCTTTTTAAGACATTTATTGATTCACATATTAATGAATGAAGAAAATATAAAAAAACTGTGAAAAACATCCGAGTAAGCAAATAAAAAATTACCGTATGGACATATCTCACATTTCCCCTCTTCCCTTTCTGGTACATTTGTGATTTTAGAATCATAGTCTACTGGTTTCTGTTTGATGCCCCTGAGGTTTCTTCTTTTATCACATTAGAAACACTATTTAAAAGGTCCCTATTTTTGAAGAATTCAGTTTTACATCATTCACATTTCATGGTTTATTTTTTACTAAGCTTTTTTAGTGCAAATATTATTGCATTTTGTTTTCCACAAAGTGAAACAAATACCACTGTATCTGTTTCATCTTCAACCAGTGAAAGATTTGCATTCACTTTTTAACACGTTATGTTCTGGACGTCAGAAGCAAGAATCTCTTGTATTTAGAAATAATACTATTGTAAAATAGAATAAAAAACTGTACTCACAAAGTTTTGATGGTCCTCTTCTTTTATTACTTTCATTTTGAAGTTAATGTAACATGTCATTTTCAGTCATGAGAAACTTTGTTGACATATTCTCCACTGCAAGTTACTCTGAAGATGGGTGTGAGCCCGAAACACGTGTAATTACGCCTCAGTTGGAGTGTCCTTCGACACAACACGGAGGTACGGAGGTTATTCGGAAGTTTCTAGATGTTTTAAAGTTTGCAAATTCATAGTTTTTAGGTCTTATTCAATTCATTGTTATTTTAACCAAGGACTTCCTTCTTAAGCCTTGCATACTCACCTTGGAGACGCACACACACACAAAAAAAAAAGTCCTCAATTAAGCATCAGTGGGAGTGCCCTTCGACATATTACAAAAGCCTGGAGAAGTGCTGGAAGTTTCTAGATGTTTTTTAATTAAAAGGTTTTAAAGTTCGCATTGTTTCATAGTTTCAGACTTTTTCGAGTTTCATCAGGTTTTTAACCAAGACTTCCTTTTTAAACCTTACATACTCACCTTTGGAGACGAAAAAAGTCTTCAAGGTACCTGCAGTCGAGAATATGTCAACAAAGTTTTTTGTGACTGAAAATGACATGTTACATTAATGTAACTTCAAAATGAAAGTAATAAAAGAAGAGGACCATCAAAACTTTGTGAGTAGTTTTTTTATTCTATTTTACAATAGTATTATTTCTAGATACAAGAGATTTTTTGCTTCCGACGTCCAGAACATAACGTTTTAAAAAGCGAATGCAAATCTTTTACTGGTTATAGATAATCGATATATGTTATGAGCAACATGTTAAATTCAAATTATTCCCATAATAAGGAATAAAATACAACATGAAGATACCACTGTGTTGTACATACTACTATAAAGTATCTTTGTCTTTGCAATAAAACAAAACCCTTTAAATCTTGGTATAGAAATATCTTCAGCAATGGCTCTGCTTTTAGAGATCATGGTGTATAATGGTATTAAATAATTCTCTGTCAATGCCTAATCTATAAACAGGGTATAGCTGCTGTATGATAAGCAATTATTGTTTGATATGCATTCTGTGGGAAGCAGAAATTACTCTGCCATGATTTCTGTGGGAGAGGTTGAATGTGAAAATATTCCAAATACGTGGCGACAGTTAATAAATAAATACATCGCTCTTTCCACGTTCCAGAAACACACAGCAACCGAAAAATTGTATTTCAGCCACCGCTGTGGAAACGAACCAACAGAACTCTCGGTATCGCGCCGAGTGCGTTACCTTTACGCCACGGGGGCCAACAATCCACGGTGCTATGTGTATTTTTAAAGTCAGCTACTGACATCATAAATCCGTAAGATGGGCTCAGCTACTGAGACGTCTCCATCTGGTGGGCATTTATGATGTCAGTAGCTGACTTTAAAAATACACATAGCACCGTGGATTGTTGGCCCCCGTGGCGTAAAGGTAACGCACTCGGCGCGATATCGAGAGTTCTGTTGGTTCGGTTCCACAGCGGCGGCTGAAATACAATTTTTCGGTTGCTGTGTGTTTCTGGAACGTGGAAAGAGCGATGTATTTATGAGGTTGAATGTATTGTTGTTAGTAGTGATGTGTCATTGCTCACTGATTTGTGTACATTTTATTTTTTTGTTCTTGCATGCTTTTTCCTACTTCCATTCTTAATTTTAATCTTTTCTTTTAACTATAGGTGAGATAAATTTTTTCTTGCCATTCAATTTTCCTGGTATCATGTGTCAAGGTAAACCTCAAAGGTAAAACTCTGCATTCTGTTCTGAAATATTGGTGTTTTCAGTATTTTGTTATCTTGCCATTTTAACTGCATGATGCCTAACAAAGTTACCAGACTGATTAAGAGCGTTTATATGTTTTCACCAATGTTAATATCATCAACAACCATTTAAAATCCTCTGCTAGATGGGCTACCTAAGTCTCTTCCACAGCGCTCTGTCTTGAGCCATATTCTTCTATGTCACTCCAAAATGCTTTCAAATTTCATCCGTCCATATCTCATGTGGTTTTCTTCTGGGACTTTTCCTGTCACTTGGTATCCAATCTAGTATTTCAGTTGTCCAGTGGTGGCCAGTTCTTCTAACAATATGTCTATCCCATTGCCACTTAAGGGTCTTTACTTTGATGAGTCAACTCTTGTCATTTTCCTGTTCCATGAGTTCCTTTTCTTATTTTTCTTAGTTATACTAAGCATCGCTTCTCTATGCTTTTTTGAATTGTTCACTGCCTCTGTACGTCTTTTTTAGTTAAGATCTATGTTTGTGATTTATAAGTCAAAACTGGAAGAATGCATTGGTTTAAATTCTTTAAGACAAAATGTTAATTTTTGAAGTAATTTGGGGGCTTTGTTCATAACATATCGTGCTCGCCATATTGGTTGGTGAGTGTGGGATAGCATTTTCTCTAATACTGATGGAATAGTTATGCCACTATTGGGCAGTCATTAGATCCCCTTCAGTGAGAACAAGATGCACATAGATGCCAACTTTTATGGATTTTCCGTAGTTTGTAAGGATTTTCGCTCCATTTTATTGTTTTACGGAAGTCACCCAAAAAACTACGGAAAAGCCCATGCACGCAATTTTCTATTTTTTACCTTCTGTTGGTCGGAAAAACGCACATAACAGGTAGTCCCTATGTGCCTTCAATGTTCTGACTTCCCCACCAACTGAGGTGGAGCTTCTGCTCGTACACTGTTTGTTACCTGATCCCCCATACAATCATTTGAGAGTAACTTGTACAAAATTCAAGCAGATAATGCTTACCTTGGCATTCCTTTCTAGCGATGGGAACATTTCACGCACGTGTTTTCCGGTCTTTGTTGATGTTATTGTCCTAAAGTGCGTTGTATGCGATGACTGGCTTTACTTCTCACACTTTTCGCTGGGTATACTCATTGGATCTTTGCCTTAGGATTCCAAACACATCAATTTTTACCGTTCTTAATACTCGAAATTTTCGCCCATCCTCTGGGCATCCTCAGGAGCGTGGCGACTTTACCACCGATGTTCGTGGTAAACTTCGCGCTAATGGAGTCCGATACTCCTTGTTGCCATTCGTCGGATATACTTTCCTGGATATATTTCGTTATCAAGCCCGGCTGGCGCCATGTATGTTTCATTAAAACAACTTTTTTTTTTTTTATTAATTTCTTCTCCTATCCTGGTTTTCTTGTCTTTTTTGCCGGTTTTTCTTTTGTTGTTGTTTTTCTTGTCTTATTAGTTCTTTCCACAGGCCCGATAATGTACTAGGGTCGTTCTGGTTACATACCCTTGCTTTATTTTTATAGATTCTTCCCTCCTCCTCATTTGCCTTTCCGATTTTTTATTCTTTTTTAGCATTTTAATTTCATCGAATTTCGGGAATGTCCGGTTTTCCATGCCGAATTGCACTAAGGCAGTTTTGGCTTCTTTTTTTGCCAATTAGATATGTGTTGTTTAAGTCTTTTTTAATCTGTTTTTCGTACTTTCAATGTACGATATTGGTGGTATGTGTGCAATTGAAATTTCGTAGGTTCCTGATTCTTCTAGCATTTTTTCCTCTGTTTTTTTTGTTGACAGTCATGCTTTTCACGGTGTGCACTGAGCTTCCTAGTTGTAAGTCATATTTAGCACAGTGCCTATTGATTTCATTACTCACTCCTTCCAAGTATGGGAAAGCTCCAATGTATTTCAATTTTTTCTTTCTCATCTTCCTTTGGTTGTGCACTTCTTGGCCTTCTTTACTCTGAGTCATATGCTTTTTACTCTCATGTATCCATTTAATAATTAGCTTGCTTGGGTACCCATACTCTTGTGCTATTTTCGAGATAAACTCTAGCTCTTGATTTTTTAGCCTGTTGTTAGATGTGTGTGTGTACGCTCGCCGTATCAAGTTTACTATGCTGTTTTTTTTATGTATCACTGGATGGTGCGACGAGTATGGTATCAGTACAGGTATGTAAGTTGCTTTTCTGAACACCAAGTATTCAAAACTATTTTTGTTTTTCTTTAGTTGGATGTCCAGGAAGGATAGGCAATTATCCTCTTCAAACTCAATAGTTAGAGCTCTATGGTGTTACAGATTTTGCTAAACTGCTGTGCTAGTTCTTGTAGCTCGGCTTTGTTAAGTTTAGACATTATAATAATGTCGTCTACATATCAAGCATAAAGTATTGGTTTTTCAGGTAGATTTTGAATTATTTCTATTTCTTTTTCGAGGTATGCCATAATCACTTCTGCGTATAATGCCGATAATGGGGATCCCATAGGGCCACCTTGCGTTTGTTTAAATATATTTCCTTCAAAATGGAAGATGTTGTTTTCCTTGATGAAATATAAGGTATTCTTTAGCTCTTTCAGTTGTGACAAGTTTAGTTCTTTGTTGATGCTTAGTTGTTGCATAATCAATTCGATGGCTAGCTCAACAGGAGTGTTTGGGTATAACGCCTTAACATCCATGGAGGCCATAGTTATTTGCTCTAGGTCTTGATTAATTAATTTGATTTTTTCTATAAACTCATAGCTATTCTTTAATGTATATTGGTTCCTCATGACTATTGGGGATAGATAGTTGTATATCTTTTTTTCTAGGTTGATGAGTGGTGAGGTTTTTTTCGATAGAATCAGTCTTAAAGGTGTGTTTTCTTTATGTGTTTTAATTTTTGAGAATATTTTCAGCATCCCTGCTCCCATTGGAGGGTTTGCATTTTTTATTTCAGTTGGTAACTTGCTGTGGTTCCTTATATTAGCCAGGAAGGTAAGTTGTTTGTCGGTGGGATCTTTGTTGATGCTATCGCACTGTAGCTCTGAGATGGCCGTCCGCATTTTATCATTATATTCCAAAGTGTCCATAATAACAATTTGCCCTGTTTTCTCCACTTCGCAGAATTTGATCGTGGGGTCTTTGCAAAGATTTAATAGTTGTTTTCTGTCATACTTCAATTTATTTATCTTGCAGTTTTTTTTGTGCTTAGCGTTATACTCTTTAATCATGATTCTGAATAGCTTAAACCTTAGATCGGTAGCATGCTCTGGATGTACTCGCTGCACAATATCTTCTAAGATAGGAATGTACTCTTCTGTTCTTGGGGTTTTAGGTGGAAATGCGTATTTTTTCCCACGTTGTAGCACTGCCTTTTCACTAAAAGTTAGCGCTCTCGATGATTGATTCACAAACACTGGGTATTCTGTACTTTCATCACCCCTCATTTTGATTCCATCTAAAAGGGCATTAAATTTCTTGGCAGTTGAGCTTTCTGCCGCCTTTTGTTGGCTTTCGACTATTTTGTTAATTTCAGTGAGAACATCGTCTATAATAAGGGTTTTCCATTTACCGTTAAAATTCTTATATTCAGTATTCTGTATCTGGTTCCACATATTATAGCACTGAATGTGGTTTTGGTATAGTTGTTTTCTTTTATAAATGATTTCTGCAGAGCTACAGTGCGATAGCATCAACAAAGATCCCACCGACAAACAACTTACCTTCCTGGCTAATATAAGGAACCACAGTACGTTACCAACTGAAATAAAAAATGCAAACCCTCCAATGGGAGCAGGGATGCCGAAAATATTCTCAAAAATTAAAACACATAAAGAAAACACACCTTTAAGACTGATTCTATCGAAAAAAACCTCACCACTCATCAACCTAGAAAAAAAGATATACAACTATCTATCCCCAATAGTCATGAGGAACCAATATACATTAAAGAATAGCTATGAGTTTATAGAAAAAATCAAATTAATTAATCAAGACCTAGAGCAAATAACTATGGCCTCCATGGATGTTAAGGCGTTATATCCAAACACTCCTGTTGAGCTAGCCATCGAATTGATTATGCCACAACTAAGCATCAACAAAGAACTAAACTTGTCACAACTGAAAGAGCTAAAGAATACCTTATATTTCATCAAGGAAAACAACATCTTCCATTTTGAAGGAAATATATTTAAACAAACGCAAGGTGGCCCTATGGGATTCCCATTATCGGCATTATACGCAGAAGTGATTATGGCATACCTCGAAAAAGAAATAATTCAAAATCTACCTGAAAAACCAATACTTTATGCTCGATATGTAGACGACATTATTATAATGTCTAAACTTAACAAAGCCGAGCTACAAGATCTAGCACAGCAGTTTAGCAAAATCTGTAACACCATAGAGCTAACTATTGAGTTTGAAGAGGATAATTGCCTATCCTTCCTGGACATCCAACTAAAGAAAAACAAAAATAGTTTTGAATACTCGGTGTTCAGAAAAGCAACTTACATACCTGCACTGATACCATACTTGTCGCACCATCCAGTGACACATAAAAAAAACAGCATAGTAAACTTGATACGGCGAGCGTACACACACACATCTAACAACAGGCTAAAAATTCAAGAGCTACAGTTTATCTCGAAAATAGCACAAGAGTATGGGTACCCAAGCAAGCTAATTAATAAATGGATACATGAGAGTAAAAAGCATATGACTCAGAGTAAAGAAGGCCAAGAAGTGCACAACCAAAGGAAAATGAGGAAGAAAAAATTGAAATACATTGGAGCTTTCCCATACTTGGAAAGAGTGAGTAATGAAATCAATAGGCACTGTGCTAAATATGACTTACAACTAGGAAGCTCAGTGCACACCGTGAAAAGCATGACTGTCAACAAAAAAAACAGAGGAAAAAATGCTAGAAGAATCAGGAACCTACGAAATTCCAATTGCACACATACCACCAATATCGTACATTGGAAGTACGAAAAACAGATTCAAAAAAAGACTTAAACAACACACATCTAATTGGCAAAAAAAAGAAGCCAAAACTGCCTTAGTGCAATTCGGCATGGAAAACCGGACATTCCCGAAATTCGATGAAATTAAAATGCTAAAAAAGAATAAAAAATCGGAAAGGCAAATGAGGAGGGAAGAAGCAATATTAATCTATAAAAATAAAGCAAGGGTATGTAACCAGAACGACCCTAGTACATTATCGGGCCTGTGGAAAGAACTAATAAGACAAGAAAAACAACAACAAAAGAAAAACCGGCAAAAAAGACGAGAAAACTAGGATAGAAGAAATTAATTAAAAAAAAAGTTGTTTTAATGAAACATAGATGGCGCCAGCCGGGCTTGATAACGAAATATATCCAGGAAAGTATATCCGACGAATGGCAACAAGGAGTATTGGACTCCATTAGCGCGAAGTTTACCACGAACATCGGTGGTCAAGTCGCCACGCTCCTGAGGACGCCCAGAGAATGGCCTGAAATTTCGAGTATTAAGAACGGTAAAAATTGATGTGTTTGGAATCCTAAGGCAAAGATCCAATGAGTATACCCAGCGAAAAGTGTGAGAAGTAAAGCCAGTCATCGCATACAAAGGACTTTAGGACAATAACATGAACAAAGACCGGAAAACACGTGCGTGAAATGTTCCCATCGCTAGAAAGGAATGCCAAGGTAAGCATTATCTGCTAGAATTTTGTACAAGTTACTTTGAAATATCGCACGTAAAAGAGAATAGTAGAATGATTAGAGCTATATAATAGTCAGAATTAGAACTACTAATTGGAATTCATTTGAGAGTGCTATGCGCAAAAACCTAGAGGGAGCTCAGCTGAGCTCCTTCTGCGAACTATTCACATTAATTACGTGTGGCTTTGTGCTTGTGAAAATTGCAGTGCAAAAGTTTTAACCCTTTCCGCTTGACTGTCGGATGATACCTGACATTACAAAATCGCCGAATAACTCTCTTGGCTGGTGACCCACGGCAATGACGCTTCTATTGCTAGCATGTCGGCGCTCGTGAGACATTTCTTTTTCGCCGAATAGTTATGGCCTCGCCTGCCGCGCCGATGACACCTCTATAGCTCGTATGTTGGGGCTCACGAGACATTTCTTTTTCCCCGAATAGATAAAAAGAAATGTCATTGATTGTCACCCACCATGCCGATGACGCCTCTATAGCTCACACGTTGGCGTTTTTGAGGAATTTCTTTTTTGCCGTATAGCTCAAGTGTCAGGTGTCATCTGCCTCTATAGCACATATGTTGGGCTCGCGAGACATTTTTCTTCACCGAATAGATAAAAAGAAATGTCATCGACTTGTCAGGTGTCACCCACCATGCCGATGACGGCTCTGTCGCTCGCATGTCGGGGCTCGCAAGGAATTGTTTTTTTGCCGAATAACGCACGTGTCGGGTGTCATCCACCACATCTATGACGCCTCTATAGCTCTTACGTTGGCGCTCGCGAGACATTTCTTTTTCACCGAATAGGTCGGGTGTCACCCGCACCGCCTATGACGCCTCTATAGCTTGTATGTCGGGCTCGCGAGACATTTCTTTTTCACTGAATAGATAAAAAGAAATGCCGTCAGCATGTTGGATGTCACCCACCACGCTGATGATGCCTCTATAGCTCGCATATTGGCACTCGCGAGGAATTTCTTTTTTGTCGAATAGCTCGCGTTTCGAGTGTCATCCATCACGCCTATGACAACTCTATAGCTCGCACGCCGGCGCTCATGAGGAATTTCTTTTTAGCCGTAAATCTTTCGTGTCAGGTGTCATCCGCTACGCCTATGACACCTCTATAGCTCGTATGTCGGAGCTTGCAAGACATTTCTTTTTCGCTGAATATTTTGTGTGTCTGGTGTCTATACAGCGATGATGCCTCTATAGCTCGTGAGACATTTTCCCCCCGCCAAATAGCTAGCGAGACATTTCTTTTTCGCCAAATAGCTTGCATGTCCGGTGTCACCCGACACGCCAATGATGCCGCCTCTGTAGCTTGTAGTATTATATCAAGGCTGGTGAGCCAAAGCTGAACTTTCACTGCTAAGTTGTGGCCTCTACTGCAGAAATATATTTATAATTTTTAAATAAAACTACATTTTGGAACTTATTAATTTTATTAAAAGTGTTATAAAAGATTCTGAGATTTTAAAATAAATATTTTTGATGTACTGAAAATCTTACTGAAGGTCGAAGCAGTTTTACTGAAAACTACTGAAAACTGCAGATTTTTTTACTGATGACCCCTTTCTCAGGTTGGCATCTCTGGATGCACCATGAAAAGGCAGGGTTCACATTTGTCTAGGAGAGGCTATACACTTTGCATTACTAAACCTTGCAGTGTAAATTAATGTTTATGTAATGTTGGCAATTTAAAGCATTTTTGTGATTTTATTCACATGCGTGCAATTTTCTGCCCTGAATGGCTATCATTTTAGGAAAGGATTTCATTTGGAAGCAACCACGGAATATTTTCTTATTTTTCTATAAATAATAGATCTTGCAGGGAGTTTTTAAATTTTATGAACATGAAAAGTTACATAGGTGTAAAGCTTGGCAAGTAAAGTGATTACCTCAGCACATTTTTAATAAAAAAATATAGTATTAAAAGAGCTGCCTTACCAAAAAAAAGGAAGAAGAAAGAAAAAAACAAACATTTCCAAGATATTTTACCACTATCCTGACATCAGGTTATTTGGCACTGTCTTCGGGGCTTGAGAAATACCATGCCCAAGATGCCCGAGGCATGTTAATCGTTGGCTCGTACATGTAAATAAAAAATCTAGTTGCCCGATCATGACAACTAAAATTAAAAAGTTTGGAATAGAAATTCCTTCTACAAGAAAAAAGACACTGCTAATCACCAGGAGTCGTATTATTGTTACTGGGCACCAAGGACAGAAGAATATCAGTTCTTTAATTATATTATGTTCTAGGACCGGAAATCGGAACTATATGCAGTTTTGCTCCAAATGTAGTTTATAGTCAGTGACAGGATGCATGCCTCTTATGGGACTAGCCTCCTGTGTTTGGTGACAAAGGGCTATAACTTTAATGATAGGAACATGGCAGAATCACTAAATTTCTCAAATATGAATTTCATCCAAAATTTGTGGAGATTTGTGTCAATAAATTATAATAACCACCTTCACAATGCTGTCGTTACACGATTTAAAGAAGCAGGTCTCAGATGCAATGAAAAAATGAACTTTATTTGCATCTAAAACCATCACAGAAAACATGCTAGTACTTTCGGATCTACACTGGGTCCATCATCGGGCAACATATTGGGCCAAACTCCTGTTTATAAGGAGGTGGTTCTTCACCTAAAGTCACTGGTTGGATGACGTAGTTCCATTTAACGCAAGCGCACTTCAGCATGATATACACATACACAAATGAAAATCACTACAGGTTAATATGATGGTATAAATTATGAATTGTGATAAAATGTACAATGATTAAAAATGAAATGTCTCCATGACGATGGTAATATACATGGTGAGTTATCGTTACAGCATTGGTTGGAGAATAAGTTGATAAAAATGCTCTCCATCTCCATAAATAGTAAATTAGTTTTGTTGGATGCTGTTGCTAAGTATTTAACATTGTTCCAATCCGGGATATGGCAGCCCTGATTAACCAGTCGAGACAATGCTGTAGCACACGAGCCTTTCCTTACATTGTAGGCATGTTCAGAAATCCTAGTCAAAATATTTCGAAGGGTGAATCCTATATATCTGGAGTCATGCACGTTAGGGAGAGTAGCCTTTAGAGGTATAGAGTACACTCTGTGTCTATGTAAAGGGTTAACTTTGTCACAATCTCTTTTGACTAAAGAAAGTAATTTTTGAGTCTGAATTCCAATATCCATATTTTACTTGGCACACGCTTTTTTCAGGATCTGTGCAACATCGGGGATGTAATCAATGGAACCTACATATGTATTAGCTTCACCATTTCTTTGTAATGTAGAGAGTTTAGAATGTTGGCATTTATGCAGTTGTTTTAACACGTAATGGCTAGCCATTACGTGTTAAAAAACTGCATAAAAGCCAACATAATGGCTAGCCATTACGTGTTAAAACAAATGGCTAGCCATTACGTGTTAAAACAAATGGCTAGCCATTACATGTTAAAACAAATGGCTAGCCATTACGTGTTAAAACAACTGCGTAAACGGCAACGTTCTAAACTCTCTACATTACAAAGAAATGGTGAAGCTAATACCTATGTAGGTTCCATTGATTACATCCCCAATGTTGTACAGATCCTGAAAAAGCGTGTGCCAAGCAAAATATGGATATTGGAATTCAGACTCAAAAATTACTTTCTTTGGTCAAAAGAGATCGTGACAAAGTTAACCCTTTACATAGACACAGAGTGTACTCTATACCTCTAAAGGCTACTCTCCCTAACGTGCATGACTCCAGATATATAGGATCCACTCTTTGAAATATTTCGATTAGGATTTCTGAACATGCCTACAATGTAAGGAAAGGCTCATGAGCTACAGCATTGTCTCGACTGGTTAAATCAGGGCTGCCATATACCGGGTTGGAACAATGTTAAATACGTAGCAACAGCATCCAACAAAACTAATTTGCTATTTATGGAGAGCATTTTTATCAACTTATTCTCCAACCAATGCTGTAACGATGACTCACCATGTATATTACCATCATCATGGAGACATTTCATTTTTAATCATTGTACATTTTATCACAATTCATAATTTATACCATCATATTAACCTGTAGTGATTTTTATTTGGGTATGTATATATCATGCTGAAGTGCGCTTGCGTTAAATGGAACTACGTCATGCAACCAGTGACTTTAGGTGACGAACCACCTCCTTATAAACAGGAGTTTGGCCCAATATGTTGCCCGATGATGGACCCAGTGTGGGTCCAAAAGTACTAGCATGTTTCCTGTGATGGTTTTAGATGCAAATAAAGTTCATATTTTCATTGCATCTGAGACGTGCTTTTTAAATCGTGTAGCGAGAGCATTGTGAAGGTGGTTATTATAATGAATTTCATCATCACACCATTTCATACCAATTTCAGCATCACCATCTTGAAACTTGAGATACACACTTTTGTGCATTGAACATTTTGGATACAGACCCTAGAAACACAACTGCAAAACATTTAAAAAAATCATCATATTTTTTAACATAAAAAAAAACCAACAACTGAGGGGTCCTGATTTGTTAGTTTAAAAGATAAATTTTGGCTGGGCATCCAGCTTTTATGACCTGGGCAGGTTTCTGATTTTCTGTAACTTATTTTTCAAGCCCTGGTCTTGGTACAGGCTTCATTCAAGTCCAGACCTTCCATCAAAATAAGGGCAACAGTTTCTTCCATTTTTGGTACCCACTGTTTCATGTCAATAATCTACCTATGACATTTTTTAAATTCCAGAAGTACTCCCTCCCCAATTTCGTTGGAAGTTTAAACTGATTTTCTATCCTGGCATTTTTTTATCCTGTCTTTCAATTTCTCTTTTTTCTCTTCAGAAATGACTAAAAATAGTTGTCATTCTGCAATATAAACTTAATGCAAAGGGCAAGATTACTGATTTGTGTAGCTAACAAGCACTGCTTCGCCAGGATTTGTATCAGGTGTACGAATGTCAGACTGATCACTTTGTGAGCGAGTGACTAAATGTTCTACCAGTGTTGCAATGGATTTGAATAGTAAAGATCTCACAAAATGTTGATTAATTAGTGTTACTGTTGATTTACATTTTACTGTTCAAATCCAATACTCTTGATAAGAGAATCAGATTGCTGTATGTTGATGGCACACAGTCCTGTTGGCGCAGAGCAAAGGTGAGTTGTTGCAGTGTATGTTTTCCTGGATGTATGAAGTTTTTATGAAACTCAAACTGAGTATAAATAATGGAAAAGCCAAAGTTATGGTTTTTGAGTGAGGAGCTGTTAGTACTAAATGCAAGAACAGTGTAAATGGTATAGAGTTAGACCAGGTGAATGAGTTTGTGTACTTAGGAATCATTTGTCAGGGAAAACAGATTAGATGGTGAAATTAGTAGGAGAGTCAATTCATCTTTGAAAGTTACAGTGAGTTTCACAGGACTGTGAGTTCTTGAAAAGATCCCGAATGGCTGTGTATGAAAGTGTAATTGTTCTTACTCTGATGTACTACAGAAGAGACATAAAAATTACAGGGTGCAAAGTTAGGGTTGTATGCAGGATGCTCCAAAACTTCATGACAGTATCGCTAAAACCTCTCTGCTGTGTGTTGGGCAGCATGCTGAATAATAGTGCATATCTGCAGTGTCAGCGGCAGAGTTGTTGCCCTGTGAAATGGATAAGGAGTGGATATACCCACATTCCCATGGAAAGTCTAGACACTGCTACGAGGGAGGATTGAAAAGTAATGCACAGCAATTTTTTCTCTCTTTGCAGGTTGCAGTTTGGTAGACAATGAATTTGAATATCATGCTACAGACCAGTTTTGCTGGATCAGGTGTCACCATGGTGGAAGACAGTGTGAACGATGGCACAAAGATGTCGCATTTGTTAGTGTCGTCTACAAATTAAGAGCAACACCGTGTAGTCCAACTTTTGTGGGCTAAACAGAAAACTCCGATGGAAATTCGCGAAGAAATGGCCGAAGTGTATGCTGGTGATTGCCTGGACCTCAGCAACATCTGTAGATGGTGCAGTTTCTTTGCAGAGTGCCATGGCAACTTTACCGATTCACCACATTCCGGTCGACCTGTAACCCCATCATCACCTGCCACTGTGAGAGGCATTGAACAGGCAGTTCTGAGTGACAGACTGATCCATCTGCACACACTGGTGCAGTTCAACATTTCATATGGTATAGCATACAATATTGTGCATGATAAATTGCAATTTCACAAGGTCAGTGCAGGATGGGTTCCCAAGAACTTGACAGGTGACCAGAAGGGACAGAGAATGATGTTTTCTTTGCATCACTTGATGCATTATGCAGAAGAAGGACCTGAATTTCTGGCAAGTGTAGTGACAGGCAATGAGTATTGGGCATACCACTACACTCCCAAAACAAAGAAGGCCGGTATGGTGTGGAAACATTCCGACTCCATGCCACCAAAAAGATTCAGAGTAACCCAATCTGCACAAAGAGTCCTCATGACGGTGCTCTGGGACATGCATGGTATTCTGCTGGTGGAGTTTCATCTAATGGGGACCATTGTGAATGCAAAAACCTATGCTAACACATTGACAAAGTTGTGTCATGCTCTTTGCGACAAAAGACCCAACAGAAATGCTACAAACGTCAGACAACTTCATGAGAACACTCGCCCACTTATCGCACAACACGTTCGTGACAAAATTGCGCAATTTGGCTAGGAGGTGCTCCAGTACCCACCGTACAGTCCGGACCTGGCTGTTCTGGACTTTCATCTGTTTGATCCCTTGAAATGATTCCCAGGCGGCCAAAGCTTCGATTCTGCTGACGATGTCAAATCGGTTGTCCGCAGGTGGCTATACACTCAGAAAACAGGCTTTTATGAACAAGGTATACTAAAACAGGTACCACACTGGGATAAATGTCTCGAGCATCTCGATTTTTATGTTGAAAACTAGCTAAGAAATGTAGTTTCACTGTGTATATGTTTTGTTTTGTCTATCTATTAAACTGGTGCCAAAAAAAAAAAAAAATAGTGTGCATTACTTTTCACTCTACCTTCGTATGTGGATGCCATCCATCACACGTTAAATTCATTGGCACATTGCAGAGGTTCTCATTATTATCATCTAGTTGAAGATGCCGAGGTGAGAAGGGAAAGCAGGTAAGTAACTAGAAAGAGTGCAAAACACATGGAACAGATAAGTGTAGATTGCACAAAAATCACATTAGTTACATTAAGAAATTTAAGAAACACAGAAGCGCTTTCAACCCAACTTAGGTCTTGATCACCTGTAAATAATTTGAGCAAGATTGGCTGCCAGATTTAGATTTCCAAGTTCTCATTACAGTTGTTGCCAAATGGTATGAGTGATTTCCAAATGATGGGGATAAAATAAAAACTGTTCATTTGAAATTTCTTAACATAACTAGTGTGCTTTTCTTACAGCCTATACCATGAAAGCTGTGAAGGAAAAATGCTTTTGGGTAGATTCACGAGCTTGATTATTTTTAATGCCAAGAACCACCTACCATTGTTATATATGACTTGTGCATACCGGTGCTGAGTTTGGGTTCAATTTTAAGAGTCCACCTAAGTCTGAATTTTATATTGCAAAATAGAACACAGGCCAAAATGAGCCCCAAAACTGTGACTAACCTGTTTAAGCATTAATAATAATAATAAAATTCTTCTCTTCCAGACTTCCGCTTTTTTCTTCCCTTGCAGTTAACTTATGTGTTTATCAAGTGGGCAGGGGGCATCTATCTTTTTCTGTAATATAATCACACAGTTTTCCTTGACCTTTAGTTTCCTCTTCAAATGACTCAGGTTGCCGGGAGCTTGGCAAATTGGGCCATGCTGCAATCTACAGTATGTACATGTCATTACTCAGTAAAATTAGCAGGGAGCTGCCACACGGAGGAAGAGGGCAAAATTTCAACTGCTTGGTATTACCTTATACAGTACTTGCAGAAGTTCTACCGACTCGGCAGAAATCCACTAATACGTGGCTTGTAGCATTTGCTTCCCAAGCCTAGAATAAATAGCCCTCTCCAGTCTACTTACCACCCAAACTCAGCTGTGGAAAAAAAAAAAAAAGGTTGAAATGCTTGTATTAATTGCATCAGTTTTCTAGCCCCCTGTGGTGTGTGCTCGTGATAACACCACTTCCGCCCATGGAGTGTAGAGATGAAATATCATCTTATGTGATGCTGCAGTGCAAGATATTTGAGCGACCTCGGTTTATGGAATACCAGTTTTGTACAGTTGGAGGTACAACAGTGTGTGGAAACCTTCCTGAGAGTCCAAGATAGCTGTTCCTTCTAGCACGTGCTTTCCTAACTGAAGGAGATTGAAATGTGGTCTCCTTGCATCTAATATGTGTGGGAATAGAGGACTAGGTAATAGAGAATCTTCAGTGCCATGGAAAAATTGTTTTGTATTATTACCTTGTGCTAAGTTCCAGATTGCTTCATGTAAGTTTTATACAGAGCAATTTTTATATGGGTAAATTTTGCCACTTCGTTGAAGATGTAACACACACAAGAACACTCTGCAACAGTGGAACCCATAGGACTTCTTAGCAATTATAAGTGAATTTCACCCCAGTTTGCATTATAAAACAAAGCACTATGATTCTAGCAAAATTTTAAGCCACTGGAATTTTTTTGTGATCTCTTGAAAAAGTCATGGACTTCATTTTCTGTAAACATGTACATATCCTGTAAAAGTCTCATTTGCTAAATCATTCAAAATGACAGTTTAGTAATAATAATAAAAAAAAAAAAAGAAATTCTGAGCCCAAGCCTGGGCCTGGCCTGTCTCAGCACTGGTGCATATATGTGTGAGTGTGTGATTATCTGGTTAGGTTTGTCATTTTGTGCCTGTTAACATTCATTTCACTATGCATTCATCTCTGTATGTTTCAAAAAATTTCCAAATTTTTCATACAGATATACTTACTCTCTACATATAAGTTTTTTCAGCACCATATACACTGGCGGATAGTGAAAAAAGAACACCAAGAAGGAGATGTCTGATACCAACGAAATTTATACAGCATAATAACGGAATACAGAGGATAACGTGACCAAAACATTATGGCAAAATACAGCTGTATTTGCTGGTAAACTGAAAAATAACATTTCCATGTAACATGGTTAGTATGAGGTTGAACCGCCATGAACTGCGTCACACTGTGCAATTCTGGCATGGAGTCTGTCGTACAGATGTTGGATGTAAGTTTGGGGTATTGAGTTCCAAGCATCCTCAACCTGGACGCGTAAATCGGGGATGGTCATGGCTGGCCGTGGAGACCGGATAAGTCGTTGTCCCATAAAATCCCACACGTGCTCAATGGGGGACAAATCCGGTGAACGTGCAGGCCATGGAAGTTGTCTCACACCCTGAAGTGCATGTTGCGATGCACGTGCCGTGTGTGGGCGTGCGTTATCTTGCTGAAAAACACCACGATGGACCGACCTTACAAATAGCACAACGGGCTGAATGATGTTGTTGATGTAGGAGGTGCTGTTTAACGTACCCGGTACAAACACTAGATGTGTACGGGAGTGATAGCTGATTGCTCCCCACACCAGGAGACCAGGTGTAGGCCCTGTGTGTCGCTGGCGGATGCAAGAAGGGTGGAGACGCTCCCCTGTGCGTCTGCGAACAAGCATACGGCCATCGGAGGCTCCCAAGCAGAATCTGCTTTCATCGCTGAACACGACAGATCGCCATTTCGTTCTCCAGTGTGGACGTTGGCGACACCACTGCAGCCGTTCCTGACTGTAGGCTGGAGTCAGAGGTACACATGCCAGAGGCACACGTGCACGTAGTCCTGCATCCAGTAGATGGTTGCGGATTGTTCGCACAGTCACCTCAGGTGCAACAGCAGCTCGGATTTGCGTCGCAGTGGATGTTCTGCTTGACAATGGCGCTCTTCTTATGCGTCAAACGGCCCGCTCATCAGTCCGTCTGTGACGCCTGGTTCCACGTCTTCTCGTGGGGAAATGTTCCTTGGACCATCTACGCAACCATCGTACCACCACCGATACTTCCCATCCAATTCGCTCCGCAATACGACGATACGACCATCCGGCCTCAAGGAGTCCGACTAGACGACCTCGCTTAAAGTCCGATAACTGCTGAAATCGTACACGTCTTCCATGTCCAGGCATTGCAGCTTCTTCAGAGTCTTCGCACGTGTCCATATGCTGACGACTGATTACATTCACTTTGCCGTACTCCTTAAATACCACCGACGATAATTTGCATATTATGCCGTGCTGTGGCGTAAGCGCTCACCGGTTAGTCCCGAAATTTACATCACACCTACGTAAACTCGACTCCATTAACATATGTAAATTTCATGATCGTCCGCCAATATCTTCTTGGTGTTCTTTTTTCACTTTCCGCCAGTGTATATCATATATATTTAATATTCTACTTCAGTATCTACTTCAGGGGTGCTTATTTTCCGGAAATTTTCGACGTTGTATTCCGGGAAATTTCGGCGTTTCTTTTTTCCCCACCGGAAATTTTCGGCGCTTTATTTATTTATTTATTTTTTTCATGGAAATTTGCGGCGTTGCACCTGAATTTTTGGCTTTTTTTTTTTTTTTAGAAATTTTATTTTATGGCCAGTGGCAAGGCCTGTCACTGTCCTTTCCCTGTTTTCACTTGGTTGGTGGCCAAAGCAAAACTCAATTCCACTGGGAGTTGGGAAATCTGACTGTCAATCTACCCCCACAGAGGAGAAGAGAAACAGGTCCACTCTGTGTCTACCCAATTCAGCTGAAATTTTTGTTATTGGTTTCAATGCAATGACAAAGATTTCCTGAGCAGCTTTTTTATTTTATTTTTCTCAGTATTTTACTTTTTATAAGTATTATTTATAGCTTTGAAGGGCCAAACACTGGAAATTTGCAATTAGTAAAATTTTATAAAGGCCTCTGTTCTTTAAAAAAATATCAGAACTTGGGAAATAAATTATGAATGTAACACATATATTCTGATTTTTTTTTTTGTAAGTATTGATCTACGTTAATTTCAGGAAATTTGGGTTTGGTTTCAGGAAATTTGATTTCACAGAATAAGCACCCCTGGTACTTGTCTTAAAATATTTATAAACTAGGCAGCTAAGTCAGTTACTTTGATTCCAGAACTCACTAATACAAGTAGAACATCATTTTCTCCTCCACTGAAGTTTTTACACAGGAAGACAGTTCACGTTACGTAGTTCTGTGTAGCATAAAGCATAATGCGGATTTTGCTAATTCATGTAGCAGTAGAATACACTGAAAAGATTTAGAAATCTTCTGTAGCATTGATTTGAAAATAACTTTGACACACCTTTCTGTTGGAATTGCTTTTGGACAGAGGACATCAGAACTGAAAATTGAAATTTATTTTCTCGAAATTGGGTACCACTAACTCCTCCCAGTTGTGTGATCAAGGTTTTATAATAAATTCCAAAGTTGTTGTTTTTTAATACATAAATTCTGAATAATGCCACGCAAAGCCCAATTTCATCATTTTATTAATTGAATTTATTTTAATTTATTATGCTGTATCATCTGGCTGCTTTTTAAGAGTTAAAAGTGACATATGAAACATTTATATCATTCATAGGTTTGTGAGTCTTCATGAGCATATGTGTACACATCTTTGTGCCTTTGTCGCAGGCATCAGTGCTAATAATTTTCATGTACTTGTGAGTAAATACTTTCCTTCATATTATTTTAAATACTTGCCTTTATTGCATTCTATAAATCTATATAAAATTTAGTTCAAAAACAGGACAGCATTTGCTTTCTTTTTATTCAACTTTGTATATTGTAACTCCATAACATATTTTTAAAATAAAGCCTCAGTAATGCATCTGATTTGTTTGTTTATATTTATATAAAGTCTGGCATATTAAAAAATGCAAATTTTGTATATTGATGTTTTTCATTTTGTAAATTTTCTGAGTGAGCACTAACATGGAAAACTGTTATGCTAGCTCTATTGAAAGATAGTTGTGATAGTATTGTCATGTTATTAGTTATGAAAAGTTGTTTTTATTTTGACTTTTTTTTTCATATGTTCTAAAAACTTGTACAAAAATCTAGCGGATAATGCTTACCTTGGCATTCCTTTCTAGCGACGGAAAAATTTCACGCACGTGTTTTCCGGTCTTTGTTGATGTTATTGTCCTAAAGTCCGTTGTATGCGATGACTGGCTTTACTTCTCACACTTTTCGCTGGGTATACTCATTGGATCTTTGCCTTAGGATTCAAACACATCAATTTTTACCGTTCTTTATACTCGAAATTTTCGCCCATACTCTGGGCATCCTCAGGAGCGTGGCGACTTTACCACCGATGTTCGTGGTTAACTTCGCGCTAATGGAGTCCGATACTCCTTGTTGCCATTCGTCAGAAATACTTTCCTGGATATATTTCGTCATCAAGCCCGGCTGGTGCCATCTATGTTTCATTAAAAACACTTTTTTATTTTTGTATTTTTTTTGTATTTTTTTTTTGTATTTTTTTTATTATCTTCTCCTATCCTGGTTTTCTTGTCTTTTTTTGCCGGTTTTTCTTTTGTTGTTGTTTTTCTTGTCTTATTAGTTCTTTCCACAGGCTCGATAATGTGCTAGGGTCGTTCTGGTTACATACCCTTGCTTTATTTTTGTAGATTAATATTGCTTCTTCCCTCCTCATTTGCCTTTCCAATTTTTTATTCTTTTTTAGCATTTTAATTTCATCGAACTTTGGGAATGTCCGGTTTTCCATGCAGAATTTCACTAAAGCAGTTTTGGCTTCTTTTTTTTGCCAGTTAGATATGTGTTGTTTAAGTCTTTTTTTTAATCTGTTTTTTGTACTTCCAATGTTCGATATTGGGGGTATGTATGCAATTGGAATTTCGTAGGTTCCTGATTCTTCTAGCATTTTTTCCTCTGTTTTTTTGTTGACAGTCATACTTTTCACGGTTATCGGGCCTGTGGAAAGAACTAATAAGACAAGAAAAACAACAACAAAAGAAAAACCGGCAAAAAAACCCAAGAAAACCAGGATAGGAGAAGAAAATAAAAAAATAAATAAAAAAATAAAAAAGTGTTTTTAACGAAACATAGATGGCGCCAGCCGGGCTTGATAATGAAATATATCCAGGAAAGTATTTCCGACGAATGGCAACAAGGAGTATCGGACTCCATTAGCGCGAAGTTAACCACGAACATCGGTGGTAAAATCGCCACGCTCCTGAAGAGGCCCAGAGTATGGGCGAAAATTTCGAGTATAAAGAACGGTAAAAATTGATGTGTTTGAATCCTAAGGCAAAGATCCAATGAGTATACCCAGCGAAAAGTGTGAGAAGTAAAGCCAGTCATCGCATACAACGGACTTTAGGACAATAACATCAACAAAGACCGGAAAACACGTGCGTGAAATGTCCCCGTCGCTAGAAAGGAATGCCAAGGTAAGCATTATCCGCTAGATTTTTGTACAAGTTACTTTGAAATATTGCACGTAAAAGAGAATAGTAGAATAATTAGAGTTATATAATAGTCAGAATTAGAACTACTAAGTCGAATTGTTCTAAAAACATTTTGGCTCAGATCTCAGAATTGTTAAAGGTTTAAAACATGTTATAAAAACCCAATTTCAATTACATTTCTTTCATCTTACAGATTCTCCATAGTTATTGATTTCAGAGCATTTAAATCTCCCAGAAATTGTATGAATTAGCTAATTTACAGTAAGCCATCATATGTATGAGCTTTTATTCCTAGAAATTTGAGACCTTCCTGGTGTGTAAAGAATCAGTAATTTAAGAACATATCCTTTAAGGGCATTTACCATTTCCAGCAACAAAAAGTAAAATGGATCAAAATATTATAGGTATGGTCTTTGTCAGTAAACACAGGACCCAGCAGGCACAAACTTTCTGATGTTCCAAGCTGCTAATCATTTCCTGAACTGCACCATGTCCTATGCCCAAGTTCGCCACAATTTTTTTTACTGTCACCCATCTGTTGTCACGGATTAAGGCGTCAACCCTTTCCTTGTTGTGTTCCGTAGAGGCTGTTCCACTGAAACCACTTCGAGGCTGATTGTTAATATCTGTAAAACAGTCTTTAAAATGTTTTACCCACCTTCTCATACTGCTGGCACCCATACACGCATCTCCGTATTCACGCTGAAGCCTACAGTGAATACTGTCAGCTGAAATTTCCTCTTTCACAAGAAACTGAATTACAGAAGTAATGATGTATCACTGTTGGCAATTTTTTCTCACGTCTGTTTGGTCACATGACTGATCCTGGTGATGCCATTTGGCATTCATGACCACAACAATAGATGGCACTGCCTGTCCACGAACTATCATTCTCCCATGTGCAATCTGCCTGTATAATGCAACTTTGCTCATTACTTTCAGTATGACCTACATACATCTGTGACGATAGAGGATGTATTTATTTTTTAAATGTTAGTACTGTGTTTCAAAATACTAAATTGAAGTATTTGCTTTCAGGAAAAATCTTTGCTAAAAATTCTTCTGAGTGGCAATGATACATCAGCATGCTTAATTTGTGATGTATGGTGCTTCCTTGCAAGGTTAGTATATTTATTTTATATATTTTATTTACACTTGTAGTAATGAAGTTATGATAAACAAACAAACTCCACTTTTGTATATGAGTTATATTTTTCATCAAATAATATAACGGATAATACTGGTTTATGTCTTGGTAATTAATACCCGTGTGTGCAGATTGCTGTATGATGATGACACAGTCCTGTTGGCAGAGAACAAAAGTGAGTTGCAGAGTATGTTGTCCCAGATGTACGAAGTTTGTATAAAATTCAAACTGAGTATAAATAAGGGAAAAACCAAAGTTATGGTTTTTGAGAGAGGAACTGGTAGTACTGAATGCAACATAAGTCTAAATGTCACCGTGATTGACCAGGTGGATGAGTTTGTATATTTGGGAAGCTTGTTTGACAGAGAGAACAGATTAGATGGTGAAATTAGTAGGCGAGTAAATTCTTCATTGAAAGTCATAGCTTTAGGAGCTATGACTTTCAATGAAGATGGATTCTTTTCACAGGAATGATGGATTCTCAAAAGAGTCCCTAATGGCTGTGTATGAAAGTGTAATTTTTCGTACTCTGATGTATGGCATTAAAACCTGGGTACTACAGAAGAAACATAGGAGTCGTTTGTGTGCCAGAGAAATGCGTTACTTGAATTTGTGGGAAGACAAGTTCAGATCATGTGAAGAATGAAGATGTGTTGCAGTTGTGTAATGTAAAGCAAAATATTGGTAGCAAGGTGGAGACTAATATACTTCGGTGGTTTGGCCATGTTGAAAGAACGAGTGATGAGATGCTTACTAAGAAAATTTTTTTGGCCCGAGTGGCAGGAAAGAAAGGCAGAGGAAGACCAAGGAAGTCATGGGAGGATCAGATTCAGGATTGCCTGAATGAGAAAAAGATAATGAGTATGAAGTATAGAAGGTCTTGTGTTCGTCGTGTGATGGATGTAACTGAAGCCTGTGCTATGTGTCAAGATCGCTGTAAATGGAGAAGTTTGATATGGCAACAGTAAGTAAATAATCAGTTAAAAGTTTATCTGCTAGTTTGTATTATCTGTTTAATGTTTATTTGTCAGATGGTTTTTATTTGAGGAGCTAACCTCTGAATATCAGAGAACAGCTTAATGATATGTGTGTGTGTGTGTGTGTGGGGGTGGATGGTAGATAGTGTTTTTGAACAGTATTAGAGGTCATATATAATTACTAATCTTTTCTCTGAGATTCAGAGGTTAGCTCCTTAAAGAAAAATGGTCTATTAAATCACAATTACTGATGGCATTAGATTTTACTCAACTGTTGATATATCAAGTGTCTCCATTTACAGTGACCTCAGCACAAAAGTAGAACACTTCACTGGCCTCCATCACACACAAGACCTTTTGTACTTCATACTCATTATCTTTTTCTCATGCAGACATCCCTGAATCTGGTCCTCCCGTGATTTCTTTTGCCTTCTACTTTTCTCTCCTGCCACTTGGACTGCATAAATTATTTTAGTAAGCATCTCATCATTCATTCTTTCGACATGGTCAAACCACCTCAAAAATATCCGCCTCCCCTACTGACATTTTTTTCACTTACACATATCTTCATTTGGCACATTATCAGAACACATCCAGCCACTTACCCACCCTCTGTAAATAATGAATCTCTCCAACACACAAATAACTCTGTGTTTCATTTGCAATTGCTGTGTTTCACTTCCATGCATCTAAGTAGAAAAAATTAGTTTTTCTTGCACATTCACTCTGGACCTTTTTAAGTCTGTGAAATCTTCCTGCAGCAGCTATGACTTCAAAGTTGAATTTACTTGCCTACAATTTCTTCATCTAATCTGTTTTCTTTATTAAGCATGCTTCCTAATTACATTAATTTGTTCACCTGATCTTAACACTGAACCATTTTGGTTGACTTTGCATTCAATACTGACAGTTCCTCACTCTAAAAACATGCATATATACATATGTACATACATACCACAAAGCTGTTCTCTGAGATTCAAAGGTTAGCTCCTCAAAGGAAGCTCATCTGCCAAATTAAAGTTTAAAACTGATGTTGCTAGATTTTAAGAATCATCAGAACTAATGGTGCTTTTAAAAATTATAATTTTGAGTTTTCCCTTGTTTATAATCAGTTTGAATTTCATGCAATCTTTGTTCAGCCAGGAGAACATGCTCCACAAATCACTTTTTCTATACACTAACAGGACTGCATCACCAGTATACAGCAAATTGCAATCCACAGGAAATACCAAGACTTAAACCAGTGTTGTTTATTTTGGCATTATGCATGCAGACATCCACAAATACATTGAACAGCCATATAGTGACATTACACAACCTTGTCTGACTGATGCAACAATAGAAAACCATTTTAATAAAATATTGTTCACACATACTCATTCTGTGTTGCCAGCATACATAGCTTTCACACATTCAAGCAGATTCCAAGTTACACTGTAATTGTTAAGAACCTTCCACAGAAGAATCCCATTTACTTGGTGATAAGCATTCTCCAAATCTACAAAGGCAGCACAAGCATTCTCACCAACAGACAGGTACTTTTCAATCATCATATGTAATGCAAAAAATTTGGTTAGTTCAGCCTTTACAAGGCATATAATGTACACACTGTACATTCCATGCATTCTCTGATGATGTACCCTATCACTATGATCTTCCCAAAATTCTTTTTTCGATACACTCAGTAGGCTGATACCACAATATTTCTTACATTCATTCTGCTCAGTGATCACCTTTTCCTTATACAAAGGGACAATGATAATATTCCTCCAATCATGAGGGACAACTAACTTCCGACACAATCGACAAATCTCAGTTAAACAATGACAATCACCACTATATTTTAACATCTCAATTGTTATGCTATCTACTCCTAGTGTGCAACCATTTCAAAGAGATTATATAGCTTTATATACCTCTTCCATTGAGATCCTGCTGTGCTTAACCCCCCTCCCTCTCCCCCCTCTCCCCCTCTCCCCCCATCTACTTCTACTGCAGAATTGTCTTTGTCTTCAGTTCTAATAACTCACACAAGTATTCACCCCATTTTTTGCTTAACTCATTAGGCTCCCATGTTATTTCTCTTACCTTATTCCTTACACAGTTTAGAACTTCGTTTTCCTTGTTCTTTCTACATTTTGTATACAGTAAAATCTCAAAAATCTGGCATTGATAGGACCAGACAAGTGCCGGATTTATAAAAATTCCGGATTTCTGAAGCTATCCACAAATTCCATAACGGGCGTTACATAAAGCACGTACTTACACGTCACTTTAACGAAAATGTGCATTTTTACGCCTTATAAGTATGCACATATAAATAAATAAATAAATAAAAGCGCTCTGAAAGAGAAACTAAATATTTATATATCAGCATTTCACGAATTACAAAAATTAACACAATAATGCAAAAGAAAAGTTGCTGACATAAATTTAAAACAATTTAAGTTCAGTGCATATGTACTATATTTAATATGTATTAAGTATGGTGTTTGCTTAAGATTTACTAAAGATCTTTGTTAATTTCAACTGCTTTAAGTGTTTTGGTATCTCATTTATCAGTTTGTCTTGAATCCTGTAAAGTTGTAAAGTTTCCAGATCAGATATACAACTTTGTTTTTCAAGTGCAGAAATTAATTGTTTACTTAATGTTATACACAAGTTTAATAACACCTTTCCATCTTTTGATTGCTCCTCATCCTCATCAGAGTGATTGTTAGTTCCATCTCCTTCGCTATTGTTTAAAACTGCATCTGCGATCTCTGAATCTGTCAAATGATTTACAACTGGTACATTCTCGTCAACACTTAACCAATCCTGAAGATCGTTTTCCTGGAATTTCATATCAGTTTTAGAAGATTTTGCGTATTCCAATAGTTCTCCAATCAAAACTTTCTGTTCTGAAACAATAAACCCAGGAAATTCAGAATCACAGTCATTGCTTTCATCGAAAATTCGCACTGGCTATAAATTATGCCAGGCATTAACTAAAGTGGAGGGTAAAACTTCGTCCCACAATTGCTTAATTGCCCAGATAGCATCTTTAATATTTAAATCTTTTTTAAATGACCCGACATCAGTACCATCATTTGATGCATCCAGAAGTCGTCTCATAAACACAGTTTAATAATGACATTTTACAGACCGTAAAATACCTTGGTCCATGTGTTGTATGATTGACGTACAGTTCATGGGTAAAAATACAACCTGTACGTTGTCTTTCATCAATGTCTGCGGATGTGCCACACAGTTATCTAGAAGCAAAATTATTTTGCAGGCGTGTGGTAATCCCACTGAATTACAGTGCTCGCACGCTTCTTTTACAAAGCACTTGTAAAGCCAATCGCTCATTATATCAGATGTCATCCATGCACATTTGTTGGCTTTTTATATAATGGGGAACACTTTCACACCTTTAAAGGCACGTGGATGCAGGCTTTTCCCGATTACGAGCAATTTGCACTTATGCATTCCAGCAGAATTTGCCACACACAAGAATAATTAATCTTTCTTTTGAGTCTCTCATTCCCGAGAGCGCAACTTCATTTGCATCAGCAAGGGTTACTTTTGGTAAACAATGCCAGAATAACCCTGACTCACCTGCATTATATATTTGTTCTGGGGATAATTTTCTTATTCCGTGATGTGCTTTAAATTGATGTAACCACCCTTGGCTGTAGTCAAATTCAATTTTAGCTCGTTGTGGTAGGCTTTTGCCTGTCCTATGAGCATAGGTCCCGATATGAGAATACCTTTACTCCTCCTCTGTTGAAAGCATTCCAGAAGCACTTTTTCAATGTCACTGCTTTTACTTTGATGTGTTGTTTTTCTTTTAGCCATTTCCTTAGGCACATCACTTTCGGCGTAAAAATTGAGAATTTTTTCTCTTTGCTTTTTAAGATCATACACAGTTGACGATCCTAATCCATAGTGCTCACAAAGCTTCTTAACAGACCAGCCATTTACCAGTTTTCGTAATAATTCAACTTTCACTACTATTGGTAAACTAACATGCTTTCGCTTCACTTGTTTTGAGAGTGACATAATTATCGTTTGGTATTAAAACAAACAGTTTGCAAGGAGAAACAAAGTCGGAATAAAAGGGCATGAATGCGTACTGCAGTAGTGGAGGGGAGAAGTTCTCTTTCGTGGCCTGTGGCGTCCGAAGCTGGTGTTCAAAGGTCTCATCCATAAACGAGTGAGGGAGGGCAGGAGGAAGAAACTATGACCATACCTGCCTGGTTTTACGATTCACCTATAAAATTTATGGAAATGCGACATGTTTTATTGGCAAAATATTTATTTAATGGATTTGGTGATTCTCCTGGATCCCCCCTCCTCCACCAATAATTTTTTTTTTTTAAATCTAACTTGATCCATTTAAAGTAAAGCACCAATGAGTTACGAATAAACTTTTCAGTTACATGTGTTTATGTGGGAACATTATGTCCTAAGTTTTCTAAATTCCACATGTTTTAGGTTTGTAATGTAAGTATAAATGGCACTGTGATTGACCAGGTGAGTGAATTTGTGTATTTAGGAAGCATGTTTGACAGAGAGAACAAATTGGATGGTGAAATTAGTAGGCGAGTGAATTCTTCATTGAAAGTCATAGCTGCTCTGGGAGGTTTTCACAGAATGATGGGTTCTCTAGAGAGTCCCGCATGGCTGTGTATGAAAATGTAATTGTTCCCACTCTGATGTATGGTAGTGAAATCTGGGTACTACAGAAAAAACATAAAAGTTGTTTGTGTGCTGGAGAAATGCGTTACTTACGGGGGGGGGGCAAGACACGGTCTGATTGTGTGAGGAATGAAAATGTGTTGCAGTTGTGTGATGTGAAGCAAAATGTTGTTAGCAAGGTGGAGACTAATATGCTTCGGTGGTTTGGCCATGTTGAAAGAATGAGTGATGAGATGCTTACTAAGAAAATCTTTTTAGCCCAAGTGGTTGGAAGGAAAGGCAGAGGAAGGCCAAGGAAGACATGGGTGGATCAGATTCAGGAGTGTATGCATGAGAAAAAGATTTTGAGTAGGAGGTATAAAAGATCTTGTGTGCGGCGTGTAATGGATATCAGTGAAGCCCGAGTTGTATGTCAAGATTGCTGTAAATGGAGAAGTTTGACACAACAACAGTCAGTAAAAATATCTGGTAGTTTGTATTTCTTTTTGGAGCTAACCTCTGAATCTCAGAGAACAGCTTAGTGATATGTATGTATCTTTTAGGTTTATCGTTTTTCCAAAGCTTGCGCTACGCGAAGCTGAGCCGCCCCAGCTGGGCTTGTTTATCTTTCCGCAATTTTTACACCTTCCCTCGGTGCTGGTCTCAGAAGCTGCTAATAGTAGCAGCTTCCGAGTCCGGTATGAAGCATCCTCCCACATAGGAGCACTTGTTCTTTAAAACTCCCAGTTCGAAATGCTATCCCTGAATGTAATTATCGTAGGAAAAAAATTCAAGTGGATTTTAAATCTGTGGAATTTTTGATCCCAGATCGATACCCAACATGACGAAATTAAACAACACAGCTGCCGGTTTTCTGAAATTATTAATGCATTTGGGGCACAGAAGCTCTATTTGGCAAGAATGGGGTGGTGTGTGGTGGTGGTGCAGGGGAGGAGGGGGGTTGGTAGACAGGAAGGAGGGAAGACAAAATTATAAAATCAAAATCAGTGCCATTTGGAGGTATAGAGGGTGCCGCTAAAGGGGTCAGATTTGTAAAACTTTTAACGCTGCTGCAAGAAGGACTCCAGAGGATGACGTTCAAAATGAAAATCTAAACATTTGTTTCTAGATGAAAGAGCATTTCAGTTGATCTCTGCTTTCCTAGCTGACCAGCTCCATCGGATATCTCTTACTGTAATCAGTATTTTTTCCTCAGCAAATTGTAACTCTTTAAGCTGTTACTGTTTTACTATAGCAGTTTTACTTGCGATTTTTTTCAAGTGTTAATAAATTTAGAAAATGTAAAAATTTGAAAATAAAAGTACACTTTTTTTAAGTGTGACCAACAAATAAAAAAAAAAAAAAACGAAGTCAGAAAAAAAAAAAAAGAAATCAGAAAATTTCTGAAGTTGCCGGATTTTGGAGGTTTTACTGTACTTCCAAAATGATTTCACGTCTTTCTAAAAATCCCATTCTTTCCCTGTCTGCGTAAGCTTTCCTACACTTACATTCCTCTGGCAAACCAGCTTTTCTGCTTCACGTATTTTACAGCAGTATTTAGCTTCAGTAACTCTACTTTGTAATCTCCCAGACATGTTCCCTTCTTCCTTCTCACAGCTTCTTTAATCTCACTGTTCTACCAAGCATCACATTTAATGCCACCTGCTGTTGCAGTACCAGAAACCTCTTCAGCAACAGTAGCAACGTAGTTCTTAAAACATGGCCTCTTCATTTCCACATTCCTCTCACATGACTTTTACTCATTCAGTCATTCACTGAGTATCTCAGAGTAATGCCGATTTTCTTCAGGAAACGTTTTTCAACTTTTATTCTTTTCAATCACAGGCCTCTTTCTGTTCCTCTTTCTCCAAACAACATTAAGTTTCACTCATGACACTGATAGTAATGACCAGAGCCAACATCTGCACCTCTCATCATATGAGTGTCAACTACTAAGTGTTTCAGATGCTGATTGTAAACATCAAAATCTACGAAATATTCAATTCATGAGGCAACCTTAAGGGTTGTTTTATGCTATAAACGTGCTTTTGATTAAAAATACAGAATATCTAAAGTATTGTTTACCTGATATTGTCAAAGTATTTTGCACGTTGTTGCTCTGTCTCTCGGGCCGGGAGCACGTGCCTCACAGAGCAACAACGTGCAAAATACTTTGACAATATCAGGTAAGCAATACTTTAGATATTATGTATTTTCAACAAAATCTATTAAAACCTATTCCCCAGAGTACGATTCTCGTAAGTATACATGCTAAATATACTGCTGGTTTGAAATATATATGTGTTAGATATACACAATCCATTCTCAATGCAGAGTTCAATTAATCTTTCATCATTATCATTCACTCTGGGATCATTGAACTTACCCAGAACAGTGTTAGAAAATGTCATTCTGACTACTTAGTCAAGCAATGAATTTCTCTGCTGGAATTATTTTCTCTTTATTTTTAAATTTGCTCAAAATAGGATTTAGCTCATTCCTGAACTCATATAGCAGAAGTTCAGAATCACAAGAATTCATACACAACAACAATTACTATTCTCTGAAGTTTCACTTTCAAACATACTCACAGAATTCTCTCTCTTAATTATGCAACTATAGTGAATCAAGTTGTTCTTCATATTTTCACTTAATATCACACGTACACCAGCTTGTCCTCTTGCACCATTCATTCCAGACCACATATTCACTGTTCCATTCATGTCTTCTATCCCAATTATTATTTTTCATTTTCGTTTCACTTATACATACATCCAATCCATATTTATCCATTTCTTCACCTACCTCATTCATCTTTCCAATTTATTCCTCTAGTATTCTGTAGGACCTACACTAATCTTACACTCACTAATAAGATTTCAGATGTTATTGTTCACTGTAAGATTCCTTTCATGCATGACACTTAATCTTGAATGAAAAACACTCTTTACACTGATGATTAGGGATATACTGATTTTTTTATATAGGAATTTTTTCTGAATGATTTTTAGAACCACTAAACACACACCCACATGGGGTAAAAACAATAGAATTTCTTACATGTGTTTCAAGTGCGCTCTGGACTCATTTTCACCATACATGGAGAGTCTTCCTTGAATTCGCAGAATTCCGCTTTTTTTTTATCATCATTTTGGTCATTCTCAAGATTGATTTAAAACTGAAGAGAAGTTTTGAGGGGATTAGTTGGGGTAGGGGTTTGTTTGCCATCAGGGGGTGATATTTCATCTGTCAAAACTTTCGAAAACGGAGGTTACACGGAGTGGAGGTTTTTCCTGTAATCGTAATTTCCTTTTCTCGCAATGTTCCTTCCACCCAGTTTTGTTGTTACTTATCATTTTATTCCACAAGTATTTGTATTTCAGCTTGAAAATGGAGGAAAATTTTCCAAAAACGGAAGTTAGACCGCACAAAAATTTCCCTGCCATCTTCTGGAATGAGATTCTTCCATTTGTGTGTTTTCAAAATCAATGCATAACTAAACAGAAATTGTGGAGAGTGGGGATCATTTTTTGTCGGTGGATGGAGTTACAACTTTCAAAATTGGAAGTTAGACAAAGTGAAGATTTATCCTGTAATAGTATTTCTTTTTTCGTGATATCCTTCTGCTCTGTATTGTTGTTAAATATCATTTTATTGCAGAAATATTTATATTTCAGCTTGAAAATGGAGAAAAAATTTCTGACAACCTAAGGCAGATGGAGTGAAGATTTTGACCACAATCATTACACCCCCCTCGTGCAGTGTTTCCTTGCTCCTGTGTTGTTGTTAAATGTCAATAATTTTATTTTTGAATACAGCGATCTGCTCCAGTTTAATATTAATTCTGTCTTGTTCATGCTGCATTTTATTCACACTGTTTCATTGCTTATTCTGATTTTTTACCTGGTTAAAAAGTTCAGCTTTTTTTTTTGTCCGTCACATCTATGTTTCACACAAAAGTACCATTTTTGTTCTGTTTTTAAAATTAATAGCTCTTTTAAACCATTTTATGACTGTGAACACTGTTTTAAACAGGGAATTTCAGCAGGTAGAAAATGAGTATAGTAATTTGTAGCATGAACAACAAAGGTTCTGAAAAGCATATTTCTGCAGGAAGAAACAAATAATCTTTTCTTAGGATCAGTTCTTACAATTTATAATACTGTGAATTCATTTGTTTCTGTAGCATAACTGTTTATTTTTCTATATCTGTAAATTTTGAATAAATGTGCATTTGAGTAATATTTCTAGAAAAGTGTTTTTTAAATTTTATATTATTATTTTTAAGAATTTTGAATTTCATTAGGTATGGGTCAGCAGATTTGTGTTGTGATCACAGCATGTTGCTTGCAAAGATAATTCCATTGGTTTCACAAGAGCGTGCTGTATGGGTAAAATGGTTGCTACAAAGATTGTACAGTTTCTTACTTGTAGAGCAAAAGGTATGTGTGCTTTCACCATGGTGGTTTCTCACTTCATGGCCTGATTTTTTGTTTGTTTGTTTGTTTAGATTCTGTGTATAATTAGCATTTTCCATATTTTGTGCATGAAATAACCACCTGTTATGTTTATTATTTCACTGGTGAGTCACAGTATTGGCTGAATGTTCAGTGGTATTAGTTTTTGGCTAGTTTTAGGGAGCTGAGCCTAGGCTTGAGTCATAAATGAGATGTGGATGGTGTGTTTATCTTATGTGCTGGTTATCTTCCTTCCTGAAAGCAGTGGCCCAAAATTAGCAATGATCAACTGCTTTTATAGCCCTTAAAGTTGGGCATAGTGATTATTGAACCCCAAAACTTAAACACAATTTTTCTGATAATAATGAATAAAAACTAAGTGCTCATTATTAATGTAATTGTTGGCACAAATTGCTGTATTTTCACTGTTTCCATGTAGCTAATCCTTCAGAAAACTTGAAAATTACGTTGCCCTTGTAAGTATAAATTGGATGTGCTGTGTGTGAGTGAAACTAAAAAGAAGAAATTGAGATAGAAGAAATGAATAATACAGTGAGTGTGTGGTCTGGAGTGTTGGATAATGTGAGAGGACAGGCTGGTGTAGGTGTAATTTTAAGTGAAAAGATGAAGAACAACTTGATTCACTGTAGCCGCATAAGTAAGAGAATTCTTTGGATTCGTTTGAAAGTGAAACTTCAGAGAATAGTAATTGTTGTAGTGTATGCTCCTTGTGACTCAGAACCTTCTGATAAGAAGGAAGATTTCTGGAATGAGCTAAAAGCTGTTTTGAGCCAGTTTGGTGCTAAAGGAAAAGTTATAATAACAGGGGATTTCAATGGTAAAGTAGGTGTGCAGAATGCGATTTCTGATAATGTTCTGGGTAAATTTAATGATCTTTGTGTGAATGATAATGGTGAAAGATTAATTGAACTCTGCATTGAGAATGGTTTGTATGTATCTAATACGTTTTTCAACCACAAATATATCCACACATATACTTGGGGAAATCATACTCTTGGTCAAAAGAGTGTGATAGATTTTGTTGTTTACGATCAGCGTCTGAAACACTTAGTTGTTGACACTCATGTGATGAGAGGTGCAGATGTTGGCTCTGATCATTACTTGGTGGTGTCATGAGTGAAACTTAATGTTGGTTGGAGGAAAAGAAATAGGAAGATGCCTAGGATGGAAAGAATAAAGGTTGAAAGGCTCCTTGAAGTCCATCAGAGTTACTCTAATTTACTCAGTGAATGACTGAAGGAGCTGAAGTCATGTGAGAGGGATGTAGAAAAGAAATGGGAATGTTTTAAGAACTATGTTGTCACTGCCGCTGAAGAGGTCTGTGGCACCAAAATAGTGGGTAGCACTAGAGGTGATGCTTGGTGTAATAGTGAGATTGAAGAGGTAGTAGAGAAGAAGAAGGAAGTTTATTTGGGGATGTTGCAAGGTAGAGTTTCTGAGGATGAATATCACTGTGAGAAGCGTGAGGTAGTGAAGCTGGTTTACCAGAGAAGGGTAAAAGATGGGAAGAAAAAGGTGGAAAGGCATGAAATGGCTTTTTGGAAAGAAAGAAAAACTTTCTGGAAGTATATAAGACACAGGAGAAATAGGGGAAACAAAGTTGCAAGTTGTGTGAAGAATATGATCGGGGAAATGATATGGGAACCCAATGAGTTAAGTGAAATGTGGGGTGAATACTTTTATGAGCTATTAGGTCAAGAAAGCAAAGGTGATTCTGAGGCAAAAGCAGATGATGTCATAGTGAGAGATGGAATCACAGGAGGGATCTCAAGAGAAGAGGTGTGTAAAGCTCTAAAATCTCTTCAGATTGGCAAAGCTCCAGGAGTTGATGGCATAACTGCTGAGATGTTGAAATATGGTGGTAATTCTGTAATTGACTGGTTAACTGAAATCTGCCAGTTATGCTGGGAGTTAGGAATGGTACCTCGGGACTGGAGGGATGCTATCATTGTTCCCTTGTATAAGGGAAAAGGTGATCAGACTGACTGCAAGAACTATCGTGGTGATAGCTTACTGAGTGTGCCAGGGAAAGTGTTTGGTAAGGTAATTATTGAAAAGGTACGAGGTTTTACATCAGAGAAAGTGTGGGATGTTCAGAGTAGTTTTATGCCTGGCAAAGGCTGCACTAACCAAATTTTTGCGCTACGCATGATGATTGAAAAGTATCTGACCATTGGTAAGAAAGTTTTTACTGCCTTCATAGATTTAGAGAAAGCATATGACCAAGTAAATAGGATACTTCTGTGGAAGGTGTTGAATGAATATGGTATTACTGGGAATCTACTTAATAGTGTGAAAGCCATGTATGCTGGCAGTAGAGCTTGTGTACGAGTGAATGGTGTCATGTCAAAATGGTTTTCCATTGGTGCAAGAGTCAGGCAAGGTTGTGTAATGTCACCATGGCTGTTTAATATACAGTATTTATGGATGCATGCATGCGTGAATCGAAGATGGACAATACTGGTTTATATCTTGGTAATACTCGCGTGTGCAGATTGCTGTATGCTGGTGACACAGTCCTGTTGGCAGAGAGCCAAAGTGAGTTTCACAGCATGTTGTCCTGGATGTACGAAGTTTGTATGAAATTCAAACTGAGTGATAAGGGAAAACCAAAGTTATCGTTTTTCAGAGAGGAACTGGTAGTACTGAATGCAACATAAGTCTAAATGGCACCGTGATTGACCAGGCGGGTGAGTTTGTATATTTGGGAAGCTTGTTTGACCGAGAGAACAGATTAGATAACGAAATTAGTAGGCGAGTAAATTCTTCATTGAAAGTCATAGCTGCTTTAGAAAATTTTCACAGAAATGATGGATTCTCAAAAGAGTCTCGAATGACTGTGTATGAAAGTGTAATTATTCCTACTCTGATGTGTTGCAGTGAAACCTGGGTACTACAGAAGAAATGTAGGAGTCGTTTGTGTGCAGGAGAAACACGCTACTTACGGGGGGTTTGTGGGAAGACATGTTCAGATCATGTGAGGAATCAAGATGTGTTTTAGTTGTGTAATGTAAAGCAATATACTGTTAGCAAGGTGGAGACTAATATGCTTTGGTGGTTTGGCCATGTTGAAAGAATGAGTGATGAGATGCTTACTAAGAAATTTTTTTTGGCCTGAGTGGCAGGAAAGAAAGGCAGAGGAAGGCCAAGGAAGTCATGGAAGGATCAGATTCAGGAGTGCCTGCATGAGAAAAAGATTATAAGTATAAAGCGTAGAAGGTGTTGTGTATGTTGTGTGACGGATGTCACTGAAGCTCGTGTTGTGTGTCAAGATCACTGTAAATGGATAAGTTTCATACAG
Source organism: Macrothele yani (assembly GCA_039090855.1). Taxonomy (NCBI): domain Eukaryota; kingdom Metazoa; phylum Arthropoda; class Arachnida; order Araneae; family Macrothelidae; genus Macrothele; species Macrothele yani. The sequence goes on from CM077009.1 coordinate 76,987,372, forward strand.
CAACAATAAGTAAATAATCAGTTAAAAGTTTATCTGTTGGTTTGTATTATCTGTTTAATGTTTATTTGTCAGATGGTTTCTCTTTGAGGAGCTAACCTCTGTATATCAGAGAACAGCTTAATGATATGATGGAACAAGAAATGAAACTGCATCTTCCGATTTCCGTGTGAGTAAGCTATCCGTTACCCCACACAGGACAAGGAAGTTCCAAGCAACTAAAATTAAGCAGATGTAGCTTAAGAATCTGAGTTGTATGACGTTACCTGAAGCTCTGGAACTTGTGACCTACACCTGACTCTGGAAATGAGAAAAAGTCATGGTGACACTATGTAGATGCACAAAATAGCTTCGACTAGCACAAATCTGAACGGTTCTGAGATTTCTATGCAACATCTGCTTAGCTTGAGTTGCTTGAAACTCCCTTGTATTGGGTGGTGTAGTGGATGCTCGAACAGAAATTAGGAAATGTGAGCTTGATTCTTACTCCAGAGCAATGAAATTTTCAAGTTTTCTGAAGGAGTTGCTACACGGAAACAGTGAAAATATGGCACATTTGTGCCAACAATTACAATTTGTATTGCCTTCTATGTATTTGTGAAGAGTTATTTCTTCAGGGAAATTCGTTTCCCACTTATGTATGATGCTCATTATTAAATTACGTCCCTGAATATGTAAACATTGAAAATGCTACCTTTTAAAGACTTGAAAGATAATCATTATAATTTCTGAGTGTTTTAACCCATCTTGATATTTTTTGTGTAGTTGTCAGCTGGGAAACATTTCCAAAATTATAGATATCATTACTAAGGAGAAACACTAAGGGAGATCAGAAAGCCCCCCCCCCATATTGTTTTCATGCAACACCAGCATTCAGTCCATACTATTGGTTATTTATTATCATGTGATCCTCCTGCACATTGTGGAGCATATCTTTTCACCCATTGATTTTTTGATGCATCTGGTTGGATTTAGTGGATACTTCTCCCAGACTCTCCTCTTGCTCAGCTTAACCGATCGTATCAAAATTATGGATTTGGGATCTCTTTTTGATGTTGATGGCTTCTTCTGCTGTGAGGTATGTTTCCTACCCTCTGATTTGTTGATTCAATCATGGAACAATTGGGTATCCTAGTTTGATATATCCTTATTGCTGCACATAATGTCAATATCTGGTTGGAATCAGTGGATACTTCTCCCAGATTCACCTCTTGCTCAGCATGACTGATCATTACAAAATAATGGATTTTTAATCTATTTGGTGTTGATGGCTTCCTCTGTTGTGTAAGGTATCTTTGATTACTCATTATACCATTATTTTATTATACATTATTTCCATGAGATGTCATGAAATCCAGATTTTGTGCAACAAAAAACTGTCTAATTGACTTTTTTTTTAAAAGCCTTTGAATATGATGAAAGATAATAGGTAAGTGCAGAAATCCTCAGTGAACTACTGTTGCAATGAATCATCATGTAAAAATGACTGTCATTTCTCTCTGTAGCTTTCACCATGTGCTTATATTATGATCCACTGTCCTTGTTCTTTATGTACAAATCACAGTTTTCTGACACAAAAAAAATGTCTCGTATACATTGATGAAACTAACTTTTTGATTCTGTTGTGAATTAGTTATCTTTAAGTATGTTATTGCCTGAAATAAATTGTTGTAATTTAATTAATTTTGAACCTCCTTTCTCATTTTATCAAAATACTTAGATCATTCCACATATCTATTGATTCTACCTATTCGACAGCTGTGCACGAGTCTTTCAGTTGGATGAAGTAAAACTTTAGCATTCAGTATTAATCTATGCAATATTTGCCATAGGAAAAACCAAATTTTGGTTTTAATATATGGATATCAGGAGACCATACTTAATTCTGCAGTAAGTTTATTTAAAGATGAACTGTACTGTAAGACTTGGGAGAGTGCACCGTGGAATTGATATTCCACAGTCTAATGTCCATAATGAAGTTCTGCAAAACACAACATATCTACTCATAAATTTTAAACTTAGAAGTTTTAAGTAATCATTTCTAAGAATAGTGTTATGTTTTCCTTGATTACTAAGACAAAGTTTCTTATTAGCTGTTTTTGTGCTGCAGCATAATATTGTTGAAGATGATACAAACACAGTAATATTTTAACATGTAAACACAAGAAAATGGAGCTAGAACATGGAAAGTAAAAAAATTAAGCGATGTAAGACAGGTTGCCAAAGCAACAAAGTGAATAATTTTGGTTGTCTTCACGAAACTGAAACCTCAGTGGTAAAGGGATCTTGGGTGCTGGCTTCTGACCATTTATTTGTCTGAGGTAGACCCGAGTTTGAGTCTTGGATGAGCCATGGGCGGTATGCATGTTTGATGGCTCAGTCCCTTTCTAAGCATGCAATGAGACTTAGGTTCGTGTCCTGTGTAAGGCATGGATAATGTGCATTTCTGCTACAATTCTGATTTCATTCTTTCCCTGGAATTACTAGTAAAGTAAGATTAATAACATTTTCATACCCTCGGAAAATCTCACTAAACTACAGTCAAATTTGAATATCATCTAAACGAAGAACCTGTTTATTTGATTAGAATGTATGACCGTATTTTGACTCCACTGTGATGTGTGTGTTTGAATGAATACCAAATGAGTAAGTGAATTTACATACATAAATATCACTGAGCTTTTCTCTGAGATTCAGAGGTTAGCTACACAAAGAAATACAAACTACCAGATAAATTTTTAACTGATTATTTACTTACTATTGCCGTATCAAACTTCTCCATTTACAGCAATCTTGACACACAACTCGGGCTTGACTGGCATCCATCACACGCCGTACACAAGACCTTATATACTTCATACTCATAATCGTAAGTGAACTTGATAAATCTAAATCTTTAAAATCACAAATTTATGTTTTGTGTGTGATCAACGTGAGTTAAGTGAATAATAAATTTCGTTTATACTGCCTAATTATGGGTATGCAAGCTTTGTTTACCAGTGCACTGAAATTGTTAAGGAGTCTATTTGAAGCTGTCTCTGTATCTTCCTAATGACACTTCAGCATAACATTCTGAATTCTTCCTTGTCATTGCTGATGTCCTGTAACTGAAAGTGACTGCAAATTATTGCAACCATCACAAAGGAAGTTTTACTACCAGTTGGTAAAGATTGGTGTTCTGAGTCTGCTGTCCCTGTTGTGTCAATAGATGATGGTATCTGCTCATTAAAAGCTACAGTGGTCGTTTCAAAATTATTGCTTGTAGTGATTCATTTTTTGTGTGCCTAAAAGTAAGCTTCTTTAAGCAGAAAATAACCAAGAAGTAATTGCTATATACTACAGCACAAGAGTGGCTGACTTGCCCATAATTCTGTGACACTGGCATCATGAGTAGTAGCTGACTCCCTGTAATGTTATGGCACTAAAATTATGAGGAGTGGCTGATTTCCCATAATGTCATAGCACTGGCATTGCAGGGACTGACTGTCTCCCCATAATGACATGGCACTTGAATTATGAGGAGTGGCCGATTCCCTGCAATGTCATAACACTGGCATTATGAGGAGTCAGGCTCCAGAGTCCACATGAGTGTAATTGCACAAGTGTCAGAGATGCTCTGCTATTAAAGATTCAGCAACATCAAGTGATAATATGCGAAATTACAGTAACTCCACAAAATAGGCATCTTTTGTCCTATCTTCAGGGTTCACATGTCCTGGAATCCTGGAAAAGTTCTGGAATTTAATTTCCATTTTTTCCAGGCCTGGAAAGTTCTTGATTCTTCATTTAAGGTCCTGGAATTGTTTCTTGCAACAAAAAAAAAAGAAAAACAAAAACACAAAAAAAAAAAAATGTTGGTCAAAATATTTGGATTGTGATTGCATCACTCTGTTCTAGCTCCCTACAGCATCTGCTTGCAGTGGTATCACTTCCTTCCAATATGTGTGGAGATGAGATGTAATCTTTTTCATCTCGTGATACTGCAGTGCAAGATTTCTAGCGATATGGTTTGTGGTATAGCAGTTGGAGGCACAACAGCATGTGGAAACCTTCTCACGTGTCCAAGAGGACCTTTTCTTCTAGCCCATGATTTCCACATTGGAGAAGATTGATATTTGACCTCCCTGCCACTATCATGCATGGGAATAAGATGACTATGAAACAGGGTATAATGCATGGCAAAATTGTTATATTATTATTATTATTCGAAATATACGAATCACAGTCTATGGCAAACAAAATAAACAACAAATTATCGTTGACTGGTATTGTTGAACTCATACGAGTTTCCACCGGAGACCTAGGTATCAGTCAAGAATTGGCGTAAAATATATGATATCCCAAGTAAAACTGTCTTCTGCAGTTCTGTAGGTGGTATATCAGAAAGCTGAAAATTTTTCAAAATCATTCATAAAATTTTTTGACATTGTTCCAAGTGCCCCAATGGTAATGGGGACTACCGTTGTGTGTTTAGTCCATAACCGGGTAACTTCTATGGCCAGGCCTCTATATTTAGTCATTTTCCCAGTTTTTTTTCAACGACTCTGGCATCTCCAGGGATCGCTATATCAGTTATCCAGACTTTCCGATTTTCTATGACAGTTATGTCTGATGTATTATGTTCTGTGTGTCGATCGGCTTGAATTCTGAAATCCCACAAGATCTTTACTTGATCATTTTCTATGACTTTCTCAGCCTGATGTTCCCATGAGTTTTTCGATGCTGGCAGATTGTGCTTTCTGCATAATGACCAGTAATTCAATTTTGCAACTCTGTCATGTCTAACTTTGTAATCTGTCTGTGCAATTTTGCTACATTCACATATAAAATGAGACACAGTTCCATCTTTTTCTTGACAAAGTCGACACTTTGGATTATCACTGACTTTATGGATTTTAGCCTTCATAACATTTGTTTGTGATGCCTGTTCTTGTGCAGCAAAAATCAGACCTTCTGTTTCTTTCTTGATGGAACCCAATTTCAGCCATGCCCAAGTCAAGTTGTTGTCACTTTTTCCATCAATATTTTTTTAGAAATTGTCCATGCAGTGGCTTGTTCTTCCAGCCATCTAATCTGCTTTTAAATTGCTTTCTCTTGTATTCAGCCTTGTTTTCTGTTGTTTTAAAAATATTTTCATTATTCACTGCCTGAAGTAGCTTTTCTCTGCTTCTGTTGACGTAATCATTCAGGCTTCTTTTTTCTTCCTCTACTACCTGTTGTACTTGTAGTAGCCCTCTGCCTCCAATCTTCCGAGGTAAATACAATCTGTCAACATCACTTTTTGGATGGAGTGCGTGATGCATGTTCAATAACTTTCGAGTTTTCCGATCCAGTATTTCTAATTCACTTTGAGTCCAATCAATTATTTCAGCTGGGTATCTGATTACTGGAATGGCCCATGTATTTATGGCTTTGATTGTATTTCCACCATTTAGTTTTGATTTCAATATTTTTCTTACTCTCTTGATATACTCACTCTGAGTCAGACCTTTGATTTTTGTATGTAAGATGTTCTGATTCAATAATTCCAAGGCATTTTAATTTTCATTATCTGACAATGATTTCATTATATTACCATTTTCTAGTTCTATTCCATCTATATTCTGGACTTTTCCCTGGTGCATGGATAGTACTTCACATTTTTCCAGTCCAGATTCTATTTGTATATCATCACTAAATATTTGCACTGTATGCAGCAATGTTTCAAGTTCGGCGGAGCTTTTTGCATCTATTTAAGGTCATCCATGTACAGCAGATGGTTTATTTTTCCATGTTGGTCTGAAATGTGGTAGCCCATTTTTGTTTTGTTCAAAATCATTGACAATGGAATTAAAGAGATATTAAACAATAAAGGCAACAAAGAATCCCATTGAAATATGCCTCTCTTGATATTAACTTCTCCAAGTTCTTCACCATGTGCATGTAACACTGTTTTCCAGTTTTTCATATTTTCTTTGAGGAATTAGCAGATGTTCTTGCTAACTCCAAATAGTTCCAAACAAGTGTTAATCCAGCTGTGGGGCAATGAGTCAAAGGCTTTTTTATAATCTATCCATGCCATATTCAAATTCGTTCTTCTTTTGGAGTTTTTTAGTACCATTTTGTCAATTAGCAGCTGGTCTTTTGTGCCTCTTGATCTTTTGAAGTTCCCCTTCTGTTCTATTGGGTACAAATTGTTTTCCCATTAGTAGTCATATATTGATCTTTCTAGTATTCTTGTGAAAAGTTTGAATGTTGTTGGGAGGCATGTAATTGGATGATAGTTAGTAGTTTCATTGCCTTTCTCTTGATCTTTCATTATAAGGAATGTGCAACCTGTCGTCCTCCAATCTTCTGTGGCAGAATTCTGTAGCATTATATTGAATTGCATAGCTATTCGTTGATGAAGACTTGTAAGATACTTTAACCAAAATCTGTACAATTCATCTGGCCCAGGTGCACTCCAGGCTTTCACATTCTTTACTTGCTGTGTAATCATATCAGTTGTTATCATCAGATTATCCATGTGTATTCCTTTCAGATCTGCCGCCCCGGTGGCGCAGTGGTCTAAGGCGCTGGCCTCTGATCATTCGCCCGTAAAGGGTCCGGGTTCGAATCCCGGTCAGGCATGGATGTTGTGTTTGTCTTACGGCACTGGCTCTCTCCCTTCCCTGGAACCAGTGACCCTAAATTAGGGACGGGCGACTGCTTATAGCCCATTGAGTTGCTCACGGTGGTCGTTAAACCTCCAATCACACACACACACACACCTTTCAGATCTTTATAAACATTGTTGATCCACAAGGCATTTTTATTATATTCAACTGGGCTTTCCAAAATTTCAAGGCATCTTCCTTACATGGTCTGATGTTTATTTGGATTGCCTTTTGTCTCAGTGATTTATAAAATACTTGTTGCTGATTGCGAAATTGCGCATTTTCTTTGTACTGTTTTATGCGTCCGTCGTATCTTTCAATTTTCTTTGCAGTAGCTGTTACTCGTTGTTTTAATTCTTCCATAATTTCAACAATTCTTTTTCTTTCCAGGTCGTATTTTTTGCAGAGTCCATCTTTTATTTTTCTACTTTTAAGCTTCCCATCTTTCAGGCATTTTAAGTTACTAATGTCACTACGGAGTTTATTTCTTTTCTTTTCTAGCCGAATTTTCCACTTGGGAGTTCCAAGCATTTTCTTCTTTGGCATCTTGTAACCAAGTTCCATGGTTACTATGGCAGCTGTACTGTACATAAGCTGGTTTGTTTCTTTTAAAGTATGTATTGGAATTTTGTCCACAACATAATTTGCAGTTTTTAACAAATGTTGCACTTGTTTGCTTCGTATTTATCGAATTACAGAAAGTCTTTGACGTTTCTCACCTTGTATCATATGGTTTAAAATTTCTCTTTCAGAAGGCTTTGCTGCTGTGTTAGTTCATGGTTGTCATGTTGTTTCACAGATCGTTCTTTTGGTAAAATATTTTCTGCTACTTGATCTTCAGGTTTTACTAGCACAAAGTTTTCCACGATGTGGTCCTTATTTTGTGTTGGTCCTTCTTTTGCCAATTTCTCCATCTTTTGCAATTCCAGTTCTGTAAATACCTTGTTCCTGATGATAAACCTTCTTTGATTCATTATTCTTTGTTCTGTTATTTCACTGTCTGGATGTTTTCCTTTCCAAATTTGCATCATTCTTTTTTGAAAACCACGGGCTGATGGATTTGCCTGATAATAACATTTCATGATTTCTCGATTTTCAGCAACTGTCCAAGTTTCCTATTTCTTTTATTCCAGTAGCATTGCAGCAGCCTGTCCTGGTTCCTCAACAGGATCTGCTGAGCCCTGAGCCCATTTGTCGACAGGTATCCAGGAGCCATAGCACCTGACGCGGTCCTTGTTGACCCGGGCGACGACTGATCCGGTATGGATTTCTTTTTATTTTGTCTCATCATGGTTGATGGTTGTTGGATACTCTTAGTCTGGCTCCTCATTCAAGACCTGTCTGGCTTGGGTGGTCCTGCTGGTAGCAGTGCTATCACCATCATAGCTCTCAACCTCATCGGGACACACAACCCCCACCACTGCGACAATGGCAAAATTGTTATATTATTATTTATTATATTTGCACTTTTAAGGTATTAACCTCTTGCAAAGTGCGCATAGTTTACGTGCAATTCATAAATGAAAAAACCATTAGGAAGAACCACTCACTCACCATAAAGATCATGGTAACCTCCAATGACCACACACTTCCAACACGTCATTCATCGTGATGTAACTGGGCTTCCACAGGTTTACAGACTTCTTGCTTACGCTTCTTATTTTCGGGTGTGAAACATCGTTTTTTTCTTTATTCTTTTTTTTTTCCTTTGCCTTATAAGATGTTACTATAATGCTTGTCAATTCGATAAAAATCACACATACAACTCATTCATACAATTCAAGTAAAAACAATGTACATAACCTTACATTCACAGGTGATTAAACCTTGGTCAACTCTAAATTATCAAACTCCTCCTTCTGTTTCACAACCTCTGCTACTCCCACTGCAAGTGTCACACCCATGGATGTGCGGGGCTGAATGGGTGTGACACTTGCAGTGGGAGTAGCAGAGGTTGTGAAACAGAAGGAGGAGTTTGATAATTTAGAGTTGACCAAGGTTTAATCACCTGTGAATGTAAGGTTATGTACATTGTTTTTACTTGAATTGTATGAATGAGTTGTATGTGTGATTTTTATCGAATTGACAAGCATTATAGTAACATCTTATAAGGCAAAGGAAAAAAAAAAAGAATAAAAAAAAAACGATGTTTCACACCCGAAAATAAGAAGCGTAAGCAAGAAGTCTGTAAACCTGTGGAAGCCCAGTTACATCACGATGAATGACGTGTTGGAAGTGTGTGGTCATTGGAGGTTACCATGATCTTTATGGTGAGTGAGTGGTTCTTCCTAATGGTTTTTTCATATATTATTATTATTTTCTTTATTCGAAATTTACGAATCACAGCTTTTGAAAAACAAAATAAACAGCAAATTATCATTGACTGGTATTGTTGAACTGATATGAGTTTCCACCGGAGACCTAGGTATCAGTCAAGAATCGGCGTAAAATATATGATGTCCCAAGTAAAGCTGTCTTCTGCAGTTCTGTAGGTGGTATATCAGAAAGCTGCAATTTTTCAAAATGATTCATAAATTTTTTTGACATTGTTTCAAGTGCCCCGATGACAATGGGGACTACCGTTGTGTGTTTAGTCCATAACCAGGTAACTTCTATGGCCTGGTCTCTATATTTAGTCATTTTTTCCAATTCTTTTTCATTGACTCTGGCATCTCCAGGGATCGCTATATCAGTTATCCAGACTTTCCGATTTCCTATGACTGTTATGTCTGGTGTATTATGTTCTATGTGTCGATCGGTTTGAATTCTGAAATCCCACAAGATCTTGACTTCATTTTTTTCTATGACTTTCTCAGCCTTGTGTTCCCATGAGTTTTTCAAAGCTGGCAGATTGTGCTTTCTGCATAATGACCAATGAATCAATTGTGCAACCCTGTCATGTCTAACTTTGTAATCTGTCTGTGCAATTTTGCTACATTCACATATTATTATTAGATGAGACACAGTTTCATCTTTTTCTTGACAAAGTCGACACTTTGGATTATCACTGACTTTCTGGATTTTAGCCTTCATAACATTTGTTTGCAATGCCTGTTCTTGTGCAGCAAAAATCAGACCTGTTTCTTTCTTGATGCAACCCGATTTCAGCCATGCCCAAGTCAAGTTGTCACTTTTCCCATCAATATTCCTTTGAAATTGTCATGCAGTGGCCTGTTCTTCCAGCTGTCTAATCTGCTTTCAAACTGTTTCCTCTTGTATTCAGCCTTGTTTTCTGTTGTTTTAAAAATATTTTCATTATTCACTGCCTGAAGTAGCTTTTCTCTGCTTCTGTTGACGTAATCATTCAGGCTTCTTTTTTCTTCCTCTACTACCTGTTGTACTTGTAGTAGCCCTCTGCCTCCAATCTTCCGAGGTAAATACAATCTGTCAACATCACTTTTTGGATGGAGTGCGTGATGCATGTTCAATAACTTTCGAGTTTTCCGATCCAGTATTTCTAATTCACTGTGGGTCCAATCAATTATTCCAGCTGGGTATCTAATTACTGGAATGGCCCATGTTATTTATGGCTTTGATTGTATTTCCACCATTTAGTTTTGATTTCAAGATATTTCTTACTCTCTTGATATACTCACTCTGAGTCAGACCTTTGACTTTTGTATGTAAGATGTTATCTGATTCAAGAATTCCAAGGTATTTATAATTTACATTATCTGACAATGATTTCATTATATTACCATTTTCTAGTTCTATTCCATCTATATTCTGGACTTTTCCCCGGCACATGGATAGTACTGCACATTTTTCCAGTCCAAATTCCATTTGTACATCATCACTAAATATTTGCACTGTATGCAGCAATGTTTCAAGTTCGGCGGAACTTTTTGCATGCAATTTAAGGTCATCTATGTACAGCAGATGGTTTATTTTTCCATGTTGGTCCGAAATGTGGTAGCTCATTTTTGTTTTGTTCAAAATCATTGACAATGGAATTAAAGAGATATTAAACAATAAAGGCAACAAAGAATCCCCTTGAAATATGCCTCTCTTGATATTAACTTCTCCGAGTTCTTCACCATGTGCATGTAACACTGTTTTCCAGTTTTTCATATTTTCTTTGAGGAATCGGCAGATGTGTTTGCTAACTCCAAATAGTTCCAAACAAGTGTTAATCTAGCTGTGGGGCAATGAGTCAAAGGCCTTTTTATAATTTATCCATGCCATATTCAAATTCGTTTTTCTTCTTTTGGAGTTTTTTAGTACCATTTTGTTAATTAGTAGCTGGTCTTTTGTGCCTCTTGACCTTTTGAAGTTCCCCTTCTGTTCTATTGGGTACAAATTGTTTCCCCATAAGTAGTCATATATTGATCTTTCTAGTATTCTTGTGAAAAGTTTGAATGTTGTTGGGAGGCATGTAATTGGATGATAGTTAGTAGTTTCATTGCCTTTTTCTTGATCTTTCATTAATAGGGATGTGCAACCTGTTGTCATCCAATCTTCTGTGGCGGAATTCTGTAGCATTATATTGAATTGCATAGCTATTCGTTGATGAAAGCTTGTAAGATACTTCAACCAGAATCCATGCAATTCATCTGGCCCAGGAGCGCTCCAGGCTTTCACATTCTTTACTTGCTGTGTAATCATATCAGTTGTTATCATCAGATTATCCATGTGTATTCCTTTCAAATCTTTACAAACATCTTTGATCCACAAGGCATTTTTATTATGTTCAACTGTGCTTTCCCAAATTCTTTTCCAAAATGTCAAGGCATCTTTCTTGCATGGGCTGATGTTTATTTGGATTGCCTTTTGTCTCAGTGATTTATAAAATACTTGTTGCTTATTCTGAAATTGCGCATTTTCTTTGTACTGTTTTATTCGTCTGTCATATCTTTAAATTTTCTTTGCAGTATCTGTTTTAATTCTTCCATAATTTCAACAATTCTTTTTCTTTCCAGGTCGTATTTTTTTGCAGAGTTGATCTTTTATTTTTCTACTTTTAAGCTTCCCATCTTTCAGGCATTTTAAGTTACTAATGTCACTACAGAGTTTATTTCTTTTCTTTTCTAGCAGAATTTTCCACTTAGGAGTGCCAGGCATTTTCTTCTTTGGCATCTTGTAACCAAGTTCCATGGTTACTATGGCAGCTGTACTGTACATGAGCTGGTTTGTTTCCTTTAAAGTATGAGTTGGAATTTTGTCCACGACATCAATTGCAGTTTTTAACAAATGTTTCACTTGTTTGTTTCATATTTGGCGAATTACAGGAAGTCTTGTCGTTCCTCACCTTGCATCATATGGATTAAAATTTTCTCTTTCAGGAGATTTTGCTGTTGTGTCAATTCATGGTTGTAATGTTGTTTCACAGATTGTTCTTCAGATTAAATATTTTATGCTACTTGATCTTCCGGATTTAACAGCACAAAGTTTTCCATGACATGGTCCTTATTTTGTGTTGGTCCTTCTTTTGCCAATTCTCCATCTTTTGCAATTCCAGTTTTGTAAATACCTTGTTCCTGATGATAAACCTTCTTTGATTCATTATTCTTTGTTCTGTTATTCCACTGTCTGGATGTTTTCCTTTCCAAATTTGCATCATTCTTTTTTGAAAACCGCGGGCTGATGGATTTGCCTGGTAAAAGCATTTCATGATTTCTCGATTTTCAGCAACTGTCCAAGTTTTCCCATTTCTTTTATTCCAGTAGCATTGCAGCAGCCTGTCCTGGTTCCTCAACAGGATCTGCTGAGCCCTGAAGCCCATTTGTTGACAGGTATCCAGGAACCAAAGCACCTGACGCGGTCCTTGTTGACCCGGGCGACGACCGATCCGGTATGGAATTCTTTTTCTTTCGTCTCATCATGATTGATGGTTGTTGGGTACTCTTAGTCTGGCTCCTCAGTCAAGACCTGTCTGGCTTGGGTGGCCCTGCTGGTAGCTATGCTACCGCCATCATAGCTCTCAACCTCATTGGGACATTATTATTATTATTATTATTATTATTATTATTAATTATTGTACTAAGTTCCAGATTAAGTTTTATGCAGAGCAATTTTTATGTGGGGAAATTTTGCCACTTCATTAAAGATGTTACACACAGAAGGACACTCTGTAATAGCAGAACCCATAGGGCTTCATAAGAATTCTACATGCATAATAAAATATCACCCCAAATCTGCAAAATGTGAAACAAAGCACTGTGATTCTAGCAAAAATTTAAGTTCCTGGATTTTTTTGATGAACTCCTGGAAAACCTCAGTGAAGTTGTGGAATTTATTTCTTGTAAATGTGTACATACTCTTCTCTGTATCTTTATTATCATCCATAATACAAGGTGGTTTATGAAAAAGTAGCCCAGTCTTAGTGTCAATGTCAGTAAAAGTGTTAGTAATAAAGAGTAACAAATGTTATAACACATTTGAAAAATTATTTTATTATTATTAAAGAATGCTATTTACCATTTTAAAGGTTTCACTAAAACTGATCACCTCCAATGGTGCAAAGTTCTGTGTGCCATGACATGTTCATGAAAACAAAATTCAGTTTGGTGGTTAAGATGTTATCTTCTGGAATATGGCATCCTCCTACTCTTCTGAGGTTGATGTTTCACAGGTTGTTTTTGTTCTCTTTCCGAACAAGTCCCGGAGGTAAAAATCACAAGGCGATATATCTGGAAAGTGGGCTGGCCACAGACCTGCACTGAGAGTTATTTCCTCAGTAAATATACTGTGCATTCGGGTGAGTACCAGAGCAGAGGTGTGGAATTTTGTTCTGTCTTGCTGGAAGGAGGTTCACCTAAATTCAGCTGTCCCACTAAGTCATTGAAAATATGCAAGTACGCATCCATGTTAATGTTCTCGTCAAAGAAGTTCAGCCTAATAATCCAGTTCTCTGAGACCTCCCACCAAACATAAATTTTTAAATTGTGGTTTGGTCTCTGTAGGAATGCATGTGGATTTTCTGAAGACCAGTATCCTGATTGCAGCATGATTCATTATGATTCAGTATCCTGAAACATCCTGCAATCATTTTTTAAAGCCGTTCACAGTAAGCCAACATCTCTGTGTCATGTGTCCTTAGTTCCTGCACAAGAATGATACGATAGGGCTTCAGTCACAAATCATGGTGATGACATGACCTTCTGTTGTAATAATTGCCGTGTCAATGTACAAGGACTTCTTTCCATACAATCTTCATTGTCAGTGACAACTTTAAGGTTTCCCGTTTTCAGTGCAGGACTGAAGGGTTTCTTGTTTTCAGTGCGTTGCTCACATAGAACCAGCAGTACACCACTTTTTCACCAATTGCTAAATTGCATGTTCCACAGAAATACTGGCAATGGGATTTTGTTATACAAATCCCTCACATGTCAACTTAAAGGATCTTGTATGAATATACAATTTCACAATTGAAATACACTGTTGCAATTAATATGGCATGTGTTCTCTCCAGCACACACAGGTAAACTAACAAAACAAATCAACAGAAAATTCCTGGGCTTCCCAGCTGCTTGTGGGACTACAGTTATCACATGACTATGTATGCTTGCTGTTGCTAAATTTAGGTTGGGACCGCTTTTTATGTTCCACCTTGTATTATCTCATGTTATGAACTGTCAGCATCATGGCTGCTAGAGCATGAAATGCAGAGATACAATAGTGCATTTCTGAAGTGCAGTATTGCTGCATTTACCAACTGTGATATTGAGGACACAGTATCAGTTAAAAGGTAAAGCTTTGGTGTAATATTTCTGTCAGCTAATGTTAACTTGCTGCATATGCTCGGGTGGGACATTTTGTGTCACCCCTCTTTTAGTTGAAGTCTGACCAAAGTATGTAAGTTATATTTCTTTGTATAATCCACAGACTGTGAAATTCAGGAAGAGAAAACAATTCCTCCTGCTATACATAATTCTCAGGGCACTGAAATGCAGGAGAAAATATGACTGTATAATTTGTACCTGCAATCTTGATCTTGAATTGTAGTTTTATACAAAAAAGTCACAATTCACGAGATGGCGCAGCTGTTCAAAAACATGGGGGGGGGATGTCATACTTTTTTTAAAAAAGTAACTGTAATTTTTAAATACTTTTTCTGTTACTTTCAATTAAATAAAGAGCAAAATTTTCATATTTTTTCAGCATTACTGCAGTTCTGTTGTTAGGTTTCATGGTAAGTAGTTCCATATTAGATCTGCTGTACCCATGAACATGTGTGACTCTGAACTTCCCATAGTACATGATCATCCATGAGAACAAATAATTCTCCTTTCATTTCACTGTATTTTCTGTCAAAGTGCTCATAAGTGAAAACACACACACACAAGAAGAAGAAGACCTCTCCAGCTGTTTGCTGACTTTCATCTTCGTATTACATTATGTTTTCCTATTTCCTATTATTGATTCATTTCTGGCAATTTTCCTAAAATACGACCACTCCTGACAGTTACGATTCAATTTTTTAAAAAGCAACGAGCCACAAAAAAAAAAAAAAAAAAAAAAACGCATAATCTACGGAACCTGAATTTATAACTTTTTAAACAGATAATCTGTGGACTATATGGTGAGAAATACAGAACTATTAAATTTCTGTGTCATTGATGAAAACATGTTTTTGGCCTGTTATTCTAGTCCAGTGCTGAGATCATGGAAGCAATGATAACATGGTTACATGGCACCCAGTTTTTCTTAGATGGCAACAATAAACTGATGGACCAGTGGAATAAGCATATCTATCTATGTATGTGTGTGTGGGCAGAGAATCACATGGGAAAGAAATATATACTGCAGAGTGTAATCTAGAATGTGTCATTTGTTGATTTATGTGTTGTAAATCTGTGAAGAGAACTTCTCAGTCCTCTTGTCTGTCTGTCTTTCTTTCTTTTTTTTTTTTTTTAATACTGTCCAACTGATTCCACAGAAATTACATGTGATAATTTTGTCACTTTTACAGAAGAAGTTGTTGCAAGAGCATCAATATTTAAAATCAGAAACACCATTTTGCCTTGAAAATGATTTTAATGGAAGATGGAGTCCAAAAGGCTTTACTATCTTGGGAGATGAAGCTTTGTGTTTAAAGACTCCTTCTGATGTAAACACATTGGTAAATTTTTTAAGTTAATTTTTTATTCTCACTGACTTAAAATTATGCACATGTGTGCTTAGAAATGATCAGTCTGGAATGTCAGAAGTTAATAATGTCAACTCTGTAAGCAATTAAATGTGTTAAATTAATTGATAGTAAAGTTAATAATGCCAACTCTGTAAGCAATTAAATATATAAACTGACAGTTTTCAGTGTATTTTAAATTACTTTAAACCAGGGCTTTTTTTACTGGCAGAATGTTTTGCAATGGAGTTCCGGCACCTCTTTTAATACAAAAGATTTGTCTTGAGTTTTGGAATAATTAATTAAAATAATGTAAAAACTGTAACTTGTGAGTGGTAGCAGGAGTTAACCTTTTGCATTTGATTTTTTTTTCAAATTTATACACATCACACGCACACACACACACACACACACACACACACACACACACACACGCACGCACGCACGCACGCACGTCACTAAGCTGTTCTCTGAGATTCAGGGGCCAGCTCCTCAAAGAAGGACAAACTGCCAGATAAATGTTTCACTCATGGAACTACAATTTACTTACTGTTGGTGTATCAAACACCTCAATTGGCACACAGCATGAGCTTCACCAACATCTAGCACACACAAGACCTTTTTACTTCATACTCATAATCTTTTTCTTATGCAGACATTCCTAAATCTGGTCCTCCGAAGATTTTCCTAGGCCATCCTCCTCTACCTTTCTTTCCTGCCACTTGGGCTTAAAAAATTCTCTTAGTAAGCATCTCATCACTCATTCTTTCAACATGTACAAACCACCTAAGAATATTAGTCTCCACCATACTAACAACATTTTGCCTCACATTACACAACTGCAACACATCTTCATTCCTCACATAATCGGAGCATGTCTTTCCACAAACCCCCGTAAGTAACACATCTCTCCAGCACACATATGACTCCTGTCTCTTCTGCAGAGAATTTTATTACACTTGCCTAATGATTTTGAACTTAATGAAACAGACATGATTCATGGTTTTAGATAAAACCTACAACTTCATGGGGGGGGGGGGGTCTAAGCAAATTCTACAGCTTAAATGAACTTTGCAAACCATTGCTGTATCTCTTAATAAATGTGAAAGGAGATTTTCTCAAACAAATTTGATAATCACCTCAGTTAGGTCTTCTCTTTCAATCACAGTAATAACCTCATTGTTATTCACAAAAATTGTTGGGCCTCCACTAACACAGTTTGATCCTTAAAATATGCCTAATTGTAGCTCCTTTGATTTTGCTTCACATTACACAACTGCAACGCATCTTCATTCCTCACATGATCAGAATGTGCCTTGTCACAAACCTCCCTTGAGTAACGCATTTCTCCAGCACACAAACGACTCGTATGTATCTTCTGTAGTACCCGTGTTTCACTGCCATACATCAGAGTAGGAACAATTACACTTTTATACACAGCCATGTGGGACTTCCTGGAGAACCCATCATTCCTGTGAAAACCTCCCAAAGCAGCTATGACTTTCAATTAAGAATTCACTCGCCTACTATTATCACCATCCAATTTGTTCTCTCTATCAAACATGCTTCCTAAATATACAAACTCATTCACCTGCTCAATCTCTGTACCATTTAGACTTATTTTACATTCAGTGCTAACAGTTCCTGCGAGCAGTCGTAGTGAGCGATGGGTTTGCCTCCTCGGGCGCTCCGTGATAACAATGGCACACACAACAGTAACTAGGGCCTCTGTGAATCTTGGAGAGGTGCCAGCTAGTTCTGTGTGACATTTGCGAAAAGACCCCAACTCACTGGGTTTTGTTCCAGAATCCTTAGGTTGAATGACCAACTGGAACCCTCAGCTTTATGCTAATCTCCCACACTGATGTACTTACCTGATTAAAAAGACAAAAAGAAGTATTAAAAATGAAAAGTGTGGGATATGGTGGACCTACCACACTTGAGAAGGATAGTCCACCACGGAATCGACCTAGTCTTTCAAACCGGCGTATGAGAAAGAGATCTCTGCTGAATGAATGTAAGAATAGTGTATGGAATACTAGAGGTATAAATGGCAAGATAAATGAGGTGATTGAGGAGATGAATAAGTATAGATTGGATGTGCTGTGTGCAAGTGAAACCAAAAAGAAGGAAATTGGGGTAGAAGAAGTGAATAGCACGGTGAGTGTGTGGTCTGGAGTATTGGATAATGTGAAAGGACAGGCTGGTGTAGGTGTGATTTTAAGTGAAAAGACGAAGAACAACTTAATTCACTATAGTTGCGTAAGTGAGAGAATGAGAGAATTCTCTGGATTCATTTGAAAGTGAAACTTCAGATAATTGTAATTGTTGTAGTGTATGCTCCTTGTGATTCAGAACCTTTTGATAAGAAGGAAGATTTCTGAAATGAGCTAAAAGCTGTTTTGAACCAGTTTGGTGTTAAAGACAAAGTTATAATAAAAAGGGGATTTCAATGCTAGAGCAGGTGTGCAGAATGCAATTTCTGACAAT
The DNA here is from genome assembly GCA_039090855.1 of Macrothele yani. NCBI lineage: Eukaryota > Metazoa > Arthropoda > Arachnida > Araneae > Macrothelidae > Macrothele > Macrothele yani. The sequence continues at coordinate 77,005,561 of CM077009.1, forward strand.
GTTCTGGGTAAGTTTAATGATCCGTGTGTGAATGATAATGGTGAAAGATTAATTAAACTCTGCATTGAGAATGGTTTGTGTGTATCTACTACATTTTTTAACCACAAGTATATCCACAAATATACTAAATTAGTATTCTTGGTCAAAAGAGTGTGATAGATTTTGTTGTCTACGATCAGCGTCTGAAACAGTTGTTGACACCCATTTGATGAGAGGTGCGGATGTTGGTTCTCATCATTACTTGGCAGTGTCACGAGTGAAACTTAATGTTGGTTGGAAGAAAAGGAATAGGAAGAGTCACAGGATAGAAAGAATAAAGGTTGATAGGCTCCTTGAAGATCATCAGCGTTATTCTGACTTACTCAGTGAACGACTGAAGGAGCTGAAGTCATGTGAGAGGGATGTAGAAAAGAAGTGGGAATGTTTTAAGAACTGTGTTGTCACTGCTGCTAAAGAGGTCTGTGGTGCCACAATAGTGGGTAACAATAGAGTTAATGCTTGGTGAAATAGTGAGATTGAAGAGGCAGTAAAGAGAAAGAAGGAAGCCTATTTCGGGATGTTTCAAGGTAGAGTTTCTGTGAATGAATATTGCTGTAAGATGCATGAAGTTGCTAAGCTGGTTTACCAGAGTAAGGCAAAAGATAGGAAGGAGAAGGTATATGTGTGGATATACTTGTGGTTAAAAATTTTATTAGATACACGCAAACCATTCTCGATGCAGAGTTCAATTAATCTTTCACCATTATCATTTACACAAGGATCATTAAAGTTGCCCAGAACATTATCAGAAATCGCATTTTGCACACCTGCTCTGTCATTGAAATCCCCTGCTATTATAACTTTCTCTTTAGCACCAAACTGGCTCAAAACAGCTTTTAGCTAATTTCAGAAATCTTCTTTTCTATCAGAAGGTTCCAAGTCACAAGGAGTATACAACAATAATTACTATTCTCTGAAGTTTCACTTTCAAACAAATCCAAAAAATTATCTCACTTATGTAGCTATAGTGAATCAAGTTGTTCTTCATCTTTTCACTTAAAATCACACCTACCCCAGCCTGTCCTCTCACATTATCCATTACTCCAGACCACGCACTCACCGTTCCATTCACTTCTTCTATCCCAATTTCCTTCTTTTTGGTTTCGCTTGCTCACAACACATCCAATCTATACTTATTCATCTCCTCAATCACCTCATTCATTTTACCATTTATACCTCTAGCATTCCATACACCAATCTTACATTAACTCAGCCAAGATCTCTTTCTCGCATGTCATTTGGAAATTCCAGTTCCATTCCGTGGTGGACCGTCCTTCTCAAGTGTGGTAGGTCCACCATAACCCACACTGGAGTCCACAGCATTGTTTCTTTGTGTCTTTTTAATCAGGTAACTGCACCACTGTGGTGGATTAGCCCACAGCTGACAGTTCCAGTTGGTCATTCAACCTAACGATTCTGAAACAAAACATTCTGGCTGATGGTTACCTAGTGAGTTGGGGTCTTTTTGCCAGTGTCACACAGAACTAGCTGGTACCTCTCCAATATTCACAGAGGCTATAATTGCTGTTCTGTATGCCATTCTTGCCCATGGAGTGCTCCGAGGAGGCAAATCCATCTCTCACTAAGACCGCCCACATAAAGACTCTAACTTTACCATTTCAGCAAATTGGATATATGTGTCTCACGAAAAGAGAAAATTGTGTAAATACTGTTATTACTTAATGAAATTAAGGAACAGTAGTTCCTTCAAATAAATGCAGCTGAAGTCGGCTTTCTCAAATCTACTGCATAGTCAGTCATAATTTGTGTTAATATTCTTTGATTATGTCAGGGGGACAAATTACCCCTGCAATTGACAGGAATATCTGGATACAGATGGTAAGTGTTTTGCAAAATCGCAATGTGACAATGTCCTAACCACAATAACAGTTACGAGCCACAATTTTTTTTTTTTTTCTCCTGAATATTTGATGTGTGATGGTTGTATTTCATGTTGGGTGTGTGAATGTATGGTGGAGTGAATCTGGTAGAACAATATATACTAGTACGTTTAAAAAGTTCTGGAACTTTTTGAATATTTGCCAAATGTCTGTGAATTACGTCATTCCCTGCTGAGCAAGCGAAGGGCATCATGTGACGGACCAGCCAGAACCGGTTTGATCCAGATCCAACACGTACAGCGTATGTACGTAGCACGTGTTTACAGGCATTTGAGGCTCTCTGCCGCGAGGACAACGATGTCGGATTTTGAACAGCGTTCAAGTGTAAAATTTTGTTCTATTCGGAAAATCTTTCGCTGAGACTTTTCAAATGATTAAGTCAGCGTACGGTGAGAGTGCAATGAGTTTTTTTTTTGGAAGAGCGACTCATGGGTGCTCCATCACGATAATGCGCTGGCTCACAGATCCCTCCTGGTGTCCGATTACCTGTCCAAACATCACATTCCCATTCTTCCATTCCACAACCAGCTTATTCCCCTGATCTCGCCCTGTGTGACTTTTTCCTCAGATGAAGAATTTGCTTAAGGGTGGGGAGGGGGAGGGGGGGCTTCTTAAGTTTCGAAGAAGTGCAAGAAGCTGCGATGGAAACACTGGAGTATGTAGCAAAAGAAGGTTTGCAATCTGCATTTAAATCTTTGTATGAGCGCTGGCAAAAATGCATAGTTGCACAGGGTAACTACTTCGAAGGAAACACCGCATAAACAGGTATTATCTGTACTCATTCTTTTTTAATATAAAAAGTTCCGGAACTTTTTGAACATACTGGTGTACGAGTACATATTGTTCTTTCTATTAACACACACTGTCGTACCATACTTCACATGTTCTCATCTCACCTGGTTTGGTTTTTTATGTACCGTTGTTTTTCTTTTGTGAACAATCCTTGCTCATTACAACTGTGAGAGATTTTTGGTGAATTACTCATTACAACTGTGTAAATTTTTCAAAACACCACATAATGAACTTAATACATGTTAAAATAAAATAAATAATCCAAGAAAACAATGTTATAATGTGAGGCTTGTAGAAGAGTACATGCCCATAATAAGTTACTGTAAAACCTTAATTATCAATTTTTACGTTATTCACATTTATACATTATTCTTTGCTAGATTCAATAGTTTACTGTAGTTTTCATTGCTTTTTTAATTAGTTTATATGTAACACATTTATATGCTATTTGAAATTACACATTACATTTTGAATTTCAGATCATCAAAAATTCACGCGCCTTTGATTATTTTATGCCTAATGCGGTGTGTTACAACTTTGAGAGAATTGAGACAGTTGTCTTTTTGCGACCGTGAAATAGGTGACACAACAAAAATTTACTGAATACTGTTCACAGTTTTCTATTTTATCTGAATTCAAGAAATTTGAAACAAGCAAAGATTAGTGAATATTTTATGCAGCATTGATACTAAATCAATTAGTGGGCAAACTGCTTTGAAAAGAGTGATGCTTATAAGCAAAGAAAAAAGTGATGCTTATAAGTGAAATAGGGATATTGTATATAAAACAAAATTACATTCAGATTTACTACCTAGTATTTGAAAGGTAAGAGCATTTTTTTTTTCATATATTGAAAATATAAAATTATACAGAATTTTTAAACTTAGTTTTTATAATGAAATTTGAATCCAAAAAATTAATACAAAAGTCGAAATAGGGCATTAGGCTTAAGGTAGTAAACACAGTATTCATGTATGTATGTATCATGCATGCGATTCTTCCGCGAATTCGTGGAATTCCGCTTTTTTCGTCATCATTTATGTCATTCTCGAGATCGATGCAAAACTGCCGAAAAAAATTTTGGGTGTAGGGAGGGGTCGTTTTCCGTAAGGAGACGGTATCTTGTTTTCCCAAACTTGGGAAAACGGAAGACAAACGCAGTGAAGATTTTTCTTGTAATCGTAATTTCTTTTTACTTACGATGTTGCCTGTGTCCAAGGTTGTTAAGTATCATTTTAGTGCATAAATGTTTGTATTTCATCATGAAACTGCAGGCAACAATTTCCGAAAATGGAAGTTAAGGACAGCTTGAAGATTTCCCTATAGTCTTTTCAGGCATGAGTTTCTTCTGTGGATTTGAGGAATTCCGACATTCCCATTATCATTTTGGATATTCTCAAGAGCAATGCACAACTGAACGGCAATTTGGGAGGGATACTGGGGGGGGGGGGGATTCGTTTTCCGTTTAAGGACGGAATTCTGCCCTTCGAAACTTTTTCGAAAACGGAAGTTAGAGATGGAGCGACAATTCCATGTGTAATTTTTTTTTTTTTTATGCCATGCTTCTTCTGCCCAGTATTGTTCTTATATATGGTTTTATTAAAAAAAATACTGCATTTCAGCTTAAAAATAGAAAAAGAAGTTTATGGAAACGTAAGTCGATCGAAGTGAATTCCCCCCCCCCCCACGATGTTCTCACTATCCAGTGTTGTTTTTAAATGTTATTTTATCTCATAAATGTTTGCACTTAAGCTTGATAAGGGAGGGGAAATTTTCCAAAAACGGAAGCGAGAAGTTTGGAAATTTGTTAGAATCGATGCATACTGTTTGAAAGTATTCACATTCTGTAAGTTACACCATTTATTTAAAGTAGTGAAAGCTTTGATATCGTGCATTCATGGTCCTCAGGCTGAAAGTTCCTTCAGCATAATTACTAAATTATTGTCATCTGAAGGAATAAAACGGGGGGAAATAAGAAGAAAAGTGATGAAGAAATGGGAAGGGAATGATATCAGCAGAAACGGAAATTAAGCAAAGATTGCAGTGCAGCCTCAGAGTCAACAAAAGACAAATATGGCTATGGAACTAGCTGAGGAGAAAGCAACACAAGAGGGAAATCAAGCTGATGTTCTAGCAAGTACAGAAAAAAAAAATGGTATGCTCTAAATATCTACATAAGTAAATTAGAGTGAATAACTCCATCTTGGTGCTGTGTTATATACACACTTTCTCATCACACGTTCTGATTTTTCACCCGGTTAAAAAGTTTAGCTTTTTTGCTCCTTGGTCAGTCTCGTGTATGGTGTACGTATATAGGTGTCCCAAAAAAGGACTCCCTGATTTTAAAATGAAATAACTTGGAAACTGAGATTGATAGAAGAATGAAACAAGCGGTATGTTTATTTGGAAAGCCGTAAAAATCTGATACAGAAGTTTCAAAATTACTTACAAATGTTGCCGACAGGTGGCGCTGTACGCTGTAGTCGCCGTGCGGAGTCCTATAAATAATTCTGTGAAGGACAGAGCAATCAGTCTTCGGACAGTTTTGCTTTTGAAACGTGAAAGGAGGTTAACGTACTGAAGGAAGTGGATGAAGTCATGTATTCCGTGGAGCAACATGCTTTTCTGGTACTTGAGTATCACCTGTTAAATCAAAGTCCTACGGCAACAAGGCGTAGTTTTCAATCCCAATTTAAAGTTGCAAAAGGTCCTGATGCAAAAACAATTCGCCAGCTTTTCGACAAATTTCAATGGACAGGCAGCGTGGCTGATGAGTTAGTGAGAAATGTTGGCCCCAGGCAATCTGCAGTTACTCCTGGAAATGTTGCAACAGTTTCTGCAGTTATTCAGCATAATCCGAGGAAATCCATTCGAAGAGTTGCAGCGGCATCTGGATTAAAGCGATCCAGCATGCACAGAATACTGAGGAACACCCTACACATGTTTCCGTTCAAGATCCAATGTCACCAAGCCATAACAGGTCGAGCTGTGTGACAAAGAGAAGAGTTCACGAATGATATGCTCTCAATGATTGATCATGATGGATTCGATGTTGGCTGTATATGGTTCACAGATGAGGCCCATTTTCACCTGGATGGTTTTGTGAACAGACAAAACTGGCGATTTTGGAGTACCGAAAACCCGCATTTGCGTCAAGCACGACCACTACATTCCTCCGTTTGGGCTGCAGTTTCCAGCAAAGGCATTATTGACCCCTTTTTTCTTGCGAGAAACCATCAATACTGAACGGTACGTTGCGGTTTTAGAACAATTTGTCGCCACACTACAAGTGTTGGAGGATCAACTAGGCACTTCGTGGTTTGTGCAAGATGAGGCCCGACCACACCGTACCCCAGCGGTTTTTGCCTTTCTTGAGGAATACTTCGGGAACAGAATCATTGCCTTGAACTATTCCACATTTACTGGAACAGGCATGGATTGGCCTCCATACTCACCCGACCTTACCTCCTGCAACTACTTTTTGTGGGGCACATTGAAGGACACTGCTTTCTGGAACAATCCCGCAACACTGGATGAGCGTTGAAGAGTTGATCAGGGAGGCATGTGCGTCCATTTCCATTGACACACTACAGAGGGCGACTGAAAATTTCATTCTTCGTTCTCGCCATCTCTGTGCTGCGAAAGGTGCACATTTTGAATCGATTGTCATGTGATTGCACCGACTGCTTGCAAAGGACAGTTTATAGACTATTTCTCGGACTCCGTACTGCGACTACAGCGTACAGCGCCACCTGTCGGCAACATTTGTAAGTAATTTTGAAACTTCTGTATCAGATTTTTACGGCTTTCAAAATAAACATAGCACTTGTTTCATTCTTCTATCGATCTCCGTTTCCGAGTTATTTCATTTTAAATTCAGGGAGTCCTTTGTGGGACACCCTGTATATGCACTAAATAATCACTGAATTATGATGACATACCTAATAGTTTGTAAGTCCTCCTTTCACATTTCGTATAGCAGCCATCTGACGTGGTATCAATTCAGTAAGATGCCAGAAGCAGTTGGGATATATTGCCAACCAAGCTGTCTGTAATGCGAACTTCAATGCAGGTATGGAGGTGATTGGTATATCCAGACACCTGAAATGCTGTTCCATAGCGCCCCACAAGTGCTCTATGGGATTGACATCGGGGGAGTTTAGAGGCTGATCGATACACTGGAAGTCTGAACTGGCGATTATGGGCAAAACACGTAACAATATTACTTACGAACTTTTTGTAAAAGTTTTCAGTTAACGTAACTAGCGTGATCAAGTTACCTTTATTTGTCTGAACTGGCGCATTGTCATCTTGAAGACATTGTCACTATTCATGAAAAAGTGCAACATTGCTAGGTGCACAGAGTCAGAAAGCCATTCAGGAAAAAGTGCAACATTGCTGGGTGCACAGAGTCAGAGAGCCATTCGGGAAAAAGTGCAACATTGCTGGGTGCACAGAGTCAGAGAGCCATTCGGGAAAAAGTGCAACATTGCTGAGTGCACAGAATCAGCAAGCCATTCGGGAAAATGTGCAACATTTGCTGGGTGCACAGAGTCAGCAAGCCATTCGGAAAAAAGTGCAACATTGCTGGGTGCACAGAGTCAGAGAGCCATTCGGGAAAAAGTGCAACATTGCTAAGTGCACAGAATCAGCAAGCCATTCGGGAAAACGTGCAACATTGCTGGGTGCACAGAGTCAGCAAGCAATTCGGGAAAAAGTGCAACATTGCTGGGTGCACAGAGTGAAGCAAGCAACTCGGGGAAAAGTGCAACATTGCTGGGTGCACAGAGTTAGCAAGCCATTAGGGAAAAAGTGCAACATTGCTGGGTTCACAGAGTCAGCAAGCCATTTGGGAAAAAGTGCAACAGTGCTGGGTGCACAGAGTCAGCAAGCCATTCGGGAAAAAGTGCAACAGTGCTGGGTGCACAGAGTCAGCAAGCCATTCAGAAAAATGTGCAACAGTGCTGGGTGCACAGAGTCAGCAAGCCATTCGGAAAAAAGTGCAATATTTGCTAGGTGCACAGAGTCAGCAAGCCATTAGGGAAAAAGTGCAACATTGCTGGGTGCACAGAGTCAGCAAGCCATTCGGCAAAAGGGCAACATTGCTGGGTGCACAGAGTCAGCAAGCAATTCGGGAAAAAGTGCAACATTGCTATGTGCACAGAGTGAGCAAGCCATTGGGGGAAAAGTGCAACATTGCTGGGTGCACAGAGTTAGCAAGCCATTAGGGAAAAAGTGCAACATTGCTGGGTTCACAGAGTCAGCAAGCCATTCGGGAAAAAGTGCAACAGTGCTGGGTGCACAGAGTCAGCAAGCCATTCGGGAAAATGTGCAACAGTGCTGGGTGCACAGAGTCAGCAAGCCATTCAGAAAAAAGTGCAATATTTGTTGGGTGCACAGTCAGCAAGCCATTAGGGAAAAAGTGCAACATTGCTGGGTGCACAGAGTCAGCAAGCCATTAGGGAAAAAGTGCAACATTGCTGGGTGCACAGAGTCAGCAAGCCATTAGGGAAAAAGTGCAACATTGCTGGGTGCACAGAGTCAGCAAGCCATTTGGGAAAAAATGCAACATTGCTGGGTGCACAGAGTCAGCAAGCCATTCGAGAAAAAGTGCAACATTGCTGGGTTCACAGAGTCAGCAAGCCATTCGGGAAAAAGCGCAGCATTGCTGGGTGCACAGAGTCAGCAAGCAATTCGGAAAAAAGTGCAACATTGCTGGGTGCACAGAATCAGCAAGCCATTCGGGAAAATGTGCAAAATTGCTGGGTGCACAGAGTCAGCAAGCAATTTGGGAAAAAGTGCAACATTGCTGGGTGCACAGAGTCAGCAAGCCATTCGGCAAAAAGGGCAACATTGCTGGGTTGCCCAGAGTCAGCAAGCCATTCTGGAAAAAGTGCAACATTGCTGGGTGCACAGAGTCAGCAAGCCATTCGGGAAAAAGTGTAACATTCCTGTGTTGCCCAGAGTCAGCAAGTCATTCGGGAAAAAGTGCAACATTGCTGCATGCACAGAGTCAGCAAGCCATTTAGGAAAAGTGCAACATTGCTGGGTGCACAGAGTCAACAAGCCATTTGGGAAAAAGTGCAACATTGCTGGATGCACAGAGTCAGCAAGCCATTCGGGGAAAAGTGCAACATTGCTGGGTACACAGAGTCAGCAAGCAATTCACGATAGTAAGCGCCAGTCATACCATATGCACCAGGGGTCCAAGTTCCTGCCAGGTAAACTTGTCCCTCACCAAACAGCCTCCATGGGCTTGGACTGTGGAGACCATGCAGGATGGATTAAGTGCCTCATGTTGTTTGCACCAAATACATGTACAACCATCCTCAGAGTAGAGTAAAAAAGGCAACTCGTCGGACCAGCACACTTTTTTCCAGTCATCTGAGATCCAACTTGCATGATCTTTGCACCAGACTAGTCTTTTGTGCCAATGAACCGTGGTTAGGAGAGGATGTCTTCGAGATTGTCTGCTGTTATAGCCCATACGTGCAACGTATAGTAAAGACAGATACTGCTCCGGGTTGACCTTTGTTGTATTAGGTAGTCAACTGTTGGAACATTGCATCTGTTGGCCTATATGAGTCGTTGGACGCAGTGCCTACCTCTAACATCAAACTTTCTCTGTCCTGTGCAGTTTTGCATCAGTGGCATTTGACCATTTTCATGCTAGTCCTGATACACTTTAACTATGGCAGCTCGCAAACAACCCACCATTTTAGCTGTTTGAGAAACTGAGGAACCCGCTCTCCAAGTTCCCACAACCTGACCTTTCTCAAAATCGGATGGATCCTTCAGTTATTCCATCGCCCTCCGAATTTTACTACCTACTGCTCCAACTGTATATATATGCTATGTCGGTCGACTAATTGTGCCCTCTTGAAAATCACGTGGTCAACAGGCTGCATCCACTTTTGATAAGGGTGGTCATAACTCAGTGATCACTCTGTGTATATGTCTGCCATTATAAATTAGCATAAACTAAAATTACAAGTATTCCGCTATTTTTTTTTTTTTAGAGGCATTCAAAATTTTACAATAGTGTTTAACATTTTGAAATTTCATTTATACATTTTTTTGAGGCCATTCCCTTGAAAAACGTATAACCAAGGTAAGTAATACTGTAAATTCATGACTGCTGATTCCTGTGGCATTTAGTAATTTAATTTCTGAGGCTTTGTTAATATGATGCTGATAGGTACAATTAATTTGTTTTTCTTTTGAAACATGCTTTGCAGTGTTTATGTGTGCAGCAATATCTTCACAACTTGCATGAGCATTAGAAAAATTACAATTACAAACTGTGCAGTACACATGGCATCATCCTTTTTGAGATGATTTAACACAGCCAAAGTCTTCAGAATATTTCTGTAAAAAAATTTGACCCCTTCATTTTGGTTTTATAACATGACATGATTTAAAAGCATAATTTGAAGCAAATTCCACACTTCACAGCAGTTGCTCATTGAATTATGTTAGTGCGTGACAGAGCAGCAAGTGTCACTCTCTCACAGGAGTTAACAGAACCGGTTTTCCACACCATGGCCTGAACTACCTGACTCAAATCTCGCCAACAGGGACTCCAGCAATGTAGGTCACACACTACAGATGAATGTGTTTACTGCTTCTGCAGCCATATATCTGCCAGTGATAATTTATGGAATCAATGGTAGTAAACAGGAAATGTATTATTGCAAAATAATTAACAAAAGAATTACAGATTATTAAAATTCCATAAAAACCTGATATCTGAACACCTGGTTCGAAAACTAGACATGATCTGATTAAATTGGGATAACTTTGCAGCTAGTAGCGATGTAGAAGAAGGTTAACATATCTACCAAAGGTTTTGGTTCAAGCCTTAGATGAACCATTGCATTTGCTCTTTGGTTCTGATTCTCTTTTCTGAAGCCAGTAGTCCTAAATTTTGAATCACCAACTTCCCATAAATCTTCTGTGCTCTTTTTTTTTAGTTTTTCTTTAAGATCATTAATAAGATGCATTCAGCACACAGAGAGATAATACCATTCTATATAACTGCAGACTGTTAATATGATTAAATAAAAATGTGCTAAATTTTGAAATCATTTGCATGTAAATATATTTTATATTTTGATGAAAAGTGAAAGTTATGAATTAGCAGCATTCCTTACTAGTCAAAAAGTATAATTTTTTATTAGTAAGGAAAGCCAAATGCACAAACCGAAATTTCATTTGTAATTACTGTTTGTGTACTGCAGCTTATGAATAATACATTATTGCCATGTAGCTGTTAATTTTTGTATTTGAAAGCCTTGGAAATATTTTCTGGAATATATTGTTTTTCATAGGGTGCTGTGCTTGTAGATTAACTTTCACTGTTGTTCTTGATTTTAATAGCTACCTTGTCATGATATTGCTTTCCTTCCCTTTTACTCTGTGATCTAGTTAGAAGAACTAAGGGACCTTGATTGTATGCTGAGAACAAATACTTCCTCTCATATTCAACACATTGCATACCAAACCATCAGAACATGGTCCACAGTGCTGAGAGAATTATGTGTTACTCAACATGGAATGAATATAACATGCCTTTTGCTGCAAGTTGCTGCATCATTAGTACCCATTACTGAAGGCAAAGATTTGTTTGAAGTAAGTTGTTTCATGTTTAATTTTTACGCTAATGCTCTTACAAAGAGGAGATATCCATAGTAGATCTTCTACAGCTAAAACAAGAGCATTGTATTGTGGTGAATGAGGAGTCATTTGCTGAGGTCTAGTCAAAATGCTAATGCCATTACTTTTCTTGAATTCATCTTGTAAAATAACTCACCATTGCATTATCAAAGTCTTCACCTCCAAGATGAGTATCACCATTTGTAGGATTTTACTTCAAAAAATCCTTCACCTATTTTGAATATTGAGACATCAAACGTACCAACACCAAGGTCATACACCACTATCACGTGTCCATGTTTTTTTTATCAAGACTGCCAGCTAAGTAAGATCACAGTATTTGTATTATTTGACTAAAATAACCTGTATTGGTTAATGTATAGAATATGCTGGATTGATGCAAGGAGCTCTACAAACTATTATCAGGTGTGTTTTTCAATGTGGGAGTAGCCATTAGCTTATAATGTTTCATAACATAACAGTTAATAAATAGATTATTGTTTTGTTGTTGTTGGTTTTTTTATCTTTGATGAAAATAGAAGCAATTGAACAAGAGTTGAAAAACATAAGAATATTGATCAAGGAGTCAAACGAAGTAGGTTTAGAAATTAATATTGGGAAAACTAAACATCAAGTAGTCAGCAGAACAAGTGTCATATGTCAAGCTGACTCTTTGGAAGTAGATGAAATGTGCTTTAAAAGGGTTTAACAACATCATTAAATCTAACCTGAATTCAATGAAAATTACTACGATAATTTTTTTGTTGTTTGTCAGATTTTCGAGTTGTACACCAATCCGTTGTTGGACTGGTGTTGCCACTCTTGTGGTAATACCCAGCCTTTCTGTTCACTAATTATGACTCCTTTTCTTTTGAAAGAATTGAGATTTTAGCATAGGTATTCCAACACATTGTCTTTTGAAGGAAGAAGAGCCACAGTTAATGGATGTAAAGCTGGGTTTTACCACACAAGTGGCAATACCTATGCTCTTAAGTCAGTCCTGGTGACAGGTTGGTATGCAAACCCTGAAACTGTACAAACAACAAAATAAATTCTCTAGTAATCCCTGTAAAATTGAAAGTAAATTTAATGTTTTTTCACTAGGATTTACCTTGACTTTAGTAATAAGTAGGGTTATGGAATTCTAATATCTGGGAGGTCTGGGACAAGAGGAAAGTAATTTGGAGAAACTTCTAGCTAGGCTACAGGCTGGTAACAAATGCCTTTCTGTGTTGAGAAGGATAATAAAATTCAAAATCTCCATCACAAACTTCTAAACTAAAAATATATAAAACAATAATTCAGCCAGTGGTCCTATGTGAAGCTGAGGTATGGGCATTGACAAAAAGAAGATGGAAAATAAGCTAATGGTTTTTGTTTGAAAACTGTGTATTGTGTGAGACAAATTTTGGGGCACATTAAAGAGGAGGAAAAAGCCTTCAGCTTTATGGAAAATGGAGAGAATTATTTACACAGACAAGCACAACAGCTGCGCTGAAGGAAAGAAGATTGCTTCAGTGTGGTCATATAATGAAGTAGAAGCAAAGAATATCTAACTGATAAGAAGGTAAGGCTCAGCGAGACGTAACTAGCGCCACTATATTATGCGGCAAATAATTACTACACAGAAGCCAACATTACAGGCTGATGCCGCAGGATGCCGAGCAGACTGAGTTAGACTGAGCATGCGTGTTTGTGTTCAAAGAATATAAACGCTTGTTTGTGTTGGCGTTTTGTTCAAAGGTTTTGTTGTTCTCATCTAGATCTGCGTTTATATTACAGCCATGAAATACACCCACTCCATTCCGATGAATAACAATTCATGGAATGGAGTGGATGAATAACAAGAACAAATTTGAAACCGTTTGAAACAAATATCCTGGAAAACCATTAAAACAACGTTTGCTGAAAAAAAAAGCTATCGTTACGTTGAAAAAATTAATTTATCAATTATATGAAACTGACTTTTATGAAAAATACCTCGTAATATTGTAAAATGAAAGAGGGAAGCATTCGATTACACAATGCATACCAAACAGACAGCTTTAAGCATACACTCAATCGTGGCGAGTTAGTCCGGTCGGTAGAGAGCTCAGCTATCACGCCAGCGGCCAGGTTCGAACCTACTCAGATACGAACGGATGTTTTTCCGATCTGTTGAGAAAATTTCTCCAGCGCAGTGCGTTTAATTTACAAACTTCGGAAGGGTAGAAAAAAAATTGTAGCTTTGGGAAGCTGCGGTTGTCTTTGCTTTTTTTTTTTTTTTTTTTTTTTTATTATTATGGCTGCTACTGGGAAACCAGCCTCAGCATTTTTGACATTTAAGGTATATTGTAAATATGAAATTCATGCCAAGCAACCTGGTATTACTACGGTGCTTAAAGTGAGAATAAAACTGCTAAAATTTCCTTAAAATAATATTAATTGCTAATGTATATATTTGTTTCACCAAAAGAAGGGACAGGAGGGATACTCAGAAAAGAACAACAACAAAAAAAATGCTTTAGTAGACCCAATGAGACCGAAGGAAACAGTCGCAGATCAAAGCTTCGCTTCCTTTCCGTGAAATAGGCTTCCCGTCCCGTGTCTCCTACGCTTTTTGCGCCTGAATGTTAACTTTCCCGCAGAGCATCTACGGCCGCATTACATGGTGGCGCTGCTGTCGCCTGTTTTACATTATCTCTACGAGAGTTGAGCTTCTTCACGCGAAGCGTTTATATTCTTTGGTAGAAGTATGATATAATTACAGATATCATGGAGGGAAGAGTCATGGGGAAAAGACCAGTAATAAGGTGGCTAAATGATCTGGAACAAGATCTAGATGAAATTGAACAGATCTATTTATGGAGAAGGCTCGTAGGAGGACTGACTTGGTTCAAAAATCCGGTGGAGTAGGTAGGTAAGTCTGATTTACTTTTCATATAAATGTTATTACAAAGATTTTTGTAATAAATAGTTACAAAGCCACTTGTTTCATTTTCCCTTGTAGTTTTATTTCATGACAAACAGGAAATGTAATTTTGCACAGAAAATTAAATTTGGCTGTGCAACCTCCACGTATAATATTAGTGCTGTAAAAAGAAATTCTAGCTAAATAGCCACTGTTTCCAATATAGCTGTCACATAAATCAGATAATCTGTATATCATGTGAAATAGCTAACAAAAATGTGTGTATGAATATCTGTGGATGCTCATAATAATCCAAGAACTATGCTGCCATTTTATTACAGAAGTATTGAAGGGGTAATTATTTTGTTATAAATAATAGTCCACTTTTATAATATTCTTGTGTTTATGTATTTTGATGCATGCATTTTCAGGGTTATGGAAAGCTTTTATTCTTTGTTTTTGCTGGAAACATCTGTTGTTAATAGAAATGCTTGAATTACATAATCTTTAAATAAAATAAAGTGTCTGCCTTCCTTCAGCTATGTTCCTGCTTAGTGTCTTTCAGACAAAATGGAAATGAAATCATTATTTGTGGTGTCGATATGCTATTATTGACTGCGATTCACGTGGCCAGTTCTTCGGGCAACATGAAAAATTCTGCATTCTATATTAGGAATAGAATGTGCATCTGCCAAGTTTTACATGAACAGGTCACCTGTACACCATTCTCAGGACAGTGGATTTCTGAGCAACTGAAATGGAACATAAGAGGCTGACTAGCAACTTCTGAATGTTTTTTCAGATTCATTTCAGTTGCATGAAAATGCATTGTCATGTGTGGTGTACAGGTAGCATGCTTGGACAGAACCTACAAGATGCAGGCCCACTTACACATGAAGGTGCCTACTATGAGAGGTGAGGGCAAGGTGAACCTTACCACCACATTTTTACTAGTACTAGGGGACATTGTCCAGTTAATATTTTTTGTTCTGTTTAATTAAATAAGTTTTTGTGTATGCCATTTTTAAAGAAGCGTGAATTAAAATATCTGTAAAAAATATTTTCCCAGGCTGTGTATTTTTTAAATTATTTAGATTTAGATATATGGCAATATGTATGAATATCAGGATGCAAGATGTTTTATGGGACATACTCGTCGACATCGAAGGTAGAGCACTTTTTTATATATATATAATTCGGAGTGAGCTGCTTGGTATGTCTATATGAATAACTTTATATGTCGACATGAATAACTTTTACGGCACATTATATGTTGGACGTCATGTCAGAGAGCTTTATTTACACCAACAATAACGTGATGAACAGTAAACGTTTATACGTTAATATAGTAATACTCAGAAAACTAACTTGAAAATTGCACCTCCCTATGGTGGGAATCAAACCCAGATCTCCCGATTTCCATTCAAACACGCTATTCATGTGACGAATAGCATACTCGAGTGCGAATCTGAACAGTATTCAGATTTCTAAGCTATATCTGCTTAGTTTTAGATGCTTGAAACTTCATTGTCCTGGGTGGTGTAATGAATATCATGCTCGACTGGAAATTAGGAGATGTGGGTTCGATTCCTGCCCCTGGGCAATGTAATTTTCAAGTTTTCTGAGGTTGTGACTACATGGAAATAGTGAAAATGTGTCACATTTGTGCCAACAATGACATTAGAAAAATATATATATATATATATATATTTATTGGAGGTTTAACGGCCACCGTGAGCAATTCAATGGGCTATAAGCAGTTGTCCTTCCCTAATTTAGGGCCACTGGTTCCAGGGAAAGGAGAGAGCCAGGGCTGTAAGACAAACACAACATCCATGCCTCACCAGGAGTTGAACCCGGACCCATCTTGGTCAAATGATCAGAAGCCTTCGCTTAGACCACCGTGCCATCGGGGCAGCACATTAGAAAATATGAAGTCATTGTTTTCAGTGCAGCAGTCAATACAGGTTTCATATGAGGAAGTAGAAATAAGTTTATCAGACTCTTACAAGACCTAGGGAGTTTATTTCATATCTATCATTGAGCCATAATTTGACATTTAAGAGGTTAGCGTGCTCAAGTGGTTTAGTCAGTTCAGAAAATGACAGAACATGAAAATTGCAAGTTTTCCTTTTGACCAAGTTTTCCACTGTTTGCTTGTACTTTCTTCTTTTATTGTACCATTTATTTTTTGTTGGAAGGTTGGTACGAGACAAAAGATCGTGGCTGAGGTTTTTTTAATATTTCTGAGGAGAAACTAAATTGTTGTTGATTACGTTTGTCCTTGTGTAAACAAACATTTTGTGTAATGTATACTTTTGATAAGAACCGTAAAGATAAGGAAAAGTATTAATAGTGATTGTGGATTTGTGACAAATGGATTTTTATATGGAATATCAGTTTTTTTCTTTGAAATAAAGTCTTGACTATAAATTTGGTAGTTATTTTTCAGTGATGGAATTGGTTTAAACTCAGCAGATTCACATTGGAATGAGATGAAATAATAAAAATGTCATGATATATTATTCTGCTGCTATTTCAATAGAATTTTACTTTGGGTATTTGGAAAGTAATATATGCTCATCCATAACCTGTGAACAGATATAGGGATGTTTGTATGATTAAAAAACAAAAAGAGAGAGAATTATGGAAAATTCCTCATTGTGATGCATCTGTTGTCTTTTAGCTGCCTGCACTTTACGATTTAAAATAAGGTATATGCTGTTCCATTGTTGTTATGCAATGTGCAAGTTTTTTCTGCAGTGTACCCTATTATCTCAGTTTCCCAATTCTGTTAACATTTCAATATAACACTTCTTAAAAAAAAAAATAATATACCAAATGTAAAGATAAGGAAAGGTTTTATTTCTTCAGTGGTTAATCATAGATGTGCACATGGTGGGCATAAAGTCCTCATTAAGAAAATTTTTATTTAAGAAACTATGATAGTTAGAAACAAGCGGTTTGTGGTGTAATGCATCTAAGCTAATCATGTTTTTTTTTTTTTAGTAGGTGTATGCTGAGTAATAACTAGGTGGCGCAGCCAACACAAGAAGTTAAAATGACGTCTGCGCAGGAAAAGTTGCAATGCATCCAGTGGTACCACTAGACCAAATCACCGAAAACTGTTCAGCGCAATTTCAGAAGAGAGTACGGACATGCACCACCTGATCATAAAAGCATAACAGCTTGGTATGCAAAGTTTAAGCAGATAGGAATTGTTGATGACCAAAAATGAACTGGCCATCCAGGTGTTAGTGAAGACACTGTTGATGCAGTGCAGACAGCTTTCATATGCAATCCCTCAAAATCCACCCACTGAGCTTTGTCCGAACTTGGAATCCCCTGCACTACACTGAAGAAAATTTCACATACACACACAAAAAGGCTTTGTTTGTATGCATACAAAGTGCAGATTGTTCAAGCCTTTGAGGTAGAAAACCACCCACGTCATGCTGCTTTTGCAACTGAGATTTTACAGCATATCGATGACAACAACAACTACATGCAGCATATGTGCTTTTCGGATGAGGCTACTTTTCACACCTGGTGAAGTAAACAGACATAATGTGCGTACATATTGGATTAAGAAAATGCGTACGTTGTCTTTGAAAAGCAGTGGGTCAGCCTAAAAGTGAATCTTCCGTGTGGTCTCGTGCACAATAATCATCATACCTTTCTTTTTTGAGAATGCACAATAACAGCAAATGTCTTCCTGGATATGATGGAGCTTTTTGTTGCACCTCAGTTGGGCAAATGTCAACCATGAGTAATTTGCCAGCAGGATGGTGCCTCCACCACATTGGGGATTAATTGTTTGAAAAATTTTCAATACCGACAGATGGATTGGGAGAAACAGTCCAACATCATGCCTGCCACAGTCATCTCACATAACACCCCTAGACTTTTTCCTGTGGGGTTAAGTCAAGGATAAAGCCTATTCAGCACCAGTATCTGATATTGAAACTCTGCTGAGGAGGATAACAGATGCTATTGCCATGGTCACCAAAGAGATGTTAGATACAACATGGCAAGAAATTAAATACTGACTAAATGTGCCTCGGGCCATGAATGGAGCTCATGTGGAGGTGTGTTAACAATGTAAAAAACAAAAACAAAAAAACTACTACTTTAAATGCTTCATGCCCAAACAGCTGGTTTCTACCTACCATAGTTTTTTTAAATAAAAATTTACTTAATGCGTGAAGGACTTTACAATGGTATGCAAAAGTATTGCATCACCTGCAAAAAACCATGAATTTTTTAGTTCATTTCTTTGTTTAACTAACCACTGCTGCTGAAGAGGTCTGTGGCACCACAATAGTGGGTGACAATAGAGGTGATGCTTGATGGAATAGTGAGATTGAAGAGGCAGTAAAGAGAAAGAAGGAAGCCTATTTAGGGATGTTGCAAGGTAGAGTTTTTGTGGATGAATATCGCTGTAAGAAGCGTGAAGCAGCTAAGCTGGTTTGCCAGAGTAAGGCAAAAGATAGGAAGGAGAAGGTGGAAAGGCATGAATTGTGTTTTAGGAAAGATAGGAAGACTTTCTGGAAGTATGTGAGACTCAGGAAAATAGGGGAAACAGAGTTGTAAGTTGTGTGAAGAATAGGATTGGGGAAATGATTTGAGAACCCAGTGAGTTAAGTGAAAGATGGGGTGAAAACTTCTGTGAGTTATTAGATCAAGAAAGCAAACATCATTCTGAGACAGAAGCAGATGATGGCATGGTGAAGGATTGAAGAACAGGATCTCAAGAGAAGAGGTGTGTAAAGCTCTAAAATCTCTCCAGAACGGTAAAGCTTCGGGAGTTGATAGCATAACTACCAAGATGTCGAAATATGGTGGTGACTCTGTAATTGACTCATTAACTGAAATTTGCCAGTTGTGCTGGGAGTTAGGAATGGTTCTTCGGGATTGGAAGGATGCTATTATTGTTCCCTTGTACAAGGGAAAAGGTGATCAGACTGACGGCAAGAACTATCGTGGTATTAACCTACTGAATGTGCCAGGGAAAGTGTTCCGTAAAGTCATTATTGAAAAATTATGGGGTCTTACATCGGAGAAAGTATGGAATCTTCAAAGTGTTTTTTATGCTTGGTAAGGGCCGCACTAACCAAATTTTTGCATTGCGCATGATGGTTGAAAAGTATCTGGCTGTTGGTAAGAAAGTTTTTGCTGCCTTCATAGATTTAGAGAAATCTTATGACCGAGTAAATAGGACACTTTTGTGGAAGGTATTGAATGAATATGGTGTTACTGGGAATCTACTTAATAGTGTAAAAGCCATGTATGCTGGAGGTAGAGCTTGTGTACGAGTTAATGGGGTTTTATCAAAATGATTTCCTATTAGTGCTGGAGTCAGACAAGGTTGCGTAATGTCACCTTGGCTGTTTAATAATATATTTATGGATGCATGCATGCGTGATGCCAAAATAGATAATACTGGTTTATGTCTTGGGATATTCTTGTGTGCAGATTGCTGTATGCTGATGACACTGTTCTGTTGGCAGAAAGCAAAAGTGAGTTGCAGAGTATGTTGTCCCGGATGTACGAAGTTTGCATGAAATTCAAACTGAGTATAAATAAAGGAAAGACCAAAGTTATGGTTTTTGATAAAGGAACTGGTAGTACTGAATGTAATATAAGTCTAAATGGTGCAGTGATTGACCAGGTGAATGGGTTTGTGAATTTAGGAAGCAGGTTTGACAGAGAGAACAAATTGGATGGTGAAATTAGTAGGTGAGTGAATTCTTCATTGAAAGCCATAGCGGCTTTGGGAGGTGTTTACAGGAATGATGAGTTCTCAATAGAGTCCCCCATGACTGTGTATGAGAGTGTAATTGTTCCTACTCTGATGTATGACAGTGAAACCTGGGTACTGCTGAAAAAACATAGGAGTCGTTTGTGTGCTGGAGAAATGCATTACTTACTGGGGGTTTGGGATAAGACACGTTCTGATTGTGTGAGGAATGAAAATGTGTTGCAGTTGTGTAATGTGAAGCAAAATGTTGTTAGCAAAGTGGAGACTAATATGCTTCTGTAGTTTGGCCATGTTGGAAGAATGTGTGATGAGATGCTTACTAAGAAAATCCTTTTAGCCCAAGTGGCAGAAAGGAAAGGCAGAGGAACAAATTCAGGAGTGTCTGCATGAGTAAAAGATTATCAGTATGGATTATAGAAGGTCTTGTGTACGATGTGTGATGGATGTCAGTGAAGCCTGAGTTATATATCAAGAACGCTGTAAATGGAGAAGTTTGATACAGCAACAATAAGTAAAAATTATCTGGTAGTTTGTATTTCTTTGTGGAGCTAACCTCTGAATCTCAGAGAACAGGTTAGTAATATGTATGTATGTATTTACCTGTAGCTACTTCTGTTCTTAAGATTGACATAAAATATGGCGTTTGACAAACACATTGAAACTCACATCAGCTGCTCATCAGTTGTTCCAGCCAATCATAGACATTCTTTTACCAGATTGGTTGCTTCCTAATGCTATCCTAATCCCACTCCAGTCTTTATAAGGGTTGACCCAGAGCTACTAGAGCATTGTAGTGGTCACTTCTTGTTGTTATTAGGGTATAATTTGTGTACATGCTCAATAATGGTTAAAACTGCGGTATTGTCCACAGCGGACAGAGTAAAAACAGTTGTTCTGCATGAAGAGGGATATTCTTCAAGGCAAATCACTGAAAGAGTGGGCTGTCATCAATCTACAGTTATTAGGCTAGTGAAGAAAGTAAAAGACGCTGGTGATATTAAAAATATGTGTTGCAGGGGAAGGCCCAGATCCACTACAACCAGGCAGGACAGAGTGCTCAGAAAGCTAAGCTTTGCAGACAGGAGGCTTAATTCACCTGAATTGCTTCAGTGATGGTCTGAAGTGACTGATGTTACTGTTAGTGCATCTACTGTTAGGAGGAGGCTGCTTCAGTATGACTTACGTGTTTGCAAAGGCTGACGTAACCCGCTGGTAACTGCAAATCAAAGACAGCGTAGACTTTAGTGGGCAAAACAGCATATCTCATGGATAGCCAAGCAATGAGAAAAAGTTATTTTCAGTGATGAATCAGAATTTTGCCTTAACGGGAATCAGAATTTTGTCTTAACGGGAATCAGAATAGTGCCAATGTAAGGAGATTCAAGCACGAAGAATTCCATCCAAGTTGTTTAGTGAAAGTAGAGAGAGAGAGAGAGAGGTTTCAGAAAAAAATGTTCAGCATCTTGATTGGCCATCACAGTCACCGGACTTAAACCCACTCAAAAATTTGTGGTTCAAAGTGTATGAACTATCAAAAAAGAAGCTAACAACCAATATTCAACTAATTGAAGATGTAATTGAAATTTGGGATGATATTGTTGAACCCAATCTTTTACAAAACCTTATTCACAGTATGCCATCAAGATGCACAGCTGTGATTAAAGCTAAAGGCTGAGCAACAAAATATTAGGTACAGTTTGTAATTTTGCTTCATTATATTTCTGTATTTAAATCTTATTTCATTCCTTATGAATTACTAAAACGATTTATTGCTGTAAACCTAAGTATTGGATAAATGGTCGTTTTCATAATATTTTCGACTTGGTCATGATTTTTGTAATGTATTTTAAGAACAGAAGTAGCTACAGGAAAAACTAGGACATTTTTTAAATCTCCATTAAATTTCGCCGGTAACAACATATAAATTATGAAATAAATATGGAAATTAGTTAGTTAAAAAAAAGAGTTAAACTTAAAAATTTACAGCTTTTGCAGCTGATGCAATAATTTTGCACACCACCCTAATTATACTTGTAAATGCTTTTAAATATATAATTTACAAATAATTGAAAATACACTTTAATATGGTGGAGATATTATTATTGTTTCTGAATATTTTGGGATATGTTTACTCTGAGGTATTTTCATTTGTGTCTTCAATATTTTGAGCCACCTCATAAAAAATCCTGGGTGCGCCACTGGTGGGCGGAATGCTTGCTTAAGGCACACAGAATCGAAGAAGCATCGATATTCCAAGGAATGATTTTTCTTCATGTCTCGAGGTAATCTTTTATATTTTTTCCATTAGACAGTGTATTTTTTTTTCCACTCGCAAAAAATTGTTTATTATATATATATATATATATATATATATTTTTTTTTAAATAGTTGTGACAAACTGGAATTCATTGCATTGTGAAATACCCAAATTCACCGCTGTGGACTGGATTACGGAAAATTACAGGATTTTTTTTCTTTTTTTGGTTACTGAAAACTACTTTTAGAGGTTGGCATCTATGGCACTTAAACTCTCTTCTTTCCCATGGGAACAATATCATCTGCAGATGGTCATAACTATTAGGTGTGTGCAAAAGTTCTACCCATTTTTCATGGTACAAATTCCAAGTAAAACATTTAAGTTAGAAGTGCAATAACAGATGATGTATGTGATGGCCAAAATGCTTTGAGGAGTAGACTATAAAGTGGCACGAAGTACAGTATGCAGGTGCATCTCACTCATAAACAAATCACACAAAGGTCAACTTGTTAAGCAATGTGGATCACATAAGGCATTGTTTGCTTTATGAGTTTGACAAAGGCAACAATGCAGCCGAAGCCATCTGCAACATTAATGAGGTGTATGGCAAGGATGCTGTAGATAAAAGTACATGTCGCTGTTGGTTCTGGAAATTCCGTGAAACGGACAGAAGCTGCACAGATCAACCACGTTCTGGATATCCATCAGAACTTTGTAAAGAGGATCTCAGCCAAGCCATTTCAAATGACCAACATCTAACCATTAAAGAATTATCAGAAAGGTTTTTTGTACACAGAACAAACAAGAGTAGAAGGAAGTATGCATGTGCAGACCTGCCGACTGTTATGATTTTAACGTATTTAGTTAATACGATTTTTTATTGTATTTAGTTAATACAAAATCGTATTATTTAGCTAATACGATTTTGCAGCCAAAAATACGATTTTTTTTAAATAGTCATGTCTTCCCCCATTTTTTCCCTTTTCAGACAAAAGCCTTGTAGCAGAATCGCAGCAATGGGCGACGTACGTTGCAGATTTATTTTGGTCCTGCAGACAAAAACGACATCCCCAGAACCCTATTAAACCATCTTGCAGACTCCCTATCATAGATGCAAGTTTTTTGCCTTTCAAAATTTCCGGAAACGGAAGTTAGGCGTAGTGAGGATTTCTTTCGTAATCGTAATTTTTTTTTTTCTCGAGTAAAATGATGTACGCCGCAGAATTATTTTGTACTCATCCCCGTAGCAGAATCGCAGATTTATTTTGTACTCCTCCCCGTAGAAGAATCGCGGTGACTTACATCGCAGGTTTATTTTGTACTCATCCCCGTAGCATTATCACGGCGACTTACATCGCAGGTTTATTTTGTACTCGTCCCCTAAGCATAATCGCGGTGACGGCCGACGTACATTGCAGATTTATTTTGTTCCCACCCCCGTAGAAGAATCATGGCGACAGCCATACGTACATGCAGATTCATTTTCTACTAATCCTTGTAGCAGAATCGCAGCGACGGTCAATGCACATCGCAGATTTATTTTGGTACTGCAGACAAAAAAATGACATTCCTAGAACCCGATTAAACCATCGTGCAGACTCCCTAAGATGCAAGTTTTCTGCCCCTCAAAATTTCCGAAAACGGAAGTTAGGCAGAGTGAGGATTTCTCCTATAATCATAATTTTTTTTTTCTAATAATTAACAACATAAAAGTGTTTGCTGATTAGATGTAATTAGTTTCTCAATAAAATTTTGATGTAGAGAAAAAAATCTCTACATTCTCATCATCAAGAATTTATACAGCTGAAATAGGCTTCAAAAATTATCAGCATGTGTCGTGCTACGATTTTTCCATCTGGGTGTTACTTTTTTGGTTCTGAGAGGTGGGCAGGTCTACATGTGCTTGGGTTTATCACAAAGTTCAACCAGTGGGTGAACTTGATCATTCGAACAGAATGCCCACCTGTCTGCTTGGGCGTCACAGAAATGAACCTTTCTTGGAACGAATAGTTACAGATAATGAAAAGTGGGTCCTTTACAGAAATTTAAAGTGTCAGAGGACTGTATGCCGTGTTGCAGAGCCTGCTCCATTGACGTCAAGTGGAAGATTGCATCCGTGAAAGGTCTTGTTAAGTGTATGGTGGGATGTCAAGGGGTAGGTAATTTACTGGGAGCTGCTTGCACCTAACGAAACAATAAATATTTACCTTTACTACAAACAGTTGGAAAGACTGAAAAAAATTGAAATCTAAGCATCCAGCACTGGTTAATAGCAAAGATGTCATCTTACAACGTGACAATTCAGGACCCCATACAGCTTTAGCCACTCACAGAAAATTACTAGACATTGTATAAAAAGTGTTATTTCACCCCTATATTCCCCAGACCTTGCACCTGCGGATTACCTTTTTTGATCTCTTCAGAACAACCTCACTGGAAAAACCTTCGATGAAGTAGTTGAAGATGTCAAAACTGCATTCATTACAAGTTTTTTTTTTACACCAAAATGGAGGCGATCTAGAGAAGGGGAATTCAACTGCTACCAGAAAAATGGCAAGAGGTCATAGAAAATAATGGCAATTATATAAAGACATTATTTATTTAAAAAATGTGGTTTTCTTCTTTACTAAAAAATGACTTTTTGCACACACATAACAGTGTGTGCAAAAAGTCATTTTCAGGTACAGTAACATGAAATACTTCGAGATGGTGATTATTTACAGTGAGTGTAATCACAGCATCACAGCGACTGTCGAACATACACATAGCAGGTAAACATGCTATATAATTCCACTAAATACAGGGCTTCACATGACACATGTTCGTAATTCAAATCACTAATATCTGAGCAACTTTTACCACTAGAAACATGGGGTTGCCTTCTTTAGAGTAATTAGCATACCACATGACTTTTTCTAAATGAATATTGTTTGCTGCAGGGGCCATATAAAAATTAGAATTCCTATTTTTATGCACATACCACCCATAGTAATGAAACTGCCATGACAAAATTTACTCTTCATATATTTTTTTCCAATTAGAAGTATGTCTATCTATGACCAGCCGCTGAGGAAATAAACCCCGGTTAAAATGTTTTGTGAAACATGCAGTATTTATTTATATATTTTTTGTACATAGAAAGCATTGTATTGAAATTATGTAAGAAGTATACATTGGTGGACTTAAGTAAAGTTACAAACATAAAAGTTGACATGCTGACTTGATACGTTTTAATAGAATTTGGGTGTAAGGTACACCAGAGCATTAAAAAGAACATATGAAAGCATAGGACGCTTGGATATTGATGTTCAGGAATAATGCTCATGTGTCAGAAGAAGTCCTTCCCTAGTGGCAACAGAAATGCTTTGTTCTGATGATCCGTAAGAAGTATGATTGCCCTGGCCACCAAGCATTTGGACAAAAATCATGCATGCTGACGACTAGATGTTAAATGAGGTCAGATGACAATAAACACCACTGTTTCTGTTATCACATATCTGGGAAGTTCTGGAATGGGGGCTGAAGAGCAATGGTACATCTACTGAGGGTATCCCATCCGTACTGAATAGGATTAAGATCCAAAGACCTGGCTGGCCACTTCATCCTGTGAATCTTCTTACTCTCGAGGGGATCACTGACCAGCTAATTCATATGAACAAGCATTGAAGTCTATAAAAGTGAACCCATGGCCTATAACATCCCTGTAAAACCTTATATAGAGCTTAGGAATTTTCTGTGTACCTAAACACATGGATTGGTGTAGTACCATGTAGCATTATGCCCTCCTACACCAGAAGACCTCTTCCTCATAATGGTCTTTTTTTCTGGATCCTGCAGTGATGGTTGCACATTCAGTTTCTCCTCAGATGAGCACACACTGGGAATCCACAGTCAGACTGAAATGGGACTCATCCATGAACACTGCCTGTATCTCTAGCTGTTTGGATCAGGTATAATGCTGCCTGCATTAAGTCCTTCAAACTCTTCTCTGGGAATGGGATGGGGGGTGGGGGCAAACCTCAATTTCTAGTATATTTTCCTTTCTAACAAAATCACCTTTACACAGTTCTGCTTCGACACCATTGTGTCCTGAAACGCAGAGCAAACTCAACAGTGTGTGGTTTGAATGTCGTATTCCTATGACTTCTTACTGTTAATGCCCTTGGCCTGCATAGAACTACAGGGCAGGACACATTCCTGGATTACTGATATTGTCACCATAGCATGGAGATGACCATACATCTGAGAGACATTATGCTTCCTCAGCTTGAGCCTGTTCCGTTGACATCCTACTGATGGCTATCCACCTTTCCGAATCTTCCAAGCAACTCTGTGTATTTTTCTAAATATTCTCTAACACCTCTTGCAAGTTGATGGTCTTTAGAACATGCCAGGTATGATATGGTGGCCATTGCATCTCCACTTCCTTTTGTGTGTGCCTTATGTGCATACCATTTTGCATTTGCCTGCACAAGCGCTTTTCACATGGCATTCCTTCTTGCAGGTGTTCTTTGCCATGGGCTTTTGTACTTCTCTACCAAATGTCATTATAAATTATAGCCTGTTATTATATAAATTTTTATATTTTCAACTTAGCATTTGTCCAGCAGTACATGTATATGTAGGTGTGCACAGAAGTTTCTTTTCTGTATATTTGGAGTGCTTTATTGCACACATGGTTGAAATGCTGAGACATTTATTGCTGTTTTATGGTGCTGACTTTTCCACACTTGGAGCTTTTATGATATATGGGTGTTGTCTTTGTTATCCTGTTCTAATTCTCTGTTATCCATTGAACCAGTTGCCCTAAATATTGAAGGTACCTATTCTATTGTGTTGTTGGTACTTTTGATATTTATAGGGATCATTAAAATAAAATAAACACAGGAGATATCACTTCTCACCAGGAAATGCTGTTGAGGCAGTACAACAAACAAACATTAGAATTCAATCATAAGAACTAAAATCACTGAAAGGAGAAAATGAAAAAAAAAAGAAAAAAAAGATTAAAATCTGTTTGCATTAATGTTCCATTACTTTCAAGTGTTGTTTCAGTAACCAAAATGTTTATTTTAGTGCTATGTTTTCATTCAGTAATGAAGCAATTAAATTTTCCTAATTTTTTTTTTGACAGTTGCTGCAGTTTGCTGAATGCATGTGGCTATCAAGCAATGATGCTGTCCAGTTGTCTGTAATTTTTTTCTTAAAACCATGGGCCACCAAATATATTTCTCCTGTACCAGAGGTAACCTTATGTTCTCTGTTTTGTTTTATAATTTTGTTTTCCATTGTATATGTACAGTAAATGTGCATGTTTGTATTGATTACTATATTTTTCGGCATATAAAACAAGACTTTTGTTTCTTCAGAAGTCTGGGTATTGACTTATATGCCACATCAATTATTTACTGAAATTTCTCAATGAGAAAAATACACACTCTCTCTCTCTCTCCCTCTCTCCTCTCTTCTTATCTCTCTGAAGTGCCAAAAAACCCCCCAAAAAAACAAACAAACTGAGTTACCTCTTTAATACCACACAATCGGATAACTGCAGGAGCACAATGGGGCATGCACTCCACAAGCTCTCTGTTGTCTGTAGTACTGTGGAGACAATGCACACCACGCTTCCTGAAGAGTGTCCCATAATTCTGTAATATTCACAGGTAAAGGATTGATGGCATATATAATAGCATCCCAAAATGGTTCGATGGCATTTAAATCTAGTGAACGAGGGGCGAAGTCAGGATGCCAAACTCCATTGAATGTTCCTCCAGCCATAATTGGACAACTGTGGACGTGTGCGGTGGTGCATTGTGTTGAAAGGGGTTGCACCTATTGGAGTGCTTGCATGATGTGAATGGGTTCAAATGATCCCCAACGTAGCCTCCACCGGTCAGAGTGATCTGCAGACGTATGAGGAGTCCTAATGCATGCCAACTGAAAACACCTCACACCATAACAGAGCCACTGCCAACCTGCTTTGTCTCTTGTAAGGCACGTGGGATCCATTACTACGTGGGATTGTTGCCACATCTGGAGCTGGCCATCAGCCCAAAACAGTTGGTACCACAATTTGCCGAACCAGGCTACACGTTACCAGTCATCTTTCATACAATGGCATGTTTCTGAGCCCAGGCGTGGCACACGGCCTTGTGTTGTCTGGTGGGCTGTTGGCTACGGAACCCCATGGAACACAGGGAACATTGCATTGTCCAAACACTGACTGATGCTACTACTGGTAGCAACATTGAATTTCGCTGTGATTTGCGGCAGTGTTGCACACCGGGTGGATGTTACAATGCATGCCAGACACTGCTGTCCACGATTATTCAGGGCTTTTCTACAGCCACACCAGTCTCACACGCTGGATGTTTTCCTTGAGTTTGTGTAGTCCAAGTACACCCTTGAAATTGTTAATCGTGTAAATCCAAATTTCATGGTAATCTCTGAGATGGATTGATCCATCTCCCAGGCGCTGATTATCATACCACGCTGGAAATCACTTAAATAAAATCCTGATAAACCACCACCTGCACTGCATGCAGAGATGTCTGCCTTTATGTATATGTCGTTTGCGGATGATACCATTTACTGCACAAGAGTTGTAGCAAGTAATAGAAGACCATGGTAGCATTTTTTTTGGTACCTCAGTGTATTATATTGTGTCTTGAAGTCAATAGTGATCCAAGCACCCCAAACTCAGTATTACATTCTTAAGCATACCTTACAGGTTCAATAATACCGTCATTGAAAGTAATGAAAGTATTATTGAATGTGTAAGGTCGCTGCAAATGGGATGATGGCAAGTAATGATGCGGTAATGACACAGATCCAGATATTCTGATATTGGAGCATCAGTATTGGAAGTTGGAGGGGATACTGTCATTAATACTGATCGTGTGACGGTGCACCTGTCATTACTCCAGCATTACTCTTACTCAGTTCAAATTGCGGAGCCATGATAGAAGGTTGTGTCACCATTGGCACTGAGCACCCTGAGTGCAAAGTTCACACAAGCAAGGCCGTTGAAGAGGAAGGTGATTCAAGAAAAGATGGCGTTCTTCGGAACATCATTGAAACACGTGAAGTTCTTCCACACCTGTGGAATTCTTCACACGTATCATACATAAACAAAACAAAGAGAAATGTAGTTCTAGATAAGGTGGAAACCAGGGGGCCAATCATACTATAGTGAGGAGGAAAAGAAATACACTAAGATCAAACATGCATAACAGTGTCTTCCCTGCTTAAAAATGGTTCAGTCATTCACAGTAATTTATTAAATGTCTCTTCATTCATGTGGAAATAATTCTTGTAGCCATCCACTTCTGTAGCACTTATTTCCTTCAATAAGACAACATATGAATACTTATCATGTTGTTTTAGCCATTCCTTCATTCAATATTGTCACTTTGTATGACATCTTATTCCTAAAGCTAAAACTATAGTTAAACACACTTTTCTGCAGACAAAATTGGTGTACTCTCAGTGACAACTCAACTGGTACTGAAGCAAAGTAATGACACTTAATAATGAACGTGTAAGGTATGAAAGTAATGATAGCACTGTAATGATGTGCAGGAATGACAGTACTATTGAACATGTAAGGTCTGTTTTAAGAAACCATACTGAAAGTATAAGAAATGTAATATTCTGTTTTCTAAGAACTCATTTAAAAGCTGCTAGAACTGATATTTCTGTTCGACAGAAACATTAAATTCACCATGACTGACTTGAAGTGGCAGCTGTCGGATATTAATTGCTTCCCCCTTGAGATCCCTCCAAGACCCAATGG
The DNA here is from genome assembly GCA_039090855.1 of Macrothele yani. Lineage (NCBI taxonomy): Eukaryota > Metazoa > Arthropoda > Arachnida > Araneae > Macrothelidae > Macrothele > Macrothele yani. The sequence goes on from CM077009.1 coordinate 77,035,651, forward strand.
GTGGCATACATACTCCTGGTTTTCCAGCCGCCAGAACAACAGTGGGTGCATCTCATTTATCTTTCAAGGAATCTCTGAAACATGTCGCTGCCATGCAGTTGGTTGGCTGGTGGTAATTGTACTAACAGCCGGTGGTGCATATGCTTTACAAATAAAAAGGACCAATTGCATTCTTCTTTTGCTGTGCCAATCTCTCACTTGCATCCCTTAACTGACTTAAAATCAACTACTGCTTCCATGTTTATGTTTATCTTAATTTATTTCATCTTTCTGATTGAAATCAAAAGTTCTTTTGGTTTTTGATTTATTTCAATTGGGCTCTGTGAGAAAACAGTGAATCATAATTAACTCTGCAAGCATCACTGATTTGGCACACGTGTGTGTGGTGACCTTTTCTTTTTCTTTTGTTGTTTTCAGCATTGTGCATCGGTTTCTGTGACTGGTTGGTCAAAGGGAAAGAATACAGTAGGATCAATTCGTAAGAAATAAATAAACTTACGAAATACTACTTTTTACCAAAAAGAAAAATGTGGAAGTTACCACACCTTTCTCTTCCTTTTCATTTTTATTGAAACTTTAAAAAATATAGTTACAGAATTTTGGATACTAACAAAGATAAGGAAATTGAGAAATTTAACCCTTTCAATTTATACTCCATATAAGCCAAAAAATATAGTAATTATGACCTGTTTTGAAAACTGTCTGAATATGATTTAAAAAAATATATTCCTATACATATGTTTTGGTGTAAACATATTATTGGAATTGAAGTTATTTATTAAAAGAGACTATATTTATGCTGATATTGAAATTTATATGGAAATTTAAATTTGGGAGATGGGTAGATGCATTTCGAAACAAAAATATTTTCTAAGTATTAGAAAAGGCCATGAACATCCTAAACAAAAAAAGCATCTAAAATTTACATTCCACAAGAAGTTATTGGAAAGTTTGCGTTGTTTGTGTTCACGCAGAGTTGAGTCATCTGAAAGTGCAAAAATAAGTGAATATTGTTGCATGTGTATGAAAATGTGTTACTATAAGTCATGGATAAAATGTACTCGTTCAACAACAACTTGTGGAGGCGGTGAAAGTCAATTTAAAAGGATAGGACAAAAATTGCAGTTATGAAATACCTTATAACACCAGGATTCGGATCGATAGCCTTAGTCAAGCTAAGGTGGGGTACATGGGCTCAAGTCATGGAAGACAACAGCACACAAAATTTTTCACACTGCACTAATTTTTGACTTTTTTTGAAAGGCTACTGCCTGTATTTATTATTTTTCTTTAAAAACTTAACAAGGTAATTTAGTGGACAATCAGATGGCATTTCCTTTTTTCTTGTTGGCTTAAACACAGCAGTATAAAAACAGAATCTCAATTTTCTTTCTATTTCTATTTGGCCACTGGCCTTATGAACAGCACAACTTGACATATTTCAACACAGTTGGTTTGAACACTAGGCATTGACTTTATGCATCCAAAATCATACTATGATTCACATGGTTTACACACTGTATGCATCCAAAATTCCACTACGATTCACATAGCTTACACACACACAAAATTACTGTATTCTTTTTAATTCCACTAGGTGGACAAGTTCTGTTCTTTTGAAACGTACTCTCTTCTCTCTCACCTAGTTAGCTCAATGACAAATTTACAACTTTACACTTATTGATTTAAATTTACAGCACCTTAACAACCTTGGCAACCTCCGCAATCTCCCAGACCAGCTTCAAAAACTTCAATTAAATTTACAGTTATAATAAGAGCCACAAATTATACTTTAACCAAATCTACTATCTGCAAGTAAACAAACCAAGTAAATTATCCTCAAAACAGAATTTACACCGAGCACGAGCATTAATTAACATTACATAACCTATAGAAACCACACTGGATGAACCTACTTCACTTATAAAGAAACCTCACTAACTAACTTAAAAATTATCACTATTCATAACATCATCAACATAATTCAGAAATTCAAACATCTTCTTGCACTAGCTTGCTCATAAAAATCACCTCACTCTGCACTTCACATAATAGCTCAAGATACTTAATTACTCTATACTGTCAACAAAAGCTCAAAATACCAATTAACTAAATTTCCAAACTAAATATCATGCTCACTAACACTAACAACCAGAATTTACAATTTACATCCCTAGCACTACAGCATATCATAAACAAATTAATTTAGATACTTTAAATCACAAAACAAAGTTTAATTTTAACACCTGCAGTGAATTACTGAGGTAGCGATGAGGCAAACACCCTCAGTTCAGACACTACCCTGGGTTTTGAGAACCAACACAGGAAGAAAATACCAGTTAGGCTGAAGGCGTGAAATTGGGTCGTGAATCCACTTTCAGCCTATGCAAAGGGAAAGGAAAAAAATCCTCAAGTGCGACACATCATCATCAGGCACAGAATTTCCTCTAACATGATCTCGCCACATTTCTTGAAGCAACGCCCGACCGACCCTCGCTGGCAGTACATATCTCCGTGAGCAGCGAAACTACTGGGGGGGGGGGTTTGAAGACAAGTTTTCCCCCAAAAACCACGTCCTCGAGGATCTCCCTTTTCGAACCAATGCATGATCCCACCTTGATCAACCACGCCTGCAAGAGCCTGTCGCACTTCAACCCTAAATACTCCAGGCACATCCGGCCCAGAACCAACACAACTATATCCCAGGAAAAAATCACTTATCTCTCTATATCCCAAGAAATCCAAAACCACCATATCCACATATATCCCAGGAAAATTCACTTATCTCTATCCACATATATCCCAGGAAAAATCACTTATCTATATCCACATATATCCCAGGAAAAATCACTTATCTATATCCACATATATCCCAGGAAAAATCACTTATCTATATCCACATATATCCCAGGAAAAATCACTTATCTCTCTCCACATATATCCCAGGAAAAATCACTTATCTCTCTCCACATATATCCCAGGAAAAATCACTTATCTATATCCACATATATCCCAGGAAAAATCACTTGCAAAGAAATTCTTCTGTACCATGGCAATGCGCAGGTTGCACTGCAGATAATAACACTGACCATTTACATAACCCACTAAATATTTTCACCTTATTGAAAATTAAAATTACATTTAGACTTTTAACCTTATAGTAAAAACAAGAAAATTTAGGCCAAAGAAAGGAACAATTAATACTGGAACTGGTGAGTAAAAGTGTGTCTTCTCAAATCATGATGTTCATTCCCTTTGTGAAAATACTAAACTTGAGAACCCAAATACCTTAACTTTTATTTTGCACATATCGCATCCTGGTGAAAATTCCCTACTCAGAGCCCTCTGCCTTAGGACAAGTTCCCGGCTTGCCCTAAGATCACCCCTTTCCAATGGGAGATTAACACTCATCTGGAGCATGTAAAATACTGGTCCTCAAATAACACACCTACCATCTTAATTTCGACACTCAACACTCCAAGAATGTAAACAGCACTTTAGGTTTCCAATTTCATCACACTATAATATGTTCCCAAAATCCCAATATAAATCATCCCATAATCCATCTTCACTCATAAAAAAAAATAACTCAACGCTGTAAAAGGCTAGAGAAAAATGTTTACTATTATTTCATCACCCACGGCATCACAATAACACTGCCTTTCAATTATCACATGCCCAACTAAACTATTATCGATGCACCAAAATTTACTGTGCTCAAACATTAAACCAAATTTTTCCGATACATCAAAATTTACTGGCCTGGGGAGTTGCTAAAATACCAGACATGACAACACAAAAAAAACATAAATGAAAGCATTTTCAACTCCCCTTTCTTTTTTTCTTTCTTTTTTCTGAACTCATACCTGAGGAACTAATAAATTTTAATTTTGAAAACTGAACGACAACACAGCCATGATCAGAGGCAAAAAAAAACTTGCTCTTTTTCTTTTTGTTTCTTATGCTCAGCTCGAAGTTTAGGTACCCTGCGTGGGATGTTATATATCAATACAGAAAGATATGGACTAAAACATGACCTTCGAGCTGGCGTTCTTTTTTCTTCTTTTTTTCCTTTTCTCTACCGCTCACGGTCCAGGCACAACCACAGTCTTTTTTTCTTTCCTTCTGTAGCAGGGCATCGCCGGAACCAGCAGGTACCTCCCATTGTGGTGGACTGGTGGTCAGCAAAATGCCGTCAAGAAAAACTCCTCCCCAAACTTTGGGGTGAGATGGAACTGTTTTTGGCCTCTCTCCTCCGGCCTTTGAAGCAGGCCTCCTCCTCCTTGGGGCAGCAACATAATGGAGAAGTGAAGATGCTGTTGGCGGTATATCCATAAGGGAGAAGGCATGTCTTGTCTTCCTCGGCTAAGTTCTCTCCAGGGCGAAGTTTCCGGACGGCGGGAGGCTTCTTTATCGGCGTTCTACATCGTCAACCCCTCGAATACGAATACCAGAGCCAGAGTGTCCCATTGTGGTGGACTGGTGGTCAGCAAATGCCGTCAAGAAAAAACTGCTTTTTTTTTTTCTTCGGCGGGTCCTCCCCACCAAAAGGCGAGGAGAGAGCTCGGCTGTCCTCTCTTTCTGCCGGCCAGCAAGAACGAAGCCAAAAGACCGAGTGACTGAGAAAAGCGTCTCAAAGTGTAAAAAGAATTTTGGGCTGTTGGAAAAAATGCTGACCCCCGATTGGCTGAAATTTTTCCCTAGTAACACAGTTCCTCCCACAGCGGAATTTCTCTCCCATGCCTCGAGTGACCTCTGACCTTCACTCAGGCATCGTTGCAGCGTCCAACACTCTCCACAAAAAAAAAAAAATGTTACTAGGCACGTGCATCCTCTGGTCGGCCAGGGGAAGATGAACTTGACCTTCAACACATAGGGACCAAGTGCCTTCCCATGTGCAGCTGCGACCTAGTTTCTAAAAATAGAACAGCGCCAACCCCCTAAGAGCATTTTCTGCAACATTTTCTGATCGACAACTAAGACCGAACCCTTAAAATGGCCGATCTGAAAGAAGATTCGCTTTTCTCACAACTCTCTTTTTTTTTTTCTTTTCATTCCGTGATGTGAAAGTAAAATTAATTTTGATTCTCTGAGCTGCACACCTGCTCGCCTTTTCCTATCGCGATAAAAGAACGGATAAAATAATTATTTCCAAAACCCCAAAGTCAGTTAAATCAAATATTATTCTCTTCCTCTTTTTTTTTTTTCCTTAACATGAAATTTTGTTTTCCTGGTTGTGATTAAGACAGGCGAATTTTGCGCACGAATTCCCCTGCCTTTCAACCAGGAATTTACTTCTAACGTATGTCATGGGAGAAATTTTTTGCATTAATTAATCTCCGATAAACCAACAGAAAGATTGATCAGGTCTTTCCGAAATTCACCAGAGGTTAAAATTTTCGCCATGACACATATCATCATTGTCAACTTTTATCAATCCACTGCTGGACGAAGGTCTCTCTAAACCTCTTCCACAATGGTCTGTCTTGTGCCAGTCTCCTTCATGTTACTTCCACATACTTTCGAATTTCATCCACCCATCTTCCACGTGGTCTTCTTCTGGGTCTTTTCCTGTCCCTTGGAATCCAATCTAAAATTTCGCCTGTCCATCGATGGTCTGTCCCTTCTGGCAGTATGCCTAGCCCATTGTCATTTCAGGGATTTTACCCTGATCATGATGTCTTCCACTCTTGTCATTTTTCTCATCCACGAGATCCTCTTCTTATCTCTCCTGGTTACACCAAGCATGCACCTCTCCATGCTGCTTTGAGTTGTATGCAGTCTTTGTATGTCTCTTTTAGTTAAGGTCCATGTCTCTGCGCGGGCGGTCATAGTGAGCGATGGGTTTGCCGCCTCGGGGGCTCCGTGGTAACAATGGCACACACAACAGCAACTAGGGCCTCTGTGAATCTTGGAGAGTAGCAAGCTAGTTCTGTGTGACATTGGCGAAAAGACCCGAACTCATTGGGTTTTGTTCCAGAATCCTTAGGTTGAATGACCAACTGGAACCTTCAGCTGTGGGCTAATCCCCCATACTGATGTACTTACCTGATTAAAAAGACAAAAAGAAATATTAAGAATGACTCAAGTGTGGGATATGGTGGACCTACCACACTTGAGAAGGACGGTCCACCATGGAATCGACCTGGACTTTCTAAACGGCGTATGAGAAAGAGATCTCGGCTGAGTGAATCTAAGATTGGTGTATGGAATACTAGAGGTATAAATGGCAAGATGAGTGAGGTGATTGAGGAGATGAATAAATATAGACTGGATGTGCTGTGTGTAAGTGAAACCAAAAAGAAGGAAATTGGGGTAGAAGAAGTGAATGGCACGGTGAGTGTATGGTCTGGAGTATTGGATAATGTGAGAGGCCAGGCTGCTGTAGGTGTGATTTTAAGTGAAAAGATGAAGAACAACTTGATTCACTATAGTTGCATAAGTGAGAGAATTCTCTGGATTCGTTTGAAAGTGAAACTTCAGAGAATTGTAGTTGTTGTAGTGTATGCTCCTTGTGACTCGGAAACCTTCTGATAAGAAGGAAGATTTCTGGAATGAGCTAAAAGCTGTTTTGACCCAGTTTGGTGCTGAAGAAAAAGTTATAACAGCAGGGGATTTCAATGCTAGAGTAGGTGTACAGAATGCAATTTCTGACAATGTTCTGGGTAAGTTTAATGATCCTTGTGTGAAGGATAATGGTGAAAGATTAATTGAACTCTGCATTGAGAATGGTTTGTGTGTATCTAATACATTTTTCAACCACAAGTATATCCACACATATACTTGGGAAAATCGTACTCTTGGTCAAAAGAGTGTGATAGATTTTGTTGTCTACGATCAGCGTTTGAAACACTTAGTTGTTGACACCCGTGTGATGAGAGGTGCGGATGTTGGTTCTGATCATTACTTGGTAGTGTCACGAGTGAAACTTAATGTTGGTTGCAGGAAAAGGAATAAGAAAAGACCCAGGATAGAAAGAATAAAGGTTGATAGGCTCCTTGAAGATCATCAGCGGTATTCTGACTTACTCAGAGAACGACTGAAGGATCTGAAGTCTGGTGAGAGGGATGTAGAAAAGAAGTGGGAATGTTTTAAGAACTGTGTTGTCACTGCTGCTAAAGAGGTCTGTGGCACCACAATAGTGGGTAACAATAGAGGTGATGCTTGGTGGAATAGTGAGATTGAAGAGGCAGTAAAGAGAAAGAAGGAAGCCTATTTGGGGATGTTGCAAGGTAGAGTCTCTGTGGATGAATATCGCTGTAAGAAGCGTGAAGCTGCCAAGCTGGTTCGCCACAGTAAGGCAAAAGATAGGAAGGAGAAAGTGGAAAGGCATGAACTGGCTTTTTGGAAAGATAGGAAGTCCTTCTGGAAGTACATGAGACTCAGGAAAAATAGGGGAAACAAAGTTGTAAGTTGTGTGAAGAATGAGATTGGGGAAATGATATGGGAGCCCAATGAGTTAAGTGACAGATGGGGTGAATACTTCTGTGAGTTATTAGATCAGGAAAGCAAAGATAATTCTGAGACAGATGCAGATGATGTCACAATGAGGGATGAAAGCACAGGAGGGATCTCAAGAGAAGTGTGTAAAGTTCTAAAATCTCTTCAGAATGGTAAGGCTCCGGGAGTTGATGGCATAACTGCAGAGATGTTGAAATATGGTGGTGACTCTATAATTGACTGGTTAACTGAAATTTGCCAGTTGTGCTGGGAGTTAGGAATGGTCCCTCAGGATTGGAAGGATGCTATTATTGTTCCCTTGTATAAGGGAAAAGGTGATCAGACTGAATGCAAGAACTATCGTGGTATTAGCCTACTGAGTGTGCCAGGGAAAGAGTTTGGTAAGGTTGTTATTGAAAAAGTACGAGGTCTTACATCATTGAAAGTGTGGGATGTTCAGAGTGGTTTTATGCCTGGTAAAGGCTGCACTAACCAGATTTTTGCATTACGCACGATGATTGAAAAGTATCTGGCTGTTGGAAAGAAAGTTTTTACTGCCTTCATAGATTTAGAGAAAGCTTACGACCGAGTGAATAGGACACTTTTGTGGAAGGTATTGAATGAATATGGTGTTACTGGGAATCTATTTAATAGTGTAAAAGCAATGTATGCTGGTAGTAGAGCTTGTGTACGAGTGAATGGTGTTTTATCAAAATGGTTTTCCATTGGTGCAGGAGTTAGACAAGGTTGTGTAATGTCACCATGGCTGTTTAATATATTTATGGACGCATGCATGCGTGATGCCAAAATAGATAATAGTGGTTTATGTCTTGGTGATAACCGTGTGTGCAGATTGCTGTATGCTGATGACACTGTCCTGTTGGCAGAGAGCAAAAGTGAGTTGCAGAGTATGTTGACTCGGATGCACAAAGTTTGCATGAAATTCAAACTGAATATAAATAAGGGAAAAACCAAAGTTATGGTGTTTGAGAGAGGAACGGGTAGCACTGAATGTAATATAAGTATAAATGGCACTGTTATTGACCAGGTGAGTGAGCTTGTGTATTTAGGAAGCATGTTTGACAGAGAGAACAAGTTGGATGGTGAAATCAGTAGGTGAGTGAATTCTCCTTTGAAAGTCATAGCCGTTCTGGGAGGTTTTCACAGGCATGATTGGTTCTCTAGGGAGTCCCGCAAGCCTGTGTATGAAACTGTAATTGTTCCTACTCTGATATATGGCAGTGAAACTTGGGTACTGCAGAAGAAACATAGGAGTCGTTTATGTGCTGGAGAAATGCGTTACTTACGTGGGGTTTGTGGCAAGGCACGATCTGATTGTGTGAGGAATGAAGATGTATTGCAGTTGTGTGATGTGAAGCAAAATGTTGTTAGCAAGGTGGAGACCAATATGCTTCGGTGGTTTGGCCATATTGAAAGAATGAGTGATGAAATGCTTACTAAGAAAATATTTTCAGCCCAAGTGTCAGGAAGGAAAGGCAGAGGAAGGCCAAGGAAGACATGGGTGGATCAGATTCAGGAGTGTCTGCATGAGAAAAGGATTATGAGTATGAAGTATAAAAGATCTTGTGTACGGCGTGTAATGGATATCAGTGAAGCACAAGTTGTATGTCAAGATCGCTGCAAATGGAGAAGTTTGATACGACAACAATAAATAAAAATATCTGGAAGTTTGTATTTCTTTTTGGAGCTAACCTCTGAATCTCAGAGAACATCTTAGTGATATGTATGTATGTATGTATGTATGTATGTATGTATGTATGTATGTATGTATGTATGTCTCTGCACCATACGTAAGCACTGTAGGGATGCATTGATCAAACACTTTTCTTTTAAGACATAATGGCATATTGCTCTTGAAAATTATGCTGTTTCTTCCAAAAGCTCTTCAGGCAAGTTTTATATGCCAATTAATTTCTTCATCAATGTGACCCTCACTTGATACCTGCTGTCCAAGATAGACGTACACATCTGTTATCTCCAGTTTTTCATCATCAATCGATAAATCTTCATTTCTTGTAAGAGCATTTGTCTTTTGAAAATTCATTTTTAATCCCACTTCTTTACTCTTATCAGCAAGTTCTTGGATCATACTCTGCAGCTCTGATGGGGTAGTTGAAAAAATGACTGCGCCATCAGCAAAACGAAGGTGAGTTAGATAATCTCTATTAATCTTTATCAATTTGTTTTCCCAGTTCAGTGATTGAAAGACATTTTTCGATATGGCATTAAAGAGCATGGGAGATATGGTGTCACCTTGTCTCATTCCCTTTCCAATTTTTATGTGTGCTGTATTCTCAAACAGCCAAATCTTTGCACTTGCATTTTCATAGATGTTATTAATAATATTAATGTATGCATCTTCAACACCGCAGGATTTCAAAGCCATTTTAACTGCTGATGGTTTCACTGAATCAAAGGCCTTTTCATAATCGATAAAAGCCATGCACAATGGAAGTTCATATTCCCTCGCTCTTTCAATTAGTTCTCTCAGTACGTGCATATGATCTATAGTGCTGCAGCCACTCCTGAATTCAGCTTGTTCTCTCTGTTGAGCCATGTCCAGTGTTACTTTCAAGCGGTGTGAAAAAACTTTAGTGAAGATTTTATAAAACACTGATAGGAGGCTGATAGGTCTGTAGTTCCTGAGATCCTCAATGTCACCCTTTTTATGTAGCAGGATCATTGTAGCGTTGTTCCAATCCTCAGGAATCTTCCCTTCATTAAGGCATCGAGTGAAAACTTGGGCGAGTACTGTTTCAATTTCTCCACTTGCTGCTTGTATGATGTCTATAGTAATTTCATCTTCTCCTGGAGCTTTTCCCAGCTTCATGTTCTTGATTGCATGTGCAACTTCTGCTGGGAGGACTGGAAGAACTCTGGTACTGGTACCTTTCATGATGTCTGGAGTGCATGTATCATCCCTTTCATATAATTTGGAGTAGAAATCTTTCACTCTTGTCACAATTTTGCCTCTATTTCTTGTTACAGAACCATCTTTTTTTCTCAGTGCCATAATTTGTTTTCTTCCATTACTGAGATGTCCCTTTGCTATCTTTGGGCTTTCGTTGTTTTCAATTGCTTTCCTCACTAGTTCACAATTGAATTTCCTTACGTCTTCAGTGATACTTTTTTGTACTGTCTTGCATAGCTCTATATATTCCACTTTGGAAGTCACATCTTCTTTAGTTGTCCTCATCTCTCTTCTTTTTTGCATCAACATTTTGGTTTTTCCTGATAATTTGTTCACATGCAACTTGTTCTTAGAACCAGCTAATCTTGTTGCTGTTTCCATAAGAGCTTTGGTTAGTTTTCTGTTAACTTCAGAGATGTCCACTTCTTCTGATGTTAGACCTCCTAGAGCAGAGAATCTGTTGCTCAGTTCCAATTTGAAGGTATTATGATGCTTTTTAAGGTTGGTCACGTCAATACACTTTGTTTGTTTTATGAGCTTGCCACGCTTGAGTTTAGCATTGAGGTGCATCTTACCATTCTATGGTCACTACCTGTGTTGAACTTGTTCAGCACACTGCAGTCTTCCATGACAAATTTCTTGTTATACACAATAAAATCAATTTCACTTTTCCATCCATTGGGATGCCTCCATGTCCATTTCCTTTGCGGCTTTTTCTTGAAAAAGGAGTTCATGATGAAAAACCCTTCTGCATCTGCAAACTCTATGAGAGTATTTCCACGCTTGTTTCTATTGCCATGACCGAATTTACCTACTGAAGTTTCATTCTGTTGTCGTTGCCTTATTTTGAATTGAAATCTCCCATAATTATCTTCAAGTGCTGCTTGCCTTTATTATTTAGATGACGAATTTCCTCATAAAATTCTTCAAAATCTATACTTATTCATCTCTTCAATCACCTCATTCGTCTTGCCATTTATAAAGGTATAAATATGAAGATGAATGAGGTGATTGAAGAGATGAATAAGTATAGATCGGATGTGCTGTGTGTAAGTGAAACCAAAAAGAAGAAATTGGAATAGAAGTGAATGGAACGGTGAGTGTGTGGTCTGGAGTATTGGATAATGTGAGAGGACAGGCTGCTGTAGGTGTGATTTTAAGTGAAAAGATGAAGAACAACTTGATTCACTATAGCTGCATAAGTGAGAGAATTCTTTGGATTTGTTTGAAAGTGAAATTTCAGAGAATAGTAATTGTTGCAGTGTATGCTCCTTGTGACTCGGAACCTTCTGATAGGAAGGGAGATTTCTGGAATGAGCTAAAAGCTGTTTTGAGCCAGTTTAGTGCTAAAGAAAAAATTATAATAACAGGGGATTTCAATGGTGTGCAGAATAGGGTGGAGCGAAAAACACTTTTTTTTATTTGAAACGTCACCATGTGTAATAGTTGCGATTTTATTACTGAAATAACCCCCAAAATATGGATGACATTATTCAATATCTTAGGCTTCCCCAAGAACCTCGAAGTTTGAAAGTTATAGGGGAAAATGCTTTTAAAACACCCGGTTTCTCCCATTTTGTAAATATAAAAAAATACTATGTCACCATGTTATTTAATATCATCTTTGAGTGCATAAACATGGGTAAAAATTCAGCAGACGTGAGTTAATTTCTTAGTCTTCCCCAGAGCCCTTAAATTATGTAATTTTTCGCCAAAATTGGCATGATAAGTTGCATAAGCATCAAGTTCGATAGCAGCCTTACCATTACCAATATGGGCTTAACATGAACAATCCTCCCTCTAACACTTTCTGGAAACCTCGTGTTGATTTTCAGAAGCATAGCTTGTGGCCTTGCACTAACCTTTGTTTTTGTTACTTTCTTCACTCCACAAATCAGTTGTAAAGCGTATTACAGCATACAACACTACAATCCAAAAGCTGAAAAGGCACTCTGCAAGAATGAATGAAACCTACCGGAAAAAGGTTGAACAATTTCATGCAGATTCGCAACATATCTTTGACATATGCTAAAGTTTTAGAACCTTTAAATGCATCTCTGAAAAAAGGTACCCAAGAAAGAGCAAGACTTTCTATTGGACCAGAGAACAAACAGAAGAATGATAGTAGGTGGGACTGACGCAAAAACCACCATTGTACTGAAGAAAAGATCAGCTCGAAAGAGTGATAGGGAAGAGCATGTTCGTAGGAAATTACAGAAAACTGCATCACTGAAATTGGCCCTGCGAGTCGAGGACGGTACTTCAGAAGAGGATACAAATACGAATTCTGCAGCAAAACCAGACGAGCCGGATCGTAGTCATTTTTTGGCCTCGGAGAAAGAATATGATTCACTCCATGTAGCTCTTCAAAAACAAGGCGTCAAATGACACTGTAATATCTAGACAGTATGATAGGCAAGGCATCAGTGATCAAGCAGCAGGTGATCTTGCGTCTGCATTGCTTCATGATCTGCGTTAAACAGGTTCAGTCAAAAGAATGTAATGCACCTGTTATTGACTGGCATAAAGCACGACGAGAAAGGAAAAAAGACCTGCCAAACAATTCAAGATGAGGTAGACTTGACTGGTTGCAGGATTGTAGCTCTATTTTTGGACGGAAGAAGGGATGAAACTCTTACGAATACACAGAAAGATGATGGCAAGTGGCAAAAGTGAAAAGAATGGGAGGAGCATATTACACTTGTTGAAAAACTGGGATCGGTCTACTTGGGGCATTTTGCACCAACGAGCAAGAGTGCAAAAGGACATTTCCGATGGTATCTTCAGCTAATTGGACCAGAAGGCCTCTGACTTGTCGGAGTTAGTTTTTATTGGAAGTGACTAATACCGGCACAAATGCAGGTATAATTAGGCGCCTTGAAGAGACGCTAAATTCTCCTGTGCACTAGATTATATGTCAACTTCATTTTAATGAACTGGCTTTACGCCATCTCACTGAAGCACTCGACAGGAGAACATCAATCCAAGAGGATTTAGTGGATTGATTGGAAAGCACCTGAAGATGTGCGCAAACCTTCCTATCGTTAATTTCCAGAAAATTGAATTTTTGTTTCAGAACGACATTAACTTTGGAGATTTTAGCTCTGATCAACTTTATTTGTGGGAAATTTGCAAGGCAGTCTCTACAGGTGATTGCCCAAAAGATCTGGCAAATCGGGATCCTGAAACACCTGCACATTTTCGTTTGCTGACCCTCGCAAATCGAATTCTGTGTTTTTATGTTGGAACTAGTAATCCAACGCAACAACTTGTCTCATTAGCCGCCTTCATAATGAAAGTATATATGAATCATCGTGGTTCACGATCACATGTAACGGTAGCTGTAAAAATGGTCCAAGAAATTTGCAGCTTTTTATATCTCGGTTTCAGTATCTTCCAGATAATTTAAAGGATATTGTAAAAAGAGTCGCCCAAGACAATGCGTATTTTGCCCATGCAGAAAACACAGTACAGAGAATGGTTAAGGTTGTAACAGATTCTTCTGCTCGTGTGAGTGGCCTTCTTGCAAGAGAAGGATTCAGAGCAAAAATTTTGGATAGGAAGTTGATTCCAAGTTTTGAAAAAAAGTCTGGTTTCCAAGTGAAACAAACTCATTCCCCAAGTTATAGTACTAGGTAAGGCTGATGTCTATCATATTTACATAACTTATCATGCCATTTTCAGAGAAAGATGACAAACTGAGCTCTTTAGGGAAGACTAAGAAATTAACTCACGTCTGCTGAATTTTTATTCGTGTTTATGCACTCAAAGGTGTTATTAAATAACATGGTGACCCAGTATTTTTTATATTTCCACAATGGACAAAGCAGGTGTTTTAAAAGCATTTTTCCCTATAACTTTCAAACTTCAAGGTTCATGGGGAAGCCTAAGATATCGAATAAAGTCATCCATATTTCAGGAGGTCATTTCAGTAGTAAAAATCACATCTATTGTACATGGTGACGTTTCAAATAAAAAAAAAAAGTGTTTTTCACTCCACCCTAGTGCAGAATGCGATTTCTGACAATGTTCTGGGTAAGTTTAATGGTCCTTGTGTGAATGATAATGGTGAAAGATTAATTGAACTCTGCATTGAAAGGGACCGGGGGAGTAAGGGGGGGGGGTGTTGTGATAGAGGTGGAATAGGTTGACAGAAATGGGGTTCCATAATGGTTAAGAACACATTGAACATACGGAAAATGTACAACTCATATCAATATAAACAGATATAGTGTATAAAAAAGTCTGAAACATAAAAGGTGTTTACGGCAATGTCAACAAATGTTTCCAAGCAGTTGAAATGCATTGTGGCAGGTCATCATTACAGCATCCTGTTCTCGCCTGGAATATAGCAAGGCTTTCAGCAAATAATAATGTAGCGCGATCGTAGTGAGAGATGGGTTTGCCTCCTCGGGGCGCTCCGTGGGTACAATGGCACACATAACAGCAACAGGGCCTCTGTAAATCTTGGAGAGGTGCCAGCCAGTTCTGTGTGACATTGGCAAAAAGACCCCAACTCACTGGGTTTGGTTCCAGAATCCTTAGGTTGAATGACCAACTGGAACCATCAGCTGTGGGCATATCCCCCACACTTACGTTCTTACCTGATTAAAAAGACAAAAAGAAATATTAAAAATGACTCAAGTGTGGGATATGGTGGACCTACCACACTTGAGAAGGACGGTCCACCACAGAATCGACCTAGACTTTCTAAACGGCATAAGAGAAAGAGATCTCGGCTGAATGAATGTAAGATTGGTGTATGGAATACATACATACATACATATCACTAAGCTGTTCTCTGAGATTCAGAGGTTAGCTCCTAAAAGAAATACAAACTTCCAGATATTTTTACTTATTGTTGTCATATCAAACTTCTCCATTTGCAGCGATCTTGACATACAACTTGTGCTTCACTGATATCCATTACACGCCGTACACAAGATCTTTTATACTTCATACTCATAATCCTTTTCTCATGCAGACACTCCTGAATCTGATCCACCCATGTCTTCCTTGGCCTTCCTCTGCCTTTCCTTCCTGCCACTTGGGCTGAAAATATTTTCTTAGTAAGCATTTCATCACTCATTCTTTCAATATGGCCAAACCACCGAAGCATATTGGTCTCCACCTTGCTAACAACATTTTGCTTCACATCACACAACTGCAATACATCTTCATTCCTCACACAATCAGATCGTGCCTTGCCACAAACCCCACGTAAGTAACGCATTTCTCCAGCACACAAACGACTCCTATGTTTCTTCTGCAGTACCCAAGTTTCACTGCCATATATCAGAGTAGGAACAATTACAGTTTCATACACAGGCTTGCGGGACTCCCTAGAGAACCAATCATGCCTGTGAAAACCTCCCAGAACGGCTATGACTTTCAAAGGAGAATTCACTCACCTACTGATTTCACCATCCAACTTGTTCTCTCTGTCAAACATGCTTCCTAAATACACAAGCTCACTCACCTGGTCAATCACAGTGCCATTTATACTTACATTACATTCAGTGCTACCCGTTCCTCTCTCAAACACCATAACTTTGGTTTTTCTCTTATTTATACTCAGTTTGAATTTCATGCAAACTTCGTGCATCCGAGTCAACATACTCTGCAACTCACTTTTGCTTTCTGCCAACAGGACAGTGTCATCAGCATACAGCAATCTGCACACACGGATATCACCAAGACATAAACCACTATTATTTATTTTGGCATCACGCATGCATGCATCCATAAATATATTAAACAGCCAGGGTGACATTACACAACCTTGTCTAACTCCTGCACCAATGGAAAACCATTTTGATAAAATACCATTCACTCGTACACAAGCTCTACTACCAGCATACATAGCTTTTACACTATTAAGTAGATTCCCAGTAACACCATATTCATTCAATACCTTCCACAAAAGTGTCCTATTCACTTGGTTGTAAGCTTTCTTTAAATCTATGAAGGCAGTAAAAACTTTCTTCCCAACAGCCAGATACTTTTCAATCATCGTGCATAATGCAAAAATCTGGTCAGTGCAGCCTTTACCAGGCATAAAACCACTCTGAACATCCCACACTTTCAATGATGTAAGACCCCGTACTTTTTCAATAACAACCTTACCAAACACTTTCCCCAGCACACTCAGTAGGCTAATACCATGATAGTTCTTGCATTCAGTCTGATCACCTTTTCCCTTATACAAGGGAACAATGATAGCATCCTTCCAATCCTGAGGGACCATTCCTAACTCCCAGCACAACTGGCAAATTTCAGTTAACCAGTCAATTATAGAGTCACCACCATATTTCAACATCTCTGCAGTTATGCCATCAACTCCCGGAGCCTTACCATTCTCAAGAGATTTTAGAGCTTTACACACTTCTTCTCTTGAGATCCCTCCTGTGCTTTCATCCCTCATTGTGACATCATCTGCATCTGTCTCAGAATCATCTTTGCTTTCCTGATCTAATAAGTCACAGAAGTATTCACCCCATCTGTCACTTAACTCATTGGGCTCCCATATCATTTCCCCAATCTCATTCTTCACACAACTTACAACTTTGTTTCCCCTATTTTTCCTGAGTCTCATGTACTTCCAGAAGGACTTCCTATTTTTCCAAAAAGCCAGTTCATGCCTTTCCACTTTCTCCTTCCTATCTTTTGCTGGCAAGATGAATTAGGTGATTGAGGAGATGAATAAGTATAGACTGGATGTGCTGTGTGTAAGTGAAACCAAAAAGAAGGAAATTAGGGTAGAAGAAGTGAATGGCACAGTGAGTGTGTGGTCTGGATTATTGGATAATGTGAGAGGACAGGCTGGTGTAGGTGTGATTTTAAGTGAAAGGATGAAGAACAACTTGATTCACTATAGTTGCGTAAGTGAGAGAATTCTCTGGATTCATTTGAAAGTGAAACTTCAGAGAATAGTAATTGTTGTAGTGTATGCTCCTTGTGACTCAGAACCTTCTGATAGGAAAAAGATTTCTAGAATGAGCTAAAAGCTGCTTTGAGCCAGTTTGGTGCTAAAGAGAAAATTATAATAACAGGGGATTTCAATGCTAGAGTATGTGTGCAGAATGCGATTTCTGACAATGTTCTGGGTAAGTTTAATTATCCTCGTGTGAATGATAATGGTGAAAGATTAATTGAACTCTGCATTGAGAATGGTTTGTGTGTATCTAATACATTTTTCAACCACAAGTATATCCACACATATACTTGGTAAAATCGTACTCTTGGTTAAAAGAGTGTGATAGATTTTGTTGTCTATCACCAGCATCTGAAACACTTAGTTGTTCACACTCATGTGATGAGAGGTGCAGATGTTGGTTCTGATCATTACTCGGTAGTGTCACGAGTGAAACTGAATGATGGTTGGTCACTTGTCCCATATTCTTACATCTTGGGGATCTTATGGTATGATTTGAGTCGATGTGGAGCACTTCTGCACGACGTTACATTCGAAAAACCGTCTCATCTTTAAAATTTGCATGCCAGTGTATGATACTGCGGGATTGTTACTCATATGAATTTTGTAAACACCAGCTCTATCCAAGCACCTCTTGTTTTCTTTCATATTGAGTACAATATTTTTAATGGTGTGCACTTTATTGCCCAATTGTATGTTATACTTATTACACAATTTATTAATTTCAGCTGAAATTCCTTTTATGTACGGGAACGATCCAATATATTTAATCTGCTTATTATTATTTCTTCTTATGTTTGAAGAATTAATACAATTGTTCTGTACTTCATTTATCCATTTTTTTATTTTTTTACTGGGATACCCATCATTTTTTGCAACATCTGTAATTTATTTCAATTCATCATTTCTGTATTTCATATTTGACATGTGCATAAAAGCTCTTTTTATTAAAGTCTTAATATTGTTACATTCATGAGCATATGGATGATAAGAATTGTATAGTATAATCACAGGTACGTATGACATTTTTCTATAAACAGTATAATCTAATGTGTTGGATTGCTTTTTAATCTGCGCATCAAGGTAAGCCAAGGTATCCTGCTGTTCAACTTTAATCGTTACTTCAATGGATGAATACTCTTCTTTAAATTTTTTAGCTATTTCTTCTAGTTCTGTGCAATTCAATTTTGATAAGATGAAAATATCATCAACATATCTACAGTAAATCAATGGTGGTTCATTCAGGTTATTTATTCCTTTGGCTTTAACATCTGTCATAATAACTTCTGCAAATAATGTAGACAGGGGTGATCCCATAGGTCCTCCTGTATTTTGCTTATAAATAATATCTTCAAATGCAAAAACATTGTTTTCATATATATGCAACATTACATTTTTTAACTCTTGTACTTGTATTCCTGTTAGAATTTTTTGTTGTATTAGTTCTTGAGTAATAATGTCTATGGCTTGAGGTAGAGGAGGATTTGGATACAAAGCTTTAACATCCATACTAGCCATTTTGTAAAACTGCAAATCCCAACAGATAACCAGATAAAATATTTGGCAGGGATAAGAAATCATAGTACATTGCCAGATGAAATAAGGAAGTCCTTCCCACCAATGGGAGCATGTATACCAAAAGTTTTTGCCAAGATTGAAACACATAAAGATGATGCACCAATGAGTTTGATTGTATCAAAAGTCAACTCACCCTTGATTTCATTAGAAAAAAATATTTATAATTTTCTTGCACCAATATTTATGAAACGACAATACAGTTTAAGAAATACATATGATTTTATTCACTTAATTAAAAATATTAATCAAGATTTGCAGTTTTACAAAATGGCTAGTATGGATGTTAAAGCTTTGTATCCAAATACTCCTGTACCTCAAGCCATAGACATTATTACTCAAGAACTAATACAACAAAAAAGTCTAACAGGAGTACAAGTACAAGAGTTAAAAAATGTAATGTTGTATATATATGAAAACAATGTTTTTGCATTTGAAGATATTATTTATAAGCAAAATACAGGAGGACCTATGGGATCACCCCTGTCTACATTATTTGCAGAAATTATGACAGATGTTGAAGCCAAAGTGATAAATAACCTGAATGAACCACCATTGATATACTGTAGATATGTTGATGATATTTTCATCTTATCAAAATCGAATTCCACAGAACTAGAAGACATAGCTAAAAAAATTAAAGAAGAGTATTCATCCATTGAAGTAACGATTGAAGTTGAACAGCAGGATACCTTGGCTTACCTTGATGTACAGATTATAAAACAACTCAACGCATTAGATTACACTGTTTATAGAAAAACGTCATACGTACCTGTGATTATACCATATGATTCTTATCATCCATATGCTCATAAATGTAACAGTATTAAGAATTTAATAAAAAGAGCTCTTACGCACACGTCAAATATGCAATACAGAAATGATGAATTGAAATATATTACAGGTGTTGCAAAAAATGATGGGTATCCCAGTAAACACATAAAAAAATGGATTGATGAAGTACAGAACAATTGTATTAATTCTTCAAACATAGGAAGAAATAATAATAAGCAGATTAAATATATTGGATCATTCCCGTACATAAAAGGAATTTCAGCTGAAATTAATAAATTGTGTAATAAGTATAATTTACAATTGGGCAAATAAGTGCACACCATTAAAGATATTGTACTCAATACAAAAGAAAACAAGAAATGCTTGGGTAGAGCTGGTGTTCATGAAATTCCTATAAGTAACAATCCTGCAGTATCATATATAGGAATATCACATATATGGAATTGGCAGGTAAAAAGAAACAAAATCTGCATTGGTCCAGTACTGTATTGAACAAAAGCAATACCCAAAGTTTGATGAAATAAAAATTATTAAGAACTGTTGTACGGAAAGGCATTTAAGATTGGCAGAGACAGTATTGATTGAAAAAAATAGACAAAGTTATGTAACGTTAATGATCCTAATAGCTTAAACACGTATTGGAAGGATTTCATCAGAATGGAAAGCCTAGAAAAGAACAGAGGGGGAAAAGAAAGGGGGGGGGGAATGATGTAACATAATATATAAAAAATGTGTTATGATAGAATATAAGATGATTAATTTCAAGAATCAACTACGATCAGCTATTGAACAGATATTTATAAGTATGAAATGAAAAAAAAGGCTATTAGGTCATCTGATAGACGGCTCCACCGCGCCTGAGTGGCAAAGAATGGGAATGAGACGATGCGGCGCAAGCACTGGAACATTCGCTGCATTTGAGGGCGGTGACAGGTGGTTCATCTGTTGCGCCCACTACTTGAGAATGGCCTAGGCTGGGGCTGAAAGTGCTCGGATAGTACGCTTAGAGCTGAGTGAGGAGAGGTCCGAGATTGTCGAGTATAGTGGTTTGTGTCAGGTTTTAGGTTTGTTTCAATTTATTACTGGTGTGCAGTTCTAAATAATTATGGCTTACAGTTTTTAACTTTGACGTTTTAGGAAATTTGTAATTTAGGTTTTATTGATTGAAATTTTAATTAGATATTAGTGTTTAGGGAGTTGAATTATGTATACCTGTGGTTGATTATTTTGAACCGGCATTTGGTCATTGGGGAAAAAGAGAAAAAAAGGGGGAAGAAACTAAGTTTGCGTGAGTTGAAAAAGACGTTGGGGGGGGGGGGGCTTGAACCACGATGTAACTAAGAAAACTGTGTTGGAAATGTGTAGAGACGAAAATCTCCTAAAAGATTTTTGGAATAAAGGTGAGTAACCTCAAAAATGTTGAGTGATGAGATGCTTACTAAGAAAATCATTTTAGCCCAAGTAGCAGGAAGGAAAGGGAGGATCAGATTCAGGAGTGTCTCCATGAGAAAAAGATTTTGAGTATGAAGTACAGAAGAACTTGTGTATGGCATGTGATGGATGTCAGTGAGTTTGATACGGCAACAGTAAGTAAAAATTATCTGGTAGTTTGTATTTCTTTGTAGAGCTAACCTCTGAATATCGGAGAACAGCTTAGTGATATGTATGTATATATGATTGGTGTATCAGGAAGACATAATATGTACTTCCTCCCAGATCGGAAAGTAGGTACTAGAATTACCTAGTCTAGAGATTGCGGTTGTCGGAAGCCCATTTTTTATGTCGTATTTATGTTCTTTCATTCTTATTCTTAAGGTACGGCGTTTGATCCGTTGTATGCTAAGTTGTTATCCCGTGATGGAGTAGACACCTCCTTTATTCAACATCGAAACTCTGTCTTTACCTTTTTTTGACCAAAGAGAGAATATTGCAAGTCTTTGACCCAAAGTCAATATCAAATCTGCTGCAAATGTTTTTTAAGGCTGCAGTGATGATATGGTGGAATGCCATGGAACCTATGTATCTAGGTTTCCTCTTTACACTTTGTAAGGTGATAGTGGAATTACACTGCTGGCCACCCAAAATGCAACACCAAGAAGGAAGCATCCGATTGGCCTGAAATTCGCAGCATGCGTCGCCCGCGAGAGGACATGCAAACGATTAGCATTGCAGGTCATGTGCAAATCGTGTGCGCCCGGCACGCCACCGAGAAGCACTATAAGAAGGGTGCACAGAAGGCGGGGTGTAAGTAGTGGAAGTGTGTTGTGCTGCCGGACCTGTGCGTGGGAAGCTTCCTGATGCCTCGTCGCAGAATACGGCAGTCATTCCAGCACGTTTCGTAGTTCGACAGAGGACGAATCGTACCGAGACATCGGCACCCATGTGGAACGACATCCAGCCACAGTGAGGCGAGTATAGATTCGGTGGGTGCAGGAGGGATGGACAGACGGACCGACCGACGTGAGCGATTGCTGCGGCCGCGGTACACCACGGAACAAGAGGACCGGCATGTTGTGCGGCAGGCATTGACGGCTCGCATCGCCACATCACGAAGGTTAGCACAGGAATTAGGGTGTGTTGTGCAGCAACCTGTGTCAGCACGTACTGTTCGCCATCGTCTGCAGCAGCGGGGACTTGTCGCACGGCGCCCATTGCTCCAATTACCATTAACGCTACACCACCGGCGAGTGCGGCGGCAGTGGGCCATTGAACGCTGCACCTGGAGTATGGAATGGCATGACATTGTCTTCCCCGACGAATCCTGCTTCTGCCTGCAACACCATGATGGTCAGATCCGTGTGTAGCGGCACCGCGGCGAGAGACTGTATGACGCCTGCATTATGCATCGCCCTACCGGTCTGTCGCCTGGCGTTATGGTTTGGGGCACAATTGGATATGACACCCGCACCCCTCTGGTAGGCATCGCCGGTACACTCAACAGCCACCGCTACATCTCCGACGTTTTTGGAGCCTTACCAGCAGGACCGTTTTGGAGCCTTACCAGCAGGACCTGCCAGCAGCCACGTTTCAACAGGACAAATGTGTACCCGCACGTGGCACGCATCATGCAACAAATCTTCACGGCCTACCAGGTGTCACTGCTGCAGTAGCCTGCCTGTTCTCCCGATATGTCGCCCATCGAACACGTCTGGTCACTGGTCGGCAACCGAGTGGCCCGGCAAGCACCACCCGCAGCTACGCCTTATGAACTGTGGCAACGTGTGGAAGCAGCCTGGATCGACATACCCCAAGCCCACATCCAAAACCTCTTTCGTTCGATGCCGCGGCACGTAGCGGCCGCTATTGCCAGCCATGGGGGCCACACAAACTATTGATGTCTGCGTGTTCAGCAAGTCACACGGGCCTGTAAGCTCAATCGTTTCATCTTTGTATCTGTTGTTATGTGTCCAGTAAATCTGGCTTTGCTATCTCGTGTCCTTCTTGGTGTTGCATTTTGGGTGGCCAGCAGTGTAGTAAAGTGCTTTCTTAAAACCGACCTCGTAATATGATCCGGAAAACAAATGAAGTATTATATGTATAAATCTAATAGCAGCTAAAAATTAGCTGCTATTAGATTTTTATTATATAGGGCTTTCACCCATTCCTCAGACGAAACTCAGCAACACCAAGAAATCAATAGGGTGTTTGTGATAACCAGGCAACATGGTTTTCCGGATCATATTACGAGGTCGGTTTTAAGAAAGCTCTTTACTAATTCCACTATCACCTTACAAAGTGTAAAGAGGAAACCTAGATATGTAGGTTCTATGGTATTCCACCCTATCACCACTCCAGCCTTAAAAAACATTTGCAGCAGATTTGATATTGACTTTGGGTCAAAGACTTGCAATATTCTGTCTTTGGTCAAAAAAGATTGAGACAGAGTCCCGATGTTGAAAAAAGGAGGTGTCTACTCAATCCCGTTAATTAGTAATGATACAAGGGATCCCAACTTTGCATACATCGGATCAACATGCCTGTGGGAATAAGAATTAAAGAACATACATACGACACAAAAAATGGGCTTCAGACAACCGCACTCTCTAGACTAGTTAATTCGAGTACCTACTCTCTGATCTGGGAGGAAGTACATATTATGTCTTCCCCAATACACCAATCTACATCATTATTTGTGGAAAGCCTTGCTATATTCCAGGCGGAAACAGGATGCCGTAATGATGACCTGCCACAATGCATTTCGACTGCTTGGAAACATTATTTGTTGACATTGCCGTAAGCACCTTTTATGCCTCGGACTTTTTTATACACTATATCTGTTTATATTGATATGAGTTGTACATTTTCTGTATGTTCGATGTGTTTTTAACCATTATGGAACCCCATTTCTAATAACCTATTCCACCTCTATCACAACACCCATTACCCCCTTACTCCCCCGGTCCCTTTTAACCACTTTTCATGCTTACTTTAACTTTCCTTATACATTACCCACATCCCAATCAACCTATCTGTCTTACTTCCTTAACCGTTAACCGATACAGATATATCCTGGTGGCCACTAGGGGACCTAATACACATATTACGTCAATTGTCGAGACCTATAAATTAATGTGTTACTCTGTCTTATGTTCGCATTTGTATTTCTCATCTGAAGACGAGATCCAGGGTGTACCCAAAAGTTCTTTTGAAATGTTTTTTAATTATCATTAGGTTTTAACTTGTATTTTGAGCATAATTAAAGTTATGGTTCATCAACTCAGGTTTTAAACCATGGATTGATTTTATTGACGTATCGTGCACTAAGGTGAGCTGCCTTGTGTTTACTATAATGGGTAACATTAGAAAGAGTAACACATTAATATGATGCTTGGTGGAATAGTGAGAATGAAGAGGCAGTAAAGAGAAAGAAGTAAGCCTGTTTGGGGATGTTGCAAGGCAGTTTCTGTGGATGAATATTGCTGTAAAAAGCATGAAGTAGCTAAGCTGGTTTGCCAGAGTAAGGCAAAAGATAGGAAGGAGAAGGTGGAAAGGCGTGAATTGGCTTTTTGGAAAGATAAGAAGGCTTTCTAGAAGTACTTGAGACTCAGGAAAAATAGGGAAATCAAAATTATAAACTGTGTGAAGAATAGGATTGGGGAAATGATATGGGAGCCCATTGAGTTAAGTGAAAGATGGGGTGAATATTTCTGTGAGTTAGATCAAGAAAGTAAAGATAATTCTGAGGCAGAAGCAGATGATGTCACAGTGAAGGATGGAAGCACACGAGGGATCTCAAAAGAAGAAGTGTGTAAAGCTATAAAATCTCTTCAGAATGGCAAGGCTCTGAGAGTTGATGGCATAACTGCTGAAATGTTGAAATATGGTGATGACTCTGTAATAGACTGGTTAACTGAAATTTGCCAGTTGTGCTAGGAGTTAGGAATGGTCCCTCAGGATTTGAAGGACACTATCATTGTTCGCTTATATAAGGGAAAAGGTGATGAGACTGACTGCAAGAACTATCGTGGTATCAGCCTACTGAGTGTACGAGGGAAAGTGTTTGGGGAGGTTGTTATTGAAAAAGTACGGGGTCTCGCATCAGAGAAAGTATGGGATGTTCAGAGTGGTTTTATGCCTGGTAAAGGCTACACTAATCAAATTTTTGCATTATGCATGATGATTGAAAAGTATCTGGCTGTTGGGAAGAAAGTTTTTGCTGCCTTCATAGATTTAGAGAAAGCTTATGACCGAGTAAATAGGATACTTTTGTGCAAGGTATTGAATAAATAAGGTGTTACTGGGAATCTACTTAATAGTGTAAAAGCCATGTGTGCTGGCAGTAGAGCTTGTGTATGAGTGAATGGTGTTTTATCAAAATGGTTTTCTATTGGTGCAGGAGTCAGACAAGGTTGTGTAATGTCACCATGGCTGTTTAACATATTTATGGATGCATGCATGCATGATGCCAAAATAGATAATACTGGTTTATGTCTTGGTGATATCCATGTGTGCAGATTGCTGTATGCTGGTGATACTGTCCTGTTGACAGAAAGCAAAAGTGAGTTGCAGAGTATAGGTCTTATGGATGTCAGTGAAGCCTGAGTTGCATGTCAAGATCACTGTAAATGGATAAGTTTGATATGCAACAGTAAGTAAATAATCAGTTAAAAATTTATCTGGTATTTTGTATTTCTTTGTAGAGCTAACATCTGAATCTCAGAGAACAGCTTAGTGATATGTATGTATGTATGTATCATCAGAAAGAGTGGTAGGTTGAAAAGCGGTAGTCCTCATGCATACGCCGATGGAGTATCATTCATATAAAGTCTTTCTGTCTTTTTAATCAGAAAAGCACACCAGTGCGGGGTATTAGCCCATAGCTGATTGTTCCAGTTGATCATTCCACCTAAGGATTCTGGAACGAAATCCAGTTAAGTTGGAGTTTTTGGTCAATGTCACACAGAGCTAGCTGGTACCTCAACAATATTTATCCTGAAGCTTATATTTTTTTCAGCTTCCACGATTTATAGAGGCCATTGTTGCTGTCGTGTATGACACTGTTGCCCAACAGAGTGCCTCGTGGAAGCAAACCCATCTCTTACTAAGATCACATCGTTTGTGAAGTGAAATGGTGCTGACTTCCCAACAGCAAAGTGGTTATTCATGGACAGGGTAACATTTCATGTAAGTGGCAGAATGAATACACAGAACACAATCGTAGGGGGTACGGAACATCTGTATGTGAGTACCAGCTGGAAAGAGAGACCTAAGGTGAATGTCTGGTGTAGTGTGGCTCACTACATAGTCTACAGTCCTTTTTCTTTGCTAAGGACACAAGAGTGCTTGGGATCATATTTGGACAAGCTGCTCCTCATACCTCAGCTGGAGTAGGCTCCCTTTTTTTCATTAGGATGGAGCACTACCACATTCAGCAATGGCAGTACAGGGATTTTAATTTTTGTACACAATATTCAGTGACAACTGATGTTAATGTGATGATCCTATTCTATGGTCTGCTAATTCCCCTAATCTGATGTCCCCCCCACTATTTGTGTGGGGGTTTGTCAAGAACATCGTTTGTGCACAGCATGCTGAAGCAGAAAATTTCTACAGCATTCATAGATTCCTAAATATATATCATCATCGTCAACCATTATCAATCCACTGCTGGACGAAGGTCTCCCCAAGTTTCCTCCACAACGATCTGTCTTGTGCCAGTCTCCTCCATGTCACTCCCGCATACTTTCGAATTTCATCCACCCATCTCCCATGTGGTCTTCTTCTGGGTCTTTTCCTGTCCCTTGGAATCTAATCTAAAATTTCGGCTGTCTATCGACGATGGTCTGTCCTTCTGGCAGTATGTCCAGCCCATTGCCATTTCAGGGATTTAACTCTGATCATGTCGTCTTCCACTCTTGTCATTTTTCGGATCCACGAGTTCCTCTTCTTATCTCTCCTGGTTACACCAAGCATGCACCTCTCCATGCTGCTTTGAGTTGTCTGCAGCCTTTGTATGTCTCTTTTAGTTAAGGTCCACGTCTCTGCACCATACGTAAGCACTGGAAGGATGCATTGATCAAACACTTTTCTTTTAAGACATAATGGCATATTGCTCTTGAAAATTATGCTGTTTCTTCCAAAAGCTCTCCAGGCAAGTTTTGTACGCCGATTAATTTCTTCATCAATGTGACCCTCATTTGATATCTGCTGTCCAAGATAAATGTATGTGTCTGTTATCTCCAGCTTTTCTCCATCAATCGATAAATCTTCATTTCTTGTAAAAGCATTGAACATCACTTTTGTCTTCTGAAAGTTCATTTTTAATCCCACTTGTTTACTCATGTCAGCAAGTTCCTGGATCATACTCTGCAGCTCTGATGGGGTAGTTGCAAAAATGATTATGTCATCAGCAAAACGAAGGTGGGTTAGATAATCTCCATTAATCTTTATCCCTTTGTTTTCCCAGTTCAGTGATTGAAAGACATTTTCCAATGTGGCGTTAAAGAGTTTCGGAGATATGGTGTCACCTTGTCTCACTCCCTTTCCAATTTTTATGTGTGCTGTATTTTCAAACAGCCGAATCTTTGCACTTGCATTTTCATAGATGTTATTAATAATATTAATGTATGCATCTTCAATACTGCAGGATTTCAGAGCCATTGTAACTGCTGATGGTTTCACCGAATCAAAAGCTTTTTCATAATCGATAAAAGCCATGCACAATGGAAGTTCATATTCCCTTGCTCTTTCAATTAGTTCTCTCAGTACGTGGATATGATCTATTGTGCTGTAGCCA
The DNA here is from genome assembly GCA_039090855.1 of Macrothele yani. Lineage (NCBI taxonomy): Eukaryota > Metazoa > Arthropoda > Arachnida > Araneae > Macrothelidae > Macrothele > Macrothele yani. Next base: position 77,063,563 of record CM077009.1, read on the forward strand.
CTCCTGAATCCAGCTTGTTTTCTCGGTTGAGCCATGTGTAGTGTTACCTTCAAACGGTGTGAAAGAACTTTAGTGAAGATTTTATAAACTACTGATAGGAGGCTGATAGGTCTGTAGTTCCTGAGATCCTCAATGTCACCTTTTTTATGTAGCAGGATAATATATATATATATACCTCAGCTGGAGTGGGACTTCTGAAATGTAAAACACGTTAGAAAATTTGGGCTCTCAGTATTAATTGTGTTGCATCTCATTTGGAAGCCTAGATAATTTTACATTGCTGAAGCTAAATTATGCCAGACATTGTATTATTACATGTGTCACAATCAATCACCCTGTGTAATTGTGCTTAAAAGTGACAGTTGCTTTTTCTTTTTAAATGACAGTTAGCTCTCTTTATTTTTTATTAATTCCTTGACTCACATTGTGGTGTTTATGATGAACTGCCACATTAAATTAATGGTCACAAAACAGTAGAAATGCAAAAATTGTTGGAATGCCAATCACGTATTTCACATGAACATTCCAAGCGCTAATCCATAAGTGCAGTATGGCTTGTGTTTGAGCAACAGTTTTGCTCTGATTAATGGGTTCTGTCTGCTTGACCCCAGACAGGTTTTTACGCCTTTTATTATTTCTTCCTTCTCCTCAGTGATTTTGTGGCTACTAAATAATGCCCACCTCCCTTCAACTTCTGTGCCCGTAAATACTAAATTCACTGCTTTCATTCCCCTCTGTATCAGTATTCCATTCATTTGGCAAAGAACATGATAAGCTCTAAAACAAATAAAATTTAAGGAACTGTGCTTTTAAAGAAAATAACTTTTGAACAGGTACATTTAGCATTCTGAAATGTATACAACAATTAATCTCTTCTCAATATTGTAGCATCTACCACAATTAACGTAGAACTAATAAAATGAAAAGGACAAATAAATCACTGAATCATTAAAGAGTTCTCAATAACTATTTAGTTTTGATTCCACCTAAGTCAAAGCATCCATGCACTATCTCAGCCAATAATCTAGTGTTAGCAATTAACACTTTATGTTGATGAATAAGTCTCCCAATAAACTCAGGTATAAAAATACTAGTGTCTTATATTCATAATGCACTTAATTACACAAAGTTGTTGTGTAGAACTTGTATATTTGTTCATCATGAATGCAGTGTAATTGTAAACAAAATTATCAGTTCAACTAAAGCAGCTGTAATTTCCCTGTTTTTTTTTTTTTTTTTTTTTTTTTTTTAAACAGCAAAAACAGGTTCTTGCACGAGTTGCCTCCCTGCTTGTTAAAGCTGTTAGCAGTAAACAGTATGTATTAAAACAAGAAGCTCTGCAGGCATTCAGTGAAGTGGCTCATGGAACACCACACCAAAACATCATTCCAGAGTGTCTTAGAATAGCACCACAACTACAAAAAACACTGACTGCATTTCTGAACAAGGTATACTTTTTATTTACTTATTCATATATACTGGCTGGTTTGTTTCTTTCTATAATCAGTTTTCTACCATGAATTTTGTTTTCAAAGTTTGTCCACTGTGAACATCTTACCATGAGAAAAAAATGGTGAAAATGCACACACACACACACACACAAAATCTTAATTTCTAAATCTTCTAATAAAATGCTTGAACTCATTTTTCAGATGACAATATTTACTTTCTCTTTAGAATTTATTCTGGGATACCATTCTTTAACATGTTCGCTGCCGCTGTGCTATTTCAACGGCAAGCACGCGGTGCCGGTAAGAAACACGAGCAAATCTTTCAAGACGCCACAAGGCGTCACATGGCACCGAGGATGAGCTTCTATGCATTTGGATCAACCTAGCTGTGTTCAGATCTCATAGCTTCGCACAACTCCGTATTCTAAAATACAAGAAAATTTATCCACAATTGATATTTGTAATTATAACCTTCAGTAACTCCAGGGATATAAACACGTCTACAGCATATGTATTTCTTTGCAATGTATATGCTATAGATGTGCATATCATGTAGACGGTAAGTAATTGATCGTAAAGTTCTTCAGTTGCAAAAAGATTGAAAAATTTGATTGGTTCAATACCTGTCATATTAATTTTCAGTCCTAGTACACTAGCAAACAGAATTATTCTCCTGACGTCGGGAACATCATACCAATGTGTGGCTAAAATCTATTAAGGCGGAGTATGAAAGAGAACATCGCATTCTTCATTTTCACTTTCACTGCTGATCTTAATACAACTACTAAAAGAATGCGTTTTTGCACATGATGACAAATTATCGGGATCACCTATTTCCACGGCAGGAGGTGCCCGCCGATGAATTTTTGGTTGAGAAGGACCAGAGATAGCCTGTCTGAATATATCCATTGTTACCACAAAACTAAGCATTGAAGTCAATATGGGTTTCCTTGAAATTTTTTTAGCGTCCTCAATAGACCGCCCTCTTACGTATGAACTCTAAGCAGCAAATGCTTTTTATTGCCACTCAAGCATTTATGTATTGATAGCAACTCACCGCAAAACCAGTGACGTTCAAAGGAAAATAAACACTGCAGTGAAAAGCGCACGCTGTGTAAGTCTATGGGGAGTCAACTTACTTTCCCTTTCCCAAACCATGTGGGAAAATATCTGCTATCCCAAAATCGCAGTCATTTTTAAACAGTTGGATACTCATTCTCAGTGCCAGTAACAAAACAGATACCTCTCTTCGAGTGCCGAAGGTTTTAGAAAGGGAAATATAAAGCCACAATTGCGATGCTGTTTGGCATCGTTGGCACCTGAACTAAGTATTGTATGATGCCGTTCGGCGTCACACGGCAGTGAAAATGTTAAAAAAGAAAGATAATAATAAGATAAAATTAAATATTTTAAAACTGGGTTTTACATTTGTATTTGTTTAAAAACCTAATTTTAGAATTACCTACCTGCAGGATTTAAATGTACACATTTTTGTAGATCTAGTTCAAAGATAAACTTTTTGAAACAAATAATTTAAGTTTGGTTTCTCAAATCTGCAATTTTCTAAGCAAAGCCCATAACTTTTTTTAAGAGGGAGGCGGGGGGTGGGGTGGGGTGGGGGTTTCCAAAGAGGCATTTGAGGCAGGCAGTTTCTTTTCTTCTAATGAGAATTGTGTAGTAGTACTATAACAAATAGATTTTCAACTTCACTATTACTGGATGGCTGGCTAGCTGGTTGAAAGAAGTGACAAAAAGGGAAAGAAGCAATAAAAATAAAAGAAAATGGTTGCACAGAAGCAAAAAATAAATAAATTATTAGTTCTTAATTATTTTACTGACAGTATGTGATAAATGCTTTTTCTGTTTCTTGGATGAAAAGTGCAAAAAAGAAAAATAATACAACTGCGAAATTCCTGTTTCGTTTTGTTTGTAATGCTATTGTTGGAATATTTCCACTGTATTCCATGTAACCACTTCGTTCAGAAAACTTGAAAATTACATTGTCCTGGACCAGAAATCGAACCCGCGCCTCCCGATTTCTAGTCAAACATGCTAGTCTTTACACTACCCAGGACAAGGAAATTTTAAGCAACTGAATACAGATATCTGAAAACCTTCAGATTAACGTACTTTGATCACTGGATTGTATATGACGTACTTTGATCACTAGAATTTGTGACCTACATCTGCCCCTGGATGTGAGAAAAGGTCATGAGACGCTACGATGGGACAGGAATAGTTTTAACTAGCGCGAATCAGAAGGTTTTCAGACATCTGTGTTCAGTTGCTTGGAATTTCCTTGTCCTAGGTGGTGTAATGACTAGCATGCTTGACCGGAAATCAGGAGGTGTGGGTTTGATTCCCGCTCCAGGACAATGTAATTTCAGGGATGCCAACAACTACGGAATCTCCGTAGTTACTACGGAAAAAGCTCTTGTATTACGGAATACGGAAAACCGTGATTTTTCTACGGAAAATTAACGGAAGTTATTAATTTTTATTTTGCTTGTTCCCCTTCCCAACGCAACGGCGGCCACTTGACGATCCGTCATTCGTCTTGCTTCCAATGCTGCCTGCACTTCCAGTTCTGCCTCTCGAAGCTGCTCGGATCTTAGCGCGAGCAGCCGGCACTGGATGAGTGTGTCCTTGCGCTGAGTCATTCTAAGTGAACCCCCCTCCACCAGCATGCAACAGTCTGGGGACGTTGAGCGTAGCTCACTTTGGTGGACGTGGGCGGAGTTCGGCCTGAAGCTCTTTCGCAGTGCAGCGGCAAGCTGTTGAAAATCATTTGGTGCAGAACGTGAGTGTCATTGCCTGGCATCAGAGTTTTTTTTTTTTTAATCGTGCGTCGACCATTCATATCGGTAATTAATATTTTGAAGTTTTTTTCTTGCGTTGCAGAAAAGTATGTTTGGATTTCGTTGCAGAGTTCGCCAAAATGCGTAATTACGCGTCTAGTACGCATCAAAATTTTACCAACGCGTAAAAATATGCATCAGGAATTTTTCGCAATGCGTAGAAATACATGTTGTGAAGCGCATAAAGTACGCATCAACACGTAAAAATACGCATCGAGAAACGCGTAAAATACACATCAACGCGCAAAAACACACATCGAGAAACGCATAAAACTACGCATCGAAGAATTTTACCAACGCGTAAAATTATGCATCGGGACAACATTTCGCCTTTCAAAAATGGAAGTGAACGAAATAAAGATTTCTTCCGTAATCGTAATTTTGTTTTCCTGCGATGTTGCTTCTGTCCAGTATTGTTGTTATACATAATTTTATTCCATAAATCTTTGTATTTCATTTTGAAAATGGAGGGGAAATTTCCGAAAACGGAAATTCCACAGCGCAAAAATTCCTGTGTAATCGTCGGCTTCGAGGAATTTCTGCTTTTTCGTCGTAATTTGGGTTATCCTCGAGATCGATGCATAATTGAACAGAAATTTTGGGGCAGTTGGTAGTGGTGAAGGATGCTTTCCGCCTGAAACTTTCGAAAACGGAAATTTCGTCTTTCAAAACTTTCGGAAACAGTGAAGATTTCTCCCGTAATCGTAATTTTATTTTTCACGCGATGTTTCCTCTGCCTAATATTGTTGTTAAAATTCATTTTATTTCGTAAATATTTGTATTTCACCTTGAATATGGAAGGGAAATGTCCGAAAATGGAAATAGGACGTAGCAAAGGTTTCTCCCATAACTGTAATTTTTTTCCCCAACGATGTTCCGAACGTGTATCCTGTGTTCTTACAAATTACCCCCCAAAAAGGTTTGCATTTCAGCTTGATAAAGGGGGAGAGTCCGAAAACGAAAGTGATGAAGCTGAAAAATTTGTGAGAATTGATGCATGATATTCAAAAGCTTTCATATTCTCCAAGTTACACTACCTTTTATCTAAAATAGTGAAAGCTATCATACATTCATGGCCCTCAAACTGAAAGTTTTTTCAGCATGATGGATAAAATTGTCATGGCATCCAATGGGTTTGTGGAGCCTACTGTCATAGCTGATGGTGATGTTGAGCTTAATTTTTCAAATAAGTCTTTCAAAAAAGAAAAATTAGAAAGGACACAACTGGTAATTGGAGTAAAAACAAGAATGTATTAAAGCGAAATCATTTTAAACGAAAATGAACTTTCTAAGTTCTATATATCTGTTGGAAAATTTCACATTGATGAATGTTCTTATATTCAAGAAAAGATACTGATCTATGATGAATTCTTAAAACATGCAGAAGTAGTAGATCCTTCACTTAGAGCCACAACATCATTTACTTCTGTATTACACATAGTCAAATTGCCTTCCATTTATAATAACAGAACTTGATATACTGGAAGCGGAATTCCTTGTTATCAAGCTGACAAATTAGAGACCATAGCAGTAACAGATAGAATAGATGTCACTTGGTCAGAAATCTCAAAATAAAGAGGCTGTAATGGAGTGGTTAAGTATACTATTCTCTCAAAAGTAATGTTTGCAATACTTGTAGTTCCACACTCGAATGCTTTGAGTAAGAGAGATTTTAGTTTAGTGCGAAAAAATCAAGCCCGTTTCCAACCTAATTTAGGTTTAGAAACTGTAGAAGAACTTCTTATTGCAGAAATGAATATGTTCTCCTCTGGGCAAGTGTGTTATGAAAAAAGATTTTCTGCTGAGGAACTCAATTCTGCAAAACACTGTACAGCAAAATCATTAAAGAAAGCTGTTTAATCAATTTTTTGTTGTGTAAAAAAATGTATCAGTCATGGTGTATATTATTTTCCATGTGAAAAATTTGGAATATTTTGATACAGATTTTCATGTATATAAATGAATAAGTAAGTAAAAAAATGCTAATTAAATTAAATTAGTTGTTTTCATCGGTTAAAATTATTCTTTTTGGTATGACTACTGAAAAATGGCCCAAACTACTGAAAAATTGTACGAGTACTACTGAAAATATCTGAAACAGGTTGGCATCTCTGTAATTTTCATGTTTTCTGAACGAAGTGGTTTCAGTGAAAATATGGCAATAATAGCATTACAATCCCTACCATGTATTTATGAAGAATTATTTCTTCAGGTAAATTAGTTTCTCAATTGTACGTAGTGCAATCAAAAGTTCCTAGACTAGGTACGTAGCACACCAACAGATGGCAGTACGCGGATGTGCGAGCAACTTTCGTGAGTCATTGTGCTGAGTGCGTCATTCTGTGAACATCAGGAGCTGTTCTACACGATATTTGGTGACCACATGCAGAATACAGCTGCAATTTCGGTATGAACTGCAAACTAGAGCAGCGAGCGAACATCAAATTTTGCGTCAAACTCGGCAAATCAGGAACAGAGACACATAAAATGTTGCGGCAGGCTTATGGCAATAAAGCAATGAATCGTGCAAGGTGTTTTGAGTGGCACTCACGCTTCAAGAACGGCAGAACTGCACTGGGAGACGACGAGAGGTTAGAGCGACAGTCCACAGGCAAAACCCCCGAAAATGTGGACAAAATTACGAAGCTGGTGCATGAGGATTGTCGGAGAACCATTCAAGACATTGCTATCATCATCAATGTGTCATACGGAACAGTGCAAGAAATTCTGACGCCGGTTTTGAACATGCACTGTTGCTGCAAAGTTTGTGCCAAAGATTCTGAACCCCGAACAGAAGGCGCTCCATGTCGAACTCTGTCAAGATCTTTGTCAGCAGGTGGTGAATTAACCAACGTTCCTGTCACGGGTCATCACTGGGGACGAGACTTGGGTCTGCGGTTACGACCTGGAGACCAAACAACAGTCGTCGGAGTGGAAGAGTTCGGCATCTCCACGACCGAAGAAGGCCTGACATGTCCTGAGCATAACCAAAAGCATGCTCATCGTGTTCTTCGACATTTGTGAGGTTGTGCACTGTGAATTCGTCCCCCAGGGCCAAACTGTTATCGCCCTCTTTTACTGTGGTGTTCTGTGGCGTCTTAGGAAGGACATTCACCACAAACAACAAGAAATATGGCGCAAGGGCGATTTCCTGTTCCATCACGATAATGCAGCAGCTCACAGAGCATTAGAAACATGCCATTTTTGCAGTCACAACAGCATGACTACCGTACATACTCGCGTATATATCGAGAAATTTGGGACAAAATGAGAGCTTCAAAATAATGGGGTCGACTTATACGCGGGGTCTAAAAAAATCGTAAGTCCAAAAGTTCTTCCCGTGAGGCAAAAGGCAATCCATCCCCCCCCCCCCAAATGCCGATGCGGTATTAATTACGAAATCGCAACCCTCCGAAAGAAAGAAAGAAAGAAAAAAAAGAGAAAGAAAGAAAGAAAGAAAGAAAACGGCGATGTGGTAGAATTACGAAATCGCAAACCTAAGAATTTCTCCGCGCTTTGAGAAGTCTCTCTCCTGGCTTTGCGTATCCACAGCGCAGTCACAGCCACGCATAGAAAGCTCCGCCCTTCCGACTACCAGTTGATTGCACTGATCTTCGACGTTACGGCAAAGAATATCGCGCGAAGCGTTTTTCTTTGGTAACGGAGCCATGCGACAGCCAGTGTTAGGTGTTGCTTGTTCTTAATCGCACGTGTCTCGCTTCTCCTATTATGGGTGACACGGATTGTGTAAAGAAACGGATGTCCTATAACGCAGGATTCAAGTTGAAAGTGGTTTCTTTTGCAGAAAATACTAACTGTGCTACTTCACGTCAATTTGGCATTAACGAAAAACTGATTCGAGATTGGCGTAAAAAAACCGGACTTGGTGAAAATCCCAAAATCGCAAAAGGCGCTGCGCCGTGGAACGACATCTTTCCCAGAGTTGGAAAGTGTCTTGAATGATTGGATTGTGGGCTGCAGACAAAATGGTTACATTGTAACGCGAACTGGTATACGTTTGCGAGCAATGAAGCTCGCAAAAGATGAAAAGTTTGCAGCTGCAAATAACACTTTTCGTGCCTCACCAGGTTGGTGCACAAGGTTCATGAACCGCTATGGGTTGTGTCTACGCCAGCGCACAAAAATTGCACAAAAGTTACCTCCTGACCTCGAAGCAAAGATAATGGAATTTCAAAAGTACGTAATTCAAAAGAGAAAAGAGACTGCTTTTGAACTTTCCCAAATAGGGAACATGGATGAAACCGCCATGTGTTTCGACCTTCCTGGAAATAAGACGGTGAACCAAAAGGGCGAAAAAAATATCTTGATCAAAACGACTGGCCACGAAAAATCCAGTTTCATGATTGTTCTTTCCTGTTTGGCCGACGGCAGTAAGCTACCTCCGGTAATTATTTTCAAACGCAAAACTCTGCCGAAAAGCGTTGTCTTTCCGTCTGGTGTGCTCGTTCGTGCCCATGAAAAAGGATGGATGAACGAATCCGGAACAATTGACTGGTTAAAGAATATGTGGAACAAAAGGCCAGGTGCACTTTTGAGGAAACCTTCTCTTTTGGTGTGGGATATGTTTGTTGCACACCGTTGTGCAGAAGTGAAAAAAACTGCAGAAAATTCAAAAACAACTCTTGCTGCCATCCCAGGTGTGTTGACATCTGTTCTTCAACCACTAGATGTCTGCCTTAATAAGCCCTTCAAGGACAATGTGCGGAGGTATTGGGCAGATTGGATAAGTTCCGATTTGTCGACTGAAACGAAGGGCGGAAATCTAAAGAAGCCGGATATCGTTTTGATTGCGCGATGGGTCAAGGATGCTTGGGATGCGATACCTGCGGAAATGGTCGTGAAATCATTCAAGAAATGTTGCATTAGTAACAAACTTGATGGCACAGAGGATGATGAGATTTTTATGAGTGATGATGACAGTGATTCTGATGACACAGACATAGATGGGAATACTGATGTTTATGATGACGTGCCGATGACGGAGAAAGACTTTTTTGAACTGTTTTGCGAGTCTGACTCTGAATCGGATTTTGAAGGGTTCCGATGAAGTTTTTGGGTATGCAAATTAAATTTAGTATTATATATATAATTTTTTTCGTTTTCAAATGTTTTTGAATAAATTCATTGAAATTGTTTTTTTCTCATTCCGGGATCGACTTATACGCGAGTTTCCGATTTCTTACGATTTTTTCCTCTGAAAGGGGGGGGGGATCGACTTATACGCGAGTTTCCGATTTCTTACGATTTTTTCTTCCGAAAGTGGGGGGTCGACTTATACGCGAGTATATATGGTACTCTTTTTCACCCACCTTACTCACCGAATTTGGCCCCCTGCTACTTCTTTCTGTTCCTGAAGATGAAGCTGAAGCTCAAGGTTCGGCGTTTTGAAACCGTGGACAAGATCCAGCGCGAATCACAGATGGTGCTTGACGCGATTCGCGAGCAGGACTTCCAGGGAGCGTTCCAACCGTGGCAAAAATGCTGGCAGCGCTGTATCGCTGCCCAAGGAGACTACTTTGAAGGAGATCATAGCCAGACTTAAGTAATGTAAGTACTTTGTTGTATATCAGCCTAGTCTCAGAACTTGTATATGACGTTCTTTTTGTTTGTTTGTTTGTTTGTTTGTTTAGGAAAATACAAATGTCTGCATTTATTTGAGTTTTTTAAATTTAAATCAGACAATTTTTCAAAAAGGGTATATCAGGCCTTCTTTTTTGCTTATTTATGCAGTGGCTTGTAAACAGCATGCAGTAGTCATGGTTTACAATCCTTTTTGCTCTCTGCTTATGTGTGGCTGTGGTTAAGAAACGATTTGGTCCCATTGGGAGTATCCATCCTGAGGGTAATTGGAAATATTCTTTTTCATTTAGTAGTCATGGTTAACAAAGGATTTGGTCCCATTGATGTGGGAGTGTCCAACCTGAGTGGTCACTGATGAGGGATCATTTTATTTTAAGCAAGTCCTTCCTTCAGTTTGCTTTATATAACCTCAGGCTGATATCTGCTAATTTCCATCCAGGTTGGGAACTCCCACATCAGCAGGACCAAATGCCTTCTTAACCATACCCACTCAGAAGCAGACAGTTAAGACTATTAACCATGACCATCACAGACAGTTACCCTTAACCGAGTGAACAAAGACCTGATATATCCACTTTTAAAACTTGCCTAAATTAAAACATCAAGTAAAAAACTTCTATTAAAGCTTTGTGTAACCATTAATGTTTAAAACATAAACCATGAAATCTTTCATTAGCACAAATATTTCAAATATCTGTCATGATAAGTCTTTTTGCAGATTTTTTAATTATTATATTTATTGTCATTTATTATCTAACAGAAAAAACAATGATTAAAAAGACATATTTTGAGAAGTTTAATTTTTCAAAAACTGATTACTCTGAACTTTACATTCAGAAAATTTGCTTTTCAAATAATTTACATACAGTTCATGAGACCAAAGTAAAACTTCCACTAAATCAACAATAAATGCCTACTCCTGTTTGTCATTGATGTGAGAAATGGAACTGTAAATATCATGAGCCCAGTAGACAATAACATCATCAAAACAACATGAAAAGTCATGTGACAATGGCAAAACAACTTGATGAATCAGATGTGCTTCTTAACTAACATTATGAAAAGGGATTTATATCTGATGATGGTACTTAAGGCAACTATGCAATATGTAGGAGAGAGAAATGCAGGCATATACTGCTGCATATCTCAGATATACCGTATATGCAGGCATATACTGCTGCAAATTGCATTGTTCAACAACAAGAGTTAATAATTTGATATGCACTTGTAGCAACATTGCAAGAAGCATGTTTAATTATGCTAGTGTCACACCATGTTTGCTTGTCAGTTAAAATAGGTATTAACTGCACATATAAATATGTGAGATTTTATGGTATTCAGGGTGTGCACAGATGCTTAAAAACCTGGAAAGTCCTTGAAAATCATGATTATATTTTCAAGGCCTTGAATATCCTGGAAAAATGTTTTTTTTTTTAGCTGTCCTGAAAAACCTTGAAATTAGTGCTTAAAAAGTACACTGAATTTCTTTTAGGAAATCAGTGTTACCTCTTTTTAGCATGTCTTTTGAAAAACATTGTGCTTATGTTACTGGTTTGTCCGTCCATCTGTGGAAACCATATCTCTGCAACTATTAGGTCAATCTGAATTTTTTTTTTTTTTTTTTTTTTGCAATGGGAAGCTTGAAATGTGCGAATGATGATCCTTGCATTCCGTTTTTTTTGTTTTTTTTTACAGTGCACAATTTCGCCGCAAGGGGGCGTAAATGCGAAAGATATCGAATTTGAAATATATTTTATTCCATATATTTACTTCTAAACATCCGATTGAAAATATTCTTTTATCTTTCGATTACATTTATGTCGAAGACTATTGTAGGTGTAGTAACTTTTTCAAGTTACACATAGATTTTCCACTAGAGGGTGTAAAAGTAAATTTTGTTTTCCCCTGTATCTCTGCTACATCTCCTGATAGGAAATGCTTTGCATATAATTTCTAATTTTTAGTAAAGAATGGTTTAACCACCAGGGGGTGTAAGTGTTAATTTCTGCTTCTGATGCATTTGTAGCAAAATCTGAGCTTCTAAAATCTCAACTGAAAAAATTCTTTCGTGGCCACTTACACCGAAAAACCATTTCAGAATATTTTATTCTTAAAATAATGTGTGGTTTCTTTGCCAGGGGGTGTAGACGTATTTCTTTTGCTTCATCAATATCTCTGCTTCTAAGAGTCCGATTTGAAAAATTCCTTCTTTGTGAATAACATTTCGGGTGCAAAATGTTTTAAAAATATTTTCAAGTAATTCATAGACTTTCCGCTAGGGGCATAAAAGTTAATTGCGTTTTCCTCGATATCTCTGCTTCTAAAACTCAAATTTGAAACATTTTTCCTGTATCGAATACAACTCTAGATTGGAAATGTTTGTTGTTAAATTTGTAATTCCCAATCTTTCATTTAGTATTTGACTTACTAGATGGCACCAGATGCACATCGCATTGCAGAGACTGTATGTGACGTGAGAGCTTCACTTCCATATTCTCCTCCGTAGAGAGAGGCTGTCGTGGGATTGTGTAGTGGAGAGCTCGTGTGTGTCGACATGTCGTTTTTATGTAATAAAGTGTTGTGCTTTTTTAAAATGTTATTCTGGTAAGTTATTTAAGGTGGAGTAGTGCTTTGGATATATCATAGCAATCGAGTGAAACAGGATGCCAGAAATAATATAATTTAATCACCCGACATCAAGCCACCAACCGAATCCTACCTACTACTCACAATGTTTTGCATATAATTTCTAATGGTTTGGCTACCAGGGGTCTAAGTGTTTATTTTCGCTTCAATATGTTTGCAGCAAAATCTGAGCGCCTGAAAACTTGACTGAAAAAATTCTTTCATGGACCGATACCACTCGCCTCAAAAAACCCTTTGAGCTTACTTTCTTAAAATAATGCATAGTTTTTCCGCCAGGGGCATAGATGCATATCTTATTTTTGTCTATCTGTTTCTAAGAGTCCGATTTGAAAAATTCTTTCTTTCTTGGAGAGTGTTTCCACTGCAAAATGTTTCTCATATAATTTCAAAATTTTGTTAATGCACAAGTCTGCCACCAGAGGGCATAAGTTCACATTTCCATTTACAGCAGTATCTGCGGAACTAAAAATCTGATTGAAAAACTTCTTTCTTTGGTCAGTTACTACTAACTATGCAAACTCTGTGTGTGTATTTCCTTCCCAAAATAATGCATAATTATGCTGCTAGGGGTAGCCAATTTTTAATGTGTTTTCTCAATATATCTGCTTCTACATGTGTAATTTAAAAAATTCTTTCAACACCGGATGCCATTTATATTGTAGAAATTTTGGGTTGCTTTATTTTATAATAATTTTAATTGTTAAAAAAAATAGACTGATTACATGGGAAGATAGTGCAGAATAGTGATGCAGCTAAAATGACTGATTGAATTAATCATTTTCACACTGAGGGAAAGGATTTTCTGATAGACATAGTACTTGCACCACCATGATTCAGTTTTGCATTATTGGGTAATTCTCCAATTTTATACATTAAAAAGAAATGTAGTGAGTAAAAAAGCACACTCATCCATTTGCATCTTCCATCATTTTATTACTCAAAACCGAAATTACTTAAAAAAAATAATTTGACCATGATACTGTAAAACATAATAATCATCCTGGAAAAGTCCTTGAATTCCCCCCCCCCCCAAAGTGTATGAACCCTAGGTATTACACTAGATTTATTAAAAAATTATGTATAAATAATAATTTCACTTGAATTACAAACATTGTTCTCTTGTTTTGGCTCAAAACATCTCCTAATTTACATGTATTAAATTACCGTACAGAATTGTCTTTGATTTACAGCTTAGTAATTTGTAATTTGGCTTGCACTTGAGACACAAATTAAGCATCACCATATTTCACAAGGATTGTTCATTATTTTTTTATTTATTTTATGTATTGACTGACTTCTTGCATGTGTCTTTACATGTTTAAAGAACCCCTTTTATAAATTACTGAATTAACTTGGCTATTTTTTTGTTATAAAATTCTGCAATCTTTGGTTAAATAATTAAAGAACAATTACCTTCATGAAGCACAGTACTTTTTACTTCTTAATTAACAGTTCTTTTATTAATTTGATTTGCAACTAAAATCAATTAAAGATGCTCTACAGCTGTTAAGCAAAACAACCAATATCCTGCCAGTGATTTATAAATTTAAACACCTTAAAAAAAATTAAAAAAATTTTTCCAGGTGATGGAGTGCCATCAGTATGAATATCATTTCATTAGGTCTGTCTGCCTTGGAGTTTCATACAATATAAACAAATTAAGGTGAGTTATCTCCCCCTTCCATGAGATAATTCACAAACATAGGGCTGCCAGTGACGACTATTGCTACTATTTTTGACGACAGGCGACTATGGCTACTATTGCCAAAAGCAACTATTTTCAGAAAAACCTTGAATTATTTTTAATTATAAGGCTACCTACTATTTAAAAAAAACCCCATAATTTGTGTTGCATATATCGATGTGCTTGTATAACATCAGTTTTAATATTGATGCACGTGAATATCAACTTTGATATCAATATGTATGTGTCGAATCCAAGGTTCGTACACATCCTGGAATTCCATTTTGTCCTGGAAAAGTCCTGGAAATGTCCTAAAATTCTGTTACATGTCCTGGAATTTTATCCATTCCTGCCTTTTTGTCCCTGCACGATGTTTTGTAGTTGAGAATTTTTCTACTGCCATAACTTATGTCTGACAAATTTCCCTCCCCACCCCCTCCAAAATGTGTGGGGGCTATTGGTTTTCTTGTTTAGGAGGACTGAAGCTGCATTATTAGCATCTTTTGCATCATGCTTATGTTATCACTTTGTCCCGCCGGGAAGACCATATCTCCTCAATTATTTGTTCGATTTGTAAAATTCTTTTTGTATTAGGAAGCTTAAAATGTGAGATGCACAACTTCACTGCTAGAGGGCACAGATGGAGATCGTATCGAATTTAAAATGCATTTCATTTCATATATTTGCATCTAAATATCCAATTGAAAAATTATTTTTCCTTTCGATGACATTTATATTAAAGACTATTTTAGTTTCAGTCCCTTTTTCAAATAATGCATAAATTTTCCGCTAGGGGCATAAAGGTAAATCGTGATTTTTCCAATATCTCCACTTCTAAAAGTCCGATTTGAAAAATTCTTCCTGAGTCGGATTCAGCTCTTGAGGTTGAAATGTTTTGCATACAAATTCTCATTTCTGGTAAAGAATAGTGTGGCCACCAGGGGGTGTAAATGTTTATTTTGGCTTCTGATGTATTTGCAAGGAAATCTGAGTTGGAAACTCGATTGAAAAATCCTCCCGTGAACTGATACCGCTCAACTGAGAATACTTCCTGCTTAAAGTAGTGCACAATTTTTCCACCAGGGGGTGTACACATATATCTTGTCCATATCTCTGTTTCTAGGAGTCCAATTTGAAAAATTATTTTTTTCGTTGGAGAACATTTTCAGTGCAAAATGTTTCTCATAAAATTTCAAATATTTCTTAACACACAAGTGTGCCACTAGAGGGCGTAAGCTCACATTTCCGTTTACAGCAATATCTGCAGACTAAAAACCCGACTGAAAAATATTCTCTTTCAATCAGATACCTAACTATGAAAACTCCTTATTTGTATTTTCTTCACAAAATAATGCGCAATTTTGCCGCAAGGGGGCGCAAATATTTAATCTATTTTTCTTAATATCTGTACTTCTAAATGTCCGATTTAAAAAATTATTTTAACACCAGATACCATTTACCTTATGGAATACTTTAGGTTTGTATTTGAGGCGGTTTGTGGTTAACAATTATGCTGCTAGGTTGTGTTTGTGTACTTCCATTTGCAGCCTATATCTGCCTGTAAAAACCCTATAAGAAATTTCTTGTTTTACTGTATGCCATTCGCTGTAATAAAGATTGAGAGTGAATAAGATTTTTGCTACAATAAGAAGACCCACTTCAAATAATGTACAACTTTCCCCCTAGGAGTTGTAAAGGTCAAAACGTTTTTCTTGCTATCTCTGCTTCCGGGAGACATATTTGAAAAGTTCTTTTTCCATAGCATAGCTTTTGCTATAAAAAATGCTTTTCTCCTGTTTTCAATTTTTCCATTATGCAAAATTTTTCCGCTGAAAACGCATGGTTATATCATGTTTCCTTCTATATCTCTTCTTTTAACTGATCAATTTGAAAATCTTTTTGTCTCTAATACCTTCCTTTTGCTATGGGAAACGTTTTTTGCACCATTTGTTAATTTTTGTAACATTTTTTAGCCACTGGTGGAAGTAAATAGCTGATTTACTGTGTGTGTGTGTGTGTGGGGGGGGGGGTTACCTTTACTGAAATTTTGTAATGAATACTTTATATAAAAATTTGCCATACAATCAGATTGCTTTCTGATATCAGAAGCTTAAATCTAGTTGTTTCTTAGTATTTTCTGAGCTTCTATAATTAGTTTTTCAATCATGCCCAGTTAAATTGCCATGATCACTAATGAAGGCAATTGCACACAGCCCTTGGACATAAGGTTTCCCGGTTATTCTCTTTCATTTCACGTTGTAAATTTTTGTACATACTTTGTTTGCTGGTGAGTAAAAATGAAAAACATAGCTACAGCATTGATATTATGTTGAAAATTCCTTCCCTAAATAAAATGTAACACAAATACTTGCTCCCATGATTATGTGTTTAAGAAATAACAATCCCTTTGGTCCTTTGAAAAAGTTCTAAATATTTCACCTTTCTTTAGCCTTAAATTTCCAATGTAAGCATTATTTCAAAATAATTAAATATAAATAGTATTTTATGTATGATTGTGTGGTATATGAAAGCATTTCAAGAGAAATGCCACATACCTATGTATTTTTGAGTTTTATGGGTTTTTTTTTTATTCTGTAATTTGCTTCAATAATTGAACTAAAGCCAAAGTATAAAAATAAAGTTTTCTCAAAATCAGTGTAGTATACTGTATATAAAAGTTTAGTAGATATTAAACCTGGTCACATTTTCAGTGACAGTTTTGGTATTTCAGTATTAATCTGTGATTCTAAGTTTCTGATTAGCTGCAGCAGACATCATTTTTAATATTGTGTATTAAGTTTGCCCTAGTGTGTAGGAAGTTGTTTGTTGTAGGTTACAAATTGAACAGACATAAGGTTTCACTATATTTTAAGTAAGAGCATTTGGGTCGTATGTCCTGGAAAAGAAATCCAAAAGTCCTGTAATTTTGTGATTGAAAAAGCGTATGAACCATGCGGATCATTATCGATATGTCTTGTTCAGTTTATTGCTTTCTGCTTTATTGCAAATATCATGGAGGAAAGTCAATGGCAAGTATAGACTAGACCCACATGTAATTAAAGGAACAACCTACTCAAATCAAGATATTCCGCTGAAAAAGTGTTCCGTTTTTGTGTTTGGAATACGGCAGAGATTGCCATACGCCAGTGCCAGGAGCAAGCCCATATCTTGCCTTTGCCATATTAAAGACTGTTGTTTTCTGTGCTTACTGAAGTTTATTTGCAGTTAAATGTATCAATTTCAAGTCAAAAATTTTGTACCTAGAATTTCATGAATGATATGTTCATTGAAAAAATTTGAGTGATTGTTTTTACAGCTTTATTTTCCGAATGACACAGAAAATGCATGTTTTTGCCAACAGACATTTAAACTCACTTTACATTATCTACAAACTGTTTAATATAAATTAGGAATTGTTTATAACAGAAAAATTAAGTGGTAATCGAAAAAACAGATATGCAGACATTTCTGCATATCTGTTAAAAATAACGAGACAGTACTTTTTGTCATTTGAGTAGGTCGTACCTCTAATCACATGGGTCTAGGTATAGATGTACTTGTATGTATAAGAATTTATTCCAAACAGCGAAATTAGGATTGATCATTTTTGAAAAGACATATTGTATCAAAATACATTTGGAGACTGGAAATATCCACCTTTGGCTAAAGTTGTGAAAGCATGCCTTGCTTTATCACATGGCAACTTCAATGTAGAGAGAGGCTCTTCTGCATCACGGATATTTTTTTCAGATGAGAAGGCATCTATGTCTGAGAAGATGTTGAATGAGAGACTAACAATTCGATATGCATTAAAAATGTATAACAACCAAGTTGCAAAGGTGCTAATAGCAGCACTTAATGCACATAGGTCATATAGCAACCATTTGGAAGAGGAGCAGAGATTAAAGGAACAGCAACTGAAAGCAGAGAAAGGAAGTGCTGAGATATTGAAACAAGAATTGCTAAATAAAGGATTCGAAGAGCAGAAAGCAAACTAAGAAAACATGGAAAACAAGATAAAAATTCTTGTTCAAGAAAAAAAATAAAGTACAAGAATCATCAGACTCTGTGCTTAAAGAAGCCAGTGAGAGACTGAAGTAAGCATTAAAAAAACATACCTGCAATACGAGTTGCACATGGCATTCTAGAAGGAGCAGAGAAACTACAACAAAAACAAAAAAACAACATGAACTTGAAGCATTAAAAATGAATAGGGTAGTTCATAAAAGAAAATCCTCCCTAACTGATGCATTTATGCAGAAAACCTCAAAAAAGGAATAAATCTAAGGTTAATGAGGAAGCTTTTTTTTGTTAAGCCTACCCTTATATGCACTGATGGCAGTGGTATAAATTCACTTTCAATTTTTTGAAATAATTTGCTGCATATAACTCCTCCAAATTGCTACTATGGTATAAGAAATGTAAACTTTAAAGAGGACTCTCCCTCTCCCCCAAAAAATTGCTAAATGATAAAAAACAGTTTGTTTATACATATGGGGGGGGGGGAGGTGCATCATATAAAAGTTTTTGATGTCCCATGACAGTAATTTTCAGAAGAGTTATAAAACAATCAAGGAAGTAATTTCAATCTATCCAAAGAAAAAATAAATCCAGAAAAATTGATAATTGAATTGGAAAGCATCTGCAGCACTTTAGAAAAAGAGGACCAAATTAAAGCAGACCTCCTCAGAACAGATTACTACAATAGCCTTACAAAATTCCAGAAGCAAGTAAAGAAACCTCAAAAAAAATTTTGATAATAGTCAATTAAAAGCTCTTAAAGATTTCAGAAAAAATGAAAGTGTAGTTGCTGTGAAAACAGACAAAAGTAAGTTGATTACTATTATGGATAAGAAAGATTATCTAGAAAAGATGGAAGAAGAACTAAAGAAACCTATGTATGAAGAAGTAAAAGAAAACCCACTACCAGATTTGATTAAAAAAGTCTCTAAGCTTATTTCACTTCAAAAAAGAAAAACCAGCTTCCAGAAAACTATAAACAATTCTCAAAATTACAGTTCAGATTACCTCAAATATATGGAATAGTCAAACTGCATAAAGAACACCAACCAATTAGACCAATAATAGACTCAAAAAACTCTATTCTTTCAAATCTAAACTATTTTTTAAAGTCACACCTTCAGAATCTTTTAAAAGAGCCACCTAACTTGATTAAAAACTCAATGCAGCTAAAAGAAAAACTAGAACTTCTTCCTAAATTAGATTCTCCTATTATGGGTAGTTTAGATATAGTGTCTATGTATACTCATATTAATATAGATCAACTTATAGAATTTATAGCGGAAGACTTGGCAGACCTAATAGTTTTTCACAACAAGGAAAAAAACATATTAGTTGGAATTTTTGAAATGCTTACTTTCTCTTTGCAGAACAACTACTTTCAATTTGGGAAAACTTTTTTCATTCAAAAATCGGGGCTAGCAATGGGCTCCCCACTCTCCCCACTCTTAGCTAACTATTATGTGGGAAAACTAGAAGAAAAGGTACTAGTACAACCCACATACTTCTGCTTATATAGCAGATACATGGATGACATCTTATTTATAATAGATAGCTCAGAAATTATTCCAGAAAGAATTCTAGACTCATTCAATGAATTAGATGATTCCCTTAAGTTCACTATTGAACTTCAAAAAGAAAGAAGAATAAACTTCTTAGATATTACTATCTATTATGAAGATGAAAAATTCCTCACTAGTTGGTATAAAAAACCAATGAATACTAAAAGACTACTGGATTTCAATTCGTATCACCCAGTTTCTATTAAGAAGAATGTAGCAAGTCAGTTTTTAGAAAAAAATTAATAAAATAGTTTCTACAGCAGATAAAAAAGAAGCCCAAAAAGAAGAGCTTAAAGTCATACTTGCAGAGAATAACTATCCTAAAGAAGAAATTGAGAAGCTTCTGAATTTTAATGGTACGAAGAACCCACAAAAGCAACAAGTAAAATTCACTAGAAAAATTTCTTATCACAAAGGTTTATTTGAGGCTTTAAAGAGAATTAGTAAAAAATACAATATTAGGCTAGCTCCAAGTTTAGAGAATAAAGTTAAAAAATTTTTCCCTAAAATAGTTCAAAGAGAAGAAGTTATTTTAAAAATGCAAGGAGTAGTTTATGAAGTAAATTGTAGTTGTGGACTATCTTTCATAGGGGAAACAGGTCGCAGACTAGAAACTCGTATAGCTGAGCATAAAGCAGCTATAAAAAATTGCTCCAACAAGACTGGATTAGATAGGCATGTTAGAGAAACTGGGCACAGCATGGATTGGAATTCCCTTAAAGTAATCAGTTTCCAAAGCAATTTCCAAAAAAGAAAACTGAAAGAAGGAATAGAGATTGAGAAAAATCAAAATTCCATCATCAATGACTGCAAAGGATTTTCCCTGCCTAACATCTGGCAGGATTTGTTGAAAAATAACCTAAACCGTCAAGGTTAACCGTAACCGTCAAGGTAAACCGTAACCGTGATAGTGACAAGGAAAAAGTGACAACAACAAGTCAGCCAGAAGAAGGAGAAGAGTTTTCTCCGAAAATTTGCTATTAAAGAAAAAATTTCCTAGTAAAATCCCATAAGTTACTTTAGAATATTAATTCAATTAAACTAGGAAGCCATTTCTCAACATGAGCTTTATTCAAAGAATCGGATAATCTTAGTTTTACTGTTGTTAGAGCTTTGAAAATCGATCATGGTTAACATCTAGGGATTTTAACTGTCTGCTGTTATAAAAGTAACCCAAATTAAAATAAAGTCAAGTTTTTTGTTTTCTTATTTCTGTAATTATGAGTTGGAATAATTTTACAGGATAAAGTAATTTCTTTATATTTGTCTCAAAAGCATCAAGGACACTGTGAAGAATGACTTTACATTATCAAGGCAGGTGTATACCAGTGTAAGGCTTCATATCAATAATACCTGACGCACACAGACTTGCGCTTGAATCGTATGACAGTTAGTTGTCCAGCCCTAATGAAATGAAGACGTTTCAGACAGGTTTTTCACATTTACCTTTCAAATATGGGAATCAAAATAAAATGTACTCTTTTACAACATAATTCAAAATCATTTTAAGTGCCATTATTATTATTACTTATGAGTTAAAGAGTTTCCATTATTGAAGAGGGAGATTGCACTATACCCATTCCATTCCTGATGAAAATAAACTGCAAGTTTTCACTTTTTAGTTCTCGGCTTCGTGTTTTTGTTCCGTACTAAACACATTCACAGTGTTTGATATTTATTGTCATAACTGTACAAAAGACAAGTTTGAAATATTTCCAAATGTTCATCTATTCGAATGAGATTCTTGATATACCTCATATCAGATAACTACAATTATTATGTGTACAAAACAAGTGATCATCATAACACTGAATGACCACAACTATGGCCTTTGAAAGAAGAAATACACAACAATTTTTTCAACACAGTGTATGAAGCTCACTTGGAAAATCTTATATTTTTTTACCAACCACAAACACAGAAGAAAGCTCTCCGTACTGGCTTGATACAGATGAGAACATCTGACCTCCAGAACAGTGACAAAGAAGGAAGTGTTTTGTAATTCCAAAGTTTGTATGAAGTTAGTTTATCTAAGTAGTTTTTGATATATAATTGAATAATATTTGGGGGGGGGGGAGAGGTGTAATTTCCATAACCTTTATAGTTCTGAGTGTCTTGAGTAGCATTATATTGAAACTTAAGATGCCCTTTTTGTAGTGTATGGATGTGTGTGTATATATACAGTCGAACTCTGTTAAGACGTCGAGCTGTTCGGGATCGAACAAATTGCTCATTATAGCCGTTACTCGTATAATCCGGGAAAGACCCAAAATATCAAGGAAATCATTCAAAAAATAAGTTTTGTTATGAAATATAGTACATACAATGTTTAATGTTGAGAAATGCATAGTACTTACATTTAGTTGAAATTACTGTACAATATTTCAGTTAGTTGTGGAATTCTTGAAAAATGCGCACGACAGTACTACATACACACAGAACTATACGTACCATTATACATACTGTAGTACATACATATGTAAGTACATACGATGTGATGCAGATTAAGTTGAAATTCTTGAATAACGGACATGTAAACTATATACATACTGTATGAAATACAATATGTACTATACAGTATTGTAATTTTGTACCATACAGTACTTAGATAAAATTAAGCACAAGTATAGTACTATCTGCCCAAAGCACATATCCTTTTTATTTTGTATGAAAAAATTTGGTTAATTATAGCTGCGTTGTCCTTGACTTCAATCGAAAATCCATCAGATTACGCTTAACAACTGATAATGCACTGAACACACACTCATTGCCAGAATTAGTTTCATAAAATCTAGTCAAAACATCCAAGGCATCTTGTGCTTGATTGTAAGTCACAACTTCTTGTGTTTCTGTAATGTTTTCGCCTTCACTGTCGGTTTCAGTTTCTTCATTCACCGCAATGACTTCTTGCACAATTTGTTCCTCCGTTAAAATTCCAGTAGTTAGGACCGCAGCGTCAATGTCGATAAAATCATCAAGAGAATTGCAATTGTTAAAGGTGCTTAAATCTCTACTTTTGAAACATTCTGATAAGGGGAGATCATCGTCATCAATCACTTCAGTGCTTTCTACTAAAGTCTCCTTTAGAAAACCAGCCTTCCTATAACAATTTTTAATGGTTGTCGGAGTGACACTATCCCAAGCTTCTCTCATAAGACGAACAGCATCCAATACGGAAATCTTAATTTCTAGCTTCTTCTTTATTTTCTGGATTAATTGTACAGTTAGAAATCGCCGAAAATGGCACTTAAAGCTCCTAATAATCCCTTGGTCGATAGGCTGTAGAATTTATGTTGTGTTTGGTGGTGGTAGGAACACAAGTTTGATATTTGTCAAGTTTTCTACTTTGGGATGTGCTGGGCAGTTGTCTATTAACAGCAAAATGTTTCTGTTTTTCTTTCGTAGTTCACAATCCCAATTATGAAGTTCTCACGTAAAGATATCTAATATCATCCACGCCTTTCTGTTTGCTTTATAATCAACCGGGAGATGCTGAACATTATTAAAACATCGATTCTTTAACGATTTGCCAATCACCAATAATTTTCTTTTTTCATTTCCTGCCATGTTCGCACAAATTAGAACGGTTAGCCGATCCTTTGCCAATTTACCTCCAATGCATTTCTCACCTTTAAAAGTTAAAGTCATGTCAGGGGTTACCTTGTAAAAAATGCCCGTTTCATCAGCATTGAATATGTTCTGCTCACTGAATTCAGAAATGAAGCTGGGCCAAACGCTTTTTAGCCATTGGCTTACAGATTCTGTATCCGCAGACATTGATTCCCCTGACATTTTTGCGTAAACAATATTGTGTCTGTTCTTGAAGCGATCAAGCCACCCATTACTGCATATAAAATTCTCATGACCGAACTGTACTGCAAATTTTTCCACTTGCTATTTTAAAATCGGTCCATTGATAGGAAAACCAGCATCACGTTAAACTTTAAACCAACAAAGTAAAGCTTCATCAATATCATTTTTTTCACACTTTTTCAATTTTTTGCAATCTGTAAGATTGTTTTCAAATGCTGACAAAACTGCATCTTTGTTCTTCCACAATGTAGATACGGTAGATGATGAAAGCCCATACTTTTTGTAAACAGCTGAATTTTTCTTGCCGTCTTGCAGTTCCTGAATAATATCCATTTTCTCCCTGATGGAGAGATCCTTTCTTTTAACACCAACCATTTTGCTCACAATATTACACTTAATAAAAAAGGGGGAGGGAAATCATAAGTGATGTTGCAAGAGTAGGGCTGCATGCGACTTTCTGATTATAAAAAGGTTACGATATGTCCTG
Organism: Macrothele yani; assembly: GCA_039090855.1. Lineage (NCBI taxonomy): Eukaryota > Metazoa > Arthropoda > Arachnida > Araneae > Macrothelidae > Macrothele > Macrothele yani. The sequence goes on from CM077009.1 coordinate 77,087,685, forward strand.
CGCAAAGTTGAAATACTGAATGCACTAAGAAAACATGCGTGGGGTTAGACCATAGCAGCCAATGAGAGAAAGCGAATTCCAGGAACCCTCTCGTAAACAGTGGCAAAGGAAAGGCTGGGAAGCTTGTCCCCACAAAATGCCGCCCCCACCTACCCTTGGGCTGAAATGCAAGACGTCATAAAACACTCCCCGCTTTTCTCTCGGAGCAGGTGGCTAATTAACGCCACCTTTAAGTGCTGCGCTATCTTTACTGGGTGTAAAAAATAAAATAAAATCTGAAGGTCTTGAAAATTTGCTCGCTATAACAGAGTTGATACTCTTAACAAGCGGGATAATTTAACACTAATTGCATACAAAACCAAACTTCTTCTGGCATTTACTCACTATAGCCGGGACCTCGTTATACCCAAGCTTGTCTTAACCAAGTTCAGCTGTATATAATTTTTTCCCCCCACCAAAATGTGAACATGTGCTAAATAAAAAAAATTTACATTTTTTTTTTTTTTTTGGTGGGGAGCGCTTACATTCTAAAACTCATACACTTTTTTGGGCAACTATTTTAGTCATTAACATAAGTTGTTAGGCTACTATTTTTACCATTAGTGGCAACTAAAGCAACTATTTTCTTGGGTGTGATAGGCTGGCAGCCCTGCAAACATACTTGATACCACTTTTTGTTTTAGAAAGTGTTTCTCATACATGTAAACCTTACATTGTCATGCAGAATATTCTAAGCTAATAATTATTTATTAGTTCAAAATATTCTGCATGGCAATATCACAATTTGAAGCAGACAAAAAATATATATAATTACTATCATATGTGCTAATTTCAAAATGGATTTCATGAATTGCTGCTTTCTCTCCATTATAGGAACCAGTTGGTGGTCATTTGCATGAGAGTGACTTGAAAAACATTCTGGAAGAGCAGCAAAAGTTAATGAAAGAGTTTCAGAATAGTGATAAAAAAGATGAAGGAACTTCTGAATCCACAACTGAATTTGATATGGATATCATTCAAGACTCTGATTTTCCTGTGGAAACACCTATGAAAAAACAGTGCACAGAAACCTCTGTGCCAGAAGATAAACACCCTGATGCCAAATCTGAAGAGGTAAGTGTTTGCCATCTCATGTTTCACATAAGAAAAAATTATTTTACTTTTCGTATATGGGTGGAAATTGTTTTTCTAATTTCTCCACTGAAATATCATTGCTCATCTGTACTTGTTGGCAACCAACATGATTTTTCTTCAGATATCTTTGTGGTGCATATCAACTGAAGAATATTTCGGACTGCATCAAAACTGTTGAGGCAAGTTACAGTATGCTGAATTGTTCCAGGAATCCTGATCAAATGGCATCTATACTAAACAGCCCTATATTTTAACTACAGAAGGCATCACTAACACTTCACATTTTTTTTTTTTTAACTTTGCACATCTAGTTTCTGCAATACAATTGGACTGTACTCTTTTTTACTGAGCGTTGCTTTTCACAGCTGCAAGATATGCGAAGGCCATGAATGTGTTTAAGTGATGAGATAGCACATGCTGGTGCGGTTAAGGACCTCTCCAGATGCCCTAAAAGACCTAATGTGTCCCATGAGAAGCCCAAACCATCAAGGAGCCACCACTGCCTTGAACAGAAGCGACCTGGCATGATGAGACCACACCTGCACACTCCTGTCAGCTCAGCACAGCTGAAAATGGTATTAATCTAACCACATGAAGTGGTGTCACTTTGATGTTCCCAGCACCAGATCAGGCATCATGTCCAATGACCAGCAGTAAACAGTGGTACGTGAGTATGGTGTCGGCTCCTGTAGTGTGCGCCATACCATTCACTCGCTGCTGCTTCGGCCTCTGACATTTAACCTGAATGTGATTTGCGCCGCCATTACCAAGCGGGCAATCTGTAAGAAACTGGATAGTACACGCTGACCTCGGTCATCAGCGGTATGTGGTTGGCCAACACTAGCTCTCTGGGTGCTGGTATGTCCATCGATGGCATACTTGCTGTACACCTTTGATATGGTTGCCGTCGCAAACCTTAGCGTTCTTGCCAATTAGGCGATAGAGTGGCCTATCTGTCTTGGTCAGACAGTGTATCCATGATCAAAGTCAATCAGGTCACCATGTTTACCTATGTTCATTGATTGCAATACACTATTGGGAAATCCTGCTGTCCACCTATTTATTGCCTGTGTTCAATTTGGGTTTGTTCCTCTCTTCATGGGGGATGTCCATTTCAACTGCCCATCACCCCTATCTAATGTTTTGTCTAGTAAAGATATATATATATAAGATTTGTGAAATTGATGAAAAGGCACAGAAATCAATCTCTGATTCAGAATGGGAATGAAAGTCCATATTCGATATGAATCCGATAAGATTCATATAGTAAAATAAAGTTGGAAAGACAGGCTACATCCTCCCTGTGTTATTGTAATTTTGCGGCTGTGATATTTCTCTAATTAATTTTGTTCCATGGTAGTGACTGGATAGCTTGAATCAAATGAGGAGGTCCTTTTCCTCACAATCTTCCACAGTATTTCTCTGTTCACATGGTCAAATGCTTTTTCATAGTCTATGAATGCAATGTGTGTTTCTAAGCTGTATTCTCTCATTTTTCAATGGTTTGTTTTAGTGCAAATACATTATAACAATGCATCATCTGCCACATTGAAAACACTGCTCCTCTAGCAGTAAGGTGTTGGATTATTTATTATTCTGTTGCTAATTGATAATTAACAAGATAGTAATAAACAAGTAGTGGCTTCTTTTAATAATTTTTATATATGGTAAGTCATGTAGAAGAAAAAAGTTATTCTTGGGGATGTGAATCTTAAGTTAAAAATAATAAGATATAATGCAGGGGTTGCGCTGGCTTTTCTAAAGTTTTCGCTAATTTAGTCGCCAAATTCAATTTGTTTTCGCCAAAGTGTTATAACACTATAAAAAGCTAATCGCCAAAGCTTTTTTTCATCGCCAAAACCATTTCTTTTTCACAAATTGCGAAGATGGCGATCGGCAGCGTGACCCCTGTAATGAGCAAACCTGAGGGGGGAAACTGCTCAGTAAAATTGAATGAAAGACTATATTTATTTATCATGTCCCTATATTAGAGTTTTAGTATCCTATGTAATGTAATAGCACACCTGAATGAAAATTGAGAGGTGAAAGTTTAATTTCTGCTCTGGGGCAATGTAATTTTCCAAGTTTTTAATGTGAATGGCAATCGATTTTATATGTATGTCAGAAAATAATACAAGAACACTGAGTCTTCAACTTGTATTTAGGCAATGAACTCATAATTACTAATTATACTGTTCCTTCTTTACACAAATGCACTTAATAAGAAGATATGAACAGTATAAATTGCCTGGGTCACACTGGAAATCTTTGTGAATAGTGAAGAAGGATACCAGGGCTTGAAAAATATCTGAAAAGTTACATGTCTGACTAGGTATGTGCAGAAATTATTTACCTGCCCAAGAAAATATATCTTTTCAGTTAAATAATATGATAAACATTTTATTTATCTTTTGCATTGCCATTTTAAGTATGTATTCCAAATGCACAAAAGCATGCATTTTCCCCCACTTGCTCAAGTCATACTAGAGATCCAACTTCACCAGGGGTGGTGCAATATCCTGTTGTCATTTTCCTACACCCCTCCCATTGCTAACTGTAAACATTTGGAGCTAAACTATCAGATTATAGAGAAGTCTGTATTTCAAGCTTAACAAATCGTACAAAGCACTTAACCTAATTGTCCAGGTAGTCCCCACTGGAAATGGTGACCTTCTTCCACTTATCTACAAGTTGAAATATCCCATCACGACTGAAGTCTGGTGAGGGGGAGTTGAAAAGTCATGCATGCAATGTTTCACATCATCATCAAAATTTGACGAAGATTGGAAGAAATGAAAGTCAGATGGGGTAAGGTCCGGGTAATAAGGGGATGCAACAATATTTCCCATTCCAGCTTGTTAAATTTTTGCTGGGTCCATAAAGCAACATGTGGATGAGTGTCATCCTGGTGAAAAACAACTCCATGGCAATTAATTAATGCTGGGCAGTACAGTATAGAGTTGGCCCAACTGTTGGATGTAAGCATCCGCTGTGATGTTATCGTTCCACAGTAAGAGTTCATAGTGAATCACACCGTGGCAATCCCACCAGCAACTCAGCATCACCTTCCTTCCATAAAGGGGTGGCTTAACGACCTTCTGTCGCGGGTTGTTCCTGCTTGGTTCATTCCCTTTGTCACAAATGTGACCCATTTTTTGTCACCCATGACCAACCAAAGCAAAAAGCCCTCCCGTTTTTCACTTTCACGCACAGCGATTGTGGTGGAGTAGTGTTGCATTTGATTCTGGTCAGACAAAACATTGGGTATCCATTTGCATGGTTTACACGAACATCTCATCTTTCGAAGTCTGGTGTTGATGCATGGTCGATAGCAGGTGTTGCAGTGTATCATCTTCAACCCCATCGGGCCTGCCACTTCTGTGCGTATCAGACAGATTCTGTACACCAGTGTCATATTTGCTGTGCCAGTCATAATGAGTATTCTGTCCGATAGTATCGTCACCAAAAATGTTTCGCAATTTTACAAACGCTTTTGTTACTTTCACGCCATTCAAATATTCATAGAGCAATATTGCATGCACACCTTCCTTTGATATCGCCATCGTATCGTCACTGTGTGCAACCAATCTTCACCACAATAGCGTATGTTTTATCCTTAGGATCTATTCTCTTCGCCACAGCATTTTGGGATGTTTACGTCACCACAGGCCCTCAGTATCTTGCAGTAAACACACCACATACGATTTTTTTCCCAGGATCTTTCTTTACAACCTGATACATATTATAGTTAAAGAAATGATATTCTCTTGTCCTTGGCACTCCATAACAATAATACAACTTCCAGTGATTTGCAGTGGAATGAAAAATGATATGCGCCAAGTCTTTTTTCTTATAGGAGAAAATTCTTCATTCCAAACTTTCTTTTTTTGATCTACTTGCCCAACCAGCCAACTAGATTTTTTTTTTTTTACCTTCCCAAGGCAATAATTTATGTGCCCTGGACACTAAGAGTTTTCAGAGGTTTTGAAATAAGTAGTGATTATTTTAGCAGTGTCTGCTGTTAAAGTAATTACAAAGTGGTTACAAAATATTAAGATGCATCAGGGTTGACAAGATTTAAATCACTGAAGGTTATATCAAAACAGGAACTTCACACATTAGGGGCCATCCATAAAGTATGTTCATGATTTTTTACTATTTTTAGACTCCCCCTCCCCCATGTCACATTTTGTCCAATTGTTGACACCTCCCTCCCTAAAAAGTACGTCCTAATTCCTGCAACCCCCTTTATTTTTGACAACTGCTTTTAGAAGTCTCTTGAGAAACAGAAAGGAAACATGTAATTATTTAAAGGAATCTTCCATGGATTTACACTTTTGTTTTCAGAAAATATTTATTATTTAGGTATTAATTTATTCCCAAATGCTACCCAAACCTTATCATTCTAAAATAAAGATCTACAAATGAGCATATACATTCAAGGTTGCAATACTCCCAATCATACCATCTACAAAACCCGATAGATTTGGTAGTACAAATACGAGAACTTAATATTAATATTCGGATTTAGCTAAATATCATCAGAAATCTGAAATATTTCATACCTTTCTTTAACTATTAAAAGAAGAGAAAACAAAACGAAGACATACCATCCACTATATTTTTGCCGCTGGACACCTGAATTACTAAACATCCAACCATGTCACATTTGGTCCGATTGTCAGAACCCCTCTAATCTCAGACGTACTTTACAGACGGCCCCTTAGGGGCACTGAGGTGCAGCACAGGTTTTCAAGGATGCACGAGAAGCATTTGGTTAGAACCTCTTGGTGGATAACAGAAGTGATATACCTAACAAAAAGAACATTATACAATAGCCTGCTGAAAGATAAGATGTTACAGATGCAGGTTGCCTCCTTAAAAAGAGGTGTTAATTCTGCAATAAATAATTTTGCTTTGCTCAACAAATATTTTCACCAAATTTATGAAGGATTAAAAGAAAATGCTAAAATTTCTGAATTTTTGTACAGAAATAAATTGGTGTACATGAACACAACTAAACATTTATATTCTGAAACTGGGAAAGTAGAAAAACAAGAAGCTCAACAATATCCTGAGTTAAAAATGTCATTTTTGGCACAGAAGCCCCATATTTCAACCATTTCCCACTTAGCCACCTATTCAGAAAACTTGAAAATTGCATTGCTGTGGAACAGGTACTGACCCCCCCTCCCCTCCTAAACTACCATCACAATGGACTTCCAATCAACTGAAGCTTAGCAAATTGGTAGTTTTAGGATCTAAACTTCAGATTTCAAGGAAACAATGAAAACAACTTTCATTTGTGCCTGCTATAGGGATATTGAGAATCATTTCTTAATGATGATCCGTTTCTCAATAGCTCCGGTAAATTTTATGACTATGAGTTTGCTACTGTTGTTTTTGACTTCATAATATGAAGTCAAAGACACCTAAAAAGGTTTTTAGGCAAAAATTAACGTGATTTGAAAGAAATTAACTTTGTAAGCAAAATAATGTGTGAAATACATATTTACTCACCCTACATTCATTATAGGACTAATACTATTTTTAGCACCTTTTTAGTCAATTCGCGATATCAACCACGTCGCATGTACCTTGATTTTTTTAATATTATAAACATATATACTTATACGGATCGAATATTTAATAATTTATTACACTGTACTTGAAATAATATTTAAGGAAACACTGTTTTTATTGATAAAATTTAACTTACCTTAAAAACCACTTGGTTTGAAAATACTTTTTAAAGTTGTAATTAGGGTGAGTGTTCTAGCAAATGACCAGTTAAGAGTCACAACATGAATTTTTTTCTGATTTCTGTATGAAACTCAATCACAGTCAAGTAGAATTTTCTGTAAAAAGCATCTAGAAGGGTTATAGAATACTACTAACATGTTAGTTTCTTCCTAGCAATAGAGAAAAACTCAGAATAAAGAAGACAACTTTCTGTTACCTTGAACCCCAGAGAATGACCATTTCTTTCCAGTGATTGGACTACTCTGGCACGAATAAATGACCGCAGGCAGAAATTATTGAAATCTGTTGCTGTTTGGAAATTGTAATTTTCTTTTCCTTTAACAGGGGTTTACTATAAAGTCAGCCCGATAGTAATTTCTTCTAGTTTAACCTCTACGAAAATGTGGAAATATTACTGATAATGTTTATTCAAATTAAATTTAGAAGGATCAACTTGGGAGAGAGGAGAATCAGGCTACCTATAAACAAAAACTAAGTTTGATTCAGATTTAAAACAAATATAATTTATTAACATTTAAGCAAAACTACAAGCAGCCTATCATGTATACTCTATCAGGAACTTGGAATTAATAAGAAATAAAATTATAATTCGGAATTATTTAAAGTTCATAATAAGCAGAATATATATCATTACAGGCCACATCAGTAATTATCCATTTCAGGAACTTTGAAAACACAAGACCCTTTTGCAACTGTCTCGGGCTCTTTAATGCACGCTATTATATCGCTATGGCTGTACCATATTTGATCAACTTTTTTTGGCCATTTCCATTTGTCTTGGTTGGCCTTTGCCATTACTTTTACTACGAATTCAGTATAATCTTTTGTCACCACTATTCCTAGATAATATTTCCCCTCAAATTTTACAATAACATAATCATGTTAATTGAAATCAATGTTATGGACATCACTTCTGGCAGAGCGAGTTGCAAACAGCTCAAAAACTGCATATCCATAGGGAACAGGTTCAGCAACATCTCTAGGAACCCTCTGGTAAGGATAAACAATCATTGGATCTACCGCCGAACCATTTGCTGAATAATTACAGAGTACTGTGGTGCATTTTTTCTCTTGACCAGGTGCTATATCATAGAAATTCCAATACATCTTTGGCCCTAGAAGTGTGCCTGTCTTAAGACAAAGTTCCTATCTCATCTGCATTGAATATGCGGCTTGGATCTTTAAGCAAATCATTAGCTCCTACTTCTTCCGAAAAACCACTTAGTTCCTTAAACCATTCCCATATAATTTCTTCTGTAACAGCAGCCCGCACTTCCGATATTATTTCTGTATTTCTTCTAGCAACAGTAGGATTTTGTTTCAGGAATAACTCTAGCCATTTCCTCCCTGGAAGATTGTTTTGAAATGGATTACTTCGTTGAGTTTCTACTACAATCTTTCGAATGGCATCCTTCACCTCATCAGGTTGCATAGGGAAACCTAGCTTGGCTTTCCCAATTTTCCACTTTAGCAAGCGGTCTTCTTCTTTCATCAGAGTTAAAGGTGGCCCCATTCTCCTCTCCATGGGTACCTTATCATGCAGTTTATTTATGAGAGTTCCTTTAGGAATATTTGAAGTTTTACTAGCTTTAGTGGCACTCATGTGGTGTCACTTCGTACTGCCGCTATAGCTTCAGACAAATCATCTTCTGTATAGCAGAAGCGAGAGTATGACTTTTTCTTCCCCTCTACACAATCTTCCATGTTGGAATATAATCTATATAAATGAGATGAATAATATTAACCTAGAATTTCATAATTAATATCCAGTAATTAGTGTATAACCAATAAGTGACTACTGTCACCCAGTACATGACTGACACACAATTTATGTCAGTCATTTACTGGTAACAGTACCCTTTTAGATGATTCAGTGGTACAAAAATATTCACATTATTTATAAGATGGTTGTTATACTTGGTAACAGAGCATGAGGCAGAATCTTCTCTAACACCAGTGTATGACCGAAATGGTCATTCACTGGTACCATACCAGGGAATTGCTCCAGTATGTGACCACCACTACTACTGCATGCATTTGAGGTTATATACATTTAATTTCTATGAAAAATACATTTATGACTTTTAACAGGGTTTGCACAGGTCAAAAAGAGTGCTAAATATAATTTTTTTATTTTTAAGGGCCCTTAAAAGTACTAAATATTTCACCAAGTCCTTAATTTTATTTTCAGAACTCAGAACATCTGATTTGCGATTTTCATGGCCAAGTAAACTTCTTCCAACTTATAAACGGAGTGCTTCTTCATTGTTTCTAGCACGTATGTCGTGTCATGTTGCAGGAGCGCACAGTGTGGGATGACGGGAAATTTCTCACGATCATGGGTGTTGATATTACAACATAAAATAACGCGCTTCTGTGGTGATGTCGTTATTGTTCTTAGTGGAGGCTCTGGTGATGATGAGTGGTTTTGGTTTCCTTTGATCATCGACCGTTTTATCAGTTACGGATTATCAGAACTACTTTTAATTTTCTTTGTACCGTAATTTTCGTCATATAATCCACTTATTATCTGCTAAAAAGTTTAAAATATAGGTTCTGCGGATTATACTTTGATACGAATAATACGCCGATTTAAAAAAAAAGTTTTTACGGACCTTCGATTTAAAAAAAAATATGCAGCGTAATTGTGCAGGGGAGGGAATATAATTGGAAAAGGAACTCCCTCAAAAAAATTTTCCTCAATTCAGGAGTTTGTATAGAGCGGGGAAGAGGGGGGAGGAATGTCGTAATGAAAAATCGGGCAAGTTGTAAGGAGAGACGGCGGGGATCATTTTGAATCATTGAGAAGGACAACTCTGACTGTTGTGCCATCTCTGTTTTTGTAAACCAGCCAATGAACGTATGCACTGCGCTTGCTGGACGAACCTAAGCATTCCTCCTTTGAGATCTCATGTTCTCTGCTTTGTGTTTAGTTCATATTTTGCCGTTTTGACACGTCGTTGCTACTATTTTCCTTCATTGTTATTCATGATGTCTTTGAAAAGGAAACATTTCAGTTACACTGCCAAATTTAAACTTAAAGTGGTGGACACAATTGAGGATATGATCGTGTCCCTGCACGTAGTTTTGAGGTCAGAAAACAATCACACAGTAACATGCCGCTGTGCCGGCGTCTAAAACGTAAACAAATCCGTCCGTAAATTCTGCGGAAGAATTCACGGAAGTTTTTTATTGGCCCACATATAAGTTGATCCTCCAATTCTGAAAGCAGGATTCCTCCAAAAACTTTCGACTTATGCGCAAATACATACGGTATTTCTATGACTTGTTCTGTATCAACCTTTCATCATTGGCAAGGTGTAATGCAATACTCTAGAGCTGCATCGGCGTGATCTATGGATGTCACGCCCTTTATCTGTCCGGAGAGAAAAATATGAAAAAGTAACCTTTAAAAATGAATTTCTTTATTTAATGAAATCATTTTTTTTCTCTTACTTCTTCGGACTCCTGGGACATTATGTGACCGACTTTTCTATGGGAAATTCCACTTCCGGTTCAACATCTATGATGAGCGGATTATATGGCGATTTTTTCCTCTGAATGTCACAGTCTGCAGATTATGCACCGGTGCGGATTATAGGAAGGGAAAAAATTTTTGTTTATGTGAATTTTGGGGTCTGCAGATTATACGACGAAAATTACGGATGTGTTGTGTGCAGAGATGCTGTTTACTACGGATTCGCTGTAGTTTCTACAGTTAACAACCACATACTATGGACTATGCATTTAATTAATTTTTCTACAGAAAATTTAGTATAATGCGATTTTTTTCATTGCCGATTACTACAAACGGCTGCAATCAAAGCTTTTAGTGTTGGCTTCAGAGCAGAGTGTATATTCTTTGCCCAGAGCAAAAGAAAATCTCTTTTCCTCTCTGTCTTTGACAACCAGCCAAAGAAAATGTCCCACCACCGCAGCTGCAGGCATTTGCCGCTTTATCGTGTTAGTCTTCGAAATTAGTTATTGTAATTAATTAATTATTATATTTGTACTTTTAAGGTATTAAACCCCAGCAAGGTACTTATAGTTTACGTGCAATTCATTAATGATATACTATTAAAAATAACCAATCACTTACCCTAAAGATCATGGTAATTTCCATCTGCAAACACTTCAAGCACGTCAATTATCGTAATGTTGTTGGCCTTCAAAGGCTTACAGACTCCTTGCTTATGATTCCTTCTTCCGGGGATGAAACATCGTATTTTTTTTTTTTTTTTTTATTTGCTAGACAAACAACGCCGGTTTTTTTCTGCCATATGAGATGTAACCATAGCTCGTAAATTCCATAAAAACCACACAAGCATACTACTCATTCATACATTCAGTTAAAAAACTATGTACATAATTACACTACATTACATTCCCAGGTGGTTAAACCTTTGTCAACTGTGAGTAACAAAACGCCCCATCCGTTTCAAAACCAGTGCTAACCCTACTGCAAGTATCACCCTCATTCAGCCCTTCACACACAATCCTCTAGCGCTTTCAACAGGCTACTGTCATCCTCAGGAGGCAGGTGTGTCTCACCCGACCACCACAGCTCAAGTGAGCAGAGCCATCGAGGCACGGGCTCCAGTCGCAATCTCTGAATCTTTGTGTCTTGGCACCATCTATTGTCATTGCTGCTCTCTTTTCTTTTTTTCTTTCTAAGCTGTTGTTCAATTTTTATTAAGGCCTTCCGTTGTTTGTTTAAGTTGCTAGGCTCATTAATGTTGCATAATTTTGATCTGTTTTTTTCAATTAACACTGACTCTGTAATTCTCAACTGCCTTTCGTTTTTACAGCTCTTAATAATTTTAATATCCTCAAACCTTGGACATTGTTGATTTTCCAGACAGTATTGGGTTAATGCTGTCTTAGCTTCTTTTTTATTCCAATTATTTATATGCTGGTTCAAATTATACTTTAATTTATTCTTGGTGCTGCCTATATATGACAAAGGTGGTTGCTGGTTTATAGGGATTTCATATATTCCTGCTCTATCCAATTGGCTGATTTTTCATTTTTTATCACTAAATGTTTTACAGTAAGTACCTGATTTTCTACCTGTATGTCATATTTGCCACAAACTTTATTAATTTCAGCTGAAACGTTTTCAACATATGGTATCGCCCCTACATATTTTACTAGTTTTTTTTTATCAATCTTGGCTCTATTGTTTGCTTGAGTTACTTCATAAATCCATTTTTTAATACCTGTTTAGGGTAACCAAAATCATATGCAATTTTTTCAATATATTTCAAAAATAATTTTAACTTAATTTTCGTCAAGCAACTCTTAGCAACTCTAATAATTAAAAAAAAAAAATTCGTGGGCTTATTACGGTACTTGCATCTATGGCTTTGCAGAAACCCATTTCCAACTAGGTCTTTGTGGAAGTGAGAAAATGCAGAGTTTTGCTGGTCCTTGATAAAGCTAAGACTCGGCATTATCGGCACTTTCTGCATTCAGGTTGCTATTATTTTATCCTCTTTTAGCTCACACCTGTCAGTATATGAATTTTTCTATGTTGTTTTGTAGTATGAGTTGAAAAATTGTTTTTGCTTCAATCTCTTCTTAATAGGATATATATATATAACCCTTTCTATGTTGTACTTGGTATGAGTCAAAAATATATAATATTTTTTTTTTTGCTTAGGTCTCTTCTTAATAGAATATATATATCATCATCATCATCATTGTCAACCATTATCAATCCACTGCTGGACGAAGGTCTCCCCAAGTTTCCTCCACAACGGTCTGTCTTGTGCCAGTCTCCTCCATGTCACTCCCGCATATTTACGAATTTCATCCACCCATCTCCCATGTGGTCTTTTTCTGGGTCTTTTCCTGTCCCTTGGAATCCAATCTAAAATTTCGGCTGTCCATCTATGGTCTGTCCTTCTGGCAGTATGTCCAGCCCATTGCCATTTCAGATATTTAACTCTGATCATGATGTCTTCCACTCTCGTCATTTTTCGGATCCACGAGTTCCTCTTTTTATCTCTCCTGGTTATACCAAGCATGCACCTCTCCATGCTTCTTTGAGTTGTCTGCAGCCTTTGTATGTCTCTTTTAGTTAAGGTCCACGTCTCTGCACCATACGTAAGCACTGGAAGGATGCATTGATCAAACACTTTTCTTTTAAGACATAATGGCATATTGCTCTTGAAAATTATGCTGTTTCTTCCAAAAGCTCTCCAGGCAAGTTTTGTACGCCGATTAATTTCTTCATCAATGTGACCCTCACTTGATATCTGCTGTCCAAGATAAACATACGTATCTGTTATCTCCAGTTGTTCTCCATCAATCGATAAATCTTCATTTCTTGTAAAAGCATTGAACATCACTTTTGTCTTCTGAAAGTTCATTTTTAATCCCACTTCTTTACTCTTGTCAGCAAGTTCCTGGATCATACTCTGCAGCTCTGATGGGGTAGTTGCAAAAATGACTACGTCATCAGCAAAACGAAGGTGGGTTAGATAATCTCCATTAATCTTTATCCCTTTGTTTTCCCAGTTCAGTGATTGAAAGACATTTTCCAATGTGGCATTAAAGAGCTTCGGAGATATGGTGTCACCTTGTCTCACTCCCTTTCCAATTTTTATGTGTGTTGTATTTTCAAACAGCCGAATCTTTGCACTTGCATTTTCATAGATGTTATTAATAATATTAATGTATGCATCTTCAATACCGCAGGATTTCAGAGCCGTGGTAACTGCTGATGGTTTCACCGAATCAAAGGCTTTTTCATAATCGATAAAAGCCATGCACAATGGAAGTTCATATTCCCTCGCTCTTTCAATTAGTTCTCTCAGTACGTGGATATGATCTATTGTGCTGTAGCCACTCCTGAATCCAGCTTGTTCTCTCGGTTGAGCCATGTCCAGTGTTACCTTCAAGCGGTGTGAAAGAACTTTAGTGAAGATTTTATAAACCACTGATAGGAGGCTGATAGGTCTGTAGTTCCTGAGATCCTCAATGTCACCTTTTTTATGTAGCAGGATCATTGTAGCATTGTTCCAATCCTCAGGAATCTTCCCTTCATTAAGGCATCGAGTGAAAATTTGGGCGAGTACTGTTTCAATTTCTCCACTTGCTTCTTGTATGATGTCTATAGTAATTCCATCTTCTCCTGGAGCTTTCCCCCGCTTCATGTTCTTGATTGCATGAACAACTTCTGCTGGGAGGACTGGAAGAACTCTGGTACCTTTCATGATGTCTGGAGTACATGTATCATCCCTTTCATATAATTTGGAGTAGAAATCTTTCACTCTTGTCAAAATTTCGCCTCTATTTCTTGTTATAGAACCATCTTCTTTTCTCAGAGCCATAATCTGTTTTCTTCCCTTACTGAGACGTCCCTTTGCTATCTTTAGGCTTTGGTTGTTTTCAATTGCTTTCCTCACTAGCTCACAGTTGAATTTCCTTACGTCTTCAGTGATACTTTTTCGTGCTGTCTTGCAGCAGCTTTTTTTTGCATTAAATTACTCAAGCAACCAATTTGTTCATTTTAATAGATCGTTGACCATATTTTAAACAGTATAATAATCAACCAAAAACTCATACATGGCTAATTTTACCTCAGACTATGATTTGCACCAGTTGGCAAGTTCCACAAATATTTGAAGAGTATTTTGTCTTATAGTGAAAGATGTGGAATGGATATAAATATCCCAATATGTGTGTGTTGGCATACAGACTTCAAAAGTTCTCTTCCTAGAGAAATCTATTTTATCACCAGTACTGTATGTATATGTCCCTTTAGTTTGCCGAACCAGGTACCAGCTTAAACTTATTTTCTCTTTTTTAGGTTTCTGACCACATGAAACAACTTTCTCAAGTTGTGGTTAAATTAGTTGCTTTGCAGCCTCTGCCTGATTGGGCTCTAAAGGACCTTAAACTTTTGTCTCAGAAGATAGCAGATTTATCATAGTAAAAAGAAGGAAGGGGCAGACCAAGTGTTGTTATATTTATTACATCTGTTTTATATTTGTAGATATTTTAATAAATATGTGCACAAAACGTCTTTTCTTAAAAATCACACCCAACATTTGTAAGTGAACCACTTTTTAGCATAGTCCCTTACAAGTACCTAATACTAAGCACAGCTGCCAATTTAGACAACACCCAGAATTGCAAAAAGTGTCCACCAATGTTGGAAACCAAGATTTTAAAAAATTCATTAATGAAATTAACATGTGTATTTTTGCATGCTTGTTGGTGCAGATTACTATAAAAGTTGTAAGTGATAATTCTTCCAATTTTACAAACAGGTTTTTTTTTATTTTCATTATTTCTGTATTACAAAAATATTTACAGTTGTATGTACATTGCAACATCAGTCATCATTTTGTCGCAAGCCACCGAACACTTCAGATGGTATAACCCTCTGCTCAACTTGAACTTCTGTTGAAGAAAAGAAAATGTCATTATTATGCAGACATACTATTACTTAAACATCAATACAATTTAGTGATAAACTAGAGTTCATTCTCGGCATTTTTTGCAGGGTGGACGCCCTAGGGTTTCAAAAATCCCACCAAACTTGTCCTAATGCTAAAATTATGGGTAAGATATTATTTTTTCCCCTCTGGAATTGCACAACATACCTGTAGATTAATATAAAAATAACTAATGCCCTTTTTGACAAAAAGTTTTTTTTTTTTCTGAAGTCTGTGCCATGTTGCTTTTTAATGCTAAAATGAACTCTGGATAAACATACATTTATTAAATCTTTTGTACATGTCAATAGCTGCTCACTTAATATTGTGCGCATATATATATATAAACTATTGGTGTAGAGCAAAATAATACAAATATTTTTTTTTCACAAAGTATAATGCGATCAGGGTGATGGTAGTATTTTGAAAGAGAAATTCACTACTCCTATGAACCACTGTATATCGGAAGTTGGTCTGCAAATGACACAACTATTAATGCATTTAATAAGCACACTGTATTACTTTTATTACCTTCTTCAAAGCATAGTACAGTGAAGCATCCCGGCGCAGTGGTCTAAGCGATCATTCGTCCGAAAGGGGTCCAGGTTCGAATCCCGGTGAGGCATGGATGTTGTGTTTGTCTTACGGCACTGGCTCTATCCCTTCCCTGGAACCAGTGACCCTAAATTAGGGACGGGCGACTGCTTATAGCCCACTGAGTTGCTCACGGTGGTCGTTAAACCACCAACCAACAGTGAAGCATAAATCTGAATTTCAAATTAATTAAATAAAAGGTACTAACTGTTACCATGGTATCAGCCATCAGAATGCATATGGTGTTTTGCTTGCGAGTCATCTACGAATCTTTCATCACAGGGTTGCTGTCCTCTTTCCATCTGATCCTAACACAATTGCAGAAGATTCGGTTTGTTTGCATAAGTTTGGCAAAATATTAAAAGGAGGTTTTCCCAGATATTAATTCTGATTGAAGGGTCCTGTTGCAAGCTTGATTATTACAATAGATTCACAGAGGAGATATTGTTTCAATCTTGCTTATCTAGAAATGACTTTTGCTTCATTCCAAACAGGTGTGAATCCATCATCATCATCATCGACTGTTTTTACTTGATTTGTAATTTTTTGTGAATATTGCTTTTGTGTTCTTTCAGGCAGATTGATATTTTTTTTAGCCATTCCTATGTATGTGTGTGCACACACAACCACCTGGTGAACAAAGAGGTATAAAGTAAACCCCACTTTGATCCTTAGGTTGATAGGTATTTATTACTTCTTAGCTGCTGTGTTTTTTCTCCTTCTTATTGCGATAGTTTTCACTTGCACGGTGGCTAAGAAGCAATAACACCCATAAAACCTGAGGACCAAAGTGGAGTTTACTTCAAATCTCTTTCTTACCCAGGTAGTAATACACACAAATACATAGGGATGATAATAAAAAAATATATCAATCTGCCTAACAGAACACAACAGCAATATTCACAAACAACTACAGATCTAGTAAAAACACTTTTTGATGATGGGTTTACGGCTGTTTGGGATGAAGCAAAAGCCATTTCTAGATACACAGGATGGAAATAATCTCTCCTGCATGAATTTATTGAAACAACCAAACTTGCAACAAGCACCCTTCAATCAAAATTAAGAGTATCTGGGAAAACTTCCATGCAACATTTTGCCAAACTAAATGCAAACAAACCAAATTTGCTGAAATTTTGGTAGGATCAGATGGAAAGATAGCAGCACAGAACACCAACCCTGTGATGAGATATTTGAAGACAGCTCACAAGCAAAACACCATATGTACTCTGATGGCTGAAGGAGGTTCGCCTGGTTCAACATTCCATGCATCTTAAAATGCCATTAGCAATTTTTGCTTTACTGTTTATTTTATCCTGATTATAATTTACATGTGTACAAGTTACATTTAACTCTAGTTAGTATTTTGATGGGTGTAAAGTTTAATAGCTATTTGTCTTTTTGCCTAACTGTGTAATATCTGGGGTGCCTAGTAATACCTTCATCAAGTCTGAAACGGTTTCAGTGTTAAGTTTGTTTTGCCAGTCTGTTTCGATTTCCCTCACATTTTCTGAACCCCATTCACACTTGGCTGGTAGAACATCAACCGCAACCAAAATATTTCTATGCCCAATATGATACTGCAAATTTACTGGGCTCAACATTTATACTAGCTCCCTGAATTTTTATCCACTGGAGGTAGTGATAATAAAATAATGATTCTTAAGTTGTGCTAAATCCAATCCATTAAACAAGAAGCCGTCTTATGCACAATCAAATCTTTACTAGTTAAAACATACTATAAACACGAGATCTTTCGAATTGGCTACCAATTCATATTCAGATGTGACACAAGGGCAAGAAACCCACAAGTATAAATACAGTGTGTGGAATAGACTGACCAATTAATTCACAACCGGTAACACAAAATTAAAATAAGTAGACCCTAATCATAATCAATGTTCAGATTGCCACACCCCTTCTTCCTCCACCAAACACCTACACAATGTAGGGGGATTACCGAAGGGTAATCATTATTACAGCATCATAAGGCTCTCTGTAAACAGCAAACACGATTTAAGTCTAGGTGCACAAAGGATCTTGGCCTCATTCCAGAGCGGCAAATGAGTGCTACTTAGGCATAATCTTGACAAAGATGTAGTAGCAGAACGCAACTTCACATTATACTTAAATATTCAGTAATCCTGCAACTAAGGTTGCGGGATGTAGTGCCCACATAAATCAAATCACTTTCGCCTGGTTCAAGGTCTTTTAGAGGAATGGAATACACCCCATAACAGGATTCCAAAGGTGTAGTATCCCTGTCGGTTTTGATAATAGACAAAATATTGTTGGCCTTAACACCAAAACCAACTAAATGTTTTTTACAGATATTCTTCAAAATGTTGTTAACACATGGGATATACTGTAAAGAAGTGACATATACTGAATGGAACTGTGTTCCCTAACTAAGATTGAACAACAGGGAGTCAATAAACGGTTAAATAGCCTGTTAACCTCCAAAGAGGGGTAACCATATAGGGCAGCCAATTCTCTAATTCTGCATGATGAAGTTGTGATGACAAAGAATAGGTAACGGCTCTTCAGATCAGACAATGTAAAGACGAAAATTTTTGACTATTAGGGTGAGACGAACTGAAAGGGATCATGACGACATTTGCTTTCTGGACTGCCCCCCTTTCTCAACTCGATAGTTTTGTTGAATGCCTTTCAGCCAAATATCCGTCTATTTCCTTTACTGTTGAACATGAAAAGGATTTATCTTTAGCCTTCCTGGATTTCCTGCTTTGATGGGAACCGATACAAATACAATATCGTATTCTGTATTTTAAAACCGTCCTCTGAAACCACATTGATCCCTTTCAGTTCGTCTCACCCTAATAGTAAAAAAATTCGTTTTTACATTTTCTGATCCGAAAAGCCGTTACCCATTCTTCGTCATGCAGAATTAAAGAACTGGCTGCCCTGTATGGTTACCCTTCTTTGGAGGTTAACAGGCTATTTAACCATTTATTGACTCCCTGTGGTTCAACCTTAGGTAGGGAACGCAGTTCCATTAAGTATGTCACTTCTTGACAGTATATCCCATGTGTTAACAACATTTTGAAGAATATCTGTAAAAAACACGGAGTTGGTTTTGGTGTTAAGGCCAACAATATTTCGTCTATTATCAAAACCGACAGGGATACTACACCTTTAGAATCCTGTTATGGGGTGTATTCCATTCCTCTAAAAGACCTTGAACCAGGCAAAAGTGATTTGATTTACGTGGGCTTTATATCCCGCAACCTTGGTTGCAGGATTACTGAACATAAGTATAATGTGAAGTTGTGTTCTGCTACTACAGCTTAGTCAAGATTATGCCTAAGCGGCACTCATTTGCCGCTCTGGAACAAGGCCAAGATCCTTTGTGCACCTAGACTTAAATTGTGTTTGCTGTTTGCGGAGAGCCTTATGATACATAAATTCAAACCCATATGCTGTAATGATGATTACCCTTTGGTAATCCCCTCCCCTGGAGGTGTTTGGTGGAAGAATGGGTGTGACAATCTGAACATTGATTAGGGTCTACTTATTTTAATTTTGTGTCACCATTTGTGTATCTGTGAATTCATTGGTCAGTCTGTTCCACACACTGCTTACGTCACGCTGGTTTATACTTGTGTCACATGTGATTACATCTGAAGACGAATTGGTAGCCAATTCAAAAGATCTCATGTTCATAGTATGTTTTAACTAGTAAATATTTTATCATGCATAAGATGGCTTCTTGTTTAATGAAGTAGTAATAATAATAAGTTATTCGCTATCCACCATAACAAAAAAATATTTTGCACCTGTACTTAATGAAAAAGCAATAATACTGTAGCCTTTTTTCTGAAATAAGTTAAGCGACTGGCCCATCATCTGGTTTTTTAGTGGCCATGGACCACCAAAGAATTCAAATGCTGAATTAAGGGGAGATTAGCTACATTACAGAATTGCCCTAAAGCAGATCAGGAACAAAAAAAAAACAACCTCATCTATTGTCAACTGCAGTTTTGTGGAGCATATGGATCAACACTGTCCTGATGAAGCTGCACTATATGCACAGTTGATGATACATAAAAAGGGAGGCACGTTAGCACTTTGATCATTTGTTACCATTGAAACACTGTTCGTGAATTTTTGGTGCAATACTTTTTCATTCATCCTTGCAGACACATTTTTTTCCACACATCAGGGTTTGAAAAATATCTGAAAAGTTACATGCCCAACAGGGCATGTGCAGAAATTATTTACCTGCCCAGGTAGTAAAAGCTGGATTCCCAGGAGAAAATTTATCTTTTAAGAGAAAAATCGGAACTCTCGTTTTTTTTACATGCTTTGCGGGTCTGAATTCAAAATGTTCAATATGCAAAAGTGTGTATTTTAAGTTTTGAGATGATGATAATGAAATTGGTATTTGAGAAACCTGCCATGTTCCTTTCGTTAAAGTTTTCGCCCTTTGTCACTAAACACAGGGGGCTAGTTCCATGAACAGCATGCATCCAATCGCTGACCATAAACAACATTTAGCAGTGAAATGAAACATGACATGCGGTGAGTGTTTTTTTCTTGTAGTAGAAAAATTGTTCATCCGACACCGCTGGGATCGAACCCCAGAACTCTCGATAACTAGCAGAGTGTGTTCGCTTTACACCACAGTGCCAACAATTCACATCGCTATGCATGATATATCACCGCATATAGCGCTGTATTTACCACACATAGCGCTGTGAATTGTTGGCACTGTGGTGTAAAGCGAACACACTCGGCTAGTTATCGAGAGTTGTGGAGTTCAATCCCAGCGGTGTCGGATGAAACATTTTTTAGTTGCTATGCGCTGGTTATAATAACATGGACAGAGCACTGTCATCGTCTATTTGAATCAATAAGTCATTGTAAGCGGTGGACAAAGTTTCAAGGACTGGCCGATCGACACTGAACCACTGCTTATATGCTGATATATATGTATTTGAATGCTGCTATGATGGAAAAGCCTCTCAATATTATCTTTAAATTCTTCAGATTCTGAACAGTTTATACACTCTCCCAGGTAAAAAATAGGTCATGGAGGACTACAAATCAATGAAGACATACATACATATCACTAAGCTGTTCTCTGAGATTCAGATGTTAGCTCCAAAAAGAAATACAAACTACCAGATATTTTTACTTACTGTTGTCGTATCAAACTTCTCCATTTACAGCGATCTTGAGATACAACTCAGGCTTCACTGATATCCATTACACGCCATACACAAGATCTTTTATACTTCATACTCATAATCTTTTTCTCATGCAGACACTCCTGAATCTGATCCACCCATGTCTGCTTTTTCCTTCCTGCCACTTAGGCTAAAAGATTTTCTTAGTAAGCATCTGATCACTCATTCTTTCAACATGGCCAAACCACCAAATCATTATGGTCTCCACCTTGCTAACAACATTTTGCTTCACATCACACAACTGCAACACATCTACATTCGTCACACAATCAAACCGTGTCTTGCCATAAACCCCACGTAACGCATTTCTCCAGCACACAAACGACTCCTATGTTTCTTCTGCAGTACCCAGGTTTCACTGCCATACATCAGCGTAGGAACAATTACACTTTCATACACAGCCATGCGGGACTCTCTAGAGAACCCATCATTCCTGTTAAAACCTCCCAGAGCAGCTATGACTTTTAATGAAGAATTCACTCGCCTACTGCAGGTCTTATATGGATCAATTGGGGTTTCTTCCTCTTTACTCTGTTACTTCAAATTACACCCAGTCAGCATTAACTTGATATTTTCATGGATATGACAAATACAGATAGTGTTCTACTAGCACCCATCAAAATGCAGTGTTTTGATTGTAGTTCAGCAAATTCGAAAAATTCAATTTTAAGATCTGGATACTCAACCTTGAACTGCTCAAATGTTAACAAATAAAGGTAAGTAGATCACGCTAGTTACGTTAAGAGATTAGAACTTTTACAAAGGAAGTTCGTAAGCTGGGAGCTTTCAACCTAGTCTTAATTTTTCATCATGCCAATGGAGGACTACGATTGTTTCCAGATCATCGGGATGCAGAATGGAGATTTGGAATTGCAAGTCTTTGGGCTGAAAAGAATTTCCAGGCTTCCACGGTAACAGAAGGCAAATTGATTGTCCAAAGTAGCAATGCGTTTTGCTTCACTCCAGTGGGGAATTGCAGAAATGTCTTCCATTGTGAAAATAGACAAGGCAGTGTTTGGGTTGCCTTTCAAAACATCTTTCTTATGTTGAAAAATTCTGTGGTTAATGCTTCTGAAGAATTCTGGAACATAAAAAAGATGTTTTAAAAGGCAACCAAAATACTTCAAAATTCTGTAGAAGCATTAACCACAGAATTTTGGAACATAAGAAAGATAAAATAAGGCAACCCCAATACTGTCTTGTCTATTTTGACAATGGAAGACACAACTGCAATTCCCCACTGGAATGAAGCAAAATGCATTGCTTCTTTGGACAATCGATTTGCCCTCTGTTACCGTGGAAGCCTGGAAATTCTTTTCAGCCCAAATACTTGCAATTCCAAATCTCCACTCTACATCCCGATGATCTGGAGATCGATTCTAAGATCTGGCAATAAAAATTCAAACGTAGAATCTGGAAACAATCTTAGTCCTCTATTGGAGTGATGAAAAGCCTAAGACGAGGTTGAAAGCTCCCAGCTTATGAACTCTCTTTGTAAAAGTTCTAATCTCTTAACGTAACTAGCGTGATCTACTTACCTTTATTTGTTGTTACGTGTTTTGCCCATCATCGTCATGCTAAAATGTTTCATTTACATTACTCAGTACCAGTCTTTTCTGTACATGTTTATAACTCCACCCTTCACTGACACGATCCTTTTTTTATCTGCATAATTCTACTTATGTTTTTACTGAGTTAGCTGTTTCTTTATTTAAAGTCTTCACAGGTCTTGGGGCTAGGATTCCTTTCTCTCTGACAAGTTGCTTAGATTTTTTTACCATGTAATTTGGTTCCAATTTCTCCACCTCTCTGACAGACCAATTCTTAGGTATTGCACTTGTAAAATTTTATCCTCTGTGCTACTGATTTTTTTCTTTAATTCAGTTATTATATCCAATTCAGCTAAGTCAGAAGGCAAATCTCTGTTAGAAATTTTCATCACCTTGTGTTTTAAAGTTTTGCTTAGTTTTTGGGTTATTCAGAAGCCTTTTCTTTTTTTATCTGTGTTTTGCCAATACTTTGCAAGCTTTAACTTGAAGTACATATTGCTGTTTTTCTTTGATAATTACAAATATAGGAGCTTTGCTCATCATGTTCAGCATGCATTACATGTTTTTCAGCAGCAGCTGTACTATAATGATTGTAGATTCCTCTTCACTTTCAGAATGTAATGTTGATTCCAACTTTTTACTGCATTTACCACAATGTCTATTTTCCTCACTCAAAGTGGGATTTACTTTACAATCCACTGCAGAACATCCCTTAACTTTTTTTTCTTACATTTGAATGAGTTGTAAAAGGTGCTGTTGATAATTTTTTTTTTCAGTTCAGATTTCATTTTTCAAACAAGCCTCAAAAAAAAAAAAAATATATATATATATATATATACTCATCATAAAAAAAAAATAGTTGCACCCAGAAGGGAGCAACCGACAGGAATGAAACTTGGTGGGTAGGTTTGACATTGTGAGACATGCAAATGATTCAAGTATCACGCTCAAGCGCGCATCTGATGCAAGCATACCGGTGGTACGGATATCACCATAGCAGGCGTTGGTGGCAGTGGATAGAACAAGGCATACAGCAGCGACAGGAAGGGTCTGGGAGACCTAGACGAACCACACAGAGAGAGAGAGGACAGACGGGTTGTCCAACATGCGCGGATTGACCCAACAGCCACGATTGTGGGTATTCAGCAACCAGTGGTGCCCTCTCCTGGCATAGTTCGATTAGTACCAGCACCATTGGCAGACGGCTGCACAATGTAAGACTACAAGCACACAGACCGTTACGACAACTGCCCTTAACACCATTGCATCGTCACCAAAGACTGCCATGGTGTTGTGCCTGACAGTAATGAAGCCACTCAGAATGGCAGCGAGTGATCTTCAGTGACAAGTTTCGCTTTTGTCTTGGAGAAGACAACTACCGAATCCATGTGTGGAGGCATCATGGTCAGCACCAAGATGAATGGTTTGTTGTCGAGCGTCACACGTCCAGAAGGCCTGGTGTCATGGTGCAATTGCCTACGATGCCAGATGACTTTTGGTGTTCATTACAGGCACTTTGACAGCTTGACGTTACATTACTGAGGTCCTGCAACCAGTGGCCCCAACTTTTCTGAATGCTCATTCTGATGCAATTTTCCAACAGGATAACGCTTGTCCACACATTGCTGTTGTCTCGAGAGTTTGCCTTCAATGCATTGACTCTGCCATGGCCAGCTGCATCGCCTGAATTATTGCCAATTGAAAATGTGTGGGATGCAATTGGATGCGCTATCCACACTCCACCCCTACCGCACAATCTGCAGGAACTGCGTGAGAAGATTCAAGCTGCATGGGATGGCTTATCGCAGGACACCATTAGGAACCTGTACAACTCCATGCCGAGACGTCTGGCATGCTGTGTGAGCAAACATGGCGGCCTCACGCCATACTGAGAGGCACTACTTATTGCCGCCCGATGCCATACTGGGAGACATTACTTATTGCCATGTAGCTCAACAAATATTGCCCATATCAGTCTCAATGTTTAATCATTTATTGTTCCTGGTAACTTTTACCTTCCTCCCGAATAGCATTGCAATCCCACACGTCCTTTTGGGTGCAACTATTTTTTTGGCAATGAGTGTATATATAAACTTCACTCTACAATAACTTGCAGCAAGTTGAGATGATCTAACACTGTCCATTTGTTTTCCTCAATCTGTTACAAGCTCATCCAGAGGGGAGGGGGTCTTGTCAAGTTTAAGGGCTTCAGAATCATTCATAATATACGTATATAAAATTTTAGCTTCTTGCGTTTGTGCAGGATATTCTAGAACAAAAAATAGTTTTAAAGGGATTTCAATATGAGAAAAACATGCCTTATGAAAATAAGTGTACAATTTCTTATTAAGAAATATGTTCAAGGACAGTTGGTTGTTACCAAAATTCATTTGTATAGGATATTTAAGAGAAAATTCTTATTAAAAAAGCTTCATGTAATGTGTGTGCACATGTGGTAGGTATTAATTGATATGTAATTTCTTTCTGATTTTTATATCCCATGATGGTCCTAAATTGAGATTTACAGATATGGTACAGCATAAATATAAGAATAACATAAAAATCTAAAAATACCCCTTTTTGAAATACAGAAGGTGTGCTAAATTTCATAAAATTCTATGAGGGTCCGGTTGAAAATGCTATTTTTGGTGTTGACTTAACATGAAAAGACCCAACCACAATGAAAGCCCCCCCCTTCAATTTTAATAAGTTTCTACTGGTAAGCAGTATTGTTTGGTATATTCATGCTAAAGAATGAACAGTAACTTTTCTGAAATTCAAGTAATGCTTTCGTAATGTCAATTAATGATACAAAGAAAGAAAGTGGCTGATGTTGAGTTGCACAGGATATTTTTTTGGTGCTGTACTGAAAAGTAGAGTCATCAGATTAATGTATGTAACTTGATCTCTTTTTTACATACAGGGAATTAAATTATATGGAACATTATATTTCAATGGTAGTGAAAAGGTTAGATGCTTTGTTGAAAGTAAAAAAACACCAATTTTGGTCATTGCATCATTGTCCATGAGGAACTCTTTTATAATATTCTTTCTTTTGTAAAATTGAATTAAGAACATTTCTGGGTCCGTGGAATGGCTCAAAAATCTATTTGAAAAATTCTTCACTTTTCATTTCTTTCTCTCAAATGGCCAAACTATCCAACCAGATAATGACTAAATTAGGACAAGAAGATGCAGTTCTTTGGACGAGAGAAGAATAAGTGGTGGAAGCAATGAAATAAAAAAACAGCAAATAGATGGTTAACTTCTGTAAAGCCTAAAATTCAGAATAATAGAGCTAATGTCATATTTTATGCTGACCATACTCATTCTTTTATTTATTTTTTAAAGTTATTCCGGATCAAATACTGAAAGTCAAAAATGGAAATGTGTGTGAGGAAAGTTAGAAGAGTGGTCACTTGTGTCTGTTTTGGGGCTACTGGCTTTAGTGAAAGGAGAGAAAAGAACCTTGGAGCAAGCAGAATCCCCATGTTCCAATCTTGCAGGAAACGTTTCCCTATAAGCAATTTCTATCTTTAGATATAACGCACAATCAAAACTTTAATTTAAAAGCAAGATAAAATCTTTAAGTATATGATCTCTTATTTGCACACTCCATATTTAGTCAAATAAACAGCAGTTGCATTAGTTCATACGTAAATATTAACATAGAAATCATGAGCAAAAAAATGGGCAATGGAAAAAATCATTTGGGGGTGGGGGATAAATAATGTGTGTGGGAGTTAATACAATACATACCTTCAACTGTTTCTTCTTCATCACTTTCAAACTCATCATCTATAACAATTTCATCTGGATTTGTTGTCTTGCTCAGTTCAGATAAATCTTCTTCAGCAGTATCTTCACTCCTGGGAAATTAAAAGAATAAATACACAGAGATTAATTATTAACTTCATGATATCACAGTGCCTATAATTTCTATAAATACCTTTCTACATGATAAAACAAATGTGTGCCCCATCAGTTTTTATTTTAAATGCATGTCACTAGACCATTTTTACCTTCATTTTGCATCCAAAGGTTCACTTTAAAAGGCTACATGAATATGATATACATATGCTGAAATGAACTGGTATGTATGTATAACACATGAGTAATCATGGCGATTAAAATTTACTGCAGTTGCTCTACAGACCTTTTCACTGGTGATTTCATGAAACTGTCAGTTAAAAAAAAAAAAAAAAAAAAAAAAAAAAAAATCCTAGCTACCTAAACCATAGCTGTAAACAGGATATTTATGTGCACACACAAAATGTGTGTGCACATATATATACATTGAATGGACACATTATTACATATACCCCAATGACAATAAGCAAAACAGAAGTATCATGTCTAGTCATGTGGGACTCCAAAACTAGCAATGCCTATAAATAGAGTAGGTCTTTATGCACTGGAAGCCAGTCACAAAAAAGCAGTCATGGGCAATGGCAGCGACATAAGTAAATTTTATTATGGCCAGACACTAGCTACGAGAAAGGAAGGTTGTTCAATCACCAAAACTGCAGAACGGTTGCATGTACACTGCTTTACATAGAAATTGCCCCACCCAGAAAGAGGTATGCTACAAACATGCAAATCACAGGGTGGGTGTACCCACCCTGTGATTTACCCACTTGAGATATGCAAATCTCAAGTGGGTACACCCACTGGAGCCGATGATGTCACATGTTTGTTAGGTAAAAGTGCCAGCAGCAACAGGGATGGTAATG
The DNA here is from genome assembly GCA_039090855.1 of Macrothele yani. Taxonomy (NCBI): domain Eukaryota; kingdom Metazoa; phylum Arthropoda; class Arachnida; order Araneae; family Macrothelidae; genus Macrothele; species Macrothele yani. The sequence continues at coordinate 77,115,116 of CM077009.1, forward strand.
TGTGGTTACTGGTGGAAGTGGCACAGACATTTCAGATTTGTTGTTTGTGCTGGGAAACTGTTCAACAAAGGACAAAAATGTCGAGAACATGCAGTCAGCAGGTTTACCACAATTTGGATGCACTTCAGAGAGGAAGAACTGTAGGCCTGTGTGAAGCGAGCTGGTCTACACATCATATTGCTGCACATGTGCAATGGGATGCACGAACTGTTGGACCCTGTTGGCACCAGTGGCTACAGGAAGGTTTATATGCGTGTCAGAGCAGCAGTGGTGCAGTCTGACAGATGCCAGCACGCCTGGATTGTTCGCCATGCTGGTTCGTCACTAAAAAACATGGCAACAGATATTTGATGTGCTGTGTCATTGGCCATTGACGTTGCCATAATGACCCGAACTGTAAACCGAAGATTGCATGCAGCAAACCTGCACAGTAAACAACTGTTACGTTGGCGGCCAGCCATCACAGCGCTTGTCTGACTAGGTGCTGAAGTCATGCGAACTGGGGTGACAAATGGACCACTGTGGTCTTCAGTGATGAATCCAGTTTCTGTTTGAGTGCTGACGATTGATGGATGTGTCTGGCAAACACCCTGGTGCGCAGATGGATCCCGGTTTCGCTCACGACCCACACGCTGCCAGTCAGGCAGTATGGGGTGCTATTGTGCATGACAGCAGGTTACCTCTTGTCTGCATCACAGTCACAATGACAGCTGCACAATACGTGAATAAGGTTATGCAGCCTATTTTAATACCGTTCCTGAATGGCCTACAGCACCCCATTTTCCAGCAAGATAATGCTCGGGTATTCACACAATGTTTGCAACATGTTCAAACATTGCAATGGCCAACAAGATTGCTCGATTTATCCCCAATCGAAAACCTGTGGGACCACATTGGTCGTCGTCTGCAATCGAATCGGCCTGCGCACGATCTTGATGAATTATGGCAGCAAGTAAAGCGTGCTTGGTGTTCCCAAGATATCCGTTGACTGTATGACTCATTGCCACGCTGTACTGCTGCCTCTATTGCCATTCACGGTGGTGCAACCACTTACATATCCATAGTGCTGCATTATTTCATCTGATAAACACTGTACGTTGCTGAAAATAACATCAAGGTAAACCCTTATATATTCCTATTTGATGCTCAATTTCACCCGTCTATCCTCACTCCTTCTGAGTGGGGCATGTTCTGTTGAGCAGTGTATATACCAAGACTATGTGAAATACAACAAAACTTTCAACCAATGGGGAAAATGTGGCCATAAAGGTGCAACTGACTCTCGAGGTGATGGTTGGTTGGTGGATTTTAATAGTGCAAGAGCCGTGTTTGGTCAAAGAGTGCCAGACACAAGACCATCAAAGACAAAGAAAGACTCTCAAAGTGAGTGCAGACTGTCCCATACCATTACAAGGAATTGTGCTGCTACCACAGAGCAGATGATAGCAGAATTTTTAATAAGTATTCACAAGCTCTTTTTTTTTTTTTTCATGATGTGACAGGCAATCTGTCATATCATGAAAAAAAAAAAAAAAAAAAAAAAGGCTATGACAGTCAACATTTACATTGTGTCCCCTAGTTGAGTGCAAGGCACTAAAAGATTAGACTGCAGTTTGCAAAGGTCTATCGCAAGTGGGACTAGAAACATGTTATCTGGTCTGACAAATCATAATTTCAATTCCATCATGCCAATGGAAGGGTGCATATGTGGCATAAACTGCAGGACCAATTTGCCAAGTCTGGATCATATGGTCAGGTAGAGGCAGTTTACAGTTTGCGGTGCCTTTACATGGTCCCTTGTACCAATCAAAACTTCTGTCACTGGCACAAGGTGTGTGAACACCTTTACTGACCATCTACACCTGTTCATAATGATTTTCATTCTGCACTATAATGCCAACTTTCAACAGGACAACGCCACGCCACATACTTCCCAAGTGGTGACATTGGCTCCAGCAGCTTTTAAGTGAAATTATCGTAATTTGTGGCCTTGCTCTCCAGACTTCAACCCCACTGAAAATTAGTGAGATGAATTGGGAAGACCTGTTCACGCCTACCAATCTCCTCCAGCAACTATGGATGCCCTAAGAAGGCAATCCTCACTTCATGGGCAGCAGTACCACCTTGTCATTGAGTCCTTACTAAGATGTCTGCTTGCTATTGTGAGGGCAAAAGGTAGGACAATACGTCATAAGGTATGTGTGTATAATAATTTGTCCATCCAGTCAATTTATCATACATGCTACATCCATAAACTACCACACCACAATGACAAGGCCAGCATACACTTTCCTGCATGTGATATAAATGGATCAGATACCTACCTGCTGTAGTGTACCCACAACTGTGATGATGGGCAAACATGGTGACTTCAGCAAGTTCAATTGTGGGCAGGCATTCAGTGCAGGGAAGATGGGATGTTTTCATCTCCGTAATGCACAATGTCTGGGATTTCTGTGTGTGACTGTTGCATGTGTACCAGGGCTGTATCAAAACTGGAAACTGCCAGGAAAATGTGGTCATCAACAGGTTGCTGCCATTTGAAGCAAGTGCTGCATCTCTAGTATTATAACACAAAGGAAGGCCACAATTGAGAGGATAATGTCAGAATTCAATAATGGGCTACATATGATGGTTTGTGTAAAGACCATTTGGAATGCAATGGCATGACTAGGCTGCCCCTACTTCGTGAAAGAAAAAAAAAAAAAGCAGAGAACATTTTTTTAAAAAATAACAAGAATAAGAAAAACAAATTAACAAATGTATTGAAGATTACTTAATAGTTAGCACAACAATAACCATGACCTCACTGTAACCCACTAATGAGAGAAAGCCACCGGAAGATAGTGATTGCACAGTGTGACCAATATAAAAAAAACCTCACCTTACATAGTGATGATGTGACAGTCATCACAGGAGGAAGAACGTTTCTTTTCTTTTTGGCTTCAGTTTTGAAACTATCTTTTTAAAAATGTACTCCACTGAACAAAGTAATTCAACCTTTTAGGCAGCCAATGTGCCTGAACCAAATGGTGCACATAATTTCCGTACACCCCAAACAGAAATGTTCACATATAGCAGCTGGATTTTACAAAAGTTACGAAAAATAATTCTTCCTACTTCTCAGCAGTACTGACCATAAACCCTATCACTCATAATAAGCACTTGTTTCTACTCCTATATTTTTTGCTCTATGGCCCAACGCATGATGGAAAACGGCTTGTCCTCCCGACACTGAAATCTTGCTACTGGGTAGAAACAAGCAACTCAAACATCACCTCTCTCCCTTTTTTAGGTTCACTACCATTGTTATAGCCCTTTTAGCAGATAATCAGTTAGAAAGGATGGGTGTCATTATCCCCTAAATGACCACTCTGAACACAGCTAAGCAATGCTTTCTGATGCACAGGTTAACTTGTTCCAGCCAAACTTGGCCCACTTCTTAGACAGCAAATGTACCAATTGAGCTGGCTAAAGGGTTAAGTTAAGGTATCAAAAACTTCCCTTTGGACTGGAAGATTGTGGTAAGGAAAGACTGCAGAAAAAACATTGCCTTCAACATTATACACAGATAAGTTTTCTTTTGTTTTTTCAAAGACCATAACTTTTCCATGAAAAGAGAGATTTTTATCAAATCATATCTTAGAGCATTTTTAATCACATTCTAGCCACTGTAAATAGGATTTCTATCATTATACTATAAAATGAGGCAATATTCTCCATGGATCACAGAACCTTCTTTCTTTCCATGTGCAAGAGAAGAAAATGCAATGAAAGTTTTAAAATATTGTGGGATATATGAAAACCCTTCCATGATAATAAGTTTTGCATTGAACTAATATTTTTTCTAAATATATTTGTGGTAACCGAATTGAAGTCAAACTAATTCGGTACATAAAAGCATTCCCTGCAAAATTTTCCTATTCATGAGTACAAGAGCTAGTCCTACAAACTGTGACAGGAGACAACTTAATCTTTGATTGTTCTAGGCATCTTTACAAACATTCACAACAAAAATGTGAGACTTTTATCAAACAGGTACAGGATTGAGTTATGTTAAACATATCTGGCTAAAATTTTGTGGTATAATAAATTAACTAAAGTAACTATCCATTTATTAGCAATAAATTAACTAAAGTAGCTATCCATTTATTAGCATAAGGAATTGAACACACATTTTGCCAAGTTTTTTTTTGCTCATTGATGAATGGCTTTTTTAAGGCATACTGCATAAAACCAATTGAATACTAGAATGTTAGAATTTAAATATTTAAATTGTAAAATATATTTAAACTGTAATTGTTCCAGTATTCAGTTGGTTCTATGTTGAATGCCTTGAAACAGCCATCCACCGTCGATGGACAGTTACTTTAGTTATGTGCTTGATGTATCAATTCTGTTACCTAATAAATTTATTTCACTAATGAATTAAATGCAACTTAATACACTACCTAACAAAAAGAATGTCTTTTCCTCTTGGTAGCCTTGGCTGATCTCTGGCAGCTTCATCAGCCATTGCATTAGCCTTTGCTTCCAGCTGCTGCATACTGTCTGGTTCTCCACCTGCTGTTGAAGAAATGAAAATCTTCAGAATTATATCCAACACGAGGGTCAAAAAAGAAAAAAACATATCAGCACCATCTTTGCCATGAATCATAATAAATAATCTAATATGCAGTGTAACTTTGATATGACACAACTTAAACAGAGTACAAATATTTAAAGAAGTTCTCACTTTTTCTCCCACAAAAAACAAGCCCTTTTTTCTTAAGGGACTTTTAAAGCACCCCTCCACCAAAATTTTTTATTGCCATTACCATCTAACTACATAGATGGTAATGCATATGCTTTTACACATGACTTAACTATGCAAATCGAAGTATGCTGATGAAGTTTGTAATATTTCTCCAAAAAAGTTTGTGGATGTAATAAATTAGAATTTATACAATTTAAGACTGTTCTGCTGCTCAAATCAGATTTCCTATCAGACAGAATAAATGCATATGCAATAAAGTGTAATAAATTGTAAACGTGTAATTAGAGATTTGAATTTTGCGTACAATAGTCTCGTGATTTAAATTGCAAAACACCAAAGTCAAAATTTTGTGCTCAATATTTCAATTTTGCACTTAATTTTTTCATGGTATAACCGAATGATTGTTATTTGCATATACAAAAAGGGGAAATACAAATGTGAAATATCAGTACCGAGAGATGGTGATAGGTGGAATCTGCTGGATGTGTTTTATATACCCTGTTTCCTGCATGTTTTGTCACCCCTGTAAACTGTACTTCTATTGTTTTTCAAGTGACAACCATTTTCTCTTTATTTCTGTTTTACATTTTGGAGGTATCTTTTTTATTGTGTATTAAAACAATTCTGTTTTTATTTACATAACATTTTTAAAGCCATTTAAGAAACTAAAAACAGTATGACAACTATGAGGTGCTTTTTCTGTCTTATTTCTTCTTTACTTTTTTTCTCGGGCGGTCGTAGTGAGCGATGGGTTTGCCTCCTCGGGGCGCTCCGTGGTAACAATGGCACACACAACAGCAACTAGGGCCTCTGTGAATTTTGGAGAGGTACAAGCTAGTTCTGTGTGACATTGGCAAAAAGACCCCAACTCACTGGGTTTTGTTCCAGAAACCTTAGGTTGAATGACCAACTGGAACCCTCAGCTGTGGGTTAATCCCCCACACTGGTGTACTTACCTGATTAAAAAGACAAAAAGAAATATTAAGAATGACTCAAGTGTGGGATATGGTGGACCTACCACACCTGAGAAGGACGGTCCACCACGGAATCGACCTGGACTTTCTAAACGGCGTATGAGAAAGCGATCTCAGCTGAGTGAATGTAGGATTGGTGTATGGAATACTAGAGGTATAAATGGCAAGATGAGTGAGGTGATTGAGGAGATGAATAAGTATAGACTGGATATGCTGTGTGTAAGTGAAACCAAAAAGAAGGAAATTGGGGTAGAAGAAGTAAATGGCACGGTGAGTGTGTGGTCTGGGGTATTGGATAATATGAGAGGACAGGCTGGTGTAGGTGTGATTTTAAGTGAAAAGATGAAGAACAACTTGATTCACTATAGTTGCGTAAGTGAGAGAATTCTCTGGATTCGTTTGAAAGTAAAACTTCAGAGAATTGTAATTGTTGTACTGTATGCTCCTTGTGACTCGGAACCTTCTGATAAGAAGGAAGATTTCTGGAATGAGCAAAAAGCTGTTTTGAGCCAGTTTGGTGCTAAAGAAAAAGTTATAATAGCAGGGGATTTCAATGCTAGAGTAAGTCTGCAGAATGCAATTTCTGGCAATGTTCTGGGTAAGTTTAATGATCCTTGTATGAATGATAATAGTGAAAGATTAATTGAACTCTGCATTGAGAATGGTTTGTGTGTATCTAATACATTTTTCAACCACAAGTATATCCACACATATACTTGGGAAAATCGTACTCTTGGTCAAAAGAGTGTGATAGATTTTGTTGTCTACGATCAGCATTTGAAACACTTAGTTCTTGACACCCCGTGTGATGAGAGGTGCGGATATTGGTTCTGATCATTACTTGGTAGTGTCACGAGTGAAACTTAATGTTGGTTGGAGGAAAAGAAATAGGAAGAGACCCAGGATAGAAAGAATAAAGGTTGATAGGCTCCTTGAAGATCATCAGCGGTATTCTGACTTACTCAGAGAACGACTGAAGGATCTGAAGTCTGGTGAGAGGGATGTAGAAAAGAAGTGGGAATGTTTTAAGAACTGTGTTGTCACTGCTGCTAAAGAGGTCTGTGGCACCACAATAGTGGGTAACAATAGAGGTGATGCTTGGTGGAATAGTGAGATTGAAGAGGCAGTAAAGAGAAAGAAGGAAGCCTATTTGGGGATGTTCCAAATTAGAGTCTCTGTGGATGAATATCGCTGTAAGAAGCGTGAAGCTGCTAAGCTGGTTCGCCACAGTAAGGTAAAAGATAGGAAAGAGAAAGTGAAAAGGCATGAACTGGCTTTTTGGAAAGATAGGAAGTCCTTCTGGAAGTACATGAGACTCAGGAAAAATAGGGGAAACAAAGTTGTAAGTTGTGTGAAGAATGAGATTGGGGAAATGATATGGGAGCCCAATGAGTTAAGTGAAAGATGGGGTGAATACTTCTGTGAGTTATTAGATCAGGAAAGCAAAGATGATTCTGAGACAGATGCAGATGATGTCACAATGAGGGATGAAAGCACAGGAGGGATCTCAAGAGAAGAAGTGTGTAAAGCTCTAAAATCTCTTCAGAATGGCAAGGCTCCAGGAGTTGATGGCATAACTGCAGAGATGTTGAAATATGGTGGTGACTCTATAATTGACTGGTTAACTAAAATTTGCCAGTTGTGCTGGGAGTTAGGAATGGTCCCTCGGGATTGGAAGGATGCTATCATTGTTCCCTTGTATAAGGGAAAAGGTGATCAGACTGAATGCAAGAACTATCGTGGTATTAGCCTACTGAGTGCGCCAGGGAAAGTGTTTGGTAAGGCTGTTATTGAAAAAGTACGGGATCATTGAAAGTGTGAGATGTTCAGAGTGGTTTTATGCCTGGTAAAGGCTGCACTAACCAGATTTTTGCATTACGCACGGTGATTGAAAAGTATCTGGCTGTTGGGAAGAAAGTTTTTACTGCCTTCATAGATTTAGAGAAAGCTTACGACCAAGTGAATAGGACACTTTTGTGGAAGGTATTGAATGAATATGGTGTTACTGGGAATCTACTTAATAGTGTAAAAGCCATGTATGCTGGTAGTACAGCTTGTGTACGAGTGAATGGTGTTTTATCAAAATGGTTTCCCATTGGTGCAGGAGTTAGACAAGGTTGTGTAATGTCACCATGGCTGTTTAATATATTTATGGATGCATGCATGCGTGATGCCAAAATAGATAATAGTGGTTTATGTCTTGGTGATATCCGTGTGTGCAGATTGCTGTATGCTGATGACACTGTCTGTTGGCAGAGAGTAAAAGTGAGTTGCAGAGTATGTTGACTCGGATGCACGAAGTTTGCATGAAATTCAAACTGAGTATAAATAAGGGAAAAACCAAAGTTATGGCGTTTGAGAGAGGAACTGGTAGCACTGAATGTAATGTAAGTATAAATGGCACTGTGATTCACCAGGTGAGTGAGTTTGTGTATTTAGGAAGCATGTTTGACAGAGAGAACAAGTTGGATGGTGAAATCAGTAGGCGAGTGAATTCTTCATTGAAAGTCATAGCTGCTCTGGGAGGTTTTCACAAGAATGTTGGGTTCTCTAGAGAGTCCCGCATGGCTGTGTATGAAACTGTAATTGTTCTTACTCTGATGTATGGCAGTGAAACCTGGGTACTGCAGAAGAAACATAGGAGTCGTTTGTGTGCTGGAGAAATGCGTTACTTACGTGGGGTTTGTGGCAAGACACGATATGATTGTGTGAGAAATGAAGATGTATTGCAGTTGTGTGATGTGAAGCAAAATGTTGCTAGCAAGGTGGATACCAATATGCTTCCGTGGTTTGGCCATGTTGAAAGAATGAGTGATGAAATGCTTACTAAGAAAATATTTTCAGCCCAAGTGGCAGGAAGGAAAGGCAGAGGAAGGCCAAGGAAGACATGGGTGGATCAGATTCAGGAGTGTCTGTATGATTATGAAGTATAAAAGATCTTGTGTACTGCGTGTAATGGATATCAGTGAAGCACGAGTTGTATGTCAAGATCGCTGTAAATGGAGAAGTTTGATACGACAACAATAAGTAAAAATATCTGGAAGTTTGTATTTCTTTTTGGAGCTAACCTCTGAATCTCAGAGAACAGCTTAGTGATATGTATGTATGTATGTATGTATGTATGTATGTATGTATGTATGTATGTATTTTTTTCTTCTTTCTGTACTTTAACTTCAGAATTTCTTTAAAAGCTTTAAAAATAATAAAAGCTCTTAAAATTATTTCCTACAAGTACATGAGATATGAAGTTTTTTATCTGTTTACACCATGTGGTTGCAATGATGACAGCCATTGTTTCATCCTTGCTGTGTTCTCTAGGCAATACCTTTTTTAAAATCCTTTAGCAGAACTTGTTGGTCCATATCTTGTCAACCAGTTTTGGAAATTATTTATCTTGCCAGTTGATTGCTGATTGCCATTAATTACATTATGGCAATCACTCAAGCATAAAGTAATAAGCAAGGTAATTAAAATGGCAAAATAATCACAGAGGCCAGAGGGGAGCATATTGAAAGGGGAGGACTGCACACATAATATTTCCAAAGTTCATAGTGGTCATTTATTATTTTCCAACCAAATTAGGAAAATTTAAAAGAAAAAGGAAACCGCACGCATAATATATATTCCAAAGTTCTGGTGGTCATTTATTATTTTCTAACCAAATTAGGAAAAATTTTAGGAAGTGCTAATTTTTTCTTAAATTTTTTGGATGAGTGTGAGTCTTGTGGTAATCAAATCAGTCTTAAATCTAACCAGCAAGCAAGTTCAGTATATATACACATTCACTTAGTTTTTTTGGTTTTTTTTACCCCCTTTCTTTAATAGAGAGGTGAAAGAGGTTTCCAGAGCAACAACAACAGGGTTAACTGTTAATTTCTTTTGCTAAACAGATGCATGAGAACAGTTACCTGTTTTATTAACAGGTAAAAAAAAAATACAGCAACCAATGAAGTAGGTTATGAACAGAAGGAGAGAAGAGACAGGAGACAAACTGTGAGGGTTTTGAGTGAATGAACAAAAACTGGGGTTTAAATTTGTATGGAAAGCAATCAATGTATCTTTTGAAACAGGAAATTCCTCATTAAGGTTCTCTACAAGTCTACCTATATTATTAAAACCCTGCCATGTTCTAAGTGATTTCTCTCCAGAAATGGAATAAGTGCACTTTTACAAAAGTTATTGTATTTCCGAACAAATGTTATTCTGATAGATTTGTTAACTTTAATGCCACTACAGAATTTGGAGATTCTTTACTAACAAGGGAAGTAGATGGATAACAATCATCAATTAGATGGGGAGGCACATGATGTGAAATTCAGTCTAAGGCTTTCTCATATTATCACAAATGCTTCCACACATTGAAATGCCATTTTGATTAACCCTCGTGTAGATATAATATCAAACCTCATTCACAGTGCCACAGCAGCCTACCAAGTAACACATTTTTAGGAATTCATCAACACATCCCACTGAAATTGCTTCAGAGTTATTATACTACATCAACATGAAGTAATTGTTAGTGTATTATTTTCACTACTATTACATCAATATGAATAAAAAACTTAAATGGACAAATGTTTGCCTGAAACGGTTTCAGTAACAAACAGTCATACAAAATGCCTTCCGAGTATTTTTTAACACTTCAACTATCTAGGTCGATTATTAATAAGTGTGCAAAAAGTTTATCATAACTAGTTTTGCTACACAGGAAACAATGGAACAAAGAAATGTGTAGCATTCAGAAGACATCATTATGACACCAAATTGTTTCCTTCAAGTTTGGGATAGCCCACCCGACTGATTACTGCTAAATATTACCTCTCAAAGTCAAAACACAAATCCAGAATTTTTTTAATTGCCTTAAGCATGGGTGTTTGCGAGACCAGATAAAATCCCCTGAAAATCTTGCGGGCTTACTAGGGTTTTATGACTTTTAATTCAATGAGTATTTTAAAACCAATTATTATACCTTATATTATAATAACCCAATTGTATTATAATAATTCAAAAATGTATTTACATTTACCTTCTTTTAGCAATATTTAACAATTTTAAACATTTAAATCACAGAATATATTATGAAGAAAAATACGACAAACCAATCTTAAAACACCTGAATTATTAAAAAAAAAAAAAACATCCAGTTTCTTTTGTTTACTTGGAATAAACTATTAATCTGCCTTTCTTTTGCATTGAATTTCACAATAACAGTTGGAATGGGAAAGGTTCTTTTTTCTTCTTCACATACAGAATTGGAAGGTTCCTCAACACACAGGGATTTGGAAGATCTCTGTTCACATATGGAACTACGAATTTCTTTTTCGACATGAACTGGAAGGGATTTCATGAGTTTCTGTATTTGAAATAAGCACATCAGAACTACATTTTTCAGCATTTAAGTCCTCCTGATATGTTCTCCAACTTCTATTGATATTTACAAGTAAATCCTTATTAATTGAATCTGTCACAGGATTTTTCGAGCCATATTTTTGGCAAGTTCTTTGTAAGACATTAAGTCATATTTAACAGTTTGCACTGCATCCAATGAATCAATTTTAAGAGATGTTCTACTGTCAGTCAGAATATCATTCATTAAGTTGAAAGCACTTTCAACTAGTGGGCCGTGGAAGCAGGTAAGGCATGCCTTGACTAATTTTCCTAACATAGGATACTTTTTTTCATTTGTAACTTCATCTTTTAAGTAAAAATTTTTAGACCAATATTTGTCTATCGCACATTTAATATTTTTTTTTATTGGTATCACAACAGTAGAGCATTTCATCAGTAATATCAATGTCAGTTTGGTATAATCTTAATTCTGCACACAGTTGTGGTTTTTCAGCCTCAGAAAATATATGAGACAGATAAAAAGACAATTTTTCAAATGCTAACATAGTACTAGTTTTACCTCTTCTTAGCTCTGGGTCCAATGCTGTAAAACTAATAAGAAATGAATTTCCATCAAGTAATTTTTGTATTATATACTGTACTGTGTTAGTGTAGGCTTTGACCAAAGAGGTTTTGAATTCTTTTGCTATCACATGGTCTTTTGATAATTTTTTCATAATGGTGCAAGCTTCTGATCCAATATACAGCAACTTGCTGGGTAAGTGGAAATTAGAGTTACTAACATCAAGTTTTAATAAATCCTTGTAAGACACGCACTTTGAAATAACTTCTGGCTTTATAAAAAAAAAGTAACAAATTTTAGCATCGATTTATAAATGCTCGTATGTAACATATGAAGCATTGGTTTTTTTGGTTTCAAATAATTTAATGTACACATCAAATTCTGGTAGCACTGCTGTATATAATGCTATTTGCAATAAAGTTTTTTTCTGCAAAACAAATAATCCATTGACTATTCTTTTTTTCCAAGCTAAAGCATCCTTTGCAAGTTTTTGGGAATGTAAAGAGGAATGTACTCCCCATCTACAAGCTCTTTTTGAGAAGATGAAATATTTCTATTATCATACACAGCTTCGACATCAGAAAAATAACACTCTTTATCTTTTTTATCGACATAACAAAAATAAAATACTATAAGAACATCCCACAACTCTTTAATTCTATTTAAGACAGTTAAAATATATACCCACCTGTGATCTGGCCTCTTCAAGGGCTTCAGTTTTTTAATTCCAAGCACTACACATATGTTGAAAAAATTCTCCCTTTTGCGACAGCTTTTCATGTCAAAATAAATATCATAAAAAAATCTTCCAAGTAACTTTCGAAAAACGAAAATTTTTTGGCACAGTTATTTGCTATATGACAAGTGTCACCATCAATATCTAATAAGTGAGGTGCTTTATTTCTTCTTATTCTAGTTTCAACACCACTTTTTTCCCCCACGCATACTGTTACATGAATCCATTAAAATAGTTTAATTTTTTCCATGGAATCTGATTTTCTTCAATGGTACTGACAATTGCTGTATAAACAGCTTGCACATTGCAAGATACCAGTTTTAAAGAAGCAAGACGATGAACCACAACCTCACCGTGATCGTCATCGTAAAACTGCATTAGCATTGCAAGTATGCTCTCTTGTGCATTGCTAGTACTTTCATCCACATTTAAAGAAAACGTTGTGATTCTTAAAGTTCTAATTATATTTTCTTTAACTGTTCTACCAATTCCGTATTTTAACTTGTAACATATGGTAGTCCTGTTCATGGACAGAGATTTCAGCAGTTTGGTCCCGGCTTAATTCTTGACACAGCTCAATCAAATTTGGCGCCAAACTAAAAGAAAGAGAATTTTCAGCAATGAATGATGATACTAATACTTCTTGACGAGCTCTTCTTGTCATTATATCAAGTGGTCAATTACTGCTCTCCACCAGATCATCCGTATTCTTCGCACTTGCATAATGACTCAGGGTCATTGAACTTCACATTTTGAACTTTTAATATGTGTCATAGTTTTTGCATGGTTCATTAAGGCTTTATATAACCTTCTCCACCATATTTCAGTAATAAGTTGCCAAACACACAATAAGTTTGTCCTGCACTATCTATTTTTTTGCACCATGTGCTGACGGTATCGTCATTACTATCCGTGCGTTCAAGCTAATCCCATCGAAAAGCATTCTGAACAGATTCTTCTAATATGGCTATATCACTGCTAATATCAAGAAATTTCATACTGAAATTCTCTAAGCCGCTACTTGATTATCAGCGCCAAACGGAAAGGAGACAAATTCACTTCTTGCACTAGCATCTGAACTCTCAACACAGGTCCCTAAGGGAGTTCTACTGCGCATACTCAGACTTCTTCTCACCCACGACAACCGGAATACACGTGACACGAATCTAGCAATTCACGCTGCAAACATATGACTTATAGGTTCTCGCATTCAAAACCCTACTACAGTAGAATTCGGTGATCCAGGATCGCACCCCCCTCCCCCGCTGCTCTGACCTTTAGGCCTGCTTATTTCACCTTTAGCAAATGGAAAGATCGTTTAAATCAGAGGAACAAATGCCGCCGTCAATGATAGAGGAGGGTACGGTACCGGGAGTGTCACACAAAGCACATCGGATAAACAACCCAGACAGCCACCGTTAACGGCAAAGGGGTGTGTGTGATTCTTAATGGTTGGGGCCGGTGGTCTTTCTCTCCTTGGCACTGTTTATAATGGCTTTTCCTTCTCATCTGTGGCCGGCTTTCGGAGGAGAAAAGAGGTGCATGTGCTAAGCCGCCAAGCGTTCTCCCCTCCCCTTTTATGCCCAAGGAGACGAACGCTGGTCACCTGGTAATGTTTCATCCATGAATGGTATGCTTTTCTAAATCCCCGGAATTTCGGGGGCGCCTTGTTCGAATTCCCCAGAGCACAAACAGGCCTGCTCAAGTGTCCACGAGCAAATAAATACCAAAAAGTACAGCCTACAGGATTTTACTATTAACATGAAAAATACTATAGAAGTTAGCAATACACAGTTCTGCACCAATACTTTTTATACACTTTTCTTTTAAGAAAGTTTATGAACAAAGTAATGTACAATAAATAAGCCAAAAAGAGGGGGGGGGGTCTCAGTTCTTTGTTTCTTACCTGGAACTCCACCAGCAGCAGCCACAGCTGCACTCAACATTTGTGCAGACATGAAATTGACCTGAGTGTTATAAGTTGCCTGAACACTACGCTTGATACGCAGCATTTCTCGCATGGTGTCCTCATTTCCATGTCGGACTTCAAATTCTTTCCACGTCTGCCAGAACTCAGCAGTGGTCTGTATTAAAATAAAGATCCAGCAAAAGAATTAATGAAAAATCCACTTAATGAAGTAACTGCAAACAAATCAATGTACCAAGGATAAAAACTGTTGCAAATGTTTATGAATTTCTGTTCAATTAATTGTTTTTCTTTATGGAAAATGAGCCATAAAAAGGTGTTCTTATTTGTTTCAGCCAACTTCAGGGCAAGAATGAAAAACAATGATCACATGACATACTCTTAACCTCTGTGCTTTTCTGTTCATTTTGATGGTGGGAGAGAGAGAGAGAGAGAGAGAGAGAGAGAGAGAGTGTGTGTGTCTAATTCTGCAGGTGTCTGAGGTTATACTTTTCCCCTCTCCATTGCTGAGGATTTGGAAGCAGTGAAAGAGAAGCAAGGTTTATGTTGCTAACATAGATAGAACAGAAGCTCTTGTTTGAAGAACACTGAGGACTTAATCCAAACTCACCATGTCCAGTGCATAAAGTGTTGTCTACAATCGGTGCTTTAATTACTGATTCAACCCTCCTTTTTTTTTCTTTTTTTTTTTTTTTTAATGAACAGCTTAGATCTGCAGGAGTTAATTAATTCACAGCATGCAGAGACCTTTGGAAGCCCATTAGCATAATCAAGGTTTTCTTGTGAACTACATTCTCTGTTTAGTGCAGCAGTTGTTTGCTTTGCCTTTTTTAAAGTTTTTGCCAACTCATTTACCAGATTAATTTTTTTTGCCAAAGTTTTATAACAGTACAAAAAAGGTAATCACCAAAATTCTTTTTCCATTGCCAAAACAATTTTTTTTTTTACAAATTGTGAAGAATGCGATTGGCAGCACGACCCCTGCAGTGAGTTGAAGTGTTGGTTAATTTTAAAGATATGCTGGAACTGTTTCTTCAAAATAAATCATCTGCTCGTGACAGTTTAGTTATTCTATTGCTTAAGCACAATGCAATTGTGTGTGTGTGTGTGTGTGTGTGTGTGTGTGTGTGTGTGTGTGTGTGTGTGTGTGTGTGTGTGTGTGTGTGTGTGTGTGTTACAGAGTACTTGATAGCATTTATTAGTATTAAACTGATTTCACTGTTTTATACAGGTTACATGATACAGAACTTCAAATTTAAAAAGGCATAAATATTAATAATACCTTTGAGATTATGTACTATGCTAAGTCGTATATAAAGTGCTATGATGATTCTGTACCACCATCATCATCATTAAATTCACTGCTGGATGACAATCACCCTAAGTTTCTTCCACAACTCTTATCTAGAGCAATTCTCTTCCATGTCATTCCAGGATGCTTTTGGATTTCTTCCTGCCATCTTCAAGGTGGCCTTTTCCTGTGCTTAGGTACCTGATACAGTTTTTCAGTTGTTTAATAGTGGTTAATTCTAGCAATATGTCTATCCCATTGCCACTTGACGGTCTGTGCTTTGATCATGATGTCATTTTCTTGATCAGTGAGTTCCTTTTCCCATCTTTCTTGGATACACTAAACATGCTCTTTGCTTCTTTGAGTTGTCTGCAGCCTCTGAATATCTTTTTTCAGTCTCTTATCTATAAGTAAGAACTGAAAGGATGCATTGATTAAACAGTTTTCTTTTAAGACATTATGATATACTGTATAATAATGTCTTAAAAGAAACCTGTTTAGTTATGATACAGTCAACTTTTTTATTACGAAGAACTTCAGGAAACCACAATACACAGTTGAGTCACATTATTGTGACCACCTTCTGCTTTTGACGTCAACAGTGCGTAGCCAATGAAAGAACGCATGTCTTGTAAGCTGGCTTGGAGGGTATATACGGTGTGCTGTAGGCATCCTGAAAACATAACCCTCGTTGCTGTCATGGATAAAAGGAGTGATTTATCAGATTTGCAAAATGGCATAATTATCGGCTTTCGAGCCAAGAGTGGCAGTATTTCTGAAACAGTGCAGTTTGTGAACTGTTTGCATGCTGCTGTGGTTAAAGTGTATCGTGATTGGAGAAATGGCACCATTGTGAATAAGCTATGTAGAAACTGCGGAGCACCACGTGCCACTGATGTGAGAGGTGAACGTCGGCTTCAAAGGTGCGTGAGAGCCGATCAACACGCCACAGTGTAGCAACCCACTGGCCAATTGAATCGGGGGCTACCGGAAGTGTGTCTAAAATGACAGTTCAGCGAAACCTGCTGTGTATGGGGCTCTGATGCCGACAGATGGTCACTGCACCTATGCTAACGAAGGTGCATCGGCAGAAAAGGCTTACATTTGCACAGCAGTATCGGAATTGGACCTCCGCTGATTGGCAAAGGATTGCCTTCTCCGATGATCACATTTTCTGCTTCATCGAACGTATGGACGTTGGCATATAAGGCGAGAAACATCGGAGAACAAACACTCTTCAACCATTGCTGGCAGAACACAAGCTGGTGAGGGCAGCGTTGTGGTCTGGGGAATGTTTTCGTGGCATTCCCTGAGTCTACTCATACCTGTGGAAGGCACTATGGACCGAATTCATTATGAATCCACCCTTGCAGACCACGTATACCCATACATGCTGATTGTTTTCCCTTGGGCAGATGGAATCTTCCAGAATGACAATGCGACATGCCACACAGCTAGAAATGTCCAAGAGTGGTTGGAAGAGCATGATGAAGACTTCAAAGTACTTCCCTGGCACCCTAATTCCCCAATTGAGCACCTGTGGGACCACCTCGATCATGTTGTTTGCTCTATGGATCCTCCACCACGCACCCTCCAGCAGCTGTCAGCATGGCTCCACATACCTGTGAACACCTTCCAGCACCTCATTGAGTCACTCCAGCCCGTCTAGCTGCTGTCTGGGATGCACATGGCGGTTACTCTGGATATTAGCTGGTGGTCACAATAATGTGACTCGACCATGTATTTAGTTCATTCAAATTAAATATTGATTCCTGCAAATAGCCTGTCATTGGTGATGAAAGGGGCAAGTATACAGTGGTGGGAGGGTAGGGGGTTAGAAAGCTATTTTTAATAGACTTCTACTCTTGCCTGTGCTACTCACAACTAATAACATTAGAAATGAAGGTGCTGTCGACACAAAGGAAGTGAAGCAATAAATAGGGATCATCACTGCTTCCATGTTGTAACTGTAAAACTTTCCCTTAATGGGTGAAAGAGTTTCATACCATTGTTGTGGAAGAGGGAGGTGGAGAAAGGCCACAAGTGTTTCACAGGAGTGGTTTGTTATCAATCCTCCCGCACAGGGGTGGACTGGGCCGATGAAACTAGGCCGGGAATTTTAGTCTTGTGGTCCACTATTGAAACACATGTACCCACATGGTAACACCTCATCAATTCCCGCATGAAAAAATTATGTTAACTCCTGGAAAAAAGAGAACTGTTAAAATATGCATTATAAAAATAATTAAGACGTGAACTAATTTTAGCAGCAATTTAAAGTTGAAAGAATTTCAAAAATCCATTAACGATTGAATCTAGCATGAAACCATTTTCTAAAACTGGGTGTTGTACTAGATAATTTGATTTATTTGTCACTGATTGTCTACTGTGCAACGGTATTTGTAACACTTCCTTGAATGCATACATACAAACATATCACTAAACTGTTCTCTGAGATTCAGAGGTTAGCTCCAAAAAGAAATACAAACTACCAGATATTTTTACTTACTGTTGTCGTATCAAACTTCTCCATTTACAGCAATCTTGACATACAACTCAGGCTTCACTGATATCCATTACACGCCGTACACAAGATCTTTTATACTTCATACTCATAATATTTTTCTCATGCAGACACTCCTGAATCTGATCCACCCATGTCTTACTTGGCCTTCCTCTGCCTTTCCTTCCTACCACTTGGGCTAAAAATATTTTCTTCACTTATTCTTTCAACATGGCCAAACCACCGAAGCATATTAGTCTCCACCTTGCTAACAACATTTTGCTTCACATCACACAACTGCAACACATCTTCATTCCTCACGCAATCAGACCGTGTCTTACCACAAACCCCCGTAAGTAACGCATTTCTCCAGCACACAAACGACCTGTGTTTCTTCTGTAGTACCCAGGTTTCACTACCATACATCAGAGTAGGAACAATTACACTTTCATACACAGCCATGCGGGACTCTCTAGAGAACCCATCATTCCTGTGAAAACCTCCCAGAGCAGCTATGACTTTCAATGAAAAATTAACTCGCCTACTAATTTCACCATCCAATTTGTTCTCTCTGTCAAACATGCTTCCTAAATACACAAACTCACTCACCTGGTCAATCACTGCCATTTAGACTTATATTACATTCAGTACTACCAGTTCCTCTCTCAAAAACCATAACTTTGGTTTTTCTCTTATTTATACTCAATTTGAATTTCATGCAAACTTTTTACATCCGAGACAACATACCCTGCAACTCACTTTTGTTCTCTGCCAACAGGACAGTGTCATCATCAGCATACAGCAATCTGCACACACGGATATCACTAAGACATAAACCACTACTATCTATTTTGGCATCACGCATGCATGTATCCATAAATATATTAAACAGCCATGGTGACATTACACAACCTTGTCCTGCACCAATAGAAAACCATTTTGATAAAACACCATTCACTCGTACTCAAGCTCTATTACCAGCATACATGGCTTTTACACTATTAAGTAGATTCCCAGTAACACCGTATTCATTCAATACCTTCCACAAAAGTGTCCTATTTACATGGTCGTAAGCTTTCTCTAAATCTATGAAGGCAGCAAAAACTTTCTCACACTTTCTCTGATGTAAGAGCCCATACTTTTTCAACAACAACCTTACCAAACACTTTCCCTGGCACACTTAGTAGGCTAATACCACAATAGTTCTTGCATTCAGTCTGATCACCTTTTCCCTTATACAAGGAAACAATAATAGCATCCTTCGAATCCCGAGGGACCATTCCTATTTCCCAGCACAACTGGCAAATTTCAGTTAACCAGTCAATTACAGAGTCACCACCATATTTCAACATCTCGGCTGTTATGCCATTAACTCTCTGAGCCTTACCATTCTGAAGAGATTTTAGAGCTTTACACACTTCCTTGAATACTCCTTTTGTAAGTCTACCCATTATTTTGACTCATGAACTACCATTTTGATCCATGAACCAATATCGGTAAATTGTTGTTTTTTCTAATATAAATGTGAGTGGGACACGGATTTTCAAACATTTCTACAGAAGAATTGCTTTGTTCTCTGTGTCTGTATGTGGATAAGGGTATGATGGAGATGATGGACCATCAAAATTCTTACTAGGGTCTCCTTCAAGATTACAAAAGAAGGGTACTGGCTACCAATGTTCCTTTTGCTCCAAGTCCAATGGCATACGCTTAACCACAGTTAATTTATTTATAACAGAGTACTTGCCCCCACCCTTCCCTTGGCAGTAAATTTTTCACTGATGTAGAGAAAATTTTGCTTTGTAATTTTGGAGAAAAGGCCCAATATTATATAGATAGAATGAAAAGTTATTTTTTTAAAGATAATAACATTTTAGGTAATATAAAGCTCAAACAAAGTTAACAATTCTTATTCATAAGTACCAAAATAATCATTCGTTCTTTCCAAACAATCCAGACAAAGAGAATAGGAGAAATAGTGGGCCATCTCTCGAGTGGTCCACCAGGAAATAACCCAGTGGGCCAATACCCCCTGCTCTCACACCAGGGGTAGCTAACTGACAGTCAGGAGGAGAATGTTTCATTTAGCTTATGGCTGACACCTACGGAATGGTTTGTATTTAGAAAGAAGGTGACATATCTCTAATTTCATGTGTGAAGAAGATGGTTCTTTCTGTTACGTGCTCATCAATTGTATTATGGGCAAGTCGGAGGGGGGGGGGGGATACACATTTTGTCACCCTGAAATGATTGGCTGTTGGAGATATAATTTTATTTCACTTTAAAAGCTTGCTGTCATGAAGTTGGTTATTCAAAAAATATGTATAGCTATGTTCTTTATTTCCAAAACTTTGTTACCAGATAAGATAATAAAAATGGCAATATTCCATTTAACCACAAATGACAAAAAGTTGCTGTGTGTCGGTCTAGAACATTTTTTTGCAAAAATTGCTCATGATAAAAATTATATTGGGTCTTCCCAAATTTCCTAGTCACATATAAACAGGCACATTTAGACTTCATTTGCCAGACTGCACAACTTTCTTGCTAATAATCAATGAAGAATCAACACTCCATTTATTTACAGCTCAATGTCTGTCACAAACGACTTACGAAGCGGTCTTTTTATATATCATGAACGATGGCTGGAATTTTTAATGTTACTCAAAACTATTATAAGCCATACCTAGTTAAACAGCATATTTCAGAGTTGCACAGTTGAGAAAACCGAGTTTAGCACTATGGCATTATAATCGGAAATTATGATAGTAAGTCTCTTCTCAATGAATCCTACAATGGAGGAGTTGCACAAGAAAGGATCACTCAAGCAGACCATTGGTAGGATATGTAGGATATATGTTTTCATCAGCTGTAAACCTGGAAAAGAAAATTACGCAGAAATGCACAATTCTGATTTCCAGTTATCCTCAAACTGAACATTCTTTTATACTGCCAACATCACCTAGTCTACAAACGTTTTTTTTTTTTTGTTTTTTTATTCTCTCTTTTAACACAAGATTTTGAATTTCTTTTTCTTTCTGTGGATTATGATTCTTACATGCATCTGGGGTAAAAAGTTAATTCGAAGCAAACTTAATCAAAGACCTCTATGACTGCTTTTATATACTTTCAAGAACAAAACTGTTTTGTTTGCAAGAAGGCATATCACAAGCTAAAACAAAATGCATTCCAATGGATTCACCATTTTTTGCTGATATATAATTTGTAACATACTGAACACACTATTCTTCTGAATAAACCATCCCAACCAACCAACCAACTGGCTTAAATACTCTAAGTGATGACTGAATTTGACCACCTACGTACGACTTTGTAGGTCCTCCTTTCGTCCTCAGTACAGCAGCTATCCAACATGGCATCGATTGAATAAGATGCCCGAAGTTTCCAAGCTGTGTGTAATGCAACCTTCCATACAGGTGATTGGTGTATTCAGACGCCCGATATGCTGTTCCATACTATCCCACAAGTGCTCTATGGGATTGCTATCAGGGGAGTTCAGAAGCCAATCAATAGGCTGGAAGTCTGAACTGTGTTTCTCAAACCATTCCTTTACAACACTGAACCTGTGGCTCAGCACATTGTCATTTTGGAAAATACTGTCACCATTTGGGGAAAAAGTGCAACATTAGAATCAGCGAGCAATTAACGACAATGGGCACCAATCATACGCTGTTCCACATGCACCAGTGGTCCAAGTTCTTGCCAGGTGAATGTGCCAAACACCATGCAACCACCTACGCCGGCTTGCACTGTGGAAACCATGCAGGATGGATCGAATGCCTCATGTTGTTTGCACCAAATATATACACAACCATCCACGGAGTGGAAGTAAAAAATACTACTCATCAGACCAGCACAATTTTTTCCTGTCACCTGATGTCCAACTTGCATGATCTTTGCACCAGGCGAGTCTTCTGAGCTGATGAACTCTGGTTAGGAGAATATATTGTCAGGGTCGTATGCTGTATGTATCCCTATGTGCGAGCGTGCGACACATGGTCCTGACAAATACTGTTTTGGGTTGTATTGGGTAGTCCACTGTTGAACAGTGCTGTGTCTGTTGGTCTGTATGAGTTGTTGGACCTGGCGCTCACTTCTCACATCAACCTTTCATCGTCCTGTGCAGTTTTGCTTCAAGTCATTGTTTAACCATCTTCAAGCCAGTCCTGATACACTTTAACTACAGTACAGTATATCGTGAACAACCCACCAGTTCAACCGTTTGGGAAATCCTGATACACTTTAACTACAGTACAGTATAACGTGAACAACCCACCAGTTCAACCGTTTGGGAAATCAAGGCACCTGATCTCCAAGCTCCCACAATCTGTCCTTTCTCAAAGTCCAATAAATCCTTCTGTTTAACCATCATGCTCTGGATTTTACTACCTACTTCTCCAATCACACCTTATGTATGCTAAGTCAGCCAACTAATCGTGCCCTCTCAGAAATCACGTGGTCAACAGGCCACATCCACTCTTGATATTGGTGGTCATAATTTAGTGATCACTCAGTGTACGTAGATGATATTTTTATTATTTGGCCTCATCCCGAGCAACAGCTTCTGCATTAAGCTAATTTCATCATTAGAAGGTTTCATACCATAAAGCACCAACAGTGAAGAAAATAAATGTATATACTGTACTTTTTGGATCTCTTTCCCTAAAGGAACAGTAACCATATCATCTCAAGATCTGTGTTTCATAAACCGACCACAACCACCAATATTATTTGTTTCAGCCATTCACTTTTGAAAATTGCAAATTTGCAACCATGAAATCTTTTATTGACAGGGTTAACAGTATCTGCAATAATACAAGCTCTCTTGAAAAGCAATATGCAAAAACACTGGGAAACTTACCACTTTGCAAATAATTAAAAACTAGGAAACTTGTGATTTTGCATGGATTGTATCCAGCAAAAGTAAAACTCTACCACTAATAATGAAATTGAAAGCCTCCAACACATGCTAAAAACCTACAGTCCCATACATCTAGCCCCGCATGTCTTGTACCTCGAAACTCAAACAAATTCCCCAGGTTAGGTTTTCATTTAGCCAACAAATCCAAATTTAAATAATGGGTGATATAGAAAAATAACTTCCCTCATTCCTCATGGAGCTTTTCTTGTAGGACATTTCTGCAGAATACGAATGGAATAAAAGTAAGTGCATTGTGCTCTTCATCAACTATTTGCACTTATTAGATCATTTGGAAATTTTTCTTTCATTAAAAAAGTGCAACTGTGATTCTCCTTTTTGCATTCCATTAATCTGGAGATCCACTGAAAAAACAAAAACACTGAATGTGACAACATTGCAGATCTGGTACCAATTGGCATCATCCATTCTTAGTGCTGTCATAAAAAAAAACAAAAAAACTGAAGTTATCATCAGTCAACACCTCCCTTAATGAAGGATCTTTTACATAACTCAAATATGTTTATTTTGCAGATTTAACAACTCTTACATCAAAAACATTCTATGCTGGCTAAACTACAGCAATAAAGGAAAATTATGGAAGCCATAGATAAAAATCATAAATGATAAGATCAAGAAGGAGCACATTACACAGATACAATCTGCAAGAAATAATTAGTAGATAATTTGATATAAATGAATATGCTGTGTTACATAATGCATGCATAAATAAAAAGGACAAGTCACATTACCCTAGGGTCACACATCTGGCTACAGTGAGCATAGATGGCACGACTTCTGTCAATCTCACCCAACTTTCTCTCCAAATCAGCAAACTTCAGACACATCTGCCTGGCTTCATCGTCTGTAAGGGCATCAATAGCTTGCTCATAGATTTGGCGTGTATAAGTTACACCATAAATTTCAGCAGCTTTCCTTATATAAATATTGAACATCTGAAAGAAGACCAAAGTATTACCATACACTCCAAGACACTGGTCATGTGAACTATCTTAACTTTCTCTCTCACATATACACAAAATATAAAAAGACCCACAAGGTGACAAAAAAATATTATGTCAGGAGTATTAACTTCATCAAGAGTCACAACAGCACAAAGAAAATTAAAAAAAAAAAAAAAAAACTTACAGAACTAAGTACATTTCATTACAAAACATCAGACCACTGAATTGTACAATTTCCAAATATATACAGTAGTGGCCAAAATTGTGGAAACCTTTTGGAAATAGCGTATTTTTGAGGTTTGATGGCTCATACATAACACCACTTTTATTTGGAGTAATACCATAAAATTGTATATCAATGGAAAGATAACTTCATCAAGAACGTAATGCAATAACTTTTATGAAGGATTTTGTATTAGAACAGCAGTTATAAAGAAGAAAAGTGAAACACATAGAAAAAATGAGATATACAAAAGTTCTCACCATGTCAGTTAATACTTAGTTGGGTAACCTTTAGTGTTAATTACGGCATTACAACGCCTTCCCAAGGAGTGAACCACGTTTTTTAGTTCTGCAGCTGTTATAATGTGAAACCAAGATTGAATTATTGCTTCTATTCATTGGGTTTTATTGCTGGGTTGCTTCTAACAAGTTTCTTTAGTAGGCTCCATAGATTTTCGATGGGGTTAAAGTCTGGGCTATTCCCAAGCCATTCCAGCAGTGGAATATGATTATCTTGAAACCACTTTTTGCACACAGCAGCAACATGACATGGAGCTGAATCCTGTTGAAATATAAATGCTTCATTATCTTGGAAAAGATCCCGTGCGGAAGGCATCAGTTTGGGCTCAAGTATTTCATTAATGTATTTTTGGCCATTAATATTCCCATTAATCACGCAAATTCTGCCCACACCTTTTGATGTCATACAACCCCAGATCATAACACTAACTGGGTGTTTCACGGTACATGTAATGCAAGGATTCAAATCTTCTTCGATTCTTCTCTTTACGTATTTTACGCCATGACTACCAAACAGGGAGATTTTGGTCTCGTCACTCCAAATAACACTGTCCCATTGTTTTGCTGTCCAGTTAACAAGGATTTTAGCCCAGTTTAATCTTTTCAACCTTTGTTTGAGATGTGAAAATGACTTTTTTCATGGAATTCTAGCTTTTAGATCAAATTCCTGCAGTCTGTGACAAACAGTCCTTGCACTCAACTTCACATTGCATTGCGCCATTTCATCTTGTATACACCCAGATGATTTTCTTCTGCCACCTAGGCACAGTCTCTTAATTCTTTTATCATCACTTGCTGTTGTGCACCTTTTCCTGCCTTTACCAGTCTGGTTTTGTAGTGACTGAGTCTCCTTATACCTCTTCAAAAATTTAGAAATGCCACCTTTGGTTAAGTTTCCACCAATTTTTCTTCTAATTTCTTCATAACTGAAGCCTTGTTCACTTAATAGTACTATTTTACATTGCTTTCTGGGCGACCAGTCAACTCTTTGTGCCATTTCTTCAATTTTATTACGTTTTACATACATACATACATACATACATACATACATACATACATACATACATACATACATACATACATACATATCACTAAGCTGTTCTCTGAGATTCAGAGGTTAGCTCCAAAAGAGAAATACAAACTTCCAGATATTTTTACTTATTGTTGTCGTATCAAACTTCTCCATTTACAGCGATCTTGACATACAACTCGTGCTTCCCTGATATCCATTACACGCCGTACACAAGATCTTTTATACTTCATACTCATAATCTTTTTCTCAGGCAGACACTCTTGAATCTGATCCACCCATGTCTTCCTTGGCCTTCCTCTGCCTTTCCTTCCTGCCACTTCGGCTAAAAAGATTTTCTTAGTAAGCATCTCATCACTCATTCTTTCACCATGGCCAAACCACCGAAGCATATTGGTCTCCACCTTGCTAACAACATTTTGCTTCACATCACACAACTGCAATACATCTTCATTTCTCATACAATCATATCGTGTCTTGCGACAAACCCCACGTAAGTAATGCATTTCTCCAGCACACAAACGACTCCTATGTTTCTTCTGCAGTACCCAGGTTTCACTGCCATACATCAGAGTAGGAACAATTACAGTTTCATACACAGCCATGCGGTACTCTCTAGAGAACCCATCATTCCTGCGAAAACCTCCCAGAGCAGCTATGACTTTCAAAGCAGAATTCACTCGCCTACTGATTTCACCATCCAACTTGTTCTCTCTGTCAAACATGCTTCCTAAATACACAAACTCACTCACCTGGTCAATCACAGTGCCATTTATACTTACATTACATTCAGTGCTACCCATTCCTCTCTCAAACACCATAACTTTGGTTTTTCCCTTATTTATACTCAGTTTGAATTTCATGCAAACTTCGTGCATCCGAGTCAACATACTCTGCAACTCACTTTTGCTTTCTGCCAACAGGACAGTGTCATCAGCATACAGCAATCTGCACACACGGATATCACCAAGTCATAAACCACTATTATCTATTTTGGCATCATGCATGCATAAATATATTAAACAGCCATGGTGACATTACACAACCTTGTCTAACTCCTGCACCAATGGAAAACCATTTTGATAAAACACCATTCACTCGTACACAAGCTGTACTACCAGCATACATGGCTTTTACACTATTAAGTAGATTCCCAGTAACACCATATTCATTCAATACCTTCCACAAAAGTGTCCCATTCACTCGGTCGTAAGCTTTCTCTAAATCTATGAAGGCAGTAAAAACTTTCTTCCCAACAGCCAGATACTTTTCAATCATCGTGCGTAATGCAAAAATCTGGTTAGTGCAGCCTTTACCAGGCATAAATCCACTCTGAACATCCCACACTTTCCATTATGTAAGACCCCGTACTTTTTCAATAACAACCTTACCAAACACTTTCCCTGGCACACTCAGTAGGCTAATACCACGATAGTTCTTGCATTCAGTCTGATCACCTTTTCCCTTATACAAGAGAACAATGATAGCATCCTTCCAATCCCGAGGGACCATTCCTAACTCCCAGCACAACTGGCAAATTTCAGTTAACCAGTCAATTATAGTCACCACCATATTTCAACATCTCTGCAGTTATGCCATCAACTCCTGGAGCCTTACCATTCTGAAGAGATTTTAGAGCTTTACACACTTCTTCTCTTGAGATTCCTCCTGTGCTTTCATCCCTCATTGTGACATCATCTGCGTCTGTCTCAGAATCATCTTTGCTTTCCAGATCTAATAACTCACAGAAGTATTCACCCCATCTGTCACTTAACTCATTGGGCCCCATATCATTTCCCCAATCTCATTCTTCACACAACTTACAACTTTGTTTCCCCTATTTTTCCTGAGTCTCGTGTACTTCCAGAAGGACTTCCTATCTTTCCAAAAAGCCAGTTCATGCCTTTCCACCTTATCCTTCCTATCTTTTGCCTTACTGTGGCGAATCAGCTTAGCAGTTTCACACTTCTTACAGCGATATTCATCCCCAGAGACTCTATCTTGCAACATCCCCAATTAGGCTTCCTTCTTTCTCTTTACTGCCTCTTCAATCTCACTATTCCACCAAGCATCACCTCTATTGTTACCTACTATTGTGGTGCCACAGACCTCTTTAGCAGCAGTGACAACACAGTTCTTAAAACATTCCCACTTCTTTTCTACATCCCTCTCACCAGACTTCAGATCCTTCAGCCGTTCTCTGAGTAAGTCAGAATACTGCTGATGATCTTCAAGGAGCCTATCAACCTTTATTCTTTCTATCCTGGATCTCTTCCTATTCCTTTTCCTCCAACCAACATTAAGTTTCACACGTGACACTACCAAGTAATGATCAGAACCAACATCCGCACCTCTCATCACACGGGTGTCAACAACTAAGTGTTTCAAACGCTGATCGTAGACAACAAAATCTATCACACTCTTTTGACCAAGAGTACGATTTTCCCAAGTATATGTGTGGATATACTTGTGGTTGAAAAATGCATTAGATACACACAAACCATTCTCAATGCAGAGTTCAATTAATCTTTCATCATTATCATTCACACAAGGATCATTAAACTTACCCAGAACATTGTCAGAAATTGCATTCTGCACACCTACTCTAGCATTGAAATCCCCTGCTATTATAACTTTTTCTTTAGCACCAAACTGGCTCAAAATAGCTTTTAGCTCATTCCAGAAATCTCGTTTCTTATCAGGAGGTTCCGAGTCACAAGGAGCATACACTACAACAATTACAATCCTCTGAAGTTTCACTTTCAAACGAATCCAGAGAATTCTCTCACTTACGCAACTATAGTGAATCAAGTTGTTCTTCATCTTTTCACTTAAAATCACACCTAACCAGCCTGCCCTCTCATATTATCCAATACTCCAGACCACACACTCACCGTGCCATTCACTTCTTCTACCCCAATTTCCTTCTTTTTGGTTTCACTTACACACAGCACATCCAGTCTATACTTATTCATCTCCTCAATCACCTCACTCATCTTGCCATTTATACCTCTAGTATTCCATACACCAATCTTACACTCACTTAGCTGAGAGCTCTTTCTCAAACGCCGTTTAGAAAGTCCAGGTCGATTCCGTGGTGGACCGTCCTTCTCAAGTGTGGTAGGTCCACCATATCCCACACTTGAGTCATTCTTAATATTTCTTTGTGTTTTTAATGAGGTAAGTACATCAGTG
The DNA here is from genome assembly GCA_039090855.1 of Macrothele yani. Taxonomy (NCBI): domain Eukaryota; kingdom Metazoa; phylum Arthropoda; class Arachnida; order Araneae; family Macrothelidae; genus Macrothele; species Macrothele yani. The sequence continues at coordinate 77,143,865 of CM077009.1, forward strand.
TGGGGGATTAGCCCACAGCTGAGGGTTCCAGTTGGTCATTCAACCTGAGGACTCTGGAACAAAACCCAGTGAGTCGGGGTCTTTTCGCCAATGTCACACAGAACTAGCTTGCACCTCTCCAAGATTCACAGAGGCCCTAGTTGTTGTTGTGTGTGCCATTGTTACCACGGAGCGCGCCGAGGAGGCAAACCCATCACTTACTACGACCGCCTGCTCACTATTATGTTTTACAAGCTCACTAAATGAAAGAACACACACACACACACACACACACACACACACACACACACACACACACACACACACACACACACACACACACAAAACCAACTTGATAACAATCACATAACACACTGACAAATGTTCTTCTCTCAGCTCCAATACATGGCATCAATAGCTGAATCCTGCTATGACCTGATTGGCTCTCTAATAACTCATGCTCATTGTCTACATTCAAATGAAGGAAAGCTACTTCATATCAACCTAAGCAAGTTGTGCTTCCTTTTTCTGGTTATTTTGCTATAACTTTTCATAGAATACAAATAATTGAACAAACTTTGTTGCATTGCATTCTTGATGAAATTATCTTTCCATTGATATATAATTTTATGGTATTACTCCAAAAAAATGTGGTGTTATGTGCCATCAAACCTCAAAAATACACTTTTTTCAAAAGTTTCCACAATTTTGGCCACTACTGTATATTTACGCATAAACAATATAACCGCTCCTCAAAAAGCTGCATACAAAAACTATTTGAACCTAACTGCTTTGAATCTGAAGCAAATTTAGAGGATTTGAATCACATCAATATACCAGGGTGAGTCAAAAGTTCACTTTGTTTGCAGCTAAAAAGTTAAATGATGCAAGAAAACCATATTCATTAATATCTTTCTGCAAAGTACAGGCTGTTGTTCCTTATTGTCCTTTGCCAACATTCCACTAGGGCAACAATCCCACAGCAGTACCAGGCAGGAGGTTTCAAGGACAAAACTTTTGGATGCCACATTCCACATCCACCATGGAAGCTAAGTGCCATTTTTGTAGGAAATTAGCCATGAAGCAAAACAGGTGGTTGTTGGATTAGGGGAGAGCCTATGAACTGCTTGGTTGCAACATGGGCGTCAAAGTTCACTTTCTTCATGCTCATCTAAATTACTTTCCTAACAATCTTGGTGATTTTTTTTATATGATGGCTGACTATTGTTGGATGTTGAACAGAGACTGGACAGATGCACACTGAAGACAATCCAAAAAGAGGAAGTTTGAAGGGGAGCCCAGTGGCGAATGTTAGGTATGTTTGCTTTTGATTATGTTTATCTATTCCTTAAACAATCATTCCGCCCCTCCAGAGAACATTTTCACAGGTTACAAACGTTGCCATATAGCAATGTCATTAAAACATAACGTTTTTTTTTTTTAATTTTCACATTTCCGTCTTTTGTGAAAAAACCTGATGTGATACGGAATTTTGAAGGTCATTTTCGGAATCTGCGCAAAAAATCCATTCAGATACACCTATTCATTTGAAAACAACAGAAAAAAGGTGAAAAATTGCAGATCAGTTTAATCTTTCAATGAACCAACAGGATCATTGTTGTTCTTAACCTCTTCCCTGAACAGAGAAGTTAATAGATCCCATTGCTGCAATAATCGTTTTAGACATTGACCCAAAGAGAGCCAACAAGTAGAGACATGTTTCAGAATCTTCCTTACTTCCGTGTCATGCATTGATTGAAAATGTTTGAGTTTAATTTTCCATTTAGAACTTCTTTCCAAGTAATAATATATGTCGATCAAATATTCATCAACTTTATCAGGAAAACATTCTGCACCTTTCTCTGTAGTCAAATTTATCAAATGGCAAGTGCACCTGATGACAATCAAATGCTCAATCTGGCCTTTCAAAGTACCTGCAACACCTGTTTTCATGCCCACCATGACAAGAGCATTATCTGCCCCAAGGGCTAAACGATTTTGTAATGAAATACCATGCTTGTTTAGAGTATCCAAAATGAGATGTGCAATATTATAGCCAATAGCATCCCTATCCAATACTGATACTGACAACAAAGTACTTTCAATTTCCAAGTTCTGCTCATTGTAATAAGAAACCAGGATTGGAAATAACTTACTATCACTTTTGTTGCTTCCATCTGTTGCAATAGAGAACAGCTCTTTCTTCAATATGGCAACAACAGATTATTTTTCCATCTCACCCATTTCACCAGTAATCGCCGTTATCTTGGTTCGTGCAGCACCATATTTTTTTGCAATATCACTGTCAGAGAGCATTTTTCGAAATAATGGTGCTGTATGATCTGTACAGGTGATTGGAAGATTGTGTTCCACAAGAAATGCCGTAAATACATCTCTGCACGTATAACACTGTCATCTTGAGCATGAAATTCAATCTTTTTATTCTGTTCAATCACCTGGGCAAAATCCTTGTGTTTTTGTCCCTTCAAGTGTTTCACAATATCACTCTTTCCACCATGAAGAATAGAAATGTCGGAGCGGCAATCTGTACAAAACACATATGCACTTCCCTTTCTAGAAGCAATAATAGATAGAAAATCTTGAGTGTAGGACTTGTTAATAAATAAAACTAGTTGCATATTTTCTTTTCGACATTGCAATCTATCGCGAGAGTACATCAGTAGTGAAATCATGAAACAAAAACAAAACAGCCAGAGCGCTGTTGTTGCCAACTACTAAAATGTTCTGGAGTAAAAAAATAATAATAATAATAATAATAAATAAATAAATAAATAAAGCATGCGAAAATCAACCCTCTCTACTGAAACTCGTTTTCAGGTACGTTGATTCCGCAAGATAATGAAAACGTAAAATGGCCCACATGTTGTGATTTTTACAAATAAAATAGCAGTCAACTGTTTTTCGTTTCTTCTTTAGGTTATGCACGAAGGCAACAAAAAGCATCAAACTAACATCGCCTTTCGTTACAAGGCGAGGCCAACTGTAACTACTCCTTTTTGTCGTTAAGTGAATTCGCTGCAACTCAAGTGTTTATCATCTCTTAGAATGCACACGGCTTTGTTGAGGTGAGGGGTTGAAAGAAAAAACTGCAAGGAGAATGCAGGGTAGTCCCCATCGGTCAATCAATTACTGACTTTCATCGGCATTCTAGTGCCAGAGAGGGTGAACTCTTTGCTGAACGCGTCATGCAATCGGACTGGGAGAAAAAAATTTAAAGCACATTTTTTTCCGATTTTTAGTATAAGTGAGTAAAATTTTTGCAGTTAATGAGATGTTACAACATAAATTTCAGTTTTAATTTTTGCCAGAATCCCTCAAAAACTTTAGAAGTTACGCATTAATTTTCTTCCCCAATTTTTATTACTACGCATCAATTAACTACTTTTTTTTTTTTTTGTTAAACATACCTGCAGTTTTTTCCTTTAAAGCTTTTCTTTCTTTCCAAACCGGAGTTTCAACAAGTGTTTATTTACTATGTATTTTGGAGGAACATGGAGTTTATTATTATTATTTTAACTTCAGAAAAAGATTTATATATATAGCGTTTGATATCGACACACTTTTTACCTCATTCACACATCCTTACCACAAAATGGAATTAATGAAGACAAAGGTATCTGTCAAAACAAATGTGGAAGTGTCAAGCTTTCTTCTTGGTTGGAGGTTTACTGACCACAGTGAGCATCTCAGTGGGCTATAAGCAGTTGCCCATCCCTAATTTAAGGCCACTGGTTCCAGGGAAGGGAGACAGTCAGCGCGGTAAGACAATACAATATCCATGCCCCACTGCATTTCAAACCCGGACCTATCTCGGAAAATTTGTTGGAAGCCGGCACTTAGTTTCACAACTTTATTATGCAGCAAAGACAATAACAGCTAATATGTAAAGAAGAAACAAATTGCCAAAGATATGACATAAAATTCAACATTAAAAACTGCGAAAGTGGCGTAATGCAAAAGAAAAATCTTCCGCAAAAAGTAAGCGAAAGAAAAGAGAGAAAAAAAAAAACAATTTCAAACTAAGTATACACAAAATGCTATAATAGAAGATTAAACAATTAAAGCTGACAATAACAGATTTGCAATTAGAGATGAACAAAGGAGCACATTAATCTTCTACAAAATGCGACGAAGAAGGGAAAAGAGACAAACATGGTGCAAAACAAGAAATAAAAATCTCTACGCTAAAGCAAAACTGAAAAGCACTCCGCGAAACTCTGAAGAAAACATAAACAGAGCCTCGCAGCTAAGACCGGGGAGACGTGAAAAGATAAATAGGTCACAGCTGGCACGAGAGTGTGTTTGTAACCAGCAGAAGGAAGAAACCAGCGGGAGCACGCACAGATGTTCCCAAAAGCATTGTTTCGTAGCAACATAAAATAGACAACTGCACCACCAAGGGCGGCTTTCTTTTTGCAGATATGAGGAGAGGAAAAGTACAATAGGATACTGATGACTGTAAATGCCATCTTGCATCAACGCAGAAAGAAAAAGATTTCACAGGCGGTTTGAAATCATTTTCTTCTGCGTTGACCCAAGGCGGTGGTTGATGGAATTTCGACCATCGTAACGGGTAATTATCAGCAAAAATTGGAAGAATTTGACATTTATCTGGAGGGCAGGAGGGATGGCTGAAAATCTGGAGTCTCCCGCCTAAATCTGAAGAGTTGGCACGTCTGCTGATATGTATCAGCAAATGGGGAAAAATTCCTAATGCCATCAAAGGTTCTCTCCCTTTCTTCAAACATCTTTCCCTAAATTAGGAGTCATCCATCCCTAATTTAGAGAAACTGGTTCTACAAAAGGGAGAGAACCAGAACCAAAGACAAAAAAACTGACAATATGAATAAATATTTAATTTTCAAAGAATACAATAATCACTAACATGCTATCTCATTTGCGTAGAAATCTCTTAAGTCACATAGAGTATAGTTGCTGATCTCATTTCTTTGTCAAAAAATAAAGCTCTCTCTCTCTCTAACACACACACAAGAGCAAACACAGCACCCATGTACTACTCAGGACTATGCAGAGTCCTTTTGATTAATCTTCATGTATGTATAAATTGCTGTCTGTGCTTAAGATGCATAATTCTGAAAACAAAAATTATTGTGAGCGTAAAATCTCAAAAATTATCTGTATGCTTAGTATGTGTACTACCTTACCTCACACTGTTCACTTGGTAAAACAGCTCTGGTGGCACGATCATAAATAGCCATTGCATGACGGGCTAAACCATGCTCCTCTTCCAATTTTGCATATAATAAATAAAGTGCTGCAAATGTATGGAGGGAAAATGTTAACATCCAAGCAAAATAAAAATACCCACATGACAAGAAAAAAAAACTAGCATACAAAAGGAATTAAATTTAATTTGCATTACACATTTTAATGCCAACAAAATTATCAGCTTATAACTGAATAACAACTCTGCCATCAATTTAAAATATTTATATATCTCACTAGTTCATCACTATTTAGAATTTTTACGTACAAATCTTCATTAAATTCACAGTATTTGAGAGGAGGCATACAACTAAACATAAAGATCCCATGTTTAAAAGGATATAGAAACAGAACACAAGAAGAAAAAACTAATGTAGAGCAAAATTTAGTAATGTAGAGCAAAAATTTTGGCACTTGTTTCATAAGTGTGCAGTTAATACGCAGAACAGAAATTTTTTGTTTTTGCAAAATCTTGCTCTGATGTAAGAGGTTTGCTGAAACCGCTATTAATAAAAAAAAAAAAATAAAAAATAAAAATAAAAATAAAAAAAAATACTGTGAAAGCCTCTTAATTGGGATATACAGGGATAAGGCAATTAACAGGGTTCGTACTCTTTTTTGGGGAAAAAATTCAAGGACTTTCCAGGCCTTTTCCAGGCCATATACAAAAAATTCCAGGATGAATATTACGCTTTACAGTATCATGCTCACATTATTTTTTAAAAGCAATTTCAGTTTTAAGTAATAAAAATGATGAAAGATGCAAATGAATGAGTGTGCTTTTTTACCCATTACATTTCTTTTTAATGTTTTTAATTGGCGAATTACCCAATAATGCTAAATTGAATCATGATGCAATTACCACAAGGCTATTCAGAAAATCCTTTCCCTCAATCAGAAAATGATTAATTCAATCAGTCATTTTAGCTGCATCACTATTCTGCACTATCTTCCATGTAATCAGACTATTATTGATAACAACTGAAATTATTATAAAATAAAGTGAGGGCAGATTCAGAATTTAAGAATGGGGAGGGCGCACGTCTAACAGAGGACTGGTAAAAAAATCTCTGAGATTTATTTCCTCCAAAAAAACACGGTGGTAAAACATGGAGGACCCATAAAGGGGAGATGGGGTGCTTGCCTCTCAGAGTACATCACAAACAGCAGTTCTGAAGTACTGCTGTGTGGATCACTGAAAAGTTCGGGCAAATGTAAGACAAAACGTGGAGTTGCAAATCCATAAGTGAAAAAGTGTGATGTCTGAAAACAAGAAACGTGAGACAAAGCAAAGCACTTATCTACTTACTCAACCTCCCCCCTTTTTTGAAATGGGGCATGTGCTTGTTATGCCCACAGGTGGATTCAAGTCTCAAATCTTTCATACTTACCCAGCTGGAGAGTGGACGTAGGGCTTCAAGCTTGGAGAATGAATACTGCTCTTATATCTATGCCTTTGAATTTAATTTCGACCATTTTCAACAGGGTAGGTTCCTAGGTTGTACCTAACAGCATACTAAAATTTCGCCAAAATCCAACCCCTTTTACGGAAAAAACCAAAGCATAAACGTTTCTGCAACCTACAGTTCGAAAGGGTTAGTAATTTCTAAAATAAAAACATAACGAACAGCGTGAAAACTAGCTCATACACAGAATATTTGAAACTACAGTATGCGCTCTCAATTATTAGGGATGATAGGGGGAAGGGAATAGAACTGTCCATAATTAGCATGTTCTCGTTGCGCTAGGCGCTTAGCACTGCTGAATTCCGTCAGACCCCCAATGGTCAAATGATTGAAATGTGCTGATGTTCATGGAATGAAATGGTTGATCAGCTATGATAACCGCATAAAAGTTCGAAGGGGGAGGAGGGGGGCGATTTTTTTTTACTTTATGCAACATTCTACATTACTCCAGTATTTATCTTGTCATCATCAACAATAGCAATGTAACTACCACTTACGATCGCGGATATCGGCTAACTCAAAATCTGCCATACAACTAAGGGATACAACACACAGGTATCCTGTTACAATGTATTGTAATTGAAAAAAAAAAAAAAAAGGTTTCAGGAATTAAAATCGAAAAAAAAAACTTTCAGAAATTAATATCATCAAGTCATGGTGTTTCAAAAATCCGCTTTCCTTTATAATGTTTAAAAACATGTAATGTTTTTTCTTTTTTATCTGTCGTGTATAATAAAAGTGGGTTGATTTTTTTATGGAATCAGACGTCCATATGTCTGATTGTCTTCGTCTGAGTTCACACGTTAGCTACTGTGTACAAGTAGACCTATTTTTTCAGCTCAAAAATATGTACTTTTGTATGTATTCACAGTATAACTCATTCCGTATTCCCACAGAACAAAATTCAGCAGATACAAATGAAGAACATCAAGACCCACCCAACACCATGTTTCCGATTGTCTGCTGTTTATATTCAAGAAATGCGAATATGGATCAATGGTGAATGCAGCAACTATGGTTTTTATTTATTACCAAGAAAAAAAAAAGGAGCCTGAAAGCTGTAAAGCTGAAACGGATATTTCTCCCCCTCCCGAAAACATTCCGATTAAGTTCAAACAGCAGGAGCACGCGTCCACGCACACTCAGCCTCTGGAATGTCCTTTTCATTTGGCACATCGCCATAAATCACCACCTGCAGCTCACTGAAGTGTCTTCCTCCTTCACCCTAACTATAGGTGGAAACGTAAAAAAAAAAAAAAAAATGCTGCCCAATTTTTGACAAAATGAACAAAATTTACGTCATAACGTTGCAATTTACTAAAATACGTTTATCTGCTGAATTTCGCCTAAATCCATTGAAAACTTTTTAATTATAGATTTTTTTATTAAAACAGTAACTCAGACATCTGAATAAAAATGCATGTTTGTAATTAAAATAGAGTCCATATCATCACAGAAACAAAATTTAAGGATCACTCTGTTTAAATAAACCATGGCATCTAAAAAAAAATCATTTGCTTGCTTTTCCCGTAATTTATAATTGCCGTTTCTTTTTTTCAATCCGATTTTGCAACGGAAGATTTTTTTTTTTTTTTTTTTTTTTGCATCTGCTGAAGTTTCAAACGGAATTTGGCGAAATTTGCACTAGAACTTTATTGTGATGTATTTTAACCACTGTAAAAATTTTACTGTGTTATTTTCAAAATTCGGGAAAATGGATTTCTGAAAAATATCTCTTAGTCCTTTTGAGCCGTGGAAGTGATAAACAGGTGTTTGCTTTCTTCCCAACCAAGGGCTTCGGATCAGCGCTCCCAGCTGTCAATCAACCGTTGCTATGGTAACACACTTTCTGCTCAAGGCTCACTGTCTAAAGAGGCACACATAATAAAAATTTCCAATGCTAACTTTTTAAGTTTTAAACGGATTCAAATGGAATTTTGGGAGTGAGCTTCTGTAATCCAATTATAGTAAATGTAAAAATTTCAGCCACTTTTGTGAAAAATTCGCGAAGATAGTTTTCTTATTTTTTATCATAAGTAGCCGAAGTCTCTTGAGGGGTGGGCCGGAAGCAAGCGTCTTAATGCAATAAACAAGGAGCAGATGAATGTGTTGTTCAGGCATACTCTTCACTGGTGGGTGCCAGCTGACTTGGTAAACACGCGACCCCCTTGCGAATGCTAAATGTCTCTTCTTTCCCCTTCTGTTGTTCTCAGTAGTTGTCGGACGGACATCAAGCTCAAGGCTAGAGAATGCATCAAGCTCCCCTTCCCTAACAGACCTGCTAGTAATCATCCAATTTTATTGCACTGGAAGTAGTGCTTCACCCCCCCCCAGCCAAATTAGGATTTGGACACATCCAAAACACCACTGTTGCCGGCGGTTTCTTTGAGAACAGAGGAGAGGAACTTAAAAAAATGAAGGGGTAACAGTCAGTAACACGATTTCCTAAAAGGGCATTTTTTTTAAGCACTAATTTCAAATTTCAAGGCTTTTCAAGACAGCATTAAACAAATACCGTTTTTCCAGGATATTCCAGGCCTTGAAAACGTAATCATGATTTTCCAGGACTTTCCAGGTTTTCAAGCACGCGTGCGCACCCTGAATTAACCACATTATAAAGATACCAGCAGTATATCTGAGCATGTATTTTGTTTGGGGGACACGATCAAACCTGCGTTATATCAGATTACACAGTATAATGAAACAAGTTAAATCAGCTTACCCTCTACAAACAATTCCCAAATCCACTAAGAGTTTAATACAACACTAAGTACAGCTTTATTCATTTGAAGTTTCAAGTGAAAGAATTAATGGATAACAAAAAAAAAAAAAAAAAAAAAAAAGGTTAAAAAAATTTCATAATGAATTTACCTACAAGTAGAACAATATTGGAAATAGCATATGTTTTTACCATAGTCTTCTAGAGTACATAGGCTGAAACTAATACTCCTAGCATCTGAACTGAACATATATGTATGTCAACTGACAACTATCAGACCCTGGAGCCCTGTCAAGAGCAAAGAACAAAAATCAAAATTATTAAATCTTTTTTTTTTTTTCTGGCATTATCTACAAAACATTATACTTAGATATCTCAACAGGGGGCTTTTTCAAAGAGAAGGTGAACTCGAACTCTCAACCATTTTTCACAATTTGTGGTAAAGCCTTTTAGCAAAAACAGATGACCAGCCTATAACTCCAATTCTTTGTTCCTCACTCACAATGAATTTTCAAGAACTGACTGTTTTCAACTGACCACAGCATGCATAGATTTGGCTGATAACTGGTTTTAGCAAAATCAGGAAGACCTGAGACTACACTCCATATGACACCATTCTTGGCACAGAAATACAATCAACAGCCGTTGTTTTCCACACAGAGAAGCCTCGCAGAAAATGACAACTGTTCTACTGTCCAAGAGCAGCTCATGGACCTGTGGCAACAAATTCTCACCCCAACAGCACTTGTCATCATGTCACCTATGAAAATGTATATCCAAACAATTTAGGAAATTTTTCAATATACATAGATACATATCACAAAGCCATTCTCTGAGATTCAGAGGTTAGCTCCTTAAAGAAAGCTTACCTGCCAGATTAAAGTTTAAATTGATGGAATTAGATTTTACTTACTGTTGATGTATCAAGCGTCTCCATTTACAGCGATCTCAGCACACTACTCGAGCTTCACTGACATCCATCACACATCTCACACAAGACCTTTTGTACTTCATACTCATTATCTTTTTCTCATGAAAAATATTCCACAATCTGGTCCTCTCATGATTTCCTTTTGGCTTTCTACTTTCCCTGTTATTAGGGCTGAATAAATTCTCTTAGTAAGCATCTCACCACTTTTGTCTGCACCTTACTAACGATTTTTTGCTTCATATTACACATCTTTATCCTCAAACGATTACAATGTGTCTTGTCGCAAACCCCTTGTAGGTAACACATCTTTCCAGCACAAACACTTCCTATGTCTCTTCTGCAGTACCAAGGTTTGACTGCCATATATTATTAACTATAAGGGCGGGTTTGTGTACATCAGAGTAGAAACAATTACATTTTCATACACACTCATTTCAGACTTTTTTAAGAACCCCATCATTCCTGTGTAATTCTCCTGAAACAACTATGGCTTTCAAAGACAAATTTACTTACCTACTAACATTACTGGCTAATTTGTTTTCTCCATCAAACATGCTTCCCAAATACACAAATCCATTCACCTGATATATCTCATCTCTGTGCCATTTAGACTGGTCTTGCATTCAGTACTAACAGTTCCTCTCTAAAAAACCATAACTCTGTTTTTTTCCTTATTTATACTCATTTTGAATTTCACACAAACTTTGTACATTTGGGACAACATATTCTACAACTCAATTTTGCTCTCAGCCAACAGGACTGTCATCATGCAACCTGGAAAACTTGAGGTTACACTACCCTGGGATGGCATAATGCCAGCACCCTTTGACAAAAATAGGGGGATAATGAATTGATTTCCACAATCCCTGAGATTACAATTTTAATCTTCTGAGGAGTTCTCTGTACACGTGGTAGTTTTCAATGCCTAAAATACTGTTATTTAAATTAACATGTGTTTGGGAAATTGAGCAATTTTCACAGTTTGAGCAACTTCAATTATACTTGTATGTGCTGCTCAACAATACCCATAAAAAATCCATTCAAACAAGCTTTTGAGAAAAAAAAAAGAAAAGAAAAGAAAACATATGACTTTTACAAGCCAAGAATGTAGCACGGTGCATTCTTGGCTTCTAAGAGCCAGTGAAGGATCATCATTGCACAATGCATACCTGCCAACATTGGCAAGAACCTTGTCAGTAGTGACTAGTATTATTGTGCAGCATACATAAACTTTTTTACAAAACGATTCATCTTTTTGCGAAAAAGAAATATGAGCCACAATAGAACGATTCAAAAAAGAAGGAAACTAATGAAACAAACTTAGCACGTGCGAAACACAAAGTTTATTCTAATGGCGAAGACACAATAGGTAATATTTGCAAGATTGAAGTTCGAAACTTTTACCAGTAAAAAACAGATGCATTTAGAATTCCACAATGCTTGATGGACAGGAAATCCAAGCAAGTGAAGAAGCTATGCACGAACCTCAACTTACCATAAGACCATACTGCCTCCAAAATTGCAGTTTATGGCAAGGTGAGACCAAAAAAAAAAAAAAGGAAAAGAGAAGCTGAACATTTTAATTGGGAGAAAAATCAAAACACACAGCAAGAATGTGGACTACTGTCAGTTTGTTTTTTGTTGACTCTGCAGCTGCACAGCATCCATTGCTTAATTTTCATTTCTGCTGATATCTTTCTCTGCCTATTTCTTCATTTTCACTTTTTTTTTTTAATACCTTCTGATAACAATAATTTCATTCGTAGAATAATAGCTACATACTATATGTACTACTGTTTCACACGTTATATATGTTCCATGTGTTGTGGGCATACTTGCAGCAAAATCATCTTGGCATTCATACATCATATATGACTAGGAATATTATTACATGTTTCAATTATTATATCATCCAGGACTCACCTTGTATAGGTATTTCAAATTAGTATTCTTCATCCTGTATCTTGAAATAAAAGTATGTATCTAGCGTGTCATTAGACACGTAGAATCTTCCTGTTGCAAATAGGCCTAATTGAAAATTGCGACCAGAGTTTAAGTTCAAATAAAACATGACTATGGATATCATACAAAGAGTGTGTGAAAGAATTACATACAATGCAATTAAAAACCATTTACCATCAACAGGTGTCGTCAATCTTTAAAAGAAGGAATGGACACAATGAAGGACTATCCAAACAGACAGTAAATAAAATCTCATCAATTACTGAACAACGCCAGACAACCTCTGCAACACGCACACGACTCCACATAAACCACCGGACATGTTTCGGCACGACTGACTTTCGGCCATTATCAACGGTATGCATCCTGGATCAATGTTCAAAGTTGTTATATATCTAGGTCACCTCGGCATCTCCCTCATCATAGTTGCTCCACGTCTACGTCTTCCGTCATCATCACATATACGTGTATTCACGTGTGAGTCACATCCACGCCATCTATTGGGTTAATTTCGGAATTGCTGCAGCTGTTCCTATTTTCTATGTATATGTTATTTCTTTTATTTTTCTTTTTGTTGTTATACTTCGTATTCTTTTCTTGTTGTATTAGATATTTCCACGGATATGGGATATCTTTTGGAGTAGATGTATTGCAACTAGAGCCTTGGGTTTTCTCAATTGTTATAGCTTCAGACCACAAAATTTGATTATGTTTATTGTGGGAAGTTAAGATTTTACTATTTTCCCAATTGGGTATTAACTCATTTACCATACAATGTTGTATAAGTGATGTTTTTCTTCTTTTTTAATCCAATTACTATAGTGCTCATTCAACCTCGTTTTAAACCTTCTTTTAGTACTACCAATGTAGTATTTGTCTTGCTTATTTTCCTTTGGATCTATTGTAGGAATCATGTACACACCTGCCTTATTTAATGGATTTTTATTGTAACCATTATTTGTCAGTAATTTAGAATTATTTGTAACTATTTCAGCAATTTCAATATTGCAATCCTGGCATTCTTTTCTTATAATATTGCTTAGTGGAGGTAAATATGGAATACTTCCATAAAATAACGTATTTCTTTTAGTTGTACTATTGTTGTGCATCGGTATATCAGTTCTTCTTATTTTGTGATATAATGAATCTATCAAGCCTCCAGGATATCCAAAACATTTAGCAGTGTCTTTAATCCATTTTATTTCTTCCATAAGTGCTGTTTTAGTTGATGAATGTGTTATAGCTCTATTTATGAATGACTGAAAGCTGAAATTTTATACTTCCATGGGTGACTGGATTCATTGGGAATTATAGCAGGAATGTAAGTAGGTTTCCGGTATACACTGAATTCTATTTTATTTTGATGCTTAAATAAGGAAATGTCAAGAAAGTTAAGTTTGTTGTCGATTTCTTTTTCATACGTTACTTGAATAGTTGCGTACATACTATTGAAGTTGTTTATGAAGAGCTCCATATCCCTTTCTGAGTGCGGCCAGAAGATCAATATATCATCAACATACCGTAAGTATAGTATAGGTAAGTTATTATTAGATCTGTTGTTGAATATTTTCTTTTCTATGTCCTGCATAATAACCTCGGCAAGCAAACCTGATATTGGTGATCCCATTGGTGCGCCGTATATTTGTTTATAAACTGTATCATTGAAAGTGAAGTAATTATTCTCGGTTATGAGCTTGAGTGTGCATACAATGCTTTCAATTTTCGAAAATTCGATTTTTTCTTCTCCTAATCTTTCTTCAATTAGTTTAATAGCATCCAGTGTGGGAGTGTTTGGGTATAATGAAATGACATCCATACTATACATCAAATATCCCGCACTGTCAATAGCTTTAATCTTGTCGATTACTTCGGTTGAATTCTTCACTGTATATTTATGATTACTATAATATACTTTCAAGTGGTTAAAAAGGCTTTTTTCTAATCTGATTGTTGGGGCTTTATTTTTATTAACAATGGGTCTAATTGGTTTGTCACACTTGTGGGTTTTTAGCTTGCCGAAAATGTGAGGTACAGATGCAGCAATGGGAGGGTACACAATCTTTTTAACATCATCTGGGAGCAACATATGGTTCTTTACATGTGCCATTCTACGCAAAATATTATCCGTAGGATCATTATTTACTGGGGTGGCCTTTAAATCATCAATAGCATCTTTCATTTTTCGATCGTAATCAGCTTGGTCCAAAATTATTAGCTGCTCAGATTTATCGGCCAACATAACATTTAATGCCAGGGTTATTTCGTAGTTCAAGCAAAGCTTGTTTTTCGTATTTAAGTCGAGCATCAGGTATATTCTTTTTCGTATGATTAATACATCTTACTATTTTAAAACATGTAGCATCTTGCTTCTTTTTAGGTATTCTGTATATAATGTCTTCAATCTGAGGTAAGATATTTTCTAACTTTGGCACGGCCGCAGCATATGCAAATTTTGCACCTTTGTTTCAAGCCTTTTCCTGCCATGTCGTAATTTGTTCGCTTGAATAGTTGGCGAACAGTATGTTTTGGTCATTATTTCTCTTGTTGTTATTATACTGATTTTTAGAGCTAACTAAACTTTCTATTTTTTAAAAATGTTTAGTCCTACACGTAGTACGTAGTCTATCGACAGTGGCAAACACCCTTATCGTTTCAATTCTGATACTATTTTGCTCCATGTACTTTGAGCAATTGTATATAATTCTTTCACACACTCTTTGTATGATATCCATAGTCGTGTTTTATTTGAACTTAAACTCTGGTCGCAATTTTCAATTAGGCCTATTTGCAACAGGAAGATTCTATGTGTCTAATGACACGCTAGATACATACTTTTATTTCAAGATACAGGATGAAGAATACTAATTTGAAATACCTATACAAGGTGAGTCCTGGATGATATAATAATTGAAACATGTAATAATATTCCTAGTCATATATGATGTATGAATGCCAAGATGATTTTGCTGCAAGTATGCACACAACACATGGAACATATATAACGTGTGAAACAGTAGTACATATAGTATGTAGCTATTATTCTATTATATATTACCACGTATTTTATATTTTTGGTAGTTCTTACTAACCAATATCCATTATAATTTCATTCATCATACTGAAAGAACTTTCAGCCTGAGAACCATGAGTGCATGATATCAAAGCTTTAACTATTTTAGTAAAAATGGTGTAACTTTGAAAATATTGGTATCAGTGGTCTCTAACTTAACCAACTTCTCCCTTACTTTTCTCCTTTATTTCTTGACGGAATCTTCCAAAAGTGTCATGGATACAAACTTCAGAACAGAGGAATGAAGCATCGCACAAAAAAAATTGGAATAGAAAGCTTTTTTATCTCTTTTTAGCGCTCCAAAGTAAACTCACTTTCAACGGCAACGAACGTGAGCCGCCATGTTAAGTTCCCGCTGTCCGTAAGTTGCTTTCACCGCACAACCAGTCTAGTGGCGTCTGCTAGGAAGAACGGTGTCACGGAAGGGGAAGAAAAAGGGAAACTTCCTGTGACGTCAAAACTCCCCGGCTGCTCGGTCGTGTTAGGTAAGTTGGTTTTTCTCGCGAAAATGTTGTTCCGGAAAGGAAGCAACATCGTGTGACGTGTTTCCTTGTCTGATCGCTGCGGTTCCGTTAGTTTTCATGATACTCTTCGGGTCTGTTTCGAGACTATCATTTTTCCTCACGATGACAAAGCACTAAACAGCAATAAACACATTTGTGTGTACGGGTGTGTATTCATTTACTCATTTTATTTCTGAGTTATCAGCACGTGTCCCCTTAATTAATTGTTAGAATAATAAAAACCACACGTTGAAACCCTAAAGTTGTGTACTTTTTTTTTTTTTTTTATTGAATGACATTACTAAAATAAATACGAGTGGGTCTCAGCAGCACCGATGCCAAATGTGGCAGCGCACTATTAGCGTAAATTATATTTCTATTGTATTCGTCTACTTAGAAGTAATTTTTAATCTCTCTAAAAATGGGGGTTCCAGGATTGGGCCCTGTATGCCAGTGCATAAATGAGGCCCTGCCTAAAGCTACAACTGAACATAAAAAAAAAAACAGGCTTCATTTCTCAAGGATGACGGGCAAAGTGAAGGGTCCCCTAAATTACTGATGCTCTGCTCGGGGCCCTGGTAACTACAAATCTTTCACTGTATAGCACCAATGTCGAAAGTGAGAATCCACTATTAGCCTAAATTATACTTATATTTGTTCGTTTACTTAGAAGTAATTTTTAACTTCTCTGAAAACGGGGGCTCAAGGATTGGGCCCTCTAGGCCCGTGCATAAATTAAGCCCTGTCTAAAGCTAAAACTGAACTTTAAAAAAAAAAAAAAAAGGCTTCATTTCTCAAGGATGACGGGCAAACTGAAGGGTCCCCTAAATTACTGATGCTGTGCTCGGGGCCCTGGTAACTCCAAATCTTTCACTGTACAGCACCAATGTCGACTATTAGCCTAAATTATACTTATATTTGTTCGCTTACTTAGAAGTAATTTTTAACTTCTCCGAAAACGGGGCCTCGGGGATTGGGCCTTGTATGTTCTTTATGTTGGTTTTCGTGTGTGTATGTGTCGTTGGCTGTACGGAATACTTTCGTCACGTAACGATTTTATTAAAATATGAGTTGTTTTTCCCCTAGACAATGCAATGAAACTTCGCCTTGGGCCCCGTGAAAGTACCATTAGGCCCTAACTTAAAAGCACAATATTATAACTTGACGTGTCATGTAAACTTTATGAATTTAATAGCGTTCGCCTTCCCGGTGGCGCAGTGGTCTAAGCGTTGGCTTGTGATCATTCGTCCGGGTTCGAATCCCGTGAGACATGGATGTTGTGTTTGTCTTACAGCACTGGCTCTTTCCCTTCCCTGGAACCAGTGGCCCTAAATTAGGGATGGGCGACTGCTTATAGCCCACTGAGTTAATTTATTATTATTTTTGCAGAACGACTTTGTTGTTATGAAATCGCAAAGTATCCAGCTTTCTAAACCATTAAAAGGTCAGATTTCTATCGTGTGAACGGTGAAACTAATTGGATTGCTAACATGCCCTGAAGACTAAGCATCTCATGTATTCCACAATAGCTTTCTGTCGGAAGAAACCTTTGTATAACTTACCGACAGGCAAGGCATATTTTTGTAATCTTCCCGCACAGGCGGTGGAAGACAAACGTTTTGTTACAGAGCGGTTTTAAGCCCCAACATGAGGCATATATGTGTGACTAAGGATTAACTTCTGAAGTGCCTACTGTAAAAAGAAACATTTACAGCAGGCTCTGTGTGCTTTCGGAGGACAGGAACAACAACGAACATCCGGTCAACAGATTAAACCGGCAAGTAGCCACACAAACTTCAGGGGCCGTACAGTTTTCTTTTTTTTCTTTTTCTTTCTTTTTTTTTTTTTTTTTGCCACATCACCTTTCTAACGGAATTATTGTGAAAATCTGACATGCGCAACAAAATACTATTGTCACTTGAAAATGAAAATTGAATTGGAAACTCCTTCGACGTAAGTATTAATTGAATCCAGGTAAAAAAGTCCGAGACTGTTGATAAATGCGGAAAAAAGGTCGAGATGGGCGTTTTGATTGTCATCATGGGCATACTAATAAGTCGATTTGACATACTGTTTGAATGTTGGGTGGTGGGAGTCGGGGGGACATACTTTCATTATTTACCTAGTGTGGTGGGCGTGCAGGAAAACAGCCACACAGGAAAACTGCCACACGTTTTTCATTAAGGGGCTGGGCATAAATTGCTGTTCCTCCGAGGAACACTTTGAATGTGTGGCAGTTTTCGAAGTTTCCAAATTATGTGTGGCTCTTTTTCAAGGTGCCTAACGACGGGAAGGAGCTCTTTTGTTTGTCTGAATTTTTATGCCGGTTCATACTTCGGGCAACAAGCCACAGAAGTTCAAGGGACGGGGGTAAGGATTGCTGTTTCATGGCCTATACTGAGAATTGAATTGAATTGGGAACTCCAAACAAATTTCGGGAAAACGTTCTATGTAAGCCAAGCCAGAATTGTTGTGTTCAGAAAGGACCCTAAGGTGGGATTTTTTAATAACGCTGCACTTTTACTTATAGGCACTAAATATTTACATAACATGTCAAGTTTGTAATATTTTTCTAGAGGCCATCGCTTAGACCACTGCGCCACCGGGGCGGCCCACGTTTTTCAGTCAGGGACCATGCACAAATTGCATTTGACACAAAATATAAAACGTGGGGAAGATTTCCGGGTCATCATTTCCATTTCCACGCTGTTTAAAACATGATGCAGCCAAACAACTTGGGTGTAGGAAAACTGGCCACAAAATTTTAAGGGGCCGTATAAAAATTGCGTTTTTGACCGCTTCATGCCCACAACCTCCAGAGGTTGGTTATCTGAGTCATATAAAGTTTCCGTAATTTCGTCTTTTCTTAATTGCGATAATTAATGTAATTCTTTATAAAAAAAAATGTTTGTGATCTACATCTCAGCAAAGGATTTCAAGGTTTTCAAACTACAAGTCTGCAAATTATCTCTCAGGAAACCCGTCGGGGGGGGGGGGGGGACAAAAGTGCAAAATATAAAGCATTTATGTTCCGATCGGGAGTTTTCAGCATTTACAAGCTACGTACAACTCGACACATGAGGGCATGATGTGCCTACTCAGCAAACCTATTGGGAGGGGGGGGGGTCATACCAAAAGTGTAAAATATGAAGAATTTCTCGTCCGATCGGGAGATTTTCAGCATTTACAAGCTACGACTCGACACATTATCTGAGGGCATGTGCTAATGCAGCAAACCTGTGTGTGTGTGTGTGTGTGTGTGTAAGGGGTGGGGGTGGGGGGCTTAATACTGAAAATATAAAGAATTTGTAGCCCAGCCGGGATATTTTCAGCGTTTACAAACTGCAACTTAAATTTTTTTCGGATACGTGCAAACTCAGGAAACCTATAGGGGTGGATTATGAGCCGACAGCGGGTTTCCTGAGGCAGCACATGCCCTCAGATAATGTGTCGAGTTGTAGCTTGTAAAAATGCTGGAAATTTTCTAATCGGACGAAATCCTTCATATTTTACAGTTTGGGTATTAACCCCCTCACCCCACCCCGACATGTTTGCTGGGGTTTCACATACCCGCAGGAAATTTGTTACGCTGTAATTTGTAGACCTTGAAAAATATCGTAAATAAAAAAATACGACACTGCGGAAATGTTATGGTGTCATATAACCAATCTCTGTCTTACGGCACTGGCTCTCTCCCTTCCCTGGAACTAGTGACCCTAAATTATAAATTAGGGACGGGCGACTGCTTATAGCCCATTGAGTTGCTCACGGTGGTCGTTAAACCTCCAATCCAAAAAAAAAAAAAAAAAAATCTCGGGTGACGTAACCACGGAGCAGTGCAGAGCGCAATTTTTATACGGCCCCTTAAAACTTTCGGGGCCAGTTCTCTGGTGGCCACTAAACGAACTTTTGAGTTTTTATATCAACATGACTTCATCAACTTGTGACTTATCTTCTGAAGCACCTTCACTCTATATAGTTCTCACAGGGCCGAGAGATGCCAGCGCTCACTCTTCCTATAGCTCCGGATTAGTACTGATGTGTTTTGTATGGAGAACCCACTAGTTGTTTAACGTTTTTAATTTTCGGGGAGAAGGGGGATTGAAATGCTTAATTGAAGGCATTTTTGATGAAGTTTGGAGGGACAAAAATATTTGGAATTTCCTAAATATTAGAAAAATATGTATATGAAAGATCACTTACTATTTTATGAGACACAATATATGGCAAACAACATTCTGGAATATTTATTCAAACTGAGCTGTTTTATTTCAACAGAACACTGTTTTGAGGTCTTACTTCATATCATTAGGTAGTTCTTTGCTAATACAAAATCACTATTTGATTTTTTTTTCTAGCTAGACCTCTTCACATTCATGAGGAAAAAAACTTTATCGTCAGAATAAATATTTCGGTGTGAAAGTGCGTATATAAGGATAAGAAAGGACCTTTAAAAAGGTACTTTTTCGTATCCTTATATACGCACTTTCACACAGCACAAATCGTGATGGGTACTAGGTTAACATGCTGCCATCTATTGGCTGATACGGAGTATGGTAACTATTTATTGAAGTCGTCCTCAATTTTTATATTAAGATAGATTTCGACTTCTATTCATCTGAGAAATTGTACATATTCCTTATGATATCGTGCACAAAATTGCTTTACCGTATTATTCAATATGATCATTTGTCACATATGTTAATTAACCTCACAGGGAATTTCTTAGGAAGCAGAACTTCCCACGATAAAACTTTGCGCAATATAATTCAATATGGTCATTTGTCACATATGTTAAGTAAGTTCACAATGCATTTCTTAGCAAGCAGAACTTCCCCCAATAAAAGACAGTGTTTCTGTCACGTGACTCTCCACATAGGCCCCGAAATCTCCAAAGTAGCTCTGAACCAATCGTGTGGCGGAAATGGCATTAATCGCAATTCCGTACATTCACTTGGGAAATACGTGTCCGTGTTGCGCAGCGGTCTAAAGGCTGGATTATGATCATTCGTTCGAGATGAGCCCGGGTTCGAATCCCGGTTAGCATGGATGCTGTGTTTGTCTTACGACACTGCTGGCTCCCTTCTCTGGGACCAGTAACTCTAAATTAGGGACGGAAGACTGCTTATAGCCCATTTAGTTGCTCACGGTGGTCGTTAAACCTGTGCCCATGTGCTCTGGCGTTTTGCGTTTCCCAGTGCGTTGTTCTTGTTCCTGGTTCCTGGCTTTTATTGTGCAGTGTTCATGAATGTTCCTTGCATTTAATTATCCCGGAAAGTTGTCCGGTAAGCTTTTATTTTTGTTATAGTGAAGTGTTTAATTTCATGAAAGTGCTAACGCGATCGTTAGTAAAGAGCTGCAGCTGAATTTTGCATGTGTTGAGCCCTAATTTCTTCTACAAGCTTCTTACTGCATTTACTTGTTTAGCGGAGCTTCCTTTCTGTGGTTTTCCACCATAACTGCTTCTTGTGTGTGCTTCAAAGTGCTTCAGTGTGATAGAATTATCATTACTATTGTTTGTTTACATTTGCTGTGAGACTTATCAGCTGCATGGTTGATTCGCCTGATCAGCAAGATGCTGTCCAGCTAGCGGGCATCCGCTTGCTGCCTGTTAAGCGTAAAGCGCCTTCCTCCCTGCCTTCCCCTCACCATGTAGATATTGCTCGCACGGATTCTACGACGGATCTCATGGATACTTCTGCTAATGAGTTGATTTCATCATCCTCTACTCTCATTCCTGATCAGCTTGGTATTGCTTCGGTGCCTTCTTCGCAACCAACTTCGGTTAATGCCTTTAGTGATTATGCCCCCACTACGTCTGGTTGTCGACGTACCGCCCTTACGTCTAATGCTGGGCTTTGATGAGGATTCTCGTCTTTCCTTCTCCCGAGCTAAGGATGTTATCCGTGTGATTGTTCCTGAGGACTATTCTCAAGGTAAGGATCTTTAGCTGCATCAGCGTTTAGGGCTTTGTATTTGAGGCGCTTCCTAACACTTACCTTAAGTTATACTTCTGAGCATTAAAAGGCATCCTTCCTATGGGCGCAATTACTGATATGGCACGGTAACCACGGTCTGTGGTTGTTTACCTTGCTAAGATAGAGTATGTTGATTGTGTTAAATCAACGGTCATTGCTGTCCGTGATCGTACTCTGTTTGGTGTGCCCTTATCGCAGTCCTGTGCTGGTTACTTTATATCCAGTAGCTCCCGAGATCTCTGACGTACTGCTCCGGAGTGCACTTTCACAGTGCTGTCGAGTTGTTGGCCCCATCATTTCTCTTTCAGCTGCACGTGCTGACCAGGATGATAAGGGAATTTTGGGCCTCAACAGACAAGCATGCATAGTGTTTTCATCAGAGGATGCTGCATCAGATTGCCCTTCATTTCTTGAGTTCATTATTGGCAGTCAGCGATTTCGCATGGACGTCCTTACAGCTCTACAATGCTTCCAGTGTTAAGGCCCTGGTCATGGCCGTTCCAGGTGTCCTCACCATTTATCTGTTCCACCTCCTGTTCCCTCGCAACTTCTTACTGGTTCTTGATCTTCAGATACTCAAACTTCAGCTTCATAGCTCTCTACGTCGATTCCCCTTAGGTCGCCCCGGTGGCGCAGTGGTCTAAGCGATGGCCTCTGATCATTCGTCCGAACGGGGTCCGGGTTCGAATCCCGGTGAGGCATGGATATTGTGTTTGTCTTACGGCGCTGGCTCTCTCCCTTCCCTGGAACCAGTGAACCTAAATTAGGGACGGGCGACTGCTTATAGCCCATTGAGTTGCTCACGGTGGTCGTTAAACCTCCAATAAAAAAAAAAAGATTCCCCTTAGTGCTGCAGATCCCTCGCCAAATGATACGTCTGTTGCAGTGCTTCCTGCTTCTCCAACCAGTGTTTCTTTAGCCTGGTATAATGTTCCAGCGAAGTCGTGCCTCTCCATGTCAGTGCATATTGTTTCTCTTTCTCCCCTTGCTAGTTCTGTGCCAGCCAGCGCTCAACCATTTCCCTCACCTTCAGCTAGTGCGGTCCAGTATTCATCTTCAGTGTCTCCACTTGTTCCAGCTTTTGGATCTTCATCTGCTACTCCCAAGGCTGTGGGGATTCTTTCTCTTATCGGACTCGCTCCCTAAGTTTCTGGCTTGCCAGAAGCTCCGAATCCTCTTTCCTTACCACCACTTGCAGCGGAACTCCCCACAGCTGACTTTATCCTTCTCCTAAGTGCCGTTTTCCGTCTGTGTTGGCAGGATATTGTTGGTAGCCCTCACTCTTTTGAAGACCCTGAGGTCCGTAACGAAACCTGGGCTAACTTCGTTATAAGACGATATTGGAGGGTTCATCTACGTTTGCGACCTTTGTTATCTCGATGATGAAGATTATTAATTTTTCAACGATATTGACAAAGATCGTAGCTCTGCGTGCAAGAATTTTTTGAACTTTTTGTATATTTTCCATAGATTGCGCTTATAGACTGCAGTTTGTGTGATTTTTCCTCCGCCTTGTTTCTTGTTGGCAGGTCTGGATACTTGGCTGTACTGTTAATGTCATTTAGCTCTGATTTCGACATACTTGTGCATCTACACTTGTTTATTTCAACGTGTTGTACCTACAAATTTGTATTTTTAAATTTTTCCCGCGTCGGGTACGGTGTACCCCTTCCTGATGTACATGTAAGTTTTTAGTGTCAAATAATGAAAAATAAAATCTCCAATTTAAAAAAAAACGCAAAAGAAAAACGGATGCTATTTGTGTCTAACTGTTCGCCACCATGAGTAGTTGACAGCCAAGCAACTCTCACAGAAGTTCCACTCTGCTACGGGGACAGCGATATCGAGACAAACAGTTTACAGAAGGCTGTGGAGAGCGGTCTGCATGCAAAAAGGTTAATGGTCTCCGAATCCCACTTGCCACATCGCGCAGAAGGGGTCGGTATGAACACAGCCCAACAGCATCACCCCTGTAGCTCTGATAAATGGGCCTGTGCTGTCTTCAGTGATGAGTCGAGTTCAGCCTAAACACGGATTCTCGAAGTGTGTATATTTGGAAGAGAGTGCGGAAGCCGAAATCTTCTTCCCTCCAACATTAGGGAAATTGACCACTACGGTGGTGGTTTGGCTGGCATCATGTTGAATCGAACACAAGTTTCCAAGAGGCACCCTTCTTGCTGCCCGGTTTAGGGATCATTGGCTCCCAGTTCCTTTTTATGGACGATAACGCCCGAGCCCATAGTGCTCAGTCAGTCTGCGAATACTTCGAGAGTGATGATATTCACAGGATGGAATGGCCCGCAAGATCTCTGAACCTAAACCTGATAGACCATATCTGTGATACTCTGGAAAAGTTCCCCACCTTTTTCAGTCAGAGACCATGCACAAATTGAAGTTTACACAAAATATCGAATGTGGGGAAGCTTTCCGGGGTCACCATTTCCATTTTCACGCTGTTTAAAATAAGACGCAGCCGCACAAAGTGCACAAACATGTGGGGGACATTTCCAGGGGTCGGCATTTCAAACTTTTACGGCAGTTTATAGTATAAATCGGTTTACAATTAGTAGGACAGGGTGAGGGAAATTTCCGGTGTCACCATTTCTATTTTCACGCAGTTCAACAAATTTTTTGGGGGGTGGGGGTGGGGGTGGTTCTGCATTTCTACTTTTACGGCAGTTTATAGTAAAAAACTGTCTTGCAAGTAGCTAGATGAGGTGAGGGAAATTTCCGGGTTAATATTCGACTGATACCGCGCTTTTTAAATAAAAACGATCTTACAATTAGCACTTAGCAGGCTGACAGGGTGAGGGGAAGTTCCGGTGTTGGCAATTCCATTTTCACTGCAGTCTACAGAGAGTTGTGAAAAATGGGAAGGGGGGGGTCGATTTCCACCGCAGTTTACAGTAAAAAATGGTCTTACACAAGATGAAGCCACACAAGTAGCACAAATATGCGGGGGAAATTTCCGGGATCGGTATTTTTTTATTAGATCGTGCTCATGTTCATAACGTTTACGTAACATTTCAAATTATTAAGATTGCCATATTACTCAGGCAGAAAATATTATTAGGTCTAACTCTAGGTCATTCAAAAAGTTTTCATTCCGTCATTCCCATATTCCTAAAATTTACATAAAAAGAAATGTCGATAATATTGTGCTTCCACTTATGCACCATAAATTAATTAATAGGCCGTAGGCCTAGGCCTTTTAATACTTTTTTCTTCCCCTATGAGATATCCGTAAAGCTTACAAAAAAAGTCAAATTTTATTTTTGTAGGCGGGGGTGGTATTCAGGATGGACGGAAGAGTCCCCCACATTCGGAAAAGTCCCCCACCTTTTTCAGCCAGGGACCATGCACAAATTGCATTTAACACAAAATAACGAACGTGGGGGAGATTTCCGGGGTCATCATTTCCTTTGCACGCTGTTTAAAACAAGATGCAACCAAACTGCGTGAACAAATATGTGGGTGAAATTCCCGGGGTCGGCATTTCAAACATTTGTCGCTCTTTACCGTAAAAAAACTGTTTTGCAAGTAGCTGGATTAGGAGGGAGAAATTTCCAGGTTAGTACTTCGACTGTTGCCGCTGTTTTAAATGGAAAACGGTCTTACAATCAGCAGGCTAACAGAGTAGGGGAAAATTCCGGAGTCGGCATTTCAAACTTTTATCGCAGCTTACAGTACCGTAAGTAGCTGGATGAGGTGGAGGAAAGTTCTGGGTTGGTATCTTGACGGTTACCGCGCCTTTTAGTGAAAAACGGTCTTACACTAATCAGGCTGACAGGGTGGGGGAAATTTCCGGTTTGTATTTCCACGGTTACCGCGGTTTTTAATGAAAAACGGTTTTAGAATCGGCAGGCTGGGAGAAAATTTCGTGGTCACCATTTCGAATTTCTACCGCAATTTTTTTTTTATTGGAGGCTTAAGGACTACCGTGAGCAACTCAGTGGGCTATTAGCAGTCGCCTGTCCCTAATTTAGGGCCACTGGTTCCAGGGAAAGGAGAGAGCCAGTGCCGTAAGACAAACACAACACCCATGTCTCACGGGATTCGAACTCGGACCCTCCTCGGACGAATGATCACAAGCCAACGCTTAGACCACGGCGCCAACGGGGAGGCGAACGTTATTCAATTCATAAAGTTTACATGACATGTCAAGTTACTAATATTGTGCTTTTATCGTGGCACTAAACATAAAATTCATAGCCCATAAATTAATATGTGCTTGAATAAAAGCGCAATATTATGAACTAGCCATGCAATGCAAACATTATTAATATGAGTAACCTTGTAAAATTGGGGAAGTCCCACATTTTATTATTAATGTTTTGTTCCTGAGAAAAAGTGTGACATCATTATTAACTTATAAATCTTACTAACATGGGTCACACATTGCTGATATGGCCCAGGACTTTGTTCATGTAACTAAAGCCTGAGTAAACGTGAAAATTTTTTAACTTTACTAGTTAGGGCCTAACGGTATTTTTACGGGGCCCAAGGCGAAGTTTCGTTGCATTGTCTAGGGGAAAAAACAACTCATATTTTAATAAAATCGTTACGTGACGAATGTATTCCGTACAGCCAATGACACATACACACACGAAAAGCATCATAAAGAACATACAGGGCCCAATCCTTGAGCCCCCGTTTTCGGAGAAGTTAAAAATTACTTCTAAGTAAGCGAACAAATATAAGTATAATTTAGGCTAATAGTGGATTGGCACATTCGACATTGGTGCTGTTCAGTGAAAGATTTGGAGTTACCAGGGCCCCGAGCACGGCATCAGTAATTTAGGGGACCCTTCACTTTGCCCGTCATCCTTGAGAAATGAAGCCTTTTTGTTTTTAAAGTTCACTTTTAGCTTCAGACAGGGCTAAATTAATGCACGGGCCTAGAGGGCCCAATCCCTGAACCCCCGTTTTCGGAGAAGTTAAATATTACTTCTAAGTAAACGAACAAATATAAGTATAATTTAGGCTAATAGTGGATTGTCACATTCGACATTGGTGCTGTTCAGTGAAAGATTTGGAGTTACCAGGGCCCGGAGCACATCATCAGTAATTTAGGGGACCCTTCACTTTGCCCGTCATCCTTGAGAAATGAAGCCATTTTTTTTTTTTTTTAAAGTTCAGTTTTAGCTTTAGACAGGGCTTAATTTATGCACGGGCCTAGAGGGCCCAACCCTTGAGCCCCCGTTTTCGGAGAAGTTAAAAATTACTTCTAAGTAAACGAACAAATATAAGTATAATTTAGGCTAACAGTGGATTGTCACTTTCGACATTGGTGCTGTACAGTGAAAGATTTGGAGTTACCAGGGCCCCGAGCACAGCATCAGTAATTTAGGGGATCCTTCACTCACTTTGCCCGTCAGGAGATGAAGCCTTTTTTTTTTTTTTTTTTTAAAGTTCAGTTTTAGCTTTAGACAGGGCTTAATTTATGCAAGGGCCTAGAGGGCCCAATCCTTGAGCCCCCGTTTTCGGAGAAGTTAAAAATTACTTCTAAGTAAACGAACAAATATAAGTACAATTTAGGCTAACAGTGGATTGTCACTTTCGACATTGGTGCTGTACAGTGAAAGATTTGTAGTTACCAGGGCCCCGAGCAGAGCATCAGTAATTTAGGGGACCCTTCACTTTGCCTGTCATCCTTGAGAAATGAAGCCTGTTTTTTTTGATGTTCAGTTGTAGCTTTAGGCAGGGCCTCATTTATGCACTGGCATACAGGGCCCAATCCTGGAACCCCCATTTTTAGAGAGATTAAAAATTACTTCTAAGTAGACGAATACAATAGAAATATAATTTACGCTAATAGTGCGCTGCCACATTTGGCATCGGTGCTGCTGAGACCCACTCGTATTTATTTTAGTAATGTCATTCAATAAAAAAAAAAAAAAGTACACAACTTTAGGGTTTCAACGTGTGGTTTTTATTATTCTAACAATTAATTAAGGGGACACGTGCTGATAACTCAGAAATAAAATGAGTAAATGAATACACACCCGTACACACAAATGTGTTTATCGATAAAGCACAAATGTATTTATTGCTGTTTAATGCTTTGTCATTGTGAGGGAAAACGATAGTCTCGAAACAGACACGAAGAGTATCATGAAAACTAACGGAACCGCAGCGATCAGACAAGGAAATACGTCACACGATGTTGCTTCCTTTCCGGAACAACATTTTCGCGAGAAAAACCTACTTACCTAGCACGACCGAGCAGCCGGGGAGTTTCGACGTCACAGGAAGTTTCGTCATTTTACTCCCCCTTCCGTGACACCGTTCTTTCTAACAGACGCCACTAGACAGGTTGTGCGGTGGAAGCAACTTACGGACAGCGGGAACTTAACATGGTGGCTCGCGTTCGCTGCCGTTGAGAGTGAGTTTACTTTGGAGCGCTAAAAAGAGATAAAAAAGCTTTCTATTCCAATTTTTTTCGTGTGATGTTTCATTCCTCTGTTCTGAAGTTTGTATCCATGACACTTTTGGAAGATTCCGTCCAGAAATAAAGGAGCAAAGTAAGGGAGAAGTTGGTTAAGTTAGAGACCACTGATACCAAAATATTAATACTTTTGAACACCATGGATCAATTTTTACAAATTTTCCGACTTCGTGACTTTTGTTTTTGAGAATTTCTCCCTTCCCTTATCAAGCTTAAATACAAAAACTTATGGGATGGTGGCTATTTAGTAATGGATGAGAATAGGAAATCACTCCATCAAACTTCCGATTTTGGAAATTTTCCCATTTTCGAGCTGAAATATAAACATTTATGCAGTAAAATGTTACTTAACAAAATACTGGGCAGAGGCAACGTCATGAGAACAAAAAAATTATAATTATGAAGAAAATCCAATGATACCCGCCCCCCCCCACCCCCAAATTTCTGTTCACTTGTGCATCGATCTCGTCTTGTAAATGACCAAAATAATAACGAAAAAGGCGGAATTCTTCAAATTTGAGGAAGAATTTTAAACCTGAAGATTACGGGCAAATTTTCACTGAGTCTAACTTCCGTTTTCACAAACAGTTGCCTACAGTTTCAAGCTGAAACACAAACATTTATGCAACAAAATTATATTTAACAAGAATACTGGACACAAAGGCTACATCGAGAGAGAGAAATTATGATTACGGCAATTTTTTTACTCCGTTTAACTATCATTTTTTAAAGTTTTGAAACACAAAATAACGTCTGCAGATGGAAAACGATGCCCGCCCCTCCCAAATTATCTTCAGTAGTGCATCGATCTTGAGAATATCTAAATGCTGACAAAAAAAAAAAAAAAAAAAAACAGCAGAATTCCGTGAATCTGCAGCAGAATCTCATATATATTATAAAATAATAGCAAAAAAAAAAAAAATTAAAACAAAAATTCGTGGGATCTGTAGTTTCGACAGTGAGACAACAAAATCCGTAGAAACTATGGACATCCCACAGTAGTTGGCAGGTATGCACAATGTCGCAGATGTGATTGATAAAACTACAAAGGTGCAATGCAAAACAGGAGATTGACTCCACTACCATGATGTAATTACAGTACAGTGATATTTAACATGTAATCTGCAAAGGACATACACTGAAGTAGCAAATTCTTAGGAACACCCAATAGCAATCAGACTGCCCTGGTAGCTGAAAGTTCGAAGATCTGGCTGCTGATGATTCACCTGTGATGAGACCTAGGTGGTCTTTTTGTATGGCACTGGCTATCTCCCTGGAACCAGTGGCTATAAATTAGGGACAGGTGATGACTTGTAGCCCTATGAGTTGCTCCTGGTGCTGGTGGTCATTAATAACCCCCCCCCACCTCCAGTAAATACCAGCAATCTGTATAACACACTGAGGCTCAAAATGAATCTTTCAGAGGGCGTTCATTATAAAAACAATTCAAAGAAATCTTACCAGGTGTCACATAACACGGTACAAAGTGTGAATACCTGCAGAACAAAGAGAATGGACCTACTTCTTAATGTGTACTATATAAAACATATGTATGACATATCATTAAAAGAGCCAATCACTTACCCGTTGATTATAACATCGTGTAATGTTGTTGGCCTTCAAAGGTTGAAAAAGGCCTTGCTTATAATATTCGTTCTTCCGGTAATGAAACAGCGTTTTTTTTTTTTTATTATTCACAGGACAAAAAACGCTGATTTCATTCTGCCGTCTGAGATGTAACAGAGCTCGTCATCTCCATAAAAACCACTCAACGGTACACAACATACAACACATTCATACACTCAATTAAAACCACTATGTACATAATTACACTATTTACATTCCCTGGCAGTCAAACCCTTGTCAACTTTGACTAAAGCAGTGCTCCATCTGCCTCAAACACCGTACAAAACATACCGCAAATGCCAACCTCATTCAGCCCGTCATACACAATCCTCTAGCGCTTTCAACAGAATCACTGTCGTCATCAGGAAGCCAATGTGTCTCTCTGCCTAGCACAACTCAAGTGAGCAAAGTCATTGAGGTACCTGCTTCAGTCGCAATCTCTGCATCTTTGTGTCTCTGGCACCATCTATTGTCAGTCTATTCTTTTTTCCCTCTTAATTGTTGTTCAATTTTTATTAAGGCCTTCCACTGTTCATTTAAGTTGCTTGGCTCATTAATGTTACACACTCTTGATCTGTTTTTTTCAATTAATACTGATTCCACAATTCTCGACTGCCTTTCGTTTTTACAGCTCTTAATAATTTTAATATCTTCAAACTTCGGACATTGGTAATTTTCTAGACAATATTGGGTTAATGCAGTCTTTGCTTCTTTTGTATTCCAATTACTCATATGCTGGTGCAATCTATACTTTAACTTGTTCTTAGTGCTGCCTATATATGACAAAGGTGGTTTCTGGTTTATGAGAATCTCATATACACCTGCTCTATGTAGTTGGCTGATTTTTTCGTTTTTTATTACTATATTTTTTATAGTATGTACCTGATTTCCTACTCGTATGTCATATTTGCCACAAACCTTATTAATTTCAGCAGAAATACCTTCAACATATGGAATTGCTCCTACATATTTTAATAGTTTTTTACCATTATTGCCTTTATTATTTTCTTGAGTTACTTCATAAATCCATTTCTTTAATACCTGTTTAGGGTAACCAAAATCATGTGCAATTTTTTCAATATATTCAATTTCTCCTTTTTTATATTGTTCTTTTGATGAGTGTGTTAAACTTCTTTTAATTAGTGTTTGAACACTATTTTTTTTATTTGTTAATGGGTGCGATGACTGAAAAGGTATTAATACAGGAATATATGACGATTTTCTATGCACTCTGTATTGCATATTATCATTTGTTTTGATTACCATAATATCCAAAAATGCCAATGTATTATTTTGTTCCTGTTCCACTGTCAATTCAATAGATGGATAAATATCATTATACTTTTTTGTCAAGTCTTCAAGTTCTTCATTTTTTAGCCTGGACAATAGAAAAATGTTATCAACATACCTGCAGTATATCAGTGGTGGATCTTCTAGTTTATTTATTATTTTTGTTTCTATGTCACTCATTATTATTTCTGCTAATAAGGTTGACAATGGTGACCCCATAGATCCACCATAATTTTGTTTGCAAATCTTGTTATTGAACATAAAAATGTTATTTTCATATATGACAATAAAATTTATTTTAATTCTTCAATTTGTACTTCATTCATTGTATGTAACTGGTATAATTTTTCAACAATTATGTCAATTGCCTGAGGTACTGGTGTGCTAGGAAACAGAGCACGAATATCCATACTAGCTATATGATATTCACTTAAATCTTGTTTAATTACTTTAATTTTTTCAATGAATTTGTAAGTATTCCTCACAGTGAACCATGTCTTCATGAACATTGGTGTCAAATACTTGTAGATATTTTTTTCCAACTTTATTAATGGGGAATTCCTTTTTGATACTATCACTCTCATAGGTGTATCAGGCTTATGAGTTTTTATTTTTGCAAACATTTTTGGTATTCCTGTGCCCATAGGTGGGTACGCTTTCTTTATTTCTTCAGGTAAGGTGCTGTGATTTCTTATTCTAGCCAAGTACCTTACTTGAGATTCGGTTGGGCCTCTTGTCAGAATGCTGCAATTCAAATCTAGATTGCTCTATTCATTTTTTTTTAATAGAGCAATAGAAGATTTCAATTGCAGCATTTTGACAAGAGGCCCAACTGAATCTCAAGTAAGGTACTTGGCCAGAATAAGAAAGGAATACCAAAAATGTTTGCAAAAATAAAAACTCATAAGCCTGATACACCTATGAGAGTGATAGTATCAAAAAGGAATTCCCCATTAATAAAGTTGGAAAAAAATATCTACAAGTATTTGACACCAATGTTCATGAAGACATGGTTCACTATGAGGAATACTTACAAATTCATTGAAAAAATTAAAGTAATTAAACAAGATTTAAGTGAATATCATATAGCTAGTATGGATATTCGTGCTCTGTTTCCTAGCACACCAGTACCTCAGGCAATTGACATAATTGTTGAAAAATTATACCAGTTACATACAATGAATGAAGTACAAATTGAAGAATTAAAATAAATTTTATTGTCATATATGAAAATAACATTTTTATGTTCAATAACAAGATTTGCAAACAAAATTATGGTGGACCTATGGGGTCACCATTGTCAACCTTATTAGCAGAAATAATAATGAGTGACATAGAAACAAAAATAATAAATAAACTAGAAGATCCACCACTGATATACTGCAGGTATGTTGATGACATTTTTCTATTGTCCAGGCTAAAAAATGAAGAACTTGAAGACTTGACAAAAAAGTATAATGATATTTATCCATCTATTGAATTGACAGTGGAACAGGAACAAAATAATACATTGGCATTTTTGGATATTATGGTAATCAAAACAAATGATAATATGCAATACAGAGTGCATAGAAAATCGTCATATATTCCTGTATTAATACCTTTTCAGTCATCGCACCCATTAACAAATAAAAAAAATAGTGTTAAAACACTAATTAAAAGAAGTTTAACACACTCATCAAAAGAACAATATAAAAAAGGAGAAATTGAATATATTGAAAAATTGCACATGATTTT
The DNA here is from genome assembly GCA_039090855.1 of Macrothele yani. NCBI lineage: Eukaryota > Metazoa > Arthropoda > Arachnida > Araneae > Macrothelidae > Macrothele > Macrothele yani. The sequence continues at coordinate 77,176,821 of CM077009.1, forward strand.
GGTTACCCTAAACAGGTATTAAAGAAATGGATTTATGAAGTAACTCAAGAAAATAATAAAGGCAATAATGGTAAAAAAACTATTAAAATATGTAGGAGCAATTCCATATGTTGAAGGTATTTCTGCTGAAATTAATAAGGTTTGTGGCAAATATGACATACGAGTAGGAAATCAGGTACATACTATAAAAAATATAGTAATAAAAAACGAAAAAATCAGCCAACTACATAGAGCAGGTGTATATGAGATTCTTATAAACCAGAAACCACCTTTGTCATATATAGGCAGCACTAAGAACAAGTTAAAGTATAGATTGCACCAGCATATGAGTAATTGGAATACAAAAGAAGCAAAGACTGCATTAACCCAATATTGTCTAGAAAATTACCAATGTCCGAAGTTTGAAGATATTAAAATTATTAAGAGCTGTAAAAACGAAAGGCAGTCGAGAATTGTGGAATCAGTATTAATTGAAAAAAACAGATCAAGAGTGTGTAACATTAATGAGCCAAGCAACTTAAACGAAGAGTGGAAGGCCTTAATAAAAATTGAACAACAATTAAGAGGGAAAAAAGAATAGACTGACAATAGATGGTGCCAGAGACACAAAGATGCAGAGATTGCGACTGAAGCAGGTACCCAATGACTTTGCTCACTTGAGTTGTGCTAGGCAGAGAGACACATTGGCTTCCTGATGACGACAGTGATTCTGTTGAAAGCGCTAGAGGATTGTGTATGACGGGCTGAATGAGGTTGGCATTTGCGGTATGTTTTGTACGGTGTTTGAGGCAGATGGAGCACTGCTTTAGTCAAAGTTGACAAGGGTTTGACTGCCATGGAATGTAAATAGTGTAATTATGTACATAGTGGTTTTAATTGAGTGTATGAATGTGTTGTATGTTGTGTACCGTTGAGTGGTTTTTATGGAGATGACGAGCTCTGTTACATCTCAGACGGCAGAATGAAATCAGCGTTTTTTGTCCTGTGAATAATAAAAAACAACAACAGCTGTTTCATTACCGGAAGAACGAATATTATAAGCAAGGCCTTTTTCAACCTTTGAAGGCCAACTACATTACATGATGTTATAATCGCCGTGCATGAAGTGTAAAGTAAAAAAGTGACCAAGAACTTTCGGGTAAGTGATTGGCTCTTTTAATGATATGTCATTAATGACTTGCATGTAAATATGCGCATTTTGCTGGTGTTTCATACCTTTAAAGATGCAAATAATATGAAAGCATATGTATGTTCACACTGTGTTTTCCACATTTTATTGTTATCAAGTAAAACTTAACAGGAATTTTAGAGTTGCATTTTAAAGTGAACATCCTATTTTTATGTAAGACAACATTTAACAAGTAAACAACTACTAGAGTACCAAACTTCTGTAAATATGGAGAAAAATATTCTTGTTTTGAAACATTTATACTAGAAAACCCACTTCTATACCTACACTGATCCCGGCTTCTTCAGCACATCCAAAAAGCTATAAACTCTCCTCAATCACTTTCCTTCTATGCATAGCCATCACACATCCATCTAGTTTCAGCAGACGTAAATGTGAAATTAACAAAATATTCAACATCACCCTCAACCATGGCTTTCCCACCTTTATCATAAAAAAAGCTCTTAAGAAGGCTCCACCAAGAAAACTCAACTACTCTGCAGAGGAACCAACAACTTTGTAGATATGTAGGTGCCATAGATTATTATTCAACCATAACGCCTGTTCTTAAAGCCATTTGCTGAAACTTTCACCTGGAACTCGGAATATGTACTACAAACATTTTCCAGTTAATTAAAAAAGATTGAGACCAAGTAACAAAGCTAAACAAATTTGGCGTTTACAGCATCCTCTTAAAAAGTACTGATGCTGACACTCCCGCTAGTAAATATATACAAGACTGAATGAACATAAATACGCCGTAAAGAATGGACTTAAAAACTCTGCATTGTCTCGACTCGTGTGCGATGGCCTGCACTATCCAATTTGGAATGATGCTTCCATCATCGTAACACCTAGTGCTGTCTCTTCATTGCTGTTCACTGAGAGCCTTGTAATTGCTACTCAGAGACATTTATGCTGTAATGTCAATGTTCCAGTATGTATATCTACAACCTGGAAACTATTTACAGTTCCGAATACGAGGCAAATTGAGGACGAAATCACTTAATCTCTATTTCTGCTATAGTGCTCCTTGTTGTATCTCCAGATGAGAACAACACAATTAATTGAGTTACCTACTAACCTTCCTTTATTTTTACAATGCAGTATTGTATGTATACCTGCATTCCATTTTCTTTATTTCATGATACATACCACGTTGTTTGACAATTCAATGTCACGTGACATTATGTCATATTAATATCTGATATCTATATTATGTCACATAACACTTTATTTAAACTTATTCCTTCTTCTGTATCTGATGATGGGTTCTAGGGAAACCTGAAAGTTCTTATATATTTGTATATACAGTAAAATCTTTAAATTTAGCCAACAAATTTAAATTTGTATTGTGAGTGACTCTTGTTATTAAGATCGTGCATTGAAGGCAATTACCTCGATTACTTTGGACACTTTCTGCATGAATTTGAATTCTCCTAATACCATTGGAGACATCGCGATGCCTGCACACATCATGAACTAGTCAAAAATGAAAAAATTACTTGTAGTGACGGTAACAATTTTCGGATCAGAATTTCTAGTCCATTATGAAATAATGTATGTTTATGTTACTTAAAAAATCATTACAGCTTATTTTCAGCAGTTTTTAAATGCTGTTCTCTTTCAGAAGCTAACCTTTGAATGTCAGAACAGCTTAGTGCTACGTATGTGTGTATGTACAAGCAGATTTACAACAACATACAGCTTTCCCCTTTTACGTAAGAGCAATATGTCAAAATTCAGAGTTGTGCATGTAGCACAGCAGTACGGTGTGGCTTTTTAAAGCAATAACCGTGACAGAGTTTTGTAACCCAAAAGGTAAAAAGGTACCCAAAAATATCTAAAGAACTTGTTTGTTTGTTTTTATAATAATAAATACATCAGACTCCATTCACCTTTCATTCACTGGTCCTAGCAAATTCCTTAACAGAAAATCACATCAACAAATGTCAGTCATTTACTGAGGACTTGACTTTTAAAAAATGACAAACATTTAAATATAAGTTACTGCCAAGGAAATAAAAAGAAAATGGTGGGAATAATTAGGGGAAAGCTGAATTTTGACCAGTTGTTAGAACACTATATGAGATATGTTTTCCCAAAACTCCCTGCGTCTCCCCCTTGTGCTTTCCCCGTGACTCCCCCTCCCCATTCTCCGACTTTTAGAAAATGACTTATATCTCCATAGCCAATGGTTGTAAAGATGTAATTTTTTTAGTTTCAATCTTCAAATTACACACTACAAATTTTTTTCTTTTCAATTTTGCATGTTTATGTTACTTATAGTTTTGTCATAATTTTAAAATAAGCGTTAAAAAAACGGTATTTTTATTATCACAGTTTTAATGTTGAAGCTTGTTTGAAAATGACAATATGAGAATGTGCTTAGTATGAAAGTTGTAGCCTGATTCAATGGCTCTAAAATTATATATATATATAAACATGTTTGCCCCATGACTGCCACACACTGCGGCAGGAAGGCACAGCAGCATGGTGAGCAGTGCTCAAGCCACACCTTCACTGCATTGCAAACCAGTTCTGAGCTGGAGGCGTATATGGCAGTGTGTGTGAGTGTGTGTGTGTGTGTGTGTGTGTGTGTGTGTGTGTGTGTTGTTATTCATTGCTGTGTATGTGTAGTGCACTTTGTCACATACCATTAGTGCATTTCTGCAATGTTTTAATGTGTCAAGGCATGTAGTGAAAGAACACAGGTACTATCAATGAACATTTTCAGTTATGTGTCTGTTTCTAGCAAACTACTGTAATTTAGATTGCAGATTATTGCATTTTTAACATGAACAGTATTTATCATTCTTTACAACTTTGTATTTGATTATATGTACAAAAAAAGAGAGAAGAAAATGGATAAATTCAATTTATTGTGTGATCTTTATGGAAAGGAACTGTAAACATCAAAAAGAGTTTACAAACAATTACAGAGGCTAGTTTAAAATGAAGCGATGGACTGCATGAAAACTTGGAAGGGAAAATTACTGTTCGGGTTCACAGCGTGTGTAGGCAGAACTACACAAGACCTACTACTAGCAGTGTTGCTGTTGCAGCAGTACAGACTCATAATCCATCTCGTGCTGCAACATCTGCATCTTGTTTAAGGAGCTCTGAAGAGATGTTTGATTTCAAAACAAACTGCATGATTTGTGGAGAGGAAGCAAGTGTTAAATTCCAAAACTGCATCAGAACGTAGGAAAAATTTCATATGGTAGCGACTTTAGAAATAAAGGTAAACTTTTTAATAAAATGCGAAGCACGAAATGATGAGTAATTAGGGGAGGGTAAGATCCAGACTTTTTAATGTGATAGATCTTGCGGCAGCAGAAGCATGCTACCATGGAAGTTGTTACAAAACATTTTCAAGAACAACAGGTGAGGGACGGGAGGACACTTGCCTCGTGCAGAGTTGGCCCATCTATATGTTCAACAAATGATGAAGATAGGTCCGAAACTATCAGAGAAAGAGCTTGATTTGTTTACTAACAAAGGATTCTTCACTGTGAGAAACAGTGTAAAGTTTTAGTCTGGTACATGGATGGACATGTATATAGAGTAGCAACTTATGAATGCTATGAAAGCAGTCGAGGTCTTACACACGGAAAAGGTATAACGGACAACAGCACATAATTGAAATGGGTCCTCGGGATGCCTTCTTTCTAAATTCACAAAGCTATTGAAGAATTCTTGAGAACTTCAATAACATATACTGAACAACATACTAAATTATGCAAGTCACAAAAACTAAGAGATCAATCCGACATTGAAAAGTTCACTTCATGGCTTAAGCACCACAACCCATTCACAAAAGTGTCTGGAGAACTCATGTGTTTGTCATCCAGTTTGGTGTCTGATGAATCTATATACTGTGACAAAAGCTTGCAGAAAATAAAGAGAAATTTTTTTGGATAGCTTAAGCTACACAGAAAAGAGACATGGCAAAGCACAAATCTGTGAAACATGGGTCGAAAGAGATTAGTGTGAATCCCCAACAGCTGTTTAATCGAATCTTGTGTGTGTAATAGCCCAAGTATACTAAAAACATACCTTGAGTATGAACTAGACTCTCATCCACTATCCATTTTCGATGAAGTTTCTCTTCACAAGTGTACAAAATCTTCTCTCATGAAAGTTTTTGAAGACAGTATTGAAGAAATATTTTACCTAAGTGATGCAACAACAGTAATAGATGCAGTGATTTTCTTCACTATGTCTCCTGGCCAAAATTGAAGAGAAACGATTTGGCAGTGCATAATTTTAGAATTAAAACTAAAAAAATAACATGTTATGGTGGCCATTAGTTATGGAGATATGTCATTTTCTAAAAATCAGCAAATGGGAAGCTGGGGGTGGGTAGCACAAGGGGGGGGGGGGAATATATCTTTTATAGTGTTCTAACAACTGGCTCAGCTTTTCCCTAATTATTCCCGACATTTGCCTTTTTTCCCCTTTAATTTCCTGGGCTATTAATTGCATTCATAAAATAGTAGCAGCCAAAGGATGACTTATATGAATGCCTAAGAAGGAGATAGCCCCTGAATACTAAATAGAGTGAAAACTCATTTTAACGAAATACAATATAACAAAAAACATGCTACAGTAAAAAAAAAAAAATGGTGTACTTGTTTGGTTTTGTGTGTGTGTGTGTGTGTGTGTGTGTGTGTGTAAAGGACTTGTTTGGTGATAGACAACAATGGAATCAGCCCTCAGTAGAAGGTGGTTGGGGAAGGGATTTCTTTCAGGTGAGAGATAACACAACACAATAGGCAGTAGCTAATGTACTTTGTAGACAAAATGCCTCTCAATTGAGGGGATTAAAATTCCGAAACTTCCCTGTCCTCAACTGCTAGGACTAGATAGCTTTTAAGATCAATTAAACGGGTCTGGTTCACTTCGTCGACAACTCATTTCGTCGACACTATACAGTATATGCAAACAATCGATTCCTAAAAAACCGAAAAAAGTTCAGAACCACCAAATTTGGTATACTATCTCATGGTACTGTAACTCAGATCGTAGACTGTTTTTGGAAGAGGTTGGGCCTGGCGTGAAAGGGGCCCCATACAAAATCTATAGTTTTCAATTTAGAACCACCAAATTTGATATACTCTCTCATGGTACTCTAACTTACGCCGTACACAGTTTTTGGAAGGGGTCAGGGCCCGGAGACAAGGGAGCCCCCACACAACATTTTTGTAAAATCTCCAGTTTTCAATTTAGAACCGCCAAATTTGGTATATTATCTCATTGTACTCTTACACCAACTTAGACCATAAACAGAAGAGGTCGGGGCCCGGGGTCAAGGGGCCCCATACAACATTTTCGTAAAATCTACAGTTTTCAATTTAGAACCACCAAATTTTTTATACTATCTCATTGTACTCTAACTTAAACGGTGCACGGTTTTTGGAAGGGGTCGGGGCCCGGAGTCAAGGGGCCCCCATACGACATTTTCGTAAAATCAACAGTTTTCAATTCATAACCTCCAAATTTGGTGTATCTCATTGTACCCTTACACCAACTTAGACCATAGAAAGAAGAGGTCGGGGTCCAGGGCCCGATACAAAATTTTCGTAAAATCTACAGTTTTCAATTTAGAACTACCAAATTTGGTATACTATCTCATGGTACCCTAACTTAGCTCGCAGATAAGGTATTAGAGTGCAGAACTGAGTTGCAGTTCTTAAGTAAAAAATGGAAATTTTTGAGAAAATTTTGCATGGGGCTCCCTTTACCCCAGCCCCCGACCCCTTCCAAAAACCATGTACAGTCTAAGTTAGAGTACCATGAGATAGTATACCAAATTTGGTGGTTCTAAATCGAAAACTGTAGATTTTATGAAAATTTTGAGGAACTGACTGTTTGCATATATAGTCGACGAAATGAGTGTTGACAAAATGTACCTGTTGACGAAGTGATTGTCGACGAAATGAACGAGACCAAATTAAACAGCTAGTCTCATATGTAAGAGACATACGCACTAACTCTACACTTAAAATGGCAAGAAAATGAAGGTGCTTAACGTTAGAAGTAAAAAATTAAAAATGCATAGAAATTGAAAGCAAAAAGAAGGAAGTTTGCTAAGGAGTTCAGCATTCTCAGACAACTTTAAGCACAATTTTAAAAGATCAAGAGAAAAACCTGAAAGCTTATGAAAATGGGAAAATTTCCACTTCTTTCAAGAGGATAACATTCTGTAAAATATGTCACTGTCAAAGATTATTTGTTTTCATGGTTTAAAATGCACATGAAATAAAAAAAACCCTGTGAGCAAAAGCATTTTACAGGAGAAAACGTGGACGTTTGCACTGGCTTTAGGATATGAAAATTTTGAAGTCAGCAAAGGGTGGCTTGGAAAGTTTGAAAACAGAACGATATTGTGTGCAAAAAAGCTAGTGGAGAAGCAGCAAGTGTTTGTGATAAGAAGGTTGAAGATTGGATATGTGATACATCAGAGATATTTACAGACTATGAGCTAAGAAATGTTTTTAATATAGATAAAGCTGGACTGTTTTTTCGTGCCCTTCCTCAACATACATTGAATTTAAAGGGAGAAGTTTGTCACGGTGGAAAGTTAAGCAAACACCATCTTTTTTGAATAAAGCTCATGTTGAGAAATGGCTTCCTAGTTTAATTGAATTAATAATCTAAAGCAACTTTTATGGGAATTTTACTAGGATATTTTTTCATTAATAGCAAATTTTCGGAGAAAACTCTTCTCCTTCTTCAGGCTGTCTTGTTGTTGTCACTTTTAATTTGTCACTATCACGATGATAGTGACAAATTAAAAGTGACAACAACAAGACAGCCTGAAGAAGGAGAAGAGTTTTCTCCGAAAATTTGCTATTAATGAAAAAATATCCTAGTAAAATTCCCATGCTTTAGATTATTAAACCATCTTTTGTTTTATTATGTTGTAACATGGATGGCTCTGAAAATGTAAGCTCTTAGTAGTTGGCAAATCTAAGAATCCATGTTGTATGAAAGGTGTGACGTCTTTGCCCGCTATTTATAAAAATAACAAAAAAGGATGGATGACAAAAACCATCTATATTTGAAGAATGGCTAATTAAGATCGACAAGGATATGAACCCAAAAGAAATGTTTTACTTCTGCTGGACAATGCATCATCACATGTAACATCTGTTTGACTTAACAATGTCAAACTTCTCTACTTGCCTTCTAATATGGCATTGAAGCTACAGCCATTAGACCAAGGAATCATATGATCATTAAAGGCGAAGTACAGACAATGTTTTGTACAGAAGACAGGGAAAGAAACGAAAATCAATGTGTCAGAAACAATTAACTTTATTTAATGGGTGTGGCAGGATGTATCTCAAAAGACCATAAGAAATTGTTTTCATGCATCAGGTATAATTTCTCAGCCATCAACATCCTATGATGAAAATGCTGTCAGTTTAGAAGCTGACCAGGCAACTGGAATGCTGGGCAAAGGTCTGTGGTTCCTATTAAATTTATCATCCAACATTACTTTGAATAATTATGTAGACATAGATGAAGCCTTGCAAGCCAATGAAAACTTTTCTGAAAGTGATATCATGAAAACTTTGTCTGAAGAAAATGAGGATTTGCCCAATGAAGGTGAGACAGAAAATCTAAATTGTTATTCTGATATTTTTCCAGTAAATGTAACTGAATGTTTAGAGAACGTTGGACACTATTTACAGAACTGAGGACTTTATACTGAAGAAGTTACCAACTATCTAAATGCTATGACTACAGTTATAACTAAAGACGCCATGGAAAAACGAAAGCAGACTGTACTTACATCATACTTCAAAGCTCAAAAGGTATGCTTGAACTCTGTTTTACAGTTTGCCTATATAAACATACTTTCTGTTCAAATGGAACTAAATAAATTGCTTTAACTGCACTACTTTAAAATTAAAGATAATGCCAATATGTACTGTATATATATTATTTCTTGAAGCATATGACAGTATTTTATTAAGATATATACGAGAGAGAAATTCTTATTATTGGGGGATATGGGGGGGATAAATACAGTATATACGTGTATATACACTGCTGGCCATCCAAAATGAAACACCAAGAAGGACACGAGATACCAAAGCCATATTTACTGGACACATAACAACAGATACAAAGATGAAACGATTGAGCTTACAAGCCCGTGCGACTTGCAAAACACACAGACATCAATAGTTCGTGTGGCCCTCATGGCTGGCAATAACGGCTGCTACACGCCGCAGCATCGAACGAAAGAGGCTTTGGATGTGGGCTTGGGGTATGTTGGTCCAGGCCGCTTCCACACGTTGCCACAGTTCATCAGACGTAGCCGCGGGTGGTGCTTGCAGGGCCACTCGGTTGCCGATCAGCTACCAGACGTGTTCGATGGGCGACATATCAGGAGAACAGGCGCGCCACTGCAGCAGTGACACCTGGTGGGCCGTGAAGAATTGTTCCACAATGCATGCCACGTGCGGGCAAGCATCGTCCTGTTGAAACGTGGCCGCTGGCAGGTCCTGCAGGTAAGGGAGGACTACAGGCTCCAAAACGTCGGAGATGTAGCGGTGGCTGTTGAGTGTACCAGCGATGCGTACCAGAGGGGTGCGGGTGTCATATCCAATTGCACCCCAAACCATAACGCCAGGCGACAGACCGGTATGGTGATGCATAATGCAGGCGTCATACAGTCTCTCGCCGCGGTGCTGCCACACGCGGATCCGACCATCGTGGTGTTGCAGGCAGAAGCGGGATTCGTAGGAGAAGACAATGTCGTGCCATTCCAAAGTCCAGGTGCGGCGTTTAATGGCCCACTGCCGCCGCACTCGGCGGTGGTGTAATGTCAGTGATAATCGGAGCAATGGGCGACGTGCAACAAGTCCCCGCTCCTGCAGATGGCGTCGAACGGTAGTGCTGACACAGGTTGTTGCGCAACACACCCTAATTCCTGCGCTAATGTTCGTGATGTGGTGGTGCGAGCCGTCCACGCCCGCAGCACAACATGCCGGTCCTCTTGTTCAGTGGTGTGCCGCGACTGCGGCAATCGCTCATGTCGGTCGGTCCGTCCGTCCGTCTTGCACCCACCGAATCCATACTCACCCCACTGTGGCTGGATGTCGTACCACACGGGCGGTGATGTCTCGGTACGATAAACCGCTGTCGCGATAAGCCACTATTTGTCCTCTGTCGAACTCCGAAACTTGCTGGAATGACTGCCGTATTCTGCGACGAGGCATCAGGAAGCTTCCCACGCATAGGTCCGGCAGCACAACACACTTTCACTACTTACACCCAGCCTACTGTGCACCCTTCTCATAGTGCTTCTCGGTGGCATGCAGGGAGTACATGATTTGCATATGCCCTGCAATGCTAATCGTTTTCATGTCCTCTCACGGGCGACGCATGGTGCGAATTTCAGGCCAATCGGATGCTTCCTTTTTGGTGTTGCATTTTGGGTGGCCAGCAGAGTATATATAAGTAAATATATATACAGTATGTAATTTCATATAGATATATAAATTAATTGAAGTCTATATATTTCATTACTACTTTGCCCAAAACTTCTTATTATAAATAACTTGCCTTTGCTTATTTCTATGGGCGCTTATTTCGCAATTACATTGTTGAAATCTTATGCGTAATGAAAATTTCTATGCACTAACTCTTTAACGAAAAGTTCATAAAAACGTATTAACGAAAATACATTGGTGCAAATTTTTTTGTATTCCCCTTGAATAACGTTATAAAGAGTTTCGACTGTACTTAAAACAAATTGATCGAAATGTCATACTAGTTTTATGAGGACCAACTGCTCAACCATGACATTTAAAAACTGTACATGAATTGCATGCAAACTTTTAAACTGCTGAAGTGCAAAGAAATAGCAGTGGAAGTTTTCCATATGGAATTCTATGGTTAGTTTATTATCTTGACACTGCATGGAAGAGTACACTGATTCAACATCAACAGTTTAAAAATTACTTACACTTAGCAAATTTTGGAGGACAGCTTTCCAGGCACTGTTCAAATAGATCTCTGGCCCTCTCTAATTTCTTCCCCTCCTAAGCACATATGTGAAACAAAAGATTAATATTCAAATATATCTTCATCAATTTTATCAGCTAAGACACTTATGAGAAAATTTTAAAAGTAACAAATGAGATAAAAATGTACTTTTCCATTGCAGACACACTGGCAATAGCAAAACACACCATTAGCGCATATATTACACAGAATGAACAAATTATTATACACACTATGGCCAGAAATAAAGTATACCAAAAGGTGGCAGCACTGTACACAGTTGTTATTCCTGGGAGAGTGGCCTGACGACGCTTCAGCGTCACCTTGGTTCGTGAAGAGAACAGTTGTATTGACGATGATACATAATGGCTATAAGTATTCATAAAAAGGCTTTTAGCATTATTTTTGCTCATATGGAATCAGCTGTTCTGGAAGACCCAGTGTGAATTATGTTTTTAAACTTTTTGAAGAAGAGCTCCACAAAACCCCACCAATGAAGCGAACAGTGTTGTTGGTGGTGAAAATTTTTAGGCAGAGAGGATCCATTCTGTGTGAATGAAAAAATTGCTGTGGACGAAAACAAACGTCCACAGACAATAGGCATGAGAGGACTGTGCTTCATAAGATTTTGTGATCACCAAAGAAAAGTCAGTGCTGTATTGCTAAAGAACTTGGTATGAAGAGAACATCTGTGCAGGCATTTGTTCATGAATTGGGAGCAGTTTCATATTGTATGCAATTATGCCATAAGTCATGCACCCTGATAAGTTGCAGAGGCACTAATTTTGTGCTCGCACGCTGGCAAATGTGTATGAAGATGAACATTTTTTGTCCAATATTTGGTTTCTTGATTAATGTCACGTCACCTTGGACAGTTATGTGAACAAACAAATGACCAGATTTATCGGGTTTGAACAGCTGACTGAGGTTCTTGAACGTCCTCTACACTCTGAAAAGGTTACTGTATGGAGTGCCTTTTCTGCTATTGACAGTAACATGTCTACCATTCACATCTTCCAAAAATAAGGGTCCAATGATCTGCTTTCCAAATCATTGGACCCTTTTTTTGGAAGATGTGAATGGTAGACATGTTACCGTCAATCAGGAAAGGTACAGAGAACTGGTTGTCTTACCCTTTGTGGCAGGTTTGAGATGATTTTGTCGGACTAGAAATCTGTGTTTCAGACAACAGTGGTTTCAGCAGGATGGTGCGACAGCACACACTACTGGGGACACATTGCAGCTTCTTTGACGCTTTCAGAACCCTATCATCTCAAAGGGAACAGACTATCCACATCCTTTGAATTCTCACAATCTCACACCACCAGATGCTTATTTGTAGAGGGAAACTGAAACGTGTCTACCGTGATCTAGTGCCTTGGGATATTGCACAGATGAAAACCAACATCAGGTGTGTGTTGCATTCAAAATTTCACAGAACACAGCTGCGGAAATGTTTGTAAACCTCCAGCGTCAGTATGAAAAATGTCTGGAGTTGAATGATTAACATCTGCAACATGTCATCTGAATCTTGTACACATATGGTAAGATCTTTGTCATGCACTATTCTGAAATTAAATATGCATTCTTTTCATTCCTTGCCTTATGGCACGACATAACGTTTGGTATACTTTATTTCCGGCCATACTGTACATCCCGATAACAATTTGCAAAGCAGAAGTCATGTGGGATGCTGAAACTGGCAATACTTATAAAATACAGCAGGTCTCTATGGAAACCAGTTATGAAAAAGTAACTACGGGTAAAGACAGCAACGTAAGTTTTACTGTGGCCACATAATAGCTGCAAGGAAGGCTGGCTGTTCAATCACTGCAACTGCTGAGATTTCCATGTCGGGCCGTCACATGTATATACCAGGACTATGTGAAATATGGTCAAACTTCCAACCAATGGGAGAAATGTGACCATAAGTGTGCAAATGACTCTCGAGGGGAGTGCAGATTGTCTCACTTTGTTATAAGGAATTACGTGGCTACTGTGGGGATGGTAATATCGGAATTTAATGAAAGCACATCCACAAGCTTATGCACAAAGGCTATCCATTGTACTATAGAAATAATAGGCTAGGGCAGTTGACGTCCGCATATTGTATCCTCTGGTTGACTGCAAGGCTTGAAAAGATTAGACTGCAATTTGCAAAGGCATATCGCAATTGAAGTGCAGAGAATTGGAAACACATCACCTGGTCTGAGGAATCACGGTTTCAACTCAATCACGCTGATGGGAGGGTGCAGTTATGATTAAAATTACATGAAGTAATGGACCCTGCTTGCCAAGTTGAGCTCATACAGGTAGGTGGATGCAGTGTAACAGTTTCGGATGTCTTTACATGGGCTTCCTTGGGTACTGCTCAAGACCTCTGTCATTGACACAGGGTACATGAGTATTGCAAGCTTTATCATTATGATAGGTAACACCCATATGTGATCAACACAATATGAGCAATAAGCTTACATACCATCAGGGGGCGCGATTCCAAACGACATCTTCACAATTTGTGAAAACGAAATCGTTTTGGCGATGGAAAAAAGCTTTGGCGATTACCTTTTCATAGTGTTGTAACGCTTTGGCAAAAACAAATTGAATTTGGCGCCTAAATTGGGAAAAGCTTTAGAAAAGCCAGAGCACCCCCCCTTTTTTTGATTGGAGGTTTAACGACAACCGTGAGCAACTCAATGGGCTATAAGCAGTGGCCCGTCCCTAATTTAGGGTCACTGGTTCCAGGGAAGGGAGAGAGCCACTGCCGTAAGACAAACACAACATACATGCCTGACCGGGATTCAAACCCGGACCCCTAACGGACGAATGATCAGAGGCCAGCGCCTTAGACCACTGCACCACCAAGGCGGCTAGAGCAACCCCTGCCTGCCATCATACTGTAGCTCATTCAATGACACTTCAAGTACATTCAACATTACAAAAATACCCCCGATGGCACGATGTGTACAGTATTCGTTAAATTACTTATTTAATTCCAAACCCACTGTCCTAAGCATAACGGCTCTCTAAGCTATTAGAAATAAATCTAATTATTAATTTGAAATCTCTATCCCCCTCTCACTACCCTAAGCCTATTCCTAACTTACCTCAAAATGTAAGTGTCATCTTACAGCAAGTAAAAGGGTTTCCTAAAATCTTAAAAAAACAAAAAAAAAAAAACACCTTCCTTTCTTAGATATATTACTATTTAAAAATTCTGATAGTTTTAATTACAAGGTTTATCGGAAACCCTTTTACATTCCAGTAATCATACCATATGATTCACATCATCCAAAAACACATAAATGCAAAATAGTATTAAAACTTTGTTGGAAAGAGCTTTCACATACATCTAACAGGCAATATAAAACTGAAGAATTAAAATATACAGAAGAGATTTCAAAAAAATATGGGCATCTAAAAGGCGAAATTAAAAAATGAACATCTGAAGTTGAAAAAAAAATTTAGGAAAAAGGAAAAAAAAAAAAAAAGCAGCCTTAAAATATGTTGGTTCATTACAATTTATCAGAAATATCCCCGGTCAAATTAATAAATTATGTGCTAAATATAACTGCAAGTAGGATGCACAGTTAGTTCAATTAAAAATTTAATTATTAGTAACCAAGGTAATGATATAATTTTGGATAAAGCTGGAATTTATGAAATTCCTATATATAGTAATCCACTCATATTAATTGCCTATGTAATTATAATGGCTAAACAATTACCAAATTATTGGAACCAGCTTATACAATTAGAGATAAAATATAAAGCAGAAGAAAGGGAAAAAAAAGGGGAAAGTTAAAAAAATAGAGGCTGAATATCAGTAACCAAAGATACTGTAAATTCCGATAAATGGTGCTGCTGCCGCAAGGCTGTTTGAGATCTTGGACTTACTTGCTGTAAGATGACACATCGGTTGCAGGCAGCCGATGTGTAAAGACCCTTTCTGAGGATGCCTACGGAGTTTTGGACGACATATATTAAAGTGGTTTCTGTATGGATGGATGTGACGGTTTTAATTGTTTTTATAGTGTACTTAATCCCTTAACTTTTGCTTTTAATAGTTCTAAGTTTATATTTGTATGAATTCATGTTTCGAGGTTGCTTCCTGGGGTAAGCTGGGAATAGGCTTAGGGCAGTGAGAGGGGATAGAGATTTTGAATTAATAATTACATTTACTTCTAATAGTTTAGAGGGTGTTGAGTTGGGGACAGTGGATTGGGAATTAAATAAGTAATTTAATGAATACTGCACACATCTTGCCATCAGGAGCTTTTCTGTAATGCTGGACATGCTTGACGTGTAATCAAATGAGTAAGCTCATTACTCATACTGTATTGATTTTATGTTGCACGTTTCTCACAAAGTGACAGGAAATAAATTTCTCAAAGAATTTAAACTTCACTTCTGATTTAGACAGTGTATGTAATATGAAATAATTTGTCCATCTTTTTTTAGAAGCTCTTCATGTGCTGTTCTAAATAATTTCCCTATAGCAGTATCACATAATTCACCTTCCTTGGAAGTTTTTTCTGATATTGCAGTCAGATGATAAGAAGATTTGATATGTGCAAAAACATTCTTTTTTAAATTGAGTCTGATACTTTTTTATGCCATATGACAAATTTTGCACATGTGAAGGAATTGCCAGTTCTGTACAGCAGCAACCTTCATATATTTTTAACTGCATAAGCCTTCTTGCACACATACTGCCCTATTTCGAAAGCTTAACAGCATTTTACACCTATAATTTTACACGTGCAAGAGGGAAGTTGTGGCAATAAGTCAGTGACTGTGTAGATTTCATGTAGTTCAAGTCCACTCTCTGCATTTTGAGTTATTTAAGGTTTTGTGTTTGTATCTATGTAATAGTGCAACTTTGTACTGCCATGTAATAACAGAAACTGAAATACAAACACAGACCAGCATAAAACTAATAAACCACTTGGAAATGAGGTGCTCTCACCCAATAATAAAAATATGATGGAGTTGGACCATGTGAATTCTGACTGCCTCATTTGTGGTACAGAAGGTAAAATATGAATCTAGCCATTTAATTGCTGCACATTCAATTGTAGCAAACTTATTTTATCACCATTTGAATCTGTAATGTTCTAATAATCATTGTTTTATTAATTTTTCTTTAAATTATCTTATTCTATTATTATCGTGATTTGCAGGTGCTTTGTGTACACAGATACATTAAAAAAATAATAATAATATCAACTTTCTTTTCCCCTTTTGCAGGTGCATCAGTTTCTCTGTCCTCTTTCTCCCTCTGTTTGCTTGTAGCCACAATTGTTCAAAAGGTAATGAAATCCTCCTACATCACTCAGTGAATGCTTTATTTCTTGAAATAGATCAGTTTAAAAGGGGGAGGGAATCTGCTGGGTATCAGATAACTGGAAGGAAGGAAAGATATGGGGAAGATGGGAACAAATGTCGAAAGGAAACTGGTGATAGTGCATCGCTGGTCGTTCTCTGTTTTAATAACGGGTGATAATAGAAAATGCTGTGTAAACTTCACAGATTGACAATGATTTGGGTTGGTTTAACTAAAAAAATACCTTACTAGCAATACTTACTGCTGCAATTTTTCTTCCACTACAAATTTGTTTTTATACTAGCAATTTGTTAGTTACTACACTGGCGGAAAGTGAAAAAAGAACATCAAGAAGCAGACGTCTGATACCAACGAAATTTATACAGCATAATAACGGAATACATAGGATAACGTGATCAAAACATTATGCAAAAATACAGCTGTATTTGCTGGTAAACTGAAAAATAACATTTCCATGTAACATGGTTAGTACGAGGTTGAACCGCCATGAACTGCGTCACACTGTGCAATTCTGGCATGGAGTCTGTCGTACAGATGTTGGATGTAGGTTTGGGGTATTGAGTTTCAAGCATCCTCAACCTGGACGCGTAAATCGGGGATGGTCGTGGCTGGCCGTGGAGACCGGATAAGTCGTTGTCCCATAAAATCCCACACATGCTCAATGGGGGACAAATCCGGTGAACGTGCAGGCCATGGAAGTTGTCTCACACCCTGAAGTGCATGTTGCGTAGCACGTGCCCTGTGTGGGCGTGCGTTATCTTGCTGGAAAACACCACGATGGACCGACCTTACAAATGGCACAACAACGGGCTGAATGATGTTGTTGATGTAGGAGGTGCTGTTTAACATACCCGGTACAAACACTAGTTGTGTACGGCAGTGATAGCTAATCGTTCCCCACACCAGGTGTAGGCCCTGTGTGTCGCTGGCGGATGCAAGAAGGGTGGAGACGCTCCCCTGTGCGTCTGCGAACACGCATACGGCAATCGGAGGCTCCCAAGCAGAATCTGCTTTCATCGCTGAACACGACAGATCGCCATTGCGTTCTCCAGTGCAGACGTTGGCGACACCACTGCAGCCGTTCCTGACGGTGGGCTGGTGTCAGAGGTGTACATACCAGAGGCACACGTGCACGTAGTCCTGCATCCAGTAGATGGTTGCGGATTCTTCGCACAGTCACCTCAAGTGCAACGGCAGCTCGGATTTGCGTCGCAGTGGATGTTCTGCTTGACAACGCCGCTCTTCTTATGCGTCGATCGGTCCATTCATCAGTCCGTCTGTGACTCCCGGTTCTACGTCTTCTCGTGTGGGAATGTTCCTCAGACCATCTACGCCACCATCGTACCACCACCGATACTTCTCATCCAATTCGCTCCGCAATACGACGATACGACCACCCGGCCTCGTGGAGTCCGACTAGACGACCTCGCTCAAAGTCCAATAACTGCTGAAATCATACACGTCTTCCATGTCCAGGCATTGCAGCTTCTTCAGGGTCTTCGCACGTGTCCGTACGCCGACGACTGATTACATTCACTTCGCCGTACTCCTTAAATACCACTGACGATAATTTGCATATTATGCCGTGCTGTGGCGTAAGCGCTCACCGGTTGGTCCCGAAATTAACATCACACCTACGTAAACTCGACCCCAGTAACATATGTAAATTTCATGATCATCCGCCAATTCCTTCTGGGTGTTCTTTTTTCACTTTCTGCCAGTGTATTTGGCAAAATCACACCCTGTTTATATAAGACTTTGCTATGGCTTCAAGAAACTAACAGGCAAAACAGAAAAAAATACATGATTGGAATGTATAATTTTCAAGTATTCCAAAAAACATGCACTGTAGCTTTTGACGTGTGAGAAGCTGTCAAAGAAAATTGTAGGTAAAACCTGTCCAACTGAGGCATTTATTGCTAAAGGTAAAAAGATTTAAAGATTTCTGAAACCTCTCAAATCAAATATAACAGAAATTTTAAAAAGTAACATGACTCTACAAATTATTCAGTATCTCAAAATTCCTGAGGTTTTGATACTCAAAATAAATGTCTTTCATATGCTATACATTTTTTGTGCACTTCATTTTTTAACATACGAAATGGGCCATTAATTTCTTTACATCCTGCATAGAGCAAGTGTAGTGGCTTATTTCACTTCTGTGTCAGAGGTCTACTTTTCTACAGAGTTACAATGTCTAATAACCACCCTGGTGGCACAGTGGCCAAAATGCTGGCCCCTGGCTGTTTATCCAAATGAGCCCAGGTCTGAGTCCCAGGTGAGCATTAGGTGGTGTCTTTGGCTTACAGCATTGGCTGTCTGCCCTACCTGGAACCAGTGAACCTAAATTGGGGATGGGTTACTGCTTCTAGCTCTTATGAGTTGCTTACAGTGGTCATTAAACTCTGAAACACACAGACCTGGGCTCCACAAATTCATTATCACTAGGAAATATTCTGCTGTGTCACAAAAAGCAATTGTCTTCCAAGAACCTGTACAAACAGGAATATGCTATGGAAAAGAATTATCTCTGTGGTAACTGCTAAATAAATCTGTACATGTAATACAATATACATAACATATGAAGATAAGCAGTACTACAAAATCTCATTATGCTTCCAACTCCACTATAGGCCTACATCATGTGATTTTTTTTTTTTTTATGGGTCATTTAATACCAGTAATTGGTCAGAAAAATGTGGTAGGAGAATGCAAAAAGCAGAAATGAATGACTTTTCCAACTGCAATACTTCAATATTCTTTTTATCTATTAGTAAAGAGGAGAAAAAGAAATAAGACAAAAATTTAACTTTTAATTTAGGAACATGTGAATAAGAACTTAAATTTTCACAATAAAATCTGTCACTGCTCAGAAAAGAGGCATTTTCCTATAAAGAACATAATAAGAAATGTTTACTTACATAGCGTTTTAAAAACTTGGTGAGATAAGTGTTCCAAATGTCATACACATTAGGCCACTTGAACAGCGATATCCCTTTTTCATATGCCTAAATTGAAAACACTTTGTCACACTTAACCAAAAAACAAAACATTACAATACTCAAGCAGTATTATGGGACACATCATACATAGGATACAGAAGTCATCAGGTTAAAATAAATAAATAGTAACTCAATAACCATCTGCAATATAGCTCAAATTTCCTTTCAGCTGGCTGTACTACTTGTTGCGCATGTTTAGATAGACGTGGGCATGCTATTGTTACTGTGTGGAGGTTTTATCTTGATCAGTGCATTTTTGTGCCTTTAACATTGCCACTCTACTTGCCATATGCTATAAAGCAAGCAGTGATATTTGAGGGGGAGGAGGAGACTGAAGGTGTACCAGCAGCTGAAATTCATTGAAGGATTTCAGCACAATATGACAACAGTGTTAAGTGCCTGCTAATTGATCTCTACATTCAAAAGTGATAGCACAAGCATAATGCAAAAAGGACAGAGACAATTTCGTTGCCCAGAGCTGATGACAACAATGAGCAGGTCTGTGCCATGGTTCTGGCAAACAGACAGGTGAGTTTCAATTATTGAAGTGCTATATAACAATATAGATACTGAATGCATAAATTATTATACACACACCAATAACAATACACAAAACAGAAGTACTGCATACAGCCATGTGGGACATTCTGGAAATGCCGATAAATAAAGCAGGTCTCTATGCATTGGAAATCAGTCACAGAAAAGTAATCACAAGTAAAGGCAGTCACGTAAGCGAGTTTGACCATGGCCAGATAGTAGCTGCCCCTTCCTTGCAGCTACTACCAGGTCTCTATGCATTGGAAACCAGTTTCTGGTTGTTCAATCAACACATCTGCTGAATTGCTGGCATTTCCACATCAGACTGTCAAACTCATATACCAAGACTATGTGAAATGTACCAAAACTTCCAACCAATGGGAGAAGTGTGGCTGTAAATGTGCGACTGACTCTCGAGGTGAGTGCAGTCTGTCCCCTACATCTTTGTTAGGAATCGTACAGCTGCCATGGAGCAAATGATGTCAGAAGTTCATGAGGGCATGTTCACAAGAATATGTACATACTATGAAAAAAAATAGGGTATCACAGTTAATGTCCACGTTCGTTTCCACTCACTGGCTGAAAGGCACAGAAAGATTAGGCATCAGTTTGCAAAGACCTATCACAACTGAAGTGCGGGGGAGTGGAAACACTTCATCTGGTCTGACGAATCACGGCTTCAACTGTCGTGCCGATGGGAGGGTGCATGTGTAGGGTAAACCAAATGACGCAATGAAACTAGCTTGCCACTTTGGGGTCATACATGCCGGTTGAGGTGGTGCAACTGTATGAGGTGTGTTCAATGGGCTTCCTTGGGGCATCTCATACTATAGGTCTGCACAGCGTAAACCACATGAAACGATGGACCCAGCTTGCAAAGTTGGGATCATAACATGCAGATAGAGGCAGTGCAACAGTTTGGGATGCATTTAAATAGGCTTCCTTGGGGCCTCTCATACTAGTCTGCACAGCATGAAGCAATGGACCCAGCTTGCCAATTTAGGGTCACACAAACTGACTGAGGTGGTAGGGCTGGGCGATGTTGGGATTTTAAATCCATCATGATGTATCATCTTCGAAACATCCGTTTTCAGAATGTATTGCAATAACCACTGATGTTCAAAATCACACCTTTCTTTTTGTTCAGAAAATTGCTTTTATAAAGTTAATTACAGACCATTTCCCCAAGTTTGTTAAAATGCTAAAAGGTGAACATTTAACATAAAGAACTTTTGAGGACTGGGAAAAGAAATTCCAAAGATTTCCAATTCATCTCAGGTTAAATGCAATAACATTTGAAGGCATGAAGATCCCACTTTTATTTTAGAAATTGCACAACAAAATCATTTTATTCTACAAAATATATCTCTTAAAAAACTGCATAATAATTTGTTCTGGAAAATAAGGTGGTCATATAGTTTGCTGTCTTTTCTGTATGAATCAAAATATATAAATTTGATTAGGGCTTGCTATAAATGCAAAGTTGGGAATTTTAAAACACACATTATTAGAGATTATACATATATGTATTACATCATCACCTTTTTGTATAAACAAAAATTTTAAACGACACAAAACCCAAGCGATTAGCAATGAAAAAGGATGGTCATGTTTTGCAAATTTATTGAAATAAAAACTGTTAGTATTAGAAATGTCCTGTTGTGCAACAGAAAAATGTACATCTCTGCATTTTCAGAAGTGAGTGCTGCCCTTTGTCAGTATAAGTATTTTGTCAAATACTTTAAAGGTTTCCAAATTAAATATTCTGTCATAAACAGTGTGAAATAACATACATCATTTTTCATATTTGCTTGTGAACTTAGGTAGAAATTTTTGAAGTACTGGTTTAGTAGGCCATGGGAAAAAACAAAGCCCTATGTTTAGTTGTGCTTAGGCCTAATTCAAATGTTTTGGAATGTACCATTTATAATAAAATCAACTGCATATGTACCAATTTCCATAACGATACATATATATATAAATTTTCAGAATGTTACATTTTTGCCTGTCCGCTTCATATGCTATGCATCTGAACCAATTTCCATGGCAAAATACCATCCAAAAATGCAAGATCCTGTGGTTAGGCATCTTTACAGCCTATCCCAGGCCCAATTAATAAAACTTTAAAGAATGAGCATTTTTCGTTCTGTTTGCGATCTCGACATACAACTTGGGCTTCACCAACATCAGCCACAAGCCATACACAAGATCTTCTATACTTCACATATTCAATCTTTTTCTCATGCAGACACTCCTGGATCTTGGCTTTCCTCTGCCTTTCCTTCCTGCCACTTGAGCTAAAAAGATTTTCTTAGTAAGCATCTCATCACTCATTCTTTCAACATGACCAAACCATATTAGTCTCCACCTTGCTAACAACATTTTGCTTCACATTACACAACTGTAACACATCTTCATTCCTCATACAATCTGAACGTGTCTTGCCACAAACTCCCTGTAAGTAATGCATTTCTCCAGCACACAAACAACTCCTATGTTTCTTCTGTAGTACCCAGGTTTCACTGCCATACATCAGAGTAGGAATAATTGCTCTTTCATACACAGCCATGTGGGACTCCCTAGAGAACCCATCATTCCTGTGAAAACCTCTCAAAGCAGCCATGACTTTCAATGAAGAATTCATTCGCCTACTAATTTCACTATCCAATTTGTTCTCTCAGTCAAACATGCTTCCTAAATACAAAAACTCATTCACCTTGTCAATCACAGTGTCATTTAGACTTATATTACATTCAGTACTACCAGGAAGTCTAAATGGCACTGTGATGGACCATGTGAATGAGTTTGTGTATTTAGGAAGAATAATTTCATCAGAAAATATGAAAACCTGCTATTATATATGTCTTTAGTGTGTAGGCTTGGCTTGATTAAAACTTTTAAGAATGTAACATCACTGCATCTGTTGACTACATGATTAGTAGATTTCAGGGGTGTTAGTGCCCCTAACATGTTTTGAAGCAATTCGTGGAATGGGTAAATTTGCATTTTGGAGCAAAACTAATTCAGGTTTTGGGGCAGCTAATGATATAATTTTTAATTATGTTTAAAGTCCATTCCGTGCTTTAAGTTATGTTTATATACTGAATTGCCATTATTTTATGAACTATAAAAAAATGTCATATTTCATGTTTGCTGACATTTTCCTAATTCTCTTATGACTGTTAATTAGAATTTCTGTCTTTCCTATAGTGAGATAAATGGGAAAGAATTATACTATCTGCAGTTTATTTCAAACTACATGACCTGCAATATTTTAAGCACAACACATTAATATCAGGGATTTTCTTCTGAATGCATTTGTTTTGCCATAACGCGAATAGGATACTGCAGCGTCCAAGAACTGTTGCTGTCATTACTGAATGCTTACGAATACACACTTAGGAAGAATAAATATGCAACTACTGTTCATAGTTTGGTTGGTTTTTAGCAACTTTGTTTTCGAGATTAATGGCATTCAGACGAAAACACATTATTTCTGAAACCAACCAACTGGCAAGTCACACGTACGTGGCTTGCATGTGCATTGCAATTTCCTAAGGTTCAAAGAAAAGCATACCTTTGATATGAAATGAAAACTAATGTAAAATTTAATAATCAAATTGTGAAATTACCTTTCTGCAGTTGTACCATGATGCTCTTCATAATTATCAATGGCAAACTTTCGTTACTGCAGTGAACAATTACAACTGGAACCAAAAACTATAAGATAACAGTGAGGTTTAGTAAAGTTGGTCAGATAAAAGCTGCTCCCATCGCTTATAATGTTTGCGCTGTGACATCACTGGAGAGTACAGGGAAATTTTCGCACCACCTAACTTCCGTTTTTGGAAACTGTTGCCTACAATTTCAAGCTGAAATACAAACATTTATGCAATAAAATTATATTTAACTACAATACTGGACAGAAGCAACATCGCAAGAAAAAAATTGTGATTACGGGAAAAATCTTCAATTTGTTTAACTTTAGTTTCCGAAAGTTCAAAGACAAAACACCATCACGAGACGGAATACAACAACCCCCCTACCCCAATATCCCAGAAAATCCTCTCCAGTTTTGCACTGATCTCGAGAATGACCCAAAATAATGGGGGAGGGGGGTTAGCGGAATTCCGCGAATCCATGGAAGAATTTCATGTATGAATTAATCGTTGAATGGATTTTGAATGTTGCAATGTAACAATAATATATCAGTGACCGGTAAATTTGAACTTTTTGTGCAAAACTGGAGCAGATTTTGTAGCAGGATGGCACAACAACAATGTTTTGGCTCAGGTCTGGCCTCGCCAAGATTTGTACCAATTTTTAGGGGTGAAATTCCATGAGGAAGTACTCAAGCCTGCATGCAGTTAGGCTTTTTGTGTATGTGCCTAGCCCAGGCCTAATTAAAAACAATTGAAAATGTAATATTTTTATGTCTGTCTACTCAACATGTAGTGCATTTATACAGATTTTCATTGCAAAATTTCTTAGGGGAAGTACCCAAGCATAATATTAGAGGCCTTTAGTACCTAGCCTACGCCCGATTAAAACTTTTGAGAATGTAACATTATTGTGTCTGTCTACTTAATGCTTAGTATTTTATTTGTACTGATTTTCAGTGTAAAATTCCATTGAGAAGTACTCAAGCAAGGGGCCATGGAGTTTTTTTGTTGCATAACCTAGGCCTGATTTATGTTTTGGGGAATTTAACATTTTTGTGGCTTACACTACTTTATACTTCATGCTTCATGTATACCGACTTCATGCCAAAATTCGTTCAAGAAGTGTGGAAACTGACAGTCAGTTGTATGAACCATTAAAGCCCCCAACCCCCTCACTTTAATAAATCAATAATTGTTTCTACCCCAGTTTTTATGTCAAAATTTTATGGGTAATTCGCCAAAAGGGTGAAAGTGCACTGATGGACATTCAAAGAATTATACACAGATATAATTTTAAATACCCATAAATCTCTTCGTACTGTTTTGCAAAATACATGAAAAAAAAATCAAAGCAACTGTGCTGCAACCTACAATGTAGAACTACATCAACTGTCATTATTTCATGGCACTATCTCACTAGTTCTACATCCTTAAAGTATTCAGCAACGGACAGTTGATGTAGCCCTACGTTGTAGGTTGCGGCACAGTTGCTACAGTGCCCTTTTGATTTTTTTCAGATATAAAATTTTTAAGAAATAAAACAAATGTTTTACTTCATTTACTTAAAAGCAACTTATACTACTGTATATATGTAGTGCGATCAAAAAGGTTCTGAGACTAGGTACATAGCGTGCCAACAGATAGCAGTACGCTGATGAGCGAACAGTGGTCCAGGGCAGTGATGTTCATGAGTCATTGTGCTGAGTGGCATCATTCTGTGAACACTGGGAGCTGTGCTACACGATTTTTGGTGACCACGTGCAGAACACAGCTGCGATTTCTGTATGTACTGCAAAGTAGAGCAGCGAGCGAACATCAAATTCTGCGTCAAACTCAGCAAATCGGGAACGGAGACACATGAAATGTTCCTGTTGCGGGCCAACCACTGAGGACGAGACTTGGGTCTACAGCTACGACCCAGAGACCAAACAACAGTCGTCGCAGTGGAAGAGCCCGGCATCTGCACAACCGAAAAAGGCCAGACAGGTCCAGACACAACCAAAAACATACTCATTGTGCTCTTCGACATTCATGGGGTTGAGCACCACGAATTCATCCCCCAGGGCCAGACTGCCACCGCCCTTTTTTACTGCGTTCTGCGGCGTCTCAGGGAGGACATTTGCCGCAAACGACCTGAAATGTGGCGCAGGGCCGATTTCCTGCTCCATCATGACAATGCAGCAGCTCACAGAGCATTAGCAACACGCCAGTTTTGCAGCCGCAACAGGATGACTACCCTTCCTCATCTGCCTTACTCGCCATTTTGAAACTGTGGACGAGATCTAGCGCGAATTGCAGAAGGTGCTTGACACGATTAATGAACAGAACTTCCAGGGGGCATTCCAACAGTGGCAAAAATGCTGGCAGTGGTGTATCACTGCCCAAGAAGACTACTTTGAGGGAGATCATAGCCAGACTTAAGTAACGTAAGTAAATTGTTGTATATTGGCCTAGTCTCGGAACTTTTTCATCACACCTCGTACAATTCATAGCAACTTATGCTGATTATAAATTAATGTTAGTAGAAGTAGAAGGTGTAGTATCATCATTGCGAGTTGTTATTGCTGAAATTGTTTCTGAAGAAATCATTCTTCAGAAAAAATTTCCAACTCCTAATTGCCTTGTTATAAATTTGGCGATACGTTTTGGGCCCAATGTACTCTTCTTGTTGTTGCTTGTTCTTGTCTAGACTCAGAATGCATCAGCAGTGCAAAGGTTTGAGACATAATACATTCATTATGCAGTGAAGCTGTGAAGACTGGCGATGTACATTGGTTTTCCAGAGACTCCAATCCTGACTAGAAATTTACAGTAGTAAACACCAGAAAAAAACATATTTTTAAGTTTTTTAGTAGTGAAAACTGAAATTTTTTTTTACTTTTCAGTGTTTTTCAGTAGTAATGAATAAAACTATATTACACACTCGATAAAACAAAAAAAAAAATTTGCCAGAGCAGCAAAACAGTGAAAATTCATAAAAAAAGCAAATTGTCCGTCCATAAATTGAAGACATTTCGTGAGAAACACTAAATGGCCCCAATATATACAGTAAAACCTTGAAAATCCGGCATCGACATGACCGGACGAGTGCCGGATTTCTGGATTTCTGAAGCTACCCAAAAATTGCGTAACTGGCATTACGTAAACCATGTACTTACTTGTAACAGGTGACTTTAACGAAAATTTGTGCGTCTATGCCTTATAAATATGCAGGGGTCATGCTGCCGATCACATTCTTCGCAATTTACGAAAAAACAAAAAATATTTTAGCGAAAATATTGGCGATTACCTTTTTGTATTGTTTTATAACAATAAAACTCTGTCGAAAAAAATTTAATTTGGCGAATGGTCAGGAAAAAACCTGAAAAACACCAAAGCAGCTCATAGGGCTGGGTGATGTATCAATACATCACGAAAACCTGATGTGAATTTTACATCGATGTTACGGTTTTTCGACTGGCGAAACTACGATACATCGCGAAGGCGATTACTGTCGATGCATCATCATGAAGGCCGACGCAGATGTCATTACACGATCGAATCCACATACTGCCACCACCAAGCACAGATCATCAGCGCACGTTCGACACACATCCACATACTGCCACCACCAAGCACAGATCATCAGCGCACGTTCGACACACATTTCAAACGTACACACCAATTCACCTTATTGGTCCACGTCACTTCAGCGCGGCTCAATAAGATGACGAATTTGAGAAACTTCCTGGTGTTACACGCAGGCAGCCATCGGCAATTCGCACACTGAGATCGGATGATGTCGCGATGTGTTGTTGAGACGGCACATCGGGAAATTTCCATGGTCATTGGTGAAACATCGGGTGTTTTGACAAAAACGAAATCAGAAAAGTGCCGAATTTCTGAAGATGCCGTATTTTTGAAGTTTTACTGTATATATTTTAAATTTACATCAAAAATTAATGTATGTTCCAATGAGAATCTTTTACAGTAAACAAAGTACCGCAAGTGCCTACGCAGACTGGAAGTTGTCCATGGCCGTCTTCAAATCCCCAAAAGAATGAAAACAATTTTTTTTTTCTTTTTTTCGCTGCGGACAAGAATTCTAGTATAAACTTTATGCAAAAATACGAAAAATTAAGGACTTCCCAAGCTCTGGAATGGGAACTAAAATTTCAGCATGTTTCCAAAATTCCACGAGCTGTGAAAACTCTGCACATGGCCAGAGACACGTGGACATTCAAAACATATTGAAAAATCACGGAAGAAATGCGACGATATTGAAAATATTCAAGAAACACTCTCCACAATGTTTAATGAATGTTAGAATCTAGAAAACATAAAAATAAACTTACACTTATTGTTAAAAAAGTCATTTCACTGAGGTTTTTGATTTCCATAGTATATCCGATGCTTTTCGTAATCTGTAGCAGAGTGATGATTTCCATAGTGACTATGGAGCATCTGTAGTAGTTGGAGTCTCTGGTATTCCACGCTCGAAGTGAAAATTTGGATCGATGACATAAATCTCCATCTGTTCAGGCTCAATTTGTGCAGTTTAAGCAGAAAGTTGTGGCTCTAGAGTTGAACGTGGATGAAACACATCCTGGCGCACAAACTTTTGACGCTTCCTACATTCCTGTGACCTTTTGATTGATCACTTAGCAGGCCTTTTTGGATTTCTCTCATTCTCCTCTAGCTGTTTCAATTTTCGTCGGTTCTTATAGTAATTTTCCCTAGATTTTTGCAGCATTACTAAATTTTTGTAACATAATTTATCTAAAAATAAATTTTAAATCCACTTTATTTCGGTTTATTACATATGACCATAAGCTCTGACCATCAGCTATAGAATGCAGGGCTGAAGTCATCCCTATCATTATCTATTCACTAGTTATCAACCTTAAAACTGTGTGCAGCGAAGCAAAATCACATGAAATTTAGCTTAACTTTCTAACGCTGCTGTATCGAAGGGTTAAGGAGTGGAGGATTGAAACTTATTTTGTTATAAATGGGACTCGATAAACTATCTAATGTATAATTTATTATTCTATGGTTATTAGTATCGAAGATATAAGCACTCATGGTGTGACATGTTTTTGTTGCATCTGTGCTCTCGTGTTACTCCCTACCCAGTGCGGAGAAAGACACAGCTCAACATCAAAAAAAAAAAAAAAAAAAAAAAAAAAAAAAGACCGCCGTTTACTTCCTAAACTATAGGCGATTCTTAAGATCGTAGAGATTGCAATCACGATGTAGGAACACACAGCCCTTTTCTAACATTGACGCGCAGTGTCCAATAAGAACTGTTTCAAACATTGCGTCTGCTTCACAATGGATTCCCATCATATGCAAAGCTCTGACGTTCATGATCCAACATGTAGTGACATCATACTTCACAATACATAGAGAAAGGTGAATACATCATCCAGCCCTACTGTCGTCTTGAACAACACATTGAAAGGTCACCCGATGTTTCATAGAAATCCCCCGATGTAGCATCTTGAATGGCACATCACAAGATCATGCAATGTTCACAGATCTCTATGTACCAACTGCCAATAGTGGCAAGCGTAACATCGCACAAAGAAGACTGGTTTGAACATTTGTGCTTGGTGTAGCCGTGTGATTATATTGCTGTACATCACGATGGCAATAAATTGTAGTTTCATCAGTCGAAAAACCCTAACATTGATGTGAAATTCATACCATTTTTTTGTGATGTACCACCGCTACATCGCCCAGGCCTACGAAGTGGTGTAAAAGTTTGAGCACTTATATCTTCTAAACTAACATGGGTTTCCTTGGGGTCTCCCATACTATAGGTCTGCACAGCAAAGTGATGGACCCAGCTTGCCAAGTTGGAGTCGTACAAACTGGTTGCGGTTGTGTAACAGTTTAGGGTGCATTTACATGGGATTTCTTGGAGCCTCCAGTACTATAAGTCTGCAAGGTGTAAACCACATGAAGCGATGGACTAGCTTGCCAATTTGAGGTGATACAAACTGGTTGAGGTTGTGTAACAGTTTGGGGTGTGTTTACACGGGATTCCTTGGGGCCTCTCGTACGATAGGTCTGTACAGCGTAAACCACATGAAGTGATGGACCCAGCTTGCCAAGTTGAGGTCATACAGGCCGGTCCATTTACATGGGCTTTCTTGGGGCCTCTGCATGGCGTAAACCCCATGAAGCGATGGAGTAGCTTTCCAATTTGGGGTCATACAAACTGGTTGAGTTTGTATTACAGTTTGAGGTTCATTTACATGGGCTTCCTTGGAGCATCTCATATCTGTTGAGACATCCGTCATAACCACAAGGTATGTGAACATCCTAGCTAGCCATCTACACCAGTTCATAATGATCCTTTTTATACACCATAACGCCATCTTTGAAACAGGACACCACCACACCACGTACTGCTTATAGCCCATTGAGTTGCTCACGGCGGTCGTTAAACCGCCTCCACACCACGTACCTCTTGGATGGTGACCAACTGGTTCCAGGAGCATTAAAGTGAGTTTACTGCACTCGAGTGTGCGTGCGTGTGAGGACCTCCAATCACTGGCACTCAACTCCATTGAAAATTGTGGGATGAACTGAAAAAATATGTTGAGTCCTTCCCAAGACATCAAGCTGCTGTTGTGAGGGCAAAAGGTAGAGTAATGTGTTATTAGGTAAGTGTATATAACAATTTGTCCCTTCAGTTTAATAGCTTTGAAGTTTTTAAGCTTGGCAAGCAAATGCAGTAATTCTCAATAAGTCAAATCAAAAGGAAGAGCAAAAAAAAAAAAAAAAAAAATCATATAAAAAAACACCACATTATGTGCATAGGATATGTGCAGGAATTATTATTTTTTTTAATTTTTGAGTTGTCATCAGTAACTGTCCTAATAAAAAATGTTCAAAACTCCAATAAAAAATGTTCTAATAAAAAGTGTTCAAAACTCCTTTATCAAAGGCAAGACAAAAGTTTGCATAAAACAAAATCCTAATTTGAAATGTTAAACAAATGGATCTAAAACATGGAATGTGATAAGCAAATAAATATTAATAGAATCCAATCATACTTACCTTAAATGCTTCTTCAAAATAATTGCTCTCTTCCAGAAAAAGGCCATAATTTATAATAATTTGAGGGGTCGCAATCCTTAAGTCAATTATCCTATCATATACAGCTTTGGCTGACTGAAGGAATTTAGAAAAGAAGTTGATTAGATTTATAGACATCTTAAATACATAATGTCATACAAAGGATTTCATTTTTTTTAAACCAATGTTTTTTGGTGCAAAATTAATTCATTTGATATATGACTAAAGAACAAGTTTTTTGGTGAATTTCTGAAATCAAACTGTCCATTGGAACACTGTCCAACTAGAAATCAAACTGTCCATTGGAACACTTCTGAGATACATAGAAATCTGATCATTCAACTGAAATTTTTTAAGCATGTACTCACACTATTTCTGATAATATAATCTCACAGACCGATAGAAAGAAATTACCGTAATTTTTGGGCTAAGAGCCGCAGCTCTTACGTTACTAAAAGTGAAATTTTTCGGGTGTGCGGCCCTTATGCCAAATCTGTTTTCGATAAGACTGTTTCTTCCCTTCCTTTTTTTTTTCATGCAGATGCTTAGTAAATTTTTTCAAACCACGTCTTTTTTTTCACAAACTCGACTGTGATCAAGCCCCCCCTTCTACTCATACGTTAGACACGTCTATTTAAACGATAACTCCGCTGTCCTGATAATGGTTTAGGAGGGAAAGTGGGGGAGGACTGGAATGCCTGACTCAAATGCCCTTTGCATGGGGGAGTGCGGGATGGAATGGGGACAGAAGCACACAGACGAGTAGCGTGACGTCCGAGGCTTCTGTGGATAGCGTGCCCAGCATATCTCTTTCGTTGGCTGCAGCATACATCATGCAGGAAGGTGCGATGCACCAAGGGAAGGAACGTTGATTTTCACTGGGGTGGGGAGACCAGTTTGAACGGCACTTCCCTGAACAAAAGCTTAAGAACATGAACAATGCAAAAGACCGCCCCAGGATGATTCCATTAGCAGTGACCTATTCCAAACAATATTGGTGAGACGGAAAGACAAATTCTGTTCACTCTTCTTGGTTAATCTGGCATTCAATACAGGTGTTTCTTGGCTTGTGCTCCTGAGGTTTGCTTCGATATTTAAAAATTTTTTTTATTGACTAACGATAGTGGAAGTTGAAGGCTTCGGCTGGAAAAGAAAAAAGAAGGGAGAGTTTTCCCATTCATATAAAAGTGGAGCTCAACGCGAAGGCTCAGTGCGCAGTAAATGAAAGTAGGTCAAACCACTTGAAAGAGAGAAAGCGGCACTGCTGCTTCGAAGTGTTGGCGGCCAGATCCGCGAACATGTGCGAGGCAGCAGGTAAAAGGAAGCGCAACTTCATTCTAATAAAAACATCTGTAGATGAGAAAAAAAAGCATAACATAAAAGGAACATATTATTAAAGAAAGCATTCATCGAAAGCATTACAAGTGATAATTTATAAGTTAATTACTTCTAAGATGGATTCTATTGTGGTGAACAGAGAACCATCCTGTAGCAGACATCCACATTGAATAGAATTTAGACAATTGTGCGGTTTTACGAGCAATGCGATATTCTAACGGGAGTCTTAAGATTAACTGTGATTTACATTGATTACATAAATGGTTTTGAGCATTTAATAAAGGCGAACAAATAACATCATAAGCATGATTAATAAAAATGTATAAATAAAATTTTTTGCCACTATGAAAAAATAAGTGCATAAAGCAGATCGACACTGAATTGCAGATTAACCTTTGAAGTATACATATAATCACGCTAGTGTGAGTTAATTCATGAAAATAAGGAAAATAATTTAGTTTTCTGAGCAGTACCATGACTTCACAGGTGCGGCCTATGGCAACTTTTGCTTCCAAGATTGTAAAATTTCTCACCTGCGGACCTTACGCCGATGCGGCTCTTAGTCCAAAAATTACGGTACTTCATTTTTAGACAAATTGTTGTTATTCAGGTACTGCTGAGTTTTACTTCCAATGAGAAGTTCTTCATCTGACTTTCGATGTTTCCTATCAGAAATTGGTATGGTCGATACATTCTCAGCCTGAACAACAGCAGATGGTTTAATGATCATGCCATAAGTTCACTAAGTAGAGAAATTAGTTCACGATGTAGTCAATGAACAATTGGGTATTCATTGTGCAATAGTTGTACCTCCTCTTTCTACAGCAAAGCTTGCTGTAGAAAGAGGAGGTACAACTTTGCCTCAGGAGACCCAATTCTCTTCTGAATAGAAAAGTATTTCTCACAACCTTGCCTAGTCATATTTTTCTCTCCAAAATATTTTCCCAAGAATTCCCACTGCTCAAGAAAACAATTAATAACTTGATCGAATGAAAGCCATCTGGTACACACATATTTAGTAATTTGGTGACTTTCAAGATTACAAACCTTTTGGCACATTTTAAATGCTTCAATACGCTTGGTGCTTTTATGCAAAAAATAGCATATATCAACCACAAAATCTGCATCAATTTTCAGCTCCTTGGCTCTTTTTTTTTTTTGGCAGCTAAATGCAATAGATGGCAGATGCAACCATGAAATACCATATTTGGATTTTTTCCCCTGAGAAACTTTGTGGCACCTTTATATGTTCCTACCATAGAAGATGCATTATCTGATGAGAATGCAATACAATTGTTCCATGGGATTGATTTTTTCCCCCAGTTCAGTATCCAGTAACTTACACATATTTTCTCCTGTTGCATCACTATCCAACTTTGGTAAGCTTAATGATCTGGGAATAATTTTCCCCACTGTTGTATCTTAATATGAAACAACAACAGGAAATATTTTCTCTGCAGAATTACTGTTGCTAGCATCGGTTGTTAAACTAAATTTTGGAGTTTTCAAAATTTCTGTCATTTCATGGGCAGTACCATCAGCCATACTGTTAATAATAGCTGTTGTTTTCGTCCGCACACAAAGCCGCACATCCATATTTTTTGGCAATGTCCGAATCCAGGAACGTCTTAATAAACAAAGGCCTGGCATGGTCTGCCACAGAGATGGGCAAATTATGCTCTATAATAAAAGCTGTGAACAATGTTTCCGCACGTATTACACGGACATCTTCCGACATCGAAACAAACGAAGATGTTTGGGTTTAATTAGATGCCTTTACTTTTGCATTGTCTAAGTGTCGGTGGCATGCGATATGGCATTTGCAGTCGCTTAAACGACCATGTGCGATAGTGAAATCAATGTCACAAACGAAACAGTAAGTGTGCGTTTTGGATTTTTTGGAATGCTTTAAAACGGGCCATTGTTTCTCGTAAGCATCTGAAAAGCGTTCGCTATGCGGTCGTTTCAACATATTTCACAATAAGATAAAAGAAATTTACTTTGTTCAAAATAACTAAAGTGAAAACTGCAAACAACTATGTCCAGTTACACTCCAAGCTCCAACACTCCACTGCCGAAAGCAGAAACTTCCCACCCTGCACTGCATTCTTCCGCAGCCAAGGAAGGGCCAATGCTCCGCTATGACGTCACTCACATTCATATTTTCTCCTGCCACACATGAAACCATTTCGGAGTAATTCCTCCCTCCCCCATTCAACTCTCCCACCTAAGACCTGTTCAGCTCTCTGTTGCCCTCCAATGCCATTGGCCATAAACAACAAGCTCGAATGCACTAGCAAATGCAGTGAAACAGATTGGCCTCAATAACACGGCAAGCGCCAAGAAGAGCGAAACATCCCATTCTTCCGTAGTTACAAACACACATACTGAAAGATGGCATTTAAAGAAAAAGAGAAAAAAGGGAAAAGCATACTTTAATACACTTGGAAAAATTTTCAATTTCAGCTTTTAAAAAACACTGAAATAATAAGGATAATAACAAAAAAAATAAATTAACTTCTAACCACCAGAGTTTTTTAAGCCTAGAGCGGGGCATGTGGATTTAGCTGTCTAAAACGGAGCAACTCCGCTCAAAGCGGAGCACTTGGCATGTCTGCCTGTGTTTGATGTTAATCATAGAAGTTCACTCTATGCTTTTTGACCAGGCTCTGTACTTCACTGAGAATGAAGTTTGTGTCTGATAATGGTGAATGGGTGATTTCAGTAATGACTGAATGTCTTCAGCAAAGCTTTGGAAATATTCAAATCACCCACACATGGTCACTTATTGTATATTTCTTTCTTTTAATTTACATTTCTTCCAGTTTTTTGTTTATTAATAATTTCTAGTGGAGAAGTAATTTAATTTGTTATATTTTATAATTAAAATCATTTTGTCCTTTCTATCATTATGGGCTCTGCAAATCTTTTTATCTCAATTTTTCTTGCAATGGTAGACAACAGCTAATCCAAAAGCATCAACAAAATGAGCATCTCATCTGTGATATTTCTTGAGGGGAGAGAATAAAAAACACCTTCCAAGAATGGCAGAACCATAATAGTAGTATGTGATTGTGTGAGTGCCTTAAAACTAATAATGCTGCAGAAGAGGATAATGTTCACAGATGAATTGAAAATTTAACAAATTATTGACCAGTTCAGAGTAGCATACTGTAACTTAGAGTAGAATAGCATGAGAGCATTCTTAACTTTAAAGCATTTAATCAACATATTGTAGCAACTTACAAAGTTATGTGCAATGACAGTAGAGATATATTTATGTTTCTGGAAGAGAAAATTATGAGTGAGGTAAGAGATAAAAATATATCATCATCATCATCATTGTCAACCATTATCAATCCACTGCTGGATGAAGGTCTCTCCAAGCCTCTTCCACAACGGTCTGACTTGTGCCAGTCTCCTCCACGTTACTTCCGCATACTTTCGAGTTTCATCCATCCATCTCCCATGTGGTCTTCTTCTGGGTCTTTTCCTGTCCCTTGGAATACAATCTAAAATTTCAGCTGTCTATCGATGGTTTGTCCTTCTGGCAGTATGTCCAGCCCATTGCCATTTCAGGGATTTAACTCTGATCATGAAGCCTTCCACTCTTGTCATTTTTCGGATCCACGAGTTCCTCTTCTTATCTCTCCAGGTTACACCAAGCATGCACCTCTCCATGTTTCTTTGAGTTGTTTGCAGCCTTTGTATGTCTCTTTTAGTTAAGGCCCACATCTCTGCACCATATGTAAGCACTGGAAGGATGCATTGACCAAACACTTTTCTTTTAAGACATAATGGCATATTGCTCTTGAAAATTATGCTGTTTCTTCCAAAAGCTCTCCAGGCAAGTTTTACATGCCGATTAATTTCTTCATCAATGTGACCCTCACTTGATATCTGCTGTCCAAGATAAACGTACATATCTGTTATCTCCAACTTTTCCCCATCAATTGATAAATCTTCATTTTTTTGTAGAAGCATTGTACATCACTTTTGTCTTCTGAAAGTTCATTTTTAATCCCACTTCTTTACTCTTGTCAGCAAGTTCCTGGATCACTCTGCAGCTCTGATGGGGTAGTTACAAAAATCATTACGTTATCAGCAAAACAAAGGTGAGTTAGATAATCTCCATTAATCTTTATCCCTTTGTTTTCCCAGTTCAGTGATTGAAAGACATTTTCCAATGTGGCATTAAGGAGTTCGGGAGATGTGGTGTCACATTGTCTCACTCCCTTTCCAATTTTTATGTGTGTTGTATTTTCAAACAGCCGAATCTTTGCACTTGCATTTTCATAGATGTTATTAATAATATTAATAACCAATACCACAGGATTTCAAAGCCATTGTAACTGCTGGTGGTTTCACCGAATCAAAGGCCTTTTCATAATCGATAAAAGCCATGCACAATGGAAGTTCATATTTCCTCGCTCTTTCAATTAGTTCTCTCAGTACGTGGATATGATCTATTGTGCTGTAGCCGCTCCTGAATCCAGCTTGTTCTCTCGGTTGAGCCATGTCCAGTGTTACCTTCAAACGGTGTGAAAGAACTTTAGTGAAGATTTTATAAACCACTGATAGGAGGCTGATAGGTCTGTACTTCCTGAGATCCTCAATGTCACCTTTTTTATGTAGCAGGATCATTGTAGCGTTGTTCCAATCCTCAGGAATCTTCCCTTCATTAAGGCATCGAGTGAAAATTTGGGCGAGTACTGTTTCGATTTCTCCACTTGCTTCTTGTATGATGTCTACAGTAATTCCATCTTCTCCTGGAGCTTTTCACCGCTTCATGTTCTTGATTGCATGTGCAACTTCTGCTGGGAGGACTGGAAGAACTCTGGTACCTTTCATGATGTCTGGAGTACATGTATCATCCCTTTCATATAATTTGGAGTAGAAATCTTTCACTCTTGTCAAAATTTCGCCTCTATTTTTTGTCACAGAACCATCTTCTTTTCTCAGTGCC
Organism: Macrothele yani; assembly: GCA_039090855.1. Taxonomy (NCBI): domain Eukaryota; kingdom Metazoa; phylum Arthropoda; class Arachnida; order Araneae; family Macrothelidae; genus Macrothele; species Macrothele yani. The sequence goes on from CM077009.1 coordinate 77,213,935, forward strand.
AAAATCTGTTTTCTTCCCTTACTGAGATGTCCCTTTGCTATCTTTAGGCTTTGGTTGTTTTCAATTGTTTTCCTCACTAGTTCACAGTTAAATTTCCTTACGTCTTCAGTGATACTTTTTCGTACTGTCTTGCATAGCTCTATATATTCCACTTTGGAAGTCACATCTTCTTTAGTTGTCCTCATCTCTCTTCTTTTTTGCATCAACATTTTGGTTTTTCCTGAAAATTTGTTAACATGCAACTTGTTCTTAGACCCAGCTAATTTTGTTGCTGTTTCCATAAGAGCTTTGGTTACTTTTCTGTGAACTTCAGAAATATCCACTTCTGCTGATGTTAGGCCTTCTAAAGCAGAGAATCTGTTCTTCAGTTCCAACTTGAAGGTATTATGGTGTTTCTTAAGGTTGGTTATGTCAATAGATTTTGTTTGTCTTATGAGCTTGCCACGTTCCAGTTTAGTGTTGAGGTGCATCTTACATCTCACCAATCTATGGTCACTACCTGTGTTGAACTTGTTTAGCACACTGCAGTTTTCGATGACGAATTTTTTGTTACACATAATAAAATCAATTTCACTTGTCGTCCCATTTGGATGTCTCCATGTCCATTTCCTGTGTGGCTTTTTCTTGAAAAAGGAGTTCAAGATGAAAAACCCTTCTGCCTCTGCAAACTCAACGAGAGTATTTCCACACTGGTTTCTGCTGCTGTGACTGAATTCACCTACTGAAGTTTCATTCTGTTGCCGTTGCCCTATTTTTGCATTGAAATCTCCCATAATTATCTTCAAGTGCTGCTTACCTTTATTATTTAGATGACAAATTTCCTCATAAAAGTCTTCAATTTCTTCTTCAGGATGACTTGTGGTGGGTGCATAAGTTTGAATAATCTGAGCCTGGTATCTTTTCGAGAGTTGGATAACAAGTCGTGCAGCTCTGTCAGAGGAACTTTCAACTTCTACAACTTTATCCTTCAGTTTCTTGTTTATTATAAATCCAACACCACTAGTTCTGCCAGTATCTGTCCCACGATAGTAGAAGAGATGTCCACTTTTCAGTTCAATGAGATCTTCTCCTTTTCTCCTTACCTCACTTAGCCCGACGATGTCCCACTTGATCCTTTGTAGTTCCTCTTCCAATTCAAGAAGCCTTGAATCAGAAGATAGGGAGCGTCCATTATACATAGCCAAGGTCAGCATCAGATGGTAGCCTAGTCCGGTTCTCCGGGGATTCTTAGCACCCTCTGCCTTCATGTCGCACTGGCCGCTGCCTTTGCCAGGTACATTCCAGCTGCCGGAGACTGAGGGCCAAGATTTAAGTTGTGGAGTCATTGTGGAGGGGTTTGGCCATAACTCACCACGCTGGCCAAGCGGGTTGGTGAGTGTGGGATAGCATTTCCTCTAATCCCGATGGTATAGTTATACCGCTATTGGCGGTTGTCAGAGCCCCTTTAGTGGGAACAGGATGCACCACGAGAAGGCGGGGTTGACATTTGTCAAGGAGAGGCTGTGATGTTACGCATCATCTGACCTTACATCCCATATATACAGGGAAATATAAATCAAAAAGTTCCATGAATGCCTAAATTAAATCCAGAGTAACCTAAACACATTCAAAGTAACACAATAATATTACTTTGAATGTGATTAAGTTACTGTGGATTTAATTTTAGGCAGCATGATTTCTTTTCATGGAAGTTTTTGATAAATGTAACCATATTACTTTGGAACTTTTGAAATAATGTAATCACACTGCTTTGAATGTGATGAGGTTATCGTGGGTTTAATTTTATGCATGATTTCTATTCATGGAACTTTTTGAAATAGATCTCCCTGTATATATTTCTAGCTCTCATCTCACTCATAATTTTCTTTTCCAGAAATATAAAATCTCTCTACCATTTATCCTCTTCTTCAGCATTGTTTGTTTTAATTGTTGTGGATCTCCCTTCTCCACTCAGATCTGTCTGGTATCATTTCATCAGTCCTTCCACCTTGCATACTTCAAATGGCTGAAGCAGGTTTTTACAACCTAATGTCAGTCCTGTAATCAACGCTGCCCATTTTCCAGGTGTGGAACCAGGGAAGGAATTTTCAATATAATATCGATGCTGTAGCTATGTTTTAAATTTTTACTCACCAGCAAACAAAGTATAAACAAAAATTAAAACGTGAAATGAAAGAGAATAATGGGAAAACCTTATGTCCAAGGGCTGTTTGCAATTGCATTCATTAGTGATCATGGCAATTTAACTGGACATGATTAAAAAAACTAATTATAGAAGCTCAGAAAATACTAAGAAACAACTAGATTTACCTTTCTGACATTGGAAAGCAATATGATTTTATGGCAAATTTTTATATAAAGTATTCATTACAAAATTTCAGTAATGGTACCCCCTCCCCCTTCCCCACACACATATCACTAAGCTGTTCTCTGAGATTCAAAGGTTAATTCCAAAAAGAAATACAAACTTCCAGATATTTTTACTTATTGTTGTCGTATTAAACTTCTCCATTCACAGCGATCTTGACATACAACTCGTGCTTCACTGATATCCATTACACGCCATACACAAGATCTTTTATACTTCATACTCATAATCTTTTTCTCCTGCAGACACTCCTGAATCTGATCCACCCATGTCTTCCTTGGCCTTCCTCTGCCTTTCCTTCCTGCCACTTGGGCTGAAAAGATTTTCTTAGTAAGCATTTCATCACTCATTTTTTCAACATGGCCAAACCACCGAAGCATATTGGTCTCCACCTTGCTAACAACATTTTGCTTCACATCACACAACTGCAATATATCTTCATTCCTCACACAATCAGATCGTGTCTTGCCACAAACCCCACGTAAGTAACGCATTTCTCCAGCACACAAACGATTCCTATATTTCTTCTGCAGTACCCAGGTTTCACTGCCGTACATCAGAGTAGGAACAATTACTGTTTCATACACAGCCATGCAGGACTCTCTAGAGAACCCATCATTCCTGCGAAAACCTCCCAGAGCAGCTATGACTTTCAAAGAAGAATTCATTCGCCTACTGATTTCACCATCCAACTTGTTCTCTCTGTCAAAAATGCTTCCTAAATACACAAACTCACACACCTGGTCAATCACAGTACCATTTATACTTACATTACATTCAGTGCTACCAGTTCCTCTTTCAAACACCATAACTTTGGGTTTTCCCTTATTTATACTCAGTTTGAATTTCATGCAAACTTCGTGCGTCCGAGTCAACATACCCTGCAACTCACTTTTGCTCTCTGCCAACAGGACAGTTTCATCAGCAGACAGCAATCTGCACACACGGATATCACCAAGACATAAACCACTATTATCTATTTTGGCGTCACGCATGCATGCGTCCATAAATATATTATACAACCATGGTGACATTACACAACCTTGTCTAACTCCTGCCCCAATGGAAAACCATTTTTGATAAAACACCATTTATTCGTACACAAGCTCTACTACCAGCATACATGGCTTTTACAATATTAAGTAGATTCCCAGTAACACCATATTACACACACAAAAACACAAAATCAGTAATTTACTTCCACCAGTGGCTTAAAAATGTTACAGAAATTAACAAATGGCGCAAAAAATGTTTCCCATAGCAGAAGGAAGGTATTAGAGACAAAAATATTTTCATATCGATCAGTTAAAAGGAGGTAATGGTATATAGAAAGAAACATGATATAACTATGCGTTTCAGTGGAAGAATTTTGCATAATGGAAAAGTTGAAACAGGAGAAAAGCATTCTTCATAGCAAAAAGCTATGCTAAGGAAAAAAACCTTTTCAAATACATCTCCCGGAAGCAGAGATACCAAGAAAAACGTATGGACCTTTACAACCCCTAGGGGTAAAGTTGTACATTATTTGAAGAGGATCTTCTTATTGTAGCAAAAATCTTATTCATTCTCCATCTTTATTGTACCGAATGGCATACAGTAAAAAGAAATTTCTCAATATTTTTTATGGGCAGAGATAGCCTGCAAACAGAAGCACACAAACACCACCTAGCGGCAGAATTGTGAACCACAAACCTCCTCAAATACAAACTTAAAGTGTTACATAAGGTACATAGTATCTGGTGTTAAAATAATTTTTAAATTGGACATTTAGAAGTACAGATATTAAGAAAAATAGATAAAGTATTTGCACCCCTATCGGCAAAATTGTGCATTATTTTGTGAAGAAAATACAAATAAGGAGTTTTTATAGTTAGGTATCTGATTGAAAGAGAATATTTTTCATTCGGGTTTTCAGTCCGTAGATATTGCTGTAAACGGAAATGTGAGCTTACACTTGTGCGTAAAGAAATATTTGAAATTTTATGAGAAACATTTCGCACTGAAAAAGTTCTCCAACAAAGAAAGAATTTTTCAAATCGGACTCCTGGAAGCAGAGATATGGACCAAAAATAAGATATACATGTATGCCCCCTGGTGGAAAAATTGTGCACAATTTTAAGCAGGAAGTATTCTCAAAACGTTTTCTGAGTTGAGCGGTATTGGTTCACGGAAGAATTTTTTCAATCGAGTTTCCAGCCGATATTTTGTTGCAAATACATACATCAGAAGCCAAAATAAACATTTACAACCCTGATAACCAAACCATTCTTTACCAGAAATGAGAATTTGTACACAAAACATTTCAACAGGGTTCGTACACTTTTGGGGAAAAAAAATTCAAGGACTTTCCACGCCTTTTCCAGGAGATATATAAAAAATTCCAGGACGATTATTACGCTTTACAGTATCATGCTCAAATTATTTTTTTAAAGTAATTTCAGTTTTAAGTAATAAAAATGATGAAAGATGCAAATGGATGAATGTGCTTTATGCAAATGGATCAAGTTTATCAAGCACAAGATCGTAAAGAACGAATTCTGTTCTTATGCCCTGACCTTTGAATTCAAGTTGGACCCTTTTCTACAAGGGTAGGTTTCTTCTCCCTGATAACATACCAAAACTTTGTTGCAATCAAACAGATTTCATGTAAGTTAACATTCCTAAGCTTGGAGAACGAATACTGCTCTTATGTCTTGGCCTTTAAATTTAATTTTGACCTTTTTCAACAGGGTAGGTTTCCAGGTTGTACCCAACAGCATACTAAAATTTCGCCGAAATCCAACCGCTTTCATGCGAATTATCGTACAGACAAACTCAAGGCATAAACGTTTCTGCAACCATAGTTCGAAAGGGTTAGTAGGTAATTTCGAAAATAAAAACATAACGAACAGCGCGAAAACTAGCTCATAAATAGAATATTTGAAACTACAGTATGCACTCTCAATTATTAGGGATGGTAGAGGGGAAGGGAATAGAACTGTCCAAAATTAGCATGTTTTCGTTGCGCTAGGCACTTAAGCACAGCTGAATTCCTTCAGATACCCCCAATGTTCAAATGATTGAAATGTGCTGATGTTCATGGAATGAAATGGTTGATCAGCTATGATGACCGCATAAAAGTTCGGGGTGGGGGGCGAATTTTTTTTTTTTTTTTAGTTTATGCAACATTTTACATCACTCCAGTATTTATCTTGTCATCATCAACAATCGCAATGCAACTACTGCTTACGATCGCGGATATCGGCAACTGAAAATCTGCCATATCACTAAGTGATACAACACACAGTATCCTGTTTCAATGTATTGTAATTGAAAAAAAAAGGATGTGGAAAAAGAAACTTTCAGAAATTAAGATCATCAAGTCATGCGTTTCAAAAATCCGTTTTCCTTTATAATGTTTAAAAACATGTTTTTGCTTTTTTACCTGTAGTAAAAAAAATCAAACTTGATTTTTTTTTATGGAATCAGACGTCCGTACGTATGTCTGATTGTCTTCATCTGAGTTCACACGTTAGCTACTGTGTACAAGTAGACCTACTTTTTTCAGCTCAAAAATATGCAGTTTTGTATATATTCACAGTATAAGTCATTCCTTATTCCCACAGAATAAGGAATGACTTCAGCAGATGCAAAATGAAGAACATCAAGACCCACCCAACACCATGTTTCTGATTGTCTGCTGTTTATATTCAAGAAATGCAAATATGGATCAATGGTGAATGCAGCAACTATGATTTTTATTTATTACCAAGAAAAAAAAAAAGAGCTGTGAACCGAGAAAGCTGTAAAGCTGAAATGGATATTTCTCTCACCCCCCCCCCTCATGCACAAAAACATTCCGATTAAGATCAAACAGCAGGAGTCCATGCACACACACAACCTTTGGAATGTCCTGATGGAACGGCTTCTTTTCATTTGGCACATCGCCATAAATCACCACCTGCAGCTCACTGAACTGTAAAGTTGCACCCTTCCTCCTTCACCCTAACTACAAAAGAAAACGTAAAATACAAAAAAAAAAAGCTCCCCAATTTTCGACAAAAGTACCAAATTTACGTCATGATGTTGCAATTTACTAAAATGCGTTTATCTGCTGAATATCGCTTAAATCCATTGAAAACTTTTTAAATATAGATGATTTTTTTACTAAAACAGTAACTCAGACATCTGAATAAAAATGTATGTTTGTAATTCAAATAGAGTCCATATCATCACAGAAAAAAAAATTAAGATCACTGTTAAAATAAACCATGGCATCTAAAAAAAATGATTCACTTGTTTTTCCCGTAATTTATAATTACTGTTTCTTTTTTTCAATCCGATTATGCAACAGATTTTTTTTTTTTTTTTTTTTGCGTCTGCTAAAGTTCTTAACGGAATTTGGTGAAATTTGTACTAGACCTTTATCGTGGTGTATTTAACCACTGTAAAAATTTTACTGTGTTATTTTCAAAATTCGGAAAAATGGATTTCTGAAAATTTTCTCCTAGTCCTTTTGAGCTGTGGAAGTGATAAACAGGTGTTCGCTTTCTTCCCAACCAAGGGCTTCAGATCAGCGCTCCCAGCTGTCAATCAACCGTTGCTATGGTAACACCCTTTCTGCTGGAGGCTCACTCTATCCAAGCAGGCACACATACTTGTCCATAATAAAAATTACCAATGCAAACTTTTTAAGTTTTAAACCGATTCAATGGGAATTTTGGAAGTGAGCTTCTGTAATCTAATTATAGTGAATGTAAAAACTTCAGCCACTTTCGTGAAAAATTCGCAAAGATAGTTTTCTTATTTTTCATCATAAGTAGCGGAAGTCTCTTGAGGGGAGGGAGGGTGGCATGAACATAAACAAGAAGATGAATGTGTTATTTAGGCATACTCCTCACTGGTGGATGACAACTGACTTGGTACATACGCAACCCCCTGCAAATGCTAAATGCCTTTTCTTTCACCTTCCATTCCTCAGCAGTTGTCCGACGTTCTCAGCAGTTGTCCCACGGACATCAAGCTCCCTTTCCTAACAGACCTACTAGTAATCATCAAATTTTATTGCACTGGAAGTAGTGCTTTTTTTTTCTTTTTTTTTCCCCCAGCCAAATTAGGATTTGGTATATATCGTTGTTCAATTTTCGCCAATTTGCGATGAACATACTTTTTACGTGGCTACGATATTTTAATTTGGTTGACATTAAATGTCTGTAAATACTGTTTCACACGTTATGCAAGTTCAGCTATCGGGAGATTGAAAAAGGATGTTAACAAAGTATTGGCAATTGAAGTCAAGTATAATAATAATAAGTATCTGTACTTACAATATTCATAGTGGCTGTCGGGGCTTCATATGTGCGTCATCAAAGAATGAATTTTTTCAATTGTGAAGTTAAAATTCATGATATTGTAAAATCTACACCAGATAAAATTAAACAAGATGAATTTTTACAATGCAAATAAATCCTTTAACATCGATGAAATAAGAAACTGAATTAAAACCTTGTTGATTTTTTTAAAAAACGAACTATAATCCTGAAGAGGAAACAATCTTGACCGCGAAGCACCCTGATATATAATGAAACTGAAGATGAATTATACTTTTGCCGAAACCTCAAAAACGAACAATCCTGAAAAAGAAAATGAAAAAATACAAATCTCCCGAATGCGAAGCACCAAACTAGTTTCTGCTAACATTCGTAGCCATCATCAGTGGTAGGTGCATGGACATTAGGATTACCGCACTCACTCGCTCAGGTATGCAGCTTAACCCCAATGTATGTTCAGCCCTGTCGTGTAGATATTTGCGCATCATGATTTGGGTTCCACTGCACATATCAATGGTGTCGCCATCTGTAGTTGTTATTAATATCAGGCTAGCTCCAGATCTTAATAACAAAATAAAGAAATTCCTGCCAGCTTTAAAGCAGAAAGAATTGGACATCCAATTGCAGGAAGGAGTAATTTACTGCATCGACTGTAACTGCGGACTCAGCTATATAGGAGAAACAGGGAGAAGTATTAAGGTCCGAATGAAAGAACACCAAGCAGCTATTAGGAACATTGGGAACAAAACAGGGCTAGACAGACATATACAAGCAAGTGGACACTCCATAAATTGGGACTCAGTGAAAATAATCGCCCACCAGTCAAACTTAGTAAAGAGGAAACTAGAAGAAGGGATCGAAATAGCAAGAAGAAGAAGTACCACAATTAACGATAATTGCGGATGGACTCTTCCAATTGAGTGGCAGCAACTACTCCAGTGACATAGTCCTGGTGACGAACTAGGCTTTAGTTCGAAAATTTGACAACCAACCTTGATGAAAAATAACCTCTATAAGACCCGTAAAAAAGCTATTCCACAAGTAATATTTGATGTCACATGTTTTTTGTTAATGTTTTTCCTCTTGAAATGTTTTCTCTCCTGTTCAATAAGGTATCTCCATGCAAACTGAAGCTCTACTGGACTATTAACGTTACAGTTGTATCTCTTGGTTTTCTCAATGACTACAGCCTTGGAGGTTAGAATCTGGGCATGTGATCTATGTGATGTTAGAATTTTTGTGTTAGTCCAATCAGGAGTTACATGATTTTTGATACAATGTTGTATTAATGAAGTTTTTTCATCTTTTCTTGTCCAATTCGTAATATGTTCATTTAATCTAGTCAAAAATCTTCTACGCGTACTTCCGATATATACTTTGTCTTTTTGGTTATCATCCTTAACTGTTGGAATGACATAAACGCCAGATTTATTTAGAATTGATCTATTATTAGTAGCAGTAAGTATGCTTCCATTGTCAATAACTGTTTCTGCAATGTTAATATTGTTGTTGTAACATTCTTTTTTAAAATAGTACTAATAGGAGGTAAGTATGGAAATTTTCCATAATATTGCTGTATTTCTTTTTTAATCTTATTATCGGAACGATGTATACTGGCCGTAATGTTGTTATATAAAGATTTGACTAATCCTTTACTATATCCAAATTCTTCTGCAGTTTTTTCAATCCATTTAAGCTCTTTGATCTCCGATTCTTTATTGGATGAGTGTGTCATGGCTCTTTTAATATAAAAGCGGAACGCTGCAGTCTTATATTTCCAAGGGTGTGTAGAATCCCTTGGGATAATTGCCTGTACATATGATGGCTTCCGGTATACAGAATATTCTATAATTCCGTTATCCTTTTGTATAGATATATCCAAGAAGTTTAGCTGGCCATTAACCTCAATTTCTTTACTAACCTGTATAGATTGATAACAATTGTTAAATTTAGCAATGAAATTATCCATTTCAAGATTGGAGTGCTGCCAAAACAGTAAAATATCATCTACGTATCGGAGATATACATATGGTAAGCATATATTAGAATGATCTAATATACAGTTTTCAATATCTTGCAGAACGACTTCAGCCAGTAGCCCTGAAATTGGGGACCCCATTGGGGCGCCATATTGCTGTTTATAAATTATCCCATTAAATGTGAAAAAATTATTATTTGCAACAAAAAATAATGCAGATATAATACTGTTTCTGACTTTATCAGTAAGATTTTCATCTTCCAATCTGGAATTAATTAAGTCAATAGCGACATCGGTTGGAGTATTGGGATATAAAGAGATGACATCTAAACTGGCCATTGTGAAATTGGAGGTTTTAATTGTTTTTAACTTGTTGATAACTTCAGTAGCATTAGTAATACTGGCTTCATGGCTATTGTAGAATGGTTTGATGTAGTTAAATAGTGCTCTCTCTAAGTTAATAGTTGGAGATAAATTCTTATTAACAATAGGCCTAATAGGTTCGTCAGTCTTATGTGTTTTTATTTTACCAAAAATATTTGGTGTACAAGCACCTACTGGTGGAATACATTTGCTTTTAATAATTGTAAGTAAGTCACTGTGATTTTTTATATTAGCCAAGTTCCTAATTATACTGTCAACAGGGTCCTTATTGACTACGATGGCATTCAACTTATTGATTGCTTCTGTCATCTTGTTATTATATTCACCTGTATTTAAGATGACAATCTGCTTAGATTTGTCCGCCATAATACACTTTATAGCAGGGTTTTTTCTCAACTTCATTAGGGCTTCACGCTCATATGTGATTCTTGTATTTTCATTGGTGTTGTACATGTTGTTGATGGCACGGACCATTTTAAATCTTGTAGGATTTTTATTTGCATTAGGCAATCTTTGGATGACGTTCTCAATTTGCGGAATGAGGTATTCCGTTTTTGGCACTTTTTGCCGATACGCAAACCTTATACCTCTTTCAAGTGCTTTCTTTTGCAGATTTGATAGTTCTAAACTAGATTCATTAATATAAAGATTTTGATCATTAATCTCTATTCTATGGTTTTTCTGGTGCTGTCATTTATTAGATTTTCAATTTTACGAAAGTGTTTTAGTTTACACTTTTCTTGCTGTCTGTCCAAAATTGCATACAGTTTTATAAACTCAATCTTGATCTTGTTGTCCTTGTCTTCATACTGTATACACTGATTGTACAGTTCGTAGTTTTTCACACTTAGTTTATCGATATCTTTGCGTTTATTGCGAATTATAGCTCTCAATCTCTTCAGCTCGCATGTTTCAATGATATTACGATCTTTGTAGTTGACAGGGTTAACCCTAATTTGAAGAAATTTAGGCATAATATCATTATTCTTACAAGTAGTTAGGAAGTTCAGATGTTCAATTTCTTTGCAAAGTTTAATTCGATTCTTTTTAAAAATACGAATATCTTGCGCAATATATCTTGATAACATATTATTAAGGGCTAGAACAAGACAAAGGGGGAAAGAACCATCTGCACTAAGCATATATATATTGTATCTCCAGTTATATATGACATATATCGTTGTTCAATTTTCGCCAATTTGCGATGAACATACTTTTTACGTGGCTACGATATTTTAATTTGGTTGACATTAAATGTCTGTAAATACTGTTTCACACGTTATGCAAGTTCAGCTATCGGGAGATTGAAAAAGGATGTTAACAAAGTATTGGCAATTGAAGTCAAGTATAATAATAATAAGTATCTGTACTTACAATATTCATAGTGGCTGTCGGGGCTTCATATGTGCGTCATCAAAGAATGAATTTTTTCAATTGTGAAGTTAAAATTCATGATATTGTAAAATCTACACCAGATAAAATTAAACAAGATGAATTTTTACAATGCAAATAAATCCTTTAACATCGATGAAATAAACTGAATTAAAACCTTGTTGAATTTTTTTAAAAAACGAACTATAATCCTGAAGAGGAAACAATCTTGACCGCGAAGCACCCTGATATATAATGAATATTCACGTGTATTAGGATTTGGTGTCGGAAACACCACCGATGCCGGCTGTTTCTTTGAGAACAGAGGAGAGGAACTTTAAAAAATGAAGGGGTAACAGTAACACAATTTCCTAAAAGGGCATTTTTTTAAGCACTAATTTCAAATTTCAAGGCTTTTCAAGACAGCATTAAAAAAAACACCATTTTCCCAGGATATTCCAGGCCTTGAAAACATAATCATGATTTTCCAGGACTTTCCAGGTTTTCAAGCACGCGTGCGCACCCTGTTTCAACCTCAAGAGCTGTATCCGACCCAGGAAGAATTTTTCAAATCAGACTTTTAGAAGCGGAGATATTGGGAATATCACGATTTACCTTTACACCCCCTAGCGGAAAATTTATGCATTATTTGAAAAAGGGACTGTAACTAAAATAGTCTTCGATATAAATGTCATTGAAAGGAAAAAGAATTTTTTCAATTGCATATTTAGAAGCAAATATATGAAATGCATTTTAAATTTGATACTATCTCCATTTGCGCCCTCTAGCTTAAGTTTGTGCATTGAAAAAATCCCGGAACGAATGGATCATCATTCTCACATTTTAAGCTTCCCATTACAAAAAAACTTTACAAATCGAACTAATAATTGCAGAGATATGGTCTGCCCGGCAGGAGAGACAAAGTGATAACATAAGCATGACACAAAAGATGCTAATAATGCAGCTTCAGTCCTCCTAAACAAGAAAACCAATAGCCCCCCCCCCCCCACACACACACATTTTGCAGGGGGTGGGGAGGGAAATTCGTCAGACATAAGTTATGTCAGTAGAAGAATCCTCAACTACAAAACATCATGCAGGGACAAAAAGGCAGAAATAGATAAAATTCTGGGACATGTAACAAAATTTTAGGACACAGGACAAAATGGAATTCCTGGATGCCTATGAACCACGGATTTGACATCTACATATCGATATCAAAGTTGATATTCACGTGTATCAATGTTAAAAGTGATGTTATACAAGCACATCGATATACACAACACAAATTACGTTTTTTTTTAAGTAGTAGCCTTACAATTAAAATAGTTCAAGGTTTTTCTGAAAATAATTGCTTTTAGCTGTGTTTTGTAAGAAATAGTAGCCATAGTTTTAGTCACCACTGGCAGCCCTGATATTGAGATTACAACCAATAATGACGTGGTGCATATTTCAAAAAAAAAAAAAAAAAAAGTTTGATCTACTTTTTTTTTTTTTTTTTTAAGCTCTGGCCTACTGGTTTTAGGTAAAAGTCTCTGGCAACTTTGGTTAGGCTAAGAGTAAAAACGGTTCGGGACGCATATCCGAGATCAGGTAAATCAGGATATACAGGCACAGTAGCCTTTAGAGTTCCTTATTCTCTCCTTGATAAAAAAAAAAAAAAAGAAAGAAAGAAAGCAAGAAAAACAACATGCCGTCCATAAAATTGCTATAAAACAAGTAGAATTTTGGTACATTTTTCGGGTAAACCATAAAACATGGCAGGTATGAACATATTATGAGCCTGGTATTATGCACATTGGTATGCAATGTTACTTATTACTGTTTCACACGTTGTATTGTTTCATTAACTAAACTAGTTTCAACTCTTCATTTTGCGAGTCACCCTCAGTAGCGTACGATGTTTGCGTTTCCAAAGAGGTCGCTGTATCCCTGGGTCACTGATCGTTCTCATTATCTGTTGTGTCATTGTTGCGCATGCATATTATGGTCGTGGGTTTGTTTGGACATCTTTTTTATTTGCTTCTCACGTTCCACCAAGAATTTCCATGCATATGGCAGGTCGTAGGGGGTGTTGTTATTACAATTTATATCACGAGTTTTCTCGATCAATACTGCCTCTGCCATTAGGATTTGTTGGTGTGTGTTGTGTGTTGTTAAAATTTTTGCGTTTTCCCAATCTGGGATAACATCATTCTCTTGGCAGTGTTGGATTAATGCGGTTTTCATCTCTCTCATGTGTTCCAATTTTTGACACGTTCCATAAGGCGAGTTTTGAATCGTCGTTTCGTGCCGCCTATGTATATTTTATCAGCGCGATTGTTGTCTGCCTTTCTTGTAGGGATGGAGTATACTCCTGCAGCTTCTAGCGTGGGTTGGTTGTTGTAGTCAGTTGTCAAAAATTTCGATATTTCCTTACCAGTATCAGCAATTTCATAATTCAGTTTCTTTCATTCTTTTTTAAGGATGTTACTGATTGGGTGCATATATGGGAGTTTCCCACAGTACAATTTTTCTTTTCCGTTTTCTTTCCTATCAACAGGCTGTTGGCAGTTGTTGTTATACTTATCATAAATTGTTGTTATCAAGTTCTTACTGTAGCCAAATTCAGTGGCGGTGTCCTGGATTCACTTAACCTCTCTCCGTTCAGCAGCCGTATTGAATGAGTGGGATATAGCTCTTCTGACAAAGAATTGTAATGCTGATATTTTATATTTCCATGGGTGATTAGATGCATATGGTATAATTGTCGGCACATATGCCTGTTTCCTGTACACTGAATATTCAATCTTGTGTTTGCTGTTATGTATGGTTATGTCTAAGAAATTGATGGTTGATCAACCTCTTTTTCTATTGTTGCTTTGATGGTTGGGTGGAAATTGTTGAATTTGCACAGGAAGTCTTGCAGTTCGGGTTCACTGTGGTGCCAGAAGATGAGGATATCATCGACATATCTTAGGTATATGAGGGGTACATCATTCATGTTGCTGAGGAGTTGGCTTTCCATATCTTGCAGTATGGCTTCAGCCAATAACCCTGAAATGGGTGAACCCATGGGTGCACCATAGTCCTGTTGGTATATTGTTTTTCCATATCTGAAGAAGTTGCTGTTTTTAACAAATTCTAGGGCACTGATGATGCTGTCCCGTTCTATGAAAGATGTCAAAAATTGGAACAGGAGAGAGATGAAAACGGCATTAATCCAACACTACCAAGAGAATGATGATATCCCAGATTGGGAAAACGCGAAAATTTTAACAATACACACCAACAAATCCTAATGGCAGAGGCAGTATTGATCGAGAAAACTCGTGATATAAATTGTAATAACAACACCCCCTACGACCTGCCATATGCATGGAAATTCTTGGTGGAACGTGAGAAGCAAATAAAAAAGATGTCCAAACAAACCCACGACCATAATATGCATGCGCAACAATGACACAACAGATAATGAGAACGATCAGTGACCCAGTGATACAACAACCTCTTTGGAAACGCAAATATCATACGCTACTGAGGATTACTCGCAAAATGAAGAGTTGAAACTAGTTTAGTGAATGAAACAATACAACGTGTTAAACAGTAATAAGTAACATTGCATACCAATGTGCATAATACCATGCAATTAGCCACGTATTGATATAGAGCATTTATTGAATATTTGACTCACAAACCACATATATTATGAGCCTGTCAGTATAAAAATTTTGTTCCTGTTGTTGGAAATCTGCTTCAACAGCAATTTTCTTTTCTGTACCTGTCAGAAAGCTATGTCTCCTCAGGAGGTCTTCCAACAGTGGAAAGAAGTGAAAAATCAATTGTTGCAAGTTCTGTGTTGTATGGTGAATGTAGATACTATTTAGTACTGCATCCAAGTCTCCAGTTCAGCATAACATATGAAGGGAAAATAACTCATTAGCTAAGAAGATCATGTTATTATCTCCAAATTTCCTCTCTCAAGCATTTTGGCACCTCACAGTAATTACCAGAAGGGATCCATCCCATGTACAAAAACTCCACACACTGAACAAATCTCAAACAACAGAAGGTAACACTTTAAACTCCTTTCTTGTGGGTGAAATGGTGTATTTTTACTCTAAGGATGGTCACTTAGTGGTTGGTGTACAATAATGAATGCATGTTTAATCCCCCATAATAAATCAGGGGAGAAATTTATTTCCATCTGTTAATGCAAATATATAGAGTAGAATGCACCTTGCACACAATTTGCTATATTTTAAGACCTTATGGATGAGACATGGACTGCCATATGATATGCTAAGTTCAAATGTAAAGCATCAAAAAATTATGCATCTGTCACACCCTGAATCATTTCTTTAAATCATACTCTGTTGATTTCTGTTGAGAAGCTGCTTACACACCCAATGAAACTGACATCATTCACAAACATGTTTACACCACATTTCACATTCCTTGTGCACTGCAATACATTGTCAACAGATAGATATCAAAACTTTCTTTTCCCACAGAACTCAAATTACATTTTGGACCTTCTCATGACCAATATTCTTAGCATAATCATTATTTTGAACTATAACTATATGTAAGCATGTGTCTTCAGGATGAACAATGTTGCTATTCAAGTACATTACTATCCATAATCATGACTACAGCACTTAGAATGCTCAGAATTGTAACTTTAATTTTTTATCAACATGCATATGAAGTTGTGTAATTTTTCCTATTAAAATTATATGACAGATTTTGCACCTGAGAAGTATTTTTTAGTATAACAAGTTACTAGTTCACGTAAAGACATACTTTTTTAGGGGAGCTAAACGAAGAAGCCCACCCCGAATTTAGGGCCACTGGTCACAGGGAAAAGACAGAGCAAGTGCCATCAGGCGCACTCCACCCATGCCTCATTCAGAACTTGAACCCAGGCCCATCTTGGATAAATGGTCTGACCACTTCGCCACAGGGGCAGCAACATGCACTATACACATAACAAACAAATATTCCTAGAAAAAAAAAGAACACACTTTAACTTTATACATGCTTCTACTTTAAGCTCTCTACCGAGGTGGACACCATATGAAGTAGACATTTTTAAATCTTTGTAAGAGAACAAAAAATTTACCTTGAAAGTTCCAAAACTTTCTTCTAAGTCAGCATACATGGACCAAACTTTAAGAGACTTATACAACCTCTCCTGAACAGGCAATGACTACAACAAAGACAAAATAGTTTACAATCATGTATCAATAAAATTTACTACTACAGTAAACAAATATATATATATATGGAATTATTAAAATATTCTACGCAAATTCGAACCAAGCAAACCACAAAGAAAAATTAAAGTCTTAAACCAAGTTACGTTAAAAAGCAGCAAACCCAAATCCTGACTGATTATATATAAGATAACCCTTTCAGCAACTCAAACTCAAAAACTCAAAAACGAACCGATGTTCAGAACGAAACACCCGAGATACACCACCAACACGAAAAACAGCAAAAGTTCAATTGCTGTTTTTCGTGATGGGTGTATCTAGGGTGTTTTGTTCCGAACATTGGTTCGATTTTGAGTTTTCAAGTTTGAGTTTGCTGAAAGGGTTATTTTATATATATATATATATATATATATATCATCATCATCATCATTGTCAACCATTATCAATCCACTGCTGGACAAAGGTCTCCCCAAGTTTCCTCCACAACGGTCTGTCTTGTGCCAGTCTCCCCCATGTCATTCCTGCATACTTTCGAATTTCATCCACCCATCTCCCATGTGGTCTTCTTCTGGATCTTTTCCTGTCCCTTGGAATACAATCTAAAATTTCAGCTGTCCATCGATGGTTTGTCTTCCTGGCAGTATGTCCAGCCCATTGCCATTTCAGGTATTTAACTCTGATCATGATGCCTTCCACTCTTCTCATTTTTCAGATCCACGAGTTCCTCTTCTTATCTCTCCTGGTGACACCAAGCATCCACCTCTCCACGCTTCTTTGAGTTGTCTGCAGCCTTTGTATGTCTCTTTTATTTAAGGTCCATGTCTCTGCACCATACGTAAGCACTGGAAGGATGCATTGATCAAACACTTTTCTTTTAAGACATAATGGCATATTGCTCTTGAAAATTATGCTGTTTCTTCCAAAAGCTCTCCACGCAAGTTTTGTATGCCGATTAATTTCTTCATCAATGTGTGACACTCACTTAATATCTGCTGTCCAAGATAAACGCACGTGTCTGTTATCTCCAGCTTTTCTGCATCAATTGATAAATCTTCATTTCTTGTAAAAGCATTGCACATCACTTTTGTCTTCTGAAAGTTCATTTTTAATCCCACTTCTTTACTCTTGCCAGCAAGTTCCTGGATCATACTCTGCAGCTCTGATGGGGTAGTTGCAAAAATGACTATGTCATCAGCAAAACAAAGGTGGGTTAGATAATCTCCATTAATATTTATCCCTTTGTTTTCCCAGTTCAGTGATCAATGACATTTTCCAATGTGACATTAAAGAGCTTCGGAGATATGGTGTCACCTTGTCTCACTCCTTTTCCAATTTTTATGTGTGTTGTATTTTCAAACAGCCGAATATTTGCACTTGCATTTTCATAGATGCTATTAATAATATTAAAGTATGCATCTTCAATACCATAGGATTTCAGAGCCATTGCAGCTGCTGATGGTTTCACCGAATCAAAGGCTTTTTCATAATCGATAAAAGCCATGCACAATGGAAGTTGATATTCCCTCGCTCTTTCAATTAGTTCTCTCAATACGTGGATATGATCTATTGTGCTGTAGCCACTCCTGAATCCAGCTTGTTCTCTCAGTTGAGCCATGTCCAGTGTTACCTTCAAACGGTGTGAAAGAACTTTAGTGAAGATTTTATAAACCACTGATAGGAGGCTGGTAGGTCTGTAGTTCCTCAGATCTTCAATGTCACTTTTTTTATGTAGCAGGATCATTGTGGGGGTTGCTCCAATCCTCAGGAATCTTCCCTTCATTAAGGCATCGAGTGAAAATTTGGGCGAGTACTGTTTCGATTTCTCCACTTGCTTCTTGTATGATGTCTACAGTAATTCCATCTTCTCCTGGAGCTTTTCCCCGCTTCATGTTCTTGATTGCATGTGCAACTTCTGCTGGGAGGACTGGAAGAACTCTGGTACTGGTACCTTTCATGGTGTCTGGAGTACATGTATCATCCCTTTCATATAATTTGGAGTAGAAATCTTTCACTCTTGTCAAAATTTCGCCTCTATTTCTTGTTACAGAACCATCTTCTTTTCTCAGTGCCATAATCTGTTTTCTTCCCTTACTGAGATGTCCCTTTGCTATCTTTAGGCTTTGGTTGTTTTCAATTGCTTTCCTCACTAGTTCACAGTTGAATTTTCTTACGTCTTCAGTGATACTTTTTCGTACTGTCTTGCATAGCTCTATATATTCCACTTTGGAAGTCACATCTTCTTTAATTGTCCTCATCTCTCTTCTTTTTTGCATCAACATTTTGGTTTTTCCTGATAATTTGTTCACATGCAACTTGTTCTTAGACCCAGCTAATTTTGTTGCTGTTTCCATAAGAGCTTTGGTTACTTTTCTGTCAACTTCAGAAATATCCACTTCTTCCGATGTTAGGCCTTCTAAAGCAGAGAATCTGTTCTTTAGTTCCAACTTCAAGGTATTATGGTGTTTTTTAAGGTTGGTTATTTCAATACATTTTGTTTGTTTTATGAGCTTGCCACGTTCAAGTTTAGTGTTGAGGTGCATCTTACATCTCACATCTCACCAATCTATGGTCACTACCTGTGTTGAACTTGTTTAGCACACTGCAGTCTTCTATGACAAATTTTTTGTTACACATAATAAAATAAATTTCACTTGTCGTCCCATTTGGATGTCTGCATGTCCATTTCCTGTGTAGCTTTTTCTTGAAGAAGGAGTTCAAGATGAAAAACCCTTCTGCCTCTGCAAACTCAACGAGAGTATTTCTACGCTGGTTTCTGTTGCCGTGACCAAATTTACCTATTGAAGTTTCATTCTGTTGCCATTGCCCTATTTTTGCATTGAAATCTCCCATAATTATCTTCAAGTGCTGCTTACCTTTATTATTTAGATGACGAATTTTCTCATAAAATTCTTTAATTTCTTCTTCAGGAGGACTTGTGGTGGGTGCATAAGTTTGAATAATCTGAGCCTGGTATCTTCTTGAGAGTTGGATAACGAGTCATGCAGCTCTGTCAGAGGAACTTTCAACTTCCACAACTTTATCCTTCAGTTTCTTGTTTATTATAAATCCAACACCACTAGTTCTGCTAGTATCTGTCCTACGATAGTAGAAGAGTTGTCCACTTTTCAGTTCAATGAGATCTCCTCCTTTTCTTCTTACCTCACTTAGCCCGAGGATGTCTGACTTGATCCTTTGTAGTTCCTCTTCCAATTCAAGAAGCCTTGAATCAGAAGATAGAGAGCGTCCATTATACGTATCCAAGGTCAGCATCAGATGGCAGCCTAGTCCTAGTCCTCCGGTGATTCTTAGCACCCTTTGCCTTCATGTCGCACTGGCCGCTGCCTTTGCCAGGTACATTCCAGCTGCCGGAAACTGAGGGCCAAGATTTAAGTTGTGGAGTCATTTTGGAGGGGTTTGGCCATAACTCACTATGCTGGACAAGCGGGTTGGCGAGTGTGGGATAGTATTTCCTCTAATCCCGATGGTATAGTTATACCGCCATTGGTGGTCGTCAGAGCCCCTTTAGTGGGAACAAGATGCACCACGAGAAGGCGGGGTTGACATTTGTCAAGGAGAGGCTGTGATGCTGTTTTATTGTTCTTGTAGTCAACGATGTGTTTTCAATGTCGATAAGAACGTAATTACTACATTATTATGTACTTAAAGCACTCCTGGAATACTTTGTATATATTGCAACTAATTGTTAACATCATATAATCTTCACAAAGCATTTTTTTAGTTTGTTATTATCATTTTCTAATTTTTGTTCATGTGATGTCAGCTGTTGAGGAATAGGGGGTACAATATTCCAGTTTTCTTTCAGGAATCTTTCTTTTTTTCTTAATTATTTTTTTTTTATTATAAGGCATTTTGAATAAGTTTTTTCTCTGCAAAGCATAAGAATCTGTAGTACTTTAGTATTGCTATTCTTGTTTAAATTCTCTCTTAGATGGCTAGGTAACTTGGCAACGTGTTATTGCTGAATAATCCTTTTGATTCATTCAGTCACTCTCACAACTTGTGTTTTTTTGTAATCGTTTTTCTGTTTTTTAGTAGCAGATGATGAGCATGGGTTGGGCCAGGAAAGCTATAGATGTATGCAAAAATAATATTATCTTTTGTTTCATCATGCAACTCTGAGGAGGTATGATTTTTTTTTTTTTTTTTAAATTTTTGGTGGGCTTATTACTTTCATCTATGGCTTTGCAGAAACCCATTTCCAACTAGGTCTTTATGGAAGTGAGAAAATGCAGAGTTTTGCTGGTCCTTGATAAAGCCAAGGCTCGGCATTCTTGACACTTTTTACATTCAGTTTGCTATTATTTTATCCTCTTTTTACTCATACCTGTCATATATGAGTTTTTCTATGCTGTTTTTTGGTGTGTTTTCTTTAAAAAAATCGTTTTTGCTTCTGTCTTTTCTTAATAATATGTGAATTCTGAATTTTCAATACTGCTGCATTGTGCATCTTGATCTTCACGTTATTTTGCAAATTACGTTTTAAATTCTTAGGTAATATCTTTTGTTTTTGACTCTGCTCTTATATATATATATATATATACAACTCAAAGAAGCATGGAGAGGTGCATGCTTGGTGCAACCAGGAGAGATAAAAAGAGGAACTCGTGGATCCGAAAAATGACAAGAGTGGAAGACATCATGATCAGAGTTAAATCCCTGAAATGGCAATGGGCTGGACATACTGCCAGAAGGACAGACCATTGCTGGACAGCCGAAATTTTAGATTGGATTCCAAGGGACAGGAAAAGACCCAGAAGAAGACCACATGGAAGATGGGTGGATGAAATTCGAAAGTATGTGGGAGTGACATGGAGGAGACTGGCACAAGACAGACCGTTGTGGAGGAAACTTGGGGAGACCTTCGTCCAGCAGTGGATTGATAATGGATGATGATGATGATATATATATATATATATACTGTACATATATATATATATAGCCTATTTTTTACATTTTAGTTTTGACATATTACCTGCACTACTTAAGTACACATAATTCTTTCTACACACACACACACACACACACACACACACACAAAGCATTGTATGGTAGGTCACTGTTTGCAGGGGGAAGGGTGAATGCATGCACAGGGGTCAATCTAGGCTTGTAAAGATTATACCCATTTTTCAGAAATTCTGCTTATTTTTGTGAAAATAGGCAGAATTTTGTATTCAACGTGTATATATATAATGGAACTGTGTTTAAGCAATTCATTTTAGTTAATAGTTGAATGCTATTCATCTTTAAAATCTGCTTTGCGAATATGTCACGTCTGTGTCAGGCCTGGAATACTGTGTTTGTGTAGGTCAAAATTTATTAGATTTTTGCTAAACATGTAGGCTGTTCAATAAAAAAAAATATGTAGGCTGTTTTGAATGGAAAAAAAATACTTGGAAGTAATTTACCTATGTGGCACTTCTGTCACGTTAAAAATAATGGCCTTAGAGTGTAATTAACTTGTCCCAACGTCGCCGCCACTCTTGAAAAACGTGTTCAAACCCGTCTTGTGAAAATCGCTTTAAAATCGTCTCGTTTACTGCTTCAACCACGGTGTTGAAGCGTCTACCTTTTAGCTCCTTTTTTGCTGTTGGATAAAGGAAAAAGTCACACGGTGCAATGTCTGGACTGTAAAGTGGGAAGTGGGTTCGGAACACACTTTACACCTTTGTCATGCAAATAATCTTGGACAATGTTGCACACATGTGGCCGCGCGCTATCTTAATGAAGTTTCCATTTTCCTACCAGTTCAGGACGCTTCTTGGGAATATGGTCTTTCATCATTTATTGTAGCACTTGTTGGTAGTACTGTCCTGTGACAGTTGTATGCTGTGGAACAGTATGGGTGTACACCATACCCTTATAATCAAAGAACGTGATTACCATTGCCTTCGTAGCCGATTTCTCACAACAGGGTTTCTTTATGGGTGGTGCATTCCTTGGCACCCACTCTGAACTCTGCTGCTTTGTTTCAGGGTCATAACAGTAGATCCATGTTTCATCTGCTGTGATAATCACTTTCCACCACTCATCCCCTTCATCGTGCACACATTGTTTCCAAGTCTCACAGACTGCAACTCTGTTGGCCTGTTGCTCAGGTGTCAATAGGCGTGGAATCCAGCGTGCACATACATGGGACAGATGCAAATGGTCATGAAGTAAGGTATGCGCACTTCCAGTCGAAATCTGAAGGTATGCACCTAATTCTCTAACTGTGGTGTGTGGATCAGTTCGCATAATCACGCCACCACTATTCACAATAGCCTCCGTCAACGCAGTAACAGGTGCACTAGGACCACCACTCACTTTACAGCTTTGACGGCCATCTTTAAACTCTTTAAACCATCAAAAACATGTACGACGGGCGTTGCACATTCTCCATATGCTAATTTAATCATTTAATAAGTTTGCGTAGCAGTTTTACCGAGGCGAAAGCAAAATTTAATCGCATAACGTTGTTCACCGAAAGCAGACATGGTGGAAAGTTTAGAGGCAAAAACAAGTAACCTCACTTCACTCCCCCACAAACACAAAAGTAGTTGACCTTGTGTGAAACAACTTCGGGCAGCTGTTCATCAAGGTCAATTCTTTCCTCTCAGCGTTCATACCACTCATTAGCGCCATCTGTATTTCTTTAGAAACTTTAATGCCAGTCTTTATTGAACAGCCTCGTACTTGGTTTTTATTTTAATTAGGAGAATTTTTTTTTTTATGTCACTGGTGGTTTTTTAATTCTCTTGCTTCCCTAGTGTTAGCACCCTAATTTATTATTATTTAATTTGTAAGTTTAGATTGATTGCCTAGGAGCTAATACAAATTCGATATAGCAGAAACTCACACGTTTGGTCTGAGTACAAATGAGAGAGTTGTGATTTATGTCAGCCCTTGATAAAGCCACAAGTGACAGCTTCCAAGACTTTCTGCAATCCTATATCTCTTATTTGGCATTCGCCTAGTTCTTGGTTTCAAGTTCTAAATTGGATAACTTTTGACAATATTTTTTAAATTGATGTTTCTTGCTAGGTATAGTTTTTGGAAAATTCTCTTATGCAGCTACAAGTGCATTTTGATTTTCAAATTATATTTTTTGCATACCTGTCAACATTGGGGAGAGCCTTGTCAGTAGTAACCAGTATTATTGCGTGGCATACATAGACGCTTTTTTACAAAACTATGCATCTCTTTGTGAAAAAGAAATATGCACCGCAATAAAGCATTACAACAAACAAGGACACTAATGAAACTAACACGTGCAAAACACAAAGTTGATTACCCTGGCGAGGGCATGATAGGTAACATTGCGAGATTTAGGTTCGAAACTTCCACCAGTAAAAATCGGTCAGATGCGTTCTAAATCTCACAACTCTTGACAGACAGGAAATCCAAGCAAGTGAACCTGCAGTGCATGAACATCCACTTAACATATGATCATACTGCCTCTGAAATTGTAGTTTATGTTACGATGAGACCAAAGAAGGAGAAAAAAGCTGAACATTTTAACTGGGTGAAAAATCAAAACACACAGCAAGAATGCATACTACTGTCAGTTTGAAAGTTTGAAGAATGCAGACTACTGTCAGTCTGAAAGTTTGAAGAATGCGGACCACTGTCACACATAGCACCGTGGATTGTTGGCCAGCATAGCATAAGACGAACGCACTTGGCTAGTTAATCAAGAGATCTGGGGTACAATCCCAGCAGTGTCCGGATAACAATTTTTCAGTTGCTGTGTGTTAATTAAAGAAAAACGTGGAAATAGCAATGATTTTGTCTATTCACATTGTCTTCACGTATTTGGAAGATTTTTACTGTCAATTTGTCTTTTGTTGGCTCTGCAGCTGCACAGCATCCACTGCTTAATTTTTCTTTCTGCTGATATTTTTCTCTCCCTATGCCTTCATTGCCACTTTTCTTTCCTTTCTATTTTATGTCCTCTGATAACAATAATTTCATCCATCATGCTGAAAGAACTTTCAGCCTGAGGACCATGAGTGCATGATATCAGAGCTTTAACTATTTTAGATAAATGGTGTAACTTTGAGAATATTAATACTTTTGAACACCATGCATCAATTTTTACAAATTTTTCAACTTTGTCACTTCGATTCTCGTCAATTTCCCCTCCCTTATCAAGCTTAAATGCAAAAACTCATGGGACTAGGGATATTTAACAATGCAGGAGAATGGAAAAATATCATGGGGGGAGGGGGATTACGGGAGAAATCTTTGCACTGACTTTCGGTTTTGGAAATTTTCCCACTATTTTCAAGCTGAAATACAAATATGTATACAGTAAAATGTTATTTAACAATAATACCAGGCAGAGGCAATATCGCAAGAAAAAAGGAATTATGATTGCGGAAAGAATCTGAATTCCGTCAACCTTGCATATGCGAAATTTTTGTTAAGATGGAATTCCGTCCTCTGACAAGCATCCCCCACCCACCCCAAAATTATGTTCACTTGCGCATTGATCTCGCGAATGACCAAAATAATAACAAAAAAGGTGGAATTCGTTGATTTTGCGGAAGAATCTGATGCCTGAAGATTATGGGGAAATTTTTGCGCCATCTAACCTCTGTTTTCGCAAATTGTTGCCTACAGTTTCAAGCTGAAATATAAACATTTATGCAATAAAATCATATTAAACAAGAAAACTGGACACAAAGGCAACATTGGGAGGAAAAAAATTATGATTACGGTAATTTTTTTACTCTGTTTAACTACAGTTTTCAAAGGTTTTGAAACACGAAATACCGTGTCCAGATGGAAAACGCCCTATGTGAGAATGTGACAATGGCATGAGCAGATCTGATACTGATATCAATTCACTGGTCAGAACTTCTAAACAAATGCGCCTCTTTTCATGAATAATGGCATCAGTGCAACCCACGTTCTCATCAGTGACGGCCATGCTGGGATGACTGAAGCGTTGCTCATCATGGATGGATGTTCGCCCATTTTTTAAATCCATACTGTTGAAGCATTCTTCTATGAATTTCTTAAGGTTTCACATGCTTGGACCACAAAAACCTGACGACTGCCCTCTGTTCCTCTATGGTACAAACAGCTAAGGGCACTGCCATATCGTATATGCTGCCCTTCCGCTTAAGCATGCCACACCATCTATTTTGCGTGTTAACACCTTCTCTAAGAACACATCTTCCCTGTGCAGGAGTTTGAAATGCCTCGTGTATTTGTTTCATGAAATACTGTCAATTTGCAGTTACTTTTTGAAAGACCTGCGTATATATATATATATATATGTATAGCTTAAATTTACAAAAACTCTGAAGCTAAAATAATAAGAAATGTCATATCAAACAAGCACTATAATAGATTACTTATGTTTCTTGGTTATCAAACTTTAGCTGCAAGATGAAATTTAATGAAAATTAGTTTTTTGAAAGAGCTATGATAATAAGAATATTTTTGGTACTAACCTGGTCATGATATGCACCTTTATGTGGAGGTGCAGCAGTTGCTCTTTGCATCAGTTTCAATGCACCCTCAAAATTCCTGTAATTCAAAAATAAAATCTGTTACATACCAAAATACAAAGCATGTGAATATTCAAAAAAATACTATATGTACTGTGGCTGACTAGTGCTAATTCACACTTGCTTTTAATGAAAAATGTATTCACTATTTCTTAACTTTCTCAACAGCACATACTATCAAGACTGTAGTGACATTGTATTTCCTTAACTGAACATATTAGCCACTTCATATTCTTGGTTACTTCTAAAACAATATATTACAAAGAACACAGCTAAAGAGATTTGTGTTTTGTTCTTTACATTACATCACTATGAGCCAGACTGTTGTATGAGCTATTTCTGATATTTCTGTGAGCACTGATTTTTTATAATCACTTACCAAAATCACCATCAGCTACTCAGTGACACAAACGAGCTGGTAATCACATCTCTGTTACTTTTGTAACTGTTACCAAAAAATCGCTGACATTATTACGACCAGAAAAGTAACAGTCTCCAAATTCACTGCTAGGAATGTCGCCATCAGCCATGTCTGAGGAATGCTTAGGGTCCAAAGTCACCGTTACGCTAGAGTTTAGTTATGTCGCCATATATAAATAATTAATTTGCCTCCCAGTGACCTAGATTGCTAGTGATCTCCCCATTTTCCCAAATTAAGATAATTTTTGTTCAGCTTTCACTGCATTTGCTCTTAAACAAAGAATTCACAGTCAGCTGATTGTAACATTGATTTTGTCACTGTTACAAGCGAGATGGCAACTCACCATCCCATTACTGCTCTGTCACCTGTCATAAACAGTGATTTTGTCACAGTCACGAGGAAGATGGTGACTCATGGCTCTAGTTCTTTACAGCTTTGTCACTGCTGTCGTTATAAAGTCTTTGTCACTTCTGTGGAACTATTACTATTGTCACTCTGACAGCAAAATCACTGTTAACCTCACCTCTACTCAGCAAATGATTTTAATGCTGTATTCAGAGTGAAAAAGAAAGTTCACTTACCAGACACCAGTGTCATGGAATACTAACCTAACCAGGGGTCATGCTGCCAATCGTAATCTTCGCAATTTGCAAAAAAAATTTGTTTTGGCGATGGAAAACAGTTTTGGTGAAAATATTGGCAATTGCCTTTTTGTATTGTTATAACATTTTAGCAAAAAAAAAAAAAATGAATTTGGCAAATAGATTGGCAAAAACTTTTAAAGAGCCAGAGCAACCGCTGCAAACTAGTAAAAATAATTTATTAGTGCTCAGTTGAAACTGCATTTGCCTGCATGCAATTTCGTAAAACCCATGTTGGATGCAGTATTTTTACATGTGAAATCCCCTATCTGACCAGGTCGGACGTGAGAGCAAATGAGTTAATAAGCAACTTATAAGACACTTTGTGATTCATCCTATGTTCATACTCTTCCAAGAAAAATGTGCACTGTTGGTAGGTCAGTACGTAGGTATTTTAGCAAGTTCAAACCATTAAATATAGCTGCGACGGGCACACCTTCAATTACCTGCCTGTTACTCCTGCTTCCCCTTTCCTACCGTTGGTTTATTTTACTAACTTTGAATTGTCTCTCAGCTTTGGTGTTTTTTGAAACCATTTTTTGCTCCATGGAATATTTTGAAAGGGTACATTATTTTCATATTCATCTTCTTGTAATAGTGCGCCCCTTACCCCAGTCAACAGAAGCCGATTACGATTCACGAATACATCATTCCACTTATTTTTTACTCCAATGGCTGACATTTTAAGTGCTTGACTGACATTAACGTGATGACATGATGTCATAGCCAAGGTAACAGCTGTCCAGGCATCTCCCCCCCTCCCTCCCGAGTTAAATGCAAGTTCTGAGCTATTTGATCAGCCTGGCATTTTTATCAGAACTACACATAAATCTTCTATACAATGTTTTAGCACAAACAATTATTTTACACATGCTCTTTTACATCATTACTTAAAAAACAAAAAACAAAAAATTTTAAACACTATTTACGGAGGTTGGGCGGTCTTACTGAGAGATTATCTCCTTGGGGTGTGCCACTAGGCAACAATGGCACACAAAACAGCAACAAGGGCTTCTGCAAGTTTTGGAGAAATACCAGCTAGTTCTGTGTGACATTGGTGAAAAGACCCCAACTCGCTGGGTTATGTACTAGGATCCTTAGGTGGAATGACCAACTGGAACTGTTAGTTGTGGGCTGATCACCTGCACTGATGTACTTTTATGATTTCTATGACCCAAAGAAATCATTTTTATGACTCAATTGGGGGATATGGTGGACCTACCAGACTTGAGAAGGATGGTGCACCAGGGAATAGACCTGGAATTTCTAAACGGCACATGAGAAAGCGATCTCGACTGAGTGAATGTAAGATTGGTGTATGGAATACTAGAGGTATAAATGGCAAGATGACTGAGGTGATTGAGGAGATGAATAAGTATAGACTGGATGTGCTGTGTGTAAGTGAAACCAAAAAGAAGGAAATTGGGGTAGAAGAAGTGAATGGCACGGTGAGTGTGTGGTCTGGAGTATTGGATAATATGAGAGGACAGGCTGGTGTAGGTGTGATTTTAAGTGAAAAGATGAAGAACAACTTGATTCATTACAGCTGCATAAGTGATAGAATTCTCTGGATTCGTTTGAAAGTGAAACTTCAGAGAATAGCAATAGTTGTAGTGTATGCTCCTTGTGATTTAGATCCCTCTGATAGGAATGAACATTTTTGGAATGAGCTAAAGGCTGTTTTGAGCCAGTTTGGTGCTAAAGAGAAAGTTACAATATCAGGGGATTTCAATGCTAGAGTAGATGTTCAGAATGGGGTGTCTGATAATTTCTGGGTAAGTTTAATTATCCTAGTGTGAATGATAATGATGAAAGATTAATTGAACTCTGCATTCAAAATGGATTGCGGGTATTTAATACAGTTTTCACCCACAAGTATATTCACACATACACTTGGCAAAATCGTACTCTGGGATTACAGAGTGTAATAGATAGGATTGGGGAAATGATATGAGAGCCCAATGAATTAAGTGAAGGATGTGGTGAATAATTCTGTGAGTTATTAGATCAAGAAAGCAAAGGTGATTCTGAGGCAGAAACAGATGTTGTCACAGTGAAGGATGGAAGCACAGGAGGGATCTAAAGAGAGAGGCATGTAAAGCTCTAAAATCTCTCCAGACTAGTAAGGCTACAGGAGTGGATGGCAGAACTGCTGAGATGTTAAAATATGGTGGTGACTCTGTAATTGACTCATTAACTGAAATTTGCCAGTTGTGCTGGGAGTTAAGAATGGTACCTCAGGATTAGAAGAATTGTTCCCTTGTATAAAAGAAAAGGTAATCAGACTGACTGCAAGAACTATCGTGGTATTAGCCTACTGAGTGTGCCAGGGAAAGTGTTTGGTAAGGTCATTATTGAAAAAGTACAGCGTCTTACATCTGAGAAAGTGTGGGATGTTCAGAATAGTTTTGCAGATTGCTATCTGCTGATGACACTGTCCTGTTGGCAGAGAGCAAAAGTGAGCTGCAGAGTATGTTGTCCCAGATGTACGAAGTTGGCATGAAATTCAAACTGCGTGTAAATAAGGGAAAAACCAAAGTTATGATTTTCGAGCAAGGAACTGGTAGTACTGAATACAATATACATCTAAATGGCACAGTGATTGATCAGGTGAATAAGTTTGTGTATTTAGGAAGCATGTTTGACAGAGATAACAAATTGGATAGTGAAATTAGTAGGCGAATGAATTCTTCATTCAAAGTCATGGCTACTTTGGGACGTTTTCCCAGGAATGATGGGTTCTCAAGAGAGTCCCACATGGCTGTGTATGAGAGCGTAATTGTACCTACTTTCATGTATGGCAGTGAAACCTGGGTACTACAGAAAAAACATAGGAATCGTTTGTGTGCTGGAGAAATGCGTTACTTATGGGGAGTTTGTGGCAAGACACATTCCGATCGTGTGAGGAATGAAGATGTGTTGCAGTTGTGTAATGTGAAACAAAATGTTGTTAGCAAGGTAGAGACTAATATTCTTAGGTGATTTGGCCATGTTGAAAGAATGAGTGATGAGGTGCTTACAAAGAATTTTTTTTTAGCCCAAGTGGCAGGAAGGAAAGGCAGAGGAAGGCCAAGGAAGTCATGGGAGGATCAGATTCAGAAGTGTCTGCATGAGAAAAAGATTGAGTATGAAGTATAGAAGATCTTGTGTACGGCGTGTGATGGATGTCAGTGAAACCCAAGTTGAATGTCAAGATCACTGTAAATGGAGAAGTTTGATAAGGCAACAGTAAGTAAATAAACCAGTTAAAATTTTATCTGGTAGTTTTTATTTCTTTGTGGAGCTAACCTCTGAATCTCAGAGAACAGTTTAGTGATATGTATGTATGTATGTATGTATGTATGTAATAGATTTTTGTTATTTACAATCAATGTCTGAAACACTTAATTGTTCACACCCGTGTGATAAGAGGTGCAGATGTTGGCTCTGATTATCACCTGTTAGTGTCACGGGTGAAACTGAATGTTGGTTGGAGAAGGAGGTATAGGAAAATGCCTGTGATGAAAAGAATAAAGGTTGAAAGGCTGTCTGAAGAACATCAGTGTTACTCTGATTTACTCAGTGAACATCTGAATGAGTTGAAGGAATGCGAGAGGGATGTAGAAAAGAAGTGGACATGTTTTAAGAATTGCACAATCACGACCACTGAAGAGATCTGTGGTATCACAACAGTGGGTAATTTTGAAGTGATGCTTCGTGGAACATTCAGATTAAAGAAGCAGTGAAGAGAAATAAGGAAGTGTACTTGGAGATGTTGCAAGGTATGATAAATATCACTGTGAGAAGCATGAGGCAACAAAGCTGGTTTGCCAGAGTAAGGCAAAAGATAGGAAGGAAAAGGAGGAAACCCATGATTTGGCTTTTTGGAAAGATAGAAAAACATTCTGGAAGTACTTAAGATATAGGAAAAACAGGGGAAATAAAATTCTGAGTTGTGTAAAGAATAGGGTTGGAGAAATTATGTGGGAGCTCAATGAGCTAAATAAAAGAGGTGATTCAGAAGCAGATGATGTCATAGTGAGAGATGAAACCACTGGTAGGATCTCAAAAGGTGTGTAAAGCTCTAAAATCTCTTTAGAATGGCAAGGCTTTGGGAGCAGATGGCATAACTGCTGAGTTGTGTAAAGAATAGGGTTGGAGAAATGATATGGGAGCCCAATGAGTTAAGTGAAAGAGATGATTCTGAGGCAGAAGCAGATGATGTCATAGTGAGAGATGAAACCACTGGTGGGATCTCAAAAGGTGTGTCTCTTCAGAATGGCAAGGCTTCGGGAGCAGATGGCATAACTGCTGAGATGCTAAAATATGGTGGTGACTCTGTATTGACTGGTTAACTGAAAATTGCCAGTTGTGCTGGGAGTTAGGAATAGTCCCTCGGGATTGGAAGGATGCTATCATTGTTCCCTTGTATAAGGGAAAAGGTGATCAGACTGAATGCAAGAACTATCGTGGTATTAGCCTACTGAGTGTGCCAGGGAAAGTGTTTGGTAAGGTTGTTATTGAAAAAGTACGGGGTCTTACATAAGAGAAAGTGTGGGATGTTCAGAGTGGTTTTATGCCTGGTAAAGGCTGCACTAACCAAATTTTTGCATTATGCATGAGGATTTAAAAGTATCTGTCTGTTGGTGAGAAAGTGTTTGCCGCCTTCATGGATTTAGAGAAAACTTATGACTAAGTAAATAGGACTCTTCTGTGTATGGTACTGAATAAAAATGTTATTACTGGCAATCTACTTAATAGTGTGACAGCCATGCACGATGGCAGTAGAGCGTGTATACGAGTTAATGGTGTTGTATCGAAATGGTTTTCTATTGGAGCAGGAGTCAGACAAGATTGTGTAATGTCACCCTGGCTGTTTAATATATTGACGGATGCATGCATGCATGATGCCAAAATGGGTAATACTGGTAATATGGATGTCTTGGTAATATCCGTGTGTGCAGATTGCTGTATGATGATGACACAGTCCTGTTGGCAGAGAACAAAAGTGAGTTGCAGAGTATGTTGTCCCAGATGTACGAAGATTGTATGAATTTCAAACTGAGTATAGAAACGTCAAAGTTGTGGTTTTTGAGCATGGAACTGTTAGTACTGAATGGCATAAAGATTGACCAGGTGAATGAGTTTGTATATTTAGGAAGTATGTTTGACAGAGAAAACAAATTAGATGGCAAAATTAGTAGGAGAGTGCATTCTTCTTTAAAAGTCATAGCTGCCTTAGGAGGACTTCACAGGAATGATGGGTTCTCAAGGAAGTCGTCCCAAATGGCTGTGTATAAAAGTGTAATTGTTCCTATTCTGATGTACGGCAGTAAAACCTGGGTAGTACAGAAAAGACATAGGACTCGTTTGTGTGCTGGGGAGACGCGTTACTTTTGTGGCAAGACACATTCCGATTGTGTGAGGAATGAAGATGTGTTGCAGTTGTGCAATGTGAGACAAAATGTTGTTAGTAAGGTGGAAACTAATATTCTTAGGTGGTTTGGCCATGTTGAAAGAATGAATGATGAGGTGTTGGCTAAGAGAATTTTTTCAGTCCAAGTGGCAGGAAAGAATGGTAGAGGAAGGCCAATGAAATCATGGGAGTACCAGATTCAGGAATGTCTGCTTGAAAAAAGATTATGAGTATGAAGAACAAAAGATCTTGTGTGTGCTATGTGATGGATGTTAATCAAGCTTGAGCTGTGTGCCAAGATCATTGGAAACTGAGACATTTGATACACCAACTGTAGTAATTTCTAGTTCCATCATTTAAATGTTAACTTGACAGATGGTATTTCTTTGAGAAGCTAACCTCTGAATCTCAGAGAACAGCTTAATGACATATATGTATAAACATGTTGAAGTACTTTCAAGGAGTAGAAAATGAACTTTTTTTTTCAAGGACTTTTTAAGGTTTTCAAGGAGCATACAAACCATGTACATGTGTATTACTGACTGTGTTTATAATCTTAAGTAGGTATTCATTTGTGCTTAATACTGAGAGACAAGAGTAAGTAGACACTTTGATTTTAACATGTGAGTTAATAGCAGCTACAAACTTAATGTCAGTCAAGTTCTGGAAATTCCACTCTAGCTATACAAGAGTGGAAGTAGAGTCCAAGAGTACAACAATTGTCAAACAAACATAGTAAAGTTAAGAAGGAATGGACGTCCATCCCCATCAACTGCACATATCACAGGCACTGATGGAGCACTGTGCACTGATAGATGTATAGCATTAATTTAATTGGAATCTTCCACGTGACAACACCTATGTTTTGCTGACAACATAGTCATTTTTGCAAGTACCCCCTCACTGCTACAGAATATGATCCAGGAACTTGCTGTGAAGATTAAAAAAAATTGGGTTAAAGATGAACTTACACAACACAAAATTGAGGCACAATGCAAGAAGAGAACATTTAACATTTGATGGGGCAAATCTAGAAATGACCAATGCCTGCATCTACATTGGACAACAGGTACCAAAACGATGGCCACATCAAAGAAGGAATAAATATGCATATAAAATTACCTTGAGAACATCTGAAAGAAACAGTACAATTTTTAAGAGTAATTCTCCTGTCATGTCATAAAGAAAAGGTGTTTAATCAATGCACCCTTTCAGTTTTCATGGATCAGAGACATGTACCTTAACTTAAAAAAAAAAAAAAAGACATTTAGTGACTGCAAACTACTGAAAGAAATGTGGAGAGGTGCATACTTGGTATAACCAAGAAAAATAGGAAAGGAACTCATAGATCAGGAAACTGGCAAGAATGGTTGACATTATAATCAAAGTAAAGACCCTCAAGAAGCAGTGGATTGGACTGGGAAAACAAACTATGGTTGAACATGTGGAATACTAGACTGGAAAGATAGTATAAAACCCAAAAGACTATATGCGAAAGGGGAGGGGTTGAAATTCGAAAGCATGCTGGAGGGACATGAAAGAGACTTGGGGGATACCTTCATCCACATGGTTAGGTTAGTACACATTGGAAGAAAACAAATTCAAGGTTTTTCAAGGACATTGAAGTACAAAAATCAAGGCCCTAGCTTGCAACATACGAAATTTGAATAACTAACTCGGCGATGAATTATCTGTTTGCTTCCTTTTTCAGGACTTGCACAGTCAGGGTGTTTTAAAAAAGATGTGGGGCATCTTTTTTTAGCACAACTATTAAAAAAAGGAAATGTGGAAGTAACATATATGCTGCCCATAAAATTTCCCCAGCTATTTTTTAATTATTGGTTTCCTAAAATAAATGACATTACGAATATTCACCAAAGAAAAAAAGTAGTTTTCTAGGATAATTACCAAGCCTTTACATATACATTACAAATTTAATAATTTATTCACAATTGGGTGGAAATCTGAATACAAATATAAAAAAAAATAATAATAACCACTGCAATATACAAAAAAAATTAAAATATATAAATGTCAAACTTGCCACTCAGTCAACTGTCTGAAAATTTCCGTTGCAGTTACAATATCCCCACCCCCACCCCCACCCCTTCAGTTTTTGGTAGTTTAGATGTGATGCATTAGTAAAAGTCAATCAGAATTGTATAAATATTATTTGGGTGACACACTTTTCTGACTTACATATATACACAGGTTTTGTAGCTATACAGAATTTAGAAATCATTATGGATCGTACGTAATACATTTTTCGTCACATTATATTATATACTCTTAGCAA
Source organism: Macrothele yani (assembly GCA_039090855.1). Lineage (NCBI taxonomy): Eukaryota > Metazoa > Arthropoda > Arachnida > Araneae > Macrothelidae > Macrothele > Macrothele yani. The sequence goes on from CM077009.1 coordinate 77,248,814, forward strand.
CATCCAATTTTGAACTAAGTTCACCTTCAATTTCATTGAGGAGAGCATTCTTTTCCTGAGCAGTTTTACGAAAACTGTTAGATTTGTAATTAAGGTGAAGTTCTGTTCAGTTTCTAACGCCATTCATCAGCAGACTTCAGCAATGAAAAAAATTCACTCTCAACACGTTTTTTCTTCTTCTTTAGTTCTTCAATTTCGTCTTGAGCTGCTTTTCACTTTAGTAATAATGCAGATTTCTTTTTCTCTTGATTCTGCTCATCCAAATATGTCACATATTTTCCCCTGGCACTGCTGACATTAAGTAAAAGGGCCTTCGATAACTTTACATTTTCCACACCTCCAGCATTAGAAATATGGTCATAAATCTGCCTCTGAGCAATGATGGAATTTACACGCAGATTTTTAACAATTAGTTGCTTGATGATATAAAACCCTCTTTCTACTGATGCTTGCCCATGGGACAACAACAAAAGTAGTTTAACAACCTTCCACAGCTCCTTGTAAGGTGCACTAGAAGACGTGTTCATTCAGCAATACATCTACCCTGCACTGTTCACTGGAAGGATCAAAATCCTTGAAGCTGGATTCCACTTTAGCCACACTGGTGATAAAATCCTGAAACTGCCACAGGACTGTGTCACATTGGTCAGGCTTAACCCTGTGTGTGTCAACTAGAAGTTTCAAATACACTTCAAATCTGTAACACTTCAAATCTTTACAAAGCAGCTCAGTACATTTCTTAAAATTTTTTCTAGATCTCTGGCAATGAATGGGAGCATGGGTTTATCGCTTTGATGTCCTCTTAAAAAAGGAGACAGTTGTTTGGCCACACAGTTAAAGAACTGCAGTTTTGCATCGGTAAAGGGGTCCTTCAAAAGCGTTTCACATTGTCAAACGATGTTGTACCTAGGTCTTTTAGCTTTTTTCCCATAATTTGGTGATGATATAATTTGATATGTTGCAAAATTTCCAAAGTGCGCTCACATACAGATGAGTTTTCAAGCCACCTGCGGGGACAAAATTTTAAGGACATTTTTGTTTCAGGAGCTATTTCAGCAAATGTTTCTCTCCTGGCTGGTGTGTCTTTGAAGAGTCGATAAAGACTTACAAGCAGTTTTTTCAGTTCCCACTCAGTGGCTGTAGCCCCATGCCTAAAAGCATTATTAACAATGTGCAGACCACAACTTCCTGTGTTCAAAACTGAAATGTTGTGATCATCAGATATTTTTTTTTTTTTTTGGAAGAACATACCAAAAAATTTCCAGTTGACACTGGGACTATCCATTGAAACTTGAACAATATTAAACAAAGGCAAAGGTTCGATGCATTCCAGAAATTCGGTCATCATTATCTCCGCCGTTGAGCGTCTCAAAAACACAGACGAAAAGTACTTCATCAGTACCTTGCTGCCTTCCCACACCCTTACATGTACATCCATTTGCTTTGACTGAGTGAATTTGTTCAAGCTTTCATTAAATAAAACCATAAAGTTTTGAAATACTATTAGAAAGCACCAATCACTCATCCTAAAGATCATGGTAATTTCCATCGACAACACACTTCCAACACGTCAATTATCGTAATGTTGCTGGCCTTCAAAGGTTTACAGACATCTTGCTTATGATTCCTACTTCCGGGTATGAAAACATTGGGGTTTTTTTTAAGCCTTATGAGATGTAACTATAAGCTTGTCAATTCCATAAAAAACCACACAAGCATACTACTCATTCATACAATTCAGTTAAAAACTATGTACATATTTACATAACCTTACATTCCTAGGTGGTTAAACCTTTGTCAACTGTAAGTACAAAACTGCTCCTTCTGTTTCAAAACCCCTGCCACTCCCACTGCAAGTGTCACACTCATTCAGCCCCTCACACACAATCCTCTAGCGCTTTCAACAGACTACTGTCGTCATCAGGAGGCAGATGTGTCTCACCCGCCCACCACAGCTCGAGTGAGCAGAGCCATCGAGGCACGGGCCCCAGTCGCAATCTCTGAATCATTGTGTCTCTGGCGCCATCTATTGTCATTGCTGCTCTTTTTTCCCTTTTTCTTTCTAAGCTGTTGTTCAATTTTTATTAGGGCCTTCCATTGTTCGTTTAAGTTACTAGGCTCATTAATGTTGCATAATCTTGATCTGTTTTTTTCAATTAACACTGACTCTGCAATTCTTAACTGCCTTTCGTTTTTACAGCTCTTAATAATTTTAATATCCTCAAACCTTGGACATTGTTGATTTTCCATACAGTATTGGGTTAATGCTGTCTTAAAGTTTTGGTTTTCAAATCTCACTTCTTGTACCAGAAGTGACATAAAATGTGGGGCTAAACCAAAGCAGCAGATGTAAGCAGTTTTTTTCCCCACAAGAAAAATTGGTCGTGTTGATGCTGTCGGGAAACATCAGCCGAAATAGGGCATCTATACCCGCACATGACCGGTACAAAAAATGTGATTTAATAACTTTCAACGGCCATAAAGTTTCCGCTTTAATAACAGTGTTATTCTGCAGAATTTTTAAAGTTAGCGATTTCACAGATGCGGCATCGACCCTAACTGACATCATTTCATTTATAGCCATGTTCCTCGAATTACTTTGAGAAAGTGAAATATGTGTTTTGCTCTTCATGTGGCTCTTTAACACGGATTCACCCATACTTGAAATGTCCACATTTTTGCAACACCATTTGCAACATAGTTAATACTGCTTCCTTTCGCTATCCACTTCGAATACAATGGGTTTTTCAGCCAAAGTTCGTGAAATGAAGACTTACCCATAGTAATCCCGTAAAAAAACAGAAGATTTCTGTAAAACTAAAACTTTTCTGCAGATTGCTCTGTGCTGCGTGAACAATCGTTATCACACGTGCTGCTACAAAGCCACGTGCAGATGAGTAGCCGGAAGAAGAGGGACAGCTCCAAGTGACGTTAATACCTGTAATAAAAAAGAGCACAAGTTCCAAAGCTCAGTAACATTTCCTCCTTACTTCCTCTCACTCCAAGCAAGCTCCCACTGGCCAGAAAAATGCACGAAAGGACATACTTTTGCGGCAAAGCTGGAGGAGCAACACAGAGCAGACACTGCAGATGCACGCCCAGCCGCGCATTCGTAACTAAAAACAGCAAGAAACTCAGGGTTGAACCAGAAAACAAGTTCCCTGCCCCAAGCCAAGGCCAGTGCCTCCTCCAATCGACGATTGCCATTTGACCTCATATGACGGGACGGGAAGTATGCTCCCAACAAGGTAGAAAAATGCAGCTGACCTAAAAAATAATTTGCTTTTAACAAAAAAAAAGTTCACTGCAGATTCTGTTTCTCAGATAAAAGAAACAAAACGAATTTTAATTTCAGTTTTTTTTTTTTTTTACCAGATAAACCGATTAAAAAATTTGGATTCCGATTTTCAAGGATTTTCTCAACATTTATTGGAAAACATCAAGAATTCCCGAATATTCAAAGCCTTGAAACAAAATTTTGAAATTCAAGGCTTTTCAAGGTTTTCCAGGCCACATGCATCCAGCAGTAGATTGAGAATGGTTGATGATGATACCCTATAAGACTTTGTGCATGAAAAATTTTTAGATCAAATCATGACCAAGTGCTTGTTGATGTAAAATGGGTGTTGTTGATGTAAATGGGTGTTTTTCACAAACTGTCAAGATGCAAAATCAGAATTCATAGTGTGGAAGATTTCTAATTCCCTTCCTGTAAAAATGTGCTAGAAAGGTGATGGTAACTATTTCTTGAGATGTGCAAAGTTTTATGGTGTATCTCACTCAGCACAAGAATGGCAATCAATGCAGCTGCTTATCAGGAAATGACACATTGACCTAATGAAGGACTGTCATTTTCTGCAAAAGGACTAACCTGGCACTGACAGAAGTGCTGTCACTGTACACCACCACCCACTAGACACACCCACTTAACACGCCATATCAGACCCGTTGAGCACCTGACACTACAAATGTTGCAGTGTCAGGTCACACACACAAACTTCCCACACCCTATCAAAACTCTTGAATACCTGACACTACAACAGTTGTCTCTAATCTCTCCAACTTGGTTTCAGGATACTTCACAGCATTTGAAGAAGCTTCTGGAAGACCAACAGGATACAAATTTCCACAATCACAACTTTGTAGCTTCACAACAGGGATGATGGGAAAAATATTTCAAGGATATGCCTCATTTAGGGGAATGCATACTTGCATGTAACATGCATACCCTTTTAGTAAAGAAACATTCAAACTTTCCCTTGAATTTCTTTATGCCCATACACAAACAAAATTTTTCAGAAAGATAAGAGTTGAGAATGCCACAAAAACACCTGTCATATTATGTTATCACAGTGATGAGAAGGAAAATGTACAACTTTTCTCTCACTGTTTGGGATTAGATAAAAATGATGCAGAATGTGGAACTCTTATGCCACTATTTGTTTAGACACAGAACATACACATGTACATTAATGTGATAGCAAAACTATGTTCCTTATTCCTGAAGTTGACATCATTATTATGTTTCATATCACAAACCACAGTTTATTCATGCTTTCAGCTAAGAAGTCGAATTGTAACTGGTTAGACCAGTGTATCTTTTGGTGAATTGGGTTGTATCTTCCACACAAGATTAGTCCATTCAGTTGGTGACAGCTTTGAAAAACTTGTGCAATATTCCTGCAGCATGCTACAATGAATTAGGGGTCATAGAACAACTCAAATGTTACTAAAACAACACTAAGTACTCATTTTCTGAAAACTTTGTGGAGCTAAGATTTATGTTAATGTAAAGTATATACCATTAAGAGTATTCTTTAGTAAGTCATTATCATCTCACACCTGTATAATAACAAGGTGTTCTGACATGTTATAAGAACTACTTTAAAAAAAAAAAAAATGAAGATGCCTTCTTCAATTCCACACAAGTGCAGTATCAAACACAAATCTAAAACAAATCATTCATACATCAATTTTTATGCTACAACAATAGTGTAAGACTATTAGATTCACAATGAATAAAAACTTACTCATGGCGTAGTTCCATCTCAGACCACTCACACCAAACAGCAGCCAAATCATCAACTTTTGTGTATTGAACTTGAACAGCTTTTTCAAAGATAACTCTGGCCTGCAGAAAAAGAAAGAATTGCCGAGATGAGAAAACTGTGAGACAGAAAAAATTACACAAAGTTACAATTATACAAAACCGGATAATCCTATGCTTTTTAACTGTAACTCCAAAATAAATGTCTACTAACCAGTTATTTACAGTATATTTATGTATGCTGGTCTATGACACAAAAATTCACAGTAGAAGCCCCATAGCAGAAAGCTCCTGCACTCGCTGTGATAGATATCACGGTGCCACAAAATAATCTGTGGAGTTATCCCTGGGTAAGGCAAGTACTGGGTACAAAAAACAAAAATTTGCACAGGTAGAAATAAAAAAAATTAAAAAGAGAGAAAAGAAAATCAGTATTTATATTTCTTTTAACTAAAAAGTCCTAGACTAGGTATTACAGCAATTGCGATGACAACTAGGATAAACACTTCTGACCTCTAAATCTTGAATTTTTTTTTATTTCTTTCTTTTTTTTTTTTTTTTTTTTTTTGTGGATTTCAAAGCAACTTTTAATATATTGGGTGTGTGCATAAGTTCTACCCATTTTTGTAGGCTACAAAGAATGGAGAACACAACAAAAAAATTGTATATTGGCTGAAAATTCGGCATTGCAGTGTCTTCTGTGACGTAACTACTCTGATTGCAATTTGCATCTATTACAAAAACGGGTAGAACTTTTGCACACACCCAATAACTATCAGGGAAAGCTAGGAGGCAGTGCCAAGACTGATGCTTTTTTTATCTACACCTTCCCACCTAACTGTAACAAATTAGGCATTATGCAAATAGCTCTCCTTTATGTTACATTTTTAATGAAATGCCACCAATTTATATACACGAGTTTTATATATATATATATATATATATATATATATATATAATGAACTTTCGGAAGACAAAAGTGATGTTCAATGCTTTTACAAGAAATGAAGATTTATCGATTGATGGAGAAAAGCTGGAGATAACAGACACGTACGTTTATCTTGGACAGCAGATATCAAGTGAGGGTCACATTGATGAAGAAATTAATAGGCGTACAAAACTTGCCTGGAGAGCTTTTGGAAGAAACAGCATAATTTTCAAGAGCAATATGCCATTATGTCTTAAAAGAAAAGTGTTTGATCAATGCATCCTTCCAGTGCTTACGTATGGTGCAGAGACGTGGACCTTAACTAAAAGAGACATACAAAGGCTGCAGACAACTCAAAAAAACTTGGAGAGGTGCATGCTTGGTGTAACAAGGAGAGATAAGAAGAGGAACTCGTGGATCCGAAAAATGACAAGAGTGGAAGACATCATGATCAGAGTTAAATCCCTGAAATGGCAATGGGCTGGACATACTGCCAGAAGGACAGATCATCGATGGACAGCCGAAATTTTAGATTGGATTCCAAGGGACAGGAAAAGACCTAGAAGAAGACCACATGGGAGATGGGTAGATGAAATTCAAAAGTATGCAGGGGTGACATGGAGGAGACTGGCACAAGACAGACCGTTGTGGAGGAAACTTGGGGAGACCTTCGTCCAGCAGTGGATTGATGATGGTTGACAATGATGATGATGATGATATATACTGCAGAGCAAAGCTGAAAACAAAGGAAAAACTTTGAATTTAAAACTAAAGTTGCAAAATAACCTGAAGATCAAAACGCGCAACGCAGCAGTTATGAAAATTCAGAATTCACATTCTATTAAGAAGAGACCTAAGCAAAAATATTTTTGACTCATACCAAGTACAACATAGAAAAAGTTATGTATCTACCGGTGTGAGTAAAAAGAGAAAAAAATAAAAATAAAATAAAACAACTGAATGTGGAAAGTGTCGAGAATACTGAGCCTTGGCTTTATCAAGGACCAGCAAAAACTCTGCATTTTCTCACTTCCACAAAGACCTAGTTGGAAATGGGTTTCTGCAAAGCCATAGATGCAAGTAATTAGCCCACCAAAAATTTTTAAAAAAAATATATATAAGTCATGCCCTCCGCAGAGTTGTATGACCTAGCTCTAGTTTACAATTTAGCTTGCATCCATAACTTTTCTAGCCCAACCCATGCTCTTCATCTGTTACGATTAAACAGAAAGAAGAAGATTAAAGAAAACTCAAGTTGTGAGAGTGACATAATAATTAGAAATAATGTTCAGCAATAACGAAATGCCAAGTTCGCCTGAGAGAGAATTTAAACCTGAATAGCAATGCAAAAGTTTTCAAATTCTTACATTGCAATTAAAAAAGGAAATATTAATTATTTAAAACTCAGTCAGATTCTTGAAAGAAGACTTGATTCTAACACCCCCTACTCCACAACTTCTGACAACACAAAAACGAGAATAAATTAAAGACAATAATTAACTAAATAAATGCTTTGTGAAGGTTATATGACATAAACAATTAGTTGCAATATGAACAAAGTATTTCAGAAGTGCTTTAAGTGCATAATTAAGTAGTTATTAAGAACTTAACTACTTTGAAAACACAGCGCAAAGTACAAGAACTATGAAAGGCCAGCTGCTTGGCCTAAGTTTCCTAAAAACGCGCAAAGTTACCAAGAAAAGAAAGAGTTAAAATCCGCAAAAAAGTTAACAGACTTGCCAGTGCCTAAATGCTAAAAGGAAAATATAACAGAGAAAAAAATACTAGAAGTACAAACATTGAACTTGGAAAACCTAAAACCCAAAGACAATGAAGAGAGCTTACCTCTTATGCAGCTGAACTTTCTCCACACAAGAGGAAAATGGCCGTCCTTTACCCCAAAATTCCAACAAACCTCTGCCACTCCCTAGTCGCTGGGGGGCAGTGTGGGTGGGGCTGAGGGCCACCACACACTGAAAGGATCCAACTCGCGAAGATTTTAACCAGAGAAAAAAATATATATATATACTTAAGACTGTGGACCAGTATGATCAGAAAGAGCAGAATTAACTCTCCAGAATACATGAGAAATATTATAAAATACACCGGTGGTGTATTTAATAATCTTTGCATGTATTTAATCACCTTAGTGAGCTTCTATATATTATTCAGAATCCTGTTAATTTTAATGTTAGTTTTACTATTTTTAGTATAGCTATTCTAGTGAGAGAATAACTAGTTTTCTTTTTTATTTGTTTTTATTTTCTTTTATAAACAGATTTTTAAGCTTTTTTTGTGATTTTGTCTATATTATTTAATTTTTTATTTTAATAGGAACTTCATATCCATTGCACTAAGGTTTCTTTTAGTAGTTAATAGGCATCATCTAGCCAACTTCCAAACGGCTTTCATTGGTCAGAATCATATTATTAACTGTGTAGAAAATTAAAGCAGTTCTGCCAACCTTACTCTATTATTCAGAATAATTTTTCTTAAAGTTTTTTTTGATGAAGGAAGAAGGAATTTTGTTCTCTAGAAAACTTTCTAATAGTATATTAATGTGGTAATTGAAGTCCAAATTGTTGCTGCAAATTCTTGAAATTCTTAGGACCTGAGAAATTAGTACATTCTCAATTACTTTGGTTGATATGTTATTATTCCAGTGTAGATATTTAATTACTTTGAAAGGAAAATTAACTCTTTTATCAAAGAGGCTAATAGATGGGTTACCTCTGTTAAGCTTAATGCTTAAGTCTAGGAACTCAAGTTCCTGATTACTGTGGTTGGTTTCACATAGGTTAAGAGAGCTAGGATAGATATTATCAAAATCACTCTCTATAACTTCTGAATTATTGATACACAACACTTTCCACATTCAGTTGTTTATTTTATTTTTACTTTTTTCTCTTTTTACTCACACCGGTAGATACATAACGTTTTCTATGTTGTACTTGGTATGAGTCAAAAATATTTTTGCTTAGGTCTCTTCTTAATAGAATATATACATATATATATATATATATATATATATATATATATATATATATATATATATATATATATATATGGGATGTAAGGTCAGGTGATGCGTAACATCACAGCCTCTCCTTGACAAATGTCAACCCCGCCTTCTCGTGGTACATCCTGTTCCCACTAAAGGGGCTCTGACGACCGCCAATAGCGGTATAACTATACCATCGGGATTAGAGGAAATTCTATCCCACACTCACCAACCCGCTTGGCCAGCGTGGTGAGTTATAGCCAAACCCCTCCAAAATGACTCCACAACTTAAATCTTGGCCCTCAGTCTCCGGCAGCTGGAATGTACCTGGCCAAGGCAGCGGCCAGTGTGACATGAAGGCAGAGGGTGCTAAGAATTCCCGGAGGACCGGACTAGGCTGCCATCTGATGCTGACCTTGGCTACGTAAAACGGACGCTCCCTATCTTCTGATTCAAGGCTTCTTGAATTGGAAGAGGAACTACAAAGGATCAAGTGGGACATCGTCGGGCTAAGTGAGGTAAGGAGAAAAGGAGAAGATCTCATTGAACTGAAAAGTGGACATCTCTTCTACTATCGTGGGACAGATACTGGCAGAACTAGTGGTGTTGGATTTATAATAAACAAGAAACTGAAGGATAAAGTTGTAGAAGTTGAAAGTTCCTCTGACAGAGCTGCACGACTCGTTATCCAACTCTCGAGAAGATACCAGGCTCAGATTATTCAAACTTATGCACCCACCACAAGTCATGCTGAAGAAGAAATTGAAGAATTTTATGAGGAAATTCGTGATCTAAATAATAAAGGTAAGCAGCACTTGAAGATAATTATGGGAGATTTCAATGCAAAAATAGGGCAACGGCAACAGAATGAAACTTCAGTAGGTAAATTCGGTCACGGCAACAGAAACCAGCGTGGAAATACTCTCGTAGTGTTTGCAGAGGCAGAAGGGTTTTTCATCTTGAACTCTTTTTTCAAGAAAAAGCCACACAGGAAATGGACATGGAGACATCCAAATGGGACGACAAGTGAAATTGATTTTATTATGTGTAACAAAAAATTCGTCATAGAAGACTGCAGTGTGCTAAACAAGTTCAACACAGGCAGTGACCATAGATTGGTGAGATGTAAGATGCACCTCAACACTAAACTCGAACGTTATGCTCATAAGACAAACAAAATGTATTGACATAACCAACCTTAAAAAACACCATAATACCTTCAAATTGGAACTGAAGAACAGATTCTCTGCTTTAGAAGGCCTAACATCGGAAGAAGTGGATATTTCTGAAGTTAACAGAAAAGTAACCAAAGCTCTTATGGAAACAGCAACAAAATTAGCTGGGTCTAAGAACAAATTGCATGTGAACAAATTATCAGGAAAAACCAAAATGTTGATGCAAAAAAGAAGAGTGATGAGGACAACTAAAGAAGATGTGACTTCCAAAGTGGAATATATAGAGCTATGCAAGACAGTACGAAAAAGTATCACTGAAGACGTAAGGAAATTCAACTGTGAACTAGTAAGGAAAGCAATTGAAAACAACCAAAGCCTAAAGATAGCAAAGGGACATCTCAGTAAGGGGAAAAAACAGATTATGGCACTGAGAAAAGAAGATGGTTCTGTAACAAGAAAGAGAGGCGAAATTTTGACAAGAGTGAAAGATTTCTACTCCAAATTATATGAAAGGGATGATACATGTACTCCAGACATGATGAAAGGTACCAGTACCAGAGTTCTTCCAGTCCTTCCAGCAGAAGTTGCACATGCAATCAAGAACATGAAGCGGGGAAAAGCTCCAGGAGAAGATGGAATTACTATAGACATCATACAAGAAGCAAGTGGAGAAATCGAAACAGTACTCGCCCAAATTTTCACTCGATGCCTTAATGAAGGGAAAATTCCTGAGGATTGGAACAACGCTACAATGATCTTGCTACATAAAAAAGGTAACATTGAGGATCTCAGGAACTACAGACCTATCAGCCTCCTATCAGTGGTTTATAAAATCTTCACTAAAGTTCTTTCACACCGCTTGAAGGTGACACTGGACATGGCTCAACCGAGAGAACAAGCTGGATTCAGGAGTGGCTACAGCACAATAGATCATATCCACGTACTGAGAGAACTAATTGAAAGAGCGAGGGAATATGAGCTTCCATTGTGCATGGCTTTTATCGATTATGAAAAAGCCTTTGATTCGGTGAAATCATCAGCAGTTGCAATGGCTCTGAAATCCTGCGGTATTGAAGATGCATACATTAATATTATTAATAACATCTATGAAAATGCAAGTGCAAAGATTCGGCTGTTTGAAAATACAACACACATAAAAATTGGAAAAGGAGTGAGACAAGGTGACACCATATCTCCGAAGTTCTTTAATGCCACATTGGAAAATGTCTTTCAATCACTGAACTGGGAAAACAAAGGGATAAAGATTAATGGAGATTATCTAACCCACCTTCGTTTTGCTGATGACATAGTCATTTTTGCTACTACCCCATCAGAGCTACAGAGTATGATCCAGGAACTTGCTGACAAGAGTAAAGAAGTGGGATTAAAAATGAACTTTCAGAAGACAAAAGTGATGTACAATGCTTTTACAAGAAATGAAAATTTATCGATTGATGGAGAAAAGCTGGAGATAACAGACACGTACGTTTATCTTGGACAGCAGATATCAAGTGAGGGTCACATTGGTGAAGAAATTAATCGGCGTACAAAACTTGCCTGGAGGGCTTTTGGAAGAAACAGCATAATTTTCAAGAGCAATATGCCATTATGTCTTAAAAGAAAAGTGTTTGATCAATGCATCCTTCCAGTGCTTACGTATGGTGCAGAGACGTGGACCTTAGCTAAAAGAGACATACAAAGGCTGCAGACAACTCAAAAAAACTTGGAGAGGTGCATGCTTGGTGTAACCAGGAGAGATAAGAAGAGGAACACGTGGATCCGAAAAATGACAAGAGTGGAAGACATCATGATCAGAGTTAAATCCCTGAAATGGCAATGGGCTGGACATACTGCCAGAAGAACAGACCATCGATGAACAGCCGAAATTTTAGATTGGATTCCAAGGGACAGGAAAAGACCTAGAAGAAGACCACATGGAAGATGGGTGGATGAAATTCGAAAGTATGCGGGAGTGACATGGAGGAGACTGGCACAAGACAGACCGTTGTGGAGGAAACTTGGGGAGACCTTCGTCCAGCAGTGGATTGATAATGGTTGACAATGATGATGATGATGATGATATATATATATATATGGGATGTAAGGTCAGGTGATGCATAACATCACAGCCTCTCCTTGACAAATGACAACCCCGCCTTTTCGTGGTACATCCTGTTCCCACTAAAGGGGCTCTGACGACTGCCAATAGCGGTATAACTACACCATCAGGATTAGAAGAAATGCTATCCCACACTCACCAAACCGCTTGGCCAGCGTGGTGAGTTATGGCCAAACCCCTCCAAAATGACTCCACAACTTAAATCTTGGCCCTCAGTCTCCGGCAGCTGGAATGTACCTGGCCAAGGCAGCGGCCAGTGCGACATGAAGGTAGAGGGTGCAAAGAATCCCCGGAGGACCGGACTAGGCTGCCATCTGATGCTGACCTTGGCTACGTATAATGGGCGCTCCCTATCTTCTGATTCAAGGCTTCTTAAATTGGAAGAGGAACTACAAAGGATCAAGTGGGACATCGTCGGGCTAAGTGAGGTAAGGAGAAAAGGAGAAGATCTCATTGAACTGGAAAAAGGACATCTCTTCTACTATCGTGGGACTGATACTGGCAGAACTAGTGGTGTTGGTTTTACAATAAACAAGAAACTGAAGGATAAAGTTGTAGAAGTTGAAAGTTCCTCTGACAGAGCTGCACGACTCGTTATCCAACTCTCGGGAAGATACCAGGCTCAGATTATTCAAACTTATGCACCCACCACAAGTCATTCTGAAGAAGAAATTGAAGAATTTCATGAGGAAATTCGTGATCTAAATAATAAAGGTAAGCAGCACTTGAAGATAATTATGGGAGATTTCAATGCAAAAATAGGGCAACGGCAACAGAATGAAACTTCAGTAGGTAAATTCGGTCACGGCAACAGAAACCAGCGTGGAAATACTCTCATTGAGTTTGCAGAGGCAGAAGGGTTTTTCATCATGAACTCCTTTTTCAAGAAAAAGCCACACAGGAAATGGACATGGAGACATCCAAATGGGACGACAAGTGAAATTGATTTTATTATGTGTAACAAAAAATTCGTCATAGAAGACTGTAGTGTGCTAAACAAGTTCAACACAGGTAGTGACCATAGATTGGTGAGATGTAAGATGCACCTCAACACTAAACTCGAAAGTAGCAAGCTCATAAGACAAACAAAATGTATTGAAATAACCAACCTTAAAAAACACCATAATACCTTCAAGTTGGAACTGAAGAACAGATTCTCTGCTTTAGAAGGCCTAACATCGGAAGAAGTGGATATTTCTGAAGTTAACAGAAAAGTAACCAAAGCTCTTATGGAAACAGCAACAAAATTAGCCGGGTCTAAGAACAAGTTGCACCTGAACAAATTATCAGGAAAAACCAAAATGTTGATGCAAAAAAGAAGAGAGACGAGGACAACTAAAGAAGATGTGACTTCCAAAGTGGAATATATAGAGCTATGCAAGACAGTACGAAAAAGTATCACTGAAGACGTAAAGATATTCAACTGTGAACTAGTAAGGAAATTAATTGAAAACAACCAAAGCCTAAAGACAGCAAAGGGACATGTCAGTAAGGGAAGAAAACAGATTATGGCACTGAGAAAAGAAGATGGTTCTGTAACAAGAAATAGAGGCGAAATTTTGACAAGAGTGAAAGATTTCTACTCCAAATTATATGAAAGGGATGATACATGTACCCCAGACATCATGAAAAGTACCAGTACCAGAGTTCTCCCAGTCCTCCCAGCAGAAGTTGCACATGCAATCAAGAACATGAAGCGGGGAAAAGCTCCAGGAGAAGATGGAATTACTATAGACATCATACAAGAAGCAAGTGGAGAAATCGAAACAGTACTCGCCCAAATTTTCACTCGATGCCTTAATGAAGGGAAAATTCCTGAGGATTGGAGCAACGCTACAATGATCCTGCTACATAAGAAAGGTGACATTGAGGATCTCAGGAAGTACAGACCTATCAGCCTCCTATCAGTGGTTTATAAAATCTTCACTAAAGTTCTTTCACACCGCTTGAAGGTGACACTGGGCATGGCTCAACCGAGAGAACAAGCTGGATTCAGGAGTGGCTACAGCACAATAGATCATATCCACGTACTGAGAGAACTAATTGAAAGAGCGGGGGAATATGAGCTTCCATTGTGCATGGTTTTTATCGATTATGAAAAAGCCTTTGATTCGGTGAAACCATCAGCAGTTACAAGTGGCTCTGAAATCCTGCGGTATTGAAGATGCATACATTAATATTATTAATAACATCTATGAAAATGCAAAGATTCAGCTGTTTGAAAATACAACACACATAAAAATTGGAAAAGGAGTGAGACAAGGTGACACCATATCTCCGAAGCTCTTTAATGACACATTCGAAAATGTCTTTCAATCACTGAACTGGGAAAACAAAGAGATAAAGATTAATGGAGATTATCTAACCCACCTTCGTTTTGTTGATGGCATAGTCATTTTTGCAACTACCCCATCAGAGCTGCAGAGTATGATCCAGAAACTTGCTGACAAGAGTAAAGAAGTGGGATTAAAAATGAACTTTCAGAAGACAAAAGTGGTGTTCAATGCTTTTACAAGAAATGAAGATTTATCGATTGATGGAGAAAAGCTGGAGATAACAGACACGTACGTTTAATTTGGACAGCAGATATCAAGTGAGGGTCACATTGATGAAGAAATTAATCGGCGTACAAAACTTGCCTGGAGAGCTTTTGGAAGAAAGAGCATAATTTTCAAGAGCAATATGCCATTATGTCTTAAAAGAAAAGTGTTTGATCAATGCATCCTTCCAGTGCTTACATATGGTGCAGAGACGTGGACCTTAACTAAAAGAGACATACAAAGGCTGCAGACAACTCAAAAAAGCTTGGAGAGGTGCATGCTTGGTGTAACCAGGAGAGATAAGAAGAGGAACTCGTGGATCCGAAAAATGACAAGAGTGGAAGACATCATAATCAGAGTTAAATCCCTGAAATGGCAATGGGCTGGACATAGTGCCAGAAGGACAGATCATCGATGGACAGCCGAAATTTTAGATTGCATTCCAAGGGACAGGAAAGACCTCATGGGAGATGGGTGGATGAAATTCGAAAGTATGCTGGAGTGACATGGAGGAGACTGGCACAAGACAGACCGTTGTGGAGGAAACTTGATTGATGGAGAAAAGCTGGAGTCCAGCAGTGGATTGATAATGGTTGACGATGATGATGATGATGATGATGATACACTACCTTTAAAGAGCTGTATGCAGAATTTAAACTTAACCAATTTGTTAATGTAGGAGCCTGGAACTCTTATCTCAGTTGCTGCATAAAAAATAACCATATCTTATTTAATAATACTCTCTATAAGCAAGTAAACGGTATACCAATGGGAACATCAACCTCCACGAGTATAGCAAATCTATTCCTGTTCTTTAAGGAATATAAATTCATTCAAAATCACTCCACCTGCTCCGATAACTACCTTTACACATTTAGATATATTGATGATCTGTTGTGTATCAATAATTCAGAAGTTATAGAGAGTGATTTTGATAATATCTATCCTAGCTCTCTTAACCTGTGTAAAACCAACCACAGTAATCAGGAACTTGAGTTCCTAGACTTAAGCATTAAGCTTAACAGAGGTAACCCATCTATTAGCCTCTTTGATAAAAGAGTTAATTTTCCTTTCAAAGTAATTAAATATCTACACTGGAATAATAACATATCAACCAAAGTAATTGAGAATGTACTAATTTCTCAGGTCCTAAGAATTTCAAGAATTTGCAGCAACAATTTGGACTTCAATTACCACATTAATATACTATTAGAAAGTTTTCTAGAGAACGAAATTCCTTCTTCCTTCATCAAAAAACTTTAAGAAAAATTATTCTGAATAATAGAGTAAGGTTGGCAGATCTGCTTTAATTTTCTACACAGTTAATAATATGATTCTGACCAATGAAAGCCGTTTGGAAGTTGGCTAGATGATGCCTATTAACTACTAAAAGGAACCTTAGTGCTATGGATATGAAGGTCCTATTAAAATAAAAAATTAAATAATATAGACAAAATCACAAAAAAGCTTAAAAATCTGTTTATAAAAGAAAATAAAAACAAATAAAAAAGAAAACTAGTTATTCTCTCACTAGAATAGCTATACTAAAAATAGTAAAACTAACATTAAAATTAATAGTATTCTGAATAATATATAGAAGCTCACTAAGGTGATTAAATACATGCAAAGATTATTAAATACACCACCGGTGTATTTTATAATATTTCTCATGTATTCTGGAGAGTTAATTCTGCTCTTTCTGATCATACTGGTCCACAGTCTTAAGTATATATATATATTTTTTTCTCTGGTTAAAATCTTCGTGAGTTGGATCCTTTCAGTGTGTGGTGGCCCTCAGCCCCACCCACACTGCCCCCAGCGACTAGGGAGTGGCGAGGTTTGTTGGAATTTTGGGGTAAAGGACGGCCATTTTCCTCTTGTGTGGAGAAAGTTCAGCTGCATAAGAGGTAAGCTCTCTTGATTGTTTTTGGGTTTTAGGTTTTCCAAGTTCAATGTTTGTACTTCTAGTATTTTTTTCTCTGTTGTATTTTGATTTTTAGCATTTAGGCACTGGCAAGTCTGTTAACTTTTTTGCGGATTTTAACTCTTTCTTTTCTTGGTAACTTTGCGCGTTTTTTAGGAAACTTAGGCCAAGCAGCTGGCCTTTCATAGTTCTTGTACTTTGTGCTGTGTTTTCAAAGTAGTTAAGTTCTTAATAACTACTTAATTATGCACTTAAAGCACTTCTGAAATACTTTGTACATATTGCAACTAATTGTTTATGTCATATAACCTTCACAAAGCATTTCTTTAGTTCATTATTGTCTTTAATTTATTCTCGTTTATGTGTTGTCAGAAGTTGTGGAGTAGGGAGTTTTAGAATCAAGTTTTCTTTCAAGAATCTGACTGAGTTTTAAATAATTAATATTTCCTTTTTTAATTGCAATGTAAGAATTTGGAAAACTTTTGCATTGCTATTCAGGTTTAAATTCTCTAACAGGCGAACTTGGCATTTCGTTATTGCTGAACATTATTTCTAATTATTATGTCACTCTCACAACTTGAGTTTTCTTTAATCTTCTTCTTTCTGTTTAATCGTAACAGATGAAGAGCATGGGTCGGGCCAGAAAAGTTATGGATGCAAGCTAAATTGTAAACTAGAGCTAGGTCATACAACTCTGCGGAGGGCATGACTTATATATATATATTTTAAAAAATTTTGGGTGGGCTAATTACTTGCATCTATGGCTTTGCAGAAACCCATTTTCAACTAGGTCTTTGTGGAAGTGAGAAAATGCAGAGTTTTTGTTGGTCCTTGATAAAGCCAAGGCTCAGTATTCTCGACACTTTCCACATTCAGTTGTTTTATTTTATATTTATTTTTCTCTTTTTACTCCCACCGGTAGATACATAACTTTTTCTATGTTGTACTTGGTATGAGTCAAAAATATTCTTGCTTAGGTCTCTTCCTAACAGAATGTGAATTCTGAATTTTCATAACTGCTGCGTTTAGTGTTTTGATCTTCAGGTTATTTTGCAACTTTAGTTTTAAATTCAAAGTTTTTCCTTTGTTTTCAGCTTTGCTCTGCAGTATATATATATATATATATATATACTGAAGAGCAAAGCTGAAAACTAAGGAAAAACTTTAGAATTTAAAACGAAAGAGATATATATATATATATATACTGAGGGATGTAAGATCAAATGATGCGTAACATCACAGCCTCTCCTTGACAAATGTCAACCCCGCCTTCTCGTGGTGCATCCTGTTCCCACTAAAGGGGCTCTGACGACCGCCAATAGCGGTATAACTATACCATCGGGATTAGAGGAAATTCTATCCCACACTCACCAACCCGCTTGGCCAGCGTGGTGAGTTATGGCCAAACCCCTCCAAAATGATTCCACGATTTAAATCTTGGCCCTCAGTCTCTGACAGCTGGAATGTACCTGGCCAAGGCACTGGCCAGTGCGACATGAAGGCAGAGGGTGCTAAGAATCCCCGGAGGACCGGACTAGGCTGCCATCTGATGCTGACCTTGGCTACGTATAATGGAAGCTCCCTATCTTCTGATTCAAGGCTTCTTGAATTGGAAGAGGAACTACAAAGGATCAAGTGGGACATCGTGGGGCTAAGTGAGGTAAGGAGAAAAGGAGAAGATCTCATCGAACTGAAAAGTGGACATCTCTTCTACTATCGTGGGACAGATACTGGCAGAACTAGTGGTGTTGGATTTATAATAAACAAGAAACTGAAGGATAAAGTTGTAGAAGTTGAAAGTTCCTCTGACAGAGCTGCACGACTTGTTATCCAACTCTCGAAAAGATACCAGGCTCAGATTATTCAAACTTATGCACCCACCACAAGTCATCCTGAAGAAGAAATTGAAGAATTTTATGAGGAAATTTGTCATCTAAATAATAAAGGTAAGCAGCACTTGAAAATAATTATGGGAGATTTCAATGCAAAAATAGGGCAACGGCAACAGAATGAAACTTCAGTAGGTAAATTCGGTCACGGCAACAGAAACCAGCGTGGAAATACTCTCGTTGAGTTTGCAGAGGCAGTAGGGTTTTTCATCTTGAACTCCTTCTTCAAGAAAAAGCCACACAGGAAATGGACATGGAGACATCCAAATGGGACGACAAGTGAAATTGATTTTATTATGTGTAACAAAAAAATTCGTCATAGAAGACTGCAGTGTGCTAAACAAGTTCAACACAGGTAGTGACCATAGATTGGTGAGATGTAAGATGCACCTCAACAACTAAACTTGAACGTGGCAAGCTCATAAGACAAACAAAATCTATTGACATAACCAACCTTAAAAAACACCATAATACCTTCAAGTTGGAACTGAAGAACAGGTTCTCTGCTTTAGAAGGCCTAACATCGGAAGAAGTGGACATCTCTGAAGTTAACAGAAAAGCAACCAAAGCTCTTATGGAAACAGCAACAAAATTAGCTGGGTCTAAGAACAAGTTGCATGTAAACAAATTATCAGGAAAAACGAAAATGTTGATGCAAAAAGAAGAGAGATGAGGACAACTAAAGAAGATGTGACTTCCAAAGTGGAATATATAGCGCTATGCAAGACAGTAAGAAAAAGTATCACTGAAGACGTAAGAAAAGTCAACTGTGAACTAGTGAGGAAAGCAATTGAAAACAACCAAAGCCTAAAAATAGCAAAGGGACATCTCAGTAAGGGAAGAAAACAGATTATGGCACTGAGAAAAGAAGATGGTTCTGTAACAAGAAATAGAGGCAAAATTTTGACAAGAGTGAAAGATTTCTACTCCAAATTATATGAAAGGGATGATACATGCACTCCAGACATCATGAAAGATACCAGTACCAGAGTTCCTTCAGTCCTTCCAGCAGAAGTTGCACATGCAATCAAGAACATGAAGCGGGGGAAAGCTCCAGGAGAAGATGGAATTACTGTAGACATCATACAAGAAGCAAGTGGAGAAATCGAAACAGTACTCGCCCAAATTTTCACTCGATGCCTTAATGAAGGAAAGATTCCTGAGGATTGGAACACCGCTACAATGATCCTGCTACATAAGAAAGGTGACATTGAGGATCTCAGGAAGTACAGACCTATCAGCCTCCTATCAGTAGTTTATAAAATCTTCACTAAAGTTCTTTCACACCGCTTGAAGGTAACACTGGACATGGCTCAACCGAGAGAACAAGCTGGATTCAGGAGTGGCTACAGCACAATAGATCATATCCACGTACTGAGAGAACTAATTGAAAGAGCGAGGGAATATCAACTTCCATTGTGCATGGCTTTTATCGATTATGAAAAAGCCTTTGATTCGGTGAAACCATCAGCAGTTACAATGGCTCTGAAAACCTGCGGTATTGAAGATGCATACATTAATATTATTAATAACATCTATGAAAATGCAAGTGCAAAGATTCGGCTGTTTGAAAATACAACACACGTAAAAATTGGAAAGGGAGTGAGACAAGGTGACACCATATCTCCGAAGCTCTTTAATTCCACATTGGAGGGTGTTTTTCAGTCGCTGAGCTGGGAAAACAAGGAGATAAAGATTAATGGAGATTATCTAACCCACCTTCGTTTTGCTGATGACGTAGTCATTTTTACAACTACCCCATCAGATCTGCAGAGTATGATCCAGGAACTTGCTGACAAGTGTAAAGAAGTGGGATTAAAAATGAACTTTCAGAAGACAAAAGTGATGTTCAATGCTTTTACAAGAAATGAAGATTTATCGATTGATGGAGAAAAGCTGGAGATAACAGACACGTACGTTTATCTTGGACAGCAGATATCAAGTGAGGGTCACATTGATGAAGAAATTAATCGGCGTACAAAACTTGCCTGGAGAGCTTTTGGAAGAAACAGCATAGATTTCAAGAGCAATATGCCATTATGTCTTAAAAGAAAAGTGTTTGATCAATGCATCCTTCCAGTGCTTACGTATGGTGCAGAGACGTGGACCTTAACTAAAAGAGACATACAAAGGCTGCAGTCAACTCAAAGAAGCATGGAGAGGTGCATACTTGGTGTAACCAGGAGAGATAAGAAGAGGAACTCGTGGATCCGAAAAATGACAAGAGTGGAAGACATCATGATCAGAGTTAAATCCCTGAAATGGCAATGGGCTGGACATACTGCCAGAAGGACAAATCATCGATTGACAGCCAAAATTTTAGATTGGATTCCAAGGACCAGGAAAAGACGCAGAAGAAGACCACATGGGAGATGGGTGGATGAAATTCTAAAGTGTGCAGGGGTGACATGGAGGAGACTGGCACAAGACAGACCGTTGTGTAGGAAATTTGGGGAGACCTTCGTCCAGCAGTGGATTGATAATGGTTGACAATGATGATGATGATATATACTGAAGAGCAAAGCCGAAAAAAAGAAAAACTTTTGAATTTAAAATGAAAGTTGCAAAATAACCTGAAGATCAAAACGCGCAACGCAGCAGTTATGAAAATTCAGAATTCACATTCTATTAAGAAGAGACTGCAGCAAAAATAATTTTTTTTGACTCATACCAAGTACAACATAGAAAAAGTTATGTAATTACTGGTGTGAGTAAAAAGAGAAAAAAATAAAACAACTCAATGTAGAAAGTGTCGAGAATACTGAGCCTTGGCTTTATCAAGGACCAGCAAAAACTCTGCATTTTCTCACTTCCACAAAGACCTAGTTAGAAATGGGTTTCTGCAAAGTCATAGATGCAAGAAATAAGCCCACCAAAAAAATTTTTAAAAATATATATATATATGTCATGATCTCCACAGAGTAGTATGACTTAGCTTTAGTTAACAATTTAGCTTGCATCCATAACTTTCCTGGCCCGACCCATGCTCTTCATCTGTTACTATTAAACAGAAAGAAGATGATTATAGAAAACTCAAGTTGTGAGAGTGACATGATAATTAGAAATAATGTTCAGCAATAACAAATTGCCAAGTTCGCCTGAGAGAGAATTTAAACCTGAATAGTAATACAAAAGTATTCAAAATTTTTAACATTGCAATTAAAAAAGGAAATATTAATTTTTTTAAAAACCCAGATTCCTGAAAGAAAACTGGATTATGATACTTCCCACTCCACAACTTCTGACAACACAAAAGCGAGAACAAAACAAAGACAATAATTAACTAAAGAAATGCTTTGTGAAGGTTATATGACATAAACAATTAGTTGCAATATGTACAAAGTATTTCAGAAGTGCTTTAAGTGCATAATAAAGTAGTTATTAAGAACCTAACTACTTTGAAAACATAGCCCAAATTCAAGAACTATGAATAATGAATGGCCAGCTGCTTGGCCTAAGTGCCTAAAAAACGCGCAAAGTTACCAAGAAAAGAAAGAGTTAAAATCCGCAAAAAAGTTAATAGACTTGCCAGTGCCTAAATGCTTAAAGCAAAAAACAGAGAAAAAGTACAAGAAGTACAAACATTGAACTTGTAAAACCTAAAACCCAAAGACAAAGAAGAGAGCTTACCTCTTATGCAACTGAACTTCCTCCACACTTGAGGAAAAATATGGCCGACCTTTTCACCCAAACTTCTAAACTCCTCTGCCACTCCCAAGTCGCTGGGGGCAGCGTGGGTGGGGCTGAAGGCCTCCACACACTGAAAAGATCCAATTTGCGGAGATTTTAACCAGAGAAAAAATATATATAATTAAGAATGTGGACCTGTATGATCAGAAAGAGCAGAATTAACTCTCCATAATACATGAGAAATATTATGAAATACACAAGTAGTGTATTTAATAATTTTTGCATGTATTTAATCACCTTAGTGAGCTTCTTTAGACTATTCAGAAACCTATTAATTTTAATGTTAGTTTTACTATTTTTAGTATAGCTATTCTAGTGAGTGAATAACTAGTTTTCTTTTATATTTGTTTTTATTTTCTTTTATAAACAGATTTTTAAGCTTTTTTTGTGATTTTGTCTATATTATTTATTTTTTTATTTTTAATAGGACCTTCATATCCATAGCACTAAGGTTCCTTTTAGTAGTTAATAGGCATCATCTAGCCAACTTCCAACAGGCTTTCATTGGTCAGAATCATATTATTAACTGTGTAGAAAATTAAAGCAAATCTGCCAACCTCATTCTATTATTCAGAATAATTTTTCTTAAAGTTCTTTTGATGAAAGAAGAAGGAATTTTGTTCTCTAGAAAACTGTCTAATAGTATATTAATGTGGTAATTGAATTCCAAATTGTTGCTGCAAATTCTTGAAATTCTAAGCACCTGTGAAATTAGTACATTCTCAATTACTTTGGTTGATATGTTATTATTCCAGTGTAGATATTTAATTACTTTGAAAGGAAAATTAACTCTTTTATCAAAGAGGCTAATAGATGGGTTACCTCTGTTAAGCTTAATGCTCAAGTCTAGGAACTCAAGTTCCTGATTACTGTGATTGGTTTTACATAAGTTAAGAGAGCTAGGATAGATATTATCAAAATCGCTCTCTATAACTTCTGAATTATTGATACACAGCAGATCGTCAATATATCTAAATGTGTAAAGGTAGTTATCGGAGCAGGTGGAGTGATTTTTAATGAATTTATATTCCTTAAAGAACAGGAATAGATTTGTAATACTCGTGGAGGTTGACGTTCCCATGGGGATACCGTTCACTTGCTTATTGAGAGTATTATTATATAAGATATGGTTATTTTTTATGCAGCAATTGAGATAAGAGTTCCAGGCTCCTACATTAACAAATTGGTTAAGTTTAAATTCTGCATACAGCTCCTTAAAGGTAGTGATTATATCTGATAGAGGCAGATTAGTATATAGGTTCTCAAAATCATAACTATTAATATCTAAGGGACTTACTTCGAGTATAGTGGAAATTACTTCTGCATTATTATTAATTATCCAAAAATCTCTGTACTTCAAATTAGTACAGTTACTAATGTGTTTCAAAACCTTCTTCAAGATTTCTTCAACAGCAAGATCAATTTTCTTTTTATGACTCCTTACTCCACTAGCTATGAACCTGAACTTCACTGGATCTTTATGAAACTTAACCGTTGCAAAAAGAAAGGGAAACTCAGGCTCGTATCTTCATGTTTGTGGAATTTTAAGTTTCTTGAAGAATGCCTTAAAACGATTATCTAACTGCTTGGTAGAATAACTTACGGGCTCGTAGGTTACTCTATTATTGAGTTCCATAGTTAACAATTCAAAATAGAATTTCTTACAGATAATTGCAAAATTATTGCTAGCTTTATCAGTAGTGGTAAAAATAAATAGGTCTTGTAGTTTGGATAGTGACCTTTTAGCATCTCCCGAGAAAAAGAGATTTCTATCAAAACAAAAGTCCAGACCTGCCAACTCACGAGTGAAGCTATTGATTACATTATATTTCCATTCTGCGAAGGCCTCAATAGGCTGATTGTATGTTAAACTGGTTTTTACAATGTACCTATTAACATCTTGAGTGAAGCTCTCAAGAATCCTCTCTTTGGAGATTTGGAAGGAAGGTCTAAATTTAGAACCATACTCTAATAAATTCTTAAGCTTATCATTTTCAACAAAACTTAAGTTTCCAGTGATAATATGCTTGTAATTCTTATCATAGTGAACTGTTTCTTTATGTTCATCACAAGAACATGAAGTAACTACAGGAATGTAACTCGAAGAATTAAGTTTGTAGTTTTTAACTATTGACCCTAAGGTCTTAACATATTTAAAACTTACAATAGACTGGTGCCTGTGGATGGGAAAAAAAATTGCATTATTGTAGAACAGCTTCCTAACATTGAGATGATCATAGGTTTTATTTAGAAACCTGATGGTCACATAATTACTGGAAAATTCTTTAAGAGAAATTTTATCTTTAAGAATATGCTTAAGAATGTCTAGAACCAAAGCAAAAACATGCTTATCAACATGGTTAGCTGTTTCTTTCCAGAATTTGAAAAAAACTTTTAAGGACAGAGTGCTTGAAAGACTTAAGTATTTTGTAAGTATTTTTAACAAAACTAGTACCATTTTTAAAACTTTCCAGAGTTATTTGCAAGTTAGCAAAATCAACCTTGCTTGATGTGCGAAATAACCTCTGTCCTCTATTACCTCTAGTGTAAATACGAAGATAGATCCACAAAAAGGTTACAAGCAGCAGCATTGGAAAAGTAATTAGTGTGGAGGGTACATTTGTTGCCCAGAGTGGAGACAGATGGCGCTAGTTGTCTGACAGCGGTTGTTTGGGAAGTTAGTGCAAGTTCGCAGACGCGTGAGAGCGATTGAAATGGCAAGACGTTTAGAAAAGTGGTCCCACTTGTAGGTGTGAGCCGTAATTCGGTTCTTATGGGCAAAGAATGTGTCCGCATCTGAAATTCACAGTCAAATAGTGGAAGTTTATGGTGAAGAAGCAATCAGCTGACAACATGTAGCGAAACGGTGTCGCTCTTTTCAATCGGGCAGAGAGGATGTGGAAAACCGCAACAGGGCAGCGAGCGGCCGTCCAAGTTCGTCAACGACAGAAATCAACACGGCACGAGTTGACGAAATGATTCAAAATGATCGACGAGTAACTGTGCGTGCAATGGTGTCAGAGCTGGGACTCAGCTATGGTACCGTCCAGCGTATCATTTCTGATGTTTTGGGATATTCCAAGGTTTGTGCCCGCTGGGTACCACATGCGTTATCCGAGGAGCAGAAAGCCACACGAATGATGTGCAGCCTCAAATTTCTGCAGCGTTACCATGCAGACGGCCAGCAGTTCATTGATCACATCGTTACTGGGGACGAAACTTGGCTTCATCACTTCGTCCCCACAACCAAAAGAGCCAGTATGGAGTGGAAACACGCTGGATCACCAACGAAAAAGAAGTTTAAGGTTACACCCTCTGCCGGTAAAGTTATGGCAACCATATTCTGGGATGCATGCAGTGTTATCCTTATCGAGTATCTGGAGCGCGGCCATACCGTTAATGCCAATCGTTATTGTGCCACTTTGACAAGGTTACGTGAAGCCATCCGACGCAAACGGCCTGGCATGTTGAGTGATGGTGTCATCTTCCTGCACAACAATGCCAGGCCCCATACTGCACACAAAACTCAAGAATTGCTGCAAAAGTTCAAGTGGGAAGTCTGGATTTGGCACCCAGTGACTACTTCCTTTTTCCGAAATTGAAGGAACACTTATCTGGAAGAAGGTTCTCTTCCGACAGTGATGTGAAAACAGCTGCCGAGAACTGGATCAATGGGAAGGGACGTGATTTCTACCGAGCCGGGTTAAACAAGTTGGCCATGCGTTCCGATAAATGCCTGAACAGATTTGGTGATTATGTGGAAAAGTGATTGGCAAGTATGCCTCATAATTCCCTTTTGAATTTTCTGTCTATTGTTAATCAATCATTTTTTATGACCCTTGTAACCTTTTTTGTTTGGATCTATCCTCGTACATTGCATATTAGAATGCCACTCTATCATAAGGAAAAAATAAACATTTTCAGGCCATACCCCCAAAACTATTTTCTTACCATAATGCATGTGAAAATTTTCAACCTATCCAAAAAATGTTTTGAGGTTACACAGTACCATCAAATTTTAACAAGTTCACTATCACCGTAAATATTACATCGCTCCACATGAGTCAAGATCTATTGATTTCAGCCACCCTAAACAATGACTGATAGCAGCATGCACGTATAAGATCATGTGTTCCTTAGCACACTTTTCAAAGCTCTAAGTGCAAAGTAAGATCTTTTGACTTACTGAAATACCAACATTTCTGGAATAAAATAATATTTAACAATACACAACAGAAGAAACATCTCAAGAAAAAAAAAAAAAGGATTTTTGCTTCATTTTCAAGCTGAAACACAAAGATTTATGGAAAAAAATGACTTTAAAAAAATAGATGTCACAGGAAACATCTCTCCCGCCCATAAAAAAAGATTGCTGAATAAATCTCCGCTTTATCAATTTCGATTTTCAGAAAAATGTTCCTGTTTTCAATCAATACAACTATTTTTTGTTTTCAACCAATACAACTGTTTATGTAACTAAATGAAATTTAACAACAACGTAGGACAAAAGGAACACCACACCCTCACTCATTGATATCATGGAAAAATCCTTGCTCCCGTTTAAGAATCAGTTGTTGGAAATTTTAGCCTCCACTTTTAAGCTGAAATTTCTAAACTCAATTGCCAAACATACCTACCTAATAGCATGTTGGTCCTCTCTAGTGTGAATAACAGCTTGAACACACGGGCATCAACTCCACCAGATGGCAGAGGGTTTCTGGTGGTAATGCCAGCCATGCCTGTTGCAGCTTCAACAGGGGGCCATTGGATGGTTCCAACTCAGAAGAGAATTTTAATCTCTGGGCCATTGAATGGTTCCAAACTCAGAAGAGAATTCTTCGAGCCACATCTGGGTGGTTGCAGCTCAGTGGGATAATGCGTTGTCCTGCTGAAACAAACCATCAGCTACATGATGTGTGGAGGCAATGAAAGCATGTAGGCGATCAGCCAGCATATACTGGCATTGCACAGCAGTTAAGGACCTCTCCAGACACACTAAGGGAACTAATGCGTCCCATGAGAAGGCTACACAATAATGTTATATGCTAAAAAAATAATTAATCAGGTGCAAGATGGGCATAAAGGTCCAACAGCAGGATGGGATACCTCCCAATAGAATTCTGCCATGAAACAAATATGCTACGCATGAAGTAGATGAACACAGAAATATTACATCTTGAAAGTTTGTAATAAGGCTTAAGCTAGGAACAAAAAATGAAATTTTGTCCTGAAAATTGATACAAATGTTAAGTGTAAAGTATATTGGACCCAAAAATGCTGCATTCTCAAAAGTGTTAATCAGGCCTGGGATAGTCTGTGAAAAGGCCTAACCACAAGAACAGGCATTTTTTAATAGTATTTTACCATGGAAATTGGTTCAATCCCCCACACTGATGTACTTACCTGATTAAAAAGACAAAAAGAAATATTAAGAATGACTCAAGTGGGGGATATGGTGGACCTACCACACTTGAGAAGGACGGTCCACCACGGAATCGACATGGACTTTCTAAACGGCGTATGAGAAAGCGATCTCAGCTGAGTGAATGTAGGATTGGTGTATGGAATACTAGAGGTATAAATGGCAAGATGAGTGAGGTGATTGAGGAGATGAATAAATATAGACTGGATGTGCTGTGTGTAAGTGAAACCAAAAAGAAGGAAATTGGGGTAGAAGAAGTGAATGGCACGGTGAGTGTGTGGTCTGGAGTATTGGATAATATGAGAGGACAGGCTGATGTAGGTGTGATTTTAAGTGAAAAGATGAAGAACAACTTGATTCACTATAGTTGCATAAGTGAGAGAAATCTCTGGATTCGTTAGAAAGTGAAACGTCAGAGAATTGTAATTGTTGTAGTGTATGCTCCTTGTGACTCGGAACCTTCTGATAAGAAAGAAGATTTCTGGAATGAGCTAAAAGCTGTTTTGAGCCAGTTTGGTGCTAAAGAAAAAGTTATAATAGCAGGGGATTTCAATGCTAGAGTAGGTGTGCAGAATGCAATTTCTGACAATGTTCTGGGTAAGTTTAATGATCCTTGTGTGAATGATAATGGTGAAAGATTAATTGAACTCTGCATTGAGAATGATTTGTGTGTATCCAATACATTTTTCAACCTCAAGTATATACACACATATACTTGGGAAAATCATACTCTTGGTCAAAAGAGTGTGATAGATTTTGCTGTTTATGATCAGCGTTTGAAACACTTAGTTGTTGACACCCGTGTGATGAGAGGTGCAGATGTTGGTTCTGATCATTACTTGGTAGTGTCACGAGTGAAACTTAATGTTGGTTGGACGAAAAGGAATAGGAAGAGACCCAGGATAGAAAGAATAAAGGTTGATAGGCTCCTTGAAGATCATCAGCGGTATTCTGACTTGCTCAGAGAACGACTGAAGGATCTGAAATCTTGTGAGAGGGATGTAGAAAAGAAGTGGGAATGTTTTAAGAACTGTGTTGTTACTGCTGCTAAAGAGGTCTGTGGCACCACAATAGTGGGTAACAATAGAGGTGATGCTTGGTGGAATAGTGAGATTGATGAGGCAGTAAAGAAAAAGAAGGAAGCCTATTCCGGGATGTTGCAAGGTAGAGTCTCTGTGGATTAATATCGCTGTAAGAAGCGTGAAGCTGCTAAGCTGGTTCGCCACAGTAAGGTAAAAGATAGGAAAGAGAAAGTGGAAAGGCATGAACTGGCTTTTTGGAAAGATAGAAAGTCCTTCTGGAAGTACACGAGACTCAGGAAAAATGGAGGAAACAAAGTTGTAAGTTGTGTGAAGAATGAGATTGGGGAAATGATATGGGAGACCAATGAGTTAAGTGACAGATGGGGCGAATACTTCTGTGAGTTATTAGATCAGGAGAGCAAAAATGATTCTGAGACAGATGCAGATGATGTCACAATGAAGGATGAAAGCACAGGAGGGATCTCAGGAGAAGAAGTGTGTAAAGCTCTAAAATCTCTTCAGAATGGTAAGGCTCCAGGAGTTGATGGCATAACTGCAGAGATGTTGAAGTATGGTGGTGACTCTATAATTGACTGGTTAACTGAAAATTGCCAGTTGTGCTGGGAGTTAGGAATAGTCCCTCGGGATTGGAAGGATGCTATCATTGTTCCCTTGTATAAGGGAAAAGGTGATCAGACTGAATGCAAGAACTATCGTGGTATTAGCCTACTGAGTGTGCCAGGGAAAGTGTTTGGTAAGGTTGTTATTGAAAAAGTATGGGGTCTTACATCAGAGAAAGTGTGGGATGTTCAGAGTGGTTTTATGCCTGGTAAAGGCTGCACTAACCAGATTTTTGCATTACGCATGACGATTGAAAAGTATCTGGCTGTTGGGAAGAAAGTGTTTACTGCCTTCATAGATTTAGAGAAAGCTTACGACCGAGTCAATAGGACATTTTTGTGGAAGGTATTGAATGAATATGGTGTTAGTGGGAATCTACTTAATAGTGTAAAAGCCATGTATGCCGGTAGTAGAGCTTGTGTACGAGTGAAAGGTGTTTTATCAAAATGGTTTTCCATTGCAGGTGCAGGAGTTAGAAAAGGTTGTGTAATGTCACCATGGCTGTCTAATATATTTATGGACGCATGCATGCGTGAGGCCAAAATAGATAATAGTGGTTTATGTCTTGGTGATATCCGTGTGTGCGGATTGCTGTATGCTGATGACACTGTCCTGTTGGCAGAGAGCAAAAGTGAGTTGCAGGATATGTTGACTCGGATGCACGAAGTTTGCATGAAATTCAAACTGAGTATAAATAAGGGAAAAACCAAAGTTATGGTGTTTGAGAGAGGAATGGGTAGCACTGAATGTAATGTAAGTATAAATGGCACTGTGATTGACCAGGTGAGTGAGTTTGTGTATTTAGGAAGCATGTTTGACAGAGAGAACAAGTTGGATGGTGAAATCAGTAGGCGAGTAAATTCTTTTTTGAAAGTCATAGCTGCTCTGGGAGGTTTTCACAGGAATGATGGGTTCTCTAGAGAGTCCCGCATGGCTGTGTATGAAACAGTAATTGTTCCTACTCTGATGTATGGCAGTGAAACCTGGGTACTGCAGAAGAAACATAGGAGTAGTTTGTGTGCTGGAGAAATGCGTTATTTACATGGGGTTTGTGGCAAGACACGATCTGATTGTGTGAGGAATGAAGATGTATTGCAGTTGTGTGATGTAAAGCAAAATGTTGTTAGCAAGGTGGAGACCATAATGCTTTGGTGGTTTGACCATGTTGAAAGAATGAGTGATGAAATGCTTACTAAGAAAATATTTTCAGCCCAAGTGGCAGGAAGGAAAGGCAGAGGAAGGCCAAGGAAGACATGGGTGGATCAGATTCAGGAGTGTCTGCATGAGAAAAAGATTATGAGTATGAAGTATAAAAGATCTTGTGTATGGCGTGTAATGGATATCAGTGAAGCATGAGTTGTATGTCAAGATCGCTGTAATTGGTGAAGTTTGATATGACAACACTAGGTAAAAATATCTGGAAGTTTGTATTTCTTTTTGGAGCTAATCTCTGAATCTCAGAGAACAGCTTAGTGATATGTATGTATGTATGTATTGTAATGGAAATCAATAAATGCACTACACATGCAGTAGATATATTCATAAATGTTACATTTGAATCAGGCCCTAAGCATCTCTAAAAATAGGCTCTTTGGTCTTGATTTTTCTAATGGTCTACTAAGCCAGTACTTCCAATAATTCTACCTAGGTTCACAAACAAATATGATAAATAATATATGCAATTCACAGTTTCTGACAGGCTTAATGTTTAATTCAGAAACTTAAAATATTTGACAAAAAATTATGCAGACAGAGGGTGGCAATCTCATTTCTGAAAATGCAGAGATGCACATTTTTCTGTTGCACAACAGGAAATTTCTAATACTGAGAGACATTTTTATTTCAATAAATTTGCAAAACATGACCATTTTTTTTTCATTTGCTAATTGTTTTGTTTTAGTCTCATATTTTCAAATTTTTGTTTATACAAAACAATTATGTAAATACTTTGATGGTATAATCTATAAAACTACTTTTAATTCTCTAATAATGTGCATTATAAAAGTTTCAACTTTGTATTTATAGCATACCCAAATCAAATTTATATATTTTGATGCATACAAAACAGATAGCAAAATATGTTTTAAGACATAATCACCGTATTTTGCTGAACAAGTTGTTATGCAGTTTCTTAAGACATATATTTTGTAGAATAACAGAATGATTTCATTATATAAGTTTTCAAATAAAAGTGGGGTCTTCATGCCCTTAAATGTTATTGCATTTAACCTGAAATATTAAACTGAAAATCTTTTGGATTTCTTCTCCCAATCCACTAAAGTTCTGTAGATCTATATTAATTATATTTCCACCTTTTGGCATTTTAACAAACTTGGTAAAATGGTCTGTAATTAACTTTATGAAAGCAATTTCCTAAGCAAAAAGAAATGTGTGATTTTGAACATCGGCTTACACCGCAATACACAGTGAAAACTGATGTTTCAAAGACAATACAATACATTGTGATGTTGAAATCTCAACATCCCCAGCCCTATCAGCCACCACTTACTCTCTGGGAGCTGGTACATCCGTTGATGGTGTACTGGTGCTACATCCTTGATACAGTTGCCCTAGGGTTCTTACCACTTGGGCGATAGATTGACCATCTGTCTTATGCCGACAACATGTCTACAATAAAAGTCGCTCAGATCACCATATTCACCCATGTTTGTCGATTACGATACACCGTTGGGAAGCCCTGCTGTCTACCTATTTATCACCTGTATTCAGTTTGGGTCTGTTTCACTCTGCACAGGTGCCCCATCAACTGTTCGTCACCCCTATTTCTAATGTCTTGTCTACTGAGTGTACAACAAAGTGACATTTAGCAACAATATTTGGAGCAAGGGAGCATCATGGGAGAACAAATTATGATTACACGAGAAGTCATTGTACCGACAATCTTCGCAAATATTTCCTCCATTTCAAGCTGAAAAAAATATTTATGGAATAAAACATTTAACAAAACTACAGAGCAGAGAGGACATGGCAAAAAAAATAATTTCAAATTACTGCACTCCATCTAACTACTGTTTTTGGAAATTGATGCTTCCATTTTCAAGCTGAAACATAAACATTTATGCAATAAAATGATATTTAAGAATAACATGGACAGCGCAAGCATTGTGCAAAAAAAAACTGTGATTTTGGTAGAACTTTTTCACTTTGCCTAACTTCTATTTTTGTTGAGTTTTGAAAAATGGAATTCCATCTTCTGATGGAAAACTTGTGCCACTGATCCATAGTCTGCAAGAGAAGATTAAAAAACATTCTGGGGGTGGTTTTTTTTTTTTTTTTTTTTCTGCAGGATCAAAACAGTTTCTAAGAATATTGTTATGTCTGCAGTACCAAAATAAAATCTGCGATGTGTGTCGTCCATTGCTGCAATTCTGCTATGGGAAGCAGAAATTGAAAGTGATGTCCTTTATCAGATATACACATGCATACAAGTTACATATTTTCAAAGACATGCTATGATTTCATTCACTGCTTTGGTTACACTAATCACTAATTAACTCACCACGGAGTGGAGATATTCACAAATACTGACTCCAACTTATTGAATGAAGATTCTGGAAGTCTGTGCAAGTACATCTGGGTCTGGGTCTAAATCCTAGGCCAGTTCTTTCATTGGTGGCTATCTCTCTCTCTTCTCTGGAACCAGTAGCTCGAGATTCCTTGCAGCTTTAAAAATTGCTTATTGAGGGAACATTAAATGGCAAAACAAGAAGGGCAAAAAAAAAAAAAAGGCAACGTTACAGCTGTGTTCTGTTGAAAATAAGACTTTTTGCACACTTTGCATTGTCCTACCATTCAACAAATAGCAGAATGCAATTTCAAGATTGTTACTAGGTCAAATTAATGTTACAGTATCTTTTAAATGGAATGTATTCCATGTTTTTCTTGATCTCATTTTCTGTCATTCAACCAAACACTGAAAATTGGGTTTACAGTTTGGTGAGTTCATTGATTGCACAACAGAAGACTTAAAGAAACCTACTATATCAAGAATAAAAGTTCAATCAATGAACCCGCCAAAACCATAAGCCCAATTTTTGATGTTTGGTTGAATGACAACAAACAAGATTCATGAATAACAGTGGATATGTTTCAATTGAAAAACACCACAACATTAGTTTGGGATCTGGCAAAAATCTTCAAATTGCATTCTACATCAAAAACTAATACAGAATGGAATGAAACATTGATAACATGGCTTGGTAGCCATGCTATAAAAGAATACCAGTCCAGATGCATTACATAACTCACTTGGGAGTAGGGGGGAGAGAAACAAGTAACCATTTATGAAAAGCGTAATTTTACTAATGACATATCAATCAAAAAAAGCCAAACACCTACCTAAAAGCTCTTGGCCACTTTCTTGCTATACACTTCATGCATGTCCATTAGAACATCCTGGCCGCCCCGGTGGCGCAGTGGTCTAAGGCGTTGGCCTCTGATCATTCGTCCGAAGGGGTCCGGGTTCGAATCCCGGTGAGGCATGGATGTTGTGTTTGTCTTACGGCACTGGCTCTCTCCCTTCCCTGGAACCAGTGACCCTAAATTAGGGACAGGCGACTGCTTATAGCCCATTGAGTTGCTCACGGTAGTCGTTAAACCTCCAATAAAAAAAAACCAAAAAAAAAACCATCCTGTTATGTAGCTGGCCTTCAAAGGTTGAAAATTTCTTGCTTATATAGGGCGCTGTTTAATATTCTTTTTTCCGGTCATGAAACATCACATTTTTATTCACAGGACAAAAAACGCTGACTTCTGTCTGCCGTCTGAGATGTAACATAGCTCGTCATCACTAGGTGTATACTCACTATAACATGAGTATTGTCAACTTTCATTACGCCTATATATTTCTTTTTATCGTATTCCTCTTTCACTCCCCCATATGCAACATGGCCTTAAAAATTCACAATTCAAAAAATGGTACTCACTTCGAAAACACTTATTCACCCACCTAATAATACTCATATATAGTACTCTCAACAATTTACACTCCCCATAAAACCACTCTAAGGTACACTATATACAACACATTCATACACTCAATTAAAACCACTATGTACATAATTACACTATTTACATTCCACGTCAGTCAAACAACTGTTGTCAACTGTGACTAATGTAGTGCTCCATCTGCCTCATATACCGCACAAACCCCACAGCACACGCCAACCTCATTCAGCCCGTCATACACAATCCCCTAGCGCTTGACGACAGGGATACTGTTGAAAGTGCTAGGGGACTACAAGGATACTGTTAAAAGTGCTTGATGACAGGAATACTGTTGAAAGCGCTGGGGGATTGTGTATGACGGGCTGAATGAGGTTGGCGTGTGCTGTGGGGTTTGTGCGGTATATGAGGCAGATGGAGCACTACATTAGTCACAGTTGACAACAGTTTGACTGACGTGGAATGTAAATAGTGTAATTATGTACATAGTGGTTTTAATTGAGTGTATGAATGTGTTGTATATAGTGTACCTTAGAGTGGTTTTTATGGGGGGTGTAAATTGTTGAGAGTACTATATATGAGTATTATTAGGTGGGTGAATAAGTGTTTTCGAAGTGAGTACCATTTTTTGAATTGTGAATTTTTAAGGCCATGTTGCATATGGGGGAGTGAAAGAGGAATACGATAAAAAGAAAAAAAGTAGGTGTAATGAAAGTTGACAACACTCACGTTATAGTGAGTATACGCCTAGTGATGACGAGCTATGTTACATCTCAGACGCCAGACAGAAATCAGCATTTTTTGTCCTTTGAATAAAAATACGATGTTTCATGACCGGAAGAACGAATATAAAACAGCGTCCTATAAGCAAGAAGTTTTCAACCTTTGAAGGCCAGCTACATAACAGGATGTTCTAATTGACGTGCATGAAGTGTTTAGCAAGAAAGTGGCCAAGAGCTTTTAGGTAAGTGTTTCGCTTTTTGATTGATATGTCATTAATGACTCGCACGTAAATATGCGAACTTCTTGTATTTAATGCCGTTAAAGATGCAAATAATATGGTAATTTTACTAGATCTACTGTTTGCTTTGCAAAACATATACACTGCTGTTAATAGAAACTGCAACACCAAGAAAGAAACAAGCAATCACAATGAAATTTATAGAAATGATTAGATTACAATTGCATACCGGTTCATGATGAGGAAGGCAAAAAATTAGTAATAAGTAAATCCACCATGGGTGGTGATAACCAACCCCACATGCCGTGGGATGGAATCAAAAAGAGTTTGAATGGTCATCTGTGGTATTGCATTCCATTCTGCTTCTACACACTTCCACAATTCCTGGGTTGTGACAGGCAGCGAGGCCATGCGAGCCAGTCATTGCGTGATGATGACACCCCAGATGTTCTCTATAGGCGACAAATCTGGCGAGCGAGCAGGCCAAGGAAGACAAGCGACTTGATGCGTACAGAGTACAAATTAGACAGTACGAACAACATGGGGTTGGGCATTGTCTTGTTGGAAGACAGCTCCCAGGATCGTCTCAAAGAAGGGTAGAAGTTTAGCTTCTAACACTTCCGTGATGTAGTGTTGTCTGATCAATGTGCCTGTGATGAGTAGTAGGCAAGTGTGTGAATGAAACGCAATAGCACCCGAGAACATCACACTCGGCATGGGACTGGCATGGTGCTGCACAATGCAACCTTCCAGATGTCATTCACCACGGTACCTGCAAACAAGGATTCACCTGTCATGATACATTAGACTAAATCTGGACTCGTCCGAAAACACAATATGCTCCCATTCAGCACTCCAATTTTGACGTTCACGGCACCACTGCATTTGCTGGTGCCTATGGTTCAGAGTTAAGGGAAGTAGCAGCAATGGACAGTGAGCAATGAGGCCCTTCTGCAGCAATCAGTGGCGAACAGTGCTTGCAGACATCGGACGATGTGTGACCATCCTTCATTGCTGCGAAAATGTCATGGATGATGGTGTGCGTGACATCACTGCCACATGGTGCAAGTGCGTGTCTTCCCACTTGGTCATCTGACTTCGACCTCCAGACCCTACACGATGATGCATAGAATCTTCTCCTGTCCATTGACACCATATATGCATAACAGTAGCTGCGTTACACCAAACACGTGCAGCAATATCACAGTATGATAAACCACCTTCTCTGAATCCAACGATTCTACCTTTTTAAAACTCTTTCAAGTGTTTGTATGGTTGTCTTGTCCTCCTATGCGGCATGTTTACATGTTAACAACTGCGTGCGGTCGAGTTTAGCGATAGCAAGTTTAAAAATCTGCTCTCTTTATGCCTTGTTTTATACCCCCTGGTGTGAAGTTTCTGATGGCGTTGTACATGCCTCACATTTGCATGTGTACTGAAGTTGTAATCATTTGTATCTCACATGGTGCTCTATTCACCCTGAAAATTTCGTGCAAATCCGAGCATTTCTTCATGGTGTTGCAATTTCTATTAACAGCAGTGTATTTATGCTTTAAATTTAGATTACTTAAAACCACAAGTTTTTATCACTCAAATATGCTGCAAAGTACACTGGATATCTAGGTCTCAAACTGAATATCCAGTTAACTATCTTTTGGGTTTTCCCACTGCTCTCCAGAAGGCTTTGATTTCCATTAAAACACCACTCCCTTACCTCCCATATTTTTTATTAAGAGATGGGATAAAAAAGAATCAGAAATTTAAAATCTGTGCATCTATTTTGGAACAAAAAAAATATTAAAAATGTGTAACATATTCCATTACCCCCCTTTTTTTTTCTTGAAAATCCACTAATTTTCGATGCTCCTCCTCATAAGGAAATATCATATAAACCAAACTCTTATTATAATCAGAATCTAGAGTTTCCCTGGGGAAACTTTGGATTTTGATTATAATAAGAGGTTCCACGGCCATATTTGTCTTTTGTTGACTCTGCCACTGCACAGCTTCTGATTATAATTAGAGGTTCCATGGCCATATTTGTCTTTTGTTGACTTTGCCACAGCACAGCATCCACTGCTTACTTTTTTTCTGCTGATAGTTTTCCCTTACCATTTTTCCTTTGTTACTTTTCTTTCTTTTTTTTTTTTTTTTTTTAATTCCCTCAGATGACAATTTTATCATGCTTAAAGAATTTTCAGCCTGAGAACCATAAATTCTGATATCAAAGCTTTCACTATTTTAGATAAATGGCATAATTTTCAGAGAATGAATATTTTCTTTGAACATGCATCACTTCTTACAAATTTTCAAACTTCGTCACTTCCGTTTTTGGAAATTTCCCCCACCCTTATCAAGCTAAAATGCACACACATTTATGAGGGTGATGACTAAAACCCGGAAGTTGAGGCAAAATGCCTTAAAATGCTTTTATTGCCTTTTCGGCTCATATTTGAAGAAAACGCCTTTTTATGTTTTCAATGCCTTTTTTTGCCTATACTCAACATATGTACTATTAAAAAATGATTTCTTCTTAAGAATGTGATAAAATCAAAGTTTTGGTAACAATCTAGCATGCAGTACGTAGTGTTTCTGGGTAAACACATAATTTTTTTAAGTTATTAATTTCTTTTAAAAACTCTTTTTTAGGGTATAGGTGTACAAATCATAAGGTAGGTGGTATTTTCTCTGAAACGAAATCACAGTCGGCAGACATCTGAAAGTAAACACGAGTACAATCGGTACATTCAAAACGAGGTGCTCCAATTTAAGCAGCAGTGGCAGACGCATGCGCAGAGTCTGCGATGGTCGGCATCTCATTTTATGTTTTGCTCTCCCTAGAATCCTAGATGTTAGTTTCTGCGCATGGCAGAAGAAGCCGAATCCAGTCAATAACATTGTAACCAATGAAGCTAAAGTGAAAGCCAAGAATATACGTACACACATAAGACCTTGAACGTAAGTGCAAAACAAGGGAAGAAGATTCTGTTAGTTCGCTACCCCTAATAGATCTCGCCTTGCATCCAAGTAAAACAATAATGCCAAAAACTTCTTCTTCAAGCAGTGCTATTTTAAGTCGGCATGTTCAAGAGTATGGAAGTGATATCTTGTTCACTGATGGAATGGTGGTGTTTTGTAAAATATGCACTACGAAACTGAATTACGAAAAGAAATTCTTCATTTCACAACATTTGGCAACAGCTAAACATTAAGCTGCTGTTATTCGGAAGATTGGTGAAAAAAAGACATGTTTGATTTCGTCATTCGCTTGTACTTCGAGCAAGCAGTCACAGTTTGCAAGTGATTTGTGCCATGCTTTTATAGATGCTGGAATACCTTTGTGGAAACTGGAAAATAATTCACTGAAGAATTTTTTTGAGAAATATACAAAGGAAAATAAATATTCCGTGCGAAGCAACTTTGCGGAAAACATACTTGAGATTCCTGCTACGTCGGTATAATGAAAGAAATACGAGAAGATGTCGGGGATAAAAATATCTGAATCAGTATCGATGAGACAATAGACGCCAAGGGAAGGTATGTGGCAAATGTTGTTATAGGTAGAATGGAACCTGCTCAGCCCTCAACTATCTACTTACTTACATCAGAACAATTTCCAAAACCAAATAGTAGCATGATTTCTCAGCTTTTTGCCCCTTCATTAGCTCTGCTTTGGCCTGGCGGAATAAAGTATGAAAATGTACTATTGTTTTTAATAGACGCAGCTCCTTATATGAAAAAGGCTGCTCACAGCCTGAAAGTTCTCTTTCCAAAAATGCTTCATTTAACTATTTTGGTTCATGCTTTCCACAGAGTAGCGGAGAAAGTACATGGGTTATTTTCGGATATTGATGCGTTAGTGAGTAATGTGAAGAAAATTTTCCTTAAAGCTCCTCATCGAGGTCACTTTTTCAAAGAGATGAAACCAAACCTTGCTTTACCGTCAAAAATGCTTCATTTAACTATTTTGGTTCATGCTTTCCACAGAGTAGCGGAGAAAGTACATGGGTTATTTCCGGATATTGATGCGTTAGTGAGTAATGTGAAGAAAAATTTCCTTAAAGCTCCTCATCGAGGTCACTTTTTCAAAGAGATGAAACCAAACCTTGCTTTACCGTCTAAACAGATTTTGACAAGATGGGGAACATGGATATCCGCCGCTGCATATTACGCAAATAATTTGAACAAGATTGCTGAAATTGTTAACAGTTTTCAAGAGGAAGAATCCTGCGCAATACGCAATGCTCAACAGATGGTAAAGATTCC
This sequence comes from Macrothele yani, assembly GCA_039090855.1. Taxonomy (NCBI): domain Eukaryota; kingdom Metazoa; phylum Arthropoda; class Arachnida; order Araneae; family Macrothelidae; genus Macrothele; species Macrothele yani. Next base: position 77,288,384 of record CM077009.1, read on the forward strand.
ATTCGTAACGATTTAACTTTTATTCAAGCACACTTTTCACAGTTGCCCGATATGATTACTTTGCTGGAAAAAAGGAACAAAACGTTAGTGAATGCCTTGGAAATATTAAATGATGTAGTTAGTACAATTAAATGTGTTCCCGGGAGAAAGGTCAAATCGTGAGTGAAAAATGTCAACGAGTTCTTTCAGCAAATAATGACTAGGAGAAAACCAAAGTCATCGCTGAAATACTCCAATGTGAAAGTTCAACTTCTATTGAAATGGATCCTACAAGTGCCTCATGTTTCAAATACGTTCCCATTACCTCCGTAAAAGTTGAAAGATCATTTTCTCTTCTAAAACATATCCTAAGTGACAGAAGGCAGAGTTTCACGTTCAAACATTAAAAAAAACACCTAGTACTTATGTGTAACCGCGAAAATAAGTAAGTGATAATCTGATAAATGATTTTGCCAATTTAGCTTAACACCTGTGTATGATTCAGAATTTTTCAACCACTTCTATAAATGCCTATTTTGGATGCCTATTGTGACGCTTTATTTTGCTTATTTGCCTGCCTATTTTTAGCATTTTTACTGCCTCAACTTCCGGGCTTTAGTGATGACATTTAACAACTACATAGGAGTGGGAACATCGGGGGTAGGGGGGATACAATTACGGAAGAAATCTTAGCTCTGTCCGACTTCCATTTTCGAAAATTTATCCAACATTTTCAAGCTGAAATACAAATATTTATGGAATAAAATGATATCTAATAATATTGGGTAGAGGAAACATAGCGAGAAAAAAAAAATAAAAAATTACGAATCTTACATTCGTCTACTTTCCGTTTTCGAAGGTTGAAATTCCGTCCTCCGATGAATAAAATTACCTCCCCCCCCTTACACACACACCACCACCACCACCACCACCACCAATCCTTCCAAAATTTCAATTCAGTTGTGCATTGATCTTGTAAATGGTCCAAGTGATAACAAAATAGACGGAATTCCTCGAATCAGCGCAAGAATCTTGTGGCCGAAGATTACGGGGAAATTTTAGGGCAGCCTAACTTCCATTTTCAAGCTGAAATTATGCAATGAAATTATATTTAACAACAAAACTGAACAAAAGCAACATCGCAAGAGAAAAAAATATGATTACGGGTAAAATCTGCACCCAGTTTAACTTCCGTTTCCGAACGTTTAAAAAAACAAAACGTCCCCAGACGGAATACGACTCTCCACAGTTGTATAAAAATAAAATTTATCTGCATACACAACCATTGAAACAGAAAACCTGCTGCAAACCCGCGAATCACACATAAGATAACAGCAGAATAAGATAATTTAAGGAAAAATTAATAAAACAATAATTAAATTATTAGAACATTACAGATTTCAGTGAGGACAAAATAAGTACATTACAACTGAATGTGCAGCAATGTGTGCAAAATGGACATTTAGGGCAAAATATTGGACTATGAACCTCATAAAAAACAAGAGACTAATTAAAGTTTTTATATCTAGAGAAACAGTTCCAAATATGAACCTTAAAAAATTATAAATAGCATTTTCAACAACTTAATTAAAAAACAGTAGACTTCTAAAATACGTAAGGAAATGATTTTAATTTAATAACTGGCAACTGCAAGAAGAACCCGGCAATAAAATTTTAATTATTTCTGTGTAAATGAAACTTTTAATACAGTTCCTACACAATGATAACAGGCCTTGATAAAAATCTAGAAGCCAGAAATGTCTGTAAAAATAAAAGGACTCAGATGTGAAAAATAAGTGAAAGTTCAAATAGAATTAAGTATGTTAATGTGAGTAAAGCCTTGAATAAGTGCTTCATAGATCATCATACAAACCTCCTTGTTCTGGGTGGTGTAACGGATAGCATGCCCGACCGGTAATCGGGAGGTGCAGGTTCGATTCCAGGGCAACTTAATTTTCAAGTTTTCTGAAAGAGTGGCTACATGGACTAAAGTGAAAACAGAGCACATCAGTGCCAATGATTATACTCGAGTAAGTGTTTTAACTGCTGTAAATAACATTTTATTTTTTTAAATCCAAAAGCAAAGACTATCTGCAAAATCTGCTGATAATTTAGAAACTATCCGCGTGCAGCGTACGTGTGTACATGTGCATTCTGCTATCCCCCCTAACTAATATTGATTTCGAATGTCGTAAGATTACGCTAAAATATTGAGGAGCGGTAAATTCTAACTTTTGGTGCAAAATTGGCGCAGATTTCGTTAGAATCTCGATTTTTTAGCAGAATGGCACACGAACGTCTTGGCGTGGGCTGGCACAATTGGCGCAAGTCTGGCAGCCCTGGTAACAAGTGCAATAACAGATGGCACGTGTGATGGCCAAAATGCTTTAAGGAGTAGGCTATAAAATGGCACCTAGTATACAGGTGCATTTCATTCAGAAACAAGTCACACAAGGGTTAGCATGTCAAACAATAAAGATCCCATTAGACATTGTTCGCTTTATGAATACGACAAAGGCAACAACGCAGCGTAAGCCTGATGCAACATTTGTGAAGTGTATGGTGAGGATGCTGTAGAGGAAAGCGCATGTCGTTGTTGGCTTCGGAAATTCTGTGAAGGAGACCGAAGCTGCAGAGATCAGCCATGTTCTGGACGTCCATCAGAGGCTTCTGAAGAGGATCTCAAACCAAGCCATATCAAATGACCAACATCTAACAATTGAAGAATCATCAGAAAGGTTTTCTGTACACAGAACAATAGTAGAAAGAAGGATGCATGCGTTTGGGTTTAACACAAAGTTCGACCAGTGGGTACCACAAGACCTATCCACCTAGAATGGATCGGACAGAATGACCACCTGTCGCTTTGCTTGAAGGTCACAGCAATGAACCTTTCTTGGAACGATTAGTTACAAGTGATGAAAAGTGTGTCATTAACAGAAATGTAAGGCATCAAAGGACCATATGCTGAGTTTTGCAGAACATGCTCCACTGACTATAAAAGCAGGACTGCATCACAAACAAGTCTTATTAAGTGTATGGTGGGATGTCAAGGGGATAATCCACTGGGAGCTGCTTGCACCTATCCAAACAATAAATGCTGATCTGTGCTGCCAACAGTTGGAAAGGCTGAAAGAAAAATTGAAATCTAAGCGTCCAGCACTGGTTAATTACGTGGAAAAAATAAAGGAAAGGTATATAAAAGAAGACCCTATACAGCTTTAGCCACAGCATGATAAAAGAAGACTCTATACAGCTTTAGCCACTCATAGAAAATTACTGGACATTGGATAGCAAGTGTTACCTCACCCCCATATTCCACATGCCTCGCTCCTACAGAATATCACCTCTCTCGATCTCTTTAAAACAACTTCACTGGAAAAACCTTCAATGAATTTGAAGATGTCGAAACTGAATACAAGAATTTTGTTTACTCTAAAACGGAGAAGTTCTACAGAAGGTGAATTCAATTACTACCAGAAAGATGGCAAAATGTCATAGATAAGAATCGCAATTATGCAAAAGAATAAAAATGTTATTTATTCAAACAAATTTGTTTTTCTTCTCTATAGAAAAAAAAAAAGTAGAACTTTTGCACACATCTAATACTTTGATATCCCTATTATTCTCGAAACCTGTGGCTTTACTTTGTGAAATGTTGCAAGTATATTGGGAAACTAGCTCTAAGTTTTGATAGAACTATCAGAAAGATCTTTCTGCAATTTAATAAAGCTTTCAATATGCTCAGAGATAAGCTCTAAATTTCGATATATCACTGTGAAGAAACTTTATAAAACCACGCAAGTCATATTCAATATTCGGAGTTTAGTTTTTGTGACTTTTTTCGTGTTTGAACACTTTTTTTAGCCTCCACATTTTGATTCTGCTACACCTGGAAGGGAATTTTACAAAACCTACATGTACAATTATGTTAAAAATTTGGAGTTTAACATTTTTTCTTTTTAATTCAAGAAACTGAATTTTGACGGCACAAGCATTAGCTGTATTTTCTTAGCCACAAAAAAAAAAAAAAAAAAAAAGGCTTCACATCACCACCAAACCCTAGATACTATAGTTATCCTAATGGCACTGGTTATGTTCTTTTCCTGGAACCACACAACTCCTCACAGCATCAGATGCATTGATTGTAAAAAGGGAAATCAACCAATCCCTTTACTTTTATGAATGCACCAGAAATGAATTGGGTAGTAGTAGTATTGCACACTAAATTAAGAAAATGTCAATGCAAAAGAGCAGTTCTGTTTTGTTTTTTTCTAGAGAAAGGCCTTTTAACTTCCTCTATGACCACATACAATGCTACTCATACTTCATTAGGTTAACAAGCTCCAGGGAAAATGGAAAATCAGAACTGCAGAATATTCATGTCTCACTGACAACTACATGTGGGAAGTCAGCATTCCTACTGGCCAGATACTGAATGTAAACAAGAAGTTCTTACTATAGATAAATGGTTAAAACTAATACCTATAACTAAACAACTGAAACTTACATCACTTGTTTGTGAATTTTCTTCATAAAACTTTGCAAATGCTACCCACAACGTATGTAATTTTCCCGTAGCTAATTTTGCATCCACTGTTTGAACAGCTTCAGTGTAAGTGTGAATGATCTGAAAAGAGAAACACATCATTAGTCATCACAGCAATTTTAATGTAATAAATATAATTACAGAAAGCAGTAAAAGGCTTAGAGGAAATTAAGAATGACACACACACAGTTAGAATTCATACACAATCTTCTCTTTTGAATTTATAAAAACTCTTATTGTGGAATAAGGAATTTCTTGTGTTGTCACTGACAATTAATACATATGAGGTTTACCTTCTAAAGTGGAAGGACATAAGCAATTTTAAAATTCTGTACTTTGAATTAACTTTCTTGTCTGTGTTTTCAACCTCGTTCAAAAATCTTTTAGTTTTGGAACTTAGTTGCATTTTTAAAAATGAAAATTAGTCAGATCAGACTCACACTTACAATGCATATGATGATGCAAAATCATATGACGACCTTAACTGGAAGGTAAAATTTTAAATGCAAACAAAAACATAAGTTTCCAAACAAACTAGACGAAATAACGGAAATTTAAAGAAATCAGCTGTCTTTTCCATAGCGCTATTTCACCTATTGAATAGTTAACTGAAAAGCATAGTTACAATCAATTTATAACTGAACATCCACACATCCATTTTACACATAATACAAAAAAAGTGTGGTCCTTTAATACCATATATATCATCATCATCATCATCATTGTCAACCATTATCAATCCACTGCTGGACGAAGGTCTCCCCAAGTTTCCCCCACAACGGCCTGTCTTGTGCCAGTCACCTAAATGCCACTCCTGCATACTTTCGAATTTCATCCACCCATCTCCCAAGTGGTCTTCTTCTGGGTCTTTTCCTGTCCCTTGGAAGCCAATCTAAAATTCCAGTTGTCCATCGATGTTCTGTTCTTCTGGCAGTATGTCCAGCCCATTGCCATTTCAGGGATTTAACTCTGATCATGATGTCTTCCACTCTTGTCATTTTTCGGATCCACAAGTTCCTCTTCTTATCTCTCCTGGTTACACCAAGCATGCACCTCTCCAAGCTTTTTTTAGTTGTCTGCAGCCTTTGTATGTCTCTTTTAGTTAAGGTCCACGTCTCTGCACCATACGTAAGCACTGGAAGGATGCATTGATCAAACGCTTTTCTTTTAAGACATAATGGCATACTGCTCTTGAAAATTATGCTGTTTCTTCCAAAAGCTCTCCAGGCAAGTTTTGTACGCCGATTAATTTCTTCATCAATGTGACCCACACTTGATATCTGCTGTCCAAGATAAACGTATGTGTCTGTTATCTCCAGCCTTTCTCCATCAATCAATAAATCTTCATTTCTTGTAAAAGCATTGAACACCACTTTTGTCTTCTGAAAGTTCATTTTTAATCCCACTTCTTTACTCTTGTCAGCAAGTTCCTGTATCCAGGGTTCGTACACTTTTGGGGGAAAAAAATTCAAGGACTTTCCAGGCTTTTTCCAGGACATATACAAAAAAATTCCAGGATGATTATTACGCTTTACAGTATCATGTTCAAATTATTTTTTTAAAGTAATTTCAGTTTTAAGTAATAAAAATGATGAAAGATGCAAATGGATGAATGTGCTTTATGCAAATTCATCAAGTTTATCAAGCACAAGACCATAAAAGAATAAATTCTGTTCTTATGCCCTGACCTTTGAATTCAAGTTGGATCATTTTCTACAAGGGTAGGTTTCTCCTCCCTGATAACATACCAAAACTTTGTTGCAATCAAACATATTTTATGTGAGTTAACATTCCTAAGCTTGGAGAACAAATACTGCTCTTATGTCTTGGCCTTTAAATTTAATTTCGACCTTTTTCAAGAGGGTAGGTTTCCAGGTTGTACCCAACAGCATACTAAAATTTCGCCGAAATTCAACCACTTTCATGCGAATTATCCTACAGACAAACCCAAAGCATAAACGTTTCTGCAACCATAGTTCAAAAGTGTTAGGAATTTCGAAAATAAAAGCATAACGAACAGCGCGAAAACTAGCTCATAAATAGAATATTTGAAACACTCTCAATGTATGCACTCTCAATTATTAGGGATGATAAGGGGAAGGGAATAGAACTGTCCAAAATTAGCATGTTTTCATTGCGCTAGGGCGCTTAAGCACGGCTGAATTCCTTCAGATACCCCCAATGTTCAAATGATTGAAATGTGCTGATGTTCATGGAATGAAATTGTTGATCAGCTATGATGACCGCATAAAAGTTCATGGGGGGGGGGCTTTTTTTTTTTTTTTTTTTAGTTTATGCAACATTTTACATCACTCCAGTATTTATCTTGTCATCATCAACAATCGCAATGCAACTACCGCTTACGATCGCGGATATCAGCAACCGAAAATCTGCCATATCACTAAGTGATATAACTCACAGTATCCTGTTACAGTGTATTGTAATTGTGGAAAAAAGAAACTTTCAGAAATTAAGATCATCAAGTCATGCGTTTCAAAAATCCGGTTTTCCTTTATAACGTTTAAAAACATGTTTTTGCTTTTTTACCTGTAGTGTAAATAAAAAAACTATGTTGATTTTTTTATGGAATCAGACGTCCGTATGTCTGATTGTCTTCATCTGAGTTCACACGTTAGCTACTGTGTACAAGTAGACCTATTTTTTCAGCTCAAAAATATGTAGTTTTGTATATATTCACAGTATAAGTCATTCCTTATTCCCACAGAACTGAATTCAGCATATGCAAAATGAAGAACATCAAGACCCGCCCAACACTATGTTTCTGATTGTCTGCTGTTTATATTCAAGAAATGCAAACATGGTTCAATGGTGAATGCAGCAACTATGATTTTTATTTATTACCAAGAAGGAAAAAAAAAATGACCTGATGGAATGGCTTCTTTTCATTTGGCACATCGCCATAAATCACCACCTGCAGCTCACTGAACTGTCAAGTTGCACCCTTCCTCCTTCACTTTAACTATAATAGAAAATGTAAAAAAAAAAAATGCTCCCCAATTTTCGACAAAATTAAATTACCAAATTTACGTCATGATGTTGCAATTTACTAAAATACGTTTGTTTATCTGCTGAATATTGCTTAAATCCATTGAAAACTTTTTAATTATAGATGATTTTTTTATTAAAACAGTAACTCAGACATCTGAATAAAAACGTATGTTTGTAATTCAAATAGAGTCCATATCATCACAGAAAAAAAATTTAAGGATCACTCTGTTTAAATAAACCATGGCATCTAAAAAAATAATTCACTTGCTTTTCCCGTAATTTATAATTATTGTTTCTTTTTTTTCAATCCGATTATGCAACAGATTTTTTTTTTTTTTTTTTTTTTGCATCTGCTAAAGTTCCTAACGGAATTTGGCGAAATTTGCACTAGAACTTTATTGTGATGTATCTTAACTACTGCAAAAATTTTACTGTGTATTTTCAAAATTCGGAAAAATGGATTTCTGAAAATATTCTTCTAGTCCTTTTGAGCTGTGGAAGTGATAAACAGGTGTTTGCTTTCTTCCCAACCAAGGGCTTCAGATCAGCGCTCCCAGCTGTCAATCAACCGTTGCTATGGTAACCCCTTTCTGCTGGAGGTTCACTCTATCCAAAGAGGCACACATACTTGTCCATAATAAAAATTACCAATGCTAACTTTTAAAGTTTTAAACCGATTCAATTGGAATTTTGGAAGTGAGCTTCTGTAATCCAATTACAGTGAATGTAAAAATTTCAGCCACTTTCGTGAAAAATTCGCAAAGATAGTTTTCTTATTTTTTATCATAAGTAGCGGAAGTCTTTTGAGGGGAGGGAGGGTGGCATGCACAAAAACAAGAAGCAGATGAATGTGTTGTTCAGGCATACTCCTCACTGCTGGATGCCAGCTGACTTGGTACATATGCGACCCCCTGCAAATGCTAAATGCCTCTTCTTTACCCTTCCGTTCTCAGTTGTCGGACGGACATCAAGCTCCCCTTCGACCTCCAATTTTATTGCACTGGAAGTAGTGCCTTTTTTTTTCTTTTTTTCCCCCCAGCCAAATTAGGATTTGGTGCACGTCGGAAACCGCTGCCGGTGGTTTCTTTGAGAACAGAGAAAAGGAACTTTAAAAAATGAAGGGGTAACAGTAACACGATTTCCTAAACGGGCATTTTTTTAAGCACTAATTTCAAATTTCAAGGCTTCTCAAGACAGCATTAAAAAAACACCGTTTTTCCAGGATATTCCAGGCCTTGAAAACGTAATCATGATTTTCCAGGACTTTCCAGGTTTTCAAGCACGCGTGCGCACCCTGTGTATCATACTCTGCAGCTCTGATGGGGTAGTTGCAAAAATGACTACGTCATCAGCAAAACGAAGGTGGGTTAGATAATCTCCATTAATCTTTATCCCCTTGTTTTCCCAGCTCAGCGACTGAAAGACACCCTCCAATGTGGCATTGAAGAGCTTCGGAGATATGGTGTCACCTTGTCTCACTCCCTTTCCAATTTTTATGAGTGTTGTATTTTCAAACAGCCGAATCTTTGCACTTGCATTTTCATACATGTTATTAATAATATTAATGTATGCATCTTCAATACCGCAGGATTTCAGAGGCATTGTAAGTGCTGATGGTTTCACCAAATCAAAGGCTTTTTCATAATTGATAAAAGCCATGCACAATGGAAGTTCATATTCCCTCGCTCTTTCAATTAGTTCTCTCAGTACGTGGATATGATCTATTGTGCTGTAGCCAATCCTGAATCCAGCTTGTTCTCTTGGTTGAGCCATGTCCAGTGTTACCTTCAAATGGTGTGAAAGAACTGGTACTACGTCAATTCGTCGACTGCGACGATTCGTCGCCTACGTCAATTCGTCGGGGACAAATTCGTAGACTACGTCAATTCGTCGCGTTTACAGATTTTGGTTACATACAAGACGAATGCAGGAAAACGTACGATTTCGAACGTCTTGCTCCCTGATCAAATTTATAAAGTTCGGCCACGCAGACAGGATAGGAATATTACGTTTTTCTTTGGCACTAAAAATATTAGACGGTAAACGGTTTTTGGAAAGGGGCAGGGCCCGGTAGGTCAGAGCTCCCCATATACAAAATTTTCGCAAAATCTACAGTTTTCAATTCAGAACCACCAAATCTGGTATACTATCTCGTGGTATTCTAACTTAGACTGTAGACGGTTTTGGGAAGCGGTTACAGAGGGGGGTTAAGGGTTAGAGCCCCCCCCCTACAGAATTGCCGTAAGATATAGTTTTCAATTTAGAACTACCAAATTTGGTATATTATTTCATGGTACTCTAACTTAGACGGTAGACGGTTTTTGGAACGGGTCAGGGGCCCGGTTGGTCAGAGCCTCCATACACAAAATATTCGTAAGATCTACAGTTTTCAATTCAGAACCACCAAATCAGGTATCCTATCTCATAGTACTACTCTAACTTAGACGGTTGTCGGTTTTTGGAACGGGTCAAGGCCCGGGGAGTCAGAGCCCCCCCCCCCCCCACACACACACACACACACATACAAAATTTTCGTAAAATCTAGTTTTCATTTCAGAACCATCAAATTTGGTATCATGAAACTCTAACTTAGACGCTAGACGGTTTTTGGAAGGGGTTGGAGCCCGCAGGGTCGGAGCCACCCCCCCCCCCCTCATAAAAAATTTCGTAAAATCTACAGTTTTCATCTTAGAACCACCAAATTTGGTATACTATCTTATGGTACTCTAACTTAGACGGCAGACCGTTTTTGGAACGGGTCAAGGCCCGGGGGGTGAAAGCTGCCCCCCCACACACACACATACAAACTTTTCTTAAAAACTACAGTTTTCAATTCAGAACCACCTAATCTGGTATACTATCTCACGGTACTCTAACTTAGACGCTAGACGGTTTTGGGAAGGGGTTGGAGCCCGGGGGTAAGACCCCCTCCCCCCCGAATAAACACTTTTTCGTAAAATCTACAGTTTTCAATTTAGAACCACCAAATTTGGTATACTATCTCATGGTACTCTAACTTAGACGCTAGACGGTTTTTGGAAGGGGTTGGAGCCCGGGGGTAAGAGCCCCTGCCCATAAAAATGCCGCGTAAAATCTACAGTTTTCAATTTAGAACCACCAAATTTGGTATACTATCTCATGGTACTTTAACTTAGACGGTAAACGGTTTTTGGGACGGGTCAAGGCCCTGGGGGTCGGAGCCCCCCCCCCACACACACACACAGACATTACAACATTTTCTTAAAAACTACAGTTTTCAATTCAGAACCACCAAATTTGGTATCATGAAACTCTAACTTAGACGCTAGACGGTTTTTGGAAGGGGCTGGAACCCCGGGGTGAGAGCCCCTCCCCTCCTCATAAAAATTTCGTAAAATCTACAGTTTTCAATTTAGGACAACCAGATTTGGTATACTACTTATGGTTATCTAACTTTGACGGTAGACGGTTTTTGGAAGGGGTCGGGGCCCGGGTCAAGGTAGCCCCATGCAAAATTTTCGTAAAAAGTTTCGTTTTTTACTCTTAAGAATACCCTACTTACGTTCTAAGGCGCTCTTTGGCCCTTTGAGGGCCTTGCACCATAAACCATCAACCAACCAACCAACCAACCAACTAACCAACTAACCAACCTACGGTCTAAGTTAGGGACTGTAGATAACAATAAAGTGCAAAAATATGCGTTTAATGGTGTATTAAAAACACAAATCTATATAGTTTAGCTTTCACTACCAACGAATGGCTTATCAGAAAGAAATATAATGTAATGTAAACAGAGAGTTCCAGATATTCAAAATTCAAAACGGTAAGAAAAAGATGATCAATGCCAATGTGAAGTCGTATGCATGCGACATCACATAGGTACATTGCATTTCTGTGTCGCGGGATTCACAGAAGCACACGCCAGATGTACGGCAGTTCTATAGATGTCTCCTAGAAGGTAAGTATTCCCATTCCTTTTTCTTTCTTTTTTGTTTCGCAAAATTAAATTAACTAAATCAAAAAATTTAAAATAAGTTTACTGGAAAATTGCAGGAATATCTTTTTCATTCATTAACTTTCACCCGCTGAACTTGGTGATTCCACAAATAGTAATATGTACCTGGCAAATAACTGGTATCCCTGCTAGTACAAATTATATTAATGATTTATTTGCGTCCAGTTCAATCTAGTATGTCCATAAGAGCGTTTGGGGCCGTATGAAAAATACATTTCAACGTGTGCCGCTATGGCGGCGGAGTGATCTAGGCGCTGGCTTCTGACCACTTGTCGAGAAGGATCCTGGTTCAAATCCCGGTGAATCATGGACGTTGTGCTCGACTTCTGGCACTGGCTGTCCCCCTTCCCAGGAACTAGTGGCCCAAAATTGGGAATGTCCGACTGCTTATAGCCCACTGAATTGATCACGGTGGTCGTTAACCCCCCCCCCAAAGATTGCGACGTGTCCATTGCTATTTGTTGTGGACCGTACAAAAAGTATGTTTTTGATATCAAGGTGTCCACTTCCATGTAGGCTGGCCATAAAATGTTAGGGGACCGTACAAAATTGCACTTTTGTTTTCACCTTGTCAGCGCTTCGGTATATGGTTGAAGTATACGTACATATAGTTGGGCCATTTCAGCACGTAGTTTGGTTTATATAGAAAATCAAGATAATGTTACATTTTTACTCAGCTACAACACATTAATCCCAAAGGCTATTTGTTGAAATCTTTAAACCGCCGTGCTCATATGCACAACGTTAACATAACATGTCAAGTTATTAATGTTGCAGTTTTACCCTGTCACAAAACTTTAGTTACAAGACCTTAGGCGTAAACTTTTTTTAGGAATTTTTAGTCCGACGTATTCATAAGGTTTCGATAACATGCCAAGGTTATGGTACTGCGTTTTGACTGAGGCACAAAAATTAATAAACAGGCCTTAAGCCTTTTTATCAGTTTTCAATCAACCGTGCTCATATACATAAAATTTTCAGAGAAAGTCAAGTTTACTGTGTTGCGCATTTACTCGAGTACAAAACTATAAACAGCCATTAACTTTCACCCGCTGAACTTCGTGATTCCTCAATTCATCCATTAACAAGTCTTTTAAGTGATTGTATGCTATGGTCATATTGATAATGTTTGATGACAAGTCAGGTTAATGATGTTGCACTTATTAAAGACTTAAAAAGGTGTAGAGGCTAGTAATTATTATTTGAAGTCTAAGTAAAAGTTCATTTTTAACTTGACTCATCATGAAATCCTTGTGAATATGGCATTTATTTTATTTTGTACATTTTACAAAGCGTATGCATTTTTTTTTTTTTGGCATTTGTTTTATTTTGTGTTGTACTTGTTACATAGCGTTTCGCATTTTTGTAATGCTTGTGACTTGTGATTGCATTTTGAATTTTTATTTGTTTCACATTTTGGATTGCATTTTGAATTTTTATATGTTTCACATTTTGGATTACTTTTTGACATTTTATGTTTTTGACGTGCTATTTTGAAAATTTTGACTTTTTTAATTTTGCGTTGTGCTTTACATTCTTGCATCTTCGGCGGAATTACATTCTTGAAAAACTCAAATACAAGTTAGTAAAAGGTATAATTCAATTAGTGAGAAATACCAGCACATTTTAGTAAAGGGTAGAATTATATGAAATTCCTCTTAAAATGTCCAGCATATTAACATTGTCTCTGTGTACCAAAGAAGTTCGAATTCCTTTTTATCTTGCCAGCGTTTCTCTTCTGGGTGGATTTGTTGGAATCTGTGCTATCACTCTTTCGATTTTAGCCATAGTTGTTCTCTGCTCTTTCGCAATTTCACTGATTATTTCGTACAGTCACAGTTTTTTCTCTCCCAGAACTGTATTCCAGCATCTGTCTAATCTTTCAAGTTCGTTTTGTGTTCTGGGAAAGCCAAATAAATTGTTTTCACTAACTGACCAAATTGTTGGCGGGAACAGCGGAGGGCTTCTGCTTGGATTGTTTCTTCTGCTTCCACGAAATTTTCCAAGAACATAATTTTCCTCAAACCACTGAACTACAGAATCTGCATATTCTAGTAAAATTGATTTCACTTCTTCAAAAGCAGCTGAAATTTCATCAGATGAAAAAAAATGCGAGTGCTTGCAAATGTCTGACTTTGAGAGCAAACTCACTGTTTTCCTTATATTCCAAGGCTATGCCAGAGGATGGATATTCCTCAGCACATTTTTTTCCGAGATGAAACCAACAACATTTGTGTGTGCTGCTTCCAAATTCCTTTTTAGCAGCATTATAACGGTAGCTATTTCAAAATCCATTATTATGCGTATATTGCGGTGCAAGCTGAATATCATAGTCTGATGCATAGTCTTGTAAATCCTACAAAAATACTTTATAATAGTATTATATTATTTATACTTGCTGCAAAGTAACCCATAAACTAGTGGGACAAGTCTGTGCATATCTGGATTCGTTTCAACCATAGCATGAATGGAGCATAATTGCCTAAAAGGGGTTGGACAAGTTTCAAATGTCCCATCCATAATCCAGAGGGGTGCTTCTTTAAGCTTTCGTAAATTATTCTCTGTTAAAAATAAAATAATTCTTTGATGTCCAAATGCGCTATCTCTGCCAAGAAATTTTGCACCATCTTCTCCTGTAAATTTATTGGGGCATCGATCCGTTCTGAAGTCGTAGGCTCCGCAGGCATGTCTTGGCATGTCTTCGCTTTTTTTACAACTTGCCTTAGTGCATCCATATTAGGCATGTAAGCTGCATTTACTGTAGCCATTGACGTTGTCACGGTTTGAATAATTTGTGCAGGGGCTTCGTCCGTATTTCTCGCTCGTTCTTTTATTTGCGCTCTTGCAACAGCAACATCACTTTTCTCCGGTCTTGGAGCATGATTATGTGGTTTCTCATTGCGCATCATGTGTTCATCTCCAATAAGAATAGTACTAGCAAAGCCAGTACAATTTCCATAATTTCTTTCAATACAGTGACAATACCGTAAATCACCACGCACTCTGTTATGGCAAAATAAATACCCTTTCCATTTCAGCAAATCATTTTCTTTTTGTGAGTTAACTATTTATGTTGCATTCTTCATCTGCATAGTGCCTTCGGAAAACAATGCACTTTCTCTTTCCAAAATATTTAGAATGATATATTTCCACTATTATCACTTGACAACGCACAACTAAGGTTTCAACAAGCACGTTCTCTGTTCTCCAGTCAACTACGAACTAATGAGCAACCATTCAATAAAACACTCAGAATACAGACAATCACGTGAAGCTTGTTCCTCCAGTTAGGGTTTAAGCGAAGTTCAAGATTTTCGTACCTGCGGTCACAAGAAGTTGTTAATTTTAAGGATCGGCATCTTATCTTTTGTTTTTCCAAAACGCAGAGGTACATGTATTTTACAGCTGGGATGCTCCAGGCGGGGGATCAACAGATGCGAAGAACCCGGGAGCCAGGTTCCGGAGGCGGCAGCAGGCGCGGACTGGGCGGGCAGCTGTACTCTGGGCCGGTAGGCGTCATGCTAATTCTCAAAAATAAATTCAAATTTTTTGTGTTGCACCATGCGTATGAAAGAAAATTGTTATACTGAAAAGACAATTTGTTTACCCCGTAACATATTAAACGAAACCTACGTCCCTACGTGCCAAATGATCTGTAAGCCAAACACAGTTTTTCATGCAACACCTTCCCCCGACTTTCTAAGTTCAGATCTGTCTCGTTGGACTTATTTCCTGTACTGCCCCTCTCTTTCGCTAATTGCAGTTAATTGCCGTGAAATTGGTGTTTTACGTTGGGGTGTATGCCGCCTGTCCTGAAGACTATAGTGAAAGCGGTGAACCCCAGGGGAAAAGTATTCCATCAAAAGCAACAGAAATCCAATGCGAGAGCAAAACTTTGTTCGTTGGCATTACATCCAAGCAATTTAGGCGAAGTAGGAAGTGTGTTTTTCTACTACGACACCAAAAGATTGTCGCGAATGCTCAGGCAATTACGATACAGACATATGTGTCCTTAAGACTTCTCTTTCAAGACGTCCAAAGGCCGGCACTAGGGGATGGGGAGGGATACAGTGCGGATGCTCTTTCTTGTTGCAGTTAGAAATTCTTAAGCTCATTCTTCCTTAAAACTTTGCCTGGTTACCAGTAAGTACTGTCACATGCCTCAACCATTGCACAGATTTGTTGTTTTTGTTTTCATTCTTTGAGTTAACAGCGGGAAAATATCTGAACTGCGTTGTTTCAGTTGGAAATATTTTTTTTTACTTCAGCAACAGGGCTTCACGTATAATTGCAAAATACTTCGATAGAATAAACATACCTTACATAAAGAGTTTGCATGAGAAAATAGATTAATAATAAGGAAAATATTCTAAAACCAAAAAAGAAATTGCGGAACAGAAAAAGCTAGGTAGAGGAAACAAAAGGCTCTAAGAAAACGTTCATATTTAAAGAAACCTGTAGTCGCTTAATGAGTAAGTGGTATAACTCAATACAAAATCATGTGCTGTATTTGAAAAAAAAATTAGAAGCAAGTAGGCATCGTGACTGTCCACAGTTTTTCCTTTTCATCCTGTCGACATTACAACCACCACAGAAAAGAAAAGAACAAAAACATAACAAAAACACCCATACAAAGTAAAATGCCCAAAACATAAAAAGAAGTAACCACACAAAATGAAATGCCCAAAACATTAAAAAACTGCAACCACACGAAACAAAATACTCAAAACATGGTAAGAAATTCTGTTTAAAGCACAATGAAAGTATACGATAGGAGAAATATATGTTTTTAAAACTTAATACAAATGTCAAAACTGAAATAAAAAGAAAGAAAAAAGAAATATTCCAAATTTCATTGTTACTTTAGATATTTTGACCTGTTGACATTTCGTAAATTGTACTTGCACTCGGTCAAAAAATATTACTTACAAGGACTCTTTAGTAACTTTTAATAGCTGTGGTCGTATTTATAAGGTTTGCATAACAAATCAAGTTAATAATGTTGCGCTTTCACTTACCGTCTCCCGCTAAGTAAATGTTAGAGTTTCATGACACAAAACTTGGTGGTTCTGAATTGAAAAATAAAGATTTTAAGAAAATTTTGTATGTGGATGGGGGGTCTTACCCCCGGGCCTTGATCCGTTCCAAAAACCTTCTACCGTCTAAGTTAGAGTACCATGAGATAATATACAAAATTTGGTGGTTCTAAATTGAAAACTATAGATGTTACAAAAGTTTGTGTGTAGGGGGGGGGGGGTAACCACCCTTGCCCCGACCCGTTCTGAAAACCGTCTACCGTTTAATTTAGAACACCATTATATAGTATATCAAATTTGGTAGCTCTAAATTAAAAACTTTAGTTTTTACGAAAAATATTTATGGGCGGAGGGACTCTGACCCCGTGCCCGACCCGTTCCAAAAACCGTCTACCGTCTAAGTTAGAGTACCATGAGAGAGTATGCCAAATTTGGTGGTTCTGAACTGAAAACTGTAGATTTTACGCGGCATTTTTATGGGGGCTTTACCCCCGGGCTCCAACTCCTTCCAAAAATGGTCTACTGTCTAAGTTAGAGTACCATGAGATAGTATACCAAATTTGGTGGTTCTAAATTGAAAACTGTAGATTTTACGAAAAAGTTTTTATTCGGGGGGGGGGTCTGACCCCCGGGCTCCAACCCATTCCAAAACCCGTCTGGCGTCTAAGTTAGAGTACCATGAGATAGTATACCAGATTTGGTGGTTCTGAATTGAAAACTGTAGTTTTTAAGAAAAATTTGTATGTGAGGGCTCTGACCCCCGGGCCTTGATCCGTTCCAAAAACGGTCTACTGTCTAAGTTAGAGTACCATGAGATAGTATACCAAATTTGGTGGTTCTAAATTGAAAACTGTAGATTTTACAAAAAAAAATTATTCGGAGGGGGTCTGATCCCCGGGCTCCATCCCCTTCCAAAAACCGTCTAGCGTCTAAGTTAGAGTACCATGAGATAGTATACCAGATTAGGTGGTTCTGAATTGAAAACTGTAGTTTTTAAGAAAATTTTGTATGTGGGGGGCTCTGACCCCCGGGCTCCAACCCCTTCCAAAAACGTCTACCGGTCTACTGTCTAAGTTAGAGTACCATGAGATAGTATACCAAATTTGGTGGTTCTAAGATGAAAACTGTAGATTTTACGAAATTTTTATGAGGGGGGGCTGACCCCTCGGGCGGCAACCCCTTCAAAAAACCGTCTAGCGCCTAAGTTAGAGTACCATGAGATAGTATACCAAATTTGGTGGTTCTAAATTGAAAACTGTGGTATTGACGAAAAAGTTTTTATTCGGGGGGGGGGGTCTGACCCCCGGGCTCCAACCCCTTCCAAAAACCGTCTAGCGTCTAAGTTAGAGTACCATGAGATAGTATACCAAATTTGGTGGTTCTAAGATGAAAACTGTAGAATTTTTTATGAGGGGGGGCTCCGAACCCGCGGGCACCAACCCTTACCAAAACCGTCTAGCGTCTAAGTTAGAGTTTCATGATACCAAATTTGATGGTTCTGAAATGAAAACTAAATTTTACGAAAATTTTGTATGTATGGGGGGGGGCTCTGACTCCCCGGGCCTTGACCCGTTCCAAAAACTGACAACCGTCTAAGAGTTAGAGTACTATGGGATAGGATACCTGATTTGGTGGTTCTGAATTGAAAACTGTAGATCGAATATTTTGTGTATGGTGGCTCTGACCAACCGGGCCCCTGACCCGTTCCAAAACCGTCTACTGTCTAAGTTTGAGTACCATGAAATAATATACCAAATTTGGTAGTTCTAAATTGAAAACTATATCTTACGGCAATTCTGTAGGGGGGGGCTCTAACCCTTAACCCCCCTCTGTAACCGCTTCCCAAAATCGTCTACAGTCTAAGTTAGAATACCACGAGATAGTATACCAGATTTGGTGGTTCTGAATTGAAAACTGTAGATTTTACGAAAATTTTGTATGTGGGGGGCTCTGACCAACCAGGCCCTGCCCCGTTCCAAAAACCATTTACCGTCTAATATTTTTAGTGCCAAAGAAAAACGTAATATTCCTATCCTGTCTGCGTGGCCAAACTTTATAAATTTGATCAGGGAGCAAGACGTTCGAAATCGTACGTTTTCCTGCCTTCGTTTTGTATGTTACCAAAATCTGTAAACGCGACGAATTGACGTAGTCGACGAATTGATGTGACACCGAAAGAACTTTAGTGAAGATTTTATAAACCACTGATAAGAGGCTGATAGGTCTGTAGTTCCCGAGATCCTCAATGTCACCTTTTTTATCTAGCAGGATCATTGTAGCGTTGTTCCAATCCTCAGGAATCTTCCCTTCATTAAGGCATCGAGTGAAAATTTGGGCGAGTACTGTTTCGATTTTCCCACTTGCTTCTTTTATGATGTCTACAGTAATTCCATCTTCTCCTGGAGCTTTTCCCCGCTTCATGTTCTTGATTGCATGTGCAACTTCTGCTGGGAGGACTGGAAGAACTCTGGTACTGGTACCTTTCATGATGTCTGGAGTACACGTATCATCCCTTTCATATAATTTGGAGTAGAAATCTTTCACTCTTGTCAAAATTTCGCCTCTATTTCTTGTTACAGAACCATCTTCTTTTCTCAGTGCCATAATCTGTTTTCTTCCCTTACTGAGATGTCCTTTTGCTATCTTTAGGCTTTGGTTGTTTTCAATTGCTTTCCTCACTAGTTCACAGTTGAATTTCCTTACGTCTTCAGTGATACTTTTTTGTACTGTCTTGCATAGCTCTATAAATTCCACTTTGGAAGTCACATATTCTTTAGTTGTCCTCATCTCTCTTCTTTTTTACATCAACATTTTCGTTTTTCCTGATAATTTGTTCACATGCAACTTGTTCTTAGACCCAGCTAATTTTGTTGCTGTTTCCATAAGAGCTTTGGTTACTTTTCTGTTAACTTCAGAAATATCCACTTCTTCCGATGTTAGGCCTTTTAAAGCAGAGAATCTGTTCTTCAGTTCCAACTTGAAGGTATTATGGTGTTTTTTAAGGTTGGTTATGTCAATACATTTTGTTTGTCTTATGAGCTTGCCACGTTCCAGTTTAGTGTTGAAACACATCTTACATCTCACCAATCTATGGTCACTACCTGTGTTGAACTTGTTCAGCACACTGCAATCTTCCATGATGAATTTTTTGTTACCCATAATAAAATCAATTTCAGTTGCCGTCCCATTGGGATGCCTCCATGTCCATTCCCTGTGTGGCTTATTCTTGAAAAAGGAGTTCAAGATGAAAAACCCTTCTGCCTCTGCAAACCCAATGACAGCATTTCCACGTGGTTTCTGTTGCAGTGACCAAATTTACCTACTGAAGTTTCATTCTGCTGCTGTTGCCCTATTTTTGCATTGAAATCTCCCATAATTATCTTCAAGTGCTGCTTATCTTTATTATTTAAATGACGAATTTCCTCGTAAAATTCTTCAATTTCTTTTTAGGATGACTTGTGGTGGGTGCAGAAGTTTGAATAATCTGAGCCTGGTATCTTCTCGAGAGTTGGAAAACAAGCCATGCAGCTCTGTCAGAGGAACTTTCAACTACTACAACTTTATCCTACAGTTTCTTGTTTATTATAAATCCAACACCACTAGTTCTGCCAGTATCTGTCCTACGATAGTAGAAGAGATGTCCACTTTTCAGTTCAATGAGATGTTCTCCTTTTCTCCTTACCTCACTTAGCCCGATGATGTCCCACTTGATCCTTTGTAGTTCTTCCAATTCAAGAAGCCTTGAATCAGAAGATAGGGAGCGTCCATTATACGTAGCCAAGGTCAGCATCAGATGGCAGCCTAGTCCGGTCCTCCGGGGATTCTTAGCACCATCTGCCTTCATGTCGCACTGGCCGCTGCCATGGCCAGGTACATTCCAATTATCATGACGTATTTACCCCATATTATGAGATGAATATTTCTACAACTCTGAAAACAGTATTGTCTATTTTTGCATCATGCATGCATGCATCCATAAATATATTAAACAGCCATGGTGACATTACACAACCTTGTCTGACTCGAGCACCAACAGAAAACCATGTCAATAAAACACCATTCACTCATACACAAGCTCTACTGCCAGCATACATGGCTTTTACACTATTAAGTAGATTCCCAAGTAACACCACATTCATTCAATACCTTCCACAAAAGTGCCCTATTTATTTGGTCATAAGCTTTCTCTAAATCTATGAAGGCAGCAAAAACTTTCTTACTGACAGCCAGATACTTTTCAATCATCATGCACAATGCAAAAATTTGGTTACTGTAACCTTTACCAGATATAAAACCACTCTGAACATCCCACACTTGCTCTGATGTAAGACCCCGTATTTTTTTCAATAATGACCTTACCAAACACTTTCTCTAGCACTTTCAGTAGGCTAATACCACGACAGTTCTTGCAGTCAGTCTGATTACCTTTTCCTTTATAGAAGCGAACAATGATAGTATCCTTCCAATCCCAAAGGACCAATCCTAACTTCCAGCACAACTGGCAAATTTTAGTTAACGAGTCAATTACAGAGTCACCACCATATTTCAACATCTTAGCAGTTATGCCATCCACTCCCAGAGCCTTACCATTCTGGAGAGATTTTAGAGCTTTACACACCTCTTCTCTTGAGATCCCTCATGTGCTTCCATCTTTCACTGTGACATCATCTGCTTCTGCCTCAGAATCACCTTTGTTTTCTTGATCTAAGAACTCACAGAAGTATTCTTCACCCCATCTTTCACTTAACTCATTGGGTTCCCATATCATTTCCCTGACGCTGTTCTTCACACAGCTTACAACTTTATTTCCACTATTTTTCCCAAGTCTCATGTACTTCTAGAAAGTCTATCTTTCCAAAAAGCCACTTCATGCCTTTCCACCTTCTCCTTCCTATATTTTGCCTGTGTGTATGATGTTCACACAGACATTGCAGCAGACATAAACAAGCAGTGCATGGGAAGGAATTAGCTGAGCATTCATGGATTTCTGTGCTAGTATGTTCTAAAGTGAACAGTAGGATTTGAAAGACTGCTTGCCATAACATTTAAATGAAGTACAACAGTGCAGACAATACCAGAAACATATCAATCTAAACCAACATCACAGTAAAAGAAACATGTTATTTGATCATGAAAGAAATACGGGATTACGCCATATAATACAAATTTTGAAGATGACAATCCGATTTTTGGCGTAAATGTGACAAGGATGGTAAGTCAGATAATATCCGAAAGCTTAAAAATTTTCATCGTCCTGGAGCGGGACTCAAACCCGCGTCTCCCAGAAAACGCCTAGGTATGCTATCTGACTTACCATCCTTGTCACATTTACGCCAAAAATCGGATTGTCATCTTCAAAATCTGTATTATATGGCGTAATCCCGTATTTCTTTCATGATTTACCTGCTTCTCCTGGCAATCACGGGATAGGATTATTAATCTCCAGATTAGCTAAACATGAATGCCGGTTGCTTCGACTAGCGAATCCTGTGATGGTTAAATTCAAATTGATCGGAAACTTGAAACTTGGTCGTTCTGGGTGGTGTAGTGGTTAGCATACCTAGGCGTTTTCTAGGAGACGCGGGTTCGAGTCCCGCTCCAGGGCGATGAAAATTTTCAAGTTTTCGGATATTATCTGACTTACCATCCTTGTCACATTTACGCCAAAAATCGGATTGTCATCTTCAAAATTTGTATGTTATTTGAATTAGTACAATCAATGAGACCTGGGAAAGAACCAACAAATTTAACTCAAACAACAGCTCTTAGAAAGGCTGCATTCTGAGAGCTATGAAAATCACGATCATTTAGGCATACAGTAACAACCATTCAGTGAGCAGAGCAGCAGTCACCAAATGTTCATCTACCTCGCTAGATTAATAGCAAATTATTTTGATTAACAGTACAGTCTGGAGAAATAGGTAACACTGAAGAATTACCTATACCTCCAGACTGAAATGCAAATGAGGAGTGTTTTAAACTGTTTCTGCAATAAGAGAGGAACATCAAGAACTAGTTAGCAATGTCACTATCCTACATGATAGCACTACATCCCACACAGCAGTTGCTTTATAGATTGCTCTATACAGTGCTGGAGATGGGGCACATTAGCACACCCTGTCTATTCTCCAAACTTCAATTCGTGTGACTAGCATCTCCCAACCTTAACAAAAAGCGTCCACTTTACACCTCAAAGAGGTAGAACAAAACACTGGGATATAATCTTGGCCAGTCTCACACATCTCCCCCAAAGTTCAGCAAATGGTTCCCTTCCAGTTATTGCATCAAACAACTCTTCTGCAGATCCTTAAATACTATGTCAACACCAATTAAACATAATAAATGACTGCCGAAATTAACTATGATTCCATACAGACAAAAATAAAGAAGATTACCTCATAATACTGAGAAAAAAAGATACACCTAAAATATATATGTATCCTCAATGAAGAATGAAATGTATCAATTATAACATACCTCTCTTGGATTTCCTTCCAGAAGCTTAATTCTTTTATGCCACTCATGCACATTATGTGGATTTTGACGAAGTATAACACTGCAGAAAAAAAAATATTACATTAGCATTTAAATTAATAGCACATTTATTTGCCCTCACTGCACAAAAATAGGGATCATATATTTTATGTCTAAATTTTTTTATGTTGTGAACTTTCTCATAAGGCTGTCTTCAAATTCATGTGATTTAAAAATTCTCATAAAATCAATTTATATGAAGAATAAAATCATCAGTAAATATGTGGATTGTTTGTAAAATAGTAATTCACTATATGCCTCTAGATACCTGCTGATCATGTAAATTAATTATTTAGTATAGTGTCATTAGGGTGTCAAATCAACAAGGCTCACAACCTGACCCCTTTTGATTTCCTTGAAATTTGGTGTGATTATTAGGCATGTAGACTTGTGTATAAATCCCTAATTTTAGCCCTGTCCGCATACGGGTTTTCAAATTACATAACCTTCAACATTTAAAAATCGTGACCTCCGGGTAAGCGTTGAGTAGCTGTACCTCATTACCTAATTGGGCTAGAAGGTTGAAATTTGTGTCTTTTTATAGCATTTTATATGAGCTCTTAAATCATGAGCTAAAAATAAAAAATAATTAGGCTGAACTTTTCGAGGTCCCAGAAATAACCTGAACCTTGAATATTTTCAAAAACTGTCATTTTAAAATTAAAAAAAAATTATATGGCATTGTTAAGACTTTTGTTTACTAGTATGCCAACTTTCAAGATGGGACCACAATGGGGTCATCATTTATAAAATATTGAAATGAAATATACCCTCACCAAAAATGGCTTCAGAATGACGTAATGAAAGGTGGAAGTGTATTAGGATTACATAGCCGATTTAAATTGGGAGGATTCATCAGTCAGAAGGTATCTGCATAATATACTTAGTAAACCTTTAATAACTATAATTTTTGAACTAAAATGATATCAAAAAAATAAATAATATAGCAATGACTTTAGTCTCAAAAGAAAAAAAAATCAACCAACTTTTCTGCTGATTTTGTCACAGTTTCAAGAGATGTTTGATTAATAGATACCCACTGCTTAAATGAAGCAGAATCAATGCTATTCTTTTCCACAAGATCAATAATGAAACATTTCAGTAAATCTGATCCTCGGGCAATATTGACATTTACTGAAGTAGCATGCAGGAAGTAAAGGATTGCATATAAGGGTCATTCTGAAAAAAAAAAAAAGAAAAAGAAAAAGAAAAAAAAAAAAAAGCGTAAAAACCGTGTCCAAAAAAGAATGATTTTTTTATTTAAATAATAGTGGGTTTTCAAAGGTAACAGTGTTTGTTTCTTGTTCCTTATTTTATTTTGTTCAGTCAGGTATATTTTATAAAGTGCTAGATCAAATACAGTAATTTACAGTAATTACTGTTTATAGCTGTACAGAGATCTGTTGTCCCAGGCTCAAATTTCTGAGTTTCAAACAAGTTTCCTATTAGATGGTTAAGAGTTATAATAGTTTGTTCACTTATACATAAGAAAACTCCTAGTTATAAAATATATTTACAAAAAACATTCAAACAATTATTTTTGTGTGTGTGATAACTGTTTTTATGTGTGTGCCCTATATACTTTATTCAGCTCTGTTATATCCACTCTGTTATAGCAAATTAGAAAATATATTTTGAAGTTACATTAAAGTTGACAAACACCACTGAAGTTCCTGGAGGGTTTTGTGTTCACTTCCTGTCAGCTATATTGGATTAAATTCTCAAGAACAAGGTAAGATGCATTTCATGTCTGTGGTTATCTCAATACATTGAGTAAATGTCCACTCTGTTACATTAATATTCTTATCTTACAAATGTTTCAAAATGAAATAAATCCTTGACAGATAGTACATGGCCTATAGCTGTTTATTAGTCTAAAGTTATTTATCATTACTTACAATTTTCAACCTACAATGCTGTTTTTAAGGTTAGTTGTCCACTTTGTTACATAAGGAATGTAACAGAGTGGGTAATTTGTAATAAACATGCAATCCCTTTTAATGTAAAAATCATTTAAACATTTAAATTGATATTTTTTTATCTTTAATAATAGTTAGTGCATGTAATCTGATACTCATGGATTTTTTTTTTTTTTTTTTATAGGTAATGCCGAAATAGAGCAATGCAGAGCGACAACGCCATTGCCAGTACCGGTGGAAAAAAGATCCCCAGCAGGAACAAGAAAATAAGAAAACAAATCTTGAAAGGTATGTGAGAATAAATGCTGATTGATAACTTAAGTAAAGATGCAAAAGTAGTCTTGGGTTTAATATTTATAATTTTCCATTTCTATATCGTTTTACATAAACAACATTTTTGAAAAGCCTGAAATGTTCCTTTCCCTTTAATGTTTTTTACTTACGCATGATTTCTTCCAAACTCTTGAAAAGATTTATTACCATTTTGTAGTATTTCATTTTTAACTGTCAAAATTATTTGAATTTTAAATTTTTTTTTTAGATATCATTCCAAGAAAAAAACAATGTATGCATAAGTGGACTGTCACAGAGAGCACAACAAAAGAAGTGGACAGAAGTTAAGAAGTTAAGAGACCAAAAAAATTACTGAGGAGCAAGTAACAAGCATGCCTACAGCAACACTGCCCTTTCCCACATCTTTTAGCAACAATATTCAGAAGCAAAAATCAAAATAAAATGAACAAAGATGTAACAGTACAAAACTAGCAAGAGAAAATTTACAGCTGAAAAGAGAAACTGAATCTTTGAAAAGGTCAAATGAGAAGTTTAGGAAAAGCATTTTTTGTTCTCAAAATAAGATTTACATGACTCCTAATAAAATCAATCTTACATCGAGGTCCAAAACAAAAATATTGCTGAAACAATGTTTTAAAGGCATGCAGAAAGATTAGTTGTAAATGTATTTATGGCACCTTTATTCATAGTGATTGTGGAATAACTCTTTTACGGGTCTTATAGAGGTTATTTTTCTTCAAAGTTGGTTGTCAAATTTTCGAACTAAAGCCTAGTTCGTCATCAGGACTATGTCACTGGAGTAGTTGCTGCCACTCAATTGGAAGAGTCCTTCCGCAAAAAATCCTGGTCTCTTCAGCTACTCAGAAAGATCTTCACAAAGAAGAATTAAAGGAAATATTGGCAGAAAACAATTACCCCTCCCCATATGTTGAAAAAATATTTAAACAAGTGCCAAAAAAGAAGCAGGAGAAAACCAACTTCAAATTCACCAGCAAAATTACGTACCACAAGGGACTTTTCGAGAAACTGAAAAGGATCGGAGCAAAATATAATATCAGGCTAGCTCCAGATCTTAATAACAAAATAAAGAAATTCCTGCCAGCTTTAAAGCAGAAAGAATTGGACATCCAATTGCAGGAAGGAGTAATTTACTGCATCGACTGTAACTGCGGACTCAGCTATATAGGAGAAACAGGGAGAAGTATTAAGGTCCGAATGAAAGAACACCAAGCAGCTATTAGGAACATTGGGAACAAAACAGGGCTAGACAGACATATACAAGCAAGTGGACACTCCATAAATTGGGACTCAGTGAAAATAATCGCCCACCAGTCAAACTTAGTAAAGAGGAAACTAGAAGAAGGGATCGAAATAGCAAGAAGAAGAAGTACCACAATTAACGATAATTGCGGATGGACTCTTCCAATTGAGTGGCAGCAACTACTCCAGTGACATAGTCCTGATGACGAACTAGGCTTTAGTTCGAAAATTTGACAACCAACTTTGAAGAAAAATAACCTCTATAAGACCCGTAAAAGAGTTATTCCACAATGCAGAAAGATGTTTAAAAAAAGCTGCATGGAAACTGTTCATGTGCTCAACATTACAAGTCCAAATAGTTAATTTTAATTTGTAAAGATAAATAAAGGGGTATCACTCAGAGTTTAAGCTGGCTCAAAAATGCTGTAGCATAAATGCTAAAATGGGGGGAAAAGTTGTAGTAAAGTGCTAAAAAGTTAGCCCCTTTTGTTACTTGGAAAACTGTAACATTAATTGAATTGTTCACACAACAAAACATTGGATAGCAGTGTAAAACTAATTATTTTGGAAGATACATATTTAAAAGAAAACTGTTTTGGGCAGTATAAGTATATATGCAGCTAATAGGTAACTAATAGATAAATATATATTTCTAAAATCATTATTAAATAAGCATAAAATCCAAACCTCCTGAAATTTGATTTTGTGGGTTACAACATTGTTTGCATGAATGATTCAATTAATGACCAGCACAAATTGAATCTGCGGGTGGTCGTAGTGAGCAATGGGTTTGCCTCCTCGGGGCGCTCCGTGGTAACAATGGCACACACATCAGCAACTAGGGCCTCTGTGAATCTTGGAGAGGTGCCAGCTAGTTCTGTGTGACATTGGCAAAAAGACCCCAACTCACTGGGTTTTGTTCCAGAATCCTTAGGTTGAATGACCAACTGGAACCCTCAGCTGTGGGCTAATCCCACACACTGATGTACTTACCTGATTAAAAAGACAAAAAGAAATATTAAGAATGACTCAAGTGTGGGATATGGTGGACCTATCACACTTGAGATGGACGGTCCACCACGGAATCAATCTGGACTTTCTAAACGGCGTATGAGAAAGCGATCTCGACTGAGTGAATGTAAGATTGGTGTATGGAATACTAGAGGTATAAATGGCAAGATGACTGAGGTGATTGAGGAGATGAATAAGTATAGACTGGATGTGTTGTGTGTAAGTGAAACCGAAAAGAAGGATATTGGGGTAGAAGAAGTGAATGGCACGGTGAGTGTGTGGTCTGGAGTATTGGATAATATGAGAGGACAGGCTGGTGTAGGTGTGATTTTAAGTGAAAAGATGAAGAGCAACTTGATTCACTATAGTTGCATAAGTGAGATAATTCTCTGGATTCGTTTGAAAGTGAAACTTCAGAGAATAGTAATTGTTGTAGTGTATGCTCCTTGTGACTTGGAACCTTCTGATAAGAAAGAAGATTTCTGGAATGAGCTAAAAGCTGTTTTGTGCCAGTTTGGTGCTAAAGAAAAAGTTATAATAGCAGGGGATTTCAATGTTAGAGTAGGTGTGCAGAATGCAATTTCTGACAATGTTCTGGGTAAGTTTAATGATCCTTGTGTGAATGATAATGGTGAAAGATTAATTGAACTCTGCATTGAGAATGATTTGTGTGTATCTAATACATTTTTCAACCACAAGTATATACACACATATACTTGGGAAAATCGTACTCTTGGTCAAAAGAGTGTGATAGATTTTGTTGTTTACGATCAGCGTTTGAAACACTTAGTTTTTGACACCCGTGTGATGAGAGGTGCGGATGTTGGTTCTGATCATTATTTGGTAGTGTCACGAGTGAAACTTAATGTTGGTTGGAGGAAAAGGAATAGGAAGAGACCCAAGATAGAAAGAATAAAGGTTGATAGGCTCCTTGAAGATCATCAGCAGTATTCTGACTTACTCAGAGAACGACTGAAGGATCTGAAATCTTGTGAGAGGGATGTAGAAAAGAAGTGGGAATATTTTAAGAACAGTGTTGTTACTGCTGCTAAAGAGGTCTGTGGCACCACAATAGTGGGTAACAATAGAGGTGATGCTTGGTGGAATAGTGAGATTGATGAGGCAGTAAAGAAAAAGAAGGAAGCCTATTTGGGGATGTTGCAAGGTAGAGTCTCTGTGGATGAATATGGCTGTAAGAAGCGTGAAGCTGCTAAGCTGGTTCGCCACAGTAAGGCAAAAGATAGGAAAGAGAAAGTGGAAAGGCATGAACTGGCTTTTTGGAAAGATAGAAAATCCTTCTGGAAGTGCATGAGACTCAGGAAAAATGGAGGAAACAAAGTTGTAAGTTGCGTGGAGAATGAGATTGGGGAAATGATATGGGAGCCCAATGAGTTAAGTGACAGATGGGGTGAATACTTCTGTGAGTTATTAGATCAGGAGAGCGAAAATGATTCTGAGACAGATGCAGATGATGTCACAATGAAGGGTGAAAGCACAGGAGGGATCTCAAGAGAAGAAGTGTGTAAAGCTCTAAAATCTCTTGAGAATGGTAAGGCTCCGGGAGTTGATGGCATAACTGCAGAGATGTTGAAGTATGGTGGTGACTCTATAATTGACTGGTTAACTGAAATTTGCCAGTTGTGCTGGGAGTTAGGAATGGTCCCTCGGGATTGGAAGGATGCTATCATTGTTCCCTTGTATAAGGGAAAAGGTGATCAGACTGAATGCAAGAACTATCGTGGTATTAGCCTACTGAGTGTGCCAGGGAAAGTGTTTGGTAAGGTTGTTATTGAAAAAGTATGGGGTCTTACATCAGAGAAAGTGTGGGATGTTCAGAGTGGTTTTATGCCTGGTAAAGGCTGCACTAACCAGATTTTTGCATTACGCATGATGATTGAAAAGTATCTGGCTGTTGGGAAGAAAGTGTTTACTGCCTTCATAGATTTAGAGAAAGCTTACGACCGAGTCAATAGGACACTTTTGTGGAAGGTATTGAATGAATATGGTGTTACTGGAAATCTACTTAATAGTGTAAAAGCCGTGTATGCTGGTAGTAGAGCTTGTGTACGAGTGAATGGTGTTTTATCAAAATGGTTTTCCATTGGTGCAGGAGTTAGACAAGGTTGTGTAATGTTACCATGGCTCTTTAATATATTTATGGACGCATGCGTGCGTGAGGCCAAAATAGATAATAGTGGTTTATGTCTTGGTGATATCCGTGTGTGCAGATTGCTGTATGCTGATGACACTGTCGTGTTGGCAGAGAGCAAAAGTGAGTTGCAGAGTATGTTGACTCGGATGCACGAAGTTTGCATGAAATTCAAACTGAGTATAATAAGGGAAAAACCAAAGTTATGGTGTTTGAGAGAGGAATGGGTAGCACTGAATGTAATGTAAGTATAAATGGCACTGTGATTGACTAGGTGAGTGAGTTTGTGTATTTAGGAAGCATGTTTGACAGAGAGAACAAGTTGGATGGTGAAATCAGTAGGTGAGTGAATTCTTCTTTGAAAGTCATAGCTGCTCTGGGAGGTTTTCACAGGAATGATGGGTTCTCTAGAGTCCCGCATGGCTGTGTATGAAACAGTAATTGTTCCTACTCTGATGTATGGCAGTGAAACCTGGGTACTGTAGAAGAAACATAAGAGTCGTTTGTGTGCTGGAGAAATGTGTTACTTACATGGGGTTTGTGGCAAGACACGATCTGATTAACTGAGGAATGAAGATGTATTGCAGTTGTGGGATAAAAAGCAAAATGTTGTTAGCAAGGTGGAGACCAATATGCTTCGGTGGTTTGGCCATGTTGAAAGAATGAGTGAAGAAATGCTTACTAAGAAAATATTTTCAGCCCAAGTGGCAGGAAGGAAAGGCAGAGGAAGGCCAAGGAAGACATGGGTGGATCAGATTCAGGAGTGTCTGCATGAGAAAAAGATTATGAGTATGAAGTATAAAAGATCTTGTGTACGGCGTGTAATGGATATCAGTGAAGCACGAGTTGTATGTCAAGATCGCTGTAAATGGAGAAGTTTGATACGACAACAATAAGTAAAAATATCTGGAAGTTTGTATTTCTTTTTGGAGCTAACCTCTGAATCTCAGAGAACAGCTTAGTGGTAAATAGTAACGCTGTACTAGTGATCTGATTTATTGGCGTAGAAAATAAACACATAAGCGTTCCCAAGCTTTCGCACATCAACCAGATGGCTTTTTCAAGGAAGTTAGACAGAAACTGCAAACTGAAAAATAGAACACTTAACAATTTGAACGCGGGAACTTGACAATAAACAGATGCGACATTATATTCATTTAAAGATACGGGGCATCACGTTGGTTGCACGCGGGATCCTGGTAGAGAAAAGGTGTTACTTGAAGAATTGGTTCCAAATTCGTGGCAACTCGAGTGAGACACAATCATTGCAAGCATCGTACGGTGTGTGCCATTAACGCCTGCTCATCGGAGACGGCGGTTTCTGTGGTGCCAGGAACACAAGAACTGGACAAATCAGCAATGGGATCGAGTTCTCTTTACGGATGAGAGCCGATTTAGTCTGACGAGCGATTCTGGACGTATACACATCTGGAGAGAGCAGGGAACACGCAATCACACCTCCAACATCATCAAAAGGGACCGGTTTGGAGGTCGCGGAGTTCTCGTTTGGGGCGGTATCATACTTGGTAGCCATACTGACCTCCACATCTTCCAAGCAGGTTCAGTCACTGGTGTCCGCTATTGTACCAAGGTTCTCCTGCCTCACGTGCATCTGTTTAGAGGTGTTGTGGGTCCTGAGTTCCTCTTCATGGACGACAACGCTACACCTCATCGTACAGTGGCTATCGCAGAGCTGTTGGAGAA
This sequence comes from Macrothele yani, assembly GCA_039090855.1. NCBI lineage: Eukaryota > Metazoa > Arthropoda > Arachnida > Araneae > Macrothelidae > Macrothele > Macrothele yani. The sequence continues at coordinate 77,319,822 of CM077009.1, forward strand.
TGAAGATATTCAATGCATGGATTGGCCTTTAAGGTCCCCGGACCTAAATCCAATCGAATACGTGGGACCTTCTCGGGAGATGCTTGGCAGCACGTCACCAGCCGCCAGCAACAATTCCGCAGCTGCGATTGGTGCTACAAGAGAAATGGGCCGCAATGCCTCAACAGCTCCTTAACAACCTCATCTTCAACATGGACAGATGTTGTAAATCCTGCAACGCAGTCAGGGGTGATCATATCCCCTACTAAAGACTGGATTTTTCTTGGCAGCCGCTTGTCACATAGACGTTTCTGTCTTCTGTCCAGTTGTGCTCGAAGCTACCTTTTCAATAAAGTGCCTTTGTATCCTTTGGATTCCTTGTTTGGATGGTTTTGCTCACTTGTCCCATATTCTTACATCTTGGGGATCTTATGGTATGATTTGAGTTGATGTGGAGCACTTCTGCACGACATTACATTAAAAAAACCGTCTCGTCCTTAATTTTTGCACGCCAGTGTATAAATAAGCCTCCCCTTACTAATACTAAAGCTAGGACATTCTGCAGACACTATTCATCTAATTACCAACATGTTAAAAACGGAATGTGCTAAAGTCGATAAGTACTTAGCCAATATAGTTGTAGATAATGCTAAAATGCAAACTTCCCAAAGAAGGAAAGAAGATATGCATTGGGCAGGAGTACACAATATTCTGACTACAAGTATCGATAATGAACATCCTGACAACATATATGTCGGAAGTACAAAAAGAAGAATTAAAACATGCTTAAATGAACATAAAAAAATTGGAAATAAGGTGAGGTTAAAACTGCCTTGATTAAACATTGTTTGAAATCCAATTCCCACAGAGTGGAATGACGTCAAATTATTGGCATCACATAATACTCATGAAAAGATTTTAACATCTGAAGCTATGTTAATTGAGAAGACTAAAACTATTAACTGTAATGAACAGCCTTCATTCAGTTCTACAGCCCTATGCATGATGATATTTAATAGAAAAAGAAAATGAATTTGAAAGAAATAAGAATGAACAACATATAAAAAACAGCAATAATAATAATAATAATAAACAGATACAGCAGAATATTGAAACAGAAACACCACAAGTTCATGACCTGACAGGTGCTTCTGGGGAGGGGACTTTGCGTGTACGGCTGCTAGTGGAGAAAGGGCTAAATATAAATCGTAGATTGACGGCATTACACCACCGTTGATAATGGGTGCCCTTAATGTGACCCGAAACATGTTCGGAGTGGTGTGGAGTGTGAATAGCTCGTCATGAATTCAGCTTAATATGTTTTTAATAATCTTGTGTTTATAAGCTCATCTGTTTTTAATCGTCTGTAGTTACAAATGCGAATTCGCTTTGAGTGGTATGAGATGCAGGTGGCCTATCATGAATTGAACTAGTGTGTTTTAACAACCTTGCATATACAGGTACCATCTGTTTTTAATTATCCGCAGTCATGATGCATATTCACCTTTTTTATTCTCTTCCAACAACAGGGTTCCCACTCAAAAGTAGAAAAAAATTCCCTGACTTTTCCAGGTTTTCCAGGTGGTCCTGAGAGTTTTTCCAGAGCGGCAAATCAAATCACATTGCGACAAATTTTTGCATTTCCTTACATTCTTGCGTTCCTTACGAAAGCATACATTTGTTAATTCTTTAAATAACTGTCCTTTATACAATTACCTGCTTTTTTTATAACAATTAAATGCATGAGGCATATTATTTTTGGTACTATTATTTATTTTTTGGTACCGTTGGTTCAAATATTCTTTAAAACATGTAAACCATGTATTTACATGTTTTAAAGAATATTTGAACAAAGACTTAATTTAAATTCTACATATAATGAAATATTTCAGTCGATTAGGTGAAATTATACAACTGATTTATCTGTATTTTAAGTGCACACAAGTATATAAATAACATTTTAAACGACTCATAACATTTAGAGTTCCAGTTAGGTTTAAAAATGCAAGCTGGGGGAATTGTGACCTGAAGAGAATAAATTGCCCTTAAATGATACAATGCTGAAGCTTTAAATCCTTTAAGTGCTTATTTTACATAAATATTAAACAACACAGAAACGTCTGCTGAAATTGAAGTCTAATGGGAATGATAAAATGGTGAGTGTCTGACAGAGTCTCTTAACATTTTGTTAGAGCTGTTCTATCAAATCGATCTACCAATTTGTATTTTCTATTGGAATTTACTTAGAATCTTTAAAGACAAAGCAAAGTAAAACAGTTATTAAAAAATAAAAAAAAAAGAAGAAAGAGAGAACAGAAATCGTGACAGCATTTCTGCGTCTGAGGAAAAACGTGTGCCAGTACCATCCCAACAATTTCTAGCAATCAGGAAAAATACTGCTGTCATTTAAAAATCAAAATTGTAATTATTTTAGCTAACGTTAGTTCTTGCACTTGGCAATGAGAAAATCGAATCTATGCTATTTCAGAGGGGCCAACCTCTAGCAGAACACATCAGTAATCAATAGGGGATTTTACAGTAATGTTTCAGTAATCGAACACAAACTTTCAGTAATGTAACACACCATTTTTTTTTCAAAGTTAAGGACAATATTATAGTATTACTGTGTAACCTGTAATACTTGTATGAGGTGCCTATCGGTAATCACCATACGAAGCCTCATCGCTAATGCGTGGAATGGGTATTTCATGAGAAATTAATGCGTGAAATGTGTAATAACTTTATATGTTTACACTATCCTCACAAAAAAATATGAAATTAAATTATCAATATTGTACTTACCTCATGTCATTGCTGACATAAAAACTCCCTTGTTGCTTGTTTTGCAGTGGTATATTCTTTTTCAGAAAACTTTTTATAACACAGCTCACCTGAGGAAAATGCTTTACTTTTCTTTATAAGAAGGGCACTTAATGATTTGGTGCTCATTGTTGGGCAGAAGTATGCGAGGTTTTTCCTTACTATACTAAATATTCTCTACGTAGAGGAATTGCTGTGAGGGATAGTCAATATTGCCAACATTAGTTTAGGCAATGCAGAATACTTGGGAAGGCCAAATGAATCCTTTATCTTAGATATTTCATTCCATGCCACATCTGCTCAAGGATATCCAGCTTCATCAATATCAGAGTCTGGGAACATAGCATGAAAGAAGCGACCAGCATGATCACAGATTGCTATAGGCAGGTTATGCTTCCACAACGATTGCAGTAAACAGCAATTCAGCATTTATCACGCTATTTTCATTCTTTTTTGCAAAAAAATTTATCCAAAGGCTTTGATCGAGTCTTTAATTTTACACAATCCTGGTGTTTGTTTTGACTGGATATGCCTTTGGCAATCATCTCATCTCATCTCGCCCTACATGGGCTACTGATTACTCTCATATTAGAAGGCACGCAAGGAAACCTTTATTTCAGCATTTTTCATTTCCTTGCTCAAGATTTGGGAGAAAGATTTGGCTGTTCCTGGAGAAACCTCTTTGCATATTTATTTGTTTCAGAAACGATAATTCCAAGGATGAAATTGGTAAAAAACAAGTAAAAATATGCAATAGGTGCCACATCAGTTGCAGGAGCATGTTTGGGCCCCTGCATTTCATGACAATCAAAAGGATGCTGAGGTTGTTCATCACTTCCCTCGATTACATCCTCCCATTCACTTTCAGAACTTTCATGATCTAAAGATTCACTATGAAGATCTTCACCTTCTGAAGAAGATATGGTGTGTGTGGCACTGTGGCTAGTTTTCTGGCTTGATGTTGCTTGGCCAATATCACTCTCAGATGATTCAAAATCATCACCATCACTTGGCAAACTTTCACTCTCACTACAAGCCATTTCAAATAACCTTAGAAAGAAATTTCACACAGTAGGAAAAAGCATGTGTGCTAGTCTGAGGAACAAGCTGTCAATAAAGTCATCCTCTGCTAACACGAGTTTGGAAAAAGAGGGGGATTCGTAATTCACGGAGTTTTGCGATTGTGTCTGTTTGTTTAGGAAAAAGAAATGAATAATGTGAAGAGCTTCTAGTAATAAAACACCGCACTTCGTTCTCCCGCGCGGCGAAAGTCCTCAAGAAATATAAACATCCGTCATCGCGGGACCGACCACGCGTTGCGATGAGTTGATCGTTATTGCACTACGAACGGGGCTCCAAAAAGTGATTTCCGACAGTACGACGTCTTATAATACACCAACAATTCTAAGTGAACAGCCCTGCCTCAACTGCAGTAGGAAACGTTTTGGCTAAAGTAACCTTTCTCCCGTCACATGGAGAAATTGCGTGGGGAACCGATAGCAAGCGCAAACTCTTTTACGATGACACTTACGGCATATTACCCGTAATTTTCGTCGTATTATCCGCAGACCGCTAAATTCACAAAAAAAAAAAAATCCTTCGTATAATCCGCAGACTGTGACATTTAGAGAAAAAAATCGCCGTATAATCCGCACATCATAGATGTTGAATCAGAAGTGGAATTTCCGACAGAAAAGTCGGTCACATAAACACATCGCTCTTTCCACGTTCCAGAAACACATAGCAACCGAAAAATTGTTTTCAGCCGCCGCCGGGGAATTGATCCACGGATCTCTCGATATCTTACCGAGCGCGTTAGCTTTACACCACGGTGGCCAACAATCCACAGTGCTATGTGTATTTTTAAGTCAGCTGCTGACATCATAAATCCGTAAGATGGGCTCAGCTATTGAGACGTCTCCATCTGGTGGGTATTAACGGCACTGGCTATATATATTCTAGCAGTTAATTCCAAAGGGCGAGATCCAAGGTGAAAATCCTCCAAATACGTGGCGTCAGTAAATAAATAAATACGTCGCTCTTTCCACGTTCCAGAAACACATGAGTCCGAAGAAGTAAGAGAAAAAAAAAACTATTTTATTAAATGAAGAAATTCATTTTTAAAGGTTACTGTTTTATATTTTTATCTCCGAACAGATAAAGGGTGTGGCATCCATAGATCACACCGATGTAGCTCCAGAGTATTGCATTACACTGCCAATGACAAAAGGCTGATACAGAATAAGTCGTAGAAATACCGTATGTACTCGCGTATAAGGCGAAAATTTTTGGAGGAATTCCTGCTTTCAGAGTTGAGAGATCGTCTTATACGTGGGCCAATAAAAAACTTCCGTGAATTCTCCCGCGGAATTTACCAACGGATTTGTTTACGTTTTAGATCGCGACACAGAGGCTTTCCGTATGTTGCTGCACGATTGTGTTCTGACCTCAAAACTATCGCGCAGTGACATGATCATATCCTCAATTCTGTCCACCACTTCAAGTTTAAATTCGGCAGTGTAACTGAAACGTTTCCTTTTCAGAGACATCATGATTAGCAATGAAGGAAAACAGCAGCAGCGACGTTCGCCAAAACAACGAAAGCAAACTAGATACAAGGTCGCGCACATGAAATCCGAAAGGAGAAACGCATAGGTTCGTGCAGCAAGCGCTTTCTTTGGCTTTTTGCCAAAAACAGAGCCGGCACGACAGTCAGAGCTCTCCTCAACGATAACAAAATGACCCCTGCCGTCCCTCCCCACAACTATCCCGATCTTTCATTACGACATTCCTCCCCCTCCTCCCCGCTCCGTACAAACTCCTGAACTGAGGAAAATTCTTCCGAGGGAGTTCCTTTTCCAATTATTACACCTTTTCCTGCACAATCACGCTGCAGATTTTTTTAAATCGGAAGGATTATATATATATTTTTAAATTGGCGTGTTAACTGCATCGGTGTATAATCCGCAAAACCTATAATTTTAACTTTTTTAGCAGATAATCCACGGATTATACGACGAAAATTACGGTACCATTCTTCCGATAATATCGCTGTTTGACGATATGATTCATGGACATTCCATTTCAAAACGATATGATTGATAAATGATATGATCATTGAGACACCGAAATCCACAGTCTGATTCGGAAAATATGCGGATCAAAATCGAAGGCCGAGAAATGGGCAGCGTCGCACTAAAAGGGTTTAACAAAAAAGGGTACAAAATTGAGATTCTCCAAAACACACTGAATTCCGTAATTCTTCCAACCTGTCCGTAATTCCGTAATCTGACAGTCGAAACCGTAATAATTACGGACAATTCGTAATAGTTGGCACCTCTGCTATTTGCTTCTAAATAACGCAGCATAGGATATTTAGACATTGTGCTGTTCAATTTCATAACCAATAAACTGGCACACAGAGATCCTAATGCCATAACGGCAAAAAAAATTAAACCCAGGGATAAAGAAAAAATAATGGAAGAAACAAGTGGGGCAAAACTAACAGTTAATACGGAATACCATTTTGCCTGAGAGGCTACAATTCATATTAGTACTTCCAAAATCCGGAAGTCTTAAAATTGATTGGCTACGTTTGTGACGCAAACATTAGTACTGAACTTTTCTCGCAGGTCACAGTTCACTTCCACGCTACGTCAAATTACTTGTACGGGAAACAATTAGAGGAAGTTTTGTGTGCATGTGTGCTCATAAAATCCTCCTAACATTTTTTTGTCAACATAATTTATCATCCTGCGGCGAGTGGCATGTTTATACTTAACAATATCTTTACGAAGGGCAATACATTTGTGCGATGTTGATCAGGCAAAGTACGAGAAAGGTCTGGAGCCCACTCAGGTCATTTGCAGTAACTCCCCACAAATAACGTCATCCAAAACGGAGACAGAGGCTTTAGCGCCTGCACTGACAAACCTGAAACCAATAGAGCACGCACGGCAAAGATTTTCATCAGTAGTAACTAGGTAGATTTTTTTTTTTTTTCCGGCAATGTGAGGGTAAATATGTGAAATGAATAATTTATGCAAATCTTGTGAGGTGCAGCAACGCAAGAAGAAGAATTTACGATTACAAGAAAATTTCTACCCCGTCTAACTTTTGTTCTCGCAATTTTTTTTTTTTTTTTTTTCCTATGTATAAGCTGAAACCTTGGGAAAAATTACGAGAGAATGATGAATTTTATATTTCTTATTCTAAATAACGGAGATATTTGCGTTTTTACGGAAAACGGTTCTACTATGCACAAAAATTCAAAAAATAATATCTTCTAATCTATCAGAAACAAAAAAAATTGAAACTTCCAGGGGTTTTTTTATAACTTGGAGGCAGCTACCCGTAAAAAAAAAAAAAAATTGCACGAATCGGAGATGTGTTGGTGGAAAATTATTTCAATACCTGACGATTTTGCGTGGAATGACCCAGATGTGAAAATCTATGGTTCCGGGCGTCGGACTACCCTATTTTTTGCAACCAGCCAGCTCTTGCAGTAATTGGAATATCGTCTTAAAATAGCTATAAATAAATTTCTTCATGCATTATGAAATAGAAATATGACAGAATAAAAAAAAATCTCTTTCCGGCCGTAAAACCGGAAGACAACGAATCTAGAAAACGGCAGTGAAATCTGGGAAATATGGTAGGTATGCAATAGTACCAGCTTCATTGCATGGTATTTTTCATATATTTTTTGTCAAAATACTCGTAAGTACTATGAAAAAAATAAATCTTTCCCCCTCTTTGAAGAATCTTCCTATTTCATAATATTTTCCCTGTTCTAACATTTGAAGGTACATACTTTCCCAACTATACCAATTCTGCTACAGAATTACGAAAGCGAAGCTTTAGTTCGTAACTTATACGAACCTTTTTCAAAATAAATTAGGTGCCCTCAATTTGCAACATTCATCCACACTGCTGTTGAAGGGGAAGGGGGGGATTTATTAGGATGACCAACATCCGGCAAAATAAAATGTTTTTGTACGGTTTGATAAAAGACACGTAGAACATGCAAAAGGGGAAAAAAAAAAAAGCTCAACTTCTAAAGTTTCCAATGATTTCGGCGAAATTTAAAATGGAACGTTATTTTCATATATCTTGCCCACTGTAAAAATTTCAGTCGGTTATTTAAAAAATTGAGGAAATAGCTTCTTCATAATTTTTTTCCCAGTCTACGCAGAGAACCGGGGCACCTACTCAGGAACAAATGACTGCCTCTCTTCGCGAACGCCAGCAGATAAGAGCCTGCGAAATGGGTGTGTGATTAATGGCTTTCTTTCACGCTTTGCTTTGATGTGTATGTTTGTTCGGTTGTAGTTTAGATCATCTGGAGACGGGGAAACCGCAAAGAGACGCACTCCCCTGCACAGCTGCACTTTAATCGGTGGGTGGGTTACGGAGTTGCCTCGAAGGATAAAACAACTCGGAATTATTTTAAAACTTAGCAATACAGAAATATATTTTACAAAAGTCTGAAACAAAATATTTTTCTGGCAAAATAAAAATTCCCTGCCTTTATAGTTCCCTGATAAAAAATTCCCTGATTTTTACGGAAAAACACAATTTTCCCTGAGTTTTCCCTGATTTTTGGAACAATTTTCAAATTCCCTGAGAATTCCCGGTTTTCCCGGTTTTCCAGGTTGCGTGGGAACCCTGAACAAGTTTTAAGGTATATTTTATAGCAAAGATGGATGAGTTTTCCTATCTAGTGTTGTAATAAGCTTCTACTATTTGCTGCCATGTTTGTTCAATGTACCATTATGTGATGTAAGGAACCTTGCTATACAGAAGAACTGATATTTTCTAGATCCAGCCCAGAATCAAAATAACACAAGTTTCTGGTGAGTCATTGAAAAATGGTACAAAGTAACCTTATTTGGCATACTTGCAATTAAAATTATTGCACTGAACTTGTGGATTTACAGGCTGATTACCAAATCATTGCATATTGCTAGAATTTTTAACTGTATTGTATGTATCTGATATTTGAAATTGCATTATGTGTCATTGAAAATACAAACCTATTTCTTTTTGTATATATAGTTTTAACAACTCATTCATATTCAGTATCAATAACATGAGAAACAGTAATTATAAGCAAATGCACACTGTGCTTTATATAATACTGTATTATTACACTCTTTGAGAGAGAATTATTTTTCATGCAGTTGCAAGACAAAAGCCATGCTACGTTCCATTTTGGCTTCAGGAATTGTAAAAAACTATAAATGCAAGCAAGAACTCAGATTTAAATGCCTGGGTTTAAAAGACAACTAATCTGTGCCAAAAAAAAAAAAAAAAAAAAAAAAAAACTTTTGCACATACAAAAAAAAAATCCACAATATTAAAAAATACACTTTTTTTTTTACCAAGATGATATAAACAGAGCTACTGCTGGTAAAAACAAAATGGTAACTAAAAAGAAAGATAAAAAGCAGAAAAGGTATATTCTTGATGCATAGGCTGTGAAGAAAGAATTGAGGAAGAGACTACAAAGGAAGTTGCATCAAATGATATCAAAGCAGGAAAACCACATGCTGGCAGGATTTAAAGCAGATGGTACTGTGTATAAATTAATGTACAGGTATGTTGTAGTAGCAGAAGGAGAAATGGATGACAATGGAAAAGTAAAAGTGATGAATTTGAAGACTGTTAATGATAGTGAAAAATCATTCCGAGCTGATGATGAGAACATTTCCTACGTCTATTATAACCAAATATTTCAAATTTTACCTAAACATAAATTTAAATTGCAGTGTAGTCATCTGTACTACGAGTTTCCATACAACGTGTATATCAGCAAGCTTAAGATTCTTTTATGTAAGATATCTATTAATTGACAAATAAACAACGAACTAAAGGTTAAGAGTGTTTTTTTTTTTATTTAAAATACCTAATCCAGTGGTCTATTTCCAAGGGAACAAAGTTGTCCACTCTGTTACACAAATGTCAACTCTGTTACAGGAGGTTGTTTTGGCATTCCAGGGTAAAACAGCTGAAATACTGTGAATTAAAAGTGTTAACCTTTTTTAGGATCTATATCACTTGTTTCAAACATAAGAAGCATGGTTATGTAAATTGAACACATAACAATAAAATTAACTTTTTCCTTGTTTTATGCCAAAATCTGCAACAAAGTGGATTATAATATCATAAAAAAGTATAATCCACACTTATGGTAAACTTTATTATGTATGATAAATATATATGTATTTGCATACATTTACAGCAAAAAAGTTTAAATTGAAATGAATTACCACAGAATAATCAAAAGTTATTCATGTAACAGAGTGGACAAAATCTTCCACTTCTCATTAGAAAACAAAGAAAATCCCTTACTATTACTTGATTGACAGAACTATATTTTATACACTGCTGGACAATTGCTAAGGACGGATCATAAACGGCTATATAGCGCATAAAAAAGTAAGTGTGGTTGCATGCCAAGTGAAATAAAATAATGTCAGAATGCCAGGACATTACAAGAAAGACAATTTATTGTGCTCTGAAATCCAGAAGACTTTGGAACGTGTTCAAGGGACAAACAGGCCATTTTGTGCAGAATACGTAAACGTGAAAAAAATGCAATTACCGTCCGCAGGCGTTCCGGCGTAAGATGTCAATACGGGATATGGCCACCATGGAGGGCGATGCAAGATTCCACACGTCGTGTCATGCTTTGCACAACATTATCAAGTAGCTGTTGGGGTAATTTATCCCATTCCTCTGTCGGTGCAATGATGAGGGTGTCCTTGTTTATTGGAGGGCATTGGCGACCAGCAAGACTCCTCCCCAAAACATCCCACACATTTTCAATGGGATTCAGATCTGGAGAACGTGCTGGCCATACGACGCGTTGAATAACCTCGCTCTCAAGACACTCCTGGACACCGACTGTTCGATGACATGTTGCGTTGTCGTCCCTGAAAATGAATCAATCACCGACAGCACCACGGAACATGCGAACATGAGGTAGCAGAACATCATTAATGTATCGTTGGACAGTCATAGTCCCAGTTGGAAGCACATAGAGGTACGTACGGCCATTGATCATGATGCCAGCCCATACCATGACACTACATGTCGGATATCGGTCCTTTTCCTGTATGTTTGCTGGACAATATGCAGTACCACTATTACGCCAGATCAGTTGTCGTCGACAATCAGACGATAGACTGTATCTACTCTCATCTGAGAAGAGGACAGCAGACCAGTCGTTATCAGTCCAATTGCGATGTTGATGGCACCATTGCAAACGGGCGGTACGGTGACGTCTGGACAATGGGATGCACACAACAGGACGGCGGGCATATAGTCCTCCTTCATGTAAACGTCTGGCGACAGTTTTTCTGGAGATCCGCTTGCCAGTAGCAGCCATAAACTGATTTTCTACCTCACTAGCTGTGCTGCGCCGGTGTCTTTTTGTTGATAGCACTATGTACCGATCTTCTGCAGGTGTCGTACTGCGAACACGACCTCCCCCGTGACGTTTGCTACACTCTCCATTTGTTTGAAATGATTTCCAAAGCCTTGAAACAACATTGTGGCTGACGTCGAACTCCCTGGCAACATCTGTTATTTTTCGCCCTTCTTCAATCTTGCCAATAATACGGCCACGCGTAGAATCATCTAGGTGATGTCGGGAAGACATACTGAAAATTGCAAGTTCGTCAATTGATTCTTTCTCTTTCAACTTTGCGTTTGAACAACAACGGTCAATACGCGTCAAATCCTTTATATCTCTTATCAGCGCTATGACGTCACGAACAAGTTCGGCAATCCAAAATTTGCATACGCACAACACGTCTTACTGTATCCCGCACTTATGCTAATTTCCACATTTTCCTGCCTTCCATTTTATGGTTGCTATCGTTGCTATTGTCATCCGTCCTTAGCAATTGTCCGGCAATGTACTATGATAAAGTACAAACTCTTGGTTATCATTTGAAGCATCAAGTTATTGTGTAAATATGATTTTCAAAATCTCAAATTTACACTTTTTAGCACGTCTTTTGTAAAAAAAGATTGTGCTTCTGTTATTGGTTTGTCCGTCCGTCCGTCTGTACCCACGGTATCTCTGCAACTATTAGTCCGATTTGAAAAATTCTTTTTGCATTGGGAAGCTTGAAATATGCAAATCATGATCCTTTATTTCGTTTTTTTTTTTTTACGATGTACAATTTTGGCAGTAGAGGGCGTAAATGCAGATGATGTCAAATTCAAAAATACGTTTTATTCCACATATTTGCTTCTAAACATCTGATTGAAATTTTTTTTTTATCTTTCGATTTCATTTATATCGAAGAGTATTTTAGATATAGTTACTTTTTCAAATTACGCATAGATTTTCCGCTAGAGGGCGTAAAAGTAAATTACATTTTCCCGAATAACTCTTCTTCTAAAACTCCGATTTGAAAATTTTTTTCTTCAGCGGATACATCTCCTGATGGAAAATCTTTTGCATATAATTTCAAATTTTTGGTAAAGAACACTTCGGCCATTACGGGGCGTAAGTGTTAATTTTTGTTTCTGGTGTATTTGCCATAAAATCGGAGCTTCTAAAATATCGATTGAAAAAATTCTTTCGTGGACTGATGCCACTCACATCGATAAACTTTTTCAGAATATTTTTTCTTAAAATATTGCACAGTTTCTCCGCCAGGGGGCGTAGATGTACATCTTATTTTTGTCAATATCTCTACTTCTAGGAGTCCGATTTGAAAAATTCCTTCTTTGTTGGATAGTGTTTTCCGTGTGATATGTTTTTCATATGATTTTAAAATTTTCAAATAATTGATAGACTTTCCGCTAGGGGGCGTAGCGGTAAATTGCGTTTCCCCCTATATCTGTGCTTCTAAATCTCTGATTGGAAAAATTCTTTCTGCACCTGATACAGCTCCTGATGGGAAACCGTTTGCACATAATTTCTAATTTTTGTAAAAAAATAATTTGGCCACCAGGGGGCGTAAATCTTAATTTCCGCTTCTGTTGTATTTGCAGCAAAATATGAGCTTCTAAATTCTCGATTGAAAAAAACGTCGTTTGTTGACCGATACTAATCATGTCGACAAATCTTTTAAAAACATTTCCTTCTTAAAATAGTGCATAGTTTCTACGCCAGGGGGCGTAGATGTATATCTTATTTTTGTCAATATCTCTATTTCTAGGAGTCCGATTTGAAAAATTCTTTCTTTGTTGGATAGTGTTTCTAGTGTGACATGTGGTTCATATAATTTCAAAATTTTCAAGTACTTCATAGACTTTCCGCTAGGGCGTAAATGTAAATTGTGTTTCCCCTTATATCTCTGCTTCTAAATCTCCCATTTAAAAAATTCTTTCAGCACCGCATACATCTCCTGATGGGAAATCGTTTGCACATATTTTCTAATTTTTGTAAGAAATGGTTTGGCCACCAGGTGGCGTAAGTCTTAATTTCCGCTTCTGTTGTATTTGCAGCAAAACATGAGCTTCTAAAATCTCGATTGAAAAAAAAAGTCGTTTGTTGACCGATACTACTCATATCAACAAACCTTATAGGAAACTTTTCTTCTTGAAAAAATGCATGGTTTCTACGCCAAGGGGCGTAGACGTATATCTTATTTTTGTGAATATCTCTACTTCTAAGAGTCTGATTTGAAAAATTCCTTCTTTGTTGGATAGTGTTTCCGATGCGAAATGTTTTTCCTATAAATTCAAAATTTTCAAGTAAATCATAGACTTTCCGCTAGGGGGCACAAAGGTAAATTGCGTTTTCGGCGTTATTTCTGCCCCGAAAGATCTGATTTGAAAAATTCTTTCTGTATCGCATTCGAGACCTGATGAAAAATATTTTTCACATAATTTCTAATGTTTGGTAAAGAATGGTTTAGCCGCCAGGGGTCATAAGTGTTAATTTCTGCTTGTGAAGTATTTGTTGCAAAATCTGGGCTCCTGAAAACTCGACTATATTTTTTTTTCTTGGACCGATACCGCTTATATGGATAAACCTTTTGAGAATACTTTCTTCCTAAAATAATGCATGGATTTCCCACCAGGGGACGTAAAGTCACATCTTATTTTTGTCAATATCTCTGTTTTTAAGAGTTCATAAGCTCACGATTTCGTTTACAGCAATATCTGAGGGATTAAAAACCCTGATTGAAAATCTTTCTTTGGTCAGATCTATTGTTTTCCATACCGGTTCCATTGACTTTGAATAGCTTTGATAAATTTAATTTGCGTCAGAACGGATTCAAAAGACGTGCTTATTACACCCGAAAATTCGGTGTCATCTTTTCTTGTTTTTTTTTTGGAATGATCCATAACTCTTGCAATGCAGGTTTATCTTCAGTAGTTAATTTTGCCATGTGACACCCAAAAACGTTTTGATGAATTGTGATGTATATATGTATACTACATGTACAACTTGCTCCAACAATGATACAGTTTCTTTGGATGCAGTTCTGCAAACTTTAAGAAGCCAATTTTTTCCCCTGTATATGCAGTCTTAAACTATTTGAGAATATCTTTCAGATTGTTTATAAAGAAATCCCCCCCCTCTTTTTTCTTTTTTTTTTTTTTGTAAATCTGTTTCTTTAGCTAGTACTGTAACAATCTTTTACCCCAGGCATTGGTCTGCCAACATAAATCACGGCAATAAAAATCTTGAACCAGATCAGCTGTCTCCTATTTTAAATATATTTCCCTGCTTTAAGGTTTGGAGTTCATAAAATTCCCGTTTCCTCTTAAGTCTTACTCTTTGCAAATGGGTTCACCTTTCTTGCCAAGAAATCTGAAATACTCAATTTTTCCTGCAAGCTTTTTTTTTTTTTTTTTTTTTTCTGATTGCAGGTTTAACAACTACCATTAGCAACTCAATGGGCTATAAGTAGTTGCCCGTCCCTAATTTAGGGCAACTGGCTCCAGGGAAAGGCAGTGGCGTAATACAAGTACAACATCCATGCCTCACCATGATTCGAACCCGGACCCCTTTCGGACGAATGATCAGAAGCCATAACTTAGACCACTGCACCACCGGTTGTTTTGAAAACTCCAACTTTTTGGTAGTACCGTAAGAATTTGGAGCTTTTAAGCTCTTCACTTTGTTTCATTTTAACATTGCTTTAAGCTCAGCAATAAATTTCTCCTTCCAGGTCAGATTCGGGAGTTTAGCATCAGGAAAAGATTAACATAACTTTCTCCTGTAAAAACCATGTAAATGTCGCAAATTTGCATAAAGGATGTTTTTGTTCATGTAGTCTTTTCTTTTTTACAGGAGTTAGCCAATTAACTGTAAAGTTACATTCAAAAATTGTATTGCACTTACAGAAGTTTCCTCACTTATTTCACCTTTACTACTACTATGGCTTAAGATAGTTTAAATATCAGCTTCAATGCCTGTGAATTTGAACTGATGAGGCTGTCATCAGTTCAAAGTTCACAGGCATATTTGGTCTTCAAAAGATTTTTTTTGTAACTTGTCAGAGACTTTTTTTTATGAATAGGAAGTTTAACCATCCACGATGAGGAACAGGATGTATATTCTTTTTCATATTATAGTGTCCCTTTTTTAAGAAGAGTTATAACAAAGGCCTTAAATCTGTGACATTTTAACACTTAAAGAGGGGGGAATTCAGCAACAGTCTTCCCTGAAAAATACCAGCACTATTTTTTTAAAAAAGAAACTACTTATTTGCATGCAGGATATCTTTGGTGTAATACCTTTCGAGACCAGAAGAGTAAACAAAAAGAAAACAGGATAACAGCTTAGATCATAACATATTAAAGACTCCCTGTAATAAGTTACAGAATGAAACCAAAAGTATGAGATGGCTGTAACTAACTCTTGTATTTGACTATTGAAAGTAAACAAAACAGTGATTAGGTAATGAAAGTAAAAGCAAACTGAAAACTAAACTTGCTATTGGTCATACCCCAAAATGTTTCTGGTTTAGAAGGGATAGCAGGGTTTGTATCGCATCCCATCAAAGCAGCAATACTCATGGAGGGAAAACTTGGTGCCAAAAATCACCAAAACCTTAGTAGAGAAATGAATGTTTTCACTAAAAATCTGGAAAAATCGGGGAACTTGTAATCCTGTACTATGAAGGAAAACAACAGCAGCAAAAACAATTTGCCACAAAAAAAAAAAACATTTTAATGATCTAGTCTTAGCATGGCTCTATCATTTTTACTTCCGTAGTCACCCCCCCCTCCACACACATACAATACCTGCAATGGAAAGATGTAATGAAATATATTAAAGATACATTTACTGCATCATATGGTGGCTAAACAACCTAGCATTTTATAAATGTATCAGGTTAAACTTGTTAATTAATTATCAGGTACTTGCAAAATGTCATTTCATCACTTTTGGATAATTCTTGGTTGAGATTCACTTCACTTAAATATTTTATAAATAATGATCCCACTGTGGTCATTTTCTCCAAAAAAAAAAAAATATATATAAGAACTTTCTAAGGACTTTTAAAGCACCCTACTAAAAAAATTTAAGGACCTTACAAACTGTGCACGCAAAAATAACATACAAGGATTAGAAGCTTGAAACCATATATACAAATATACTTTTACACGTGACAACTATACAAACTAAAAAAAGCTTGCAATATCGTTGCATATGATTCAAGTCTGTGGATGTAATAAATTGGAATTTATGCAATTTAAAAGATAGTTTTGCTGGTCAAATCAGTTTTCATATGAAAGAATAATCACATATGCCACAAAAAGAATGCAAATCATAAAACCGTAATTAAAGTTATAAGATCTAGATTTGGATATTGCACATAATTACTTCATGGCTTGAATTGTAAAACCAAAGTCAAAATTACAAAGTCACCGTGAGTCACTGACGACAGCACCTCCTTGTCCTGTGCTCCACCACAGGCTTTCTGCCGACATCACATGCAGTCATCATCAACCCAGCCAACCAGCAACAGAAGTTGTACGCATTACATTGTAACTTCAGCATTTCACACAGGCAGTTAGGAAAAAATAAGTACTTTTTCAGCACTTTGGGGAATTTCTGGCAAAAATTAAGGACAAAAATTTTAAGCACCCTAAAAAAATTAAGCACTTTTTAAGGACTTTTAATAATTTATTAGGGCCATGGAAACTCTGTAGTACACAAAAGTTTAACAATGCCACACAGTTGGTTTTTTTTCAAAATTTTAAAATTAGTTTTTTTTAAATATTCAATGTTACTTCCTGTGACCTTGAAAATGTCAACATAATTATTTTTTGTTTTTCAGCACATGATTTAAGAGCTCATATAAAATGCTATAAAAAGAAACAGATTTCAACCTTCTAATCCAATTAGTTAACAAGACACAACTACTCAAAGATTGTCCAGAGGTCACGATTTTCTCATTTTCAAGATCATGAAATTTGAAACCACGTGAGTGGACAGAGCTAAAATTTGAGATTTATGCATAAATCTACATACATGCCAAACAATCACCAAATTTCAAAAAAATCAAAAGGGGTCAAGTAGAAAATGGCCATCTCATTGGTTGATCTGACACGGAATGGCCCTATATATATATATATTTGTCAACTTGGGCATATCAAAATTCGAAAAAATTAATATATGTTTAATATATATATTTTTTTTTTAATTAATATATTTTTCTAACTAGGGCATATTGAAATTTGAAAAAAAAAAAAAAAAGATTTACGCTCCTGCCTAACGCGCGCGGGACGACGTGCAGAACAAATTTAAGTGCTGAACCTCTGACAACGACTCCAACGCTTTTGGTGCACAATTGCGCAAAATTTACGTTTTGTAGCAGGATGGCACAGGATATTTGCTTTGGCGCACAATGGCGCAGAATTTTTATCCCTGCACTTGTCATATCTTGGGAGAAATTTAAGTATCCCCTCCTCACAGAACTCTGCCACCTGTCCTTCAGCAGTCAGAAAATGGATAACTGATCCAACTTTGCATTAGGTGGGATTTTCAATGTGCATGTTCATTTTGAAAGATTGAAACTAACTACAAATGGATAATACACATCCGATAAGGTGCCATGAGAGATAGCCAACAGCGCACTGGGCCTGGATGACCTTGACTGAGCACAGGTAAGGAACATGCGCTGACACCATGGGCAAATGTTCTTTACTTTCTGAATAACTGACGTACATGTACAGAATAGAGACAGTTACCTGCTTTTTCACTGGCTTAATACGCTAGAATGACGGTTTCAGCTGTAATATAATAAATTAACATTACTAATTGCTGTTCTAGTACAATAAATTAGCATTACTAATTGCTATCATCTCTCAATCTATTGAAAATGAAGATACCTTGCTCTACATTTTTTACATGAAAATGTTCAAAATACAAAATCTGTGTGTGACACCACAAAGGCCTGCAACTACACCATTCCATGCAAAATGAAATTAATTACATATGAGGAATTTTATGATCTAGTCACGACTTTCTACCATTATGAAATGCTCTTAAATTATTTTTCTCCTTTAATTTTTAAGTGTATGCCCAAAATAGCATATATATAGGAAGATAAAAAAATTATAAAATTCCTTTGACCAATACATTGCACAAACCACCCAGTAGTTAAATATTTAACTAGAAAGTTATTTCATTTTAATACTCTTTGCAAAAAAGAAAAAAAAAAAAAAAAAAAACACCCAGAAAATTGTTATGTGCAATGTACATGTATAGGAAAGAAAATTATTGCAATTTCAGAGCAGTTGGGCCATTTATTTAGATAAAACAGCTACACGAGTGGAACAAGTCAGTATGTTGTAGCACCACCTCTGGCTAGGATACAAGTGGCACAGATCATGCAGTTCACGGACACTGTCCTGAGGTATAGCATGCCAGATGGTGTCCAAATTGTGGGCCAGTTCACTAACATTCCAGGATGGACTTAGGGGTCCCATCATTTCCCAAACATGTTCAATCGGTGAGAGGTCAGATGATCGGGCTAACCACGGAAGGGTGTCAGCATTACGGAGGCAGACCTTGGAGAGCCATGCCAGGCGAGGCCGGGAATTATCCTGTTGAAAAATTGCTCAGTGATGCTGCGACAGGTCATAGAATGCTGGCAATGTCATAGAATAGCAACACAACAGGTCATAGAATGCCATCCTCATACCATTGAGCCAAGAGGGTAGTACGGAGGACTACCAAGGGTATCCGGCTACCATAGGAAATGGCTCCCCAGACAGTCACTCCTAGTGTGCAAGCTGTGTGCCATTCCATGATAAAGACAGGATCTGTAAGCTGGCCGGCTCACCTCCAGACAAGTATGCGCTAGTCATTTGTGCCAAGTGCAAATCATGACTCATCACCAAAGACAACACACCACTGGACACTATCCCACATTGATCAGGCTGGACACCACTGCTACCAGTGCCTGGACAATGGTAGGTGGCGGAATTGCATCAAACATAGTCCCCTTACTGCAAGTCGTCTGGCAACAGTCTGGACAGCCACTTTTATACAGGCTGTAGATGATTCAACATGGCCACGGATGGTTGAGAGCAACGAATTCAATCTGTTCGTACGGCTCTCACAATCGCTCAATCCTTGTGTTCTGTCAGTGCACTCGGCTGTCCCGCTGGGTTATAATCTCCTCGGCCCATTGGCACCAACATCGTCCAATTGCTGCATCGCTTCGGCCCAAATGCCTGACTATACAGTGACTTGACCAATTGGCCTCTCTCGGCCCAATTATAATTGGTTCTTTCAAATGAAAGTGGCAATGAACAAATTTACGTGAATATGCTAAAACCAAAAATAATTGTCATGAGCATTTAGGCAAGCATCCCATCTCGACACTAGTGAATAGATGGCATGATCGAAGAACGAAGAGAATCATTTGAAATGATATTGCAACCCCGGTGGTGCAGTGGCCTACACGGTGGCCTCTGATCATTCGTCCGAAAGGGGTCCGGGTTCGAATCCCGGTCAGGCATGGATGTTGTGTTTGGCTTACGGCACTGGCTCTCTCCCTTCCCTGGAACCAGTGACCCTAAATTAGGGATGGGCAACTGCTCATAGCCCATTGAGTTGCTTATGGCGGTTGTTAAACCTCCAATAAAAAAAAAATTAAAAAAAAAACGATATCATGCAAGAGAACCACACTTTGCATTAACTTTCCAGGTCATTTTGACTTGACTGCCTGCCACAGATTTTCGAGCATTGCGCAGTATCATTCCTCATTCAATGTTGCTCTGTGTGGTAGCTAGTTCAGCAGTATTGGAACACAGTGATCAAAAAATAGAGTGAGCATCACTTTATCAGTACTGATGATGCTGCACAATTTGCAATTAGGGGGTGATGCTGGGTGCTTCCACTGCAAGCTTATGCGACAGGTGGCTGGGTTCAAACTGATGACACCACGTTTCATCACCAGCCGGAATTCTGTCAAGGAACTTTTCACCCTCCGCATACCACAGCAAGTTTTCACAGGACACGCTGATTCATTCAGCCTTGTGTTCTAGTGACAACAATTTGAAACCCACACCACACTCACGTTGCTGTACACTAAATGTTTATGAAGTATTGTGTGTACAGTTCCTGTGCTCCGTTCCAACCAGGGTATGAACTGGCTTTTGAAAACCTTTAGCATTTTAGCAAAAATCTCCAGAAACATTTTAGCATTTTGAAATTTCTTTTAGCATTTTAGCGAAAATCTCCAGAAACATTTTAGCATTTTGAAATTTCTTTTAGCATTTTTTATAAACAATTTAGCATTTATTTAGAAACATTTATTTAGAGACCAATAAAAACACTTGAGTTTAAAAAAAATTATTAAAATGTTTTAATAATCTAAAGCAACTTATGGGAATTTACTAGGAAATTTTTTCATTTATAGCAAATTTTCGGAGAAAACTCTTCTCCTTCTTCAGGCTCTCTTGTTGTTGTCACTTTTTGCTTGTCACTATCATGGTTACGGTTTACCTTGACGGTTTAGGTTATTTTTCAACAAATCCTGCCAGATGTTAGGCAGGGAAAATCCTTTGCAGTCATTGATGATGGAATTTTGATTTTTCTCTATCTCTATTCCTTCTTTCAGTTTTCTTTTTTGGAAATTGCTTTGGAAACTGATTACTTTAAGGGAATTCCAATCCATGCTGTGCCCAGTTTCTCTAACATGCCTATCTAATCCAGTCTTGTTGGAGCAATTTTTTATAGCTGCTTTATGCTCAGCTATACGAGTTTCTAGTCTGCGACCTGTTTCCCCTATGTAAGATAGTCCACAACTACAATTTACTTCATAAACTACTCCTTGCATTTTTAAAATATCTTCTTCTCTTTGAACTATTTTAGGGAAAAATTTTTTAACTTTGTTCTCTAAACTTGGAGCTAGCCTAATATTGTATTTTTTACTAATTCTCTTTAAAGCCTCAAATAAACCTTTGTGATAAGAAATTTTTCTAGTGAATTTTACTTCTTGCTTTTGTGGGTTCTTCGTACCATTAAAATTCAGAAGCTTCTCAATTTCTTCTTTAGGATAGTTATTTTCTGCAAGTATGACTTTAAGCTCTTCTTTATGTGCTTCTTTTTTATCTGCAGTAGAAACTATTTTATTAATTTTTCTAAAAACTGACTTGCTACATTTTTCTTAATAGAAACTGGATGATACGAATTGAAATCCAGTAGTCTTTTAGTATTCATTGGTTTTTTATACCAACTAGTGAGGAATTTTTCATCTTCATAATAGATAGTAATATCTAAGAAGTTTATTCTTCTTTCTTTTTGAAGTTCAATAGTGAACTTAAGGGAATCATCTAATTCATTGAATGAGTCTAGAATTCTTTCTGGAACAATTTCTGAGCTATCTATTATAAATAAGATGTCATCCATGTATCTGCTATATAAGCAGAAGTATGTAGGTTGTACTAGTATCTGTTCTTCTAGTTTTCCCACATAATAGTTAGCTAAGAGTGGGGAGAGTGGGGAGCCCATAGCTAGCCCCGATTTTTGAATGAAAAAAGTTTTCCCAAATTGAAAGTAGTTGTTCTGCAAAGAGAAAGTAAGCATTTCAAAAATTCCTACTAATATGTTTTTTTCCTTGTTGTGAAAAACTATTAGG
This sequence comes from Macrothele yani, assembly GCA_039090855.1. Lineage (NCBI taxonomy): Eukaryota > Metazoa > Arthropoda > Arachnida > Araneae > Macrothelidae > Macrothele > Macrothele yani. The sequence continues at coordinate 77,341,700 of CM077009.1, forward strand.
TCTGCCAAGTCTTCCGCTATAAAGTCTATAAGTTGATCTATATTAATGTGAGTATACATAGACACTATATCTAAACTACCCATAATAGGAGAATCTAATTTAGGAAGAAGTTCTAGTTTTTCTTTTAGCTGCATTGAGTTTTTAATCAAGTTAGGTGGCTCTTTTAAAAGATTCTGAAGGTGTGACTTTAAAAAATAGTTTAGATTTGAAAGAATAGAGTTTTTTGAGTCTATTATTGGTCTAATTGGTTGGTGTTCTTTATGCAGTTTGACTATTCCATATATTTGAGGTAATCTGAACTGTAATTTTGAGAATTGTTTATAGTTTTCTGGAAGCTGGTTTTTCTTTTTTGAAGTGAAATAAGCTTAGAGACTTTTTTAATCAAATCTGGTAGTGGGTTTTCTTTTACTTCTTCATACATAGGTTTTTTTAGTTCTTCTTCCATCTTTTCTAGATAATCTTTCTTATCCATAATAGTAATCAACTTACTTTTGTCTGTTTTCACAGCAACTATACTTTCATTTTTTCTGAAATCTTTAAGAGCTTTTAATTGACTATTATCAAAATTTTTTGAGGTTTCCTTACTTGCTTCTGGAATTTTGTAAGGCTATTGTAGTAATCTTTTCTGAGGAGGTCTGCTTTAATTTGGTCCTCTTTTCTAAAGTGCTGCAGATGCTTTCCAATTCAATTACCAATTTTTCTGGATTTATTTTTTCTTTGGATAGATTGAAATTACTTCCTTTATTTATCACTTGTAATAATTCTTGGCTAACTCCAGTAGCAGTGTTGTCCTTCACATGACTAAGAACTGCAGTTTTTTTGTTTTTACTTGAATAGTTTTTCTTCAAAAATTTTTCTTCTTTAAGGTTCAGCTTTTTAACAAATTTCTTATTTTTGTTTCTTACTCCAATTTTTAGCCAGTCATCCAATTCTGCTTTTACTGTATCCCTTAAGATTCCAGAAATTTTCTTTTCATTTTCTACTTTTACTTTTTTATAATAAGCAACATTTTTATATTTTGCTTCAATACTTCTTTTTAACGTTTTTTGCTCTATTTTTCTTATGAAGTTGGCTGAAAGTAAATCTTTAAATGGCTTTCTAAGTCTAAATGAATTTGGAATAAAGTTATTTACCTTGCAATTTTTCAGGAACTTGATTTGAGCTATGGATCTTTCCATCTTCAATGTAGCATGTTGAACTTTCTTTATTGTTTGCCAAGTATCTGACCCATACTCTGTTCTAATTCTTTGAATAAAGCTCATATTGAGAAATGGCTTCCTAGTTTAATTGAATTAATAATCTAAAGCAACTTATGGGAATTTACTAGGAATTTTTCTCATTTATAGCAAATTTTCGGAGAAAACTCTTCTCCTTCTTCAGGCTCTCTTGTTGTTGTCACTTTTTGCTTGTCACTATCATGGTTACGGTTTACCTTGACGGTTACGGTTAACCTTGACGGTTTAGGTTATTTTTCAACAAATCCTGCCAGATGTTAGGCAGGGAAAATCCTTTGCAGTCATTGATGATGGAATTTTGATTTTTCTCAATCTCTATTCCTTCTTTCAGTTTTCTTTTTTGGAAATTGCTTTGGAAACTGATTACTTTGCTTTAGATTATTAATTCAATTAAACTAGGAAGCCATTTCTCAATATGAGCTTTATTCAAAGAATTAGAACAGAGTATGGGTCAGATACTTGGCAAACAATAAAGAAAGTTCAACATGCTACATTGAAGATGGAAAGATCCATAGCTCAAATCAAGTTCCTGAAAAATTGCAAGGTAAATAACTTTATTCCAAATTCATTTAGACTTAGAAAACCATTTAAAGATTTACTTTCAGCCAACTTCATAAGAAAAATAGAGCAAAAAACGTTAAAAAGAAGTATTGAAGCAAAATATAAAAATGTTGCTTATTATAAAAAAGTAAAAGTAGAAAATGAAAAGAAAATTTCTGGAATCTTAAGGGATACAGTAAAAGCAGAATTGGATGACTGGCTAAAAATTGGAGTAAGAAACAAAAATAAGAAATTTGTTAAAAAGCTGAACCTTAAAGAAGAAAAATTTTTGAAGAAAAACTATTCAAGTAAAAACAAAAAAACTGCAGTTCTTAGTCATGTGAAGGACAACACTGCTACTGGAGTTAGCCAAGAATTATTACAAGTGATAAATAAAGGAAGTAATTTCAATCTATCCAAAGAAAAAATAAATCCAGAAAAATTGGTAATTGAATTGGAAAGCATCTGCAGCACTTTAGAAAAAGAGGACCAAATTAAAGCAGACCTCCTCAGAAAAGATTACTACAATAGCCTTACAAAATTCCAGAAGCAAGTAAGGAAACCTCAAAAAAATTTTGATAATAGTCAATTAAAAGCTCTTAAAGATTTCAGAAAAAATGAAAGTATAGTTGCTGTGAAAACAGACAAAAGTAAGTTGATTACTATTATGGATAAGAAAGATTATCTAGAAAAGATGGAAGAAGAACTAAAAAAACCTATGTATGAAGAAGTAAAAGAAAACCCACTACCAGATTTGATTAAAAAAGTCTCTAAGCTTATTTCACTTCAAAAAAAGAAAAACCAGCTTCCAGAAAACTATAAACAATTCTCAAAATTACAGTTCAGATTACCTCAAATATATGGAATAGTCAAACTGCATAAAGAACACCAACCAATTAGACCAATAATAGACTCAAAAAACTCTATTCTTTCAAATCTAAACTATTTTTTAAAGTCACACCTTCAGAATCTTTTAAAAGAGCCACCTAACTTGATTAAAAACTCAATGCAGCTAAAAGAAAAACTAGAACTTCTTCCTAAATTAGATTCTCCTATTATGGGTAGTTTAGATATAGTGTCTATGTATACTCACATTAATATAGATCAACTTATAGACTTTATAGCGGAAGACTTGGCAGACCTAATAGTTTTTCACAACAAGGAAAAAAACATATTAGTAGGAATTTTTGAAATGCTTACTTTCTCTTTGCAGAACAACTACTTTCAATTTGGGAAAACTTTTTTCATTCAAAAATCGGGGCTAGCTATGGGCTCCCACTCTCCCCACTCTTAGCTAACTATTATGTGGGAAAACTAGAAGAAAAGATACTAGTACAACCCACATACTTCTGCTTATATAGCAGATACATGGATGACATCTTATTTATAATAGATAGCTCAGAAATTGTTCCAGAAAGAATTCTAGACTCATTCAATGAATTAGATGATTCCCTTAAGTTCACTATTGAACTTCAAAAAGAAAGAAGAATAAACTTCTTAGATATTACTATCTATTATGAAGATGAAAAATTCCTCACTAGTTGGTATAAAAAACCAATGAATACTAAAAGACTACTGGATTTCAATTCGTATCATCCAGTTTCTATTAAGAAAAATGTAGCAAGTCAGTTTTTAGAAAAAATTAATAAAATAGTTTCTACTGCAGATAAAAAGAAGCACATAAAGAAGAGCTTAAAGTCATACTTGCAGAAAATAACTATCCTAAAGAAGAAATTGAGAAACTTCTGAATTTTAATGGTACGAAGAACCCACAAAAGCAAGAAGTAAAATTCACTAGAAAAATTTCTTATCACAAAGGTTTATTTGAGGCTTTAAAGAGAATTAGTAAAAATACAATATTAGGCTAGCTCCAAGTTTAGAGAACAAAGTTAAAAAATTTTTCCCTAAAATAGTTCAAAGAGAAGAAGATATTTTAAAAATGCAAGGAGTAGTTTATGAAGTAAATTGTAGTTGTGGACTATCTTACATAGGGGAAACAGGTCGCAGACTAGAAACTCGTATAGCTGAGCATAAAGCAGCTATAAAAAATTGCTCCAACAAGACTGGATTAGATAGGCATGTTAGAGAAACTGGGCACAGCATGGATTGGAATTCCCTTAAAGTAATCAGTTTCCAAAGCAATTTCCAAAAAGAAAACTGAAAGAAGGAATAGAGATAGAGAAAAATCAAAATTCCATCATCAATGACTGCAAAGGATTTTCCCTGCCTAACATCTGGCAGGATTTGTTGAAAAATAACCTAAACCGTCAAGGTAAACCGTAACCATGATAGTGACAAGCAAAAAGTGACAACAACAAGAGAGCCTGAAGAAGGAGAAGAGTTTTCTCAGAAAATTTGCTATAAATGAAAAAATTTCCTAGTAAATTCCCATAAGTTGCTTTAGATTATTAATTCAATTAAACTAGGAAGCCATTTCTCAATATGAGCTTTATTCAAAGAATATTAAAATGTTTTCATTAATTTACAATGCGACAATGTTTTTTGTTTAACCGTTTTTCATATGCAATTCTAAAATCCAATTCCTTGTAATTTGGCCCTTCTATGTTCTTAATATGTGTTTCACATTTTCTGTTGATAAACAATTTCTAATAAGAAAATTCCATACGAAAAACAGCGGAAATGTAAAGACAAAACAAAAGAAAAATAAATAAATAAAATCACTTTGCATGCAAACAATGAAAACCAAAAGCTTGACCCGTTCTGTAAATGTGAAACATTAAATTCTCATTTTCGCTCAGATGAGCAGCATACAAAAAAAGAAATGTGAAAAAGTACTTCGCAGATCTTTCAAAGTAACATAAACAACACACACAGAACTCCCGCTAGATGTGTTTGTTTATGTTACGGAGGGAAGCGTGAGAAAATGTATAATTACAGCTAGCGCACAAGCACAGTAATGACAAGCAGGAGGAAAACGTGGGAACACAACACGCGCAGATGTTCTTCACCAATCTTTGCAAACAAAACAGTATAAAAAAGAATGGAAGTCACTACTCTGTGCTTTAACTGAAAGAAAAGAAGACACAATTTATATATATCAGCCATGAGAACCGACCAACATTTTGTTAAGTCAGCAGGAAAATATGTGCGCACAGTGCTCGTAAGGTCTGGTAGAACTAAGTGGATGGTTGCAGTAGATTGAAATAAAATATTTTGATTGAGCAATCGAAATATTAAAAATTCCATAAAAAAAATTACCTCTATCTGCAAATCAGTAAAATTAAGCAGAAATCCGTAAAAGTTGGCATGTTACATACTTTAAAATTTGTACGTCTCACTTTTTCGAAATCCTTCAACATTTGCGGCAAAATAATTTAGGACACTAAACTACACATTTACCCTATGTAAACAAAAACAAAAAATAATTCAGATTTTAAACTACATTTGTGGAATTTATTCCAAAATTTATAAACATGGTGATGTTTTGAAATTTGTCTTCGTAGATTGATTGCTTGCGCGATTGATTGTCAAATGCGATTGCTCATCTTGGACACGCTGTTTTTGAACGTCGATCAAGCGTGACAAAGGAAAAAATTAATTTAACCAAAAGAATGAAAAAATAAATAAAGAGGGAAAAAAACTTACCTTCAGCAGTTGCAAGGATGTTTTTCTTTTCGGATTTCTGGCATAGCTCACACGAAATGTAAGGTTAACCGTTATGCCATCTTACTTTGGCCCACTTATAAAGTGAAATATTTGTATACATTTGGCCCACTTATAACTAAAGATTTTGATACCTCAGGTTTTTTAGCTGGCTGTTGTGCAGTAGTAACATTTTCAATATCGTTTTTTTTTTTTTTTGGAACTTATTCCTAATCACTTACCCATATTTAAACTACGAAAAAATGTTCAACACACACAAACAAAGCCACGTGAAAAAAGACTACCAAAAAGTGAACACGTGACAGAGAGATGGCCACGTTTGGCGACTAGGTAGTGCCAATTTTCAAAAACCCAAAGCAGGGAGAACGTAAGGAACAGCTTGATTTATGACATCATAGAAACTGGTTTGGCTACTAGTTTCTATGCATCATTTGACGTCACATGATGAAAGAGAAATTCCACCACGACGATATTTCGTATGCGCTCGATGGAATCGCAGAATTTTAATGGCGCTCACTAAGAAACAGCACTATTTAAATGTTTTCGCATTTATGCAAAAAGAAATATAAGCATTTTAGCAAAATTGCACCATTTTCGCAAAATGCGAAAAATGCGATCACAGTTTAAACCCTGGTTCCAACACAGTGCACAACTGTTGCACAGTTATTCGCTTATTCTCTTTAATGTGAGCATCAACCATTGCAATGTTTTCTTCTGTCATTTTCCTGGCCTCGCGACATCTGCCGTCGGCACACGTGTCTGTCGAAACATGTCTGCCCATCAAACGACGGAGCATTCCTCGCTGCATATGGCCTGCACTTGTCGACAGATGTCTGTAGGAGTTCTGCCCTGCATCGTGAAAAACTGAATCAATTCCCTCTGTGCACATTTGAAGGAATCCATTATTCACAACAACACAAATTTCCCTGAAGTACTGCACATTATGGTACTTTTAAACAGACTGACTGCTACAGAATGAAATGTGCTTATTAAATAGTGGCTCACCACAGCACACGGTTCCCATGTGCTGTGGTGAGCCACTATTTAGTCATTTGTCATTATTTTTTAATCATTTGCATATTCAGCCATGAGGTACTTGCATTCTGAGTTTCAATTACTTTCTTCGGGTGCTTAGTTTTGTTTTGTTTTCTTTTTTCCTTTTCAAAGTGTGTACTTGAATTCCTGTCTTTCACTTCATTTACTCCATAAAGTTAAGACATGTCTCAGCTAAACAATTTTGCATTAATAAGTCAAATTCCCAGTAAATTTAATCTCCCATTTAAATATTAGTTCTAATAAGTGCTGTGGATATATTTAAGGTTTGTTTAATACTTCATCAACCAGAAAACAATTCTATGTTGAGATTTTGGAGTTATCATAGAAATCAACAACACATTTTAAATTGCACACAAAATAATACAGATAATCCCAGACATTATATACATGAATCTTCAGAAGAGAAAGCATTCCCCAGAAATGAAAGAAAATAATTCTCCATCACTTAAATGCAATATGCCATTGCTGCATGCACTGTAATTAACATGAAAAACAACAATATAATACCTATTCAACAGAAGTGGCCGGCGATCCATTAAATCTTCAAGTCGTGGAAAACGCAGTTCAATGTCTAGTTCATCTGGAAAACAAAGTAAATCAATGATAAATTTCCTGTTCACTACGGGCAGTACACAACACAATTAACAATGCAAGACAAAGTCTAACGTTAGAAATACTCTAGAAACCAATCATTATTTGACATCAAAGCAAACTCATTTGTTGTATTACATAACCTTATATACAATGGGTAAATTAAACTTTTATGGGTCCACATAGACATAATTTCTAGAGAGAGGGGGGGGTATAGTGACATACATTAACTAAAATTTGAAGCAATGTACATAAATCATATGGTGTAATGTACATAAATCATATAATGTACATATAGTGACGTACATAAATGTACAATTTGAAGAATATATCTACATAATTGTTTTTTCTATTAAAAAAGTACAAATGAACTCTATTTCAAGATTTTTGCACTATATGGAACATCCAAAAAGGTAATGAAGGCTCAATTAAACAAATGCTAATGTTATACAAATATGTAACTTGCAACACCACTTACTAGTCAGGACTTGAAAAACTTCTTTATACTTGGCTGGATTTTGGCTTTTTTGGTCTGCCCTTTTTCTTTGCTATCTTCCTTTTAGGTGGAACTTTTCACCTCCCGTGGGTTTGCAGAATGCCTTACTTATGTATTGGCAAGCTTTTTGTCATATTTACTAATGGTGTTCCTAATTTTACACTCATTTTTATTTGTTCAGTTTTTTCTTGGGGTTTAAGGTTTGGGGAAATTATTTTTTAGGAAGCAGAGACTCAGATTCCCTTACTTGTATGGCTGGTTTACCATCTTTTCTTCCTCCAGTTTTTCTTACAGTTTTGGTTGTGGCGTAAATTTGCAAGAGGTTTCTTTGCTGCTCTACAGCATTTAATTTTTTGCTTTTGGAATGTTTTTGGTATTCAATAAATGCACTGAGACATGATTTTTGCACTTCATTCAATACATCAAGTTTTGTTGCTTTAGTATCATAACTCTTCAGCATGTTTTACACAAGATACAGCTTCACAATTGTGCACCTTCAAACTTGATCTGTCACAGATGATGATATCATCCATAATGTTAAACGAACTTTCAACAGTACCAGAAAATATACTTAACCCTTTTAGTGCGACACGGTCAATTCGTCGGCCTGCGCGTCTTTATGCTAAAAGTGCGGTGGGTCGAACGATCGGCCTTCGATTTTGATCAGAGTATTTTCCGAATCAGACGGCAGATATCAGTGTCGACGATCATATCATTTATCAATCATATTGTTTTGAAATGGAATCTCCATGAATCATATCGTCAAATAGCAATATTATCGAAAGAATCGTAATATGCCGTAAGTGAAATAGCTGCGCTTGCTATCAGCTTCCCATGCGCTTTCTCCGTGTGACGGGAGAAAGGCTACTTTAGCCAAAACGTTTCCTACTGCAGTTGAGGCAGGACTGTTCACGTGGCATTGTTGGTGAATTAAAAACATCGTACTGTCGGAAATCACTTTTTCGAGCCCCGTTCGAAGTGCAAAAACGCGCAACTTGTCGCAACGCGTGGTTCCGCGATGACGGGTGTTAATTTTTTTTTGTGGACTTTCACCGCACGGGAGAACGAAATGCAGGTTTATTAATAGAAGCTCTTCACATTATTCATTCCATTTTTCACAAACAAACAGACACAATCGCAAAACTCCGTGAATTACGAATCCCCCTCTTTTTCCAAACTCGTGTTAGCAGAGGATGACTTTATTGACAGCTTGTTCCTCAAACTAGCAGACGTGCTTTTTCCTACTGCATGAAATTTTTTTATAAGGTTATTTGAAATGGCTTGTTGTAGTGAGAGTGAAAGTTTGCCAAGTGATAGTGATGATTTTGAATCATCTGAGAGTGATATTGGCCAAGCAACATCAAGCCAGAAAACTAGCCACCGTGCCACGCACACGATATCTTCTTCCGAAAGTGAAGATCTTAATAGTGAATCTTCAGATCATGAAAGTTCTGAAAGTGAATGGTAGGATATAATAGAGGGAAGTGATGAACAACCTTAGCATCCTTTTGATTATAATGAAATGCAGGGGCCCAAACATGCTCCTGCAACTGATGCATATTTTACTTGTTTTTACCAATTTCATCCTTGCATATTTTTACTTGTTTACTATTGCATATTTTTACTTGTTTTTTACCAATTTCATCCTTGGAATTATCGTTTCTGAAACAAATAAGTATGCAAAGAGGTTTCTCCAGGAGCATCCAAATCTTTCTCCCAAATCTCGAGCTAGGAAATGGAAAAATGTTACAAATGCTGAAATAAAAGGTTTCCTTGCATGTCTTCTAAATATGGGAGTAAAACGAAGACCAACTATTGCTTCCTATTGGTACGCAAGTTCCTCACAGAATTTGCTATAGTTTCGACGAATGTTTTCAAGAGATCGTTTTCAAATGATTTTGAAATTCTTTCATCTCGTGGATAATAGCAACTTGGCAGCTCCTGTTGAACTGGCTATGATTCTTGCGCAAAAATTCAGCCGCTACTTGACCATGCAAACATGCTTTTTAGGCTTCATTACACTCCACATCAGTAGCTAAGTGTGGATGAAAGCCTAGTAGGAACAAAAAACCATACACAACTTATGCAGTACTTACCCAACAAACATCACCACCGTTGGGGTATCAAATTTTGGATGCTCTGTGGTTCAGTATCCAGCTACTGTTTATCTTTTTATGTACAGAGGAGCTAAAGACACCACTTCGAAAGCAGATATTCAAGAACATGGAATGGCATACTCTGTTGTAATGAGATTGTTGAAAATGGGAAACTTTCTGTCCAAAGGGTACCATGTTTTTATGGACAACTTTTTCACTGGCTAAAACACTATACAGTGCAGGGACATTTGTAACAGGAAGCATCTGGAAAATCAGAAAATTCCTACCAGCACCCTTTCATAGTAAATTTTTTATTGGTGAAGTGAAGTATTTCCGTATGGGTCCTATTCTTGCTGCTGCCTTCAAGGAAAGAAAATCGCAGAAGTTTCCTGTTCTGCTTTCGTCGACACATAGTACTGCTGGAAACACTACATGCACACGTATACGTCAAGGAATGAGTAAAAGTATAACTAAGCCATCAATTGTTCAACAGTACAACTCTTTCACGGGTGGAATTGACACCTCTGATATGATGGTGTATTGATATCTAGATGAAAGGCGTACAGTGAAATATTGGAAAAAGGTGTGCTTCAATGTTTTTTCCCTGTATGGTCCTGAATAGTTATATTTTGTACAAAGAAAACATTCCATCTAGCCAGAAACCCATGTCTAGATCCGATTTTATGATTCAGATTATAGAATCTCTGGCAGATGAGTGGCTCCAGGAAAAAGATAACCAAGCAGGAACTTCAGGCACTACAGAAACAACAGAACAAGAAAGCGGGAACTATCTCCGAAAACTTCCTGGAAAAAAGGAAAAAGACTTGTGTATGCAGCAAACGGTCTAAATATGACAAAGGAAAGAGGAAGAGGTCCCGCACAATATGTGCAAAGTGTGAAAAGGGCCTTCATGGGAAATGTTTCCCATTGCATAAGTGTAGCGCATAAGTATGTTTCAGTGTTGTCCTGTGCTGTGCTTTCCATAATATTAGCAGAACCATGAAACTCTGCCTTAGAAGAACATCAAACTGTGAGGGTATATTCAAAATTAAAGCGCTTATCATTATATTTCCTCCTTTTTCTTGCAAAGGATAGAATAGTTTTTGAAAATTTGTTTTGAATTTGCAATTTCTATTTTAAAAAATTTACTTCATGTAAAGTTACTTTTTTTTTTAAATTCAGTTATCTGAAATGTAAATTAATGTACATATAAATATTAAGAAAAATCTTATTAAAGTTCAGAAACAAAATTTTGCACAAAATATCAAAATTTATGGAAAGTACAGCATTTTTTCTTAAAGTATGCAATTTTTAAGAAACTGGCTTAGCATTTTTCGCATATGCACACACATTACGTGTAGCACTAAAAGGGTTAAACATGCTTTCACCAGCCTTGATATCATTTTTTAATGGGGACCACTGACATCTGAATCCAAAGTCATATCCTGCAGGGAAAAAAATTAAAGACCATCAGTTAACATCTATTCTGTAGTTTCTATTATTCTCCATTGAATTCATGGTTTCCATTTGGTCAACATCAGAATCAACTGACAGCATTTTCACCTCCTCTTGAAGTTTGTCAAGGCTTTCTGCAGAAATGACATTTGGCAATGACTCGGCCAAAAAATGGAAAGCTGCAAGTGTTGAAGTTTCTTTGCGTTGGGAAGGAGAAGGATGAAGTGCAGAGAGACTTGTAAGGGTTTTGTTTCAAAGTGGCAATTTTTTCTGAAGTGATTTAGTTGTAGCAATATATGCATCTCTAAGCTTTGTGTAAAAAGCTGACACCCATGAACACTTAGCTAATCTTGCACTTGTGACAAGGGGGCTATATGTACCCACAGACAAGTACTTGTTGCTCAACTGCTAACTCACATCATGCAAATCAAATTAGAAATTCATTCAAATTTGTGGGCACACATTCAACTCTGACAAAGGAAGCAACAAATTTTTTCAACAAGTCAAACATTTCCACATGTATGCAGTGAGTAATTGGTTTCTCATGTTGACAGAGCTTGGCAAATTTTTGTAACTTTGGAAGGATTTGCAAGTATAATCCACACATAACTTGCAGCTTAGTCCGGTGACGGAACAACTGAAGCAATATTTGGTTGAGCCTGTCCGATTGTGTTATTGACTGAGCCACACAGAACATCTGCAGGTGAGATTTTACGGATTCTATAGAGCACTTCTGAGCACAGGATACCTTGCACGACTTGTAAATGCTTTCAACTGTGTTTTTGTACTTCTTTTCTTTAGGGTCAAGGAAACTGTAAAAATATACTGTGAGAGCATTTTTCAGTCTATTTACATGCTCCACAAACCGGCAAAACCTGCAAAAAGCGAAATGGAACTGGCGTAAAAATTCTCAAAATCTTTTTACAATTCAGAGACTGCTGCATATCATTAAACAGTTGTCTTGTCTGGATTTCCCAACATCAACAAATATCATAATATTTGCACTTCTAAGGTAATAAACACCATCAAAGTGTGCATATTTATGTGCAATTCATTAATGATATATTATTAAAATAACCAATCACTTACCCGAAAGATCATGGTCACTTTTTTTCCTTTAACACTTCAAGCACGTCAATTACCATCATGCAATGTTGTTGGCCTTCAAAGGTTGAAAGACTCCTAGCCTATGAGATTCGTTCTTCCGGGCATGAAACATCGTATTTTTCTTTTTCCTTTTTTTTTTTTTTTTGTTATTTACTGGACAAAAAAACGCAGGTTTCTCTCTGCCATATGAAACGTAACCATAGCTTGTCATCTCCATAAAAACCGCACAAACATACACACAATACCACTCTTTCATACATTCAGTTAAAAACACTATGTACATAATTACACTATTTACATTCCTAGGCGGTTAAACCTTTGTCAACTGTGATTAAAAAAGTGCTCTATCCATTTTCAAACTCTGTGCTAACCCTACTGCAGGTGCCAACCTCATTCAGCCCATCATACACCATCCTCTAGCACTTTCAACAGGCATCTGTCATCATCAGGAGGCAGATGTGTCTCACCTGCCCACCACAGCTCAAGTGAGTAGAGCTATTGAGGTTCATGCCTCAGTCGCAATCTCTGCATCTCTGTGTCTCTGGCGCCATTTATTGTCATTGCTGCTCTCTTTTCTTTTTTTCCCTATTAGCTGTTGTTCAATTTTTATTAAGGCCTTCCATTGTTCTTTTTAGTTGCTAGGCTATTTAATGTTGCATAATCTTGATCTGTTTTTTTCAGTTAATACTGATTCTGCAATTCTCAACTGCCTTTCGTTTTTACAGCTCTTAATAATTTTAATATCTTCAAATTTTGGACATTGGTGATTTTCCAGACAGTATTGGGTTAATGCAGTCTTAGCTTCTTTTTATTCCAATTACTTATATGCTGGTTTAAACCAGCATATAAGTAATTGGAATGCCTTAACCCAATACTGTTTGGAAATTTTTAAATACTGTCTGCAAATTTTGGACATTGGTGATTTTTCAGACAGTATTGGGTTAATGCAGTCTTAGCTTCTTTTTTATTCCAATTACTTATATGCTGGTTTGAACTAGCATATAAGTAATTGGAATGCATTACCCCAATACTGTCTGGAAAATCACCAATGTCCAAAATTTGAAGATATTAAAATTATTAAGAGCTGTAAAAGCGAAAGGCAGTTGAGAATTGCAGAATCAGTATTAATTGAAAAAAACAGATCAAGATTATGCAACATTAATGAGCCTAGCAACTTAAACGAACAATGGAAGGCCTTAATAAAAATTTAACAACAGCTAATAGGGAAAAAAAGAAAAGAGAGCAGCAATGACAATATATGGCGCCAGAGACACAGAGATGCAGAGATTGCGACTGAGGCCTGAACCTCAATAGCTCTACTCACTTGAGCTGTGGTGGGCAGGTGAGACACATCTGCCTCCTGATGATGACAGATGCCTGTTGAAAGCGCTAGAGGATGGTGTATGATGGGCTGAATGAGGTTGGCACCTGCAGTAGGGTTAGCACAGAGTTTGAAAATGGATAGAGCACTTTTTTAATCACAGTTGACAAAGGTTTAACCGCCTAGGAATGTAAATAGTGTAATTATGTACATAGTGTTTTTAACTGAATGTATGAAAGAGTGGTATTGTGTGTATGTTTGTGCGGTTTTTATGGAGATGACAAGCTATGGTTACGTTTCATATGGCAGAGAGAAACCTGCGTTTTTTTGTCCAGTAAATAACAAAAAAAAAAAAAAAGGAAAAAGAAAAATACGATGTTTCATGCCCGGAAGAACGAATCTCATAGGCTAGGAGTCTTTCAACCTTTGAAGGCCAACAACATTGCATGATGGTAATTGACGTGCTTGAAGTGTTAAAGGAAAAAAGTGACCATGATCTTTCGGGTAAGTGATTGGTTATTTTAAAAATATATCATCAACAAATATATCCATACAAAACTGCTCAACCTCCAAAATAGAACCAAAATTGCTGAAAAAATATCTTTGAAATATTGTGAATGACGTGAACAGGATCATCTCCAATATCAAGCAAATGTGGGTTACTATAATCACCAAATCGCAACAATGTTTTTACCCCGATTTTACATCCCTCATTGTTGCACAGCTATCCATCAAACACAAAATAATGGAAGAGTGTTAAAAATTATTTTTTGCCAAAATTCCCTTGATTGCATTTGATGCATTTGCAGAATTTGCAAGATTTTCATCTGCACATCCTAAATGTGTTGTAATAACTTTTTTCAGTGTTTCATGATAAAACCTTATTATAACATTTTCAATTTTTACACAGCTGTTGCTTGTCGCTTCATCAACATTAATGGAAAAAAATCCACCACTGGAATGAGCAGAATATTGAAGTTCAGAAAGCATACCTTTTGCTAAACCATACATATTAATGTAAGTAGCACTAATTGCTGATAAGCTTAGCCTATTCAGTGCAGGTTTATCTTGTCCTAACCTTTGGGCAAAACCAACTACTTTTGGTGCAAGTGAAAAAGGCAGACAATGTTCACTTACAAAATCGGCTGTTATGGCTCTCAAATCAGTAGTTCTGTCACACATACTCTTGAATGCTGCTCTTTCAGTTGTTCTACGAAATGTTTGGGTAAATGAACGGGCTACCATAGCCTTTTGATGCTTTGGATCTTCGACCCAAAGAACTGTTTTACCATTGTTCCCATACAACAGTGTTTTTCCACACGACATACAATAACAATGTCCAAGTTATCCGATTTTGCAACACCATTCCAAATACCTGCATCCCTTTTTTTGTCAGCTTCTTTCAACCAATCTCATTTCCACTTATTTTTCAAACGAGCTTCCAGCTGCTTCAATTTCTCAGAGTTATCTTCTGTAATGAATTCCATTGTTGCAGTGTACTTAACGTCTTACGTCTCGCGCACGAGTAATAATAATAATAATAATAAAAAAAAACTCAAATAAAAAACTTACTTGCAAACACGTGTTGACGCAAGATGGCAAAACCAGACAATGCACAAATCCGTAATGTTCTCCTTTCAACACATTCTTGGAAGAGTAGTACTTCTTACTAGACTAGCCTAATAACAGCACTACAACTGCTGAGTTACAACACAATGCACAAGCGGTAAATAAAGAAATGGAATCCGAAATGGAAACACGTGCTGCACGTGCCAGTGAAGAGAAACTAATAGCTCCTCCTTCCAAACTCTCCTCAGCAGCACTTGTTAAAGCTCATAAGCTAAACAAATAGCTCCTCCTTCCGGACTCTTCTCAGAGGTACAAGCATCGCTGGGCGATGTAATCTCATGGGCTTCGCCAACTCGACAAGGCACAAGAGTCCAAAGAGAGCTAAAGGAATTACTGGGTGACGTCACACGTCTCGGCCCAGTGAGAGAGAACAGAACCACATCCAAATTCGTTCAAAGATTGTTATGCCACAAATGTGTACCAACAATCCCTCCTTGCCATGCGGTGAATTCACTTTACATTTCCCGTAAAAAAAAAAAATAATAAAGAATCTGAAATTTTTTGTTACGGCAGAGAGTTTGATGCAGACGTAGCGTGTCTGACAGAGCAACGGATGACGGAGTTTACGTCGTATGACGGAATACTTTTTTTTACCTATGTTATATAAATATAGATTTATTTTTTATTGAAAGTTTAACGACCATTGTGAGCTCAACAGGCTATAAGCAGTTGTCCGTCCCTAATTTAGGGTCACTGGATCCAGGGAAGGGACAGAGCCAGTGCCGTAAAACAAACACAACATTCATAACTTTTCAGGATTCAAACCTGGACCTATCTCAGACAAATGGTCATAAGCCAGCACTTAGACCACTGGGCTACTGGGGCGGCACCCATATTACAATGATGGGTTCCATTTCAACTCAGGCAGGGTCGTACCATCATGGTCTCAGATTTCTCTAAAAAAATTAAGGGGTGTTTCTTGACTGAAATAAGGAGAACCATATTTTTTTCTTTTGGCAAGAAAAGTTTTTCCCTTCGAGATAGAGGGCTTCAAATCATGCACCGTCAAACAAGTTCTCCAGAAAACAGTTATTTTTCCTAACTCCAGCGAGTCATTGCAGCGGAATTAAAAAGAATATTTTGTTCTGGTATTTTTTATTACATTGCGTGTATAACGTATAATATATGTATGATGCTAATATTTTTCACACATCACATGAATAAAATTTTCAAAAATCGCAAACTTCGTGAATTTTTAAAAAAATTGAATTTTTAGGAATTTTTTTTGACAGGTTCGGACGGAGTTTTTTGTGTACTCATTTTTCTTGTTAAAGACATACGAATGTGCACTTTATTTGCAATTTTTTATTTAGCTGTGAAACTGCTAGTTTTCGCGTTTCAGCAGCATTAAAAACAGCCGATTTTGAAAAGTCTCTAACTTTGCCAACGATTTTCTCAAAAACCCTGCTTTTTAAAATTCTGAAAATTAAATCACTGTTTTATTGTTAACTGGAGAATATCGATGTAAATTTTCATGTACCTAAAAACGCCCGTTT
Organism: Macrothele yani; assembly: GCA_039090855.1. Classification (NCBI taxonomy): domain Eukaryota; kingdom Metazoa; phylum Arthropoda; class Arachnida; order Araneae; family Macrothelidae; genus Macrothele; species Macrothele yani. Next base: position 77,358,346 of record CM077009.1, read on the forward strand.
CCGAGTTAGACACGTTTAAATTTGGTTTGAAAGCATACGATTTCCCGTCTTCTAAAAGTGCCATTTTGGAAAAATCTCAGGTGCAAAGTAATCTCTTCCCTGAATGAGAGCATTGGATCAGCTAGTCCTGGTTGAATTTGTCCACCTCACCCTTCTCCAAGCAATAACATGCCTAAAAAACGGTCTTGGAAAAAAAATAACAAATCTATATATATACAGTTACGAAAAAATTAATAGCAACTCTGGAAATTTCTGAAGTTTTTGGGTTTTCAGTGTTGCTACAAAAGTAAATATGCAGATAATACTCACAATATGTATATCATTTTAAAACACATTTCACGCAGAAGCCAACTCAGTTTACAGAATGGGAATATCTTTAACAGAACTCAAGTTATGACTAGAAATGTGCTGCAAAGGAAGCACACTTCATTATGTGAAATGTCATCGTTGTTGCTACAAACTGACGGAACTTGCTTGCTTGTAATTTTTTCGTACAGGCGTTATAAAGGGCAGACAATGTGCGTGAGGTTATTCCAGAAGTTTTTGTAGTGTGCGTAAGCAGTTTGTTTGCATTGGTGAGTGTGTAGTCATTACTCCTGTGGATTGCACTGCAAATCTGAAGTTTAAAGTGCATTTTGTTTATTCTGTGCAAACTGTGTTCCAGTTAAGGGAAGATTAGGTGATATTTCACCATGAAAAGCTTCGCGAATGGTGACTTTAAGTGAATTCGGCAAAAGCAATGCATAAATTCCCCGGATAACTGCTGTGCACAATAGTACAGCTGGACGGCAGCTGGCAAAGATCCATGATATGGGTGGAATTGAGAATGGCAGGCTTGGTAAATGTGGGCGAAAAATGAAAACAAGTCCGATAAGTAACAACGCGCTTAAACGGTTATGTTTGCAAAGCAGGTTCGTCTCGTCAATAGTTCTTGCCAAAGAATTACAGGAGAGCTGTGGTACTGTTGTTTGTCCTCGAACAGTGAGGAACAGGTTACTCTCTATGGGTCTCACGTCTCATAGGGCGGTAAAGAAGCCATTGCTAACCAATGCACAATGCAAGAAATGTTTAGAATGGGCAAAGAAACATAAGCAGTGGAACACTGATGGTGTTATCTAGTGATGAGACAAAATTGAGCATCGACGGTAACGACGTGGGGTGCCGAGTGTTTCGACCAAATAATGAGGAGTTGCATCCCTCTTGCACACTTAAGACAAGAAAGCATCCATGCAGTGTTGTGATTTGAGGATGTTTTGCTGAGGCTGGAGTGAGCAGAATCCATGTGTATGAGAGCACTGTTAATGCACAGGTGTACAAAAGTATTCTCCAGGACAAAATGGTGTCTGCAGGACGTGATTTGTTCAAGGGTCAGCCATACATCTTTCAGGACGATTCAGCCACATGCCACCGTGCAAGAATCATTAAAGCTTATGCGATGTCTTTAGGCAATGTTGTGCCTCTTCCTTGACCTGGGAATGCACCAGACTTGAACCCGATTGAGAATTTGTGGTGCATTCTGAAAAGAATAGTGCATGAACGTCACCACACAAATAAAGTGGAATTGATTAACGCAATTACTGACGTTTGGTACAACTGTATTTCATCCGATATGTTGCGTAAGTTGGTTGACTCCATGCCCAACAGGTGTGCAGCTGTTGTTAAATCAAAAGGTTACTCACCCAACAAAATATTAAGTACGTAATTGTATTTGAATATGAACATTACATGTTACTTTGCCGTGATTTCTGTTCCGCAGCACGTTTCTGTTCAAAACTTGAGTTCTGTTAAAGATATTCCCATTCTGTAAACTTATTTGGCTTCTGTATGAAATGTGCTTTAAAATGATATATCTATTGTGAGTATTATCTGCATATTTACTTTTGTAGCAACACTGAAAACTCAAAAACGTCAAAAATTTCTAGAGTTGCTATTAATTTTTCCGCAACTGTATATATAATTGAATGTTTGTTTGTTTGTTTGTTTGCTTGCTTGTATGTCAGCTACACAAATCTACAGTTTTCGATTTAGAACCATCAAATTTGGTATACTATTTCATCGTACTCTAAGTTAGACCGTAGATGGATTTTGGAAGGGGTCAGGGCCAGGGGTCAAGGGGGTCCCACACAAAATTTCTGTAAAATCTACAGTTTTCAATTTTTTTTTATTTTTATTGAAGGTTTAACGACCACAGTGAGCAACTGAATGGGCCCATTCCTAATTTAGGGTCACTGGTTCCAAGGAAGGGAGAGAACCAGTGCCATAAGACAAACACAACATCCATGCCTCACCAGGATTCGAACCCGGACCCATCACGGACGAATGATCAGAAGCCATCGCTTAGACCACTGCGCCACTGGGGCGGCATTTTCAATTTAGAACCACCAAATTTGGTATACTATCTCATGGTACCTTAACTTAAACCGTAAACAGTTTTGAGAACGGGTCGGGACCCTGGGTCGGTCGGAGCCCTGGGTCAAGGGGCCCATCCACAAAACTTTCGTAAGATCTACAGTTTTCAATTTAGAACCACCAGATTTGGTATACTATCTCATGGTACTTTAAACTACACTGTAGATGGTTTTTGGAAGGGGTTGGAGCCCAGGGTCGATCATAGCCCGGGATCAAAAAGGCCCCCACACAAAATTTCTGCAAAATCTACGGTTTTCACTTTGGTATACTATCTCATTGTACCCTAACTTAGACCATGGGCAGTTTTTGGAGACGGGTTGGAGCCCAGGGTCGGTCGGAGCCTGGGTTCAAGGGGCGCCCCATAGAAAATTTTCGTAAAATCTAGTTTTCAATTTAGAACTACCAAATTCGGTATACTATCTCTTGGTACCCTAACTTAGGCCGTAGATGGTTTTGGAAGGGGTCAGAAGCCCTGCAGGGAGGTCAAGAACATTAATCCTCAGTCACCGAGGCTACTCGACAAATTTGTGCTGTGTATGGGGATGATGCTATTGCTCCAAGGACAGCCTGCAAATGGTTTGTGCGGTACCGAGGTGGCAATTTTGACCTCAACGACTCTCCATGATCAGGTCATCCATCTCACTTTGATGAGGATCGTTTAAATCATCTCATCCACTTGGCTCTGCATCAAACCACGCGTGAATTGGCCACTGAGATGGACTGTGATCAGGCCAGAGTGGTGCTACACCTGGAACGTATGGGAAAGGTCCACAGAAATTGGGGTCTTGGATTCCTCACGCTCTCACCGAGGACAACAAGAATCAGCCATGTTGCCATATGTGGTTCTTGCTCGCCCATTATCACGAATGTTCTCAGAAACACAAACCCTTTCTGTCACATATTGTTACTGGAGATGAAAAGTGGTACCTGTACATGAATTTCAGGCAATGGAGGGAATGGTTAAGCCCAAACAAGACGCCTACACCACGTCCAAAACATGACCTTCATCCTGCGAAGAACATGCGTGTCTGCTGGGACATGGAAGACATTATTCACTAGGAAATGCTGCCGAGGAATCGGACCATCAACGCTGCACTCTATTGAGAGCAACTCCACCTTGTGGATGGAGCAATTCAGCAGAAACAACCACATCGGCGTCATGGTGTCCTTCTCCAACATGATAATGCACGCTGTCACAGTGCAAACATGACCAAAATGGCCATTCAGGACATGAAATGGGAGATCCTTCAACATCCGAACTATTCCCCAGATGTTGCCCCTTCTGACTATCACGCATTCCGATCTCTGTCGAAGGCACTCCGTGACAGAACGTTCAGCAATGATGTTGATCTCTAAAATTTCCTTGATGATTTCTTCGCAACAAAACCTGCAAGATTTTTCAAGAATGGCATAGCTGCAAACTAAATTTAATGAAAAATCAGAATACTGCCAAAAAAAAAAAAAAATCCAGTAGACTGCATAATAATCAGGAAGATTTTTCTGATATTAGTTTGTTATACAGGGTGATTCAAAAGTCCCTGAATTCTGATTTCAAATATTTCTACTGATGTATAACTATTTTTACATACTGTTATATTGACACTCATACTTACAGGTAATGAAAACCACTTTACAATAGATGCTGGAATTGCCCACCATTCTGTTGAAGACATAAATTCACCCGACGACACATGTTGGTGAACACTCTTTTCAGCGTGTTGGATGGTATGTCCCTCACAGCTGTAATGATGTTGTTCCGCAGGTCCTGTACCATCTTAGGGTTGTTGTGGTAAACTGTGTCTTTCAGATAGCCCCACAAATAAAAGTCTGGTGAGAGAGGCGGCCAAAGTTTTTTCGAGATTAATCAATCGTGGAAGAACTCACAGAGCATCTCCATTGTGACGTTTGATGTGAGGCACGTTGCTCCATCTTGTTGAAACCAACAGTAACGTTTGCGTTCTTCCAGCATCGCTACAAATTGATGGACGATGTCTGCATACACAGCGGAATTTACAGTTGTATAAAAAAAAAATGGCCCTACAATTCGCTGTCTAGACATGGCACACCACACTTCAACTTTCTGACAGTGAAGTCCAACCTCATGCAATGCGAGTGGATTCTTCGCAGCCCATAAGTGAGTGTTTTGGATATGTCACGACAAAAATGCTCTAGATCTAGGAGCCAGCCCCAAAATTTAGGCGCCAGGTGGAACAAAGTTTATAATGCATGAACAAAACATGTTTGGTTACGACGCTGGAACAAAAAGTGGTAAACCATATTTGTTGTCTTTTTTTTTTTTTTCTTGTTACCCAAACCACTTATTGCAAAATAAAGTTCCAATTTGCTTCATAGTTTTCTTTTTCCATTCTTTCGGTGGATGATCTCAAAAAAATTAAAATTTCAGATTTCAATTTTGTTAAAATACTATTTGTGGGTGTCATATTTTGTACATATTAATTCAAAGTAGCATTTTGTTTTCTTCATATAATCTGTAGACCATGAAATTTAAAAAAAAAAAAAAATCCTTCGTGAGATCTGCAAGGGCACATAATCCAAAGGCTGTGAAAAAAAAAATATCCCGCATATAATCCACAGCGACGTAAGATTTGTCGATCATGAAATTCTGAGAAAAACAATTTTTACCTTCACATAATCAGCGGCAGCATGGCTCAGACCATATTTCGAAAAAAAAAAGTCCATACCTCCCAACATTGGCAATAGCCTTGTTACTAATAACTAGTCTAAGTATTGTGTGGCATAGGCCTACATAGATTCTATTTTACGAAATGATCCATCTCTTTGTAAAAAACAAATATGCGCCTCAACTAAACGTTACAACAAACAAGGACTCTAACGAAAAGAAAAACTAAACATTACAACAAACAAAGACTCTAATGAAACAAACTAACATGTGCAAAACAAAAAGTTGATTCCCCAACAAGGACGTGATTGTGATATGTAAGTTTGAAACTTCCACCAGTAAAAATCAGTAAGATGTGTTCAGAATTCCATAATGCTCGACAGACAGGAGGAAATCCAAGCAAGTGAATGAGCAGTGCATGAACCTCCACTTACCATACGATCATACTGCCTCTAAAATTGCTGTTAAAGACAAGATGAGACCAAAGAAGGGGGGGGGGATGCTGAACATTTTAACTGGTAAAAATTCAAAACAGACAGCAAGAATGTGGACTACTGTCAGTTTGGCAAATACACATGCATGCCTCAGAAAACTTGAAAATTACATCCTCCTGGAATGGGAATCGAACGCGCAGCTCCCGATTTACGCTCAGGTATGTTACTGTTACACTAAAGATTAAAATTAGCGGTCGCCACTCGCCACGTGGCTACTGAATAAAATAAAATGTCCAGTAGAAAAAGTAACTTTAGTTGTCACGCTCGAAAATTTGCCGTTTTTCATTGCTGAAGAATTAATTTGCATTTTTAAAACACTCCTGTTATAGGAAATGCATTTTCGAATCATCCAACTCATGCGCCGTTAAAAACAGCCCTTTCCTCCGCACATAAGTGGGTACGATCTATTTATAGATTCACTCTTCAAGAACAGGGGCGGCTGTTTGTTTTTCCACTTAAGTTGGTGGACAAAGTAAACATATCAGGAATGGACACCTGTGGCTTTAGATGGAACTGTGGCATCACAACTAGTCTTCAGCAGCTCGTTTTTTAAAGTTTGGTTTCTCTAAAAATGCACGATTTTCCATTGCTTAGGCACTTCTTGCTTATCATTGAACAAAATGGGCAAGCATTTTCCCTTTTGTTTGCAAAAAGAAATCAAAGGTAGAAAATCGGGACTTCACTTTCCGCAGCCGCCGCCGCGCAGTCTTTCATTCCACGCAGAGTAGAGTTTCCTTTGCACGTGTGTAGTTGGCTATAAAAAAAAAACTTGTCTGCCCCTTAATACAGTAAAATTTTACTAAGGAATGGGTAAACACAAGTTTTTCAGCAAAATTATATATAAAAAATCAGACAGTGATAGTCATTTTACTGGTCACAGAAATTCCATCAGGGGTGGAATAAGTACCGATTTTGAAATTTAATTTAGCTTTTAAAAAGCGGAAAAAAAAAAACACTTTTCATGTGGATTGATTTTGAAGAACAGGCTGTCAGAAATAACAAAAACTGCACTTCACAAGAAAAAACTTTTAAAATACGAAGTTGTTCTTTTTAACTTTTACTGAAGCTATTAAAAACGAGAAACACAATCAGAAAAAATATAACATACGAATATAACCAGAAAGTGAAAAGAAAGTGCATCTTGGGGTAAAAAAAATTCGAAATTTAGAAAACTACGGAACATTTTCATCCGTGCTAAAACAATCATTTTCAGGCGATGAACGGCACGAAGGTGCTCAAATTATACCGAACAAATGTCGCAAACATCCAATAAACAGTCCCAAAAATGTTTGATAAATGTTAGAATTTTGAAAACATGAAAATAAACTTTGAACAAATGATTGAATAGCATTATTTCATAGATTTTTTTATTTCCGTAGTATATTTGACATTTCCAATATCCTGTAGCGATCGACAATTTCCGTAGTGACTATGGAGAATTCGTATCATTTGGAAGATCTGAGGTGGGCAAACAGGATGAAATGGCAAATCATTAAAATTCTACCAAAACAACGTTTTCTGAAGGAAAAAACTGACAACCAGATTTTTTATTTTCGTAGTATATTTGATGTTTCTTGTACTCCGCAGCAGTGGCGTAGCCAGAAATTTCTTGGAGGGGGGGGCATGGGTTTGGTTGATTGGTGAAAGATCCATATATACCACTTTAAATTCATACAAAATCTCCCCTCAAGGGGGAGGGGGGGATGAATTGACACGAGGACCACCCCCTTTGGCTACGCCTATGCAATAAGTTAAGAGAATGCAAACATTGTGAGCAATGTTCTGGATGACAAGACAATGCTCATGCAAAGAATGACTTTAGAAAATACAGCAAATTAAATAAAGTAAGCAAAAGTAAGTACTGCTTAAAAATTTTGACCCATCCACTGCCATCAATTTATGGTGGAAAGATTGAAAGATTTTATTTGTGAACATAGCGAGAGACCAAATAAAAATGATTAAATTATCTTTCCAATAAAAACTGTCTAGAAAATTTGGTTGATGTGGTTGAAGAAAAATATAACTTTTAAGATTATATTTATTCATTTAGTTGCACTGGACAATAGACAGTGGGCCCTTGTAACTACTAAGCTTAAATTTAACTATGTCTAAATAAATGAAAGGTATACAGTGCCGTGATAAAATGTGCATACAACACGAAATAGCCGTAAGGAAAGTGGACACACGAAAAAATCCCCAATTTTAATCTTTTATGTTACAACACCCAGAACGAAGAACTTTCAAGCAACTGAGGATGTGTTTCAAGACTCAGATGAAACACTCCCCCATGCGCAAATCGAAGCATATGTCATCCATCATCTTAGCAGCACGCAAGCAAAAAGCAAGTCCCCTGAAGAAATAACTCATCAGAAATAAATGATAATCAAATAAATGTGCAGGCAGATGGATGCAAATTTTCATCTGAGTCTTGAAACAACATCCTCAGTTGCTTGGAAGTTCTTCATTCTGGGTGGTGTAATGGTAACATACCTGAACGTAAATCCGGAGCTGCGGGTTCGATTCCCGTTTCAGGACGATGCAATGAGGCATGCATGTGTACTTGCCTGATTAATTTGGCATCCACCTGCCTGCACATTTTTTCTATTACTGTCAGTTTGTCTTTTGTTGAGTCTGCAACTGCACAGCACTGTTGCTTAATTTTTCTTTCTGCTGATATTATTCTCTCCCTACTTCTTCATTGTCGATTTTCTTTCTTTCTTGATTTTTTTGCCATCTGATAAAACCATCAGCCTGAGGACATGAGCACATGATATCAAAGCTTCAATTATTTTAGATAAATGGTGTTACTTTGGGAATATTAATACTTTTGAACACCATGCATCAATTTTTCCAAATTCGTCACTTCCGTTGTTGGGTATTTCCTTCTTCCCTTATCAAGATTAAATGTAAAAACTTATGGGGGTGGGGGATATTTAACAGCGCTGGAGAGTGGGAAAACTGCAGGGGAGGGAGGAGGGTAGCAATTGAGGAAAATTTGTCCGACTTCTGGTTTTGGAAATTTTTCTCTTATTTTCAAGCTGAAATACAAAAATTTATTTAAAAATTTTGAACGGAGGCAACATCGCGACTAAAAAGAAATTACGATTACGGAAAAAAATCTGAACTCCGTCGACTTTCCATTTTCGAAAGTTTCGTGAAGATGGAATTCTGTTCTCCGACGAACATCATCCACCACCACCACCCCACCCACCCCCCACCCACTCCCCACCCGTTTACGAGTGGCCGGAATAACGAAAAAGTGGAATTTCTCGAATTCGCGAAAGGATTTCAAGCCTGAAGATTAGAAGGAAATTTCCGTAGCGTCTAACTTCAGTTTCCGCAAATTCTTACCTACAGTTTCAAGCTCAAATACAAATGTATATATGTCATAAAATGATATTTAACAACAACTCTAGACACAAGTACCACATCAGGAGAAAAAATTATGATTAGGGCAAATTCTTTTTACTCCATTTTAACTACTGTTTTGAAAGCTTTGAAACATGAAATGCAGTCCCAAGACGGAAAATGACACAACTCCCAAATTCTCTTCAGTTTTGCATCAATCTTGAGAACGATCTAAAGATGACAAAAAAAAAAAAAAAACTGAGAATTCCGCGAATCCGCTTAAAAATCTTGCGTACATCATAAAATAATAGCAAAATAAATGTTTTTAAACAAAATGAAAATTCAGAGAATCTGTAGTTGAGAGTGACTTTCGTAGTCAGACAACTAAATCCGTAGAAACTACGGACATTCCGTAGTAATTGGCATGTATGACAGTCGTATAATCCGTACCTATCACGTTAATCGTGAATCGTAATTTCCAACAAAAAAAACTGCGATTCACAGAACCGACTCAGAAATCCAAAGACGTAAGGAAGAAATGATAGTCTTATTGAAAAAGTAACTGTCGTATTGAAGTACTTTTGTGTTACTTTAGTACATAAATAAAGAACTAAAATCACTAGCTGTTGCAGCATTACTGTAGTTCATTAGTTACACTAAAATATCCATTGAAATTGTGCACAGTCCATAGCATTGTCTTATTTCTGAATACGTTTCAACTGAATACTGTCAAAAAAAAAAAAAAAAAAAAAAAACATTAACTAATACTATTGGTGCACCAAAACTAGGCAATGCTATTTGCAGAATGGTTACCTGCTACAGAATAGCTCTGCGAGATTCCCGAGAGTCACGGATTATCACGCCACATAGGCTTCCGCACGCGCAAATAGTAATGCCTTCCTTGTGCCATATTTTCTGTCAAAATGCTTCTATTATATAGATATACATACAATCTCTTTGCAGTCTTCTACCTAGCTATTACATTAATTTTTTCTGTTACCGCATGTTTGGTACTTTCCCAATAACTACCTCTCCTGACAATTACCTCGCAGACTTTTTTTAAATGCCACACCTTTTTTTTTTTTTTTTTCTTTATTCTTTACCGGTGCTCGCAGTACCTAAATTATAACTTTTTAATAGATGATCTATGGATTATACAACAGAAATTACGGTTTACTACAAATTACGAAATTTCAAGTAAGAAGAAAATTAGGTGTCATGGCCCGAATTTTAGACGCCTGGGCGACCTGGCGCCCGGTATTTGTCGAGCCTTGGACATATCCATTCAAATGAAACCATGCCTCGTCACTGAAAAAAATGCTGTTAAGCTGGTTAGTCACATTGTTGCATGTGAAACTCTTAAACCATTGGCAGTAGGCAATGCACTTTTCCGAGTCCAAAGAACGTAGCTCTTGCACTATTTGAATTCTGCATGGCCGCAGCTTCAAACATTTAGTAGCCCTCTGGCAGGCTAAGTACAATGTCCCCAACTCTTGAGACAGCTGCTGAAGAGACTTCCTGGGAGAGCGCTGCAGGGAAACATGAACTTTCTCCAGAAACGTGGTCGTCACCACGGACGTACGGCCGCTTTTAGGCTTATACTGAACACTGCCTGTCTCGCAAAACCGGTTTACAAGGTCATACACAGTTGTTTTCTCTGGTATAGGAGCATCAGGAAACTTTCTTTGAAAGAGCTGGATGCAACGTTTTCCGCAAAATAAACTTCTAACAAAGCGACTCTATGTTCTTGCGCGAGACTCATAGCTGACTGAACATTACTGCTTGCCATTGGCCGTGTACGCGTAGTGTCACGTAGTGCTATCACGTGGTGCAGCTCATTTTCCAAGGTCACACACAACAGCCACAAGCAGCAATACTCGGATATCTTTTATGGTTTTACAGCAAATAAATTTTAAAATATAAAGTTCTGGGACTTTTGAATCACCCTGTAAAATATAAAATGTCCACACAGAGCTAAAACTGTATATCTTGTTTTACAATAGTCACACACAAATTTTTATATGCACTTCAACAAAATAAGGGAAAGATTGATAAAGAAGTCCATTATATAGGGTGTACACAAATTAGTTGGGCAAAAAGAATGGTTTATTATGCGTAGTTATATAGGCACACATGAGAGTGAACAAGATTATAAGATAGTGAAACACACCAAGTTTACCTTTTTCACAAATGTTCGATGTGGCTGCCCTTCGTTACTCTGCAAATGTCCCATCGGTACATCAGTTCTAGCCATATGTTAGTGAGCATGTTCACGTCGATCAAACCAAGTGCAGTGCTGATGCGTTATTTCAATTCAGGAATGGATTTCGGAAGTGGCGGATGGTAAACCAGGTCTTCTTTAACAAAACCCCATACACTGAAATCTAGGGGTGAAAGATCTGGTGATCGTGCTGGCCATGGACAATGGTGTCTCTTTTGGGTGCACTTTTGTGGCATTCTCGATGAAAATTTCTTTGCCCTAGCACAGCGGAATGCATTTCATGGAACCACAGACAGCATTTCACTTTTTCACCACCGGTATATGTCTCCATCGTTATGCAAACACAGAACGAATGCCGCCCCGGTGGCGCAATGGTCTAAGGGATGGCCTCTGATCATTCGTCCAAAAGGGGTCCGGGTTCGAATTCCGGTGAGGCATGGATGTTGTGTTTGTCTTACGGCACTGGCTCTCTCCCTTCTCTGGAACCAGTGACCCTAAATTAGGGACGGGCGACTGCTTATAGCCCATTGAGTTGCTCACGATGGTCGTTAAACCTCCAATCAAAAAAAAAAAAAAAAAAAAAACAGAACGAATGATGAACAACCGCGACCTACAGCTCACTGAGAAGTGGAGACATGACACATCGAGTGCCATCTATCCGCAAACTTAGGATACACTAAGACTCATCTGCATTTGAACCAGTAACTTACAATTAATACTTCGCACATTATTCACTTATGAAATTGCACAACTAATTTGTGTTACACCCTGTATATAATTTACTAGATTTTGGAACACTCCATTCATACAAGTCAGCAAGAAAAAAACCGATCCTCTTGGATACCTACGCAGACTTGCAGCTGTATTTTTTTTTTTTTTTTTTTTTATTCCTTAAGAAGTACCTGGCCACTTTCAATGTTCACATTTTTTTCTTTTCAAACCTATACTGATTTCTTCTGCAGTGATGGAAAGTTGCAAAACCATTTTTGGAGCAGCAAAATGCATTTTTGGAGCAGGTAAAATACATTTTTGGAGCAGCAAAATGTGTTTTTGGAGCAGGTAAAATATATTTTTGGGGGCAACAAAATGCGTTGTTGGAGCAGGTGAAAAACATTTTTGGACCACAAAATGCATTTTTGGAGCAGGTAAAAATATATATTTAGAGCAGGTAGAATACATTTTTGGAGCAGCAAAATGTGTTTTCTGAGCAGGCAAAACACATTTTTGAAGCAACAAAATGCACTTTTGGAGCAGATAAAATACATTTTTGGTGTAAGAAAACATTTTTTAGAGCAAGTAAAATATTAGTAGATAGAACAAACTCTTAAGCAGAAAATGTTTTGGAAATAGATGCACCCTACTCAAATTTAAAACATCTTGCATTGAAATACACACACACATATGCAAACATTTTAGTTTAAAAATAGATCAAAACATCTGTAACCATTGCAGGATTCTATTATTATTCATTTATTTTACAAAATATGTTTAATTTTTTGCTGCTTTTCTCAATATTTAATTGCTCACTTCTATTCTTTTCTAATTTTTTAAGATAGTTAGCAATGTTTTGTTTCTTCTGTCCACTTTTTATTGCACTCAAGTCTTTTTTTTATGCCACATTCAGTGTTCATCTAAGTATTGTTTAACATTTTATGAGGGAATCCAACTGCTGCAAATGTTCAGCTTCTTCCCATTTCAAATCACCTTGAGAACATTCAATTTCTTCTCTTTTTTGCTTGTTTTGCTGCCTTTTCCCAGCACTAATCTGCTCTTGATATTTTTTCCAGGATTCTTTATAAGCTGTCAGAAGTTTTTTGGTTACATTAATTTTACTCACATCTCCATTTAATCTTTTGACATGATTTTGTGCTTCTTGCTCTCTGCATGACGCCTACAATCATCGCAGCCGCCTTGCGACAGGCTAAGATCACAGCCACATGGCTTATAAAACATGATTCAGCAAAACTTTAGATGCTTCATAAAAAGGTTGACGATAAGTTTTATCTGACCGTTCTTTTTGTTGTCATAGCTGTTTCACTGCTACGTTTTGTTTCATTTTAATCTACATTAACCCTTTCCACTCAAATAACTTTTCACCCATACTCACACAGAACTCGCATATTTTTTTTTTTTTTTTTCTGCAGTAGAGGACACAACTTAGCAGTGAAAGCTCAGCTTTAACTTGCCAGCCCCGACATACGAGCTACAGAGGCATCATCAGCGTGGCGGCTGACACCCGACCTATTCGGCAAAAAGAAATGTCTCGCAAGCGTCGACACGCGAGCTATAGAGGTGTCATCGGCATGGAGGGTGACACCCGACATATTCGGCGAAAAACAAATGTCTCGCAAGCCCCGACCCACAAGCTATAGAGGCGTAATGAGCACACGAGAGCTATAGAGGCATCATTGGCATGGAGGGTGACACCCGACATATTCGTCGAAAAAGAAATGTCTCGCAAGCCCCGACATAAGAGCTATAGAGGCGTCATAGACATGGCGGATGACACCCGACCTATTCAGCAAAAAAGAAATTCCTGGCGAGTGCCGACATCCGAGCTATAGAAGTGTCATAGGCGTGGCAGATAACACCCGACACACGCAAGCTATTCAGTGAAAACGAAATTACTTGTGAGCGCCGACATGCAACCCATAGAGGCGTCTCGGCGTGACACCTGACAAGCAGATGACGTTTCTTTTTCTTTATCCGGTGAAAAAAATGCCTCGCAAGCCCCGACATGCGAGCTATAGGGGCGTCATCGGCGTGGCGAGTGACACCTGACCTATTCGACGGAAAAGAAATGTCTCGCGAGCACCGACATGCAAGCTATAAAGGCGTCATCGGAGTGGCGGATGCCTCCCGACACGTGCGATATTCGGCAAAAAGAAATGTCTCGCAAGCCCCGACCAACGAGCTATAGAGGCGTCATAGACGTGGCGGATGACGCCCGGCCTATTCGGCGAAAAAATTCCTCTGGAGCACCGACATGCGAGCCATAGAGGCGTCATCGGCATGGCAGGTAACACCGACACGCAGATGACATTTCCTTTTCTTTATCCGGTGAAAAAGAAACGTCTCGCGAGCCTCGACATGCGAGCTATAGGGGCATCATCAGCGTGGCGACTGTCACCCGACCTATTCGGCAAAAAAAGAAATGTCTCGCGAGTGTCGACATGCGAGCTATAGAGGTGTCATCGGCATGTAAGGTGCCACCTGACACGTGCAATATTCGGCGAAAAAGAAAAGTCTCGCAAGCCCCGACCCACGAGCTATAGAGGCATAATGAGCACAGAAGATGACACCCGACACGCAAGCTATTCGGTGAAAAAGAAATGTCTCGCGAGCGCCAACATGCGAGCTATAGAGGCATCATTGGCATGGAGGGTGACACCCGATATATTCGGCGAAAAAGAAATGTCTCGCAAGCCCCGACCCACAAGCTATAGAGGCGTAATGTGCGCGGCGGATGACACCCGACACACAAGCTATTCGGCAAAATAGAAATGTCTCGCGAGCGCCAACATGCGAGATAAAAAGGCATCATTGGCATGGAGGGTGACACCCGAGCTATAGAGGCGTCGCGGATAACACCTGAAACGCGAGCTATTCGGTGAAAACGAAATTCCTTGCGAGCTTCGACATGCGAGCCATAGAGGCGTCACCGGCATGGAGGGTGACACCCAAAACACAGATGACTTTTTCCTTATCCGGTGAAAAAGGAACGTCTCGCGAGCCCCGACATGTGAGCTATAGGGGTGTCATTGGCGTGGCGAGTGACACCCGACCTATTTGACGGAAAAGAAATGTCTCGAGAGCCCCGACAAGCGATCTATAAAGGCGTCATCGGAGTGGCAGGTGAGCATTTCGGCGATTTCGTAATTTTGGGTGTCGCTCGACAGTCGAGTGGAAAGGGTTAAAAGCAAAATTTTCACAAGCACAAAGCCACATGCAATCAATGTAAAGAGTTGGCAAAAGGGCGCTGAGCTGGGTTTCCTCTCGACTTTTGCGCACGGTACTCTCAAATGGCTGCATGGGGAATCACGTGACAAACTGCGCCTCCGTTGGCGGGGGACGTCAGAACATCGAAGGCGCATAAGGGACTACCTGTAAAGTGCGTTTTTTCGACCGAAAGACGGTGAAAAAATAGAAATTGCGTGCAGAGATCTTGCGAGGGCTTTTCCGCAGTTTTTCGGGTGATTTACGTAAAACCGTACGATGGAGTGAAAATCCGTAAGTTTTCATCTCTGAATACCCATGAATCCTTTAGAAACAGAACCATTGTATCCTGCCACGGGAGAGCCATTTTCAGTCGTCCTCCGCGTCAACGAAATAGTTAATGACTGACCTTACGCTGTATTTACGTAATCGCGCACCTCACCCGGAATGAAATAACTGTGCTATCCCAAAGAGCAGGGAACGACATACAAACAATCTCAATTGCACAGCACTCTGAAAGACCACCAAACTATCAGTAAACAATCTTCATCAGGATTTCATAATGTACAGCATCGTTTCTCCTACATACCACGTGATTACAACAAAACTCCTCCTCTATAAGCAAAAACAATTTCATTTCCTACATCGCGAAAATAGTTTTTTTCGTCACTTTTGCCGAAAAAACAACGAATCAGAATGTATGTGAAAAACATTCCGAAATTTTGGGATTGGCGGTAGGGTACGTGTTGATTAAGCGTCATTTTCACCAAATTACGCGTAGACCTTAAAAAAGCGTGATTCGATTCGACGTTTAAAACGGCATTTTTTGCCGTGAAATTTTTTTTTTTTTCGCACGACAATTTTTTCTGTGGATTGCCGTTTTGGCGCAGTTGGGCGCAAATATTACATTTTTTCGTAATTTGTAGCAGTTTGGCACAAGGTAATGAAATTGGCGCAAACTTTCCATCACTGCTTCTGCTTTATTTAACATTATCAGACACAGACCTGCTTCTGAAGTTGAGAAACACTAAGTGGGGCTAACATTTTCTTTTCTTTTTTTCTAGTTTTCCTCAAACACCAATAGGAATCCTGCAGTAAATGTAATAAGTGCCTACACAGACTAGGAGTAGCTCACAGTGGTCTTTTGAAACCATTAACATGTGTTAGGGTCTTGAAAACATGAAAATAAACTTTACACAGATGTTTAATAGCATTATTTTGCTGAGATTTTTGATTTCCATAGCATAACTCCATGTTCTCCATTGTCCGTAGCGGATCAACCATTTCCATAGCGTACTAGATGTTTTCCGTCGTCTGTCGTGGACTAATGATTTCCATAGCATAGTCGATCTTCTTCGTCATATGTAGAGGACCGATGATATCCATAGTAACTACATAAAATCCGCAGTACTTGGAGTCTCCGAATCTTTCTTCCCACCGCATGACTGTATTGAGCATCAAATGGAATGGTGTACACAGATAATTTAGTGTGCCAAAGTCCTGACGAGGAAGACGGGACACAGGGGTTCTGGTGCACAATGGCGCAGAATTCCCCTTTCTGTTATATATTTTATTTATAGGAATATCTTCAGCAAAAAACACAGAAAATTTTGAAATCCAAAAGAAAAGATCTTCCGGGCGGAAAACTGGAAGACTGTACAAAAAATCGGAAACTTCCGGAGAATCCAGAAGAGTTGGAAGGTATGGAATGGCATTGCAGACCTACCCAGACGTAAACAATGGGGAGGAAAATACATAGTTGATTGATTCCATTTTCCCTTCTGATGTAATACATTTCTGCAGTGTGGTAAAAACCGGCATGAACTTATGAATCAACCCAATATAAAGAAATGTGACCCGAAACATGCATGCAAGCGTACAACATAACACTGCAACAATTCCAATTAGTAGTTCTAATTCTGACTATTATATAGCTCTAATCATTTTACTATTCTCTTTTACGTTCGATATTTCAAAGTAACTTGTACAAAAATCTAGCGGATAATGCTTACCTTGGCATTCCATTCTAGCGTGGGAACATTTCACGCACGTGTTTTCCGGTCTTTGTTGATGCTATTGTCCTAAAGTCCGTTGTATGCGATGACTGGCTTTACTTCTCACACTTTTCGCTAGGTATACTCATTGGATCTTTGCCTTAGGATTCCAAACACATCAATTTTTACTGTTCTTTATACTCAAAATTTTCGTCCATCCTCTGGGCATCCTCAGGAGCGTGGCGACTTTACCACCGATGTTCGTGGTTAACTTCGCGCTAATGGAGTCCGATACTCCTTGTTGCCATTCGTCGGATATACTTTCCTGGATATATTTCGATATCAAGCCCGGCTGGCGCCATCTATGTTTCATTAGATTTTGAAAGAGCTAAAGAATACCTTATATTTCATCAAGGAAAACAACATCTTCCATTTTGAAGGAAATATATTTAAACAAACGCACGGTGGCCCTATGGGATCACCATTATTCGGCATTATACGCAGAAGTGATTATGGCATACCTCGAAAAAGAAATTATTCAAAATCTACTTGAAAAACCAATACTTTATGCTCGATATGTAGACGACATTATTATAATGTCTAAACTTAACAAAGCCAAGCTACAAGATCTAGCACAGCAGTTTAGCAAAATCTGTAACACCATAGAGCTAACTATTGAGTTTGAAGAGGATAATTGCCTATCCTTCCTGGACATTCAACTAAAGAAAAACAAAAATAGTTTTGAATACTCTGTGTTCAGAAAAGCAACTTACATACCTGTACTGATACCATACTCGTCGCACCATCCAGTGATACATAAAAAAAACAGCATAGTAAACTAGATACGGCGAGCGTACACACACACATCTAACAACAGGCTAAAAAATCAAGAGCTAGAGTTTATCTCGAAAATAGCACAAGAGTATGGGTACCCAAGCAAGCTAATTATTAAATGGATACATGAGAGTAAAAAGCATATGACTCAGAGTAAAGAAGGCCAAGAAGTGCACAACCAAAGGAAGATGAGAAAGAAAAAATTGAAATACATTGGAGCTTTCCCATACTTGGAAGGAGTGAGTAATGAAATCAATAGGCACTGTGCTAAATATGACTTACAACTAGGAAGCTCAGTGCACACCGTGAAAAGTATGACTGTCAACAAAAAAACAGAGGAAAAAATGCTAGAAGAATCCGGAACCTACGAAATTCCAATTGCACACATACCCCCAATATCGTACATTGGAAGTACGAAAAACAGATTAAAAAAAAGACTTAAACAACACATATCTAATTGGCAAAAAAAAGAAGCCAAAACTGCTTTAGTGCAATTCTGCATGGAAAACCAGACATTCCCAAAATTCAATGAAATTAAAATGCTAAAAAAGAATAAAAAAACAGGAAAGGCAAATAAGGAGGGAAGAAGCAATATTAATCTATAAAAATAAAGCAAGGGTGTGTAACCAGAACGACCCTAGCACATTATCGGGCCTGTGGAAAGAACTAATAAGACAAGAAAAACAACAACAAAAGAAAAACTGGCAAAAAAGACAAGAAAACCAGGATAGGAGAAGAAATTAAAAAAAAAAAAAAAAAAAAATTAAAAAATAAAAAAAAAATTAAAAAAAAAAAGTTGTTTTTAATGAAACATAGATGGCGCCAGCCGGGCTTGATAACAAAATATACCCAGGAAAGTATATCCGACGAATGGCAACAAGGAGTATCGGACTCCATTAGCGCGAAGTTAACCACAAACATCGGTGGTAAAGTCGCCACGCTCCTGAGGACGCCCAGAGGATGGGCGAAAATCTCGAGTATTAAGAACGGTAAAAATTGATGTGTTTGGAATCCTAAGGCAAAGATCCAATGAGTATACCCAGCGAAAAGTGTGAGAGGTAAAGCCAGTAATCGCATACAACGGACTTTAGGACAATAACATCAACAAAGACCGGAAAACACGTGCGTGAGATGTTCCCATCGCTAGAAAGGAATGCCAAGGTAAGCATTATCTGCTAGATTTTTGTATAACACTGGAAGTTGTTCAGTTTCATCTGAGAAACCAAACAAGTCACAGTGGTTTTACTGGCACTGCAAATACTATGGGTTGTGAAAACAAAAATTTCATCAAGACACCATGACGCAAATGAGGCAGCATAACTGTCCTGAGTGTCCTCCTTTTTTGTAGTTTTTTCTAGATCAGAAGGATATGAATCAAACAAACTGATCTGGTAATTTACCCACGCAACTACTACTGTCACTGAACAATTTCTTTAAAGTCCTTCCGACTTTAGCACATCAGAACACCTCAACACACCTTTTCTTTTTCCTTTTTAAGTTATTTAACAACTTCTTTGAGCATTGCACCCTAGACCTCCAAAAACAAACACACCACTGTCATTTACATCATCTAAACACATCTGAAATATTTCTACACTACAATAACCAAATTTTGGTCAGGTACACATATTTGGGCAAAATCAATCCAACAACTCTATTGATATTTAGATGTCTTCCAAGCATATTCTCAGAATTACACTTTTCAAATGTTTGTAAACTTTAATTTCACATGCAAAAATACTTTTTTCAATTCCAATATGTTTAAATACAACAAACAGACGTATGTTTTAAGTAACAAATATACAAAAAAGGCTTAGTTATTATTACAACATTTAGTGATCATTTTCAAAAACTCCTAGATTACTGATTTATTGAATGCAGTAATTTCTTCCAATTCTTACTAACCTAAAAGTATTGAAGCAGCCTGTTTTGTTGAGTTCACTAACTTTTTCTGCATTACAGAAATGATACTAGCAAAATGAATTCCATTTCAGTGTGAACTCCACCGCTCTACCCCCACCTGAATAAAAACAGGATAAAAGCATTTCAATCTGGAAAAATGATATTTCATCTGAGGTACTAGACAGCACATCTATCTACAGTTTGTTACACTTATTTGAAGTAATTGCTTAGTTAGATGCATATACATGGGTCCCAGCAATGAAAAGTAGGATTTGCCTTCCTCAAGAAAGAATTTTACCAAAAATGAAAATTGAAGAAGTCTATAATATACAGAAATTAAGAAAGAAATATTCCTCATTAAAATATACATGGGAAATTCACTAGATTATTTATTCACAGCAATCAGAACTGTGTACAGAATTGCCTGTAGTTTACTGGTCACCATGAAACATCTCAGAAAAGTTGAAAATTACATCCCCTTCTTGTTTTAGGGAGATGTTATTTTTAAGTTTTCTGATATGCTAATGGTGACCAGTAAACTACAGGCAATTATGTACACAGTTCTGATTGCTATGAATAACACTAATATGCAAGGCTTTGCTGTTTTGAAATGAATAGGTGTATCTGAATGAATTTCTTGTGCAGATTCCGAAAATGACATTCAAAATTCCGTATCACATCAAGTTTTTTCACAAATGACGGAATGTGAAAATTAAAAAAAACGTTATTTTTTAATGACATTGTTATATGGCAACGTTTGTAACATGTGAAAATGTTCTCTGGAGGGGCGGAATGATTGTTTAAGGAATAGATAAACATAAGTATAACTCATACCTCACGCCACTGCTCCCTTCTTTCTATTGGTCACATGTGGCGCCATTCGGGGCAGATCGTGTTATACTAGTCAGTGCAAAGAAGGGACTGGTCCCGTTCGGTTGTTTCTTTGTGGCATGTGCAATGGCTTCACGTGGATGTGTAAATCATCCAGACATATTTTGCTACATATATGGCTGTTATACGACAGGAAAAAAACAGAGGCAAAATATTACGCCTTTCGTGAAAAATGCTTATTTTCAATACTTCAGCATTAAACTAGCAGATCAGGACAAAGTTTGGTCTCCTCACAAAGTGTGCCGTGCATGTGTGGAGGGGTTGAGGAACTGGAAAAGTGGGAAAAGGGCATCAATGCCGTTCGGTGTACCCATGGTGTGGCATGAGCCAAAAAATCACAGTGACGACTGCTACTTCTGCACTGTGAATATCGTGGGCCATACCAGAACCAGTAAGCGTAACATTGTGTATCCCAATATCCCATCTGCCATAAGACCAGTGCCCCATAGTGAATCCATCCTTGTGCCATCCGCATCCAATATCAAGTCCCCAACAGACACCGATTCAAACAGTGATACAAGTGATGAGATGTACCAACCGGACAGCATGGAGGATGAAACCCCAGTGTCATTTACCCAGCATGACCTGAATGATTTGGTTCGTGATCTGAATTTCCCTAAAGACGCAGCAGAGCTTTTAGGATCATGACTTCAGGAAAAAATTTACTATGTCCTAATACGAGATTCTCCTGGTACAGACACCGAGAAGCAGAATTGGTTCCGTTTTTTGCTGAGGAAGGTGGTTTGGTACATTGTCGAGACATTCCGGCAGTCATGATATACTTCAACATTAATTACAATTCAGGACAGTGGAGGTTGTTCCTAGATGCCAGCAAATCCAGTTTAAAAGGTGTTTTATTACACAATACTAACATCCATCCATCCATTCCAGTAGCACATTCTGTGACTTTGAAAGAGACATACGAGAACCTTAAATTACTGCTGGAAAGTGTGCAGTACAAGTTTCATGAATGGTCTTTGTGAGGGGATTTCAAGGTGATTGGAATATTGCTCGGCCAACAAGCAGGCTACACCAAATGTCCATGCTTTTTGTGTGAATGGGACTCCAGAGCAAGAACGGAACATTGGTTTCGGCAGCAGTGGCCAGTCAGAAGTACATTCACACCTGGCGAAAAAAACATTGTTTCACTTCCACTGGTTGATCCCTCGAAAATACTGTTGCCACCTTTACACATCAAACTTGGCTTAATGAAGCAATTCGTGACAGCTTTAAGCAGGGACAGTAAATGCTTTCAGTATCTTGGTTGTAAGTTTCCATCAACAATAGGCCCTCAAATACGAAAATTAATGGCAGACAACATATTCGAGGAAACCATGAGTGAGTGCGAATTGCGAGCATGGACAGCATTCAGAAATGTGGTACACAACTTTTTGGGGAACACGAAGGCTTCAAATTACACCGCTTTAGTCAAGGACATGCTGGAATCCTATGAACTGCTTGGTTGCAACATGAGTGTCAAAGTTCACTTTATTCACGCTCATCTAAATTACTTTCCTAACAATCTTGGTGATTTTTCGGAAGAACATGGCGAGCACTTCCATCAGGATATTAAAGTGATGGAAAAGTGATACCAAGGAAAGTGGACTGTACATATGATGGCCGACTATTGTTGGATGTTGAAGAGACTGTACGGACGCACACCGAAGACAATCCAAAAAGAGGAAGTTTGAAGGGGAGCCCAGTGGTGAATGTTAGGTATGTTTGCTTTTGAATATGTATTTATGTTTATTTATTCCTTAAACAATCATTCCGCCCCTCCAGAGAACATTTTCACACGTTACAAACGTTGCCATATAGCAGTGTCATTAAAAAATAACGTTTTTTTTCATTTTCACATTTCCGTCATTTGTGAAAAAACCTGACGTGATACGGAATTTTGAAGGTCATTTTCGGAATCTGCGCAAAAAATCCATTCAGATACACCTATTCATTTGAAAGCAACAGAAAAAAGTTGAAAAATTGCAGATCAGTGTAATTAATCTATGTATATAATATTTACAACCTCAAGGAAGAAGCTAATTCATGGTCAAATTGAGGAAAAAAGAAAATGAACTGAGTGGAGAGCTAGAGGATATATTCATTAGTAATTTATTTTGTCCCCGCAATTTTTTTACTGCCACTTTACGGGCTCTAATCATATTCCTTTCATTAACTATCTGTACAATGGAAAAGTATTTCAGCACTTTGAGGAGGGTAAAGATGTGGCTATGCTCTAAAATGTCAGATTGTTATCATGCTGGTCTTTGTATGACGAGTATTTGAGATGGGTTGAAAATCACATCACCATTATGAAAAGTGATTCATTAATAATTTATTTTGTCCCCGCAATTTTTTTACTGCCACTTTACGGGCTCTAATCATATTCCTTTCATTACCTTTAACTATCTGTACAATCGAAAAGTATTTCAGCACTTTGAGGAGGGTAAAGATGTGGCTATGCTCTACAATGTCAGATTGTTATCATGCTGGTCTTTGTATGACGAGTATTTGAGATGGGTTGAAAATCACATCACCATTATGAAAAGTGTAGAAGTTCTAAAATCTCTTTTAAGGTATCAAGGTAGACCTTCTAAGATAAGAGCAATACTTGGGGATACACAGGTCAAAAATCTCTGTTACCATGTCACAATTTTGGCCTTGGTGATTTCATCACATTCTAAGGCAAATTTAACCTCCGTATGGGGAGTTTTACCCTAAGGGTACTTGACTGCTCAAGATGAACTGAGCGAGATCATTATTCAAATCCTATCAGAATAAATGGAGCAGATGTGGGGAGGTGAAAGCGCTAAACGAGAAACAAAATGAAATATATATATATATATGTACACTGAAGAGCAATTGAATTAGAGACAGCTGACATTATGCAAATGTGACGCTGTGGGCGGCCGTGTAAACAGAAACAACATGACGTATGCAGCGATCCGACAATACAAGGAGTGATGCAAAGGGAATCAGTAAGAGTCAGACGCAGTATGGGTAAGACGAAGGATCTAAGCGCATTTGATCGTGGGCAAATTGTCGGGGCCCAACGAATGGGTCACTCCATCTCGGAAGTCATGCAGGCACTGGGATTTTCACGAGCCACTGTGTCACGGGTGCATCGTGAGTACATCGGATCTGGTAAAACCATCCATGCAAGGGCCAACTGCCTTCGACAACAGCATGTGAATGAGCGAGGTCATCGTCGGCTAACTCGCATTGTAGCAGTGGATAGACGGGCCACAGTGCAAGAAATCATTCGGCAATTTAACGCTGGTGCACAAAAACGTGTAAGCAGCCACACCATCCAGAACCATCTCCTCGCTATGGGGTACAGAAGCCATCGTCCCACGAGGGTGCCACTGCTGACCGCACATCACAGGGTGCAAAGATTAGCATGGGCGTGGGAACATCACCACTGGACCCTAGACATGTGGGAAAATGTTGCCTGGACTGATGAGTCAAGATTCACGTTGGTATATGCGGATGGCAGGATACGAGTACGGCGCAAACCACATGAAGCGATGGATCCTTCTTGCCAGCAGGGTACTCTTCAAGCTGGTGGGGGCGGCATTCTCGTCTGGGGACTGTTTACGTGGACTGAAATGGGACCCCTCGTGCGTGTGACATCATCCCTCACAGGTCAATGTTACCGGGGTATCCTCGACAATCATTTGCTCCCGTTTGTACATCTTCAACATCCCACTGGGGACCTCATCCTGCAACAAGACAATGCACCATGCCATCGCTCCCGAATTGTATCCGAATGGTTGGATTAACACTCCACCGTCGTGACCTCGCTTCCTTGGCCAGCTAGGTCACCTGACCTCAATCCCATCGAGCACATCTGGGATGCCATCGAGAGAGATGTTCGAGGCTCAGACCCCCCCCCTCCATCAAATCTTCATGAACTGTGGGAACTTGTTCAGGGGTCATGGATCCGTATGGCTTCCCAATGTTTCCGGTGTCTTGTTGAGATGAATCGCCACTGTCATCAGGGCGAAAGGTGGTGCAACACGTTACTAGACAGGTATCTCTAATTCAATTGCTCTTCAGTGTATACTGATGGCAGAGTACCGGTGTAATGCAAAATATGCAACCAATCATTTTTTTTTTTTTAAATGATCTGCTGAGGAAAAGTGAATGCAGCAAACAAGAGTATTAGGTGATACAGTGATTCTTTGTTCTATTCCTGCTTCATATCATATCCATAGCAAAAAGTGATTTGGTCACTGTTACAAGTAAGACAGTGACATTCTTATCGGAAATGGTAATTTTGTCACAGTTTAAAGTCCCCATTACTTCTGTAGAACTGTAACCATTGAAGCTGTGACAGGAAAATCACTGTTACGCCCACCTCTTCTAAGCATTCACAGAAAGAAGGTGAATAACAGGAAACATCAGTTCATTGAAAAAGTCATCAACAACTTCAGGAAAGAACAAAAAATGATTGATATTTTAATTTTCAGAGAAGAATTTCTGAAAATCAGCAAATTTCATTCATTTTTAAAATCTGCTTTTTGTTTCCTTGCACGTATGAAGCGGCATTTTTGTTTTCCTCAAAAAAATCATAAGGTTCTAGAGGTAAGTGCTTTTGTACAACAAAGCTTAAAAAAAATGAAATTATTAAATCCGTAGCCCCCCCCCTTGAAAAACGCATCCTAACAGTGCTCATGTGCACTATAAAAAAACTGAATATTTCATAACATCAAATATCTATTTCCAGCATTAGGGTTAACTCACCTTCTTCTGTAGAACCACTCTGTGTCAGAACTTCCATTTTAGCACTAATCAGACTTTCTTCACATTGAGCATATGCATCAAATACCTAACAGAAATGAACCAAAAATTTCATATGAAAATATTTGTTAGCAAATTAAAAAGTTTTTAAAATCTAGAAATGAAAATCAAACTTGTTTGTTATTTGCATGATTTTTTTTATTATCATTATTAGCTATACTACAGATATAAGAAAGATCAGCAAAACTTCCAACTGCACATGTGTTTTGATCCCAGATAAGGGAGTAACAATTGAAGAATTATGGGAATGATGTGTGATACATCCATACTGAAGAAGTTTAGAAACATCCCATCTTTGTCATTTGAAAAAATCATTCTTCTGGCAAAACAGACAATAAAATCTGCTTCCTCCTCCCCAACAAATTTTGGAACTGTTACTCCATTCTCTGTGCATTCAATATAAAGGATTAAAAAGTCTTTTTAAGATTTCTTGCTTCTGTTATCTATGATACACATTTTTTTTTTTTTTTTTTTTTTTTGAGAATAACATGCTTTGTCATTTTTTTAATTATCACACAGCCCAACAAAAGAAAAAAATTCCGGTGCTTTGGAAGGTAGACCTATTGT
The DNA here is from genome assembly GCA_039090855.1 of Macrothele yani. Taxonomy (NCBI): domain Eukaryota; kingdom Metazoa; phylum Arthropoda; class Arachnida; order Araneae; family Macrothelidae; genus Macrothele; species Macrothele yani. The sequence continues at coordinate 77,384,383 of CM077009.1, forward strand.
TGGGTATATTTGGGGCGCTGTTTCCAAAAATGGCCTTGGTTTTGCTGTATCAGCTTTAGTTTTGGAGATACTTAAATGCTGATGTGCAGAAATAAAATTACATGTATACTTTTAATTAATGATTGTTCAGGGTGATAAAAGAATATTGTGGTTCCCTGGTGTGTGTAGGTGTGCCAACTTTAGCAACAATCCCGTGAAGCAAAGCTCACCAAGAACAGAAATAGGCAGATAGCAAGTGGTATCAGATAAATGTGGATGACCAAAATTACAATCATTTCAATATATATGAATGTAATATTCTACTTTATGATTGTAAAAGCCAGTGATTGTTAGTCTAATTGCAAGTTTGTGAATACCTACACAACTAGGGAATGTACTGTGACTTATTAATTTTTGCAGATTGAGTAGACTCCATAGCTTCCTCACGAAGAAACTGCTTGAATCATCCTTTGTCTTGTTACATTTGTGGTGATTACATGTGCGTATAAAGTAGGAAACCTATTTCTGAGTTTGTGAAGAGGGCACATCTTGGTTATTTTGAGGTCCAGCTTGGAGACCAAGATAAATTGTGGGCTCCCCATAATGTATGCCAAACTTGTACAGAGCATTTGCAGCAATGGACAAATGGAAAGAGGAGTTGCCTGGAGGGAACCAAAAAGCCATGATGACAGTTATTTTCGTCTTGTCAACATTAAGGGCATCAGTCAAAACAATCGAAGTCAGTGGACATATCCTGACCTAGATTCAGCAAGACAACCTCATCCACACTCAAATGAGATACCCGTTCTGTCTTTCAGCCAGCTACCACAGCTCCCAGATGATGAAGCACCCATGACTTATGACACACAACATAACAGACATGTAGAAAGTTATAGTGATTTTGTAGGAACTTCATCAAATGCTCAATATTTTAACACATGGAGTGACCTCATCAGGGATCTGAACCTCTCAAAGGAGTCTTCTGAATTGTTGGCCTCCAGGTTGAATGAACAGAATTTACTTCATTTTGAAATCAACATTACATTTTATCATATGAGAGAAAAAGATTTGCTGCTCTTTTTCTCTAAGGACAACAACCTAGTGTTCTGCAATAATGTTAGAGGCCTGCTGAGGAAAATGGGTCTATCAAACTAATTTAGTAATATGTTTACTTCAACCCATTTCTGAGAGGGGTTGAAGTAAACACATTTTAAACTGGTTTAGTAATATGTGGCTGTTTTCGAAGTGAGATGTCCGAAAAGACATATATAAATAATTATGTCTATGTACGATAATAGTAACACCGCCATGTTCCAAATGCAAGTAAAAAATGAATTTTTATTTACAGTTAAAAACAAGTTTGTTTTTTTAACTGTACATAAAGGTGAGATCTTTCAGGGTCACAGGAATCCCATCATCAGGCTGAGTGCCAGACAGAAGGGGTCCATCAAATGCCAATATATATCATCATTATCATCATCAACTTCAACCATTATCAATCCACTGCTGGACAAAGGTATCCCCAAGTTTCCTCCATAATGGTCTGTCTTGTGCCAGTCTCCTCCATGTAACTCCTGCATACTTTTGAATTTCATCCACCCATCTTCCATGTGGTCTTCTTCTGGGTCTTTTCCTGTCCCTTGGAATCCAATCTAAAATTTCAGCTGTCCATCGATGGTCTGTTCTTCTGGCAGTATGCCCAGCCCATTGCCATTTCAGGGATTAAACTCTGATCACGATGTCTTCCACTCTTGTCATTTTTCGGATCCACGAGTTCCTCTTTTTATCTCTCCTGGTTTCACCAAGCATGCACCTCTCCATGCTACTTTGAGTTGTCTGCAGCCTTTGTATGTCTCTTTTAGTTAAGGCCCACGTCTCTGCACCATACATAAGCACTGGAAGGATGCATTGATCAAACACTTTTCTTTTAAGACATAATGGCATATTGCTCTTGAAAATTATGCTGTTTCTTCCAAAAGCTCTCCAGGCAAGTTTTGCACGACGATTAATTTCTTCACCAACGTGACCCTCACTTCATATCTGCTGTCCTAGATAAACGTACGTGTCTGTTATCTCCAGCTTTTCTCCATCAATCGATAAATCTTAATTTCTTGTAAAAGCATTGAACATCACTTTTGTTTTCTGAAAGTTCATTTTTAATCCCACTTCTTTACTCTGGTCAGCAAGTTCTTGGATCATACTCTGCAGCTCTGATGGGGTAGTTGCAAAAATGACTATGTCATCAGCAAAACGAAGGTGCGTTAGATAATCTCCATTAATCTTCATCCCTTTGTTTTCCCAGTTCAGTGATTGTTTTCCAGCGTGGCATTAAAGAGCTTCGGAGATATGGTGTCACCTTGTCTCACTCCTTTTCCAATTTTTATGTGTGTTGTATTTTCAAACAGCCGAATCTTTGCACTTGCATTTTCATAGATGTTATTAATAACATTAATGTACGCATCTTCAATACCACAGGATTTCAGAGCCTATATATATATATATCATCATCATCATCATTGTCAACCATTATCAATCCACTGCTGGACGAAGGTCTCCCCAAGTTTCCTCCACAACGGTCTGTCTTGTGCCAGTCTCCTCCATGTCACTCCCGCATACTTTCGAATTTCATCCACCCATCTTCCATGTGGTCTTCTTCTGGGTCTTTTCCTGTCCCTTGGAATCCAATCTAAAATTTCGGCTGTCCATCGATGGTCTGTTCTTCTGGCAGTATGTCCAGCCCATTGCCATTTCAGGGATTTAACTCTGATCATGATGTCTTCCACTCTTGTCATTTTTCGGATCCACGTGTTCCTCTTCTTATCTCTCCTGGTTACACCAAGCATGCACCTCTCCATGCTGCTTTGAGTTGTTTGCAGCCTTTGTATGTCTCTTTTAGCTAAGGTCTACGTCTCTGCACCATACGTAAGCACTGGAAGGATGCATTGATCAAACACTTTTCTTTTAAGACATAATGGCATATTGCTCTTGAAAATTATGCTGTTTCTTCCAAAAGCTCTCCAGGCAAGTTTTGTATGCCGATTAATTTCTTCACCAATGTGACCCTCACTTTATATCTGCTGTCCAAGATAAACGTACGTGTCTGTTATCTCCAGCTTTTCTCCATCAATCGATAAATCATCATTTCTTGTAAAAGCATTGTACATCACTTTTGTCTTCTGAAAGTTCATTTTTAATCCCACTTCTTTACTCTTGTCAGCAAGTTCCTGGATCATACTCTGTAGCTCTGATGGGGTAGTTGCAAAAATGACTATGTCATCAGCAAAACGAAGGTGGGTTAGATAATCTCCATTAATCTTTATCCCTTTGTTTTCCCAGTTCAGTGATTGAAAGACATTTTCCAATGTGGCATTAAAGAGCTTCGGAGATATGGTGTCACCTTGTCTCACTACTTTTCCAATTTTTATGCGTGTTGTATTTTCAAACAGCCGAATCTTTGCACTTGCATTTTCATAGATGTTATTAATAATATTAATGTATGCATCTTCAATACCGCAGGATTTCAGAGCCATTGCAAGTGCTGATGGTTTCACCGAATCAAAGGTTTTTTCATAATCGATAAAAGCCATGCACAATGGAAGTTCATATTCCCTCGCTCTTTCAATTAGTTCTCTCAGCACGTGGATATGATCTATTATGCTGTAGCCACTCTTGAATCCAGCTTGTTCTCTCGGTTGAGCCATGTCCAGTGTCACCTTAAAGCGGTGTGAAAGAACTTTAGTGAAGATTTTATAAACCACTGATAGGAGGCTGATAGGTCTGTAGTTCCTGAGATCCTCAATGTCACCTTTTTTATGTAGCAAGATCATTGTAGTGTTGTTCCAATCCTCAGGAATTTTCCCTTCATTAAGGCATCGAGTGAAAATTTGGGCGAGTACTGTTTCGATTTCTCCACTTGCTTCTTGTATGATGTCTACAGTAATTCCATCTTCTCCTGGAGCTTTTCCCCGCTTCATGTTCTTGATTGCATGTGCAACTTCTGCTGGAAGGACTGGAAGAACTCTGGTACTGGTACCTTTCATGATGTCTGGAGTACATGTATCATCCCTTTCATATAATTTGGAGTAGAAATCTTTCACTCTTGTCAAAATTTCGCCTGTATTTCTTGTTACAGAACCATCTTCTTTTCTCAGTGCCATAATCTGTTTTTTCCCTTTACTGAGATGTCCCTTTGCTATCTTTAGGCTTTGGTTGTTTTCAATTGCTTTCCTTACTAGTTCACAGTTGAATTTCCTTACGTCTTCAGTGATACTTTTTCGTACTGTCTTGCATAGCTCTATATATTCCACTTTGGAAGTCACATCTTCTTTAGTTGTCCTCATCACTCTTCTTTTTGCATCAACATTTTGGTTTTTCCTGATAATTTGTTCACATGCAATTTGTTCTTAGACCCAGCTAATTTTGTTGCTGTTTCCATAAGAGCTTTGGTTACTTTTCTGTTAACTTCAGAAATATCCACTTCTTCCGAGGTTAGGCCTTCTAAAGCAGAGAATCTGTTCTTCAGTTCCAACTTGAAGGTATTATGGTGTTTTTTAAGGTTGGTTATGTCAATACATTTTGTTTGTCTTATGAGCTTGCTAGATATATATATATATATATATATATATATTCTATAAAGAAGTTACCTAAGCAAAAAAATACAAATATAATTTTGACTCACACCTAGTACAACATAGAAAAGGTTATGTATCTACCTGTGTGAGTAAAAGGAGAAAAGATAAAAAAAAAAAAAAAAAACTGAATGTAGAAGGTGTCGAGAATACTGAGCCTTGGCTTTATCAAGGACCAGCAAAAACTCTGCATTTTCTCACTTCCACAAAGACCTAGTTGGAAATGGGTTTCTGCAAGGCCATAGATGCAAGTAACATTCCCACCTAAAATAGTTTAAAAAATATATATATGTCATGTCCTCCGTAGAGTTGCATGACCTAGCACTAGTTAACAATTTCGCTTGCATCCATTAACCTTCCTGGCCCGACCCATGCTCTTCATCTGTTACTATTAAACAGAGAGAAGAAGATTAAAGAGAACTCAAGCTGTGAGAGTGACATAATAATTAGAAATGATTTTCAGCTATGACGGTTCTATTAAAACAAAAAATTAAATAATATAAACAAAATCACAAAAAAAGCTTAAAAATCTGTTTATAAAAGAAAATAAAAACAAATAAAAAAGAAAACTAGTTATTCATCACTAGGATAGCTATACTAAAAATAGTAAAACCAACATTATAATTAATAAGATTCTGATTAATCTATAGAAGCTCACTAAGGTGATTTAATACATGCAAAGATTATTAAATACACTGCTCGTGTATTTTATAATATTTCTCATGTATTCTGGAGAGTTAATTCTGCTCTTTCTGATCATACAGATCCACAGTCTTAAGTTTATATATTTTTTTCTCTGGTTAAAATCTCCGCGCGTTGGTTTCTTGCTGTATGAGGAGGCCACCAGCCCCACCCTCACTGCCCCCAGCTGTCTAGGGAGTGGCGGAAGAGGTCAGCCATGTTCTTCTCTTGTGAGGAGAAAAGTTTTTGTCACACAAGAGGTAAGCTCTCTTCCTTGTTTTTGGGTTCTAGGTTTTATAAGTTCAATGTTTGTACTTCATGTACTTTTTCTCTGTCGTTTTTTAGCTTTTCAGCTTTTAGGCATTGGTTTGTCTGTTAATATTTTTGCGGGTTTTAACTCTTTCTTTTCTTTGTAACTTTGAGCGTCTTTTGGGGTACCTAGGAACAGAAGATGACTAAGCTTGTTCCTTTTCTATGCGCTGTCTATGCGCTGTTTTTTTCAAAGTAGTTAAGTTCTTAATAACAAATTAATTATGCACTTAAAGCACTGCTGAAATACTTTGTACATATTGCAACTAACTGTTTAAGGTACATAACTTTCACAAAGTTTTCTTTAGTTAATTATTATCTTTAACTTATTCTCGTTTTCGTGCTGTCATAAGTTGTAGAGTAGGGGTTTTAGACTCAAGTTTTCTTTCAAAAATCTGTTGTTAAAAATTAATATTTCCTTTTTTAATTGCAATGTAAAAATTTGGATTTCTTTTGCATTGGTTTTCAGGTTTAAATTCTCTCTCAAATGAACTTGGAATTTCGTTATGGCTGAAAATCATTTCTAATTATTATGTCACTCTCACAGCTTGAGTTCTCTTTAATCTTCTTCTCTCTGTTTAATAGTAACAGATGAAGAGCATGGGTCGGGCCAGGAAGGTTAATGGATGCAAGCGAAATTGTTAACTAGTGCTAGGTCATGCAACTCTACGGAGGACATGACATATATATATTTTTTAAACTATTTTAGGTGGGAATGTTACTTGCATCTATGGCCTTGCAGAAACCCATTTCCAACTAGGTCTTTGTGGAAGTGAGAAAATGCAGAGTTTTTGCTGGTCCTTGATAAAGCCAAGGCTCAGTATTCTCGACACCTTCTACATTCAGTTGTTTTATTTTTATTATTTTTTATTTTTTTATCTTTTCTCCTTTTACTCACACAGGTAGATACATAACCTTTTCTATGTTGTACTAGGTGTGAGTCAAAATTATATTTGTATTTTTTGCTTAGGTAACTTCTTTGTAGAATGTGAATTCTGAATTTTCAAAACTGCTGCACTGCGCATTTTGATTTTCAGGTTATTTTGCAACCTTCGTTTTAAATTCTAAAGTTTTTCCTTAGTCTTCAGTTTTGCTCTTAAGTATATATATATATATATGTGGGATGTAAGGTCAGGTGATGCGTAACATCACAGCCTCTCCTTGACAAATGTCAACCCCGCCTTCTCGTGGTACATCCTGTTCCCACTAAAGGGGCTCTGATGACCGCCAATAGCGGTATAACTATACCATCGGGATTAGAGGAAATTCTATCCCACACTCACCAACCCGCTTGGCCAGCGTGGTGAGTTATGGCCAAACCCCTCCAAAATGATTCCACAACTTAAATCTTGGCCCTCAGTCTCCGGCAGCTGGAATGTACCTGGCCAAGGCAGCGGCCAGTGCGACATGAAGGCAGAGGGTGCTAAGAATCCCCGGAGGACCGGACTAGGCTGCCATCTGATGCTGACCTTGGCTACGTACAACGGACGCTCCCTATCTTCTGATTCAAGGCTTCTTGAATTGGAAGAGGAACTACAAAGGATCAAGTGGGACATCGTGGGGCTAAGTGAGGTAAGGAGAAAAGGAGAAGATCTCATCGAACTGAAAAGTGGACATCTCTTCTACTATCGTGGGACAGATACTGGCAGAACTAGTGGTGTTGGATTTATAATAAACAAGAAACTGAAGGATAAAGTTGTAGAAGTTGAAAGTTCCTCTGACAGAGCTGCACGACTTGTTATCCAACTCTCGAAAAGATACCAGGCTCAGATTATTCAAACTTATGCACCCACCACAAGTCATCCTGAAGAAGAAATTGAAGAATTTTATGAGGAAATTCGTGATCTAAATAATAAAGGTAAGCAGCACTTGAAAATAATTATGGGAGATTTCAATGCAAAAATAGGGCAACGGCAACAGAATGAAACTTCAGTAGGTAAATTCGGTCACGGCAACAGAAACCAGCGTGGAAATACTCTCGTTGAGTTTGCAGAGGCAGAAGGGTTTTTCATCTTGAACTAATTCTTCAAGAAAAAGCCACACAGGAAATGGACATGGAGACATCCAAATGGGACGACAAGTGAAATTGATTTTATTATGTGTAACAAAAAATTCATCATAGAAGACTGCAGTGTGCTAAACAAGTTCAACACAGGTAGTGACCATAGATTGGTGAGATGTAAGATGCACCTCAACACCAAACTTGAACGTGGCAAGCTCATAAGACAAACAAAATCTATTGACATAACCAACCTTAAAAAACACCATAATACCTTCAAGTTGGAACTGAAGAACAGGTTCTCAGCTTTAGAAGGCCTAACATCGGAAGAAGTGGACATCTCTGAAGTTAACAGAAAAGTAACCAAAGCTCTTATGGAAACAGCAACAAAATTAGCTGGGTCTAAGAACAAGTTGCATGTAAACAAATTATCAGGAAAAACGAAAATGTTGATGCAAAAAAGAAGAGAGATGAGGACAACTAAAGAAGATGTGACTTCCAAAGTGGAATATATAGAGCTATGCAAGACAGTAAGAAAAAGTATCACTGAAGACGTAAGAAAATTCAACTGTGAACTAGTGAGGAAAGCAATTGAAAACAACCAAAGCCTAAAGATAGCAAAGGGACATCTCAGTAAGGGAAGAAAACAGATTATGGCACTGAGAAAAGAAGATGGTTCTGTAACAAGAAATAGAGGCGAAATTTTGACAAGAGTGAAAGATTTCTACTCCAAATTATATAAAAGAGATGATACATGCACTCCAGACATCATGAAAGATACCAGTACCAGAGTTCCTCCAGTCCTTCCAGCAGAAGTTGCACATGCAATCAAGAACATGAAGCGGGGAAAAGCTCCAGGAGAAGATGGAATTACTGTAGACATCATACAAGAAGCAAGTGGAGAAATTGAAACAGTACTCGCCCAAATTTTCACTCGATGCCTTAATGAAGGAAAGATTCCTGAGGATTGGAACACCGCTACAATGATCCTGCTACATAAGAAAGGTGACATTGAGGATCTCGAAAACTACAGACCTATCAGCCTCCTATCAGTAGTTTATAAAATCTTCACTAAAGTTCTTTCACACCGCTTGAAGGTAACACTGGACATGGCTCAACCGAGAGAACAAGCTGGATTCAGGAGTGGCTACAGCACAATAGATCATATCCACGTACTGAGAGAACTAATTGAAAGAGCGAGGGAATATGAACTTCCATTGTGCATGGCTTTTATCGATTATGAAAAAGCCTTTGATTCGGTGAAACCATCAGCAGTTACAATGGCTCTGAAAACCTGCGGTATTGAAGATGCATACATTAATATTATTAATAACATCTATGAAAATGCAAGTGCAAAGATTCGGCTGTTTGAAAATACAACACACATAAAAATTGGAAAGGGAGTGAGACAAGGTGACACCATATCTCCGAAGCTCTTTAATGCCACATTGGAGGGTGTTTTTCAGTCGCTGAGCTGGGAAAACAAAGGAATAAAGATTAATGGAGATTATCTAACCCACCTTCGTTTTGCGGATGACGTAGTCATTTTTGCAACTACCCCATCAGAGCTGCAGAGTATGATCCAGGAACTTGCTGACAAGAGTAAAGAAGTGGGATTAAAAATGAACTTTCAGAAGACAAAAGTGACGTTCAATGCTTTTACAAGAAATGAAGATTTATTGATTGATGGAGAAAAGCTGGAGATAACAGACACGTACGTTTATCTTGGACAGCAGATATCAAGTGAGGGTCACATTGAGGAAGAAATTAATCGGCGTACAAAACTTGCCTGGAGAGCTTTTGGAAGAAACAGCATAATTTTCAAGAGCAATATGCCATTATGTCTTAAAAGAAAAGTGTTTGATCAATGCATCCTTCCAGTGCTTACGTATGGTGCAGAGACGTGGACCTTAACTAAAAGAGATATACAAAGACTGCAGACAACTCAAAGAAGCATGGAGAGGTGCATGCTTCGTGTAACCATGAGAGATAAGAAGAGGAACTCGTGGATCCGAAAAATGACAAGAGTGGAAGACATCATGATCAGAGTTAAATCCCTGAAATGGCAATGGGCTGGACATACTGCCAGAAGGACAGATCATCGATGGACAGCCGAAATTTTAGATTGGATTCCAAGGGACAGGAAAAGACCCAGAAGAAGGCCACATGGGAGATGGGTGGATGAAATTCGAAAGTATGCAGGGGTGACATGGAGGAGACTGGCACAAGACAGACCGTTGTGGAGGAAACTTGGGGAGACCTTCGTCCAGCAGTGGATTGATAATGGTTGACAATGATGATGATGATGATGATATATATGTGCGTGTGTGTGTGTGTGTGTGTGGATCCGAAAAATGACAGCCGAAATTTTAGATTGGATTCCAAGGGACAGGAAAAGACCCAGAAGAAGACCACATGGAAGATGGGTGGATGAAATTCGAAAGTATGCGGCAGTGACATGGAGGAGACTGGCACAAGACAGACCGTTGTGGAGGAAACTTGGGGAGACCTTCGTCCAGCAGTGGATTGATAATGGTTGACAATGATGATGATGATGATATATATATATATATATATATATATATATATATATATCAGATACAACCTGTCCAAGTAACCAGGGAAGGTCTTGATGTTGTCATTAGTTAAAAGTGAAGATAGGAAAATAGAAATACATTTACATATACACGTACAATAAATATGGTAAGTATCACTAAGTTAACATATTCACACACACATTTACATTTAGCAGAGCAGTCCCCACTGTTTTTACACTTGATTGTCATCGGACATTGGGTGTAAGTTTGCAATTGACAATCTCCAAGGTCAGGGCTCGACAAATATGTTATAAATTTAGGAGCCAGCTCCAAAATTTAGGCACCAGGTGAAATGAAGTCGATAACACATGAACAAAAACATGTGTGGTTATGACGCTGGAACGAAAGTGGTAAACCATATTTAATGTCAATTTTTTTATTTTTTTTTTTACCCAAACCACTCATTGCAAAATAAAGTTCAAATTTGTTTCACAATTTTCTTTCTCCATTCTTTCAGTAGATGATCTCAAAAAAATAAAAATTTCAGATTTCGATTTTATTAAAATACTATTTGCGGATGTCATATTTTGTACATATTAATTCAAAGTACCATATTTTCTTTCTTCGTATAGTCTGTAGACCATAAAATTAAAAAAAATTTCCTTCGTGAGATCCGCAAGCGTATAAACCAAAGAGAAAAACATTTTTTCCTTCGCATAATCCGCAGCAGTATGTCTCAGATATTTCAAAAAGAAAAAGAAAAAAATAGTCCATACCTGCCAACATTGACACCTTGTTACTAATAACTGGTATTGCATGAAATACATAGACTATTTTACGAAATAATCAATCTCTTTGTAAAAAACAAATATGCGCCCCCACGCAAAACGTTACAACAAACAAGGACTCTAATGAAACAAACTTAAAACATGCGAAACACAAAGTTGATTCCCGCGAGGGCACGATTGTGAGATTTCAGTTTGAAACTTCCACCAGTAAAAATCAGTAAGATGCGTTCAGAATTCCACAATGCTTGACAAACAAGCATTGTGGAATTCTGAACGCATCTTACTGATTTTTACTGTAGCAGGTAAATCCAAGCAAGTAAACGCGCAGTGCACGAACCTCCACTTACCATATGATCATACTGCCTCTAAAATTGCAGTTTACGACAAGATGAGACCAAAGAAGGGGAAAAACAGCTGAAAATTTTTACTGGTGAAAAATCAAAACAGACAGCAAGAATGCAGACTACTGTCAGTTTGTCTTTTGTTGACTCTGTAACTGCCCAGCACCATTGCTTAATTTTTCTTTCTGCTGATATCATTCTCTACCCATTTCTTCATTGTTGCTTTTCTTTCTTTTCTATTTTTTTATGCCCTCTGATAACAACCATCAGCCTGATGACCATGAGCACATGATATCAAAGCTTCAACTATTTCAGATAAATGGTGTAACTTTGGGAATATTAATACTTTTGAACACCATGCATCAATAATACAATGTGAGAAACAGTAAACAATGCAGCAACTGAGTTGTTGACGTGTATGTATAATAAGAATTATAACCACGTAAAGAAATTCAGCACTTTGAGGTGTATGAAGAATTGATTGAACCATGCATCAATTTCTGCAAATTTTCCAAATTCGTCACTTCCGTTTTCGGGAGTTTCCTTCTTCCCTTATCAAGATTAAGTGCAAAAACTTATGGGGTGGGGGGATATTTAACAGCGCTGGAGAGTGGAAATATTGCGAGGGAGGAGGGGTAGCGAATGCGGGAAATACTTCCGGTTTTGAAAATTTTTCTCCTATTTTCAAGCTGAAATACAAAAATTTATGCAGTAAAATGATACTTAAAAATATTGAACAGAGGCAACATCACAGGTAAAAAGAAATTACGATTATGGAAAAAATCTGAACTACGTCGACTTTCCGTTTTCGAAAGTTTTGTGAAGATGGAATTCCGTCTTCCGACGAACATCTAACCCCCCCCATCCCCCCTCTAATTCTGTTTACTAATGCATCGATCTCCTGTGTGGCCAAAATAACGAAAAAGGTGAATTTTCACGATTTGGCAAAAGAATCTCATGCTAGAAGTCTAGGAGGAAATTTTTCCGGCGTCTAACTTCTGTTTCCGCAAATTCTTGCCTACAGTTTCAAGCTGAAATATGAACATATATGTCATAAAATGATATTTAACAAGAATAGTAGACACAAACGCAACATCGGGAGAAAAAAATTATGATTAGGGCTCATTCTTTTTATTCCATTTAACTACTGTCTTCAGAACACGAAATACCGTCCCCAGACGGAAAATGAAAAATTATCTTCAGTTTCGTATAAATCTTGAGAACGATCTAAATGATGACCAAAAAAAAAAGAAAACTGGAGAATTTCGCGAATCCGCTTAAGAATCTTATGTACATCATAACGTAATGGCAAAATAATAATTTTTTTTTTTTATTAAATGAAAATTCGTAGAATCCGTAGTTTCGAGAGAGTTCCGCAGTCAGACAACAAAATCCGTAGAAACTATGGACATTCTGTAGTAATTGGCATGTATGACAGTCGTATAATTCGCATTTATCATGTTAATTGTGAATCGCAATTTCCGACAGGAAATGGCGATTCACAGGACCGACTCAGAAATCCAAAGATGTAAGAAAAAAATGATCGCCTTATTGAAAAAGGAACTGTCATTTTGAAGTACTGTTATGTTACTTTTAAGTAAATAAAGAACTAAAATTGCTAGCTGTTGCAGCATTATTGTAGTTCATTAGTTACACTAAAAATTCATTGAGATTGTGGACAGTCCATAGCATTGTCTTATTTCTGAATTTGTTTCAACTGAATACCGAAAGAAAAAAATCCTTAACTAATACAATTAGCGCACCAAAACTAAGCAATGCGATTCGCATTTCACCGATTTAATGAAGGAAGTTAAGTGAACAGTATTGGCCAATGCGATCACAGAATGGTTACATGGTACGGAATAACAGCTTTGCGGAATTCACGAGAGTCACGGATTCTCACAACACATAGGCTTCCGTAAGCGCAAATAGTAACACGCCTTCCTTGCGTCATATTTTCTGTCAAAATGCTTCTTCTAAGTAAAAAAATATATGTATATATATTCTTACAATCTCTTTGCGGTCTTCTATCTCGCTGTTACATTGCATTTTTTCTGTTACCACAGTTTCGGTACTTTCCCAGTAACACGAACTCTCCTGACAATTATCTCGCTGACTTTTTAAAACACCGTACCACTTTTTTTTTTTTTTTCTTTACCGGTGCCCCGCAGTATTTATAACTTTTTAATAGATAATCTATGGATTATACAACAGAAATTACGGTATTTACTGCAAATGACGTAATCTTAAGTAAGAAAAATTAAGCGCCACAGCCCAAATTTTAGGCGCTTGGGCGACCTGCCGCCCGGGATTTGTCGAGCCCTGTCCATGCTATCAGTATAAGTTGGTAGATCATCGTTGCAACACAATTGGTTAAACCTGGAAATAAAAATACTCTCAGTGAATAATAGGGTAAGTTTGTTTAATGCTGTGGGGAGAATAGTAGCATTCTCCCAATTAGGTTTATAATCCTTTTGAGTTACAGTTCTGACCAATGCTGTGACGTTAGAGCCTGTCCTTAAAGAATATTGATGTTCCTTTATTCTGACCCCCAGAGATCTGAAAGTGGAGCTCAGATAGATCTTTGGTGGATCATTAGGTAGATTCAGGACTAGTGAAATTTGATAAACACCATGCTTTTGAGTAATGGGTACAGAGTCTTTATCCTTTCGAATAAGTGCAAAAATGTTCAATATCCTTATCAACTGACAGAAAAAGTCTTCCTTTGACAAAATTTTAAAAACTGCACTAGCAAATAGAATTTGTGTAACCAACTGCCTGCCTAGTCTCAAAAATACATTTTTGCTTGATACTAGCAGCTGAGTTAAGTCAAAGGATATAAATTTTAAACATAAGATTTCTAAAATAAAACCACTCTGCTATAAAAACATGCAAATATCTGAAATATAGTTTCTCATATTTTGCATTACATCAGTATTCTGGCCTAGCCAACACATGCCTTTCTGCGACAGCAACTACTATAATCAAGGGCATTGCTATGGCAAGTGGAATTCACAATTACACTATGGAATAACACTGCAATAGGTTTTTTGTTTTTTTCTTTAGATCTTTATGTGCCAGTAGAAATACACCTTAACATCATGAACAGCGGTTGTTCTGGCTTTTTTAAAGTTTTCGCCACCCCTTTTGCCAAATGTAACCTGAAGTTGCCTTTTTTTCACTCTCCATTGTAAATATAAACAGCATGAAAACAAAATGTTATAAATAGTACAAAAACCGTAGGTTATAGAATCCTTACAATTAAACAGCAAAATATTATGTTATAGATCATGAATCCTAATAGAAAGAAGTATAGACAATTACTTTCAATTTTGAATTTATTACTACTACCTATAAAATATGTATGCTGGCAGTAGAGCTTGTGTACCAGTTAATGGTGTTTTATCAAAATGGTTTTCTGTTGGTGCAGGAGACAGACAAGGTTGTGTAAGAAATAGTAAAACTATACTAGTGATCCGATTTATTCTCATAGGAAATAGACACATTTATAAGCGTTTTTTCCAAACTTTCGCACATCAACCAGATGGCTTTTTCAAGGAAGTTAGACAGAAACTGCAAACTGAGTAATAGAACGCTTTAACAATTTGAACACAGGAACTTGACTTGACAACAAATATATACGACATTATATTCAGTTTGACAATGATAGCATCTCACTCGAGTTGCCATGAATTTTGAACCAGTTCTTCAAGTAAAGCTTTCTCCCTACCAGGATACCGCATGCACAACCAACGTGATGCATCATATCTTTAAATGAATACTGTATAACGTCGTATATATTTATTGTTAAGTCAAGTTCCCATGTGCAAATTGTTAAAGCGTTCTATTTTTCAGTTTGCAGTTTCTGTCTAACTTCCTTGAAAAAGCCATCTGGTTAATGTGGGGAACATTGGAAACGTTTATGTGTCTATTTCCTACGCCAATAAATTGGATTACTAGTATAGTATTACTATTTCCTACATAATTGGTGTGCTGTTCCTTGTTATCAAAGGTTGTGTGATGTCACCATGGCTGTTTAATATATTTATGGATGCGTGCGTGCACGATGCCAAAATGGACAATACTGGTTCATGTCTGGATAATATCTGTGTGTGCAGATTGCTGTATGCTGATGACACAGTCTTGTTGGTAGAGAGCAAAAGTGAGTTGCAGAATATGTTGTAGAGAGCAAAAGAGAGTTGCAGAATATGTTGTCCTGGACGTATGAAGTTTGCATGAAATTCACATTGAGTATAAATAAGGGAAAAACCAAAGTTATGGTTTTTGAGCGAGGAACTGTTAGCACAGACACATACATATCACTAAGCTGTTCTCTGAGATTCAGAGGTTAGCTTCAAAAAGAAATGCAAACTACAAGATAATTTTTACTACTCTTACTGTATCAAACTTCTCCATTTACAGCGATCTGGACATATCACTAATATCCCCCACTGGGAGGAATTGTTAGCACTGATTGTAATATAAGTTTAAATGGCACGGTGATTGACCAGGTGAATCAGTTTGTATATTTAAAAAGATGTTCGACAGAGAGCACAAATTAGATGGTGAAATTAGTAGGTGAGTAAATTCTTCACTAAAAGTCATAGCTGCTTTAGGAGGTTTTCACAGGAATGATGGGTTCTCAAGAGAGGCCCACATGGTTGTGTATGAAAGTGTAATTGTTCCTACTCTGATGTATGGCAGTGAAACCTGAGCACTACAGAAGAAACATAGGAGTTGTTTGTGTGCATTACTTGCAGGGAGTTGTGGCCAGACACGTTCTGATTGTGTGAGGAATGAACATGTGTTGGTTGCAGTTCTGTAATGTGAAGCAAAATATTGTTAGAAAGGTGGAGACTAATATTCTTCAGTGATTTGGCCATTTTGAAATAATGAGTAATGAGATGCTTACTAAGAAAACCTTTTTAGCCCAAGTGGCAAGAAAGAAAGGCAGAGGAAGACCAAAGATGTCATGGGAGAATCAGATTCAAAAGTGTCTGCATGAGAAAAAGATTATGAGTATGAAGTATAGAAGTTTTTGTGTATGCTGTGTGATGAATATCAGCAAAGCCCGAGTTGTGTGTCAAGATCGCTGTTAATGGACAAGTTTGATACAGCAACAGTACGTAAATAATCAGTTAGAATTTTATCTGGGTATTCTATTGCCTGTATTTCTTTGTGGGGCTAACCTCTGAATCTCAGAGAACAGCTTAGTGATATATATATATCATCATCATCATCATTGTCAACCATTATCAATCCACTGCTGGACGAAGGTCTCCCCAAGTTTCCTCCACAACGGTCTGTCTTGTGCCAGTCTCCTCCATGTCACCCCTGCATACTTTCGAATTTCATCCACCCATCTCCCATGTGGTCTTCTTCTAGGTCTTTTCCTGTCCCTTGGAATCCAATCTAAAATTTCGGCTGTCCATCGATGATCTGTCCTTCTGGCAGTATGGCCAGCCCATTGCCATTTCAGGGATTTAACTCTGACCATGATGTCTTCCACTCTCGTCATTTTTCGGATCCACGAGTTCCTCTTCTTATCTCTCCTGGTTACACCAAGCATGCACCTCTCCATGCTTCTTTGAGTTGTCTGCAGCCTTTGTATGTCTCTTTTAGTTAAGGTCCACGTCTCTGCACCATACGTAAGCACTGGAAGGATGCATTGATCAAACACTTTTCTTTTAAGATATAATGGCATATTGCTCTTGAAAATTATGCTGTTTCTTCCAAAAGCTCTCCAGGCAAGTTTTGTGCGCCGATTAATTTCTTCATCAATGTGACCCTCACTTGATATCTGCTGTCCAAGATAAACGTATGTGTCTGTTATCTCCAGCTTTTCTCCATCAATCGATAAATCTTCATTTCTTGTAAAAGCATTGAACATCACTTTTGTCTTCTGAAAGTTCATTTTTAATCCCACTTCTTTACTCTTGTCAGCAAGTTCCTGGATCATACTCTGCAGCTCTGATGGGGTAGTTGCAAAAATGACTACGTCATCAGCAAAACGAAGGTGGGTTAGATAATCTCCATTAATCTTTATCCCCTTGTTTTCCCAGCTCAGCGACTGAAAAACACCCTCCAATGTGGCATTAAAGAGCTTCGGAGATATGGAGTCACCTTGTCTCACTCCCTTTCCAATTTTTACGTGTGTTGTATTTTCAAACAGCCTAATCTTTGCACTTGCATTTTCATAGATGTTATTAATAATATTAATGTATGCATCTTCAATACCGCAGGTTTTCAGAGCCATTGTAACTGCTGATGGTTTCACCGAATCAAAGGCTTTTTCATAAGCGATAAAAGCCATGCACAATGGAAGTTCATATTCCCTCGCTCTTTCAATTAGTTCTCTCAGCACGTGGATATGATCTATTGTGCTGTAGCCACTCTTGAATCCAGCTTGTTCTCTCGGTTGAGCCATGTCCAGTGTTACCTTCAAGCGGTGTGAAAGAACTTTAGTGAAGATTTTATAAACTACTGATAGGAGGCTGATAGGTCTGTAGTTTCTGAGATCCTCAATGTCACCTTTCTTATGTAGCAGGATCATTGTAGCGGTGTTCCAATCCTCAGGAATCTTTCCTTCATTAAGGCATCGAGTGAAAATTTGGGCGAGTACTGTTTCGATTTCTCCACTTGCTTCTTGTATGATGTCTACAGTAATTCCATCTTCTCCTGGAGCTTTTCCTCGCTTCATGTTCTTGATTGCATGTGCAACTTCTGCTGGAAGGACTGGAGGAACTCTGGTACTGGTATCTTTCATGATGTCTGGAGTGCATATATCATCCCTTTCATATAATTTGGAGTAGAAATCTTTCACTCTTGTCAAAATTTCGCCTCTATTTCTTGTTACAGAACCATCTTCTTTTCTCAGAGCCATAATATGTTTTCTTCCCTTACTGAGATGTCCCTTTGCTATCTTTAGGCTTTGGTTGTTTTCAATTGCTTTCCTCACTAGTTCACAGTTGAATTTCCTTACGTCTTCAGTGATACTTTTTCTTACTGTCTTGCATAGCTCTATATATTCCACTTTGGAAGTCACATCTACTTTAGTTGTCCTCATCTCTCTTCTTTTTTGCATCAACATTTTGGTTTTTCCTGATAATTTGTTCACATGCAACTTGTTCTTAGACCCAGCTAATTTTGTTGCTGTTTCCATAAGAGCTTTGGTTACTTTTCTGTTAACTTCAGAGATGTCCACTTCTTCCGATGTTAGGCCTTCTAAAGCAGAGAACCTGTTCTTCAGTTCTAACTTGAAGGTATTATGGTGTTTTTTAAGGTTGGTTATGTCAATAGATTTTGTTTGTCTTATGAGCTTGCCACGTTCAAGTTTAGTGTTGAGGTGCATCTTACATCTCACCAATCTATGGTCACTACCTGTGTTGAACTTGTTTAGCACACTGCAGTCTTCTATGACGAATTTTTTGTTACACATAATAAAATCAATTTCACTTGTCGTCCCATTTGGATGTCTCCATGTCCATTTCCTGTGTGGCTTTTTCTTGAAGAAGGAGTTCAAGATGAAAAACCCTTCTGCCTCTGCAAACTCAACGAGAGTATTTCCACGCTGGTTTCTGTTGCCATGACCGAATTTACCTACTGAAGTTTCATTCTGTTGCCGTTGCCCTATTTTTGCATTGAAATCTCCCATAATTATTTTCAAGTGCTGCTTACCTTTATTATTTAGATGACAAATTTCCTCATAAAATTCTTCAATTTCTTCTTCAGGATGATTTGTGGTGGGTGCATAAGTTTGAATAATCTGAGCCTGGTATCTTTTCGAGAGTTGGATAACAAGTCGTGCAGCTCTGTCAGAGGAACTTTCAACTTCTACAACTTTATCCTTCAGTTTCTTGTTTATTATAAATCCAACACCACTAGTTCTGCCAGTATCTGTCCCACGATAGTAGAAGAGATGTCCACTTTTCAGTTCGATGAGATCTTCTCCTTTTCTCCTTACCTCACTTAGCCCCACTTGATCCTTTGTAGTTCCTCTTCCAATTCAAGAAGCCTTGAATCAGAAGATAGGGAGCGTCCATTGTAAGTAGCCAAGGTCAGCATCAGATGGCAGCCTAGTCCGGTCCTCCGGGGATTCTTAGCACCCTCTGCCTTCATGTCGCACTGGCCGCTGCCTTGGCCAGGTACATTCCAGCTGCCGGAGACTGAGGGCCAAGATTTAAGTTGTGGAGTCATTTTGGAGGGGTTTGGCCATAACTCACCACGCTGGCCAAGCGGGTTGGTGAGTGTGGGATAGAATTTCCTCTAATCCCGATGGTATAGTTATACCGCTATGGGCGGTCGTCAGAGCCCCTTTAGTGGGAACAGGATGCACCACGAGAAGGCGGGGTTGACATTTGTCAAGGAGAGGCTGTGATGTTACGCATCACCTGACCTTACATATATATATATATATATATGTGTGTATGTATGTATGTATGTATGTATGTATGTATGTATGTATGTATGTACTACCTATAAAATTTTTAAACAGTTTCATCAACAGGATAAATTTAAAATTAATTGAAAAATTGCACTTTATTACTTACAGAACTTTCATCTAATAACTATTTTCTTATAAGGTATGCAATATTGGTTGATGGTTACTGAGGTCAGGCAGCAAAGAAAAATAACCAGCGGTTTTGTTTTAAACTGAAACCTCAGTTTACAAAAGCACTCTGGCTGATATCATGAAATCGATATTAAAACTGCATTGTTGAGTCTGCAAGATTATTGAGTAGGGTAATATATATGAGCAGGTGGGGGTCACAAACTCCTACTAGCAGGCATGAGAAATTAATAGAATTGCTAAAGGAAGAACACATACAATATAACACAGCACAAGCAAGACGGAATTGTTCACTCTAATCTATTTATGTAAAAATTTAAAGCACACCACTGTATTAACAATATAAAATTGCTGAATTCAAAACAAAATAAAATTGGTTTAAAAGACATTGCTTCATTTTTTTTTTTTTTTTTTTTTTTGCAGGGCTTGAAAAATATCTGAAAAGTTACATGCCCAGCTCGACATGTGCAGAAATTATTTACTTGCCCAGATAGTAAAAACTGGATGCCCAGGAAAATTCCTCTTTTACAATAACAAATCAGAACCCTCAATTTTTTTAAGCTAAAAAATATGAACTCATTTTACATGTTTTCCATTTCTGTTTTTAATTGTCTGTATTCAAAATGTTCAATGCACAAAAACATGTATTTCAAGTTTTTGAGATGACAATGCTGAAAGTGGTATGAAGTGGAACCATTACAAAATTGGTATTTGACAAATTTAGCGATTCTGCCATGTTCCTTTCATTAAAGTTTTTGCCCTTTGTCACTAAACACCGGAGGCTAGTTCCAGAGGCATGCATCCAGTCACTGACTAGGAACAACATTTGGAGCAAAACTACATATGGTTCCAATTTCTGGACCTAGAGCATAATATAATTAAAGCAGTGATATTCTTCTGTCCTTGGCACTCCGTAACAATGATACAACTTCCAATGATTAGCAGTGAAATGAAACAAAGAAAGGTAACTTGATCATGCTAGTTACGTTAACTGAAACTTTTACATAAAGTTCGTAAGTTGGAAGCTTTCGACCTTATCTTAGGTCTTCATCACGCCAATGGAGGACTAAGATTGTTGCCAGATTCTACATTTGAATTTTTCCTATTTTTGTTGCCAAAACTTAGAATTGATCTCCAGATCAACGGAATGTAGAGAGGAGATTCGGAGTTGCAAGTCATTGAGTTGAAAATAATTTCTATGCTTTCACGGTAACGGAGGGCAAAACGATTGTCAAAAGAAGCAATTCGTTTTGCTTCGTTCCAGTGGGGAACTGCAGATGTGTCTTCCATTGTCAAAATAGACAAGGCAGTATTGGGATTGGCTTTCGAAACATCTTTTCTATGTTCTAAAATTCTATGGCTAATGCTCCTGTATGTGCTTCCAATGTATAAGTTATCCCCAGTAGAAGAAGAGATAGGAATGCAGTAAACTCCTGGGAGGTTCAGGCTTTCAACTTTGTCCCTATCCCTTTGTAGAAGTTTCAAGATGTTTGGGGTAGATTTAATGGCAAGATGGTAACCAAAACTTCTAAAAAGAATCTGTAACTTATAAGCATAGGAAGGATGGTAAGGAACAGAACCACAGAATTTCAGGTCTTCTTTCTTGTGAGGAAGGAGGCATTCGATTTTCGAATGGTTTTCATATTTCTTTATGAGGGAGTTGACTGTAACAGCAGGGAAACCATGAGAGAGGGCTATTGTAGAAATTTTGGAGAGTTCTTCTTGAAGAGAGAGTTGGTTGTTGCAAATGATATGAGCCCTGTGGATGTAGGACTTCAATGCTGCAAGCTTGTAGAGATGCAGGGTGCAAGATTTGTAGGGAATGATGTTAGTGGCTGCAGAAGGTTTTCGATAGACGGAACGAGTAATGGAGAGATCAGCGTTTCTGCAGACAGATACATCCAGGAAATCAATTTTGTGATTTACTTCCTTAGATATAGTGAGCTTAATGGAAGGAAATTTTTCCGTAATGGAGTTGATCAGTATCTGTAGTTCAGACTCGGAATGTGGCCAGCTAATGAAAATGTCGTCTACATATCTTAACCATAGGGAAGGTTGAAAAGGGTGTAGAGGAATGATGGAAACTTCAATATGTTGCATGTAGATTTCAGCAAGCAGAGGGGAAAGAGGTGAGCCCATGGGGAGACCAGATTGTTGCCTATACACAATTTTGTTGAAAACAAAACAACTGTGTTGATGAATAGTGTGGAAACAATCATAAAGATCTTTTATAAGAGGACCGGGGGTTCAAAATGAAGAATCAATTTCTTCATGAGGAGCATGTAGGAAAGGTCCAAGGTTGCTACCCACCAACTTTCATGATTCAACCTTTGAAAACTGGGGAGTTACAGGCGATTGTGTGTTACTTATTGACCGACCTTTGTATAAGATGGCTTGAAAAATACCATGCCCGAGATCACGGGGTATGTAAATTATTGGCCTGGGCAGGTAAATAAAAAATCTGGTTCTCCAGTCTGGGCAACTAAATTTAAAAATAAAAAAGTTTGGAATAGAATTTTCTACTACCAGAAAATAAGACAGTTGTCCCACTCATCCTGCTTTGCTTGATATTTTCATGGTTCGCATCAACCAAACCCTCTCAACAATTGAAGTAAATGAATATGCTCGCCATACAAAGAAATTCAATTTTCTACTCTCCAAGCAAAAAAGTCAAGCAACATCTCCGTCATCAGCCTCTACTGACAAGCCAAAGTATGTAAATCTTTCTTCTGTCACTATTCCTCCTAGCTTGGATAAATTCTTATCATTAGGCCCAAAATTTTCACCTGCTCTTCCTATCAATCTTCCACAAACTGTTTCTGTTATAGAATCAGCCATCCACAGAACTGAGACTGTTCAGCAGCCTATCCTTCGTGCCAACGCTGCTGTTATCTTATCCAAGCAAAATTCTGTGCCAATCAAGTACTCTTCTTCTTGTTTAAAAGAATTCAGGTCATCTATTCAGGAAAATGACCTAGCCGTATGCAAAGCAGATAAAGTTGGTTGCCCAGTCATCATTGGTAAAGAAACTCTAAACCAAAAAGTGCTTTCTTTACTTACATCTGCTAACTGCATCCCTTTACAGTCAGACACCACCAACTCACTCAAAAACTCAGTTGACAGATTAGCTAAGAAAGAAACTCTTCAATCCTTCCTTGGTGATATATCACCCCCTCCTTACTTTAGAACTCCCAGGCTCTTCCTGCAAGTGAAACTGCATAAAGCTGGTAACCCCATCAGACCTTTAGTGGAATATTCTTTTTCTCCAGCAGTAAACCTTGAAAAGAGATTGGTCCTCAAATGCAAATCCCTGGCAGCCAACCATCCTCATACAGTTGTCTCTACTTCAAACTTCATCCACAACCTTCCTAATTCCTTTTCTCCTTGTGATAATCTGTATACTCTTGATGTAGAATCTTTGTTTCCCTCTGTACCATATTTTGATTCCTACATGCTCCTCATGAAGAAATTGATTCTTCATTTTGAACCCCCGGTCCTCTTATCAAAGATCTTTATGATTGTTTCCACACTATTCATCAACGCAGTTGTTTTGTTTTCAACAAAATTGTGTATAGGCAACAATCTGGTCTCCCCATGGGCTCACCTCTTTCCCCTCTGCTTGCTGAAATCTACATGCAACATATTGAAGTTTCCATCATTCCTCTACACCCTTTTCAACCTTCCCTATGGTTAAGATATGTAGACGACATTTTCATTAGCTGGCCACATTCCGAGTCTGAACTACAGATACTGATCAACTCCATTACAGAAAAATTTCCTTCCATTAAGCTCACTATATCTAAGGAAGTAAATCACAAAATTGATTTCCTGGATGTATCTATCTGCAGAAACGCTGATCTCTCCATTACTCGTTCCGTCTATCGAAAACCTTCTGCAGCCACTAACATCATTCCCTACAAATCTTGCACCCTGCATCTCTACAAGCTTGCAGCATTGAAGTCCTACATCCACAGGGCTCATATCATTTGCAACAACCAACTCTCTCTTCAAGAAGAACTCTCCAAAATTTCTACAATAGCCCTCTCTCATGGTTTCCCTGCTGTTACAGTCAACTCCCTCATAAAGAAATATGAAAACCATTCGAAAATCGAATGCCTCCTTCCTCACAAGAAAGAAGACCTGAAATTCTGTGGTTCTGTTCCTTACCATCCTTCCTATGCTTATAAATTACAGATTCTTTTTAGAAGTTTTGGTTACCATCTTGCCATTAAATCTACCCCAAACATCTTGAAACTTCTACAAAGGGATAGGGACAAAGTTGAAAGCCTGAACCTCCCAGGAGTTTACTGCATTCCTATCTCTTCTTCTACTGGGGATAACTTATACATTGGAAGCACATACAGGAGCATTAGCCATAGAATTTTAGAACATAGAAAAGATGTTTCGAAAGCCAATCCCAATACTGCCTTGTCTATTTTGACAATGGAAGACACATCTGCAGTTCCCCACTGGAACGAAGCAAAACGAATTGCTTCTTTTGACAACCGTTTTGCCCTCCGTTACCGTGAAAGCATAGAAATTATTTTCAACTCAATGACTTGCAACTCCGAATCTCCTCTCTACATTCCGTTGATCTGGAGATCAATTCTAAGTTTTGGCAACAAAAATAGGAAAAATTCAAATGTAGAATTTGGCAACAATCTTAGTCCTCCATTGGCGTGATGAAGACCTAAGATAAGGTCGAAAGCTTCCAACTTACGAACTTTATGTAAAAGTTTCAGTTAACGTAACTAGTGTGATCAAGTTACCTTTCTTTGTTAATATTGTTACATGTTTTGCCCATAATCGTCGTGAAATGAAACATGACATGTGACGACTGTGTTATTTTCTGGTAGTAGAAAATTCTATTCCAAACTTTTTTATTTTTAAATTTAGTTGCCCAGACTGGAGAACCAGATTTTTTATTTACCTGCCCAGGCCAATAATTTACATACCCCGTGATCTCGGGCATGGTATTTTTCAAGCCATCTTATACAAAGGTCGGTCAATAAGTAACACACAATCGCCTGTAACTCCCCAGTTTTCAAAGGTTGAATCATGAAAGTTGGTGGGTAGCAACCTTGGACCTTTGGCTTTAGAGATAAGTCACTCAATGACTTATCTCTAAAGTTTCACTACATTGCAGCTAACGTCACTCAATGACTTATCCATTGGCTTCACTACATTGCAGCTAACGTTGTTTCCATGACACGAATGTGCATTAGTAAAACTCCGGAGGTTGGACATCACACCACTTCCTGACACAAGCAATGAATTCTGTGTCACTCTGAAATGCCTTCCCATGTAGATGTGCCTTCAGACGACCAAACAGATAAAAATCTGATGGTGCCAAGTCTGAGCTCTACGGTGGTTGTGGCACCAGCGTCCAGCACAGTCGAGTCCTTTTCTGCACTGTCATCCGTGCAGTGTGCAGTCTTGAGTTATCATGATGCAGTTTGATGTCCTCGGCTTGCAAGTGTGGTCTCTTACAGAGGTGTTTGCAAGGCAAGGCACGAAACCCTGAAATCATCGGCGTCTCCCAACGGTGCAAATGCATAAACTCAAGACATAAATGAACGTGTGTGGGTAACCCCCCCCCCCAACCACACACACACACCACCCCAGCACAACAAAAGCATTTCCGTTACTATTAGTACTTCTAATTATTATACTTATGAGCAAAGCTGTCACCGATACTTCAAAAGATAAAATGGTTTCACTTTGGGAATTACTTACTACCTACCTATACCTTTTGCTCACAACAGCAAATTATTTTGGGGTTGAGCTTGCAGTATTAATTTGTTGCTAAAAAATAAATTCCTTCAGTGAAATTTAAGTAACTTTGATTTCGACAACTACATGATACTGTCTTTAACATATACCACACTAAGAACGTTAATAAAAAATTTGCATTTGTATAAAATAAACCAATTACACACATAATATACCTTTTAAAAAAGTTTTGCCTTTCTTTCCAATTGCAAAATTACTCATTTGGCAAATAAATAAAAGAAAATCTGCAATCAAGTTTTTATGTTACTAGAAGGGCAACTCCTCTTTTTCATAGGATATTGATCTCTTTTTAACAGGAATTTTTGTTATTAAGTTTCAGTCAGGTGGTATTGACCTAAAGTTCTATTTACTAATAAAATAACAGTATATTTAGCAAACTGGATGTTGATCTAAAGTTCCATTTGTTAATTTAAAAAACATATCAGTCTGGTGTGGTGTTAATCTAAAGTTATATTTACTAATAAAATAACACTATTCCTTAAAAAACTGTGCAATCTTCATTTGTTTTTTAGCGGAGACGCTATCAGGCTGACGCTTACATTAACAACATCCTTCATTTGCAGTGTCTTGTTTGTGTACCAAAGAGGAAGAAGAACCTTTACCATTACAAGTAGCTGTTATAATTGCTTCAACAGGTTTTGGAGGCAGAACTGTAGCACATACTCCATTTATATATGCAAAAACATGACCCAGCTGTATCAATTTTCCAACACCATATCCCAGCTTTCTCCATCTGGGCGTCTTTTTTTCTAGCCAATCCCACCGGAATTTATGTTTGACTGAGGCCTATAATGTCTTGAGATCGTCAGTTTTGGTTTAAAATTTCATCGTTGATGACGAACTTAACTTAAACTGAAATTGTGTAAACTTTCAAATCCCTAAAAACATTTATACATATCACACACACAGAGAGAAAGAAAAAAAAAACATCACTTTTGCCTAAACAAAAAACCACAAACATTTCATCAGGGAAACAAAGACACCTTTTCCATCACTGACTTACTAATACAATGAGGCAGGCTGCTCCCGCGCATAAGTGCAGACATGTGAGTGACATACTTTATGTGCTTTAACTCACTCTCTCCGCCATCTCCAAGTTCCAATCCCACATCACTCATCAGAGCGAAAAACCGTTTTTTTGCATCAAGGAGCAGAAACGCCGACAAAATGACAGAATTTGTGCGCATGCCCTTCCCACAGAACAATGGACAACCACAGCACGAACTGCCGGCTTCATGTCGAGACTTCAGGCGTCAAGCTCAACTCGGCTGCATCGGCGAGGAAGACAATATTATTATCACATTAATTCATAGGTGAAAAGCAATTTTTTTAGTAAATACTTTTGCCATGAATCATTAATTTTTATTTATTTATTTATTTATTTATTTTTTTTTTGCTTTGTCGCTTATTAGGACTCAAAATTTAACAGTCTTAAAAATGTCTTCAAAATGTCTTCAAAGCTAAACATCCGGAATTCCGGGTATGAAAGATCGCCCAAACCCGGAACACAAACAGCCCTGCTTTTAGTTGTGACAGTACGCCTGAGGTTCTCCAAGGATGAACAATAGCGCTCTTTGGTAATGGTGGTCCCACTTTCCAGGAAGTCGATGAAGACGACGCCCCGACGATCCCAAAAATTTGGCCATCAATTTGTTTGATGACCTTGAAAGTCGTGGCTTCTTCGGCGGTGATCCCACATGCTTCCAGTCCATTGGCTGATGCTTGCTCTGTGGGTCATAACGTCACACACCTCTTTCCGAATTCTCTCTTCATCTCTTTTGTGAGGAGCTGTGGTACCCAACAAAGCATAGATTTTCCGGTCTCCTAAGCACTACCACTGTTAAAACACATGCCAAGGCAGCCCATAAGTTGGGAAGTGGTAATGCACCTGTTATCCTGAATCAGCTTCTCAATGGCTTCCTCAGTTGCAGTGGTTGTCACAGCGGTCAGTCTGCTGCATCGTGGTTTATCCTGAATCAGCTTCTCAATGGCTTCCTCAGTTGCAGTGGTTGTCACAGCGGTCAGTCTGCTGCATCGTGGTTTATCCTGAATCAGCTTCTCAATGGCTTCCTCAGTTGTGGTGGTTGTCACAGCGGTCGGTCTGCCGCATCGTGGTTTATCCTGAATCAGCTTCTCAATGGCTTCCTCAGTTGTGGTGGTTGTCACAGCGGTCGGTCTGCCGCATCGCGGTTTATCCTGAATCAGCTTCTCAATGGCTTCCTCAGTTGCAGTGGTTGTCACAGCGGTCGGTCTGCCGCATCGTGGTTTATCCTGAATCAGCTTCTCAATGGCTTCCTCAGTTGCAGTGGTTGTCACATCGGTCAGTCTGCCACATTGTGGTTGATTGAGGTTTGCCGCATTGTGGTTTATCCTGAATCAGTTTCTCAATGGCTTCCTCAGTTGCAGTGGTTGTCACAGCGGTCGGTCTGCCGCATCGTGGTTTATCCTGAATCAGCTTCTCAATGGCTTCCTCAGTTGCAGTGGTTGTCACAGCGGTCAGTCTGCCACATTGTGGTTTATCCTGAATCAGCTTCTCAATGGCTTCCTCAGTTGCAGTGGTTGTCACAGCGGTCGGTCTGCCGCATTGTGGTTTATCCTGAATCAGCTTCTCAATGGCTTCCTCAGTTGCAGTGGTTGTCAGAGCGGTCAGTCTGCCGCATTGTGGTTTATCCTGAATCAGCTTCTCAATGGCTTCCTCAGTTGCAGTGGTTGTCACAGCGGTTGGTCTGCCATCGTGGTTTATCCTGAATGCTAAAATCACCTCTCTGGAACCTGTGAAACCATCGCTGCACATTACTGTGATCCATTGTTTTCTCACCGTACACTGGCAACAACTGTCTGTGGATCGATGTGGCTGAGCTATCCCCAGATTTGCAGAGAAACTCTATTACCGACCGTTGACATAGTAGAGTGTCCAGTTCACCATCCATTATGCCTCACCTGCAAAGAGAAGAAACAACTGTTAATGATCATTTGGAAGCTAATAGAATGAAGGTCCTACCCACCAATTTTTATGATTCAACCTTAGAAAACTGGGGAGTTGCAGGCAATTGTGCATTACTTATTGACTGACCTTTGTATATATAGTTGCTAGAACATCAGCTAGATTTTCCTCATGTTGCTTTCTTCTCAGCAAGTTCCATGGCCACATTTGTCTTTTGTTGACTCTGCAGCTGCACAGCAATCTTAGATTAGGTTTTCTTTCTATTGATATCATTTCCTTCTCATTTCTTTATCACTTTTCATCATCTTTTTTTCCTTTTATTCCCAGAGATGACAATAATTTACCCATCATGCTGATAGAACTTTCAGCCTAAGGACCATGAAAAAAATATCAAAGTTTTCACTACTTTAGATAAATGGTGTTACTTTCAGAATATGAATACTTGAACACCATGCATCAATTCTAACAAATTTTCAAACTTCATCACTTCCGTTTTTAGAAAATTTCAGCTCCCTTATCAAGCTTAAATGCAAACAATTATGGAGGAAAGTAATACTTAACAACAAAGCAAGATAATGAGAATATCGCAGGAATAAAAGAAATAAGAATACGGGGGAAATCTTTGCTTCGACAGATTTCTGGCTTTTGAAACTTTTTCCTCCATTTTTCAGCTGAAATACAGTATTTGTGGAATAAAAGGATATTTAAGAACAATACTGGAAAAAAACATCGCGAGAGAAAAAAAAAAAAAAAAAGATTACAGGAGAAATCTTGGCTCCGCCTAATTTCTGTTTTCAAAAGTGTCGAAGGACGGAATTCCATCCTCACACGAAAAATGAATCCCCCTGCCCCACTATTAACCCAAAATTTCTGTTCAGTTGTGCACTGATCTCCAGAATACCCAAAATGGTAATGGATATGGAGAATTCTTCAAATCCATGGAAAAATCTCGTGTGTGGAAAGACTACAAGGATCTTCACGCCGTCTTAATTTCCATTTCAGAAATTGCTGTTCACAGTTTCATGCTGAAATACAAACATTTAATGCAATGAAAGGATATTTAACAACAATACTGGGCACAGGCAACATCGTGAGGGAAAAGAT
The DNA here is from genome assembly GCA_039090855.1 of Macrothele yani. Taxonomy (NCBI): domain Eukaryota; kingdom Metazoa; phylum Arthropoda; class Arachnida; order Araneae; family Macrothelidae; genus Macrothele; species Macrothele yani. Next base: position 77,414,055 of record CM077009.1, read on the forward strand.
TACGGGAAAATTTTTCACTCTATTTTAACTTCTGTTTTCAGAAGTTCCGAAAAACAAAATACCATCCTCATACAGAAAACAACCCCTCCCTTATCATCATCACCATCACTAAGCTGTTCTCTGAGATTCAGAGGTTACCTCCACAAAGAAATACAAACTACCAGATAGTTTTTACTTACTGTTGCCGTATCAAACTTCTCCATTTACAGCTATCTTAACATACAACTCGGGCTTCACTAATATCCATTACACGCAGTACACAAGATCTTCTATTCTTCATACTCATAATCTTTTTCTCGTGCATACACTAATGAATCTGATTCTCCCTTGACATCCTTGGCCTTCCTCTGCCTTTCCTTCCTGCCACTTGGGCTAAAAAGATTTTCTTAGTAAGCATCTCATTACTCATTCTTTCAACATGGCCAAACCACCAAAACATATTAGTCTCCACCTTGCTAACATTTTGTTTCACATTACAGAACTGCAACACATCTTCATTTCTCACACAATCAGAATGTGTCTTGCCACAAACCCCCTGTAAGTAAAGCATTTCTCCAGCACACAAATGACTCCTGTGTTTCTTCTGTAGTACCCAGGTTTCACTGCCATACATCAGAGTAAGAACAATTCGCCCCCATACACAGCCATGCGGGACTCTCTTGAGAACCCTTCATACCTGTGAAAACGTTCCAAATCGGCCACGACTTTCAATGAAGAATTCACTCGCCTACTAATTTCACCATCCAATTTGTTCTCTCTGTCAAACATGCTTCCTAAATACAAAAAATCACTCACCTGGTCAATCACTGTGCAGACCTGCCAACTTTCAGAACCAGAAATCCGTAATAAAATTTTAATCGATAGATTCGATTAAATTACTTGTCGCGCATATTGATTAAATGTACCGAACATATCGATTTAAAAAACGATGTTACCCAAATGAACCATCAACTTTTAATTGAAGTGTCTACAGATGTTTAAATTTATCGGCACATTTATATCGATTAAAATAAATTCTATATATAATTTCTCATTACTATGCTATCATTATGATCTATAAAATGATAAAAATTTACTTTTACAGAAGTTTGCATCTAAAGGGAAGGATGTTCTACCCTTTCAATGGGATCGTGTCCCACGCCGTCATGAAACATACTAAAATATTTTAAAAAACGAACCATTTTCATGTTAGGTTTTTATCTTACGGAGACACAGATGATGAGACAGTCAAATGAAAAAAATTAAATAAGTAAGAATGACTGAGAGACACTAACTGGTAAATTATGTTCAACTAAAAATGAAGTGAACAAACATTTTGTACGAATCGCATAGAGTTCATTATAACTTTTAACAAAGGAAGTTAATTTCGTTATTTTTTTCCACGCAGTCAACGTTATATTTATGCTTGTCACTAGAAATATGATTTGTAAAAGCATTCCTTCCACCATGCGAAATGTTGAAATTGCATCGGCACATAGTGCGAAACGCATATTTTCCTTTCTCGAAGATTTCGCAATACACAGGAATTCCGCAGAATACGAATCACGGAATATTTCATAGTACTTTTTTCCCCTTTTATGTTGCTGCTCATAGCGAATCACTAATACTAAATTTATTACCACTCGGGGAAAAAAATGTAAGTAAAAACTGCTATAGTAGAGGAAAAAATACCGATTACAGAGTTATCCGATTCGAGCTGGTCAGCTAGGAAAGCAGAGAGCAACTGAAAGGTTCTTTCATCTAGAAACAAAGGTTTAGGTTTTAGTTACGAATGGCATTCCCTTGAGTTCGTCCCCTCCCTCCCCATCATTCCTCACAGGCGGATCGATGCCTTGTCTTTTACTAAATCCGATCCCTTTAGCGGCATCCGTTATACTTCCAAATGGCACTGATTTTATAGTTGTCTTCTCTTCCTGTCCTCCCCCCCTCCCTTCATCTTACCGAATACAGCTTCTCTAGTTATTCCTTTTAAAAACAATCTGGGCCCATCAACGTCTGAACCAACCCCTCTCCTGCAGTAAACTAACACAATGTGTTTTGCCGGAACAAAACCAACTGTCTTTTACATCAGGCGTAACCACGGCATAAAACGTTTGAACCGGGATTTTAACTCCGATCTTATGTCTCTGAAAAAAAAAAAAAAAAAAAAAAATGGCCTAAATGACAAACTGTAGAATACACGTATTCTGTTTTAGAAAATGAAAATCTCTAAATATCACACAATTCAATTCGGTTTGATAGAAGTTACAAAGCAAAAGGCGCTTTTTTTTTCAAACAGATAAAAAAAAAAAAAAAAAAAAAATTCACTTCTTCCCTAGATTAAACTCATGCTGTCAAAATCGGGATATTTTAAAATTCAGAGTTGTTTACTAAAAGCCCAAAATTTCATACCTACAAAAAAGTGTGGGTTTGCAAAAGCAACAGTGTTCTCCCCGATACTTTACTGTTTTCTTTACGAATCCCTTAGTATGAATTAATTGATATTTTGCGTGTTTTTGCTTTATTATAGAACATTTTTTGTGCCTGTTAATTTCTAAATTGAAAAGCTGCCACACACGCAGCGTTTTATAATTAAAAATTCTATCCAAATCGGTCAATTTCCACGGAAGATATTGTGCTAAAATTCTGAAATGCGAGCGAACAAATCTTGCGCATACACTGTCCCCGTGAATGCTGATAGCAACCATTTTCAATAGGATAGGTCCACTATGGGTGCTGAACAGCATACCCAAACTTCATCACAATCATGCTTTGATTTTATGCAAGTCATCACGCAAAAAGGCGGAAGAATGAATCCCGCTCCTACGTCTTAACCTTACCTTTGACCATTTTCAATAAGGATTAGATGAATTAGTATGTACCCCAACATATTAATTTCATTGAATAAGCCAAGACATTTTTATGAACCTTACCGAGCGATGAACAAAGCACGGTTGGAAAGCAAAAGCGTAGAAAACTTACTGACTAACGGACCAGCAAAATAAATCATTGCTGGAGCAGCACTGGCTCGAATGAACATTGGACTTACTTTTTTTTTTCTTTTTTTTTTTTTTTAACTTCCTCTTATAGTAGCATTCTTTCGTTAGGTCAAATTTATTGCCACAGAAGAAGTTACGAAACCATTCATGCCCCCATGCATTTTTAATTTCACAAAACTGGCAGTTTTTGATTAATTTCGTAATGTCGGGTATCGTATCTGGGCCTAAAAATTCCACAGATTTAAAATCCGTTGGAATTTTTTTCTAAGATAACTACGTTCTGAGATAGCATTTCGAACTGGGAGGAATAAAGATAAAAGACACCTGCTCCAACGCGGACACACCCCACGCTGGCCTTCTGAGAAGTTGCGACTCGGGAGATGGACAATGCATGATCTGAAAAGAAAGGTGGGAAGGGGGGGACAGCATGCACAAGAGAGGAAGAGAACCAAATGGAAGGTTAAATAAGCCCAGCTGGTTGGTGTTCTAGTGTTTAAAAAAAGGCAAAACAATAAACTAAAATGTGAGAAAACTGCAGCAAAATGTTCCCAAATAAACACATGTAACTAAAAACTTATTCGTAACTTACATCGGCACTTTACTTTGAATGGATTAAGTTAAAAAAAAAAGTGTTAATAGTGGGTGCAAAATCATCAGAAAAAGAAAAAAATCTCTGAGAATCGCCAAATCCGTAAAACTAACATTTTGCCCGTAAAACAAGTCACATTTCCGTAAATTTTACGGGTAGACCGTAAAACCTGGCAGGTCTGACTGTGCCATTTACACTTACATTACATTCAGTGCTACCAGTTCCTCTCTCAAAAACCATAACATTGGTTTTTCCCTTATTTATACTGAGTTTGAATTTCATGCAAACTCCCTACATCTGGGAAAACATACTCTGCAACTCACTTTTGCTCTCTGCCAACAGGACAGTGTCATCAGCATACAGCAATCTGCACACACGGATATCACCAAGACACAAACCAATATTATATATTTTGGCATCACGCATGCACACATCAATAAATATATTAAACAGCCATGGTGACATTACACAACTTTGCCTGACTCCTGCACCAATAGAAAACTATTTTGATAAAATACCATCACTCATACACAGCCTCTACTGCCAGCGTACATGGCTTTTACACTATTAAGTAGATTCCCAGTAACACCATACACCCTATTCATTCAATACCTTCCACAAAAGTGTCCTATTTACTAGTTCGTAAGCATTCTCTAAATCTATGAAGGCAGCAAAACCTTTTTTACCAACAGCCAGATACACTATCTACCAAAAAGTAATTGGACACTTGTGATAGCAAAGGAAAACGAAGTTTATTCACCTTCAATAGTTGGTGGAGCCTCCACGAGCGGCGATTACAGCCGCGACCCTCCGGGGCATACTCTCAAGCAGGTGTTCTACGGCGGCTAGCGGTATTTTCTTCCACTCGGCTTGGAGAAGGCAGGTCAGTTTCTTCACCGATTTCGGACGGTGGGGGGCACCCCTTAAGTCGGCGCTCCAACTCGTCCCAGAGGTGCTCGATAGGGTTAAGGTCCGGGCTCTGCGCAGGCCAGTCCATTTGATTAACACCATTGTCACCATACCAAGCCATGGTGGACCTCGCAACATGACAGGTGGCATTGTCTTCCTGAAAGTAACATGGGTCCACCTCGTAAAACTGCCACAACGTAGGAAGCGAATGGTCATCCAAAATGGTGCAGTAGGTAGTAGGTCTCGGCGTTGAGTCTACCAGGAATTGCGACCAAGGGTCCCGTGCCATACCAGGAGAAACACCCCCATCGCATAATTCCACCACTGCCGAACTTCACAGTTGGCACAATACATTCCGGCAGGAGGCGTTCTCCAGGCAGACACCAAACCCACACCTTGCCATCCGAACGGTAAAGGTGAACATTGATTCTTCGCTCCAGAGAACCTGTTTCCACTGTTCAACGGTCCACTGTCGACGCTCTTTGCACCACGTTAGCCGAGCAGTGCTATTGGACTTGGTGATCAAAGGCTTGTGGGCAGCAGCACGTCCATGATGACCGAGCAGATGGGCTTCCTTACGGATGGTATTAATCGAAAGAACACTCCCGGATGCCTGTTGAAACTCCTCGCGGATGTGGCCCATCGATTTGGTGCGGTTCTTTTAAATTTCTCTGGCCAGCACCCGTCGGTCTCTAACTCCCAGTTTTGTGGGTCTGCCCGGTCGGGGCACATTCCGACAGTCACCTCTCATCTTCCACTTGCCAATATCGTAGACCACTGTTGATTTTGGGTACTTCAACTCGCTGGATGTCACGTATGGATCGGCCATTTCTGTGATACCTGACGATTACACCTTTCACGAAATCAGACAGCTCCGAACTGTGTGGCATCTTGCATGCGACTGGTTGCGTTGTTGTTTCTCACACGATATTTAACGGTGGCGGCCTTGACGTGTATCAGGACCACAGATATTGTCGATTGCAGGGGTGTCCAATTACTTGTTGGTAGAAAGTGTACTTTTCAATCATCATGCCTAATTCAAAAATTTGGTTAGGGCAGCCTTTACCAAGCATAAAACCACTCTGAACATCCCACACTTTCTTTGATGTAAGACCACATACTTTTTCAGTAACGACCTTACCAACCACTTTCCCTGGCACACTTAATAGGCTAATACCACGATAGTTCTTGCAGTCAGTCTGATCACCTTTTCCCTTATACAAGGGAACAATGATAGTGTCCTTCCAATCCTGAGGGACTATTTCTAACTCCCAGCACAACTGGCAAATTACAGTTAACCAATCAATTACAGAGTCACCACCATATTTCAACATCTCGGCAGTTATGCCATCAACTCCCAGAGCCTTACCATTCCGAAGAGATTTCAGAGCTTTACACACTTCTTCTCTTCAGATCCCTCCTCTGCTTTCATCCTTCACTATGCCATCATCTGCATCTGTCTCAGAATCAACTCTGCTTTCCTGATCTAATAACTCACAGAAATGTTCACTCCATCACTCCATCTTTCACTTAACTCATTGGGCTCCCATATCATTTCCCAACCTATTCTTCACACAACTTAACATCCCCCCCCTCCTATTTTTCCCCGAGTACTTCCAGAAAGTCTTCCTATTTTTCCAGAAAGCCAATTCATGCCTTTCCACCTTATCCTTCCTATCTTTTGCCTTACTCAGGTGAACCAGCTTAGCGGCTTCACGCTTCTAGCAGCGATATTCATTCACACAAACTCTACCTTGCAGCATCCCCAAATATGCTTCCTTCTTTCTCTTTACTGCCTCTTCAATCTCACTATTCCACCAAGCATCACCTCTATTGTTACCCACTATTGTGGTGCCACAGACCTCTTCAGCAGCAGTGACCACACAGTTCTTAAAACATTCCCACTACTTTTCTACATCCCTCTCACAACAAGACTTCAGTTCCTTCAATCGTTCTCTGAGCACATCAGAATAACGCTGATGATTTTCAGGGAGCCTATCAACCTTTATTCTTTCTATCCTGGGCCTCTTCCTATTGTTTTTCCTCCAACCAACATTCAGTTTCACTCGTGACACTAACAAGTAATGATCAAAGCCAACATCCGCACCTCTCATCACACGAGTGTCAACAACTAAGTGTTTCAGAAGCTGATCATAGACAACAAAATCTATCACACTCTTCTGACCAAGAGTACGATTTCCCCAAGTATATGTGCAGATATACTTGTGGTGAAAAATGTATTAGATACATACAAACCATTCTCAATGCAGAGTTCAATTAATCATTCACTATTATCATTTACACAAGGATCATTAAACTTACCCAGAACATTGTCAGAAATTGCATTCTGCACACCTACTCTAGCATTGAAATCCCCTGCTATTATAACTTTCTCTTTAGCATCAAACTGGCTCAAAACAACTTTTAGCTCATTCCAGAAATCTTCCTTCCTATCAGAGGGTTCAGAGTCACAAGGAGCATACACTACAACAATTACTATTCTCTGAAGTTTCACTTTCAAACAAATCCAAAGAATTATTTCACTTATGCAACTATAGTGAATAAAGTTGTTCTTCATCTTTTCACTTACAATCACGCCTACACCAGCCTGTCCTCTCACATTATCCAATACTCCAGACCACACACTCACTGTTCCAGTCACTTCTTCTATACCAATTTCCTTCTTTTTGGTTTCACTTATACACAGCACATCCTATCTATACTTATTCATATCTTCAATCACTGCCATTTCTTGCCATTTATACCTTTAGTATTCCATACACAAATCTTACACTCACTTAGCCGAGATCTCTTCCTGATTTTCCTTCTTCCAGTTCCAGGTCATAATCATGGTGGATCATCCTTCTCAAGTGTGCTAGGTCCACCATATCCAACACCTTAGTCCATTTTTGCATTTCTTTTTGTCTTTTTAATCAGGTAAGTACATCAGTCTGGGGGATTACCCCACAGCTGACGGTTCCAGTAGGTCATAAGTATCAAAAATCAGTAATGCATCACACTGTCATGAAAACAATTTTACATGTAATACAAATGGCTCAGATTTCATTAAATATTGATTTTGAAATTTAATTTCGCTTTAAAATGAGGAAACAGGGCAAACGATTCCAGCTCTGCTGATTGGTTTTCAGGAAGAGATTGTTAGAGATGGGAAAACATGGTCTTTTACACTATTACCAAAGATATTAAAAATGTGGAACACGGTCAGAAAAATATAAAAAATAAGAATATAATCAGGAAGAAAAGAAAAGAAACAGAAACAGCTTGGTCAGAAAAATTCCAAATTCAAAAATCACAGAACATTCACATCCCTGCTAGAACAATAATTTCTAGTGGTCCCAAACACTTTCAGCCAGAAGACAGCCTGAAGACTTGAAAAATATTGAAAAAATGTCAAGAATGCCATAATAATAAAAAAATTCAATAAGCAATCTCAAAAATGTTTAATAAATACTAGAATCCTGAAAACATGAAAATAAACTTTACACAGATGTTAAATAACATTACTTCACTAAGAAAGTCAATTTTTGTAGTACATTTGGTTTCCTGTACTCCTTAGCAGAGCAACAATTTCCCTAGTGACTATGGACAACCTGTAGCACTTGGACTGTTTGGATCTCCTCTGAAACATGTGATGAAGTTTATCCAATACACCCATTGCTCACACCATCGGAAGAGGGACAAAGCCCATGTCAGCTAGGTAAGGAGAACTCTAAACAGTTTCCAATAGAAGAAAATCATAAAATTCCGAGGGGGAGGAAAAGTTCACCTCCCACCTGCTAAATGAGCAATGAAAGATGCAAAGTTTGAAGTACAATAATTTCCAGGAATCAGAATTAAATTTAAGGATTGTTCAATGGTCTGAAAGGAAATAAGAAAAAGACCCACTTAAGGAGTTCTCCTTAAATTCCAAAAGGTGTACAAACCCAGTAACTTATTTCACTCAACTGTTATTTTCACCTTCACATAAAACAGTTTATCAGCCCTGCCAATTTTCAAAAATTGAAATCTGTAAAAAAAAAAAAAAAAAAAAGAATTACAGCGAATGTTTAATTTATATGTTCGAACGTCTTCTATATGGACAGTAGCAATTAAATGTCCGGAGCATATCCATTAAAAGTTTATACATTATGCAGATAGGTCATCTATTTTAATCGATTTCATGTTATAATTAAAATATTTGGCACTACTTCACACTTACAGCGATTAACATATAATCAATGTACACTGCTGGCCACCCAAAATGCAACACCAAGAAGGACACGAGATAGCAAAGCCAGATTTACTGGACACATAACAGATACAAAGATGAAACGATTGAGCTTACAGGCTCGTGTGACTTGCGGAACATGCAGACATCAATAGTTCGTGTGGCCCCCATGGCTGGCAATAACGGCCGCTACACACCACGGCATCGAACGAAAGAGGCTTTGGATGTGGGCTTGGGGTACGTCAGTCCAGGCTGCTTCCACACATTACCACAGTTCATCAGGCGTAGCCGCGGGTGGTGCTTGCTGGGCCACTCGGTTGCCGATCAGCCACCAGACGTGTTCGATGGGCGACATATCGGGAGAACAGGCAGGCCACGGCAGCAGTGACACCTGGTGGGCCGTGAAGAATTGTTGTATGATGCGTGCCACGTGCGGGCGCGCGTTGTCCTATTGAAATGTGGCCGCTGGCAAGTCCTGCAGGTAAAGGAGGACTACAGGCTCCAAAATGTCGGAGATGTAGCGGTGGCTGTTGAGTGTACCGGCGATACGTACCAAAGGGGTGCAGGTGTCGTCATATCCAATTGCATCCCAAACCATAACGCCACGAGACGGACCGGTATGGCGATGCATAATGCAGGCGTCATACAGGCTCTCACCACGGTGCCGCCACACGTGGATCCGACCACCGTGGTGTTTCAGGCAGAAGCGGGATTCATCGGAGAAGACAATGTGCCATTCTGTAGTCCAGGTGCGGCGTTCAACGGCCCACTGCCGCCCCACTCGCCGGTGGTGTAACGTCAATGGTAATCGAAGCAATGGGCGCCGTGCGACACGTCCACACTCCTGCAGATGACGTCGAACATTACGTGCTGACACAGGTTGTTGTGCAACACACCCTAATTCCTGCGCTAATGTTCGTGATGTGGCGGTGCAAGGCCTCAATACCCGCCGCACAACATTCCGGTCCTCTCGTTCGGTGGTGAGCCACGGCTGCGGAAATCGCTCACGTCGATCCGTCTGTCGTTCCTGCAACCACCGAATCCATACTCACCTCACTGTGACTGGATGTCGTCCCACACGGGCGACAATGTCTTGGCACGATAAACCGCTGTCGCGATAAGCCACTATTCGTCCTCTGTCGAACTCCGAAACGTGCTGGAATGACTGCCGTATTCTGCAACGAGGCATCAGGAAGCTTCTCAAGCACAGGTCTGGCAGCACAACACACTTCCACTACTTACACCCCGCCTTCTGTGCACCCTTCTTACAGTGCTTCTCGGTGGCGTGCCGGGCGCACATGATTTGCATTTGCCTTGCAATGCTAATCGTTTGCATGTCCTCTTGCGGGCGACGCATGCTGCGAATTTCAGGCCAATCGGATGCTTCCTTCTCGGTGTTGCATTTTGGGTGGCCAGCAGTGTATAATCATCTCATTAGTATGCTATCTTTAGGCTACACAGATATTTTATTTGTGACCACGAAATTACAGCAATATATTGTGCAGTAATCTTTTATTGTAACTTATGAGGTTTACACTTTAAAATTTTGTGCCAATATTTTAAAACACTTTTCAAAAAATGCAATTGTAAGTCTAATGTCAGGCTGATATTTTTCATTTCTCTTCTCTCTTATCTTTTTGCAATTATCACCAACCCTAATCGCACATTGTTTTTACCGAGTCTTTCCTGTAGACTACGAGTAAAAACAGTTCCAGACGCAGAAATTACAGCAATATATTGTGCAGTAATCTTTTATTGTAACTTATGAGGTTTACACTTTAAAATTTTGTGCCAATATTTTAAAACACTTTTCAAAAAATGCAATTGTAAGTCTAATGTCAGGCTGATATTTTTCATTTCTCTTCTCTCTTATCTTTTTGCAATTATCACCAACCCTAATCGCACATTGTTTTTACCGAGTCTTTCCTGTAGACTACGAGTAAAAACAGTTCCAGACGCAGAATTGAGATCAGGTAAATCAGAATATAAAGGCGCAGTGGCCCTTGGAGCCTCTTATTCTCCCCTTGGGAGAAAAAGAAAAAGGAGAAACAATATGCCTTATTCTCCGCTTAAAAAAAAAAAAAAAAAGAACAATATGTCATCCGTAAAATAATGGTAAAACAAATAGAATTTGTGTATATTTTACAAATAAACCATAAAACTTGGCAAGTATGGCTTATTCACACCAGGATAAAATAAAAGCAGTCCAATATACATTGTACATGATGCTGACTAAAACGGACAATCTGCATGATGTGGCCAACCGACAAATAAAATCCTCACTACTGACATCAGTGATTAACATCTCCACTGAGACATTCCTGCAGATGCTTTATAGAAACTGTCAGCTCAGACCAATGCTGGATGGACTAACATCCTGTCTTCATCAGGTTAACAGTATGTCTTACCATTCCTCTGTGTTTCTGCTAAAAGCAAACACAATGTTTTCAGTGCGTAAATGGTAGTGTTTTCTGCATTTAAGTCAGTAACTTTAACTTGCTTTTTAAGATGTGAATTTTACAGGATCATTATATTAAATTAGTGGTGTTGTACTATGCTGCATTGTATAGCTTGTGTTATTATGAGATTAGTATCAGACAGGAGAAATTTAAAAGTACAGAAAAAACAAGTATAACTGATACCTTGTAATTAAAAATAAAAAAAAGGAACATATTTATTTTGGTTTTAAAGTGCTAAGTAATGAACGAATTGAGTGTCACGAGAAATAATTCAATCTACAGTGAATTCAGTTAAGTTTTAAAACAATGCAACTACTACACTACATAGCAAAACCTATATCAAGGGTGATTGTGAGGTGACACAAGAAACCCTGAAACTCTCAGCTCAGTGCCAATATACATATAATGCATATTACGAATACTTACATATATTATGCATATATAAACTAGCTACACAACAAATAGGACCTAGTGCTTGTGCAGTTAAACTTCACATCTTTTCTTGTACCCAATTTTCTTTCCTTATGCAAAATCCTTCAGGCATTGAATCTTTCAAATCAAATTTCACACTTCATATTATATGTTAATTGAGCAGTCTACATGAATCTGTTTTACTTGAAGCCATTTAATTTCTAAAAGTAGCTCATTGGATTAACCGAATCTAATACACTAGCGTGCAAAAATTAAGGACGAGACGGTTTTTCGAATGTAACGTCGTGCAGAAGTGCTCCACATCGACTCAAATCTTACCATAAGATACCCAAGATGTAAGAATATGGGACAAGTGAGCAAAACCGTTGAAACAAGGAATCCAAAGGACACAAAGGCACTTTATTGAAAAAGTAGCTTCGAGCACAACTGGACAGAAGACAGAAACATCCATGTGACAGGCGGCTGCCAAGAAAAACCCAGTCTTTAGTAAGGGATATGTTCACCCCTGACTGCGTTGCAGGATTTACGTCTGTCCATGCTGAGGATGAGGTTGTCAAGGAGCTGTTGAGACATCGCAGCCCATTCCTCTTGTAGCACCAATCGCAGCAGCGGAATCGTTGCTGGCGGCTGGTGACGTGCTACCAAGCGTCTCCCGAGAAGGTCCCACACGTGTTCGATTGGATTTAGGCCCAGAGACCTTGCGGGTCAATCCATGCGTTGAATATCTTTACTCTCCAACAGCTCTGCGACAGCCACTGTACGATGAGGTGTAGCGTTGTCATCCATGAAGTGGAACTCAGGACCCACAGCACCTCTAAACATACGCGCGTGAGGCAAGAGAGCCTCGGTACAATAGCGGACACCAGTGACTGAACCTCCTTGGAAGATGTGCAGGTCAGTATGGCTACCGAGCATGATACCGCCCCAAACGAGAACTCCGCCACCTCCAAACCGGTCCCTTTCGATGATGTTGGAGGGGTGATTGCATGTTCCCTGCTCTCTCCAGATGTGTATACGTCCAGAATCGCTCGTCAGACTAAATCGGCTCTAATCCATAAAGAGAACTCGATCCCACTGCTGATGTGTCCAGTTCTTGTGTTCCTGGCACCACAGAAACCGCCGTCTCCGATGAGCAGGCGTCGTGCAAATAGACCACCTTTGTGCAGCCTCCTGGCCACGGTAAAACGCGATAAGGGACGTCCAGTTGTCTGTAGCATGTGCCTTGCGATTTCTCCCGTTGTCTGTCGTCTGTATCTTCTCGACTGTAGGACAATATACCGGTCGTCCGCCGCCGTGGTTGCTCGTGGACGACCACTGCTAAACTCTCGGACAGCTGTTCCTGTCGTTTGAAATGCTCTCCAAGCTCGTGAAACGATGGTGTGAGCGATCCCGAACTCCTCAGCCACACTAGTCACACTTCGACCTTCTTCCAACTTTCCAATGACGCGACCTCGGGTAAAGTCATCCAGATGTCGTCTACTGGATTGCCTGTTGGCCATATCACACGGTGGCAGCAAATTGATGTCGTTCAAACCGATGTACACCGTACAATAGCTTTCACCGAATTCCTGAGCGTACACCGCCTGTGTGCTTTATACCCTTCCGACACTCTCCCCCTACGTCATGCTGCATATATGCACATGACCTACCGTACCGGACCCTAGTGTATCTCCTGAGTGGTCTTTCGGTCCGTTCTGCTTGCTTGTTCCGCTGTTATGCTAATTTCTCCTCTTCGTCCTTAATTTTTGCACACCAGTGTATAATCAAATTATTTGATGTACATGCAACTTCCGAAATAATGAAAAAAAACCCCTTCCTTTCAGCAGGCTGTTATCTTGAGAGCTTGTTTGATAACAAAAGAAACACCCAAGGTGCCACAAATAGTCTACATTCACCATTCCCCCGGACATGTGCGGTGTTTTTTATCAAACACTGTAATTCCCCCAAAAAAATGTAACTTGAACTTTTAGTTTTCATTTCGTAGCATTTTTAGAAATGAAATGTCCAAAGCATCTCAAATTCTTTCAAAGCTTAAAAACCCTGATTTACGGGTTTGGAATGTGACAAAACCCCGGAATTCCAGGCTACACCCGGATTACAAACAGGTCTGCTATATGTGTTTTGGTAATACATAATATGAGGAGGTTTTTACCTGAGAAAAGTCCCTTACAGTCATTACAGAGTGTATTGCTTCTTCATAGATGTCTCGTGCCTGGAAAAAGATCAAAATTTGGTAAACAAGAAATAAAAATGATAAATCCTTTTTTTTTTTTTTTTAATACTTCTTCAGCCAAATAAATCAAAAATTTTAAATAATCAATATTAGTACAATAAATTAATACAATTGTTAAATTAAACTGAGAAAAGGGCAAGTCGGAAAGCTACAAAATCCAAAATTTATTTTGCTGAAGATTACCAACATAATTTAAAACATTGTAAGAAAAAGTTGGTCATATTTCAGCTTTTGAGTGTGGTGGAGTACCCCCTAACAACTGATATAGTTGTTCCTACATAACATATTTAATCTGATGTACTTCATTGATTCTAAGACTGCATTGACTGCAAGATTAACCATTATTTTCCATACCAATAATAAAGGAAAAGTTAAAATACCAAAATAAATGAACACATAAAAAAATGTTTATGACAAACTGAAATGTACTGATAACAGAAAACATTGAACCATATATTACCAGGGTTCTTTTTTTTTTTTTATTTGATTGGAGGTTTAACGACCACTGTGAGCAACTCAATGGGCTATAAGCAGTCGCCCGTCCCTAATTTAGGGTCACTGGTTCCAGGGAAGGGAAAGAACCAGTGCCGTAAGACAAACACAACATCCATGCCTCACCGGGATTCGAACCCGGACCCCGTTCGGACGAATGATCAGAGGCCATCGCTTAGACCACTGCGCCACCGGGGCGGCTTACCAGGGTTCCCACTCATTTTCTCCCAAAAAATATAAGCACTTTTAAGGACTTTTAAGCACCCTAAAAAAAATTTTAAGGGCCTTACAAATCGCACACACGGAAATAACATATATATAAATATATTTTTACACATGACTTAACTATACAAACTATAAAGTCTGTTGACGAAGCTTGTAATATTGTTGGATATAGTTTTCAAGTTTATGAATATAATAAATTAGAATTTATGCAATTTAAAAGACAGTTCTACTGGTCAAATCAGTTTTCACGTGACAGAATAATCACATATGCAACAAAAAGAATGTAAATCATAAAACTGTAGATAAAGTTATAAGATTTAGGTTTGGATGTTGCACATAATTATTTCATGGCCTGAATTGTAAAACCATAGTCAAAATTACAAAGTCAAATTCAAGTTCGCCATGAGTCACTTAAGAGAGCTCCACCTGCCCCGTGCTCTCCCATGGACTTTCTGCCAATGCCACATGTTGTCATCATCAACGTAGCGAGCAGCAGAAGTTGTATGCACTATATTGTAACTTCTGCATTTCACACAGGCAATAGGGGGGGGATAAATGCTTTTTAAAGTACTTTGAGGAATTTCTGGCAAAAATTAAGGACTTTTAAGCACCCTGAAAAAAAATTAAGCACTTTTTAAGGACTTGTAAGGATTTATAAGGACTGTGGGAACCCTGATTACACTTCACTTTTTTCTGTAGTATCAACTAACCGAGTCTAAAACTTCTTCTCTTCCAGGATTCAATTCTTCTGAATCACAATCAGACTCTGAATTAATGATGGCATTTTTCTACACAATATCATTTGATGTGCCATCAAAACTGTTGGTGATGCAGCTGTTTTTTAAAGAGTGCTTCACTATTGTCTCCGGAATTTTATTCCAAGTACCTGACACCATTCTGCAAGTTTTGATGCCAGCACTTTCTTTATCTTACTAGAAGGTGTTAATGAAAGATTTTCAGACAACCACGACTCATATTTCTTCCTCAGCTGGTCCTTAACTGGCTTGTTGACTAAAATTTCTCAGATGTCTACTGACCCTCCCCACTCCATGCCAGTTGATTTGCAGCTTCCTTCTGACAATTGAAGATGCATTCTATTTACAAAGATGTTAAAATGTAGAACAAATCATCTTAGAATTGATGAAAAATGGTTTTAACAGCACAGAACGTGAGTTAAAATTTTAAAAGTATTTAGTATAATATTTCAAACCAGAATTAGGCAACAACACTAAAATGTATGAACATACAATTTCAATTAATATACAGACATAGCAATGTTTCTAGGTAAATGAGCATTACTGGGGGATAGTGTAAGCACTACGAACATGCTTCGATAGTTACTAAAACATATGAAATCAGATTACTCAGTAAACAATGAGAAAACATCTCTTCAACTGATAACTATTTGTGCAACATACATACATACATACATACATACATACATACATACATACATACATACATACACATACATACATATCACTAAGCTATTCACTGAGATTCAGAGGTTAGCTCCAAAAAGAAATACAAACTACCAGATAGTTTTTACATACTGTTGCCGTATCAAACTTCTCCATTTACAGAGATCTTGACATACAACTCAGGCTTTACTGACATTCATTACACACTGTACACAAGATCTTCTATACTTCATACCCATACTCCTGAATCTGATCCTCCCATGACTATCTTGGCCTTCCTCTGCCTTTCCTTCCTGCCACTTGGGCTAAAAAGATTTTCTTAGTAAGCATCTCATCACTTATTCTTTCAACATGGCCAAACCACCGAAACATATTAGTCTCCACCTTACTAACAACATTTTGCTTCACATCACACAACTTCAACACATCTTCATTCCTCATACAATCAGACTCTTGACACTCTTTGGAGAGCCAGCAACGGCTTGCAGAGCCTTGTTAATCCAGAAAGGACTCTTGCTACTTAGGGACTGTGAAGAGTCACCAGATTTGATTAACAGAAACAGAGCATTGCAGTTAGTTGAGACAAGTTTCTTTGTTGAGGAAGGTGGACCTTCCACCACAGGGCGCTTTAAAGTGGTAGCATGGGAAACACTTTGTGTTGCCATGAAGAATAGAAAAGATTCGTCCGCCGACCTCCCCACCCACTACCGAGCCCAACGAGGGAGAGCCAGAGGTCCGCAAGCCCAAGAGGACGCAGGACACGGCTCTAGGGATAGTCAGCGGATATAGCAAGTTGGTAGGGCAGACATACGCTCGGCGTGCACCCAGACTTTCCCGTGCCCGGGGAACACCCCTTTGGCATGCCCACCCTACCCCCAAACTCACCCTGCCGAACAAAACGACAAGCCGCTAGAAGCCTGGATGCCACTCAGCCGCAGACTTCCTGACTAGGAGTGGGTTAACTCCCAGCCTCCCGTTTAGGGTGAAGCAGAAGAAAAAGAGGAGTGTTGGCATCTGGAGACACTACAACCCGGCCCCCAAATACCTCAGCCTCCAGCATCCCCATTTCCACCTGTACGGGTCACCGCACACGGCAAACATGCAGGTAGGTCTAAGCTAACCAGCTCTGGAAAAAACAGAAAATGTAACATAAAAGAGAAAAGACAGGAAAGGGAACGAGGTACAAAACCCGGAGCTGGCGCCTCATCACAACCTCAGCAGCCTACAACTAAGGCGGGTACATGTCAATATATGAACTAAAGATGAAAAAAGCAAAACAATATGAGAAAATCGGCTCGGGCCGTGGGGACGCCATCCCCCATCAGCTGGATGAACAGCTGTCCCTTCGGTTATGTAATCGTCAAAGCCGCAGAGGCAAGAGAAACCGTCACAAGGTTAGCTCGGGCCGTGGGGGCGCTCGCTCCCCAAATAACTGGAAAACCAGTTATCCCCGTGCGAGTTCATAAATTTGAAAAGGTGATATTGCAGACTCCTTTTGAGCAGCCAAATTTAACAGATGGTAAATGCAACCAAATACAATAAGATTAGGCTGTTCTTTTTTCAGAAATGCTGCTACACCATTTATTCTTCCCACCATAACAGGAGCACTATCAGAGGATAAGGCAAGACAGTTCATCCACGGAATAACATGATGCTGAAATTCTTCGGACACAAGTTTGGCAATATTTTCACCTGTTGAACTGGTTTCCAGGCATGGCAAAGAGAGCAGCACACATCTCACTTGCTTGCAATCATTATCAAAGTATGTTACCACAATTGGATAAAATCAGTTGCAACAGAAAATGGTCCCCTTTTAAATAGCACAGAGGACATTTTTTTAATGATATTCTACTATTTCTCGAACAATATGTGAAGTTTTTGTTCTGCCACATGCACAGGCCTTGACAAATATGATTCAGATTTAGGAGCCAAGGTTATAGCGGGGAAAAATAAAAAAAATGCGGTGGTGGTGGGGTATTCATTTCCTTTAAAGTCGATAAAATATCAATAAACAGAAAGGGGAAGACATAAGGTTTATTGTTTTTACCTCTTATTTACTCTCAATTTTAAGAAATCTGGGCAGGATAAAAATATATAATCGAGTAGAATGTATTTTACATACCATTGACAAATAACATGAAACATATCGATAAGAAACATACCTTATGTCTAGGTGCTTGTTGAAATCACAAAGATATTTCAGTTCCAGAACCACAACGTGCAGTAAGTTTGCTGCACGACTCATAATTTCTTTAGAATTATGTCTTTGAATTTACATGTCTTTCAGTTTATTTTACTTATGAACATAAAGCAGGTGATTTTTCACAATTCCTAAAGTATGGAGACTGTTTATGATATTGCTTTCAATTAAATTATATTAATATTAGCTGATATTGTGCAGCAATTGAAGGATTGAAATGTGGAAACTTTTTTTAAACAAATAAGATAGTATTAAATTACTGAGTAAAAGCCAAAAAAAAAAAAAAAAAAAAAAAGAGCATTGTAAAAAAACTAAATCCCAGATGCTCTATTATGGCCATGAATATGTCTTGTGGTTTTAGCACCAAAATACCACCTGTCAATAGCCTTTGAAGGGTCAAATTCAGATAAGGAGCGGCCATTAAAGTTGATCATCATTAAATCATTTAAGTTCTCTGCTTCCATTAATGATCAAAATTTGTTTTTAACAAGGTTCATCAAGATGAAACCTCTTTCACAACTTACAGTGGAAACAGGCAATACCGACACTATTGATAAGAGTTTCCCTAAAACTGGAAATCTGTCACTGTTAGACAGCACTTTGTTCAACAATTCACTGAGCTTCATCCCTTGTCGAAGCACCTTAAACTCATACCATTCATTCTGGAGAAGATTTATGCATGTTTCATTATTCATATCTGGAGATGATACTTGTTTTTTGAAATGTTGAGCTAGGGCTCTTATCTCATCAACTCCAAACTTCCCCAGATCCTTTCCTGTTGGCCATGTGAAGGTATCAAAAACCCTGCAAAGTTGAATGATGTTATGATTGTTCAGAAATCTTTCCTGTAAATATTGTGCTCCGCATTGCACCAGGTTTTTTTTGTTTTTTTTGTCAACCTCAAAGGAAGTACTTGAACTGGCATTCAGTCCATGCAGTTGAACTTCTTGATAAATGTCTTTCAGTGTTGTGCTACTGATGAACATGTCTTCATAATGACCAGGAACATCGATCAATGCAGTGAGTGTTGTTACAGTACTTTTTATGTGCAGTTCAACAGCACTCATGAAAAGTTCTTGCCTTTTAAATATGAGAAACAGGTTCTTAAATACAGTAAGATAATCTAACAGAAAGTGTAGCATATGGGCAAACCTGAAATATTCAGTTTCTTCAACAGACCCTTTGCAACTGCAGAAGCATCACCTTTCTCATTAGAAATATCTTCAAGATGTACCACCACACATTTCCAATCTTTTACCAAAGCAGCAAGTGAACCAACTTTACTTGCAACCCATCTTACTTTGTAGAGAAACTGAAATTTTAAAAGTTGGCCCTGCAAAATTTCAGATACCTGCTTCAGTTGACACATTATCTTTGGTGATGACCGATAAAATTTGTACAGTTTCTTAAGAACTGTTATTAATGTCATCAATGAATTTTACATTTTTCACAGCACTCAACACACTTAAGTTTAATCTGTGTGCAATACAGTGAACACCTACCACATGGCTCAATGTTTGACGAATCTTCTGAACTACACCATTCTCAGCAATCATACTGGCTGCTCCATCAGTCCCAATACCAATCAGATGATTGGAACTTGACCATTCTGACAGCTCTAGTCTTTCAAGTTCACTATAAATTGCTTTCATGTATCCATCTACAGTTGCACTTTCAAGTGGAATGATGGATAAAAATACTTCTTTTATTCCTTTGTCTTTCAGATATCTTGCATATAATATGTTCTTCTACACCTCCTTTGTCTGTTGATCCATCCAGCAATAAACTTACAAAATTCTGATCTTTTAGTTCACAAATCAGCTCATTTCTTATCCTTGCTGCAATATAAGACACAAATTCTTTACAGCTTTTGTCATTGTTATATTCTTTTCTGACTTCAATACCTAATTTTTTTGCCAATAACAATTGCCCTTCCAAGTCGTTAAAAGGTTTATTATTTTTAGCAATGAAATAGGCAATATTAAAAACAGATTTCATGAGCTCAAACATCTTTTTGATCCATTTTTTTTACATACACTGCAATAGCAGAGATGCCAACATCTGAAGGAAGTCATCAGTAGTCCATATGCGCTGTGCCCATAGTTCTTCCGTAGTGAAGTCAAGTCAAGTTCCCACATTAAAATTTACAGGGTAGCATGCATATTTCCCAGAATACACTGCCACATTTTTAGCAACATGTTAATCTCGATCGGGGACAATACTTGGATAAATTTTGCAACATATTTCAGTCCCCTTAAAATGGGGGAAAAAATACGAGTAAATACACCATTTCAACTCCACCTTTTAATAAATATGTTATGTTAATAAATATGTTATGTCATAAGTGAGTGATGCCACACACTTATGGTTATTCCTTCTGTTTTTTAGAGTGAAAATGCCAACCGCAATCGTCTTTTCCGCCGTGTGCGATTGAAAAATCAACAGCACACGGGGAAACAAAACCCATGGTTTTCGGATACCCGAGGCGATTTTAGACACGGAAATTCTTGCGAATAACTCTCCTTGAATTTTTGACAACTTTTTTGCTTTTTAGATCCAAGAATATTAGTATACAGGTGGCCATTTACCCGATGCTATTGCAAGTAAATTCGTACACAACAAACACAATGGGAGCAAAGACAGATAAATTAACTTTGAAAGGTTTCATAGCTTTATTATGCGGATAAATAGAAAATTAGCATTAAATGCTTATGATACAAATAAAACTAATCAAAAAGGCATTTTAAATTGAATAAATAAATCAATTCTGGAAAAAAAAGGAAAAAATAAAAAGGCAATGCAAATAAAATAAATTACAATAAAAACCCATGCAACGTTTCATTAACACAATAGAAGTTTTCTACTATGATGCGGGGAAGTAAAATATCACAACTTAAAACGCAAATGAGTAATGAAGCAAATTCGTCAAAAAAAAAAAAAAATTAAAACTGAAATTAAAAGATATTCCAAACGAAGAATTATCTGAGGAAACAACCTTTAAAACAAACTATTAAGGAAGAAAGAAAGTTCTTGGGAATCTGCCAAGATAAAATAAAACATCCCTTTGTTCAGCGGAACATTTTTACAAGAGAAAAAAAAATAACTGCCCTTCGCAAACCTGTCAAAGTAATGTAAACAATTAAGCTCTGTGCCGACATAGAGGAGCGTGGGAAAATAGGTCAAAACTGGCGCACAAACCCAACAGCTAAAAAATGTCTCACCACAGCAGCAGTGAGCAGCTATTGCTGCTAGAAGTTTTCTTTGGCTGGTTGCCAAAGACATGGAGAGATTTTCTCTCGCTCTGGGCAGAAGAACAAACTCCCGTGGAGGTAACATAAAACAAGCAACAACAGCGTCCACACATCCTGGTATCTTAGTTATGTGCTCTGCCGGAAAAAACAAACATTTAGGATTTCTTTGATTCACAATTTTTCCCTTCAATCTGATGACTATTTGCTCAGAGCAGTTCTTTTTTCTTTTTTTCCCAGATATCCCGCCCGCCCCTTATTTTGGTGAAACAAATATGCAATAGCAATTAATATTACTATTTAAATTACATTTCAGCAAAAAAACATGTGATTCACAGAAACACACGACCGCTGTAAACATGGAAATTCCAACGAATGGCATTCCTTGTACTGCTGCAATTTTTTTTTTTTTTTTTCACACCACTGAAAACTGGAATCTGCCAAAACTGGAATCAAGGTAGAGTCTCTGTGGATGAATATCGCTGTAAGAAGCGTGAAGCTGCTAAGCTGGTTCACCACAGTAAGGCAAAAGATAGGAAGGAGAAAGTGGAAAGGCATGAACTGGCTTTTTGGAAAGATAGGAAGTCCTTCTGGAAGTACATGAGACTCAGGAAAAATAGGGGAAACAAAGTTGTAAGTTGTGTGAAGAATGAGATTGGGGAAATGATATGGGAGCCCAATGAGTTAAGTGACAGATGGGGTGAATACTTCTGTAAGTTATTAAATCAGGAAAGCAAAGATGGTTCTGAGACAGATACAGATGATGACACAGTAAAGGATGAAAGCACAGGAGGGATCTCAAGAGAAGAAGTGTGTAAAGCTCTAAAATCTCTTCGGGATGGTAAGGCTCCGGGAGTTGATGGCATAACTGCAGAGATGTTGAAATATGGTGGTGACTCTATAATTGACTGATTAACTGAAATTTGCCAGTTGTGCTGGGAGTTAGGAATGGTCCCTCGGGATTGGAAGGATGCTATCATTGTTCCCTTGTATAAGGGAAAAGGTTATCAGACTGAATGCAAGAACTATCGTGGTATTAGCCTACTGAGTGAGTGTGCCAGGGAAAGTGTTTGGTAAGGTTGTTATTGAAAAAGTATGGGGTCTTACATCATTGAAAGTGTGGGATGTTCAGAGTGGTTTTATGCCTGGTAAAGGCTGCCCTAACCAGATTTTTGCATTACGCACAATGATTGAAAAGTATCTGGCTGTTGGGAAGAAAGTTTTTACTGCCTTCATAGATTTAGAGAAAGCTTATGACCGAGTGAATAGGACACTTTTGTGGAAGGTATTGAATGAATATGGTGTTAGTGGGAATCTACTTAATAGTGTAAAAGCCATGTATGCTGGTAGTAGAGCTTGTCTACGAGTGAATGGTGTTTTATCAAAATGGTTTTCCATTGGTGCAGGAGTTAGACAAGGTTGTGTAATGTCACCATGGCTGTTTAATATATTTATGGATGCATGCATGCGTGATGCCAAAACAGATAATAGTGGTTTATGTCTTGTTGATATCCGTGTGTGCAGATTGCTGTATGCTGATGACACTGTCCTGTTGGCCGAGAGCAAAAGTGAGTTGCAGAGTATGTTGACTCGGATGCACGAAGTTTGCATGAAATTCAAACTGAGTATAAATAAGGGAAAACCCAAAGTTATAGTGTTTGAGAGAGGAACGGGTAGGACTGAATGTAATG
The DNA here is from genome assembly GCA_039090855.1 of Macrothele yani. NCBI lineage: Eukaryota > Metazoa > Arthropoda > Arachnida > Araneae > Macrothelidae > Macrothele > Macrothele yani. The sequence goes on from CM077009.1 coordinate 77,437,160, forward strand.
TAAGTATAAATGGCACTGTGATTGACCAGGTGAGTGAGTTTGTGTATTTAGGAAGCATGTTTGACAGAGAAAACAAGTTGGATGGTGAAATCAGTAGGCGAGTGAATTCTTCTTTGAAAGCCATAGCTGCTCTGGGAGGTTTTCACAGGAATGATGGGTTCTCTAGAGAGTCCCGCACTGTGTATGAAACAGTAATTGTTCCTACTCTGATGTATGGCAGTGAAACCTGGGTACTGCAGAAGAAACATAGGAGTCGTTTGTGTGCTGGAGAAATGCGTTATTTACGTGGGGTTTGTGGCAAGACACGATCTGATTGTGTGAGGAATGAAGATGTATTGCAGTTGTGTGATGTAAAGCAAAATGTTGTTAGCAAGGTGGAGACCATAATGCTTCGGTGGTTAGGCCATGTTGAAAGAATGAGTGATGAAATGCTTACTAAGAAAATATTTTCAGCCCTAGTGGTAGGAAGGAAAGGCAGAGGAAGGCCAAGGAAGACATGGGTGGACTAGATTCAGGAGTGTCTGCATGAGAAAAAGATTATGATTATGAAGTATAAAAGATCTTGTGTATGGCGTGTAATGGATATTAGTGAAGCACGAGTTTTATGTCAAGATCGCTGTAAATGGAGAAGTTTGATACGACAATAATAAGTAAAAATATCTAGTAGTTTGTTTTTCTTTTTGGAGCTAACCTCTGAATCTCAGAGAACAGCTTAGTGATATGTATGTATGTATGTGAAAACTGGAAGCCATTGAAGCACGCTTCATAACTACAGCAATTCACATCACACCACAACTAATCAACTTTCAACTTAACAACAAGAACAGAAAATGTGGAATCGACTCTAGTCTACCTCCGTTCTCCGACAACTTATGTTAGTGGGCTGCGGGTGGCCTAGTGGGCAGCGTTCGTGACTGCCATGGAAAGGACCTCAGGTTCGATCCCAGGCAGGTACGAACGCTCGATCCACTAAATATCTGCCGTGCGTGGGATGGGCACGTTAAGCCGTCGGACCCCGGGTACTTGCCCCCCCCGGTAATAAATATGGGCGTCTTCCTCCCCCTTTCTACTTCGCTTCCGTGCCACTTTCCTATCGGGCGCTCTATCCCAAATCTCCTAGCTTCCTATTTCTAAGGGTTGTTTAAGACCTGGGGTCAGACGCTCCCTTCCTAAAATCCTCTAAATAAAAAAAAATAAAAACTTACGTTAGTTCAGGATGCAGTTAAGGTTTTCCCGAAGTTAACAGACGTCGTGCTTTACAAACGCCATCCCACAGCAGGCCAGGTACAAAGTCACGTGATCATACAGAACGATCTCCGCTACAACATTTCCGCTTGCTTGTCGGCCAGCCAAACATGCTTGCTGTGTGATGGCTTCGTGACGTTACTGCAAGAATCACTACATTTGACTATGCTTGACTTTTTTTTTTTTTCAAATGATTTAAAAAAAAAAAGTTTTCCGGAAATATCCTAGATTTCTGGAAAAATCCGTAGTTTTTCACACCTTCTCCGTAAGTCCGTAGTTTGAACATGATATCCGTAGAAACTACGGAGGATCCGTAGTACTTGGCATCTCTGCAACAGGGGTAGTTTCTGGATGTAATTCTGCATTTTGTGCTACCATGCATTTCTGATGCTGATATGACTTCTCATGTTTTTTAAATGTTTCCAGTTTGAAAGGTCCAACAAAACCCTTTACCACTTTAGAATTGACATCCGCTATCCCAAGAAATGCAGCACATACTTCACGTTGTGCTATACCTGTTCTTTCATTAAAAGAAAGTCACAGCAAATCCTTTAACCATGCTGTTTGAAATTTCCTTCTTTATCCACTGTATGCCTGATTCAGTGAAGGGGAATGGAGGTTCAGATCTTCTATACTAACTTCCACCTAAGTTTCTTCTAATGAAATGGAAGGCTCAGGATCTTTCCTTTTTTGTGGAATCACAAAAAACTTGTTAAACGGGATTGCTTCCCATTTTCCAAATCTCTGCTTGCAGCTGCTCATTTCATTTTTTGAAACTAATAAAACATGCAAAGCTGAGGTTAAAAAACACAACAGAATCTTGAAACCAAAATAAAATAAAATGCGTAAGCATGCGACTAAAGTTGAACTATCACCACAGAAGGGTTCTCTGTAAATGACAACCAGTTTGTGGGTATGCAACCTATCACGACGCTATTTGCCTGCGGGGAGAGTAAGGTAGAAGGGGAGCAATGAAAGTGGAACCAGAGAAATAAATGGAATGTTTTCCGCTGCAACTCGTCCCAGGTCACTGGTCAGTCACATGTTTTGTTTTCCCGACTTGTGGCACGCGGGAGAGAAAGGGTGCAAAAGAAACCGGACGGACAAAGGTCAAAACCAGGGTCGTAGCCAGAGGAGAGCCGCCTGACCTCAATGACCTACCGCCCCTCCTAACTTCTCTGCCTGGCTACGGGCCTGATCAAAACTCTTCCTGCACAACTGAATTTCAGCTAACTTTGAAGCTCAAAAGTTCGTTTGCAACATACAAAATCTGAAGAAAAAAAAAATTGATGTAAAATTCAATCCGCTGAACAAAGGCAGTAGTTGTCGGCAAGCGTAATTGCCGAAGCTTCAGCCATCAGCCAGTTCACTAATGATAAATTACGAGTTTTCACTTCCAAGCGCAGAGTGCGCTTCTCCACTAAAGGAGGAATTGCTTTGAGCACACACATTTGCTATTATTGATGTGCATGTCCCACCTGTAGGATAAAGCGGTGTGGGAGAAGCAGCTTTCCTTTATTTTTGGATGGCCTTAAAACATTTAACAGAAAAAATTAAAGGCAGTTCCTAGCAGAAAATGGAAAGCCATCTGCAGTTGCACTTTCAAATATTAACTTCCAAGAAAAGGCTTGCAGAATGAATACATCAATGTATGATCCGACAAGGAATCAGTTTCATGTAAAATAATAAACCACAGAAGTATGGTAATAACTTTTGTGGTTTAGTATTTTACATTTTTAATGAGGAACGTACTCCACTTCAACCTTTCACTAGGCTACGTTGAAGACATCTAGTTTCTAATATAAGCCACTCTGCATGCTTTAATACAAAGCAATTTTAGGAGTACTGAAAATATTATCACAACTATTACTCATAAATAAAGCAGAGGTAACAATTATAAAAATCACAGCAAGATGTAAAAGTGCCTTTAAACAGCTGTTTTTGGAAATGTGGAAATAATAGAAGACGAATAAAAGCCACCTGAGTTATGGATTTATAAGAAGCAAATGGAGGAATATGGTATAAAGGCAAGTATTTGTACTGTGCAATTTGGGAAATAATATGCATATGAGACCGATGAAGGATTAAAAAAAAAAAAAGCTGAACTTTTTAACAGGGTGAAAAATCAAAATTTGCGGCAAGAATGCGAACTACTTTCCGTTTGTCTTTTGTTGACTCTGCAGCTGCAGAGCATTCATTCTGTAATTTTTTATTATTTTTCTGCTATCATCCTTTCCCGATTTCTTCATTGTCGCTATTCTTTCTTTTTTCCTCCAATGACAATTTTATTCGTCATGCTGAAAACTTTCCTCCACGACAGCATGATATCAAAGCTAAACAAATACATCATGTAAATGGTGCAACTTTGAGAACATGAATGCTTTTGAACACCAAGCATCATTTTTTACAAATTTTCCAACTTGTTCAGTTTAAAATTAGAAATCCCCCCTCCCTTATGAAGCCTTAATACAACACAAGGGGGAATAACATTTAACAACTCAGGAGAGGGGAAACATCGCGCGGGGGGGGGGGGGGTTGTCGTGATTACGGGAGATAACTTTACTCCGCCTGACTTCCGTTTTTGGCAAAATTTTCAAGCTGAAAAACAAATATTTATGTAATGAAATGATATTTAACAACAATACTGGGTATAAGAAACATCGCGGGGGGGGGGAAGCTACGATTACGGAAAAAGTATTCACTCCTTAGACCTTCCATTTTAGAAAGTTTTGTAAAGATGGAATTCCGAAAAAAAAAAAAAAAATCTGTTCAGTTGTGCATCGATCTCTTCAATGACAAAAATGACTACAGAAAAGGCGGAATTCCACGAGTCATGGAAGAATCTCATGACTGAAGATTATAGGAAATGTATCACGCCATCGAACTTCCGATTTCTCAAATTGTCTACAGTTTCAAATTGAAATACAAACATTTTTGCAATAAAATGATATTTAATAATACAAAGACAACATTGCGAGAAAAAAAATTACGATTTTGGGGGGAAATATTTAACTCTGTTAACTTACGCTTTTAAAACACGAATATACCGTCCCCAAACGGGAAAGGCAAGTTTGAAAACTTTGATGTAAAGCTTCAATAATTTTGAAAGCAGTCTTTGATTGCCCTCAAAAGATTTAGACACCACGTGTATACTTAATATAGTTTGACATCAAACGATTGGATTGAGAAGTTATGTGTGTACTGTGTAGTGATTTTTAATTTTCTAATCAGTCATTCCTTTACTGCGCCAATGAAAAATGTGTAATTAGCTTTGTTGTTATTGATAAATTAATGTATTTATTGTAAATTTAAAATGAATAGTGTTGAAAATCTTTCAAATGCTTTTTTTGTGGACTTTCCTATGAAGAAAAGCAAAATATAAGTAAACTTGGATGGCCAGTGCCCGACTTGAATATTGTCCAGACCATAACTGGTAAGCAACAATTTAAAAGATTTTTTAAAAGAGAATTCTACGTAAATAATGAGTGATAGTGTGGATGTGAAGTAAAAAATGCAGTATTTTGTTTCCCATGTTTATTGTTTGGAGCCGAAGATTCGTGGACAAAATCAGGCATTACAGATGTTAATCATTTTACCACTCGCATTAAAAAACACGAGGCTTCAGAGATGCACATTAAAAACGTTTTAAAATTGTTACTTTTGGGCGCTGTTAGTTTAGATGAACAGTTAGACGAAAGGTAAAGAAGAAATTTTTAGAGTACAATAAAAAAGTTAAGCATAACAGATATGTTTTACATATTTTAATAAATTGTGTTAGGTTCTGCGAGGTTTTAGAGTTAGTGTTGAGAGGTCATGATGAAACTGAAACATGACTTAGTAACCCTGGAATATTTAAAGGTTTGATTTTAGTTCTGAACTAGATGCTGCATTAAAAATTCATTTAGAAAAGGCAATTAGCTTTAAAGGAACATCAAAAACAATTCAAAATTAAATTTTGCAAATGATGTTAAAATGTGTCAGACAAAATAATAAAAGAAATTAAAGAAACACAGTTTTTAGCCACTACTGTAGAAGAAACAAGTGACATTTCACATATACTTCAAATGGCCATTTTTTATTGGCACGTGGTAAAAGGAAAACCAGTTGAAAGATTTTGGTATTTTATTTCTCCTTCACAACATGATGCACAAAACTTGGCTTCTTGTTTACTAGAAGAGCTGAAGGAACATAAAATTAATGAAAATCCCAAAAAATTAATTGCACAAACGTACGACAGTGCAACAGTTTTGGCCGGTTCTTCCCATGGCGTGCAAGCAGTTGTAAAGGAATCTTTTCCAGCTGCTGAATACATACATTGTTATGCTCATCAAATAAATTTAGTTATGATGAAAGCTGCTTCGATAATAGCATTTTACGCATTTTTTTCTCTAGTTTGCAAGGCATCTGTACGTTTGTAACAAATAGCCCAAAACAAACTGCAGTACTTGATCAAGTTGTATAAAAAAATGTTTACCCCAGGCTTGCACTACAACATGGAATTTTCTCTCAGTTTTTGATTGAAAAAAAAAAAAAAAGATATTATCAAATGCCTGAAAACCATTTTCAAATCTGAAGGCATTAAAAGTAAAAGTACTATTTGCCAGGCTAACGGTCATTTAAAGGTTCTCACAAGTTACAGCTTCAGCTTTTGGCTTTCATTTTTCACTAAAATCATGCCTCTTGTAGAAACTTTGTTCAGTCAACTTCAAAAACGGACCTTGATCCACCTACAGTGAAGAAAGCTAATACTTCTTTTGAGGCAAATCTAGTGGCAAATAGGAAATAAATTGATGTCCATAACAGTGCAACGACACAGGGTACATCTGCTTCATTTAAAAAACGAAAAATTGACCACTCCGAGTGGATAAGGGAAGCAAAAGAAGTCTGTGATGGCATTATTTCTCAGGCTAAGGAAAAGTTCACTTTCACAGGGAAAAGTTCACTTTCATCTAGTTACAGCTTTGTTATTTGTCTGTACCACAAATGTTCCCTCATTATGCCATTAAATTCCCAGAGGAGACATTGAAAACAGTTGTGTGTTGTGTATCCATTTATCGATAAAATGGAACTCCGCCATGAACTTTTGTCTATCTACTGTGCAGAAGAGTTCAAATCACTCTCACAGGCTGTTAGCTTATTCTGGTTCATCAAGGGGAACAATTTACAAAAAACATTTAATGAAGTTACACATCACTGACACTTATCCTAACAATTCCTATAACCTATTCCGTAATCATCTATTCCCACACAAATTGACAGAATTGAGGACAGATATCAATCTCCTTCAGACAGAAAAGCACATCCTAGGACACAACTGATGTACCACAAACCAAGGTCGCCGGAAATATAGAACTCAAATGTCTTGAACTGCAGCATCATGAGATGACATATCTCCACATTCCATGGAAGGAAGTGGTGTCATCACGAGCAGACTAGAAAGCTAGGAGCTGGAACAAAGAGGCACAATCAATCCAAACATTTCAGCCAATTTTTTTAATTTTCTTTCATTGCATGAAAAAATTCCAAGACCTTTCTCTCTCTTCCTCTCTCTTTCTCTTTCTCTCTCTCTCTCTCTCTCTCTCTCTCTCTCTCTTTCTCTCTCCCTTTCTCTCTCTCTTTCAAGCACACACACATCAAGGACTTTCAAGGCCTGAAAAAAAGGCAAATCAAATTCCAGGACTTCTCCAAGATTCCAGGTGATGTGCAAATCCTGCATTTATCCTGTGGTTGACAATTACAGTGGCTTGTGTGTTTAGAAAGAGGAAGACCACTTTAATTTCATGTGTGAGGAGGTTTTGCGAGTGTCGTAGTGAGCAATGGGTTTGCCTCCTAGGGGCACTTCGTGGTTACAATGACACACACAACAGCAACTAGGGCCTCTGTGAATCTTGGTGAGGTGCCAGCTAGTTCTGTGTGACATTGACGAAAAGACCCCAACTCACTGGGTTTTGTTCCAGAATCCTTAGGTTGAAAGATCAACCGGAACCCTCAGCTGTGGGCTAATCTCCCACACTTATGTACTTACCTGATTAAAAAGACAAAACGAAATATTAAAAATGACAAATGTGGGATATGGTGGACCTACCACACTTGAGAAGGATGGTCCACCATGGAATCGACCTGAACTTTCAAAATGGCATATGAGAAAGAGCTCTCAGCTGAGTGAGTGAAAGATTGGTGTATGGAATACTAGAGGTTTAAATGGCAAGATGAATGAGGTGATTGAGGAGATGAATAAGTATAGATTGGATGTGCTGTGTGTAGGTGAAACCAAAAAGAAGGAAATTGGGATAGAAGAAGTGAATGGCATAGTGAGTGTGTGGTCTGGAGTATTGGATAATGCGAGAGGACAGGCTGGTGTAAGTGCAATTTTAAGTGAAAAAATGAAGAACAACTTGATTCACTATAGTTGCGTAAGTGAGAGAATTCTCTGGATTCGTTTGAAAGTGAAACTTCAGAGAATCGTAATTGTTGTAGTGTATGTTCCTTGTGACTCGGAACCTTCTGATAAGAAGGAAGATTTCTGGAATGAGCAAAAAGCTGTTTTGAGCCACTTTGATGCTAAACAAAAAGTTATAATAGCAGGGGATTTCAATGCTAGAATAGGTGTGCAGAATGCAATTTCTGACAATGTTCTGGGTAAGTTTAATGATCCTTGTGTGAATGATAATGGTGAAAGATTAATTGAACTCTGCATTGAGAATGGTTTGTGTGTATCTAACATAGTTTTCAACCACAAGTATATCCCCACATATACTTGAGGAAATCGTACTCTTGATCAAAAGAGTGCGATAGATTTTGTTGTCTACGATCAGTGTCTGAAACACTTAGTTGTTGACACCCGTGTGATGAGAGGTGCGGATGTTGGTTCTGTTCATTACTTGGTAGTGTCCCGAGTGAAACTGAATGTTGGTTGGAGGAAAAGGAATAGGAAGAGGTCCAGAATAGAAAGAATAATGGTTGATAGGCTCCTTGAAGATCATCAGCGTTATTCTGACTTATTAAGAAATTAAGAAGAAGGTAGTGTAGAACACGCTAAGTATAAAAAAAGTTTAATGCAAATATATTTTAGCCATTACTATGGCCTTCATCAGTGTGACTGTAGGTCGCACTGATGAAGGCCATAGTAATGACTGAAATATATTTGCATTAAACTTTTTTATACGTAACTTAGCGTGTTTTACACTACCTTCTTCTTAATTTGTTTGTTAGTTACATGTATTGCCTACCACTCATTTACAATTATTCTGACTAAACTCAGAGAACGACTGAAGGATCTGAAATCTTGTGAGAGGGATGTAGAAAAGAAGTGGGAATGTTTTAAGAGCTGTGTTGTTACTGCTGCTAAAGAGGTCTGTGGCACCACAATAGTGGGTAGCAATAGAGGTGATGCTTGGTGGAATAGTGAGACTGAAGAGGCAGTAAAGAGAAACAATGAAGCCTATTTGGGGATGTTGCAAGGTAGAGTTTCTGTGGATGAATATCGCTGTAAGAAGCGTGAAGCTGCTAAGCTGGTTCGCCACAGTAAGGCAAAAGATAGGAAGAAGGTGGAAAGGCAGGAACTGGCTTTTTGGAAGGATAGGAAGTCTTTCTGGAAGTACATGATACTAAGGAAAAAGAGATGAAACAAAGTGTTAAGTTGTGTGAAGAATAAGATTCGAGAAATAATATGGGAGCCCAATGAGTTAAGTGAAAGATGGGGTGGATACTTCTGTGAGTTATTAGATCAGGAAAGCAAATATAATTCTGAGACAGATGCAGATGATGTCAGAGTGAGGGATGGAAGCACAGGAGGGATCTCAAGAGAAGTGTGTAAAGCTCTAAAATCTCTTCAGAATGATAAGGCTCCAGGAGTTAATGGCATAACTGCCGAGATGTTGAAATATAGTGGTGGCTCTATAATTGACTGGTTAACTGAAATTTGCCAGTTGTGCTGGGAGTTAGGAATAGTCCCTCGGGATTAGAAGGATGCTATTATTGTTCCCTTGTATAATGGAAAAGGTGATCAGACTGAATGCAAGAACTATCACGGTATTAGCCTACTGAGTGTACCAGGGAAAGTGTTTGGTAAAGTCGTTACTGAAAAAGTACGGGGTCTTACATCAGAGAAAGTGTGGGATGTTCAGAGTGGTTTTATGCCTGGTAAAGGCTGCACTAACCAAATTTTTGCATTGCGCATGATGATTGAAAAGTATCTGGCTGTTGGTAAGAAAGTTTGTGCTGCCCTAATAGATTTAAAGAAAGCTTACGACTGAGTAAACAGGACACTTTTGTGGAAGGTATTGAATGAATATGGTGTTACTAGGAATCTACTTAATAGTGTAAATGCCATGTATGCTGGTAGTAGAGCTTGTGTACGAGTGAATGGTGTTTTATCAAAATGGTTTTCTATTGGTGCAGGAGTCAGACAAGGTTGTGTAATGTCACCATGGCTGTTTAATATACAGGGTGATTCAGAACTCATGGAACAAACTTTAAGGGGTGGTAGAGCACACTGCAACATACATTTTTTGTATAATAATGTATGGGCGCAAGTGACGCGTTGAGGCACAAAAACAAGAAATAGACATAAATTGTGTACTTACAGCATTGTTGACAAGCGCTTCTTTACAGCAATGTTTACAATAATTGCTCAAAATTGTGTCCACCAACAGTAATACATGCGTGGCAGCGTCGACGGTGTGATTGGCATGTACTGTTGCTGGTAGAGGGCAGTAGGTGGCTTGCACATTATGCATCTGCTTGGCCCATATCTACTACCAACGCGACTCGATGGCAGATGTTATCGTATTTTTCTGGAAGAGGTTTTACCAGAATTGCTTCAAGATGTACCACTGGCCGTCCGACAAGGACTGTGGTTTCAGCATGATGGGGCACCAGCCTATTTCAGTATTAATGTGCGCAATTACCTGGATGCCACTTTTGGGACGTGATGGATTGGCCGTGGTGGACCAGTCCGTAGCCCCCAGGTCGCGGACATCTCAAGGCCTTCATTTACGAGACTCCAGTTGACTCTGTTGAGGACCTCTTCAAATACCTGGCATCTTCAAAACTGAACGCCAATTACTGCGCCGATGCTGCCACGCATGTATTACTGTTGGTGGAGGCAATTTTGAGCAATTATTGTAAACATTGCTCTAAAGAAGCATTTGTCAACGATGCTGTAAGTAAACAATTTGTTTCTTTTCATGTCTATTTCTTGTGTTTGTGCTTCAATGCATCACTTGCGTTCATACATTTCTATACAAAAATGTTTGTTGCAGTGTGCTCTACCACCCCTTAAAGTTTGTCCCATGAGTTCTGAATCACCCTGTATTTATGGATGCATGCATGCGTGATGCCGAAATAGATAATAGTGGTTTATGTCTTGGTGATATCTGTATGTGCAGATTGATGTATGCTGATGACACTGTCCTGTTGGCAGAGAGCAAAAGTGAGTTGCAGAGTATGTTGTCCTGGATGTACGAAGGTTGCATGAAATTCAAACTGAGTATAAATAAGGGAAAAACCAAAGTTATAATCTTTGAGAGAGGAGCTGGTAGCACTGAATGTAATGTAAGTATAAATGGTACTGTGATTGACCAGGTGAGTGAGTTTGTGTATTTAGGAAGCATGTTTGACAGAGAGAATAAATTGGATGGTGAACTTAGTAGGCGAGTGAATTCTTTATTGAAAGTCATAGCTGCTCTGGGAGGTTTTTCACAGGAATGATGGGATCCCTAGAGAGTCCCACGTGGCTGTGTATGAAAGTGTAATTGTTCCTACTCTGAAGTATGAGTATGACAGTGAAACCTGGGTACTACAGAAGAAACATAAAGGTTATGTTTGTGTGCTGGAGAAATGCGTTACTTACCGGGGGGGGGGGGGGCAAGACGCGTTCTGATTGTGTGAGGGTTGCAGTTGTGTGATGTGAAGTAAAATGTTGTTAGCAAGGTGGAGACTAATATGCTTCGGTGGTTTGGCCATGTTAAAAGAATAAGTGATGAGATGCTTACTAAGAAAATCTTTTTTAGCCCAAGTGGCAGGAAGGAAAGGCAGAGGAAGGCCAAGGAAGACATGGGTGGATCAGATTCAGGAGTGTCTGCATGAGAAAAAGATTATGATTATGAAGTATAAAAGAACTTCTGTATGGTGTGTAATGGATATCGGTGAAGCCCAAGTTGTTTGTCAAGATCGCTGTAAATGGAGAAGTTTGATACGACAACAGTACGTAAAAATATCTGGTAGTTTGTATTTCTTTTTGGAGCTAACCTCTGAATCACAGAGAAAAAGAACAGCTTAGTGATGTGATATGTATGTATGTGTGTATGTGAGGTTTTGACATTTAATTGTGGAAGTGCCTACAATTTTGGGGTCGTTTCTGTTGCAGGCTTGCAAACTGCACTGCGTGCAAGGCTGAAAGGAAATCCACATTTCACTCTACTTAGTGTGAGATAAGAGAAGAAAAAAACTGACTAAAAATAAAATAAGAAATACACTTCGGAATAATTTGTTAACCCCAAATAAGGATTTTCAAATAGTAAATCATAAAACAATTGCGCACAAAATGACAGACAGAATCCTTGCAATTCTCCAAATTACCTATTCACATATAATCAGGCAGGTTTTGAGACTTCATTTAAGTGACCACCAGGACCCCGTGCTAATGATCAATAAAGGGTAAATACTACAAATTGTGTCTTCCATAAGCAATTTGCAAAATGCATACCTGCCAACGTTTGACAACAGCCTTGTCAGTAGTAACTAGTATTATTTTGCAGCACACATAGACGTTTTTTTACAAAATGATCCATCTCTTCGTGAAAAAAATACGTGTCACAACAAATAAGGACACTAATGAACTTAACATGTGCAAAGCACAAAGTTGATATCCCTGGTGAGGGCATGACAGGTAACACTGCAGGATTTAAATTCCAAACTTCCACCAGTAAAAATCAATCAGATACGTTCAGAATTCCACCACTCTTGACAGACAGAAAAATCCAAAATTTGTAAAAAAAAATGCATCAATTTTTATAAATTTTCCAAATTCGTCACTTCCATTTTCAGGAATTTCCATCTTCTTTATGAAGCTTAAATGTAAAAACTTATGGGACTGGGAATATTTAGCAACGCAGGAGAGTGGAAACATCGCACAGAGGGTGGAGGAGAAATCTTTTCTCAGTCCAACTTCGGATTTTGGAAATTTTCCCTCTATTTTCTAGCTGAAATAAAAGTGTTTATACAGTAAAATGTTATTTAACCACAATATTGGACAGAGGCAACATCGTGAGGAAAAAAAATTACAATTATGGAAAAAATCTCAACTCCGTCGACTTCCGTTTTAGAAAGTTTCGTAAAGATGGGATTCCCTCCTCCGACGAACATCCCCTGTCACCCCTCCCCGCACTTTCTGTTCACTTGCACATCGATCTCGTAAATGACCAAAATAATAAAGAAAATGGCAGAATTCCTCGAATTCGCAGAAGAATCTTATGCCTAAAGACTACAGGGAAATTTTCGCAGCGTCTAGCTACCGTTTTTGCAATTTGTTGTCTACAGTTTCAAACTGAAATACAAACATTTATGCAACAAAATGATATTTAACAACAATACTGGACACAAAGGCAACATCGGGAGAAAAAATTATGATTACGCCAAAACTTTTTACTCCGTTTAATTATCGTTTTCGAAAGTTTTGAAACACGAAATACTATCTCCAAACAGAAAATGACCCCTTCCTCCAATTCTCAGTTTTGAATCGGTCTTGAGAATGACCTAAATGATGACAAAAAAATGGAATTCTGCGAACCCATTTAAGAATCTCGTGTACATCATAAATTAATAGCAAAATAAAAAAAATAAGCAAAATGAAAATTCGTAGAAACCGTAGTTTCAACAGTGAGTTCCGTAGTCAGACAACAAAACCCATAAAAACTACGGGCATTCTGTAGTAGTTGGCAGGTATGAAAATGATCTGTTTTAATACTGTGAATGAAGATCAAAATTTATAGTTACTGAAACTGGTCATAAGTCACACCTAGTTAAACACTGCATTTCAGAGTTGAACATTTGTAAAATTGAGTTACATGCTTCAGTGTTATGATCAGGAAATAAAATACAAGCAAAATCTTTATAATTACTATCATTAAAAAAAAATTTTTAATCTGAACTTTTCATACATGAAATTAATACTGCACGTGTGTCTTACCCTCTCAAACAAACCACTTCTTGTGTAATAATCAGCAAGGCAGTTCCAGAAGTGTCCAACTTGGTCTGTGAATCGTCGCAAACCATCCCTTATAATTGCATCTACTTTCAAAGAACTGACCTTATCAGGATTTTTTGACATCAGTTCACAAAGTTCATTCCACAACTGAAAGTAATATACCATACATATAAATATACAATACATAAACACTATAATACAGACACTGCAAATGAAAAGTTTTCTTACTATATTTACACTATTTTACAATAATAAAAAAAATGTAAGTATATATATATATAGCACATTTAAAACTTTGTTTCACGTTTGGATTTTTAAAAAAATTCTTTATACACAATCTCTCTCTCAAAAAAATCATGGTTTCAATGAATTCATAATCTTCCTAAAAATGAGCTGCTTGCTGAGAAATTACGTCCACATGACAAATTATATTATGCTGCTTTTGCAATTCCATCATAGCAAATTTTCAATTGCATAACTAGCAAAAGTTACACACTGTGCACTTCAGAAGTGATAGGACACTAACTGGAACACACAATCTTCACATAACAACTCTTCCCTTCTCAACAAAAGCACTTCTATTGGGTCGTCGGAAAAGTCATGACGTATTTTGGCACCCAATGGTGGTTGGGCGGTTTTGGAAGTACTAGAGACATGCGCAGCTCTGTTATCGCTATGGCATTCGACAGGTGCCAGTTCTAGCTGCAGTCTAAAAGGAATAGTGAGCGATTTGGTTGATTTGCGGAGATTTGACATCAAGTTGAACATGGAAGACCAAATTGTGCATTTTCGCCATATTTTACTGTTTTACTTCCGTAAAAGGAAGAACGCACGTCAAGCTTGTGAAAAGTTGTGTAAAGTGTACGGTGACTACAAGAATGTCAGTGCCAGCAGTGGTTCGCAAAATTCTGTGCTGGTGATTTTGACCTCAACGATGCTCTTCGGTCAGGGAGGCCAACCGAGGTTGATGACGACCAAATCAAGGCATTGATCGAGTCAAACCCACGTTACATGACACAAGAGATTGCAGACACATTGCACATCCATCATTCAAGCGTTCACGGCCACCTGAAGAAGCTGGGATACGTAAGCAAGCTCGACGTGTGGTTTCCTTATGAACTCAAAGACGCTCAATGATGGTGCGTATAAACATCTGTGATATGCTCTTTAAACATGAGGAAAACGATCCTTTTCTGAAGCGACTGATAACTGGTGATGAAAAGTGGATTGTGTACAACAATGTGCTGTGCAAACGGTCTTGGTCCCGACGTGCTGCTTCGCCTCAAATGACATTCAAAGCAGACATTCATCAGCAGAAGGATCTGGTCTCAGTGTGGTGGGATTTTAAAGGTGTCGTGTTTTTTGAGCTCCTATCACGGAGCCAAACAATCAATTCGAATGTGTACTGTCGGCAATTGGACAGTTTGAATGAATCCATCATCCAGAAACATCCAGAGCTCATTCATCGTAAAGGTATTGTGTTCCATCATGACAATGCGAGACCTCACATAAGTTTGATCACCCGCCAAAAATTATTGGAGCTTGGGTGGGATATGTTGCCACACCCAGCATACTCGCCTGACCTTGCGCCGTCAGACTTCCACTTGTTTCGCTCTCTTCAACAGTCCTTGCGCGGTATAACATTTAATTCAGATGAGGCTGTAAATCAGCACCTTGTACAATTTTTCGCCACGAAAGACAGGTCCTTCTATGAACGAGGCATTCTGCAGCTCACTGACAGATGGCAAAAGGTTATCAAACAAAACGGGCATTATATCATTGATTGATCTTTATTATTTCTATCAATATATTGACCTTTGCAAAACATGACTAAAATATGTCATGACTTTTCTGACAACCCAATATATATCAGAATGCCAAACTACATCCATTAGCTGTATTAGACAGTGTTACACATAAATTTTGTTTTCAGTGTTAATTTCTATAAATAATACAATGTTAATACAAATGAAGTACAAACAGAGACCTAGAAGACATCAAATGGGTTGGAAACCTAACTTAATTTTTCGGAAATTTCAGAAAAATATTAACTGAAAATCAATTCTAGAAATTTAAGATGATCACTGATGTCTTTCTTGACAGTCTGGTCCAAAGATACTTTATTTTCTAATAAGAAATTATGCAATCTCACAAAGTACTCAGCATTGTCACAGTTCATGATAGTTTTGAATCACTGCAAAAACAAAAGTATAATGCTTCAAAAACATGCACATGCTTACTGTGACAAAACAAATATATATTTGTTACATAATTGAACAATTCATCACTGCTTAAGGCACCAATACAGTATTTTTAGCACAAACCCCTTGGATCATCATCACGAACTCCCTTAGCGTTTGTGGACCACAGCTCTAAACACATCTCCAACTCCCTTATTTCTTAAAAAATTTGCACAATATTTAAATCTTTCAGTTATAAGTTGGATACTTAACCTGCCTCATAACTTCTTAAACTAATTCAAAGACAGACTTTCATTTCAATCCATTGAGTCACCAGGTATTTATGCTATTCCAGTTGACACCTTCACTGGGGAATCCTTTTACACTGGAAGTACTTCACATAGTATTGATCAACATATAGTTGAACATATTTCTGATGTAAAGAAAGGTGACAGTTCACTTCATTTTCATCATTAACTATCACTAAAATAAGAAAACAGTAAAGCAAAATGACTTAAGGCATTTCAATATGCATGGATTGCTTGCAAAACTAAATGCTTTCATTTTCAAAATACCAGTTGTGGAGTTTATTTTATAACTTTTTATTCACCAGGTGTTTACACTAAGAAAAATACATAGGAATGACCAAAACGACATTATCAATCCACCTAAAAGAACATAAACGAAATTTTAACTTTTCACAAAAAACTATTGGTCTAGTAAAAACAGTCATTGATTATAGGTTTATACCTGTTTGGAATGAAGCAAAGTCATTTCTAGATATGCAGGATGGAAATCATCTCTCCTCCATGAATCTACTGAAATTTCAACCAAAGATTAAGTTTGTAACAAGAGCCCCTCTTTCAGAATTAAAAATATCTGGGAAATTTCTTTACAACATTATACCAAACTAAATGTGACCAATCCAAATCTTCTGAAATTTCAGCAGGATCGAGCTAGAAGATGGCAGCACAAGACAGCAACTTTATGTTGAGAGATTCAAAGACGACTCAAGAGCAAAACAACATACGCAATCTAATGGCTGATGAGAGCCCAAGTCAGTGGCGTAACTAGCACAGGGTACGCCCCAACCTCAAGATTTACTTCAGCACCCTTAAGCACAGTAATTTTTTCAGGATTTCAAATACGAGGGAGGATGTGTTTTTCATGGTGTGTGTGTGTGTGGTGTTAGAGGTATCAGGAAGTCAGGGAGAGTGTGTCTAGAAAAGTAACAAGGTGTATCTCGAGCACTGTAGTTTTAACTTTTTAAGTAATTTTTAGAACAAAAGTACATAATGCAAGGTTATTATCAATCAGCCAATCAGGATTAAAACAATGCGTGGACCGATGCATGAGCATGAATATACATTGTATCGCAAGAAACGAATTCAGCAAAATATATTTAAATAGTTAAGGTTAATAAAACTATAAGACTTCACAATCACCCATTTTACTTTCACTTGTTTCTGAAGTGCTTGATATTTGAAAAATGTCTGTTTCTAAACTTTGAACAGTTGAAGTGCTAAAAAAGTCATCATTCTTTTTATCAGAAATGGCATCTGAGATTAATTGACTCTGCGGCATAAACAACTGGTCGGGTTTTGGAAGTTCCTTCGCACTCTCTCCTTTTTCTTTTGTTGATACTGTGCACCACTTTGACGCTTTTGTGACATTTTGCAAATGGATGTTGTTCCCTTGTATATTAGTTTCCATACAGTGAATGACATAGACATGCATACTGTAAGGAAAAACTAAAAGCAATAGCAATGTTTTATTTTTTTGTCCAAAACTTAAATAAATCACTTGAAGAAATCACCCTCTTATACGTTGCAGTCTGTGGCTACTGAGAATAAATGTTGGCACCTGTCGTGTACGTAATCCTAGGTGACTGTTTTCCGACATCCTCCATGGGAAATCCCCATGTGGCCTTGCACTTTTCCTCAGCAGTGCAAACAGAGAGATAATGATTGGAGAACGATCGTATTATTTACATCCCATTGCAGAGCGATCGTGTTACAACCTGCAGCCAAAGGGCTGAATAGCTTCAATCTGTATGACATCCAGTGTTTTAAAGTGAAACTTGACATTTATTTAGGCAAAGCTAAGTACTGTACATATTAAAGGAAAACATGAATATTTGGGTTAATTATTTGTTTGTTTGTTTGTTTTTGTGTGTGTTCGGATTTTTTCATAAACTATAACAGGCAGCTGCAGTACGCTCCTTTCTTAACCCCCCCCCAGCCCCAAAAGGCTGAAACCATGGTGCCAGTACCTTTACTGGCATTTTGAAAATGAAATTATTTGTATTCATAAACTATCCATCAGTAACATGTCTGCCCATGACTGGGAAAACAATGAAATAAATGACATTCATTGCACCTTTAATCAATTGGAAATGGCTCGGGTATTGCGAAAGCATCAATATCTACGTTTCCCATAATAGTTGTAACAAAGACTCACCATGTCATTTCCTATCATTTGGAAATCTGTTCTCAAATCTGTAAACATTTAAATCAGCACGTGTTACCACCTGTTGTTTATACAGCTGAAAAAAGCACATACCTGCCAACCCCAAGAAAGAGAAATCCAGTAGATTTAAGGAAAATGCCCAATAAGTTTATGCGATTAACACTTTTTGTCCACCAAATACATACATACACAACATTTATCATAAGTTTGGAAAAGTAGGTATTTTCAAACAATGCCAGAATAAATTTTATATGCTAATATTTATTTACAGTTACTTTTTACGTGAATAGCAGATTTTGCTTTAGGTAAGAAGAATTCATTAAACTCTTGTTCGTAACATCTATCTTTCACGTTGGATTTCATGATGAACATGTTCTGCAGGCTAATTTTGTGACTTGCAAAAATTAAGTGCTAACACAGAAAACTGTGACTGCAAGTCATCAAGATTACAAGCACTTGCTTGCAAAAAAAGTGGGAAATTTTTCACAAAAATATTTTACACTAGCAAATGAAGCACCTTTGATGAATTTGTAGTCACACACTTTCCCATGCTTTAGAGTTTTGTTTCTCAGATGAAACTTTTTATGCATGTAATCATACACTTCAGTATAATAATGTCTAATGCTTACAAAAAAATAGCTTTTTATCTTCATCTTTTAAACTATTAATGAAAATATTTGTTTTATCTCCAAACAAAAGATCAGAATCGTCTTTCTGGTTATGAATTTGTTGTAAATGATATTCATGCAGTCTTCTTCCTGATTCATTACATGTGGCTTCACAAACCTGGACAGCATCTGTTTAAGAAAGTCTAATAATATGCATCTAAGTATAGATAAGAGGGGTTGTGGACAGTAGAAGAAAGTTCAGTTTGTCGAAATATGGGGTAATACACTGCCGGACAATTGCTAAGGACGGATGACAATAGCAACGATAGCAACCATAAAATGGAAGGCAGGAAAATGTGGAAATTAGCATAAGTGCGGGATACAGTAAGACGTGTTGTGCGTATGCAAATTTTGGATTGCCGAACTTGTTCGTGACGTCATAGCGCTGATAAGAGATATAAAGGACTTGACGCATATTGACCGTTGTTGTTCAAACGCAAAGTTGAAAGGGAAAGAATCAATTGACGAACTGGCAATTTTCAGTATGTCTTCCCGACATCACCTAGATGATTTTACGCGTGGCCGTATTATTGGCAAGATTGAAGAAGGGCGAAAAATAACAGATGTTGCCACGGAGTTTGACGTCAGCCACAGTGTTGTTTCAAGGCTTTGGAAATCATTTCAAACAAATGGAGAGTGTAGCAAACGTCACGGGGGAGGTCGTGTTCGCAGTACGACACCTGCAGAAGATCGGTACATAGTGCTATCAACAAAAAGACACCGGCGCAGCACAGCTAGTGAGGTAGCAAATCAGTTTATGGCTGCTACTGGCAAGCGGATCTCCCGAAAAACTGTCGCCAGACGTTTGCATGAAGGAGGACTATACGCCCGCCGTCCTGTTGTGTGCATCCCATTGTCCAGACGTCACCGTACCGCCCGTTTGCAATGGTGCCATCAACATCGCAATTGGACTGATAACGACTGGTCTGCTGTCCTCTTCTCAGATGAGAATAGATACAGTCTATAGTCTGATTGTCGACGACAACTGATCTGGCGTGATAGTGGTACTGCATATTGTCCAGCAAACATACAGGAAAGGGACCGATATCCGACATTTAGTGTCATGGTATGGGCTGGCATCATGATCAATGGCCGTACGTCCCTCTATGTGCTTCCAACTGGGACTATGACTGGCCAACGATACATTAATGATGTTCTGCTACCTCATGTTCGCATGTTCCGTGGTGCTGTCGGTGATAGATTCATTTTCATGGACGACAACGCAACATGTCATCGAACAGTCGCTGTCCAGGAGTGTCTTGAGAGCGAGGATATTCAACGCCTCGTGTGGCTAGCACGTTCTCCAGATCTGAATCCCATTGAAAATGTGTGGGATGCTTTGGGGAGGAGTCTTGCTGGTCGCCAATGCCCTCCAATAAACAAGGACACCCTCATCCATGCACTGACAGAGGAATGGGATAAATTACCCCAACAGCTGCTTGATAATGTTGTACAAAGCATGACACGACATGTGGAATTTTGCATCGCCCTCCATGGTGGCCATATCCCGTATTGACATCTTACGCCAGAACGCCTGCGGACAGTAATTGCATTTTTTTCACGATTACGTATTCTGCACAAAATGGCCTGTTTGTCCTTTTAACACGTTCCAAAGCCTTCTGGATTTCAGAGCACAATAAATTGTCTTTCTTGTAATGTCCTGGCATTCTGAAATTATTTTATTTCACTTGGCATCCAACCACACTTACTTTTTTATGCGCTATATAGCCGTTTATGATCCGTCCTTAGCAATTGTCCAGCAGTGTATAAGCCAGAAAAAGACAATAAGCCTTATTTACGTCAGTAGTGAGCAAATAAAAGTCTCTCTTCGCAGGAAAGAGTATAGCAGATAGTCACATTTTGAGATACAATGTTTTAGATCGATCTTGAGAACAGCAATTTAATCCTGCTTCCCCACCACTTCTTTTCCTTGGCACATGTACTTTTCTGTCCCCTACAATCTTGGGATTTGCTCTGCGTGTACATGATTTTTTCATTGATATTTCATATTTAAAAAACTTGTAAGAGAATTCTACAGTGTTAACAACCTGACAATGCACTTACCTAGAGAAAGCCATTTTGTACAATTATGTTTTAGCACTTTTTTTGTTGTTGTTGTTTCACTATGAAAACCTTTAAGTTTTTCTTTCCTCTTTGAACTTCTTTGCAAATAATAAAAAATATCTACTAACAGTTTATCCACATTTAAAGGCAGACATGAAGAACCCTTTTTTGCTGCTAAATTCAAAAGATGACAAGGACATCCTACAATGACAAGATGTTTTTGGCAATCTTGCAAAACAGAAGCAACACCATTTTTCTTCCCAACCATCACAGAAGCGTTATCAGCCACTAATCCAATGCAATTATCCACGGGAATATAATTTTTTTTCAAATTCTCTAGAAGGAGATTGCCTACATTTCTTCCAGTACTGTCCCCATTTAAAACAGGAACTGCTAGAACATTATTCTCAACTACGCAATTTTCATCACTGTAATATGTCACAACAATACACAGACAGGGCTGCCTGCCTATCACACCCAAGAAAATAGTTGTTTTAGTAGCCACTAATGGTAAAAATAGTAGCCTAAATAGTAGCCTTAACAACTTATGTTAATGACTAAAATAGTTGCCCAAAAAAGTGTACGAGTTTTAGAATGTAAGTGCTCCACACGAAAAAAAAAAAATGTTTATATATATATTTTTTTTAATTTATATTTCAAACCATGGTGACAAAATTAACACATGTTCACATTTTGATGAGGAAAAAAATTATATATATATATATATATGCACACACACATCCATACACTACAAAAAGGGCGTCTTAAGTTTCAATATAATGCTGCTCAAGACACTCAGAACTATAAAGGTTATGGAAATTACACCCCCCTCCCCCCCCCCCCCCAATTATTCAATTATATCAAAAACCACCTTGATACAAACTTTGGAATTACAAAACACTTTCCTCTTTGTCATTGTTCTGGAGGTCAGATGTTCTCATCTGTATGAAGCCGGAGAGCTTTCTTCTGCATTTGTGGTTGGTAAAAAAATATAAGATTTTCCAAGTGGGCTTCATACACTGTGTTGAAAAAATTGTTGTGTATTTCTTCTTTCAAAGACCCTAGTTGTGGTCATTCAGTGTTATGATGATCACTTGTTTTGTTCTGTACACATAATAATCATAGTTATCTGATATGAGGTATATCAAGAATCTCATTCGAATAGATGAACATATGGAAAAATTTTAAAACTTGTCTTTTGTACAGCTATGACAATAAATATCAAACACTGTGAATGTGTTTAGTATGGAACAAAAACACGAAGCCTAGAACTAAAAAATGAAAACTTGCAGTTTATTATCATCAAGAATGGAATGAGTAGAGTGTAATCTCCCTCTTCAATAATGGAAACTAGCTCATAAGTAATAATAATGGTGCTTAACATGATTTTGAATTATGTTGTAAAAGAATAAATTTTATTTTGATTCCCATATTTGAAAGGTAAACGTGAAAAACCTGTTTGAAATGTCTTCATTTCATTAGGGCACGGACAACTGTCTTATGATTCAAGCTCAAGTCTGTGTAGGTGAGGTATAATTGATATGAAGTATTACACCAGGGCTGGAAAATTACTGGGCGCCTAGAAATTTGGTCCTGGTGCCCAAATTTTTTTTACTTTAAATGTCGTAATTGCATTGCAGTCATTACTTTGAGTTTATAGATGGAAAATGTAATTTCAACAAATTGTAATTTAATGAAATCGAAATCTGAAATTTTCTGCTTTGATCGCATTTATAAATACTGTCAGTTTTTATCATGACCCATGTGTTTCAAGCAGAGAAACGCGACGAAACCCTCCGAGTCCCGTGACTTATCTGTCAGATCGCGGAAGAACTGAAGATCGCACGCTTTGGTTTAGATGCCGGCCCGAGACGGAGACATCGCCCGGGTGCAGAAACAGCGTGATGCGGCGACGGCATTGCAGATTCTCGGAAAAGTGTGCAGACTGTTTTTCTATTTTTTCAACATTAATTGTTTTTAAGATTTCTTCAAAGGAAGGGAAATTTTCACGCATTTTTAACATTGGCTCCCGTTTAAGATGAAAGCTGTAATCGATAGATCCCTCACCCATTTTATTTTAGCTTTTATTCTTCCATATTTTTCTAACAGATAACTTCAACTTGAGATATAATTGCTTTTCTTGAGCTTTGAATCTCGGAAGCAGTATTTTTATACACTTTTAACGCACCACACACGTTTGATATGTGTGGTGGTTAAAAGTGCATAAAAACATTTTGGAAGCTAACAGTCGCAACTTTTCCTTTTTTTTTTTTTTTTGCATGGGGCTCCAGCAAATTTTAATCTAACTGAAAGTTAAATTAAGGCGATTTCTCTTTTTTATTACAAGATCCATACCATAGTTTTAAAGCATTTTCTGTTTCCGCGGCCGTCGGCATTCCATAAGTTGACGTCGCAACTTTTTTTTTTTCCTATTGCTTCCAGGTAGCTTCAACTTTAGTATTCAGTTAGATTGATAAGTTTTTTTTTTTTTGTTGTTGTTGTTCTTCCTCCTTATTTTTTTTCAAAAGCCATATTTTTACACATTTTTATCGTCCGTCTTCCGTTTTTTACGGTCACATTATGAGGCACTCCGGAAGTTGATCACAATTTTTGCCTTTTTTGGCTTCCAGATAGCTTCATTTCAGTCAGATTGTCGACTTTTTCTTTTTTTTTACAAAATCCATATTTGTGAAGCATTTGCAACATTCCCTTCCGTTTTTCCTCGGCCATGCGGCATTTCGGAAATTGATGGGCGCATTTTATTTATCTTTTTTACTTCCAGATGGCTTTATCTGGGATTATTTTTTTCTAAAACCATATTTCATTTCCAAAGCCGTATTACGTGCTACGCGGTATTCCAGAAGCTGACAGACGCATTTTTTTTAGGTATTATTTTCTTCCAAATGGTTTAATCTCAAATTGACGAGGTAAAAAGTTTTTTGGTTTTTTTTCTTTACAAGAACCCTTGCCGTTTTTCTCACTTTAATTTTATGGGGTTAAATTTATATCAATGAAAATGCTCCAATTACATTTTCATAAATTCACTAAATTTTTCTTTAAACTGTGGTCAATTCACAAATTGGGGTTCAAACAAAAGTCTTACATATGGATTCCTGTTTTGCAAATCAAGGTAAATGAAGCAAAAAGCAAAATTACTGTTGTTTCCAAAGTTGACCTGACCCCCCCCCCCCCCCCACTCAAGCACCTAAATAATCACCTAGTGAGGCCCCTAGTACAACATAATTGCTGCAGAAAATAGTAAGAGCAGAGCATAATGTCTATCAGGCAAAACATCCTTCGAAAGAGGGAGTTCAAGTTTAATCAATTAACTAAATGCAAAATAAAAAAGTATGGATTTCAAATTATACCTTATACTTTCTGACCATGACTTTTTAAAAATTTAAAAGCATTTAAACCAAAGAATGATATTTCAGTTCTGAATAAAGTTAAATACTTCAAGTTTATTTTGCACTTCTTGTCAGAGAAAAGCTAGTTTGACTATTGTTACTAAATACTAATTTGCACTATTATCAAAATCTCAAATTGACTCATTTTTTAAAACATTGCTTTGGTGCAGTGCAGAACAATAAATTTTATGGCAAAATTAACATTTTTTTAGACACCCTTTACCTTGCAGACAGTTTTTAGATTTTCCTTTCTGCATTGCAGACTTCTGAAAAAGATTTTGCTCTTGGGGCTTCCAGGAAACAAAATTTTATAGCCTGACAATCTGGCAATACTCTGTTCTTGTTCTTTCTGACAGTGTTACCAATGGGGTGGGGGGACGTCACTAAATTCGTGGGATTTGAATTGGAGTTAGCAATAAAAAATATTGTTTTGAGATTATCAAGTTTTTTTAGCAGATTTTGTTGTGTTCTTAACAGCCTGTAGGGTTTGGGATTGGTGGGAAAATGAGACTTGTTCTCGAAAAAAGCATGCAGTTGTATTAGTTTCTTTCTCTATCACCATCGCTGTTGTTTCAGAGTTTGAGCCAGGAATAATTCTGGGCTGTTAGCAAACTTTGAATTTTTTGTGTAGTAAACATATATAGAATCATTAAGCATGCTGCTGTTACTAGTGAGAAAAAAATGTAAAACAAGCAAGGCTGACCACTTATTTCATTATCCCCTCGTCCTCTGTAGGAACAGAGAAAGAAGTGCTCCAAACAGAAAATTCAAGTTCACCATGCTTATTGAGCAGTCAGGTAAGTGATGTAAAGGCGAGGAAGTTTCCAGAAGCTTGGCTGAAAGAACTGAGGTGGCTGCACTATGATAAAACAACTGGCATAGAAAATGTGATGTTTGTTCCATGTTTCCAGGAAAATCGGACAAAAATTCCAAAGTAGTGACAGGCTTTACTGGTCCATTCAAACTAGAAACCTTCAAGAAACCTGGTAAATCATTTCAACATGAAAAATGCATGGTAGCATACAATGCACAAATGTGCCCAAAAGCAACACCGCTTTACTGTATGTGCAAAAAAAAATAATAATAATAATAATTAATGAAAAACGGTTTGAACTTCTGAAGATTTGTTTTAATGTAGTATATTATTACAATGCTAAAAACAACAAACCGTTCAGTGACATGAAATAACTTTTAATACTGGCTGATAAATTAGGAGTTGAAGTCAGAAATGAATATAGTAATCACAAGATTTGCAAAAAGTTATTTCACATATTGCAGCTGTGATACAAAAAGAACTGGTATGTGAACTTCAAGGACAGAACTGTGTCAGCTTGTTGCAAGATGGCTCAAGTGATAAAGGAGGTGTGGAAGAATTGGACTTGTGTATGCTAGGTATATTAAAGAAAAAAAGGTAAAAGAGATTTTTATCTATTCTTCCTCTTGAGGATGTCACTGCGGATGGATATTTGAAATCCATAGAAGGTGAACTAGAAAAACTGGGATTTTCACATTGGTTGTCTTCTAACCATCTAGTTGGAATTCAAACAGATGGAGCTGCAAGTATGATTGGTGCAGAAAAT
The DNA here is from genome assembly GCA_039090855.1 of Macrothele yani. Classification (NCBI taxonomy): domain Eukaryota; kingdom Metazoa; phylum Arthropoda; class Arachnida; order Araneae; family Macrothelidae; genus Macrothele; species Macrothele yani. The sequence goes on from CM077009.1 coordinate 77,462,981, forward strand.
GGACTGACAAAACTTGTATCAGAAACTAAAGCATTTAATAGGCATTCACTGCATTGCTCACAAGTTAAATTTAAGTGTGTTAGGGGCAATAAAGAATGTAAAATTCATTGATTAGGTTGATTCAGTACTTTGAAAACTTTAGAAATTCTATCAGCATTCCCCAAATAGAATGCGTCAATTAAAGAAGATATCACATATTCTTCAGAGTCAACCTCTAAAATTTCAATACCTTCATAACGTAAGATGGTTGCAAGTAAAGTTGGTGCTCTTGCTGCACTTGAGAAAGACTGGAAGTATGTAATTATACATCTTGAGAATATACCAAACAAAAAAGGGAATGGTTCAGCTTCAGCAGTTGCAAATGGTTTCCTGAAAAAGTTAAAAGATTTCTGTTTTGTAATCGTGCTGCACTTTCTTTTAGATTTCCTGTCTGTATTTAAGAATTTGTCCCTCATATTTCAAAAAGAAGAACTTATCATTAGTGCAGTGGAACTTCATGTTAAAAATGCCATTTCAACACCTCAGATAATGAAGGATGCACCTGGCTATCATGAAGATAATTTTGTTAATAATACAACTCTTACAAGAATACATCAAGAAGTGCAGCTGCATGGGCTTTACAATAATGCCAATTCTTCATTTCAGATGGATAAGGAGAAGCTTTGGTAGTTGATTTCTAGGACTGTCTGGAAGTGTTCACAGGTGTACAAAAATCTTTGACACATTTCTGGTAGCTTGCAAAGCTGATGACCATAGTCGCTGTGCTGCCAGTTTCAACAATGTGCTGTGAATGAGGGTTCAGTTTGACGAATTTAATAAGAAAAAAATTTAGATCAAATATGGAAATTGACAATTTGCATAACCTAATGATGATCAGCATGAATGGACCAGCACTGGATAAATTTGATCCTCAGCTTCAGTGGACCACTGGTTTATGTTTAGATTTTTATCAAAACTAAATAACCCAGAGATTTATTGACCAAATTCGAATTTCATTTAGCAATAAGTAGTTTGGGTAATAGGCAGTGCTCAATATACTCATATTATTACTTTTTGTTCCGACATCACCACCATACATTACGTTTGTGCACAATACTTTGAAATTTGCTTTCGTTTTACCTGGCTCCTAGATCTGGAGCTTATTTTTCCAGCCCTGCCTTGATAATGTTACAGTCATTCTTCACAGTGTTCTTGATGCTTTTGAGACAAATATAAAGAAATTACTTTATCCTGTAAAATTATTCCAACTCATAATTACAGAAATAAGAAAACAAAAAACTTGACTTTCTTCTAATCTGGGTTACTATTATAAAAGCAGACAGCTAAAATCCCAAGATGTTAACCATCATCGATTTTCAAAGCTCTAACAACAGTGAAACTAAGATCATCCTTACACCCACTGATGACAATAATAAAACCAAAGCTCAAATTTTTTTAAATGATTATAACTCTTCTGAAAATTATTGTCACAGGACATCAAAAACTTTTATATGATGCCCCCCCTTCCAAATATGTATAAACAAACTATTTTATCATTTAGCAATTTGGGGGGGGGGGGAGTCCTCTTCAAAGTTTACATTATTCTTATACTGCGGTAGCAATTTGGAGGAGTTATATGCAGTAAATTATTATAAAAAATTGAGTGTAAACTTATACCACTGTCATCAGTGCATATAAATAAGGGTAGGCTTAACAAAAAAGCTTCCTCATTAACCTTAGATTTATTCCTTTTTTGAGGTTTTCTGCATAAATGCGTCAATTAGAAAGGATTTTCTTTTATGAACTACCCTATTCATTTTTAATGCTTCAAGTTCATGTTGTCTTTCCTTTTGTCGGAGTTTCTCTGATCCTTCTAGAATGTCATGTGCAACTCTTATTGCAGGTATGTTTTTCTTTTTTTTTTTTCTTTTTTTTTTAATGCTTGCTTTAGTCTCTCACTGGCTTCTTTAAGCACAGAGTCTGATGATTCTTGTACTTCTCTTTTTTCTTGAACAAGAATTTTTATCTTGTTTTCCATGTTTTCTTAGTTTGCTTTCTGCTCTTCGAATCCTTTATTTAGCAATTCTTGTTTCAATATCTCAGCACTTCCTTTCCCTGCTTTCAGTTGCTGTTCCTTTAATCTCTGCTCCTCTTCCAAATGGTTGCTATATGACCTACGTGCATTAAGTGCTAATTTCATTAGTTCTTTAGCTATTAGCACCTTTGCAACTTGGTTGTTATACATTTTTAATGCATATCGAATTGTTAGTCTCTCATTCAACATCTTCTCAGACATAGATGCCTTCTCATCTGAAAAAAATATTCGTGATACAGAAGAGCCTCTCTCTACATTGAAGTTGCCATGTGATAAAGCAAGGCATGCTTTCACAACTTTAGCCAAAGGTGGATATTTCCAGTCTCCAAATGTATTTTGATACAATATGTCTCTTCAAAAATGATCAATCCTAATTTCGCTGTTTGGAATAAATTCTTATATATACAAGTACATCTATACCTAGACTCACGTGACTAGAGGAACCATATACTCAAATGACAAAAAGTACTGTCTCGTTATTTTTAACAGATACGCAGAAATGTCTCACCAGGTGGTTTTTTGATTACCACTTAATTTGTTCGTTATGAACAATTCCTAATTTATATTAAACAGTTTGTAGATAATGTAAAGTGAGTTTAAATATCTGTTGGCAAAAACATGCATTTTCCTTATCATTCGGAAAAAAAGCTGTAAAAACAATCACGCAAATTTATTTCAATGAACATATAATTCATGAAACTTGAAATTGATGTATCAATTTCGAATTGAAATTGATACATTTAACTGCAAATAAACTTCAGTAAACACAGAAAACAACAGCCTTTAATACGGCGAAGGCAAAATGCATGCTCGCTCCTGGCACTGCCATACGGAAATATCTGTCGTATTCCAAACAGAAAAACGGGACACTTTTTCAGCGGAATATCTTGATTTGAGTAGATCGTTCCTTTAATCACATGTGGGTCTAGTCTATATGTGCCATTGACTTTCCTCCATCATATTTGCAATAAAGGAGAAAGCAATAAACTGAACAAGACACATCGATAACAATATCGCACGGTTCATACGCTTTTTCAATAACAAAATTCCAGGACTTTTCCAGGATACATAATCCAAATGCTCTTACTTAAAATATAGTGAAACCATACGTCTGTTCAATTTGTAACCTACAACAAACAACTTCCTACACGTTTAGGCAAACTTAATACAGAATGCTAAAAATGATGTCTGCTGCAGCTAATCAGAAACTTAGAATCACAGATAATTACTGAAATACCAAAACTGTCGCTGAAAAAGTGACCAGGTTTAATATCTACTAAACTTTTATATACAGTATACTACACTGATTTTGAGAAAACTTTATTTTTATACTTTGGCTAGTTCAATTATTGAAGCAAATTACAGAATAAAAAAACCCCATAAAACTCAAAAATACATAGGTATGTGGCATTTCTTTTTAAATGCTTTCATATACCACACAATCAATACATAAAATACTATTTGTATTAAATTATTTTGAAATAATGCTTACATTGGAAATTTAAGGGTAAGGGAAAGATAAATATCTAAAACTTTTTCAAAGGACCAAAGGGATTGTTATTTCTTAAACACATATTCATGGGAGCAAGTATTTGTGTTACATTTTATTTAGGGAAGGAATTTTCAACATAATATCAATGCTGTAGCTATGTTTTAAATTTTTACTCGCCAGCAAACAAATTATGCACAAAAATTTCCAACGTGAAATGAAAGAGAATAACAGGAAAACCTTATGTCCAAGGGCTATGTGCAATTGCGTTCATTAGTGATCGTGGCAATTTAACTGGGCATGATTAAAAAACTAATTATAGAAGCTCAGAAAATACTAGGTAATAACTAGATTTAAGTTTCTGATATTAGAAAACAATCTGATTTTATGGCAAATTTTTATATAAAGTATTTATTCATTACAAAATTTCAGTTAAGGTAAAATACCCCCTTCATTGAAACATTCCATATAACTATTTCATTTATATAACTGTCATATCAGAAATATTTCTCCATAAATGTCAAATCTCTAAATGTTTTTAGAGAATCATCATATCACTATAATAAAAGCATCATCGTATCACTATAATAAAAATATACTTTTCACATTCAGCACAATCACTTAACTCAAGAAGAATTTTGTACATCAGTGAAATGAAACTGTAACACAGTATTTTTCAAAGTACACTTGCCATTGGTTTAAATAAGTGGCATCATTGTACAAAATTGTAACAGTAACCTACTCACCAGTAGACTGCTCTGACAATTCAATCAGTTGAGGCAAAAAATATGATGAACACAAGAATATATTTACATTCACAGTTTTTAAATGCAAACATAAACAGATCCATGCATTTCCTGCTATATTCTCCTCCCCCCCCCCCTTTTTTTTTTTAAATGCCTTGTTAAAGCTATCTGTTGATGAGTGAATGCTTAACACAATTTAATCATGCCAATAAACATGTATTTGATAACAGTCTGCATGCAATAATGAAAGTTCGTAATACTGGAGGCAAGCGCAACAGACAGAGAATTTGAAATTTAGTTATAGCAGGAGTGAATTAATTCACAAAGGATGCTGTGGATACAGCATACAGACAAACCCAGAGTGGATATTAGATTATTATAATTCTTGTAAACTGACATGTTGAGTGCTGTTTGTTACAATTTTTTTCTTCTCAATGCTTCAGTTACTGCAAGTAAGATGTGGTTCTTTATGAAATTTAGGTTTCAAATATTTCTCTAAAAGAAAACCTGGGTCTCTTCCTTATTTTTTTTTTTTTTTTTAATGGCCCCTTGGAAATGAATCACAATGTTCTATTCTACTTGAAGCTCCTGAAACAAGATAGATCTCCACTACATTGGGCATCACAGAGAAGCATTAAAACAATTACCTGGTGCTTTGGTTTTCCATGTTTTGACACAAAATCTTCATTGTTCACTACTTCGGCAAGCTTTACGGCAGATTCATCGAGTCTGTCACTGCCCTCCAAATACTCAATATAATCTTCTGTGTTTTCTGGACACAACTGATGTGGAAAAGAAGGTACATTAAAAGAAAATGAGACAAAACAAAATTTCGGGTACATAAAAAGAAACAGCAACTGCATTACAATAAAGCAACCCACAGCAATATAAGGCTTAGAAAAAATTGCATGCTGGAGAAGAGTACAAATCACAGCAGCAACTGCCTGAAATGATTCAGGTGTCCACTAGAGGCATACCTGCCAGCATTGGGTAGAGCCTTGTCAGTAGTAACTAGTATTATCGAGTGGCATACATACATGCTTTTTTACAAAACGATCCATCTCTTTGTGAAAAAGAAATACACACCACAACAAAACATTACAACAAACAAGGACACTAATGAAACAAACTTAATACGTGCGAAACACAAAGTTGATTCCCCTGGTGAAGGCATGATAGGCAACATCGTGAGATTTAATTTCGAAACTTCCACCAGTAAAAATCAGTCGGATGTGTTCAGAATTTCGCACTTGACAGATGGAAAATCTAAGCAAGTGAACGTGCAGTGTACAGACCTCCACTTACCATATGATCATACTGCCTCTGACATTGCAGTTTATGACAAGATGAGACCAAAGAAGGAAAAAAAATGTTTTAACTGGGTGAAAAATCAAAACACACAGCAAGAATGCGGACTACTGTCAGTTTGTCTTTTGTTGACTCTGCAGCTGCACAGCATTCATTGCTTAATTTTTCTTTCTGCTTATTTCTCCATTGTCACTTTTCTTTCCTTTTTTTTTTCTTATGCCCTCTGATAACAATAATTTCATCCATCATATGCTGAAAGAACCTGTTGCCTGAGGACCATGAATGAGTGCATGATATCAAAGCTTTAACTATTTTAGATAATTAGTGTAACTTTGAGAATATTAATACTTTTGAACATCATGCATCAATTTTCACAAATATGCCGTCACTTCCGTTTTGGGGAATTTTCCCCTCCCTCATCAAACTTGAATGCAAAAACTTATGGGAAAGAGGATATTTAACAACGCAGGAGAGTGGGAAAATCATGCGCAGGGGGGGCATTACGGGAGAAATGTTTGCTCTGTCCGACTTCCGGTTTTGAATAAGTTTCCCCTATTTTCAAGCTTAAATATAAATATTTATGCAGTGAAATGTTATTTAACAATAATACTGGAGAAATTACGATTACGGAAAAAAATCTGAACTCCGTCTACCTTCCGTTTTCGAAAGTTTTGTAAAAATGAATCCCCCCCCAACGAACACCCCCTCCCCATCGGCACCAGCTCCCCACAAAAATTTCTGTTCGCTTGTGCATCGATCTCGCAAATGACCAAAATAATAACGAAAAAGACAGAACTTCTCGTATTCGTGAAAGAAGATCATGAGGAAATTTTCGCACCGTCTAACATCCGTTTTCACAAATTGTTGCCTACAGTTTCAAGATGAAATACAAACATTTTTGCAATAAAATTATATTTAACAAAACTACTGGACACAAATGCAACATCGGGAGAGAAAAATTACGATTACGGCAAAATTTTTTGCTCCGTTTAACTAGCATTTTCAAAAATTTTGAAACACGAAGCACCATCCTCAGATGTTATTTCATAACAGCAAAATAAAAAAAAATTAAACAAAATGAAAATTCGTAGAATCTGTAGTTTCGATAGTGAGTTCTGTAGTCAAACAACTAAATCCATAGAAACTACGGACATTCTGTAGTAGTTGGCAGGTATGCTAGACGTGGGATTAACAATGATTTTCCCGTCACAGTGACAATGGTGACAGTTCCACGGAAGTAATGGTGACTTTAAAATTTTAAAAAGTTACAAAAATTCCCATTTATGACATGGATGATGGAGCTGTAACGGGATGCAGAGTCACTGTCTTATTAGTATCAGTGACAAAATCACTGCTTACAATAGGAGTGACCGTGCGGTAACGGAATGGCGAGTTGAACTTTTGTAAGAAAGCTTTTGCTTAAAAATATCACTGAACAAAGACAAATTTTCATCAATAACAGTGAAATAATTCCACATTTCACTTGGCTTTTCTGCATTTGACATCAGACATTATTATGTTGAATGCTGAACAGTATTAACGCTTTATTGTCATTCACGTCCGTTCCTAAAGGCTCCTTGTGAAGAGATGTGCACAAAAAAAATGGTTTCTTCTGAAGAAAGCTGGCATCACTAGTGACCTCTGTGATGTTTCAACAGAAACAACATGGTAGCCTTGAATCCCAAGCCTTGCTCGGACATGGCTAACAGTGACATTCTTATCAGTGACTTTGGAACTGTTACTTTTTGTTGCTAGTCGTGGCAGCAATAGTGATTTTTCAGTAACGGTGACAAAATAACAGTTACATGATTTCCAACACATCTCTAGCGTCCATGGCCAATCTTCAGGGAACCACTCATGCATTCATGTTGAATTTAGGGAGAACCCTAAAACTACAGTTCTGATGTTTGGGTGACTGAATGGTAAAAGACGCCGACTTCCGATCATTCACCCAAAATTGGCCCAACTTTGAATCCCAGGTGAGGCCTGGTTGGTGTGTTTGTCTTACAGTACTGGCTCTCTCCCTTCCCTTGAACCAGTGGCCTTAAATTGGGACAAGCGACAACTTATACCTCATTGGGTTGTTCATGGTGGTCATTAAACCTCACAAAAAAAGAAAGCTGATGCCTACCAGCTACCACACAGATATGAGACTAGTGATTAGCTAACTGCACTACACCAGTGGTATATCAGTTACTAAAATTCAGAAAAAAAAATGCTTTAAAGCATGAAAAAAAAAAAAAAAGCACAAAAAAATGCTTTAAAGCCAAATCAACTCTCCTTCCAAGCTTATATTCTTCAATTAATATGATGTACAAGTTCAACACCATTCATTTCTTTCTGTCTCCTGATGATAAAAGCCCAGGAAAAATTTGAACAGGCAAATATGTAGCCTAATAAACCCTAATCCCTAATAATCATTTCAAAAATCTGAAATTTTAGTTTTCAATATTAAAAGAGACAGTGCAGTAGTCAAAATCTAAAATATGAGTTTAAGTTATAGCTGATGAAATACTTTGTAACTTATGATACACAAGGTAGGTTCAGAGTTTCCATAAATTCCTTTTTATGCAGAAAGTAATAATCACTGCCTTTGGTGGCATAACTTCAGATTTTGGGCCCAAAGTTGAACTGGGCCTCCAAGTGATTAAAAGACAGGGAAGTTAAAACTTATACGCTTAGCAGTAAGCAAACTGGGTGTTCTGAAATAAATTGCATATACAGAGTGCTAAAAAACATATGTGCCTGTGTTATGTATGTGCATATGTGGAGAGGGGCAGCCATCAGCAATTGATGAGTGAAACATGCACACATCTTTCGTGAAACAGCTAAGAAAGAGAAAGGTGGGGGGGGCATCATTTACCAACAGCGATGGAAAGGGTGAGTGGTGTACCCTTATTTGCAGAATTTTCCAAAATAACTACAAACAACAGAAGCTGTAAATTGCTTCCCTGACAGCATAGTGGTCTAAGCACTGGCTTCTAAGTGTCTGTCTGAGGCATGGGTGGTGCCAGGAGAGGAGAACTAGAGCCTTATGGCACGGGTTCTCTCCCCTTCAATAATCATGGAACCAATGGCCACAAATTAGGGGGGGGGGTCATTCCATGTTAAATCATCAAATTTTAAGAAAAAGTTTTGCCTTACCAATTTTGATTTTGATGAAATTCACCTACCAATCTTCCAAACCACAAAACAATTTTTTTCATATTTAAAAAAAATTCTCTCCTGAAATATAGGCAGTTGTTCACTACATGAACAGGTGAAAAATGCCATTTTAGACTTATTTTCTGAAGGCTGTAGAATTTTTATTTGAAGTAGCAGGAATGTCAAGTAGAGCTCATTGGAAAGCTTAAAGAATGCACTTTTATTTGTGCAATCTGAATTACACTTAAGTTAACACTTAAACAGAGATTTTGGAACGTAAATTTACATTCATGAACTGTCGATTTTAGTGTTTTTAAGCTTAAAAAATACAATGAAGGATTTTGAGTAACAGGCCAATTTTTCCCCGGTAATACTTCTGTATGAGTAGTATGAGTGGTAAGGAAATTAAGCTGTTACTGGTAGTCCTTCACCACACAAAAAAATTGCTTAAACTTCAAAAAATTTCCAAAAATGTGCTTTTTCAGTTCTAAAAAGTCATGTAGGACAGGTGCTAAAAATTTAAAATGCCAGGTTGTAAAGCCCGTATAGTGTACTTTAAAATGAAACAGAAATCATCTTGTTACTCTCAGCAGTACCAGAGCAACAGGCCTTTAAAGTAACAAGAAAATAGTACTCTATCACTACTGAAAATGATGCTATGCAGACAGGATAATTGCTAGAAAAAATTGTATATTAGGCTAATAAATTTAATTTGTAGTCAAATAATTTGTGAAAATATAATAAGATTAAACAGTAAGAAAGCTTATTTTTCTTTAAGGCTTCCTTTAGTATCTTAATTTTATCATGTCATCTTTTCATTCAGCAAAGTTGACGTGCTCATTCAGCAATGTTGACAGGTGTTCATTCATTTGTGGTGAATATTGTGTCCTCTCCCAGTAGCTGCCAAGAACAACTTAAAGGGTGAGAGAATCCTCAAAATGTTTTTCTTCTGGACTAATTTGTCGACATTGGGTCTTGTAGTTTCTGGATGACTTTTTAAAGGATGTGCCAGGACCTTGAGGATGGAAAAAGTGAATCCTGTATTCTTCTACATTATCGTGATATTGGAGTTCAAGAACCTCACCCAACCACCAACCCATTTTATAAACACAGCAAATATAATCCCTTATTTTTGGTTGTAGTTCAGTCTGGTGTTGAACCTGAACTTTCTTATTGACTGTAACTATCTTGAATTCCTCCAAAAGGGATGTTTCATGGACTGGAACACTTAGGCTGACAGGAATAAAACTGTGTAATGCTCTAGTATGTGGTACACGAATGGCAAGTCTGTACCTTGTTTGAAACTGTTGTCTACCCTCTTAATATCTTGGCTTGAACAAAAGAAAAACTATGTATAGCCCTTTTCTTCCCAATTTGTGGCAAAATCCCATTCTTACTTCCCAAGTGCCTTGAGTGGCAGACTAAGTATTGACTAACATTAAACTCTCTCTGAACTTTACTAATACTCCCAACTACTAGGAACTAAATTCAAAATGTTTACTATATCTTGAGTAGATGAAACAGCTTTCGTTTTTTCTTTCAGCTTGTGAATCAAACTGCTCATACCCATTCTCTAAACTGCCATGCTTGTTCATAGAAAAATCCACATTATCAGTTGACATGTTAAAACTTAAAAAACTTAACTTTTCTGTTACAGGTTTAGTTATTTTTCTAACTTTCTTCTTTAACATGGAGGGTCGAGATTCACCTGAGCACTTATGGATCTTGACATGAGAAATGCCAAGCACCGAACAAGCTTCATTAACTGACTCAACAAGAACAGTTGCAAGCTCATAAATGTCTGAACATTCACCTTTATTGCCAGCTTGTATGTCTCGTTTTGAGCTTGGAATTTTGTTTAAACATTTTGTGCACAATACTTTCCCTGGGATTAATATCAGCTCAGGACTGCAGGTTGCAAGTGTCATTGATATTTCTCAGAGATATTTTTTAACAGATTTTGAATGTACTCTGTATGGTTCTGAGCAAGATTTTCCATATATATGGAAGTACCTATCTAAAAATTCAGCTTTATGAAAAGTGAAAATATTTCTTATATCAGTACACCCAGTTCTAAATGAAAATAATGTGTTTTGTTCTTCAGTGAACTTAGAAATAGTATGGAGTACTGAAGATCTAGAGTATGATAATTTATGACATACATCTCCTTTGAAGATGCCAATAGAACAAGAACACTCCATTATATTAGTATTACTAGCATGGATTCAAACATTTTTACACTTAACTGTATAAACAAAATTTAAATGCCTTTTCTTACACTTAAAAGTAATAAAAGAAAAAAATTATATCACACCATAATAAAAAGACAGTAATGCAGTACAAACACAACCTATCTGCTCTGAGTCAACTCAGAAACTGAACAGAGGTGCTGGATTAGTAAATCTATGCCTGTTCAAGCAGCCACAGGTGTGTGCAAACATGTTTGGACATGCACTGTTCAATCCAATGAACAGTGCATGTCCAGACAGCTTACAAAAATATTTCCTTTGCCTCATATTTTGTTACCACTGCTACCCACCTAAAAATATAATAAAAAAATAAAAAATAAATAAAATTATGCAGCTGGAATGCTATTTAAAAATTTCAAATTTAAGACAATATAGTATATGTATTAAATATAAAATATTTATAAACTATGTGCTAACAATAAACATATAATTTCAATGTATGAAAATGTTTTAAGTAGCATCCGATGAGCACTCTGTACTTTTAAGTAAATTTTGTAGGCAATTATCCTGTCTGCTTAGCCTCATTTTCAGTAGCGATCAAGTGCTGTTTTCATGTTACTTCAAAGGCTTGTTGCTCTGGTACTACTAGGAGTAACAAGATGATTTCTTGTTTTACCTTATATATTGGAACATGTCCAATATCTAAAGGTTTAAATTTAACATGCAGCTATGTAATCAATACATTCAGAGCAACTTACCATTTTCATGGCCTTGCTCCCAGTTCAACATTTCCAGCACCTGAGTTTTGGTCAAAATGTCGCTTGTTTTTAGAGGTAGCATGGGGGCTATTCATTTTTCATATCTGAAGTCATTCACTTTTCGTATCTGAAGTCATTCACTTTATTATATTCTGTTCCCGGTCGTGTTGGGTTTTTGGAAGTGCCATGTAGTAATCCTCTATTACTCCTTCATTTACACACAAAACACAGTCACGCCATATATGCTCACCAGAAACATCTGCGGTCCTTTTACATATCGACATTCAAAAAACAGCGGTTTTTTTCATCATACACCAAACATACCACATTCATTCATTATACAATATATATAATTCACAAATGCTCTATGAACTCACTATATACATATATACATCAGACACTTCCTCCTTGGTCAACTACATCAATGTTTTTTAACCATGCTTTCCACTTGCATATATCCCACGTCCATTGTAAATTGGCTTCATAAAAGGAACTCTCCCATGCCGCACTCTACCCTCTGCAACACTCCAACCCTAGTACTTTCTGTAGCAACCCGCTACCATCATCAGGGGGAATGGAAACTCTGGCCTATGCTCTGAGAATACTGAGAGCATAGAAACAAGTAAAAATCAGGTGGTGCCAATTCAGGAAAATATGGAGGATGCTCCAGTGATATCACTGTGTGCTTTTGCGAGGCTCTGTGACCACTAGATATCAATGTGCAGGCACACTGTCGTGAAGAAGAAACCAATCGTTTATTGTCCATTCTTAAAGACCTTTCCTATGGATATCATCCCTGAGGTGACAGAAGATATTGACGTGCATTTCTTTATTCACAGTCCTCCTTCTGAAATAAATCCATAGTGCAAAAAGCCCTGAGAGTCAAAGAAAACTTTTAGCATCACTTTTCCTTTACCCTTGTGTTTCTTAGATGATGTTGATTTCCATTCACAGCATTAATGTTTCGTCTGTAGATCATACAAAAAATTATGACTGGTCTCCTTGATTATGTAGCTCAGGAAATTGTCGTCTTGATCAGCCAAAGTGATTAGGTCTCCAGTAAGGGCAATTTGTGTTTCTTGTTGTTTGGGAGTCAACATTTTTGGAACTAGGTGTTGACGAACATAATGAATGTTTATATCATTGTGGAGAATGCTGTGAACACTTCTGATATTCCTACCTCTGGCACTATTTCCTTTACAGTTTTTCTTTGGTCACATCAGACAATGTTGCGTACGTGCTCAATCTTTTCGACCATCGAAGAGGTACACCGGTGCCTGCTATGCAGATCATCACCAACACTCACACGACCATCATGGCAATGCTTATGCCACACATAAACTTGCCATTTCACCATATACGCCTGCTGAAGAATGGCTAACAACTCTGATGTTGATTTTCAAAGAAAAACAAAAATTTCATGTTTGCACTCTGCTCAGTTGCCAACACTTTCAATCACGACGTCACTAAATGTGTTAAACAAAGGCAGTACTGATCCTTTGCACAGAGAGGAAATGGGATACTACTGTTTACTGTCAGACAAGGCCATAAACCTCTGAAACCAGAATATCCTCTCGGAAATTCTTCATTCCCACATTGCGGGACGATTCAAAGAACTTTTTGAACCTACCTTGTATTATTTCATTTCAAATCTATCAAAAACTAAAAATAAATACCTCTGAAAATTTTAAATTTAACTTCATTAACAGTAATAATGTTAAATGAAACTAAAGAATTCGTCATAGCAATTCAGAATGACATATCACTGGGCAAACTTATGAATACATGCATATATATCACTAAGCAGTTTACTGAGTCTCAAAGGTTAGGATCTCAAAACAAAATCACCTCTCAAAGAAAAATTATGATGGCATAAGCATAGCATGACCAAAAGTTGTTTTCCTTTGGGAGGGGGGTGCAAATAAGTGTAAACTTTGGGAAGGGTGCATTTCTTGGAAAAATTTCTCTGTTAATGTAATAAATTTTGGGTTTTTCACATGCATTACATAAGCAAAATCACAAGGTATGACAAGCTTCTGTTGATTCACCACAAAAGATTTCAAGAATTACTGCTTTTCAAAGCACCTCGTCACTCATTTGATGAAGAATAACATCACTGTAAAAAAAATTATTGAAGATTTACTCATGGGTGATATAGCATACCATGCTTCACCATTTTTGTTGTTTAGTTTCAGGGTTTCATAACCACCATGAACAACGCTTAGTGGTATAAACAGTCAGTCACCCATCCCTAACTTGGGGTCATTAGTTCCAGGGAAGGAACAGAGCCATCAGGCAGACATATTATCTATGCCTCATCCTGGCCTGTTTTGCACAAACAGTCACACTGCAGCAGCATACACTGCTTACTTCTACTAGGTTACTTACAGACTGTTGTGAATAATGTAACGTAACTTTTGCAGTGTTGCATTGCAGTTATTCAATATAATAAGAATGGTCACATCACAGTTCTGATTTTTGATATGCTTCTTACTGTACTTGAAGCAGCTAGAGCTGAAACAACATATGGTCATACACCAAACTAAAATTTACAAAATACTGCAGCAGGTTTCATGAGTTTGCACTTTGTTATGCCACTGAAAAACAAAAGTCCTTTACATTTTTAGTTACCAGAAACTTCAAAGGCAACACCTCAGTAAGGCTCCATTGCCCTTACTTAAATATTCCACCTCAATTTTTCTATGAGTATAAAATGAATATAATGCACATTAAAGATGAAACATATCAGTATTGTTGGTTTATTGCACACCACTATAAGTTTTCTTAGGTTTTAAAAACATAATGAACTTCAGTTTGATTGGTATTTAATTAAAAATTATTTACATATTTAACATCATCCTCTTTGAAAAAAACATCATAAAGAAAAGTTCTCAGGTAATGTTGGAATATCAGAATATCATGGGATGCAAAAGCAAAAGTTGTTCAGACCCTTATAATAAGGCAGAGTCCTAGTTTCACTTACAATTCCTATCTTGTATAACTAATAGTTTTTCTTCTGCAAAAGATGGATAGACTCAGGCCTGAAGCTATCGAAATGGCCATGGGATGACAATGCGTGTTCCACTTTTTGTTCTTCCACTTTACTCTTGACTTCATACATTAGTTGCTCCATTGTACACTTGCCCATGCATTTAAAATGCTTTAAAGTTAGGGAGTACCTGTCACTTCGTGCTCCTTCCCCTCATACTACATCAATGACTGGTGGTGTTATTTCACTTACTACTGATGTATCAAATGCCTCAATTTACTGCAATCTTAGCACACAATCCTCACTGACATCTATCACATGTCTCACACAAGACCTTCATATTCATTATTTTTTTCTCTGGCAGCCATTCTTGAATCTGGTTATCCCATGATTTCCATGCATGTGGTCTACCTTTCTTTCCTACCACTTGGGCTAAATAAATTATCTTAGCTAGCACTTCATCACTCATTATTTCAATATTAGTCCCCATCCTAATAACAAGATTTTGCTTCACATTACACACCTGCAGTAATGAATCTCTTTAGCACACAAATGAATCTTGCTTCTCTTTTGCAGTACCCAAGTTTCATAGCCTACATCACAGTAGAAATAATTACACTTTCATACACAGCCATTTGAATTATTATGCACATACTTACTAAAAATGTAGTAAATCTACTGAAGCTAACAACACTCTGCATCTAACTTGCACTGCTGTAGTCCTGTATTGACATCTAAAAAGACTTGACTATTTTTGTTTGTTTGCTTGTTATGGGGTTTAACAATGAGCATCTTAGACTACTAGGATCAGCATCCCTACTTGGAAGGCACTGGATCCAGGGAAAAACAAGAACCAGTGGAAGATGAGTGAACCTTGTCTTATCCATGGATTCAAACTCAGATCCAACAGTATGACAAGTCAGAAGTGCTTGTCTTAGACCACTCAACCACTGGAAAACAATGCAACATTCTCCCACATCTCATTTACAAATATGTATGGCATTGTTCAAATTGCACTAATTTATCTGTGTACATAATATCTCTGTTATCCTGGAATTCCTCACACAGTTCTAAGGAATTCTGGGACCACGGTTTGTACACTGTTTCAATCACAGAATTCCAGGACTTCTGCATTTTTTTCCAGGACATACAATCCAAAATGCTTCTACTTAAAATACAGTGAAACCATAGGTCTGTTCAAACAACAAACAACTCCCTACAGGCTTGAGCAAACTTAATGTAGAATGTTGAAAATCATGTCTGCTGCAGCTAATAAGAAACTCAGAATCATAGATAAATACTGAAATACCAAAACTGTTACTGAAAATGTAACCAGGTTTAATTTCTACAAAACTTTTATGTACAATATGCTATGGTATACTGTTTTTGAGAAAAATTGATTTCTACTTTAGCTTTAGTTCAATTATTGAAGCAAATTATAGAATAAAAAAACATAAAGCTCAAAAGTATATAGGTATAAAATCGATAGTTAGAACATAAATGTGGCATTACTCTTGAAATGTTTTCATATACCACACAATCAATATACAAAGCACTAATTATATTAAATTATTTTGAAATAATGCTTACAATGAAAATTTAAGGATAAGGAAAGGTGAAATATTTGGAACTTTTTCAAAGAAACAAAGGGATTATTATTTCTTAAATAAATACTCATGGGAGCAAGGATTTGTGTTGCATTTTATTTAGGGGAGGAATTTTCAGCATAATATTGAAGCTTGAGCTTTTAATATTGATGCTCAAACCATATTTTACATTTGTACTTACCAGCAAACAAAGTATGCACAAAAATTTCCAAAATGAAATGAAAGAGAATAACTGGAAAACCTTAAATCCAAGGGCTATGTGTACAGCCGCATTCATCAGTGATCATGGATGATCTGACGCAGGAAGAATTTTTCAAATTGGACTTTCAGAAGCGGAGATATCGGGAAAAACTGTGATTTACCTTTACGCCCCTTAGCAGAAAATCTATGGCATTACTTGAAAATCAGTCTGTAACTAAAATAGTCTTCGATATAAATGGCATCGAAAGGAAAGAGTTTTTTCAATCAGACATTTGGAAGCAAATATATGAAATAAAATGTATTTTGAATTTAATAGGATCTGCATTTACGCCATCTAGTGGTGAAGTTGTGCAGGGGGGGGGGCGAATTAAAGGATCATCATTCTCATGTCTCAAGCTCCCCAAACAAAAAGAATTTCACAAATTGAACTAATAGTTGCAAAGATCAGACTAAGACAGACTAAGTGATAACATAAGCATGATTTTTTTTTTTTTTTTTACAAAAGACATGCTAATAATGCAGCTTCAGTACTGCTAACAGTCAAGAAAACCAACAGCCCCCACATTTTCCAGGGGTGGGGAGGGAAATTTGTCAGACGTAAGTTATATCAGTAGAAAAATGCTGAACTTCAAAACATCGTGCAGGGACAAAAAGGCAGGAATGGAAAAAATTCCACGACATGTAACAGAATTTTAGGACATTTCCAGGACTTTTCTGGGATTTCTAGGAATTCCAGGATGTGTACGAACCATGTGAGATGTAGCATATATTACTTTGTACAGTTCATGGTGGTGAATATAATCCATAGAACGTTAAATTAAGAAAGAAAGAAAAAATATTCACATAATCTGCAAGCTGTGAAATTTAGAATGAAAAAAAAAAAGTATCTTCACCCATGATGTTGATTCTGAACAATAATTTCTGACAAAAAAGTTGCAATTCACAGAATGACCTAGAAATTCAAAGTAGGAAAAAAAAAAAAAGTCTTATTAAAAAAAAAAGCAATTGTAAACAAAAATCCAAAATACATAGTCTTTAAGTGAATAAAGAGCAAAATTTCAGTTTTTCAGCATTACCTTAGTTAGACCTAAAATTATCTAATACTTGGCATCCAAAAGCATTTCAATTGAAGAGCAAACAAAAGTTAACTAATTAGATGAGCGTAGCAAAAGCTGACGATTCACACACCAAAACGAATAAATGAGATATGTGAAGGGACTACCAATAGCAACAATTACGTGCAGTGGGATAGCTCTGTGGCCCTGAGCTTCCGATAGTACACGATCTTCCATGAGAGCAAATAGTACTACTTCTTACAATGCATCATATTTTCAGCCAAAATGCTCGTAGTACTAAAGAAAACGAAAAAAAAAAAACTTCCCAACTTTTTTTTTTACCTCTATGTTTTAACTGCGCTACATTTTTTCTGTTGTTTTGGTACTTTTTTAATTAAGCCACCTCTTCTGCACAGTTACCACATGGAATTTTTAAAAATAAAAATTCCACAGAATTTTTCTAAAGCGACATATTTAGGGGTGTTAGTGCCCCTACCATGTTTCAGAGCAATTCTTGGAGCGGGAAAATATGCAATTTGGAGCAGAAACTTTGGGTTTTGGAGCGAATGAAATAATTTGCATTTTGGAGCGGAACTCAGGAAGCAGCTAATGATAGTCATTTTTAATTTTGTTTTAAGTCCATGCTGTGCTTTAAGTTATGTTTATATACTGAATTACCATTATTTTATGAACTACGAAAAAAAATTATATTTCAGGTTTGTTGATATTTTACTGCTTCTCTTACGACTGTTAATTAGCATTTCTGATAAATGGGAAAACAATTATGCTACCCACAATTTATTGAAAACTACACGACCTGCAATATTTTAAGCGTAACACATTAATACCAGGGATTTCTTCTGAATGCATTTGTTTCTCTGTAACACGAATAGGATGCTGCGGCATCCAAGAACTGTTGCTATTGTTACTGAATGCTTATGAATATACACTTAGGAAGAATAAATAATATGTAATTACTGTTTGTTATTTGGTTGGTTTTTAGCAGCATATTTTTCGAGATTCATGGCGTTCAGATGAAAATACATTATTTCTGAAACCAAACACCTGGCAAGCCACGCATAAGTGGTTTGCGTGTGCATCACAAACTCCTAAGGTTTTCTGAAGGAAAGAGTACCTTCAATATAAAAGGAAAACTAATGCAAAATTTAATAATAAAATTGCAAAATCAATTTTCAGCAGTTGCGCCATG
This sequence comes from Macrothele yani, assembly GCA_039090855.1. NCBI lineage: Eukaryota > Metazoa > Arthropoda > Arachnida > Araneae > Macrothelidae > Macrothele > Macrothele yani. The sequence continues at coordinate 77,481,751 of CM077009.1, forward strand.
ACACTCTTCAATACAATGTTTTTCATCCAGTAATTATCAATGTCAAACTTTTGTTATTGCTGTGAACAATTACAACTGGAACCAAAGCTATAAGATGACAGTGAGATTTAGTAAAGTCGGTTAGATAAAAGCTGCTTCCATCACTTAATGCTTGAGCAGTGACATTTTGGTGCTGGATTGCCCACCCCCCACCCCACCCCACCCCATCCCTTTTCCTTCTTGAGTAGTAGTAGAATCAGTATATGACTTTTTTGTTGTTGCTCTCTAAAAGAGCCACTGCTCTTGCATACGTGGGGTCCTGCATGTATGGACATGGACATTAGGCAGACGATTGCAAGTTAGTAAGTGGCTCAACACACCTTCCATCTGGAAAAAGAAAACTGTGAGGGTGAAGATGTTCTCCAAGATAGGTCAAAATGAGAAAAAGAAAACCTCCTATAAATTCTGCTCCCTGAAAAATCAGACTGTGCGGTGAGAAAGTGTGAATATTACTCAGTATGAACAAAACTGAATCGTTCACTGTAATTTATTTATGAAAATATTTAACTAGATCACATTACTGAATTCCAAACAAAAATAGGGTGGTTTTGAAAGACATAGGTTCAAACAGGTTTTTTTCCTGGTTTTGTTCTTGTACTTTCTAGAACATTAGCTCTGGTTTCCTCTTGTGAGCAAACCCTACTTTCTTCTCAGTAAGTCCCACAGCCATATTTGTCTTTTGTTGACTTTGCCACAGCATAGCATCCACTGTTTACTTTTTTTCTGCTGATAGTTTTCCCTTACCATTTTTCTTTGTTACTTTTCTTTCTTTCTTTTTTTTCTTTTTTTTATTCCCTCAGATGACAATTTTATCTATCATGCTTAAGGAACTTGCAGCCTGAGAACCATGAATTCTGATATCAGAGCTTTCACTATTTTAGATAAATGGTGTAATTATCAGAGAATGAACACTTTTTTTTTAACACCATGCATCAATTCTTACAAATTTCCAAACTTTGTCACTTCCATTTTTAGAAATTTCCCCACCCTTATCAAGCTAAAATGCACACACATTTCTGAGGGTGATGACATTTAACAACTACATGGGAGTGGGAGTGGGAACATCAGGGGGAGAATACAATTACGGAAGAAATATTCGCTCCGTCAGACTTCCGTTTTCAAAAATTTATCCAACATTTTCAAGCTGAAATACAAATATTTATGGAATAAAATGATATCTAACAATACTGCGTAGAGGAAACATCACGAGAAAAAAATTACGATTACGAGAGAAATTTTACCTCAGTCTACTTTCCATTATAGAAGGCTGAAATTTCGTCCTCCGACGGAGAAAACGACCCCCCCCCACACACACACACACCACCACCACCACCACCACCACCACCACCACCACCACCACCACCACCACCAATCCTCCAAAAATTTCAGTTCAGTTGTGCATCGATCTCGTAAATGGTCCAAATGACAACAAAAAAGACTGAATTCCTCGAATAAGCGTAAGAATCTCGTGGCCGAAGATTACGGGGAAATTTTCGGGCGGCCTAACTTCCGTTTTCGCAAATTGTTGCCTACAATTTCAAGCTGAAATTATGCAAGGAAATTACAGACTTGCCAACCTTAAGAAGAGAAAAATCCTGCAATTTTCTATGAAAATCCTGTAAGCATATTTTCGTATGTTTGAAATATCAGTGGACATAATTTGAAGCACCAATGTTACGTTAATGCATATAAAAAATTTTAAAAAAATTATGTTAAAAAAAATTGTTCAGTTATGCATCGATCTCGAGGATAACCCAAATTATGACGAAAAAGGAGAAATTTTTCGAAGCCATCGCACTCTCATGCCTAAAGATTACAGCAAAAAATTTTCGCCGTCGAATTTCCGTTTTTGGAAATTTTTTCTCCATTTTCAAACTGAAATGCAAATATTTATGGAATAAAATGATACATAACAGCAATACCGGACAGAGGAAACATCACAGGAAAAAGAAATTATGATTACGAAAAAAATCTTTATTTCATTTACATCAGTTTCTGAAAGTACCGTCCTGATGCGTATTTTTATGAATTGGTAAAATTATTCGATGCGCAGTTTTACGCGCAGAGAAAAATTCTCGATGAGTATTTTTACGCGTAGAGAAAAATTCCTGACGCATGTTTTTACAAATCGAGAAAAATTCCCCAATGTGTTGGTAAAATTTCGATACGTACTACGCGTTGGTAAAATTTCGATACGTACTAGACGCGTAATTACGCATTTTGGCGAACTCTGGACTCGGAACTTGAGCACTCCCGTGCAGAGAGAACTACCACACGACGTCACGAAGCCAGCGAATCAAATATGTCATCATCATGTGACACAGCTCTTGTAAGGTCCGGTAGAAAATCTAAATGGATGGTTGCAAAGGGGTTGAAATATTTCGATTGAGCAATCGAAATATTAAAAATTCTGTTCATAGATTTTACAGATAATCCGTAAAAGTTGGTAAGTATGCAAGTCCATTTTTTAAGATTTCCCCATTTCGGCAAAGACACACGATATTTTTGTCCTGGCACATGCATATTTTTTTGCAATGTTACTATCTGGGAACATTTTCTTAAAAAAGCACACTTGCATGGGCAGCACAGCTTAAAGGTAAGTTATGTTCCACGAAGAAATGAAGTAAGCAAGCACTCAGCACGGATAATGGCATCGGAAGAGGAACAATCTCGAACAAAGTTTAATGTTTTGTTATTTTCTATGCACTTAGAATTGTTCACGTGTTTTTGCATATGAATGTGATTAACGATATATCCTTTGCCCTTGTGGACAACGGAAAAATCACACCTACAAATAGAGCAAAAGGCAAATTGTTGGCCCTTCCTTAATTCGATTATAAACTGATAATCTGTCATATAACACTTCTTAAAAACAGATTGATATTTTCTACCAGCCATCACGTGATTAAACACGTGCACGAAAAGTTATCAGAAATTCCTGTGAAGAGAGACAAAGTTCATCAAACAAACCAAAACACTACTGTTTCCAATACCGCCAACAATCTGCGCCAGAGAAATCTGCGCCAGTGCGTACGGTGCCCGCCAACGTCAAGCCTGTTCTTGCTCCGTGCCTGCAGTGCCAGAGATCATTGGCGGACAGAAGAGTAAACAATGCTGCCAACGGCAGAGCAGAACTGCTAACTCAGAGGGGAAAGGTCGCTTCTCCGCTAATGAACCGATGCCTCGGAGAACTTCGAACTTTTCTCCTCGTTACTTTTTAATTTACGCTACGGTAGTCATTGAAGTTATACGATGCATCGGAAAACTTCGAACTTTTCTCTTCGTTACTTTTTAATTTATGCTACGGAAATCATGTTGAAATCCGGCAATAGTAATTTACAATCCGGAATTCTGGGAAATGTAATGAAATCCGGCATTGCCAGCCTAAACCCGGAGGGTTGGCAGGCCTGAAATTATATTTAACAACAATACTGAACAGAAGCAGCATTGCGCAAGAAAAAAATTTTGATCACGGGAGAAATCTGCATTCCATTAAACTTTCGTTTCCGAACGTTTAAAAAGACAAAACAACATCCCCAGACGGAACACGACCCCCCACCCCTAACTAATTCCCCGAAAATTTCTTCACTTTTGCACGATCTCGAAAATGACAAAAAAAAAAAAAAAAAAAAGGAGGAGGAGACTCCGCGAATCCGCAGAAGAATCTCACGTACGAATTAACCTCTGAATCAATTTCGAATGTCGTAAGATTACGCTAAAATATCCGATGACCAGTAACTTTTAACTTTTGGTGCAAAATTGGCACAGATTTCATCAAAATCGAGATTTTTTAGCAGAATGGCGCAAGAACAACATTTTGGCACGAGCTGGCACAGATCTGGCAGCCCTGCATATTATCTAAAGAAACTAAAAAGAATTCATTACTTTTCTAGCAGATGATCCACAGATTAGATGATGGGTGGTACTATATTCTAAATACACCGCTTTGAAAAAAAAAGTTCTGATCTCTTTGTCAAATGATATACAACCTACACTTCAATGGAGCTTCTTTTGTCAGCCATGGATTTACATGTTGCGCTGATTCATATGCGCTTGTGACTAAGAATGAAGAATTCTGCTTTACAACAGTTAGTAATTACAGAAGTACATATCAGCACAACATTCCAGGATAAATTACACGAAGAAAATCTCACCTTTAAATAACGTCTGTACACTCGAACAGCTGTTTCAGGTATATTTCTCTCGCACACAAATTTCAGATAGAGAGGCCAAATGCGATGGTGTTGAGTTATAGGAAGAGCTCTCAGAGCTCTATCAAATACGTGACGAGTTCGAGTTGTCTGACACTGACTCATAAGAAATTCACAGTAGTCCAACCATATCCTTGGCATCTAATTACCAATGAAAATTGAATACAGAATTATAATTAAAATAATACAAACATTAAAAAAAGTATTATAATGCAAATTTAAATTTTCTGTTCATTATAATGCATATTTAAATTTTCTGTTCATTCATTTAGGTTACTAACGTTGTTTTTAAACCACATCTAAGCCTGAAGAAGGCACCGGTAGGTGCTGAAAGCTTGCAACCAGTTGTTTACTGTTTTATGCCAATAAAACTGGTATTATTATTCTTTACTTACGTACTACTACCCACTTTTATCTAGTTTATCTATCTAGTATTATAATGCAACCAAAAACCTTTAGGTCTTAATTTTTCACATTTGTACTAACCTTATGCATAAACACAAGAGATCGTTCAAAAGCACTGTTCACATCTTCATATGCTGGATCAAGAACACATTTTCCTTTAACTTGTTTTCGGCGCAGCTTCAAGTAGTTGTACCATATCTTGTAACTGGTTGAGAAGAAAAAAATACAGCTGCATCACTGGTATCAAATCTTGCAAAAACTCATAGACAGGTATAAAATAATTTTCAAATTTGCACATGCATGTTTTTTTAAATGAAATCACCTTATACTACAACTAAATTAATGCAATAGCTTAAATTAATTTTGAAGATATGTGGATTTGAAACTTTTGTTTTAATCTTTCCAAGATGCTTTTGTATACACTGTGTATGTGTGTATGCACCATGTGTTACCTAAATTTCTGTACAGATTTCATTAAAATCAACAAATCTTTATAAAACCAGAAGGTCCCAAATCACTTAATTTCAGGTATTTGAAGGTTTAAGTTCTTAACATTGATTTTCAAAGGAATTGGAAATGTGAACAGTTTTATCTTCATCACCAAATGTCTATATACCAGTATGGTGTTCAAGTGTTGTTCATACTGGCACAGACCATCTAAAATACTATTATACTAATGGTATTAATAATAATGCTGATTTTGCAACCAGTGATTGGAAGTAGTGAAGCATGCATCATTGCTGCAAACAAAAACAAAAAATGCAGTTGTAGCAGCAGCACACTACAAAATAAAGAAGCTTGTAGCAGAAAATTAATGCTACAAATCATGATGCTCTTTAAAAAAAGGTGTAAAAAAATATTCTTTAAACCATGAAACATTTTCAGATTTCCTGGGATATTTATTGACTTAGATGGCAGGCTGAGTGTGCCCTGCCTACAATCATGTACCTGATTTGACATTCATTGTAAAAGTTAGCCAAGTTGTTAAATGGGAAATATTCTCATTCAGACAGCCAAGACACCACATGTGAATAAATCGTGCTAATGCTTATTATTTTGTTTTTGTTTTAGGACCGTTGATTTAGTGATTTGATTATCTTAGTCAAAGAGAACAAATTCACAGATATTTCTTGATATGGTTTTTATTTGGATTCCCTGTGCTATACACAGCTTGTCTAGATAGCCTGAGATATATGCTACTGAATGTGTTAAAGTTGATTATGTTAATCAGGGATGAAGTAAATACAAAGACAAATTATTTATATAATTATGTAATTTACCTTGGTTGTAAGAATGCACATATAAGGATCATCCTCAAATTTTGCACTTTTAAGTTAAGCCAAAACATTTAAAATAATAAAAAAAAGGGGGGGTAGCTATTTTTCAGGAAAAGCAGTGTAGCTGGCTACTTTTGGGGAAAAGTAGTTGTAGGAAGCTACTTTTTTAAGAATGCAGTTGTAGCAGTAGCTTTCCAATCACTGTTTGCAACAAACCTTTACAACAGATCATTTTACTATGACAAAGCAATTTTCTTTTTAAATCTTACTTGTCCTACACGGCTGTCAATTTTGGGACCCCTAAATTATCCCCATAATTGTTTATGGAATCGTTGACATTTTGAAAACCTAATTTTGAAGAAATCATAATAGTTGCCCTATAGAAATATCTTTGTGATAAGTTCAGCAAAAATATTTTTTTTTACGGACAGACATTAAAAAACAATTTAGAGAACCGCAACAAAAAAACATTCCAAGGTTAATTTAGAAAAACAAATATCAAATTAAAGGGTTCATAGAAAGTCTTCAGTTACAATGCTCTCACAAACAAGAGAGATGATGGAGAGGGGGAGAAATGACTGACATAAGCAATACTATAGGTTGAGCCGTAGTCTTGCAAAGGAAGAAAAACAGCAATAAGGTTAAATTGTAGGGAGTGAAAACCAAAAATTTTAGTTCTTTCCAGGTAGTTTGTGAATGTGTTCTAATGAATACATAAAGTTATGTCAATCTTTAATAGATACAGTACAAATGAAATTAATTATCATGTCTGATAAAAAAAATATACAAATTCCAATGCATAAAAATTTGCCAGTTATTTTATCAATACCACACCATAGAATCCGAAATGTCTCAACTACAAAATGTTAAGCATTCTGAGATTTGATCACGATTTCTAGAACAGAAATCCCCCTTTTTTTTTTTTTTTTTTTTTTTTTATTCACAAATCCTACAACAATAAACACTCAAAGTAATGGGGGCACCTTGAGTATTTTTTTAAACCATTAAGTGAACAATATTAAACATTCTTTTGTGACATATGCAATTAGTCATTAACATAAATATACTTAATAAAGGAATTACTGTGATGAATTACCATTATAAATAAATTACTATAGGAAGCAAAATTTCCCAAATCACAAAAAAGTTCAAGATGGTCTTTTGATTGGCATTCAAATTTTCCTTTTTAAAAACCAACTTTTTGTTTATAAGCAACAAACACATACATGAGATTGACAAAGAAAAAAAAAATGAGCTGAACTTTTCAACTAGGTGGAAAATCAGAATGTGGGACAAAAAAGTGCAAATGTACCAAAGCCTCAGCAAGATGGAGAATGATGCACAATAATTTACTGATGTAAATATTAAACTGGAGCATGTCATCATTGTATTCACAATATGCAATTTCTTAATTCAAAACAAAATAAAATGGTTTTAAAAGACATTACTTCAAACTCAAGAGTTTTTTGGGGGGTTTTTTTCTTGCTTTCTTTTGCAGTACTTGCTTCCACATTGGCTCCAGTTTCCTTCTGTACAAGCCTTGCTTTCTTTTTGGCAAGTTCCACAACCATAATTGTTTTTCATGACTCTGCAGCTGTACAGCACCAATTGCTAAATTTTTCTTTCTGATGATATCTTTCCATTTCCTTTCCTTCATCGCTATTTTTTTTTTTTTTTAATTATGTCTTCAGATTTTGGTAAACTTGGAATCAACTGCTCATCCCAAACAGTGGTGGATTTAACAGATGAAAAGTGGACAACTGCCGCCAAGACACCTGTCCAAATGGGCCTCAGTATATATATATGTACGTATATATATGTATGTATATATATATATATCATCATCATCATCATCATTGTCAACCATTATCAATCCACTGCTGGACGAAGGTCTCCCCAAGTTTCCTCCACAACGGTCTGTCTTGTGCCAGTCTCCTCCATGTCACTCCTGCATACTTTCGAATTGCATCCACCCATCTCCCATGTGGTCTTCTTCTGGGTCTTTTCCTGTCCCTTGGAATCCAATCTGAAATTTCGGCTGTCCATCGATGATCTGTCCTTCTGGCAGTATGTCCAGCCCATTGCCATTTCAGGGATTTAACTCTGATCATGATGTCTTCCACTCTTGTCATTTTTCGGATCCACGAGTTCCTCTTCTTATCTCTCCTGGTTACACCAAGTATGCACCTCTCCATGCTTCTTTGAGTTGTCTGCAGCCTTTGTATGTCTCTTTTAGTTAAGGTCCACGTCTCTGCACCATACGTAAGCACTGGAAGGATGCACTGATCAAACACTTTTCTTTTAAGACATAATGGCATATTGCTCTTGAAAATTATGCTGTTTCTTCCAAAAGCTCTCCAGGCAAGTTTTGTACGCCGATTAATTTCTTTATCAATGTGACCCTCACTTGATATCTGCTGTCCAAGATAAACGTACGTGTCTGTTATCTCCAGCTTTTCTCCATCAATCGATAAATCTTCATTTCTTATACTAAAGAGCAAAGCCTAAAACATAAGAAAAACTTTAGAATTTAATACGAAAGTTGCAAAATAACCTGAAGATCAAAAGGCGCAACGCAGCAGTTATGAAAATTCAGAATTCACATTCTATTAAGAAGAGACTAAAGCAAAAAAAATTTTGACTCATACCAAGTACAACATAGAAAAGGTTATGTATTGACCGGTGTGAGTAAAAAGAGAAAAAAATAGAACAACTGAATGTAGAAAGTGTCGAGAATACTGAGCCTTGGCTTTATCAAGGACCAGCAAAAACTCTGCATTTTCTCACTTTCACAAAGACCTATTTGGAAATGGGTTTCTGCAAAGTCATAGATGCAAGTAATAAGCCCACCAAAAAAAAAAAAAATAAAAAAAAAATATATATGTCATGACCTCCGCAGAGTTGTATGACCAAGCTTTAGTTAACAATTTAGCTTGCATCCATAACTTTCCTGGCCCGACCCATGCTCTTCATCTGTTACTATTAAACAGAAAGAAGATGATTATAGAAAACTCAAGTTGTAAGAGTGACATAATGAATCAGAAATAATGTTCAGCAATAACAAATTGCCAAGTTTGCCTGAGAGAGAATTTAAACCTGAATAGCAATACAAAAGTGTTACAAATTCTTAACATTGCAATAAAAAAAGAAATGTTAATTTTTTTCTGAAGCGCAGATTCTTGAAAGAAAACTGGATTATAAAGACCCCTACTCCACAACTTAACGAGAATAAAATAAAGACAATAATAAACTAAAGAAATGCTTTGTGAAGGTTATGTGACATAAACAATTAGTTGCAATATGTACAAAGTATTTCAGAAGTGCTTTAAGTGCATAATTAAGAAGTTATTAAGACCTTAACTACATTGAAAACACAGCGCAGACTACAAGAACAATGAAACGGCCGGCTGCTTAGCCTTAGTTCCCTAAAAAACGTGCAAAGTTACCAAGAAAAGAAAGAATTAAATTCTGCAAAAAAGTTAATAGACTTGCTAGTGCATAAATGCTTAAAGCAAAAAGAAAAATGTCCAAGAAGCTCAAACATTGAACTTGGAAAACCTAAAACCCAAAGACAATGAAGAGAGCTTACCTCTTATGCAACTTAACTTCCTCCACTCTTGAGGAAACATGGCCGACCTTTTAACCCAAACTTCCAAACACCCCTGCCACTCCCTAGTCACTGGGGGGGGAGTGTGGGTGGGGCTGTAGGCCTCCACACACTGAAAAATCCTACTCGCGGAGATTTTAACTAGAGAAAAAAATATAATTAAGATTGTGGACCTGTATGATCAGAAAGAGCAGAATTAACTCTCCAGAATACATGAGAAATATTATGAAATACACAAGTAGTGTATTTAATAATCTTTGCATGTATTTAATCACCTTAGTGAGCTTCTGTAGACTATTCAGAATCCTATTAATTTTAATGTTAGTTTTACTATTTTTAGTATAGCTATTCTAGTGAGTGAATAACTAGTTTTCGCTAGTTGGCTAGAGGATGAATATTAACTACAAAAAGGAACCTTAGTGCTATGGATAAGAAGGTCCTATTAAAAATAAAAAATTAAATAATATAGACAAAATCACAAAAAAAAACTTAAAAATCTGTTTATAAAATAAAATAAAAATAAATATAAAAGAAAACTAGTTATTCACTCACTAGAATAGCTATACTAAAAATAGTAAAACTAACATTAAAATTAATAGGATTCTGAATAGTCTACAGAAGCTCACTAAGGTGATTAAATACATGCAAAAATTATTAAATACACTACTTGTGTATTTCATAATATTTCTCATGTATTCTGGAGAGTTAATTCTGCTCTTTCTGATCATACAGGTCCACAATCTTAATTATATTTTTTTCACTAGTTAAAATCTCCGCGAGTAGGATTTTTTCAGTGTGTGGAGGCCTACAGCCCCACCCACACTGCACCCCAGCGACTAGGGAGTGGCAGGGGTGTTTGGAAGTTTGGGTTAAAAGGTCGGCCATGTTTCCTCAAGAGTGGAGGAAGTTAAGTTGCATAAGAGGTAAGCTCTCATTATTGTCTTTGGGTTTTAGGTTTTTCAAGTTCAATGTTTGAACTTCTTGGACATTTTTTCTTTTGCTTTAAGCATTTAGGCACTAGCAAGTCTATTAACTTTTTTGCAGATTTTAACTCTTTCTTTTCTTGGTAACTTTGCGCGTTTTTTAGGGAACTAAGGCTAAGCAGCCGGCCGTTTCATTGTTCTTGTAGTCTGCGCTGTGTTTTCAATGTAGTTAAGGTCTTAATAACTACTTAATTATAGCACTTCTGAAATAGTTTGTACATATTGCAACTAATTGTTTATGTCACATAACCTTCACAAAGCATTTCTTTAGTTTATTATTGTCTTTATTTTATTCTCGTTTTTGTGTTGTCAGAAGTTGTGGAGTAGGGGGTCTTTATAATCCAGTTTTCTTTCAAGAATCTGCGCTTTAGAAAAAAATTAATATTTCCTTTTTCATTGCAATGTTAAGAATTTGTAATACTTTTGTATTGCTATTCAGGTTTAAATTCTCTCTCAGGCGAACTTGGCAATTTGTTATTGCTGAACATTATTTCTGATTCATTATGTCACTCTTACAACTTGAGTTTTCTATAATCATCTTCTTTCTGTTTAATAGTAACAGATGAAGAGCATGGGTCGGGCCAGGAAAGTTATGGATGCAAGCTAAATTGTTAACTAAAGCTTGGTCATACAACTCTGCAGAGGTCATGACATATATATTTTATTTTATTTTTTTTTTTTTTTTTGGTGGGCTTATTACTTGCATCTATGACTTTGCAGAAACCCATTTCCAAATAGGTCTTTGTGGAAGTGAGAAAATGCAGAGTTTTTGCTGGTCCTTGATAAAGCCAAGGCTCAGTATTCTCGACACTTTCTACATTCAGTTGTTCTATTTTTTCTCTTTTTACTCACACCGGTCAATACATAACCTTTTCTATGTTGTACTTGGTATGAGTCAAAAATTTTTTTTTGCTTTAGTCTCTTCTTAATAGAATATATATATATATATATATATATGGACTTCAATTACCACATTAGAATCCCATTAAACTGTTTTCTAGAAAACAAAATTCCAACTTCTTTCATCAAAAGAATTTTAAGAAAAATTGTTCTGAATAATAGAGTTAGGTCGGCAGATCTGTTTTAATTTCTACACAGTTAATAAAATGATTCTGGCCAATGAAAGCCTTCTTGGAAGTTGGTCTGGAGGATGCATATTAACTACAAAAAGGAACCTTTAGTGCTATGAACAGGACAGTCCTGTTAAAAATAAAAAAATGCAAATAAAATCACCCAAAAAAAGTTTAAAATTTGATTAAAAAATAAAATAAAAAATAAATAAAAAGTAAACTAGATATTCACTCACTAGAATAACTAACCTAAAAATAGCAAAACTTACATTAAAATAAATAGGACCTTGAAGTGTCTGTAGAAGAACACTAAGGTAATTAAATACATATAAAAGTTATTAAATACACTACAAGTGTATTTGATAATATTTTTCGTGTATTCTGGAGAGTTAATTCTACTCTATCTGGACAAGCAGGACTTCATTCTTAGTTGTATAATTCTCTTGGTAGAAATTTCGCGGGTAGGGTCTTTTTCTGTGTGAAGAAGCATTGGGAACCTCCCCCACCACGCCCCTGCTTCTCGGAAGCGGCCGAGGAGGAAGTTTCGGCCATGTTTCAGTCACTGGTGAATGAAATGAGGCATAAGTGATAAGCTCTCATCTTAGATCTTGTACTTTTTTTGTTCTAAGTTTAATTTATGAGCATTTTAAGCAGAAATTTTCTCTTTTTTTTTTCGCATCAGGCAATTAAGTGCAAGCAAGTTTGCTAACGTTTTGTGTTTTTTTCTCTTTTACTTTACTTGGAAATTTAGCGAGATTTTTGGCACTTTGTTTGAGTAGTTAGCCGTTTTATTGTTCTTGTTGTCAACGATGTTTTTTCAATGTTGGTAAGAACATAATATCTAAATTATTATACTCTTAAAGCACTCCTGGAATATTTTGTAAATGTTGCAACTAATTGTTAACGTCATATAATTTTTCCAAAGCATCTTTTTATTTTTATTATTATTATTTTTTGTTCTTGTGATGTCAGTTGTTGAGGAAGTTGGGGGTACAAAAATCCTGTTTACTTTCAGGAATCTATTCTTTAAAATTTTTACTTTTTATTATAAGGCATTTGGATAAAGCTTTTTTCACAGCAAAACATAAGATTTTGTAGTACTTTAGTATTGCTATTCATGTTTAAATTATCTCTTTGGCAGCTAGGTAGTTTGGCAATGTGTTTTTTGCTGAATAATTCTTTAGATTTATTCAGACACTCTCACAACTTGTGTTTTTTGTAATCGTTTTTCTGTTTTATGTAGCAGATGATGAGCGTGGTTTGGGCCAGGAAAGTTATAGATGCATTCAAAAACTTTAAACTATGTGATTCATCATGCAACTCTGAGGAGGTTATGATTTTTAAAAAAAAATTTGGTGGGCTTAAAACTTGCATCTATGGTTTTGCAGAAACCCATTTCCAACTAGGTCTTTGTGGAAGTGAGAAAATGCAGAGTTTTGCTGGTCCTTGATAAAGCCAAGGCTTGGCATTCTCGACACTTTCTTCATTCAGGTTGTTATTAATTTATCTTCCTTTTTACTCATACCTGTTTGTACATAAGTTTTTCTTTGTTGTTTTAGTACCTGTTAAATTTTTTTTGCTTCTGTCTCTTCTTAATAGTATGTGAATTCTGAACATTCATAACTGCTGCGTTGCGCGTCATGATCTTCAGGTTTTTAGCAAATTCGGTTTTAAATTCTTAGGAGTAAAATTTTGCCTTTGACTCTGCTTTGGTTTTATATCATCATTCATCATCATCATTGTCAACCATTATCAATCCACTGCTGGACGAAGGTCTCCCCAAGTTTCCTCCACAACGGTCTGTCTTGTGCCAGTCTCCTCCATGTCACTCCTGCATACTTTCGAATTTCATCCACCCATCTCCCATGTGGTCTTCTTCTGGGTCTTTTCCTGTCCCTTGGAATCCAATCTAAAATTTCGGCTGTCCATCGATGATCTGTCCTTCTGGCAGTATGTCCAGCCCATTGCCATTTCAGGGATTTAACTCTAATCATGATGTCTTCCACTCTTGTCATTTTTCGGATCCACGAGTTCCTCTTCTGATCTCTCCTGGTTACACCAAGTATGCACCTCTCCATGCCTCTTTGAGTTGTCTGCAGCCTTTGTATGTCTCTTTTAGTTAAGGTCCACGTCTCTGCACCATACGTAGGCACTGGAAGGATGCATTGATCAAACACTTTTCTTTTAAGACATAATGGCATATTGCTCTTGAAAATTATGCTGTTTCTTCCAAAAGCTCTCCAGGCAAGTTTTGTACGCCGATTAATTTCTTCATCAATGTGACCCTCACTTGATATCTGCTGTCCAAGATAAACGTATGTGTCTGTTATCTCCAGCTTTTCTCCATCAATCGATAAATCTTCATTTCTTTTAAAAGCATTGAACATCACTTTTGTCTTCTGAAAGTTCATTTTTAATCCCACTTCTTTACTCTTGTCAGCAAGTTCCTGGATCATACTCTGCAGCTCTGATGGGCTAGTTGCAAAAATGACTACGTCATCAGCAAAACGAAGGTGGGTTAGATAATCTCCATTAATCTTTATCCCCTTGTTTTCCCAGCTCAGCGACTGAAAAACACCCTCCAATGTGGCATTAAAGAGCTTCGGAGATATGGTGTCACCTTGTCTCACTCCCTTTCCAATTTTTATGTGTGTTGTATTTTCAAACAGCCTAATCTTTGCACTTGCATTTTCATAGATGTTATTAATAATATTAATGTATGCATCTTCAATACCGCAGGTTTTCAGAGCCATTGTAACTGCTGATGGTTTCACCGAATCAAAGGCTTTTTCATAATCGATAAAAGCCATGCACAATGGAAGTTCATATTCCCTCGCTCTTTCAATTAGTTCTCTCAGCACATGGATATGATCTATTGTGCTGTAGCCACTCCTGAATCCAGCTTGTTCTCTCGGTTGAGCCATGTCCAGTGTTACCTTCAAGCGGTGTGAAAGAACTTTAGTGAAGATTTTATAAACTACTGATAGGAGGCTGATAGGTCTGTAGTTTCCGAGATCCTCAATGTCACCTTTCTTATGTAGCAGGATCATTGTAGCGGTGTTCCAATCTTCAGGAATCTTTCCTTCATTAAGGCATCGAGTGAAAATTTGGGCGAGTACTGTTTCGATTTCTCCACTTGCTTCTTGTATGATGTCTACAGTAATTCCATCTTCTCCTGGAGCTTTTCCCCGCTTCATGTTCTTGATTGCATGTGCAACTTCTGCTGGAAGGACTGGAGGAACTCTGGTACTGGTATCTTTCATGATGTCTGGAGTGCATGTATCATCCCTTTCATATAATTTGGAGTAGAAATCTTTCACTCTTGTCAAAATTTCGCCTCTATTTCTTGTTACAGAACCATCTTCTTTTCTCAGTGCCATAATCTGTTTTCTTCCCTTACTGAGATGTCCCTTTGCTATCTTTAGGCTTTGGTTGTTTTCAATTGCTTTCCTCACTAGTTCACAGTTGAATTTTCTTACGTCTTCAGTGATACTTTTTCGTACTGTCTTGCATAGCTCTATATATTCCACTTTGGAAGTCACATCTTCTTTAGTTGTCCTCATCTCTCTTCTTTTTTGCATCAACATTTTCGTTTTTCCTCATAATTTATTTACATGCAACTTGTTCTTAGACCCAGCTAATTTTGTTGCTGTTTCCATAAGAGCTTTGGTTACTTTTCTGTTAACTTCAGAGATGTCCACTTCTTCCGATGTTAGGCCTTCTAAAGCAGAGAACCTGTTCTTCAGTTCCAACTTGAAGGTATTATGGTGTTTTTTAAGGTTGGTTATGTCAATAGATTTTGTTTGTCTTATGAGCTTGCCACGTTCAAGTTTAGTGTTGAGGTGCATCTTACATCTCACCAATCTATGGTCATATATATATCATCATCATCATCATTGTCAACCATTATCAATCCACTGCTGGACGAAGGTCTCCCCAAGTTTCCTCCACAACGGTCTGTCTTGTGCCAGTCTCCTCCATGTCACCCCTGCATACTTTCGAATTTCATCCACCCATCTCCCATGTGGTCTTCTTCTGGGTCTTTTTCTGTCCCTTGGAATCCAATCTAAAATTTCGGCTGTCCATCGATGATCTGTCCTTCTGGCAGTATGTCCAGCCCATTGCCATTTCAGGGATTTAACTCTGATCATGATGTCTTCCACTTTTGTCATTTCTCGGATCCACGAGTTCCTCTTCTTATCTCTCCTGGTTACACCAAGTATGCACCTCTCCATGCTTCTTTGAGTTGTCTGCAGCCTTTGTATGTCTCTTTTAGTTAAGGGCCACGTCTCTGCACCATACGTAAGCACTGGAAGGATGCATTGATCAAACACTTTTCTTTTAAGACATAATGGCATATTGCTCTTGAAAATTATGCTGTTTCTTCCAAAAGCTCTCCAGGCAAGTTTTGTACGCCGATTAATTTCTTCATCAATGTGACCCTCACTTGATATCTGCTGTCCAAGATAAACGTATGTGTCTGTTATCTCCAGCTTTTCTCCATCAATCGATAAATCTTCATTTCTTGTAAAAGCATTGAACATCACTTTTGTCTTCTGAAAGTTCATTTTTAATCCCACTTCTTTACTCTTGTCAGCAAGTTCCTGGATCATACTCTGCAGCTCTGATGGGGTAGTTGCAAAAATGACTACGTCATCAGCAAAACGAAGGTGGGTTAGATAATCTCCATTAATCTTTATCCCCTTGTTTTCCCAGCTCAGCGACTGAAAAACACCCTCCAATGTGGCATTAAAGAGCTTCGGAGATATGGTGTCACCTTGTCTCACTCCCTTTCCAATTTTTACGTGTGTTGTATTTTCAAACAGCCGAATCTTTGCACTTGCATTTTCATAGATGTTATTAATAATATTAATGTATGCATCTTCAATACCGCAGGTTTTCAGAGCCATTGTAACTGCTGATGGTTTCACCGAATCAAAGGCTTTTTCATAAGCAATAAAAGCCATGCACAATGGAAGTTCATATTCCCTCGCTCTTTCAATTAGTTCTCTCAGCACGTGGATATGATCTATTGTGCTGTAGCCACTCCTGAATCCAGCTTGTTCTCTCGGTTGAGCCATGTCCAGTGTTACCTTCAAGCGGTGTGAAAGAACTTTAGTGAAGATTTTATAAACTACTGATAGGAGGCTGATAGGTCTGTAGTTTCCGAGATCCTCAATGTCACCTTTTTTATGTAGCAAGATCATTGTAGCGTTGTTCCAATCCTCAGGAATTTTCCCTTCATTAAGGCATCGAGTGAAAATTTGGGCGAGTACTGTTTCGATTTCTCCACTTGCTTCTTGTATGATGTCTATAGTAATTCCATCTTCTCCTGGAGCTTTTCCCCGCTTCATGTTCTTGATTGCATGTGCAACTTCTGCTGGAAGGACTGGAGGAACTCTGGTACTGGTATCTTTCATGATGTCTGGAGTGCATGTATCATCCCTTTCATATAATTTGGAGTAGAAATCTTTCACTCTTGTCAAAATTTCGCCTCTATTTCTTGTTACAGAACCATCTTCTTTTCTCAGTGCCATAATCTGTTTTCTTCCCTTACTGAGATGTCCCTTTGCTATCTTTAGGCTTTGGTTGTTTTCAATTGCTTTCCTCACTAGTTCACAGTTGAATTTTCTTACGTCTTCAGTGATACTTTTTCTTACTGTCTTATATAGCTCTATATATTCCACTTTGGAAGTCACATCTTCTTTAGTTGTCCTCATCTCTCTTCTTTTTTGCATCAACATTTTGGTTTTTCCTGATAATTTATTTACATGCAACTTGTTCTTAGACCCAGCTAATTTTGTTGCTGTTTCCATAAGAGCTTTGGTTACTTTTCTGTTAACTTCAGAGATGTCCACTTCTTCTGATGTTAGGCCTTCTAAAGCAGAGAACCTGTTCTTCAGTTCCAACTTGAAGGTATTATGGTGTTTTTTAAGGTTGGTTATGTCAATAGATTTTGTTTGTCTTATGAGCTTGCCACGTTCAAGTTTAGTGTTGAGGTGCATCTTACATCTCACCAATCTATGGTCACTACCTGTGTTGAACTTGTTTAGCACACTGCAGTCTTCTATGACAAATTTTTTGTTACACATAATAAAATCAATTTCACTTGTTGACCCATTTGGATGTCTCCAAGTCCATTTCCTGTGTGGCTTTTTCTTGAAGAAGGAGTTCAAGATGAAAAACCCTTCTGCCTCTGCAAACTCAACGAGAGTATTTCCACGCTGGTTTCTGTTGCCGTGACCGAATTTACCTACTGAAGTTTCATTCTGTTGCCGTTGCCCTATTTTTGCATTGAAATCTCCCATAATTATTTTCAAATGCTGCTTACCTTTATTATTTAGATGACAAATTTCCTCATAAAATTCTTCAATTTCTTCTTCAGGATGACTTGTGGTGGGTGCATAAGTTTGAATAATCTGAGCCTGGTATCTTTTCGAGAGTTGGATAACAAGTCGTGCAGCTCTGTCAGAGGAACTTTCAACTTCTACAACTTTATCCTTCAGTTTCTTGTTTATTATAAATCCAACACCACTAGTTCTGCCAGTATCTGTCCCACGATAGTAGAAGAGATGTCCACTTTTCAGTTCGATGAGATCTTCTCCTTTTCTCCTTACCTCACTTAGCCCCACGATGTCCCACTTGATCCTTTGTAGTTCCTCTTCCAATTCAAGAAGCCTTGAATCAGAAGATAGGGAGCATCCATTGTACGTAGCCAAGGTTAGCATCAGATGGCAGCCTAGTCCGGTCCTCCGGGGATTCTTAGCACCCTCTGCCTTCATGTCGCACTGGCCGCTGCCTTGGCCAGGTACATTCCAGCTGCCGGAGACTGAGGGCCAAGATTTAAGTTGTGGAATCATTTTGGAGGGGTTTGGCCATAACTCACCACGCTGGCCAAGCGGGTTGGTGAGTGTGGGATAGCATTTCCTCTAATCCCGATGGTATAGTTATACCGCTATTGGCGGTCGTCAGAGCCCCTTTAGTGGGAACAGGATGCACCACGAGAAGGCGGGGTTGACATTTGTCAAGGAGAGGCTGTGATGTTATGCATCACCTGACCTTACATCCCATATATATATATATATATATATTTTTTTTTTTTTTTTTAACATTTTGGTGATGTTGTAGGCCTTGCAGATGGTTTTTTTTTTTGTTTTTTTTATTGGAGGTTTAATGACCACCGTGAGCAACTTAATGGGCTATAAGCAGTCGCCCGTCCCTAATTTAGGGTCGCTGGTTCCAGGGAAGGGAGAGAGCCAGTGCCGTAAGAGAAACACAACATCCATGCCTGACCGGGATTCAAACCCGGACCCCTTATGGACGAATGATCAGAGGCCAGCGCCTTAGACCACTGCGCCACCGGGGCGGCCCTTGCAGATGGTCTTTCGTTTTTTCCTGCATCATATGACTGAGACGTATGAATCCTACAATAGAAAGCACACATTCTTCCTCATCACTTGGCTGTGACGTAATGTGAATATCATCCAGTGCTGCGGGTTGTTCTGATTGTTTCTAACACTGCCTCTATCACCACAATGAGCGCCGATTGAGTAATGAGTTTCCTGAAAAGAATTAAAGTATCGTCGTGCTACTATCACTGAAGAAGCCCTCAATGACTACTGTAAACATTATACAGAAAGAACAGTTGCCAATAAAATAAATTGGATTCTACAATCGAAATATTTGTTGAACAGAAAGCAAAATGAGGATTTACAACCATTTAAGTAAATGTCAAAATGTGCAACTTGCATTTTCGACAATTTTCATTTGATATTAATACAGACATTTGACATGGACTAGGAAACATCAAACAGAAGTCATCGCTCTTTCCATGTTTATAAGTGAGTCACGAACCCAGGGTCTTCCAGTTACGTGCCGGATATGCTTCCACTGCACCACAGAAGCCTCTAATTCCTCCAGACTCAAATACACTAACTGCCAAGCCAATTGGCAGATTGCTTCTTGGAGCCCGCACAATGCTGGGTATTCACCAAAGATGGTAAGCAGCAAGAAGCAATCAGTAACCACCAAGAAGCAATCTGCCAATTGGCTCAGTTAGTGTATGTGAGTTTCGAGGAATTCGAAACCGCTGTGGTGCAGTGGAAGCATATTCGGCGCATAACTGGAAGACCCTGGGTTCGATTCCCGGTGGCGGCCAATAAGAATTTTTCTGTGACTCACTTAAGGTGGACATCAAGTAATTTTGCTTCCTATACTTCCAATGGAAAAACTTCTGTACACATTTTCTTCACAATTATTGCGTTCCCAAGGATAAAAATTTGAACATTGATTAATAACTTCATATTATAACTTGGAATACTTAATATTTCCTAAAACATAACCATAATTATATTAAAAATCAATAACTTTTCCTTTGGTGGTGTTGAAACCAGAAAAAGATGGTGCGACCTGTACTATGATGATGGCAGTAGACAAACAAATGTTGGATTGCATAATTATGTTTATGTTTTAGAAAATATTAAGTATTCCAAGTTATAAAATAAAGCTATTTTAATCGATGTTCAAATTTTCATCCTTGGGAACGCAATGATTGTGAAGAAAATGTGTACAGAAGTTTTTCCATTGGCAGTATAGGAAGCAAAATTACTTGACGTCCACCTTAAACGTGGAAAGAGCGATGAATTCCATTTGATATTAATTTGTAATGATTTTGATTGTAATGTACCTATACAAATACAAGTAATGATAATATGAAAATGTTGGTTATGAATATACTACACTATATATAGCATACTTTTTATATTCAAGCTCATCCGAGCAAATCAGAAGTTAATTGTACCTGCTTAGAATTTCAGAAAATAAAACATAACTCCACTACGAAGGAGGGGGAAATGTGTGTTCTCTCGTATAATTCAAAAAAAAAAATATTTTAAAAATTCAGTCCCTGAAATGGGCCCCTAGGGACGTTTGCCACCTGGGCCTTTGTCCTTAAATCTACCACTGATCCCAAATAACCCATTTTATGGAAGAATTGAACTGCAGACATACCCTGTACTTTAAATTTGTATAACCAAATAGGTTTCGGAGTTCATTCTTCCTTACTTTATAACTATAATTTCATTCATCATTCTAAAGGAATTTTCAGCCTGAAGACCATAAACGTATGTTAAAAGCTTTCACTATTTCAGATAAATGGTGCATCTCGGAGAGGATGAACATTTTTGAACACCATGAATCAATTCTTACAAGTTTCCATACTTCTTCACTTCCGTTCTCAGAATCTTTTCGCTCCCTTATCAATCTGAAATTCAAACATTTGTGGGAAAAAATAGCATTTAAAAACAATACAAGACAGTGGGAACATCAAAAAGTAATAAAAAAAAAAGAAAAAAAAAGAAAACAAATACAGAATAAATCCTTCTCCATTTAAGTTTTATTTTTGAAAAATTCCCCTCTAATTTCAAACTGAAATACAAATATTTGTGGAACAAATTATGTTAAACAACAACACAGGGCAGATGGGACATTACGAGAAACAGAATTTAAGATCACAGGAAAATTTTTGCTCCGTCAAGTTTCATTTTTGAAAATGGTTGCCTACATTTTCACGTTGAAATACAAACATTTGTGCAACAAATCATATTTAGCAATAATACTGGACACAGAGAACATCGTGAGAAAAAAAAATTTACCGTATATACTCGCATATAAGTCGACTCCGCGTATAAGTCAACCCCCCACTTTCAGAGGAAAAAATCGTAAGAAATCGGAAACTCGCGTATAAGTCGATCCCGGAATGAGAAAAAAATTTAAATGAATTTATTCAAAAACATTTGAAAACGAAAAAAATTATATATATAATACTAAATATAATTTGCATACCCAAAAACTTCATCGAAACCCTTCAAAATCCGATTCAGAGTCAGACTCGCCAAACAGTTCAAAAAAGTATTTTTCCGTCATCGGCGCGTCATCATAAACATCAGTATTCCCATCTATGCCTGTGTCATCAGAATCACTGTCATCATCACTCATAAAAATCTCATCATCCTCCGTGCCATCAAGTTTGTTACTAATGCAACATTTCTTGAATGATTTCACGACCATTTCCGCAGGTATCGCATCCCAAGCATCCTTGACCCATCGCGCAATCAAATTGATATCCGGCTTCTTTAGATTTCCGCCCTTGGTTTCAGTCGGCAAATCGGAACTTATCCAATCTGCCCAATACCTCCGCACATTGTCCTTGAAGGGCTTATTAAGGCAGACATCTAGTGGTTGAAGAACAGATGTCAACCCACCTGGGATGACAGCAAGAGTTGTTTTTGAATTTTCTGCAGTTTTTTTCACTTCTGCACAACGGTGTGCAACAAACATATCCCACACCAAAAGAGAAGGTTTCCTCAAAAGTGCACCTGGCCTTTTGTTCCACACATTCTTTAACCAGTCAATTGTTCCGGATTCGTTCATCCATCCTTTTTCATGGGCACGAACGAGCACACCAGACGGAAAGACAACGCTTTTCGGCAGAGTTTTGCGTTTGAAAATAATTACTGGAGGTAGCTTACTGCCGTCGGCCAAACAGGAAAGAACAACCGTGAAACTGGATTTTTGTGGCCAGTCGTTTTGATCAAGATATTTTTTTCGCCCTTTTGGTTCACTGTCTTATTTCCAGGAAGGTCGAAACACACGGCGGTTTCATCCATGTTCCCTAATTGGGAAAGTTCAAAAGCAGTCTCTTTTCTCTTTTGAATTACGTACTTTTGAAATTCCATTATCTTTGCTTCGAGGTCACGAGGTAACTTTTGTGCAATTTTGGTGCGCTGGCGTAGACACAACCCATAGCGGTTCATGAACCTTGTGCACCAACTTGGTGAGGCACGAAAAGTGTTATTTGTGGCTGCAAACTTTTCATCTTTTGTGAGCTTCATTGCTCGCAAACGTATACCAGTTCGCGTTACAATGTAACCATTTTGTCTGCAGCCCACAATCCAATCATTCAAGACACTTTCCAGCTCTGGGAAAGATGTTGTTCCACGGCGCAGCGCCTTTTGTGATTTTGGGATTTTCACCAAGTCCGTTTTGTTTTTTTTACGCCAATCTCGCATCAGTTTTTCGTTAATGCCAAATTGACGTGAAGCAGCACAGTAGTTACTATTTTCTGCAAAAGAAACCACTTTCAACTTGAATCCTGCATTATAGGACATCCGTTTCTTTACACAATCCGTGTCACCCATAATAGGAGAAGTGAGACACTTGTGATTAAGAACAAGAAAAACATGTGCGATTAAGAACGAGCAACACCTAACACTGGCTGTCGCATGGCTCCGTTACGTCGAAGGTCAGCGCAATCAACTGGTAGTCGGAAGGGCGGAGCTTTCTATGCGTGGCTGTGACTGCGCTGTGGATACGCAAAGCCAGGAGAGAGGAGACTTTTCAAAGCGCGGAGAAATTCGGAGGGTTGCGATTTCGTAATTCTATCACATCAGTGTTTTTTCTTTCTTTCTTTCTTTCTTTCGGAGGGTTGCGATTTCATAATTAATACCACATCGGCATTTTTATTTCTTTTGGGATGGATTGCCTTTTGCCTCACGGGAAGAACTTTTGGACTTACGATTTTTTTAGACCCCGCGTATAAGTCGACCCCATTACTTTGAAGCTCTCATTTTGTCCCAAATTTCCCGACTTATACGCGAGTATGTAAGGTCAGGTGATGCGTAACATCACAGCCTCTCCTTGACAAATGTCAACCCCGCCTTCTCGTGGTGCATCCTGTTCCCACTAAAGGGGCTCTGACGACCGCCAATAGCGGTATAACTATACCATCGGGATCAGAGGAAATGCTATCCCACACTCACCAACCCGCTTGGCCAGCGTGGTGAGTTATGGCCAAACACCTCCAAAATGACTCTACAACTTAAATCTTGGCCCTCAGTCTCCGGCAGCTGGAATGTACCTGGCCAAGGCAGCGGCCAGTGCGACATGAAGGCAGAGGGTGCTAAGAATCCCCGGAGGACCGGACTAGGCTGCCATTTGATGCTGACCTTGGCTACCTATAACGGACGCTCCCTATCTTCTGATTCAAGGCTTCTTGAATTGGAAGAGGAACTACAAAGGATCAAGTGGGACATCATCGGGCTAAGTGAGGTAAGGAGAAAAGGAGAAGATCTCGTTGAACTGAAAAGTGGACATCTCTTCTATTATCGTGGGACAGATACTGGCAGAACTAGTGGTGTTGGATTTATAATAAACAAGAAATTGAAGGATAAAGTGGTAGAAGTTGAAAGTTCCTCTGACAGAGCTGCACGACTCGTTATCCAACTCTCAAGAAGATACCAGGCTCAGATTATTCAAACTTATGCACCCACCACAAGTCATCCTGAAGAAGAAATTGAAGAATTTTATGAGGAAATTCGTCATCTAAATAATAAAGGTAAGCAGCACTTGAAGATAATTATGGGAGATTTCAATGCAAAAATAGGGCAACGGCAACAGAATGAAACTTCAGTAGGTAAATTCGGTCACGGCAACAGAAACCAGCGTGGAAATACTCTCGTTGAGTTTGCAGAGGCAGAAGGATTTTTCATCTTGAACTCCTTTTTCAAGAAAAAGCCACACAGGAAATGGACATGGAGACATCCAATTGGAACGACAAGTGAAATTGATTTTATTATGTGTAACAAAAAATTCGTCATCGAAGACTGCAGTGTGCTGAACAAGTTCAACACAGGTAGTGACCATAGATTGGTGAGATGTAAGATGCACCTCAACACTAAACTGGAACGTGGCAAGCTCATAAGACAAACAAAATCTATTGACATAACCAACCTTAAAAAACACCATAATACTTTCAAGTTGGAACTGAAGAACAGATTCTCTGCTTTAGAAGGCCTAACATCGGAAGAAGTGGATATTTCGGAAGTTAACAGAAAAGTAACCAAAGCTCTAATGGAAACAGCAACAAAATTAGCTGGGTCTAAGAACAAGTTGCATGTGAACAAATTATCAGGAAAAACCAAAATGTTGATGCAAAAAGAAGAGAGATGAGGACAACTAAAGAAGATGTGACTTCCAAAGTGGAATATATAGAGCTATGCAAGACAACACGAAAAAGTATCACTGAAGACGTAAGGAAATTCAACTGTGAGCTAGTGAGGAAAGCAATTGAAAACAACCAAAGCCTTAAGATAGCAAAGGGACATCTCAGTAAGGGAAGAAAACAGATTATGGCTCTGAGAAAAGAAGATGGTTCTATAACAAGAAATAGAGGCGAAATTTTGACAAGAGTGAAAGATTTCTACTCCAAATTATATGAAAGGGATGATACATGTACTCCAGACATCATGAAAGGTACCAGAGTTCTTCCAGTCCTCCCAGCAGAAGTTGCTCATGCAATCAAGAACATGAAGCGGGGGAAAGCTCCAGGAGAAGATGGAATTACTATAGACATCATACAAGAAGCAAGTGGAGAAATCGAAACAGTACTCGCCCAAATTTTCACTCGATGCCTTAATGAAGGGAAGATTCCTGAGGATTGGAACAATGCTACAATGATCCTGCTACATAAAAAAGGTGACATTGAGGATCTCAGGAACTACAGACCTATCAGCCTCCTATCAGTGGTTTATAAAATCTTCACTAAAGTTCTTTCACACCGCTTGAAGGTAACACTGGACATGGCTCAACCGAGAGAACAAGCTGGATTCAGGAGTGGCTACAGCACAATAGATCATATCCACGTACTGAGAGAACTAATTGAAAGAGCGAGGGAATATGAACTTCCATTGTGCATGGCTTTTATCGATTATGAAAAAGCCTTTGATTCGGTGAAACCATCAGCAGTTACCACGGCTCTGAAATCCTGCGGTATTGAAGATGCATACATTAATATTATTAATAACATCTATGAAAATGCAAGTGCAAAGATTCGGCTGTTTGAAAATACAACACACATAAAAATTGGAAAGGGAGTGAGACAAGGTGACACCATATCTCCGAAGCTCTTTAATGCCACATTGGAAAATGTCTTTCAATCACTGAACTGGGAAAACAAAGGGATAAAGATTAATGGAGATTATCTAACCCACCTTCGTTTTGCTGATGACGTAGTCATTTTTGCAACTACCCCATCAGAGCTGCAGAGTATGATCCAGGAACTTGCTGACAAGAGTAAAGAAGTGGGATTAAAAATGAACTTTCAGAAGACAAAAGTGATGTTCAATGCTTTTACAAGAAATGAAGATTTATCGATTGATGGAGAAAAACTGGAGATAACAGATACGTATGTTTATCTTGGACAGCAGATATCAAGTGAGGGTCACATTGATGAAGAAATTAATCGGCGTACAAAACTTGCCTGGAGAGCTTTTGGAAGAAACAGCATAATTTTCAAGAGCAATATGCCATTATGTCTTAAAAGAAAAGTGTTTGATCAATGCATCCTTCCAGTGCTTACGTATGGTGCAGAGACGTGGACCTTAACTAAAAGAGACATACAAAGGCTGCAGACAACTCAAAGCAGCATGGAGAGGTGCATGATTGGTATAACCAGGAGAGATAAGAAGAGAAACTCGTGGATCCGAAAAATGACGAGAGTGGAAGACATCATGATCAGGGTTAAATCCCTGAAATGGCAATGGGCTGGACATACTGCCAGAAGGACAGACCATAGATGGACAGCCGAAATTTTAGATTGGATTCCAAGGGACAGGAAAAGACCCAGAAAAAGACCACATGGGAGATGGGTGGATGAAATTCGTAAATATGCGGGAGTGACATGGAGGAGACTGGCACAAGACAGACCGTTGTGGAGAAAACTTGGGGAGACCTTCGTCCAGCAGTGGATTGATAATGGTTGACAATGATGATGATGATGATGATATACGGTAATTACTGGAGAAATCTTCACTCCGTCTAACTTTCGCTTCCAGATATTTTAAAACATGGAATTCCATCCCTGGACAGAAAACAACTCCCTACAATTAACACCTCAAAATTTCTCTTCAGTTTTGCATCGATTTCAAAAATTACACAAATGACAACGAAAAGCGCAGAAACTCTGTGAAAGAATTTCATGCCTGCAAATATGATTAAAACTTTTCTCTAGTTTCGATGTCTGAATCCCTTTGATAAGAAACATGTCTCAGTCTCTGTTTCTGGTTTCAATACTCTACATTGCCCCCTTTGGAATGGCCACATTTCTTGTAACTATATATACACTGCTGGACAATTGCTAAGGACGGATGACAATAGCAACGATAGCAACCATAACATGGAAGGCAGGAAAATGTGGAAATTAGCATAAGTGCGGGATACAGTTAGACGTGTTGTGCGTATGCAAATTTTGGATTGCCGAACTTGTTCGTGACGTCATAGCGCTGATAAGAGATATAAAGGACTTGACGCGTATTGACCGTTGTTGTTCAAACGCAAAGTTGAAAGGGAAAGAATCAATTGACGAACTTGCAAGTTTCAGTATGTCTTCCCGACATCACCTAGATGATTTTACGCGTGGCCGTATTATTGGCAAGATTGAAGAAGGGCGAAAAATAACAGATGATGCCAGGGAGTTCGACGTCAGCCACAGTGTTGTTTCAAGGCTTTGGAAATCATTTCAAACAAATGGAGAGTGTAGCAAACGTCACGGGGAGGTCGTGTTCGCAGTACGACACCTGCAGAAGATCGGTACATAGTGCTATCAACAAAAAGACACCGGCGCAGCACAGCTAGTGAGGTAGCAAATCAGTTTATGGCTGCTACTGGCAAGCGGATCTCCCGAAAAACTGTCGCCAGACGTTTGCATGAAGGAGGACTATACGCCCGCCGTCCTGTTGTGTGCATCCCATTGTCCAGACGTCACCGTACCGCCCGTTTGCAATGGTGCCATCAACATCGCAATTGGACTGATAACGACTGGTCTGCTCTCCTCTTCTCAGATGAGAGTAGATACAGTCTATCGTCTGACTGTCGACGACAACTGATCTGGCGTGATAATGATACTGCATATTGTCCAGCAAACATACAGGAAAGGGACCGATATCCGACATGTAGTGTCATGGTATGGGCTGGCATCATGATCAATGGCCGTACGTCCCTCTATTTGCTTCCAACTGGGACTATGACTGGCCAACGATACATTAATGATGTTCTGCTACCTCATGTTCGCATGTTCCGTGGTGCTGTCGGTGAAAGATTCATTTTCATGGACGACAACGCAACATGTAATCGAATAGTCGCTGTCCAGGAGTGTCTTGAGAGCGAGGATATTCAACGCCTCGTATGGCCAGCACGTTCTCCAGATCTGAATCCCATTGAAAATGTGTGGGATGCTTTGGGGAGGAGTCTTGCTGGTCGCCAATGCCCTCCAATAAACAAGGACACCCTCATCCGTGCACTGACAGAGGAATGGGATAAATTACCCAACAGCTGCTTGATAATGTTGTGCAAAGCATGACACGACGTGTGGAATCTTGCATCGCCCTCCATGGTGGCCATATCCCGTATTGACATCTTACGCCGGAACGCCTGCGAACGGTAATTGCATTTTTTTCACGTTTACGTAATCTGCACAAAATGGCCTGTTTGTCCCTTGAACACGTTCCAAAGCCTTCTGGACTTCAGGACACAATAAATTGTCTTTCTTGTAATGTCCTGGCATTCTGACATTATTTTATTTCACTTGGCATCTAACAACACTTACTTTTTTATGCGTTGTATAGCCGTTTATGATCCGTCCTTAGCAATTGTCCAGCAGTGTACAATAATTTCCCTCTGAACAATATTTTATATTAGGGAAATGGACAAATGAAATTCGAAACTATACTACTGTGGTATGAAAAATTTCAATGTGGATTAGACTGATTTCATTTGCATATTTTGGACTATTATCACATGGGTGCCACTAAAGTGTGTACGCCAAGACTGAAAATTGAGACACAGTGTAAGGAGTTGGGCGATATCGATCAATGTGACAAGGAAAAAATAAAGAATATATATATAATTAACTACCTCCCTCAACTTTATAGGTTGATAAAAAAAAACAATACTGCCATTTTGGTGACCAGTACAGCTCTTTTCACGGCAGAGTTATATCGTGTTTTTAACTTAAATTTCAATTAATGCTTCCCCAGTTTTTTAATCACTGTTTACTACATCAAGATATAAAAGGCGCGAGCATCTTTCCTTTTCTTTAACCAGAAATTAAAGTTTAAAATCGGAACTTCAACTGTCCGTCGCCGTATATTGTGCTACACAATCGTTTTCTCTGCACAGTGAGTAGGTAGTGGCATTTTTTAACTTTAATTTCGTTAAGAAAATGGCAAAATGTCTGTTTAGTGATTTGATATAGCAAGAGATAACTAAAGAATGGCAAAACATGCATTTTAAGTAAAATTAATTCCAAAAATTGGTACTGCGGTAGCTCACTCTGCTGTGAAAACGATTTCACGGGTCATGGTGATGACACCGATTATTTCACGGATATATCAAGAACCGAGTTTGAAATTAATTTCGCTTAAAAAATTGGAAGAGTGTAAAAATGCGAGTCCCATGCTGATTTATTTTAAAGCAGAGACTACGAAGTAGAAAAGCAAAAATTCTTTAAAAAATGCGAAGTCGCTATTTTGCACGGTTACGAAAAAATAATAAATGAACATCATTGGAGACAATAAAAAATAAGGAATACATTCAGGAAGAGAAATAATAATAATAATAAAAAACTCCTTCGGAAAGATTCAAAACACAGAAAATCACGGAACATTCTCATGTCCCTTAGAATGGGCATTTACGCCGAACTTCCAGAAATGTGATGAATCCCGAAAAACGCACTTTCCGACCAGAAGAGAATAGCCAAAATCCAGAAAATTTGGCAGGTATGCAATGCGTGTCGAACTTTTTAGAACATTTTGATCACTTTTAAAACATTTGGTGCAACTCCACAATTTCATTGATTACAGAAATACACATAACTTTCAGAGGAAAAAAGAAAACAGAATTTAAAAATATTCTCACAATCATAACAGGTTTCCAAAATCTTCAAAAAACGGAAAGCCATCCCCAGGACGGAAGAATGGCAGCCATGTATTATCATATAGTAAAACCTAGAAAATCTGACATTGACTGTATCACATCAATGCTGAACTTCAAGAAATTACCAATTTCCAAACTTCTTAAATTATAACTTGAATTCTCATGTTAAATGAATGCAGTTCTAAAACTTGGAATTCTTGAGAAAGGAAATGAAATCAGCATTTTTATCACACTACAAACGATTAGAAAACGGGAAAAACAAATGGCATGTCTGTGCTTTCAAAATCATCATACAATAACACTTGGTTCAAAGAATTCCCAAAAAAAATTAATTTGAACTGGCATGGCTAAAAAAAAAAAAAAGAAAAGAAACGAATAAATTAGATTTTCCTTTAAAAATATCACAATTTAAAATCTCTAAACATAAAATAAATACTGTGCATCTGCATTTTAAGATAATCATACAATGGAATTTGCTTCATCAAGTTTGCTCTCTGTTTTATCAGTTTCTTTTGTAGAGTTCATTTTTTGCCCTAACAAAATATCTTTTTGCTCTAGCCCCGAAATGAAACTTTCAGTAAGACCAGTAGTACATTGTTCTATCAAAACTTTTTTCTCATCCCCTTCATCATCACTATTGCTATATTCTGATTCACTACTGATATTCAAACCCATGGCCACTATTCCTTGATTCAACAGTTTTTGAACAGTTGGCCCATTCACTCATTTTTACAAATAGGATTTCTCCAAACTTTCAGAAATCTAGCTTCTTGCATACTGCTGTAAGTCTTTAAAACTCTTCAATTTTTATAGGATCATGAAAACTTTCAAAATCTTTATCATTGTCATTAATGTAACATGGCCACAGTTTACATCATGCTTGAATGACTCAATGTAGATGGCAAAACATCTGCTCAAGCATGAGCGATAGACCAAATGGTGTAATTTAATGTAAACTACTTGCAGTTCTCTTCTATCCCCATGCCGCCACTACTGCAGTTGAAAATATGGCTCGGCAGAAAGGCAGATCAGTAGAAACATTTCATTGAACAGATGATGTCTCGATCCATTTTTGAATTAGTGCTACTTCAGGATAGGCTATTCTCCAATCTAATGGATTTGCAATGAGCCCCAGCCTCTGGCATAGAATGATTCTTAAACCATTCAACCATTGTTTCCAAAGTCATTCATGTTTTATTGTTGGCTTGGTAATTTACTGAGAAGAACTTTATGCCTGGTCTCTTATGTTTTCAATAACAAGAATTTCACACTAATGTGCTCCTGCAGCATTAGAACACACCATCACTATTTATCACCCATTTACTTTCTTGACACTGAAAGCTGAAACTACTGTTGTACATAATCTTGTGACACAGCAGGCATGTCACAAGATCACTGACAATTTACTTGGACTATACGGATGTCAAACCTGATAAATTGGGAAATCAATGAACTCCATACGGCTGGATGAGACCAACAGTAATTTTTGTCCAATAATAGATCAAGGAGAGTTTTTGACACTTAATGTGAAAAAACATCATTTCATGGTACTATCACACTAGTTTTACTCCCTTAAAGTATTCAGTGAAAGACAGTTGACATAGCCCTACATTGCAAGTTGTGGCACAATTGCTACTTTGCCCCTTTGATTTTTTTTTCAGATATAAAATTTTTAAGAAATAAAATGAAAAATTTTTTTACGTTTATTGGTGTAAATATGACACGGTTTTAAGTCAGATGATATTCGAAAACTTTCGTCATCCTGGAGCGGAAATCAAACGCATGTCTCCAGCTATCAAGGAGATGCGGGTACGATTCCCGATCCAGGACAACGAAATTTTCACAAAATGTTTTACTTTATTTACTTAAAAGCAACTCATACTATATACAATTCATAGTAACTTATGCTGATTATAAATTAATGTTAGTAGGTGTTGTATCACGTTGTCAGTAGTTATTACTAAAACCTGTTTCTGAAGAATTTGTTCTTCAGAAACAATTTTTCAAACTCTATTGCCTTGTTATAAATTTGGTGATCCATCTCAGGCCTAATGTACTCTTCTTCTTGTTGCTTTTGTTCTCATCTAGATTCAGAATGCATCAGCGGTGTAAAAAATTTGATATGTAATACATTCATTATCCAGCGAATTTGTGAAGACTAGCGATGTACATTGGTATCCCATGCCCAATGTGAAAATTTGGATCAATGGCATCGATCACCATTTGTTCTTGCTGTTCAGGCTAAATTTGTGCAGTTGATGTGGAAGGTTGTGACCCTAGAGTCGAACTTGAGTGAAACGAATCCTGGCAAGCAGACTTTTGGACGCTCCCTACATTCCCGTGACCTTTCGGTTGATGACTTAGCAGGCCTTTTCAGATTTCTCTTGTTCTCCTTTAGCTGTTTCTTCAACTTTCATCGGTTCTTATAGTAATTTTCCCTGGATTTTCGCAGCATTTATAAGTTTTTGTCACCAAATTTTTTTATCTAAAAATAAATAAATAAATCCACTTCATTTTGGTTTATCACATACGTCTGTTAGCTCTGGCTGTCAGCTAAGGAATGCAGGGCTGAGGTCATTGCTATCATCATCTATTCACTAGTTACCAAGCTTAAAACAGCATGCGGCGAAACTAAATCACATGCAATTTAGCTTGTTTCTCACGCTACTGTATCGAAGGGTAATGGGGTGCAGGATTGAAACTTGTTTTGTTATAAATGGGACTCTATAAACTATCTAATGATGTACTGTTTATTACTTTATGATTATTAGTTTCGAAGATATAAGAGTTCAAAGTATGACATGTTTTCGTTGGATCCATGCTCCCAATGTTAACCCCCCCCCCCCCCGCCACACACACACACACATAAACACATGGAGAAAGACGAAGTTCTATGTCAAAAAACTGCACAGAGAAACTGTATTTTTAATTGGGGAATTTTTCTAGGAAAACTCCTTTACACTCACTCCACAATATTCTTGCTGATGACTATGCATACCTGCCTGGAAGCTCTTTCAAGGCTCTCTCATACAGGATGTTGATTGCAGATTTGGGAGCATCCTTCTTGTGCTCTATGTATCTCAGCCAATGCTTAACAGAATAAGGATTCCGAAGAATTTCTTCCTCATATGGTATATCATCTTCGTGCTAAAAATTCCAAAGAAAACACAATTACTCACAAGTTAGTGTTAATTATTCACAAAGAAAACATTATATAGTGTAATATTTCTGAAAATGACACACAGGCACATTTATAGGCAAAAGCATGCATAACATGATTGCTTCTTACAAAAACCAGTTCTAAAACAATCAGAACACAAAAACTCAAAGCATATATTTTGCCAACAGAAATAATATATTGTTTCTTAAACAATTAATTTTGTCTCGGAAAAAAACAGCATAGTTCCCAATAAAGATTCAAATTAGCGGTCGCCACTCATCACATGGCAACTGGATAAAACAAAGTGGCTACTAGAAAAAGTTACTTTGGTCGCCTCGCTCGGAAATTTGCATGCCCGCATGGACTGGTGAAAAGCCTAATTATTTTTTTCATCACTAAAGAATTTATTTGCATTTTTTTTAAATATCCCTGTTAATTAGCAAATACATTTTTAAATCATCCAACTCACGCATCATGAAAAACAGTCCTTTTGTCAATAAATAAGTGGCCTATGATCTATTTATAGATTCACTCTTCAAGAAAGGGGGTGGCTATTTTTGTTTTCCAACTTAAGTTGGGGCACAAAGTAACTATATCGAGAATGGACACCTGGGGCTTTATAATGAACTGTGACATCTTCAGCAGCTTGTTTTTTAAAGTTTAGTTTTGGATCATTCCATGTCAAAATCAACAAGGCTCACAACCTGACCCCTTTTGATTTCCTTGAAATTTGGTGTGATTGTTAAGCATGTAGACTTATGGATAAATTCCAAATTTTAGCTCTGTCCACTCATGAGGTTTCAAATTACATGACCTAGTACATTAGAAAATTGTGACCTCCAGGCAATCTTTGAGTGGTGTTATATATCGTTACCCAACTAGGCTATAAGATTGAAATTTGTGTCTTTTTATAGCATTTTATATGAGCTTTTAAAATCATGTGCTGAAAACATGAAAAATGTAGGTTGACCTTTTCAAGGTCACAGAAATAACATTTGGCCTTGAATATTTAAAAAAATTACTTTTAAAATTTTGAAAAACAAATTGCATGGTATCCTTAGAGTTTTCTTTACTAGTGTGCCGACTTTCGAGTTCGGAATACAATGGGAACATTATTTCTAAAATATTAAAATGAAATACACCCTTACCAAAACATAATGAAAGATGAAAGTGTTTTAGGGTTAAATAACCAATTTAAATTAGGATGATTCATCAGTCAGGTCTCTCCATGATATGCTAAGTAGTATGTCAAGATCGCTGTAAATGGAGAAGTTTGATACGGCAACAGTAAGTAAAAATTATTTGGTAGTTTGCATTTCTTTGCGTCAGAGCTAACTGCTGAATCTCAGAGAACAGCTTAGTGATATAGTAGTGATAGTAAGCCTTTATTAACTACACATTTTTAAACTAAAAATTATAAAAAAATAATAATATAGCAATGCCTTTAGTCTTAAAACAAAAAAAAACAAAAAATACAGATAATAAGTGACAACACAGTTCTTAAAACATGTCCACTTCTTTTCAACAAACCTCTAACAACATTTCAACTCGTTCAGCCGTTCCCTGATTAAACTAGAGTAATACTGATGCTCTTCGTGGATGACGATGATGGGCAAAACACGTAACAATATTAACAAATAAAGGTAACTTGATCACACTAATTACGTTAAATGAAAAACTTTTACAAGAAAGTTCGTAAGTTGGGAGCTTTCGACCTTATCTTAGGTCTTCATCACGCCAATGGAGGACTAAGATTGTTGCCAGATTCTACATTTGAATTTTTCTATTTTTGTTGCCAAAACTTAGAATGGATCTCCAGATCATCGGAATGTATAGAGGAGATTTGGAATTGCAAGTCATTGAGTTGAAAAAAATTTCCAGGCTTTCACGGTAACAGAGGGCAAAACGATTGTCAAAAGAAGCAATTCGTTTTACTTCGTTCCAGCGGGAACTGCAAATGTGTCTTCCATTGTCAAAATAGACAAGGCTATATTAGGATTGGCTTTCAAAACATCTTTTTATGAAAAAACCATTAGAAAGTACCCCGTACTCACCAAAAAATTATGGTAACCTCCAATGACAACACACTTCCAACACGTCATTCATTGTGATGTAACTGGGCTTCCAAGGTTAACAGACTTCTTGCTTCTTTAACAGACTTCTTCCATCTTTTTTATGTTCTAAAATTCTATGGTTAATACTCCTGTATGTGCTTCCAATGTATAAGTTATCCCCTGTTGAAGAAGAGATAGGAATGCAGTAAACTCCTGGGAGGTCCAGGTTTTCAACTTTGTCTCTATCCCTTTGTAGAAGTTTCAAGATGTTTGGTGTGGATTTAATGGCAAAATGGTAACCAAAACTTCTAAAAAGAATCTGTAACTTATAAGCATAGGAAGGATGATAAGGAACAGAACCAGAGAATTTCAGGTTTTCTTTCTTTTGAGGAAGAAGGCATTCAATTTTCGAATTGTTTTCATATTTCTTTATGGAGTTGACTGTAAGAGCAGGGAATCCATGAGAGAGGGCTATTGTAAAAGTTTTTCATTTAACGTAACTAGCATGATCAAGTTACCTTTATTTGTCCTTCATGGAGCCTTTCAACTTTCATTCTTTTCATCACAGGCCTCTTCCAACTCTTCTTTCTCCAGCCAACATTCATTTTCACTCGTGACACTAACAAGTAATGATTAGAGCCAACATTCACACCTCTCATCACAGGAATGTCAACAACTCAACAACTAAGTGTTTCAGATGTTGATCGTAAACAAAATCTATTACACTCTTTCGTCATAGAGTACGATTTTCCCAAGTGTATGTGTGCATATACTTATGGTTGAAAAGTGTGTTGGATACCCACAATCCATGTACAATGCAAAGTTCAACTAATCTTTCACCATTATCATTCACACCAGGATCATTAAATTTACCCAGAACATTGTCAGAAATTGCATTCTACACACCTACTCTAGCATTGAAATCCCCTGCTATTATAACTTTCTCTTTAGCACCAAACTGGCTCAAAACAGCTTTTAGCTCATTCCCAAAATGTTCCTTCATATCAACAGGTTTTGAATCACAAGGAGCATACACTACAACAATTACTATTCTCTGAAGTTTAACTTTCAGATGTATCCAAAGAATTATCTCACTTATGCAGCTGGAATGAATCAAGTTGTTCATCTTTTCACTTAAAATCACACCTACACTAGCCTGTCCTCTCACATTATCTAACACTCCAGACCACACGCTCACTGTTCCATTCATTTCTTCTATCCCAATTTCTTTCTTTTTAGTTTCAGTTACACACAGCACATCCAATCTATACTTATTCATTTCTTCAATCACCTCATTTATCTTTCTATTTATACCTCTAGTACAGTCAAACCCTTATTTAACGGACTGTGATTTAACAAATTCTGTGATTTTATGTACATTTTTTACGGTGCAGACGGAACCACATTGATGCTTGCGTTTCCCAATATAACGAACATGTTTCCTCAATTTAGCGAACATTTTTTTTAACCACTATACTATGTTAACCAGCATTTTTATGTTAAAAGTTAACTAGAAAAAGAATTTTATGCATGCAGTTAACTAGCATTTTAAAGAGCACCATCTGCGATACAGCTTGACGGAATCATAAATCAGTTCTCCTTTCCTCCGACTATCAAGCATAAGCTTCTCACAAGAGGAAGCAAATGACCAACAAGTTCCAAAGGAGCGCAACGCTTTCTTGCATGGATGAGAAGCAGGAAAAAGAAAGGCGATGTGGGGAAGGAAATCTAGAGTACCATGGGGATTCTTGGTTTTAGCTACAGACAGAACGATAGCTTTCTTTGAAGTCGGGGGACACACATTGCACGTACCCATTCCTGAACATTTGGAATTCTTTCCCAAATTACCCTTCTTTTTTTCTTCTTAGTGTTAAATCTACAGGTCAAATTAAACAACACAACTCTTTTACAGATAAAGTTTTGATGAACATAGATAGAACTAGAAAAGTTAGAAGAGAAATTTACTGATCACTGAAGTTCGCAAAAGTGCTTTTTGTGAGAGCATTAAAAAAAAACGAATCACTGCAGCAAAAAAAAAAAAAAAAAAGCAGAAAAGATTTTTAGTCCATGAAAAAATTTACATTTTGTCGCAGCTTGATGCAATCGAAGGATCACAGATTGCTGTAGCAAAGAAACTCAGAATTTTTTTTTTTTATTGAAGGTTAAACAACCACCGTGAGCAACTCAATGGGTTATAAGCAGTCGCCCATCCCTAATTTAGGGCCACTGGTTCCAGGGAAGGGAGACAGCCAGCACCATAAGACAAACACAACATTCATGCCTCACCGGGATTCGAACATGGACCCATCTCGGATGAATGACCATAAGCCATCGCCTAGACCATTGGTTCTCAAACTGTGGTACGCGTACCCCCAGGGGTACAGCGCACAACTTTTAGGGGTACTAGAGCAGCTCACACAGACTCTAATGAAATTTGTTAAAAAATTCTAAGTATAATCGTTTATTTATTAGAATATTTTTAAATAGTTCTTATTTATTTATTCACGTCTATGAATAAGTAAATAAAAGCACTAATTTCTATTGTTATACTGTATTTTGATATGCTACGATTTATAAAGAAAACAGAAACAAAAAAATATAATAGTTACTTCACAGGTTGAAAAACAGATGGCAGCACGTTGGCAACGTAGGTACTCTTTGCCAAATTTAGGGAGTTTTCAGGTGAAATTTGGAGACTTTTATGTAACTGTAACAGGATGGGATGTTTGGCATCACTGATGTCAGTAACACATATTGGAAATAAGAATCAAAAATATATAATAGTTACTTCACAGGTTGAAAAACAGATGGCAGCATGTTGGCAACGTAGGTACTCTGCCAAATTTAGGGAGTTTTCAGGTGAAATTTGGAGACTTTTATGTAACTGTAACAGGATGGGATGTTTGGCATCACTGATGTCAGTTACACATATTGAAAATAAGAGTCACGAGTTTACGCAGTAACATTTTTATTGAATCTTCACTGTTTTTGTTTCACAAACGATAGAGTAGTGGAATATTACAACTTAGTTAAATACACTATATTGACAAAAGTCACCGGACACCCCTTCAAAAGCACATGAACAGATCTGCTGCATTGTTAAGATGTGCGGTACAGCTGCAAACGGTATAAAACAAGCCTGCTGCTGACCGAGATCATATCGCACTGTGAGGTTGAGTGAAAATGTCGTGGCGGGAGAGAACTGGCTTTGAGAAAGGAAAGATTGTTGGGTGTTATATTAGTGGGTTGTCGATAAGAGAAACCGAGAGGCGTTTAAACACACCCAAGTCAACTGCTTTGGATGTACTGAATAAGTGGAAGACACATGGCGTTTCTGAAGAAGCAAAACATACCAGCAGACCAAAGAAAATCAGCGATAGAGGATGTCGAAGCCTCAGGAGAGTCATTAGAGTTAATCGACAGAGTACTGCACAAGACTTCAGTGTACAGGTGAGTAAAAATGCTGGAACTGGTATGTACACATATGCTGGTATGCAGGGGTGCAGAAAATTTTCAGGACCCAATATTTCCCCAGAACACAAATTTTTCTCTGTCTGAAATTTCCCCAAAAACTGTAGCGGACTTTCATACAAGTTTAAGCGAGTATTAGATCTATATGTTGATGATTAAGAACTGATCCTCAAAGCCTATTGCTTAAAAATTTGAAGAAAAAAAAAACAAACTAATATTTATTTTAGATTCAAAATGTCTGAAACATTTTTGGGTCTAGGTGAAAACAATGGTGGGGCAGAGAGGCTGAAAAATAAACAGCTAAAAAAATTCTGCAATTAACTATAATTTATTTCATTCTAGCATTTCAGGCGTATAATTGTGCCAGATAATTTTACTGAATGGAATTTAAATTAGACTTAAATCCTTCGAAAAATGCATGGGTCATTCGCTTTTAAAATGTGCGGAACCCCTAATAATTTTTCAGATCGGCGCCTACGACACATAAGCTGCCATTAGTTTCAGAAATTTTTTATTAGCATGACTAGTGGTTGTGCTGTACTTATTACTCGTGCCACACTGTCTACGCCTTGGCATTAGTAAAGTCGTTTGGGCTCGGTGAATCATATGCCAGCGGCAGTCTGCAGTACGTCACTGTGCTTCATAACCCAGGGCACGAAATTTCCGGTCGCCAGCTCGCCATTGGTGAGTGAAGAACTGTCACTAGCGAGTAAAACTTTTCTCATTGAATTACCACAATTTCATTAACAGCTGTGGCTATTATGATGATAAAAGTTTTTTTTTTTAAATATGCGGCACATATGTGGTGCTGCTGATATGCTAAATTTATTTTCTGTAATTAATTTTATTTTTTTTCACCTCTGAAATTTCCACACTGGTGAGTAAACCTTTTCAAAGCATTTTTTTTTTCTCTTCCATAAACTGCCGGGTTCTCGGTGCTGGTATTGCTCGTTTGAAGTCTGTAAAGATCACTCTGCAGGCTTGTTTATGTGCCACTACTGGGAACTGACTCACTCGAATGAACTTCGACCATTGGGGGGTGGGGGTGAATCCCATCAAGAGATGCAGGCAGGCCACAGGAAAGACAATCCCTCAAACAAAGAAAGAAAAGCAAAAAATAAACAAGCTTTCCTCAGATTTATGACACTCGCAATTGAGTTACTAGAACAAACTTTTAAGCAGTGTGCAAAAACACAAAACACCGGGTCTTCGGCACTGCATTTTTTTTTTCTTTACTTTTAATAGCAAAGACAACAGAGAAACTTTGTTTATGGGGAAAAAATAAAAAGATGCACTATTTTAATCGTATTTTTAGAAACTGGGAAGAGCAGTGTTTTTTCTTTGCGAAAACAATTTTTGTAAGTATTTTACTGTTAAAAAAAGTGTGAATCACTGTAGATACTAATTTTCTAAGAAAACTGCTCACTGTCAACGGTTGATCGGAGGATTTTCACCGTCATCGTTAAATTCATGAAATGTTTACCTAATAGAAAAAATATTTGGAAGACGCGAATGAATAATAAAAAATTATAGTAGGATAAAAATGTGAATTTAAACACAGTATTTCTATCCTGCGTAACCAAATGGTTTAACTTTAGGGATCGGCTCATAAAATGACTGTTTTCTACGCGTTCCCAGTTTAATAAGGCTACAGCTTATTACCAAGGAGGTTATATTACTGGAGGCACCACTGGCTCTGCCGCCATAGGTCACCAACGCTAATCTTTGACGTGACGTCATGGACAGACAAAAACCGAACTAAATTATACCGTTGATGAAACAGTAAGCTTGTGTATCATGGATAAAGATTATTGAATTACTCATTTTATCTGTTTATAGGCTTAGAAGCTTTTGTTCCATTGGTTTCAAAGCAGCTTCTTTTATGCGGCTGCGTAGTGCCTGCTCATGACGTCATTTGCAGCACGGACGATGACTTATGGCGGCCAATGCTGCGTGGATAGGAGTGGTGTCTCCAGTAATATAACCTCCTTGCTGTTAGCACGTGTGCGGCACACACGGCAATGTTTGCTCCCAAGGTGACTAAATTAACACCAGCAAAACCTTAAAATTTTATTATAAATACCATATATACTCGCGTAAAAGCTGAAAGTTTTTGGAAGAAATTCTTTTTTTTTTTTAAAGTGAAAGTGTCGGCTTATGTGCAGGTCCCGATTTTTTTGCCAATTTCTAGCTGTTGAACAAGGGGGCTCGGTTTATACGCGAGTATATACGGTATGTAAAATGCTGTTTTTTTTTCCTAGCAGCATTCTCCTTTCATGTGATGTCATGATCTTTGATCGGAGATCACAACCTTTGCAAAGCCTTCACGCACTGTGAGCTATCAAAGTTCTTTCTGAATTGGTGAAATCCTTAAAAAAAAATTGAAAGTGATGTATATTATTGGATTTTTCTTATGAAACCATGCTTGTATAATTGCGTAAACCAATGCTATCTGTCGTTTGGTGGACAAGGGTTCGAAATGCTAAAATACGTGCCAGGTTTTATGATTTACCCGTAAAATTTACGGAAATGCAACTTGCTTTACCGGCAGAGTGTTAATTTTACAGATTTGATTCTTCCAGATTTTTTTTTCTGATGATTTTGCACCCATCATTAAGACTTTATTTAACATTATCCATTTAAATTGAAGTACCGATGTAAGTTACAAATAAACTTTTCAGTTACTTGGGAACATTTGTCTGCAGTTTTCCCACATGTTATTTTGAGTTGTTTCAAACATTAAAGAACTTACACCGTGCATAAACGGTATGTAAACAGTTGCAGCTGGGCTTGTTTATCTCTCGCCGTGTTGACAGGCGGGCGGGCATCCTCCATTGGAACACGTCTTTATTACTCCTAGTTCGAAATGCTATCTCAGAACGTAGTTAT
This sequence comes from Macrothele yani, assembly GCA_039090855.1. Taxonomy (NCBI): domain Eukaryota; kingdom Metazoa; phylum Arthropoda; class Arachnida; order Araneae; family Macrothelidae; genus Macrothele; species Macrothele yani. The sequence continues at coordinate 77,522,905 of CM077009.1, forward strand.
CGTAGAAAAATAATTCAAGCGGATTTTAAATCAGTGGAATTTTTGAGCCCAGATCGATACCCAACATGACGAAATTAAACAAAAGCTGCCAGTTTTGTGAAATTAAAAATCCATTTGGGGCATGGTTTCGTAACTTCTCTGGCAATAACTAACGAAAGAATGCAGTATTAAAGGAAGTTAAAACAAAAAAATCCAATGCTCATTCGACCCAGTGCTTCTCCAGCAATGATTTATTTTGCTGGTTCTTCAGTCAGTAAGTTTTCTACGCTTTCCAACCGTAGATTGAGGAAGTGTAATATGTTCCAGATTTGTCTGTCCGTACGATAATTTGCATGATGTCTTGGCTGGATTCAACGAAATTAGTATGTTGGGGTCCATACTAATTCGTCGTATGACGTTCGTAACTAAAATCTAAACCTTTATTTCTTGTTGAACTTTCAGTTGATCTCGGCTTTCCTAGCTGATCAGCTCGATCGGATAACTTGGTAGTCGGTATTTTTCCTCTGCAAATTGTATCTCTTTAAGCTGTTGCTGTTTTACTATAGCAGTTTTAGTTGCATTTTTTTTTCAATTGTCAATACATTTAGTATTAGTGATTCGCTATGAGCAGCAATATAAGGAGGAGAGTACTATCAACTATCAAACATTCCGCGATGTGAATTCTGCGAAATTCCCGTGTATTGCAAAATCTTCAGAAAATGAAAAGTACGCATTTTGCACTACGTGTCGATGTATTTTCAGTGTTTCGCGTGGGAAATGATATTACTAATCATATTTCTAGTGCCAAGCATAAATCTAATGTCGACTGCGTGGGGGAAAATACGAAATTAATTTTGTTTCTTAAAAGTTATTATGAACTGGATGCGATCACGCAAAATGTTCACTTCGTTTTTACTTGAGCATAATTTACCAATTAGTGTCCCTCAGTCATTTATTTATTTCATTTGACTGTCTCATTGTCCGTCACTCCGTAAGATAAATCTAGTATGAAAATGGTTCGTTTTTGAAAACATTTTAGTTTGTTCCGTAACAGCGTGGGATACAATCCTATTGGATTTAGGGGTCAAAGAGTGGGACTTCTATAAAAATTAGTTTTTATCTCTTTATAGATCAAAATGATAACATAGTAATGGGAAATTATGTATAGATTATATTTTAATCGAAATAAACGTGCCGAGAAATTCAAACATCTGTAGACATATTATGTCATTAACATATCGTTTTTTAATTGATATGTTCGGTATATTTAATCAATACGCGCGACGAGTAATTTCATCGAATATATCGATTAAATTTTTTATGGAATTCGGTTTCTGAAAGTTCGCAGGTATGCGCAAAGGAGTGGCGAGTGGGTTGTTGTTTTTTTGGCGAGTGCATTTGATCTCGAAATTTTTCCCCCTGCATAACCTCTTATATTTATAACGACATGACATTTTTCAAAATGATTACCTGATTACTGTGCAGTAAATTACTCTTACCTTTCGCGTTATATTCGCTGTTAATGTCAATTTTTCATTTTATTATTATTACTACTATTATTATTATTTTAACCGCGGGCAAAAATTTCCCCAGAGCTGCCTTAATTTCCCCGAACCTTGCTCGCGAGTTCGTACAAATTCTGTACCTCTGCTGGTATGTACACATACCATCTGCAGAGAACTTCATTCCATGGGTTACCATGGTCGTGCTCATAAGTATTTCATCTCCACCTGGAATGCTACTCATCGTTTAGCATGGTGTGAAGAACATTTATCGTGGACCGTAGATCAATGGAAAAGGGTACTATAGACTGATGAATCCAGAGACACGATCCATCAGTCTGATGGGCGTGTGTGGGTATGGCGGCAGCCGGGGAAACCATATTTACCACAGTGTACTGTTCCTACGGTAAAGTTTGGAGCTGGTAGTGTACTCGTGTGGGGGTGTTTTTGGTGGTATGGTCCAGACCCATTGGTTATTATGGAGAAACCTGTTAACCAACACATCTACCTCGATATTTTGGACAAATGTCTTACCAACTCTGTGGCAATACTATGGAACCGAGCCTTGTTGGTACCAGCAGGATAATGCACCGAGCCATAAAACAAGGATTGTTACGGTGTGGTTTGACAAGAATTCCGTATCGTGTGTGGACTGGACAGCACACAGCCCTGATCTTAATCCCATAGAGCACCTATGGGATGAATTACAGCACTGCACAAGAAGTTTGGAACCAAGGCCTACTACTAAGCAACAGTTAGTGGCAGCATTATGTACTGAATGGAACAAATAAAGGTAACTTGATCACGCTAGTTACGTTACATGAAAAAAACTTTTACAAGAAAGTTCATAAGTTGGGAGCTTTCGACGTTATCTCAGGTCTTCATCATGCCAATGGAGGACTAAGATTGCTGCCCGATTCTACATTTGAATTTTTGTCTATTTTGACAATGGAAGACACATCTGCAGTTCCCGCTGGAACGAAGCGAAACGAATTGCTTCTTTTGACAATCGTTTTGCCCTCCGTTACCGTGAAAGCCTGGAAATTATTTTCAACTCAATGACTTGCAATTCCGAATCTCCTCTATACATTCCAATGATCTGGAGATCAATTCTAAATTTTGGCAACAAAAATAGAAAAAATTCAAATGTAGAATCTGGCAACAATCTTAGTCCTCCATTGGCGTGATGAAGACCTAGGATAAGGTCGAAAGCTCCCAACTTGCAAACTTTCTTGTAAAAGTTTTTTTCATGTAACATAACTAGCGTGATCAAGTTACCTTTATTTGTTATTATTGTTACGTGTTTTACTCATCATCGTCTTACTGAATGGAAGCGCATACCTATCGCTGTGTTCCAAAACCTTGTCGAAAGCATGTATCGAAGGGTCAGTACATGCATTAAGGCCAAAGGTGGACCGACACCGTACTAATGTATGTCAATAAATGCTATGTTGTGTTTCTCTTCTAGGTGTCCAGTGACTTTTGTCGATATAATGTATATCTTCTTTAATATAACCAAGTTTGCATAACTAATTCTCTTAGCTTTTGGCGTCTTCTCCTGCTGATGATACTCGCATCACTCGCACATAATCAACTCTACTAACTCAGATTTATTCTAAAATCTAATTCTAATCTAAAACAAAATACGTAACTGTAAGACATAAGTACATCGTTCACCTCTCCAAACAACAACAATCTTCCTCTTCTCCTCCTGACGTCTCTCCTTAGCCGCCCTCTTGTGGTAACGTCATTTCTTGGTCAGGCTTCAAACGAAACTCCAACGGGTAGACTGGTAGAGCTTGAAGCTTTTTTTACACCCTCTTCTCATATCGGTCAAGATGGATAAGTGGCTAATGAAACAAATCCGGCCTGTTAAAGAGTAAAGATTCGAATCGGAAAGTGAGGTTACCAGTGGTGAAGATGATGACTGTAAAAACATTGGTAAGGCAACAGAAGCTGGATCTTTTTCACTTAGGATTACTCATCAGAAGAAATCTCGGCCTAAGGTAAGAAGTATTATTCAAAATACTTGTCTTTACGATTTTCTTATGAAGGAAATGAGTCAGAACCTACATAATATGTGTTGTTTGTCATGAGACTTTTTCCAACAATTTAATGATGCCATTGTTATTGAAAAGGCATTTTCATACAAAATATGAGAACCTGGATAATAAGCTACTAAAACAAAAGGAAGTAAATCTGGTAAACAAAAAAATTCCCATTTTTTCATCTCTGAATAAGAAAAGCCTTGAAGCGTCATTCAAAATCAGTTTAAGAATAGGAAGGGATGGAAAACCTGACGCTGATGGCGAATGATTTGGAGGAACAACTCATAAATAAACTGAAGTCAGCAAAATACTTTGCTGTACAGCTGGACGACAGTACAGATTGCACAAATATGGCTCAGTTGCTAGCATTTGTTAGATATATTGATACTAAACCCACTGTGACAGAAGACATTTTGTTCTGCAAGAAGCTCGCAGGTCGGACAACGGCACAGGAGATATTTGACACTCTTAATGGCTTTATAACTCAGCATCCTATAGACTGGGAGAAGTGTGTCAGAGTTTGCACCGACGGTGCACGAGATATGACTGGCAAGCATAGTGGAGTGTTTTCCCAAATAAAGAATGCTACGCCACAGGCAAAATTCGTCCACTGTAGTCTTCACAGGGAGGCTCTAGTAGCCAGGAAATGTCCAAATAGTATGAAAATAGTATTGCAAGAAGCAGTGAAGAACGTTAATTTAATAAAATAAAAAGCTGGCAATTCCAGATAATTTGGAATCTTGTGAAGAAATGGGTAGCGAGCAAAAACTCTTCCATACCGAGGTAAGGTGGCTTTCCAAAGGAAATTGTCTTGCTCGTTTTTATGATTGAATTGAGACAAGAAGTTCAAGTTTTCCTCTTTGACAGTAAGTGTGAGCTTCGTGACAGATGAACGGTGGTTGTGCAGGCTAGCTAGCTTTCTTGGCTAAACTTTTCCAGTGACTGAATGAGCTGAACAAAAGAGTGCAGGGTAAATACACAACACCCTTTAGGCTAGCTTTCTTGGCTAACATCTTCCAGCGTCTGAATGAGCTGAACAAAAGAGTGCAGGGTAAATACACAACACCCTTTAGGCTAGCTTTCTTGGCTAACATCTTCCAGCGTCTGAATGAGCTGAACAAAAGAGTGCAGGGTAAATACACAACACCCTTTAGCAGGACTCCACAAATGTGGTCGCCAGGTCGCCAACAACAACCAAAATATTTTGGCTGGCGACTTTCAGAAGATTTAATAAGTAGTTTTTTTTTTTTTTAATGTAATGAAGCAAATTTTGGAATGGTTGTGTTTTTATCTTTTACGGAAATCAGTAAACAGAGAGGCGTGCGTGTGGCCGCACGAATTGCAGTCTCTCTCTTATCTGCCTATCCCCAGCACACATCACGTGACCGGTGGGAAAGGCTTGCTCCTCGCGGTTTTCTTTTTGCGATCTAGGAAGGGTAGGGGCCCCAGAATCCTTTGCACTGAACGAATCTTAAACTGTGAACGCATGCTTGCTGGCTGCTATGCTGCATAACACAAAATATTTGTGATAAAGGAACTTCTGTCCCAGTCGCAACTTTCTTGACCTACTTAACAGGTCAAAAACATAATTACGTTAAGAGGGTTCGATATGGAAATAAACCGTACAGATTCTCTTTTCTTCGTTTACTGTAAAGAAAAAAGTGTTTTAGTGATTACGTAATTCTGCATAAAAATGTAATAGCTTTGCTTTATCATTTAAATTTCTGAGTGCATGATATTTTTGTAAACAACTCCGTACTTTTTTTTGTGCACTGTTAAAGTAAACCAAAGCTCTCCGTCTTCCGAAGTGAGATATCATCGGAACTTGTGTCATTGCTTTGTTTCGAGTTAAGAGTTTCGGCTGTAACGACATAGCCTCAGCCCGCTACGCATAGCGCAGGTAGCCATCTCGGAACACATTGTCCTTTTTTTTTTTTTTTTCTTTTTACCTTGGTGGGGATGGGGGCATGGAATGGCAAAGTAAAAGGTCCGGTTTTTAATCATACAGAAGCATGTGAACTCTATTTGCTTTATGCAACTATACATTTCTTGCATTACCCTTAGCGTTTCAAAGGGAGGACGAGGTAAAAGGTTTTTTTTTAAAAGTAAATTTATGACGGTAAGATTATGTAAACAATGTGCGTTGATTCCTGGAACTACTTTTCAGACGTTCGCATCTCGGTATATACTTATACAGCTCCGTATATATCTGCATGTGTGTTAATTATTTTTTGAAAAAGCTAAAAATGCTTTTCTTCATAATTTTTAAGTATTTATAATGCACTCATAAATTGACTTTTGCACCATATGCTGTTCTTGATTTTTGAAATATCTTCAGGATGTTTTTAAGCAGTTTTCTAGATTTTCGCTAAAATTAGTTGGCAGGTATGCAATTAGGAAATTCACTTCCTTCATCAACTCTTATTATTTTTAAGCACCCAGACTTATGCAGATCTTTGAATTTGAAGTTGAATGTTTTTTTTGTTTTTTTTTTTTTTTTTTTTTGCTTAAAATGCCGTCGTAACACAGCAGAAGGAACAAGAGATTGAGAGTGTCATCTCCCTCCCCGTCAGAGGTGTGCCATCTTTTGTCCCACTGTACTTCGGGTGCAACACCCACCCATGCCTGTGATGGTCACAGGCATGGGTATTGGCTGTTCTGATACTTTGGAAGGATTCCGACTGTGATAATAAAAATTTATAACCAGCTTCATGCAACTTAAAAAATATTTGGTGCTATTTGCTTCAAATTAAAAGTGCTTGACTTCCTCACCTCACTTTGAGGCACGGTTCTTTCATGCTCAAGTTGTTTTTATGATGGAACAAAAGAGTCTATTTTCATTTTTTCAGAAGTGACTGCCATAAGCAAAATGATGGCAAAGGCCAAATTGAACAAGTGCCTCAGAAAAACAAACTTGGATTGTCTCAAAATGACTACAAGTGAAAATAAGACAGATGGTAAGAGAAAATTTCAGAAAAAATGGTATGAAGAATTTCCATGGTTAGTGTTTGAAAACAATAAAGCTTCACGCAAAATATCCCAATATTTCAGATAAAAACTCAAAATTTGTTTGTGGTTTCCAATGGCCTTTCAAAATCGAGACTTTCAAGATACACCAGCTATCAAAAATGCACAGAAACTGCATTGAACATGATCTTGCTGTAGAAAAACCGGAGTGTACACCATTACCAGTGTGCCACAAAAAGATGGATGAAAAAATTTTTAACCATCTTGAAAAGCTCTTCAACACTGCATATTATGTGACAAAATATAAGCCATTTACAGATTTTTCAAATCTGATTGTGTTATTAAATAAATTTGATGTAAATGTGAGTCTTGAACAATATCAGAATGATATGAGGTATAAAGAGTTCATATCACACATTGCAGATGAGGTTAGGCAAGCACTAACTGCAGAAGTTAAACAGTGTAACCATACAACTATCCTTTTTGATGCATCAACTGATAAGTCCATGGTAGAAGAGTTACTTATTTATATTCGCTATGTCAAAAACAAGAAAGTGAAAGAAGTGTTCCTGTCAGTAGTGCCTCTTCAGTCGTTTATTGTTGAAGGGTACTACACTAGTGTGCAAAAATTAATGACGAAGAGGAGAAATTAGCATAACAGCGGAACGAGCAGGCTGAACAGACCGAAAGACCACTCAGGAGATAGACTAGGATCTGGTACGGTAGGGATGCACATATATGCAGCATGACGTGGGGGGGGGTCAGAAGGGTATAAAGCACATGGCCGGTGTACGCTCAGCAATTCGGTGAAAGCTATTGCACGGTGTACATCGGTTTGAACGACGTCGAGTTGTTGACACCGTGGGATATGGCCAACAGGCAATCCAGTAGACGCCATCTGGATGAGTTTACCCGAGGTCGCGTCATTGAGAAGTTGGAAGAAGGTCAAAGTGTGACTAGTGTGGCCGAGGAGTTCAGGATCGCTCACAGCATCGTTTCACGAGCTTGGAGAGCATTTCAAACGACAGGAACAGCTGTCCGAGAGTTTAGCAGTGGTCGTCCACAAGCAACCACGGCGGCGGACGACCGGTATATTGTCCTACAGGCGAGAAGAGACAGACGCCAGACAGCGGGAGAAATCGCAAGGCACATGCAACAGACAACTGGACGTCCGTTATCATGTTTTACCGTGGCCAGGGGGCTGCACAAAGGTGGTCTATTTGCACGACGACCAGTACGGTGTGTGCCATTAACGCCTGCTCATCGCAGACGGCAGTTTCTGTGGTGCCAGGAACACAAGAACTGGACACATCAGCAATGGGGTAGAGTTCTCTTTATGGATGAGAGCCAATTTAGTCTGACGAGCGATTCTGGATGTATACACATCTGGAGAGAGCAGGGAACATGCAATCATACCTCCAACATCATCGAAAGGGACCGGTTTGGAGGTGGCGGAGTTCTCGTCTGGGGCAGTATCATGCTTGGTAGCCGTACTGACCTCCACATCTTCCAAGGAGGTTCAGTCACTGGTGTCCGCTATTGTACCGAGGTTCTCCTGCCTCACGTGCGTCTGTTTAGAGGTGCTGTGGGTCTTGAGTTCCTCTTCATGGACGACAACGCTACACCTCATCGTACAATGGCTGTCGCAGAGTTGTTGGAGAGTGAAGATATTCACGCAAGGTCCCCGGACCTAAATCCAATTGAATAAGTGTGGGACCTTCTCGGGAGACGCTTGGCAGCACGTCACCAGCCGCCAGCAACGATTCCGCAGCTGCGATTGGCGCTACAAAAGGAATGGGCTGCCATGCCTCAACAGCTCCTTGACAACCTCATCCTCAGCGTGGACAGACATTGTAAATCCTGCAACGCAGTCAGGGGTGATCATATCCCCTACTAAAGACCGAATTTTTCTTGGTAGCCGCCTGTCACATGGACATTTCTGTCCAGTTGTGCTCGAAGCTACCTTTTCAATAAAGAGCCTTTGTATCCTTTGGATTCCTTGTTTGGACGGTTTTGCTCACTTGTCCCATATTCTTACATCTTGAGGATCTTATGGTATGATTTGAGTCAATGTGGAGCACTTCTGCATGACATTACATTCGAAAAACCGTCTTGTCCTTAATTTTTGCACGCCAGTGTACAAGGTCTTGGCTGAAGAAATGAGAAATTTGGGAATTAGTTGGTTAGAAGGACAGTGGTTGGTCAGGCTTGGTACAGATGGTGCAGCAAACATGATTGGGAAAGAAAATGGGCTAACTACAAAAATATAGAGAAGCATCCCAGATGTTATTTCCCAATTTCACTGTGTTGCTCACAAATTAAATTTGAGTGTTCTGAGCTCAATAAAAAAATGTTAAATATCTAGATGAATTAGATACTGTTCTCAAAAAGCTGTACAAGTTTAACCGGAACTTGCCTAAACGAATGGGAGAGTTAAACAGTATTGCTAAAATTCTGGAGTCAAAGATTCTGAAATTTCAGTATCTACACAAGGTTCGGTGGGTTTCAAGCAAAGTAGGTGCTCTTACTAAATTAGTAAAGAATTATAATGTTGTTATAGCTCATTTAGAAGATGTATCAAATGAGAAGGGGGATGATGCTGCTGTAGCCAATGGAATTGTAAAAAAAGAGGAAAAGTTTCAGATTTGTTGCAATGCTGCACTTTTTACTGGATTTTTTGCTAATATTTAAAGAAGTTTCATTGATTTTTCAAAAACAGCAGTTACTTTCAAGCCAAGTTGAGCTAAACATTAAAAGATCACTAAATGAACTTAAGAACTTGGAATCTAGGCCTGCCTCATATGAAAGCCTGTTCACAAGTGTGACAACTATCAGTGGAAACTACTTAGGCATTCAACTTACAAACATTGACAGTAAAAGCTTCGAGTCAGACAAGAACAAAATGATCAGCGATGGGATAAGGTACCTTCAGGAACGATTTTTAGAGTCTGAGACTACTTTACAAAAAGCTTCTTCAGTGTGTGACACCTTTGTCTGGCCAGAAGAAAACCTGGAAGATTTTGGGAACAGTGAAATTGAAGTTCTTGCCAAGCACTTTCAAAAACATCTTTCCTTCCATAATGAAACCTCATGGGGAAATGAAGTCTCTAATGAGTGAGTGGTATGAATTTAAAGTTTTAGGGCGAGGTTTGCAGATTGCAGATTTACTCCAAAAAAACACTATCTAACCAAGAGAGATTTCCAGTTCTTGGCCACCTACTAGAAATTGTTGCAGTTCAACCAACATGTACTGCATCATGTGAACGTGGTTTCAGTCACATGAATTTGATAAAAACAAACAACAGAACATCCACGGAAGCATCAACTTTGAATGATCTCATGATGATTCACTTGAATGGCCCTCCACTTAAAGACTATAAACCACAGAAAGCTATTGATAGGTGGTTCTTTGAATCCAAAAAATCTAGACACACACAAGGACATATGCCAGTAGTTAAGAAACAAAAACTAGGAAACACAGAATTTGAAGAACTACATCAGAAATAGAATGTTAAGAGAAATTATTTTTTTCCCCTAGTGGGATGTCCTTTATAAGGCATACTACTACTGCACAAACATTTGAGAATGTGTTAATGCAATTTTCATTTAGTTTCTTGAACCTTGTTTATGCGACATAAATTCTTATTGACATTTTTCAAAATCCCTATTTAACTGTGAACATTTGAAGTTACCAAACGCAGCATCTGAATTCATTGTCCATATTACTATATTAGCAATTACTCTTTCTCAATCAATACAATAAAAACTTATGCTTTTTCAAAAATGCACAGTTAACAAAATGTGCCCCACAAAATTCAAGAAATGGACCAGACCACCACTTGTTTTTCTTGAAGAATTGTATTCAGTCCTCCTGATCAGTATGCAGTACTTTTTAGTTAATGTGAGAATATGAAAAAAGTAATTCTGGACACAAACATTTCAACTTATGTATATTGTTATACAATTTCTTATTAACATTTATTCAGCATGTTGGAAACATTCTATGATCACTTACTGAAACAGTAGTCTACTTTATATAATTTCTGATTTCCACATAAATAAACGTATGTAATTTATGTAAAAGCATATACAGTAATTTATACTTGTAACTAGGGGTCCACAAATATGTTTGCCACTAGAAACTATGGTTTCAGCAGTTTTATTAGTATATCTTTTCTGCCATGCAATGAGCTACGGCTAAAAAAAAATCTGTGCAATTGATCTACAACAGATCCTCAGTCTGTGAAAAAATAACTTCATGTTTATGCGATTATTCCTTCCATCAGATTTTTTTTAGTAATGCTCTCAAGAATCTAAGGAAAATGATGCAGGTGTTTCATATCTGCACCTGAGACCTGTTCCTTTTGAATTTTGTATTATACAAAAGGGACTGAAAATAAATAAATTCTGTAGACTGATTTTTGTAAAACTTTTTGGATATGTTTGTAACAGTAAAAAAAAAAAAAACAAAAAAACAGTCCAGTCAATGAAAGTTAAGCCTAGTCCCGCACTATTTATGCTGGAAGAATCGCATGAACAGCAATTATCTGGGGGGGGGGGCTCATAAATATGTTCTGTACTTGAAAAAATGGGGCTGGCCACTGAAAACTTTTGCTGGCTACCAGGTTTCTTTCAATTTGTGGAGGCCTGCCCTTTAGGCTAGCTTTCTTGGCTAACATCTTCCAGCATCTGAACGAGCTGAACAAAAGAGTGCAGGGTAAATACACAGCACCCTTTAGGCTAGCTTTCTTGGCTAACATCTTCCAGCATCTGAATGAGCTGAACAAAAGAGTGCAGGTTAAATACACAACACCCTTTAGGCTAGCTTTCGTGGCTAACATCTTCCAGCATCTGAATGAGCTGAACAAAAGAACGCAGGATAAATACACAACACCCTTTATGGTTCATGAGTTATGACAACATAAAATGTTTGAAAAAAAATTTCAATTTGCAGCAATAGAAGTTGTGAATGGTCAACTGTCATTATTTCTGTTCTTAGAAAATTTCGTAGAAGAAAATGAACTTGAACTTTCATGGTTTTGTTGTCGACGACGTAAAACAGCATTGTCTGGGTTTGATTGAAGACTTTGGCGAATATTTTTCTGAGATTTTAGACAGCCAGTTCTGGATGTGTGACACTTTTTCTGCAGTGGAAGACTTCAGGCTACCAGATTTCTTTTCAACAAAAGAAAAGGAAGAAATTATTGAACTGTGCTGTGATGAAACACTCAAATCCAGTTTCAAGAAAACATCTTTGGCAGACTTTTTGGTTGCAGAGACTGAACGAATTTCCACATATTGCTGGCCATGCCATCAAGTTCATGATTCCTTTTTCCAGAACTATCTATATATGAGAGTGGTTTTTCATCTATGGTGTACCAGAAAAATAAGTACTGCAATAGGCTAAATTTGGAGCAGGACCTCTGCTTGAAAGTATCAACTGGACACCCACACATCAGAAAGCTATGTGAAGCCATGCAGGCACATGCCTCTCACTGGAAAAGTTTGAGGATTCATAATCTCTCAACTCCAGAGTAAGAATTTTGATTAGAAAAATTACTGTCCGGTTTTTTGTTCATTATTTTTGAACGACGTACGGGGAGATGAGGTTTTTCTGCAGACTTTTCTCAATAAAATTATAGTTTTGTTTTTTAACTAATCATAACGATTCTTGATAATATTAAGGTACTAAAAGTAGGATTCTTTAAATAGATAAGTGAAAATATTAAGGTAATAAAAGTAGGATTCTTTAAATAGCTTTGCTGCATTTTAAATATTTTAATTACAGATGTGTTGTTGTTTTTTTCAATGAAAAAAAAAATTCTGCAAAAGAAATTTTTTTATAACTAACCAAAGGTCCGTAACGTAAGGGACCTCTCGGGCAGGGAGCACGTGCCTCACAGAGCAAATAACGTGCAAAATACTTTGACAATATCAGGTAAAATACCTTAGATATTATGTATATTTTAATTAAAAGCACGTTTATAACATAAGACAACCCATAAGGTTGCCTCATGAATTGCATTTTTCGTAATAGATTAAAACTGCCTCAATAATTTGCCAGGTATTCATTAAAAAAATTTAAAACCTGTCATTTGGGGAAATTTCATGGGGGGGTACGTTAAAAAGTTTCAGAACCTCTGGCCTAGACCACTGCCTCACTGGAGCGACTCAGAATTTCCAAGTCAACGTTGTGTACCATTGCAAAAAATAGAAAAGAAAATGAAAGCGAAAATTGGCACAAAGTTTTGAGTAAGAGGAAATCTATGAAAGCATTGTACCTGAGTTGAAAAATGCTCGTCACTTGGTTCCAACAAGCACGGGCTGGTAATTTGCCTATTAGTGGATCACTTCTGAAGGAAAAAGTAGTTCATCTTGCTCAGCGACTCCAAATAAAGGAATTCACCGCATCAAATTGATGGATTGATCGTTTTAAGCAAAGACATAACATAGTGTATAGAGCTCTATCCGGCGAAAGCAACAGTGTTGATTCCGTGATGGCACAAACGTGGGAAAATGAACAGCTGCCACAAATTATTGAAGGGTATGTGCTGTGTGACATTTTTAATGCTAATGAAACTGTACTCTTTTATAAGCTGCAGCCAGATAAAACACTGTGTTTTTGAAATGACACCTGCAATGGAGGAAAGAAATCAAAAGAGAGAATCACTGTTCTTCTAGCTGCCAATGCAGACGGGTCAGAAAAATTGCAGCTATTAGTTATACTGTTACAGACAAATCTGCTAAACCATGTTGCTTCAAGCATGTGAAATCTTTGCCCACCAAATATGAAGCAAATAAAAGTCGTGGGTTACCCCAGCTTTATTCAAAAATTATGTAGAAGGCTTGGATACTCAGATGCAGGCAAAAAAGTGAAAAGTCCTCTTATTCACATCCTCAGGTAAACAATCTGAATTTTTTTCATTTTTTTTAATTGTCATTTTTCTCCAGCAAATTGTACTAGTGAATTGCAACCGGTGGGTCTGGGTGTCATTAGGTCTTTTAAAGCCCATTATCGAAAGCTTCTCATGCGAAAAGTACTTTCTGGTATCAATGCAAAGGATGATGCATCTAAAGTTAAAGTTAACATTCTCGATGCAATGTATTTCGTGTGACAGTCATGGATTGCAGATAAGACAGATACCATAAAAAACTGCTTTAATAAAGCGGGCTTCTCAGTTTGTGAACATGAAGACTGTTTAAAGCAGTTTTTTATGGTATCTGTCTTATCTGCACTCCACGACTGTCACACGAAATACATTGCATCGAGAATGTTAACTTTAACTTTAGGTGCATCATCCTTTGCGTTCGATAACAAAAAGTACTTTTTGCATGATAAACTTTCGATAATGGGCTTTAAAAACTTAATGACACCCAGATACATTAGTTGCGATTCACTAGTTCTTCAAGAATGTTAGTCCAATACCAAAAATCCTGCTGAAAATTTTGTGGATAATGATCTTGCAGAATGGAATGAAATTGCCTCATCAAGATAGTGTGTTTTCCGATTATGCTGATTGTGATGCAAATGTGCATACCTGCCAAATGTGATACTTTGATAATGTTCTGGATGCATAGATAGGACTAAATGCATCAGATTTTGATGAAGAAGATGAAGCAGAACTGAAAGTTAGCTGCTTTAGTGATGATGCTAACAGTATAGAATGTGCTAAAAAAACTACTTGATGCACTTCGATAAAAACGATGTTTTCCATGTGCTTCATAAAATTGAAGCTGTAATTTATGAAGCTAAACATTCAGAAATAAAATAAGCAATCTTCTCTAAAGCATTTCTTTTCTACAGTGTAAAAAGGTAATCTACACATATTTTGTTTTTGCAAGTTAATTGTACTAATCAGGGTTACCACTCATATTGGCTTTAAAAATTCCCTGAGTTTTTCAGGTAAAATTTAGATTATGTATAACTCCATGATAATATGCATACTAAATGCCACATCTATAATGTAATATATTCAATGCAAGAAGAAAAAAGTTATCACTGCACATATGAATTAATTGCTGGCTACATCATAGTTCAAATTTTATTTTTTCACAGCAGTAAAACAATAAAACAGTTAGTAACTATATAAGATATAGTATACTGTATAATACACAAACTCAAAAATAGCAAATAACTTACCAAGATACTTGATATGATACTATATACAGTTTAATGTGTCAAAAATTACATAGATGGAAAAATTACATACATGGAAGTACTTTCGCTTGGCCCATGACCTGCGTCATCAGCGCGAGTGTAAAAACTGAAAGTGAAAAACATTGCTTTGTTAACATTCAGTTTTTACACTAGATTTGATGATGCAGGTCATGGGCCAAGCGAAAGTACTTCCATGTATGTAAGTTTTCCATCTATGTAATGTTTGATGCATTAAACAGTATATAGTATCATATCAAGTATCTTGATAAGTTATTTTCTATTCTTCACAGCACCCAAAAATCAAGCTTATCCCTGTAGCAGAATTGCGGCGACGGGCAATGTATGTCACAGATTTATTTTAGTCCTGCAGACAAAAACGATATCTCCAGAACCCTATTAAAAAATATCTTGCAGACTCCCTATCATAGATGCAAGTTATCCGCCTT
Source organism: Macrothele yani (assembly GCA_039090855.1). Taxonomy (NCBI): domain Eukaryota; kingdom Metazoa; phylum Arthropoda; class Arachnida; order Araneae; family Macrothelidae; genus Macrothele; species Macrothele yani. The sequence goes on from CM077009.1 coordinate 77,538,005, forward strand.
TCAAAATTTCCGAAAACGAAAGTTAGGCGTAGGGATTTCTCCTGTAACCATTTTTTTTTAAAAATAGCAAATAACTTACCAAGATACTTGATATGATACTATATACAGTTTAATGTGTCAAAAATTACTTTTTTTTTTTTTCCTCACGAAGGATGGCGTATGTCGCAGAATTATTTTGTACTCATTCCCGTAGCAGAATCGCGGCAACGGCCAACGTACATCGCAGATTCATTTTCTACTCATCCTCGTAGCAGAATCGTGGGCACGGCCGACACTCATCGCAGATTTATTTTGGTCCTGAAGACAGAAACGATATCCTGAGAACCCTATTAAACCATCTTGCAGACTCCCTATCATAGATGCACGTTTTCCGCCTTTCAAAATTTCCGAAAATGGAAGTTAGGCGGAGTGAGGATTTCTCCAGTAATCATTTTTTTCTTTTTTTCCCCGACGTTCCCTTGATGCTTGAAGAGAGAATTATCTGATATTGTTGTTAAAGATCATTTTATTGGATAAATATTTGTGTTTTGGTTTGAAAATGGAGGCAGCAATTTTTAAAAACGAAAGTTTGATGGAACCCAGTAATCTTGAATCCTTTTTTTTATGATATTCCCTCAGCCCTATATGGTCATTAAATATCATTTTATTAGATAAATGTTTGTATTTAAGATTGAAAATGGAGGAAAATTTTCTGAAAACCAAAGTTGTACAGAACAAATACCCCCCCCCCCATAACCCTCCACCCGCTGTGGTTCTGTATTATTATTTAATCATCATTTAATTACATAAATGTTTGCAGTTGAGATGGGAAATGGAGAAAAATATTCCGAAAACGAAAGTAGAATGGAGCGAAGATTTCTCCTATTATAATAATATAATTTTTTCCTAGTGATGCCTCTGCGCTTTATTGTTGTTAAATATCATTTTATTCCATAAATCTTTGTGTTTCAGCTTGAAAATATTGCCAAAATTCCAGATACAGAGGACCAGAATGTTCTTGATCCTAATTAGCATTGCATTTGCTGTAGTACCTAGGTTAAGATATTTTTTTTAGGTAGAAAAATATGTCTGCAATTTTTATTGTTTTTCGCATTTAGTAGTTATCTTGCACAGTGATCACCCGCAGATTATTTTGTGGCACAATGATATCTGTCGCAGACTGACCAGGAACTTTCTGCTATGGGGAAGCTAATTATAATACGTGAAGTGCAGAATTATGCCGTAGTTACTGCTTGCACCTGGAACATATAAACTATAAAGAAACATCTCCATTTATTTGCTGCTTAACCCATTTCAAAAAGTTGCTTTTAACTTTTTCTCTCCGACCAAATGTCACTCATTCCATATTCCTGCTCGTCAGTAAAATAAAGCAAATAAATTTCCTCCAATTCATGGCTCAGCATTTCCTTTTGATTGAGTCACAAAACATTTACAAATACCTACTGTATTTCATTACACTGGTCATTAAAGAAAGAAACAGTAAAAGGCTCTGTTAAATTTCCTCTAACTTGAAAAATACTTATTCCCCTCTTCCTCTAAAAAAAATACCCTTCAGTCCTTTTCCCACCAAGAGTGAATTTGTGTATTCCAAACATATTCCACTTAACTAAAATATTATGTCCATGTATTGTTTCATTAATGAAATATAAAAACTAAAACAACATACCTCCTCATTCCAAAAATTCACCCATTTAGAATAGATGGCTGCAGCAATATTAGGGTTCTCTACATTTATTTCACAGTTCATATGGGTAAAGACATAAATAAGGTCTATAAAAGCTCTTGTGGATGCTTTTCATGTGGGTAATTGTTTGCATTGTATAAACCAGGGTTACTAATGGAAGAATGATGGTAGCAAAGGCACTATGCTCATATCACAGCAATACTAGAGTACTTTTCTCATCAAAACACATGGCTACAACAGGGAAGACTTTCCACATTTCTTTTTCTATTTTTTTCCTTCAGCACACCTTGGATAAAAAAGATTCAGCGGCTATACATATCTGAAGGTAGTAATTTTTTTTTAATTGTTAGATTCTGCAATTTCTGTCTACTGCATTCTCATTAACAATGTAGGCATGATAAACTTCTTACCTCTCATTGGTAGCCTTTAAGTATTTAAATCAACAGCCCAGAGAAAGATATCAAAATTTAAAGTATTTTTGGTTTCTAAATATCTGAGAAGTTTATATATAGTGCTACTTAACTTTACATAAATTTCTTTTTATTTTGAGAGCATTTCAATAAATATATTCTGCATTGCATCTTATGAATAAAAGCCATCTATCAATACAATGGCAGTTCCATAAAAACTGAGAGTAAAATCACACAAAATGAAGAAATATTAGGTACAGCAAAATATATGTTATTGTTTCTCAAAGTATCTTCCCTTGGATGATATGCAACGGTCCCATCGTTCAGTCCACTTTTCAAAGCATGTCGCGAAGGCATTTTGTGGAAGCTGCTTTTGCTACCTCTGTACAGCTTGAATAACGTGAGCATGTGTTAAATGTTGTGCCACGGAACTTCTCATTCGTTGTTGAAAACAACCAGAAATAGCATGATTTCAACACTGCATTTCGTAAGAAACTGTTGAACACAAGCAGCCACATGTGGGCAGGCGTTATCATGGTGTAGGGTGCACCTGCCCACCAGTTCTGTTTGCTTAATCGATATGTGTCGTTGCAGACACTTGAAGACTGAAATGTAATACTCAGCACTGACAATTTGTGGAGGAATGGCATGCTGGTAGACTACACCTTTATGATCAAAGAAAATTATCATCATCACCTTCCCAGCTGATTTGGTTTGGCAGACTTTTTTTAGAGGTGGCAAGTGTGCGTTTCCAGACACTCATTGCGCGCTTCATGAGGTGGTTGAAATAGCGGACCTATGTTTCATCGGCAGTTATTACTGTGTTCATAAAGTTTGGATCCTTTGCAATCATTTGTTTCCACTCATGACACACCTGAACTCTGGCTAACAATTGTTCTCTTGTCAGGTAATGAGGTACCCATCTGGAACACACACGATGCAGCAGTAATTTGTTGCATAGAGTGCAGAAAGCCAATGTTTTTGAAATATTAGTTGACGCTACTATGTCTTCACAAGTCATTTGTCGATCTTCTTGCAGTATTACCCAAACAGTGTTAACAATACGCTCCGTAACAACACTTTCAAGTCGACCAGGCCTAGGAGCAAGTTTGCCAACAAACACCCTTTTTGAAATCATGGTGCCATCTAAAAATCGTTTACTCACCCAAACATTTATCTTTGTAAGCTTTTTTCATTAAATCAGCTGTTTCTGGGGCAATTTTATCCAAACGATAGCAAAATTTTATCACACAATGCATTTTACTTCTAATTCTGAAACGCTCACCTCCATAGCAGTATGGTGAAATGGAGACGTACCTTAAACAACTGCGCAATAACAAAACCAGAATCATCTGCCATGGCTAATATAACTAACTGTTGCCATAAATACTTCCTTAATTCAGTTAGTCATCTGCACGGTTATTCTTGCCCTCCGCACTGTTGCAACTCAAAAAAAAAAAAAAAAAATTCTCTCAGTTTTCATGGAACAGCCTTTGTGCATACATAAATTTAGACACAAGGTCATTTCCAAGTCAAATCAACCAAAAAAAATATGATTTGACACCCATGATCTCAGATGAAACTTGGCATGTTTGTTCCTTTTTTGGATTTAAGTAAGCATACAAAATATTTCTGCTCTATCTCAAACGGTTTAGGTTTTACAGCCTGTTAAAGTTTTTGGAATTTCACGTTTTTTATCGATTGGGCGGAGGAAACTCAATTTGTTTTTTATAGAAAATAAATTATATCTTCCTTATTTACCAACCAATGTTGCTGAAAATTTTTATGAGTACACGTTAATATGTAAGGAAACCAGAAAAAAATTAAACCAGCAAGTACCTACACATGGTCAAGAAAAAATCCTGAAATGTTATTTTGAAATTTTTTGAAATGAAATACGGAGTTCCACGGTAAGTAGAATATCATCGTAAGGGAAAAGAATAATAATAATAAAAAAAATAATTCTTGTTCTAAAAGATATGCTCTATCACATGAAAAAATAAAATGAATGGTTTTTTTCACTCCATTATTTTTTCTGACTCCTTCAAAAATAGAAATCACTTGACTCACTCATTTTCTTGAAATCATTAAATTAAAATTATAATTTTAGTAAAATTATATAAAAATGTGAACCAAAAATGTTACATGTCAACCAATTTCAAATTAAAAAGAGCTTTGAAATAAAATACAAAAATTATACTGAAAATTTTGGTGGTAATGATTAAAATAATAGTAGATTTAATAATGTTAATTAGGCTTGTACAGAAAAATACATAAAATGTTATAAAATAGGTTATCCAAAATTATATCTAAATTGAGATTTAGAAATAAGATAACTGATTTCCTTGTTTTCAACAATTAGGCTTAATTAATAAAAAAATATATAAACATTACAATTTAATTTAGTTTTAAAAACTAGTTCTAAACTCTGATAGTCAACTCACTAGTAACTGCTATTTCAAGAAATCTTATTATAAGCAATCAACCATTCAAGCTGCAACAAGACCATTAAGTGGTGCTCTGTCTACTGAGCAGGCACACTTGTTCAGACATGTCCAAACAAGTCAAGTCATGTTTGTCATGTCTACACAAGTGAGCCTGCTCAGCAGACAGAACCTGGCATCCACTAGTCAGTCAGTCACAGGCTATTGCCAGTGTAACATGCATGATTGGTGGTTATGTTTTACAGTTTTTTTATCTGATTTAATTTTTTACTGAACTGTGCTGGATTTTGTTGTACTGTAACTGTTTGGTTAACAACTAAGTGTGTGCAATTTTGCTTAGTACCTAATATTAATGATATTTTGAAAATAATCTATTGTTAATAAGTATTTTTTGATTGTTGGAAAGATGGAGAAGTGTAGTGTGGGGAAAGTTACTCACAGCAATTGTCATTTGTTGAACTATGTCAAGAAAAAAGGCCATACGAACTATCAAAAACTGTCTGAAACTGATTTAACTCTTTTAAAATTGAGAATGGAATCAAGTTATGAGTTAAAAACTATTTGTCGTCATCATCAAAGTGTGTTTTTGAAAAAGTATGAATTTTTACAAAAGGAATGTTGTGACCCTTTTAAAAAACATAAAACTTGAATTAAAAAAACACTTCGTGTTGTAACTATAGAACAGAGTAGGATAATTTTAACAAAGGGCTACAAAGTGAAACCAGGACAAAAACTTTGTGCATTTTGCAGGAACAAGCTACTTAAAATCAAACAAATTGATGAGAGTAATGTTGAAAGTAGCTTAAATGCCTAAGATGAGGAAGTTGATGATGTGGGATTAACTCCTGATGAAGTACTCCAATTACAAAAAAAGAAATGTGATTGATCAACTAAATTCTTCATTCCATGAAATCGGATGTTCCCCAATGAAATTACATGCACTTGGTGAACATAACAGATCATCTTACGGTAACGAAAAATTACAAAGAGTACATGAAAATTTAAAAAGAAAAATTCAAACTGTTCTTGAAGTTGATTTTGCCTCTGGCAAAAAATGACTTGGAAAAAAGTGTGATAAAAAAATCTGAAGATTTGGACAAGCTCATAGATATAATTAAAACTGAATTAAGTGGTACATCAAGAAACAAACAGATTCAAATGCTGACAATTCCAGCTTCACTAATGTGGTCTAGAAGAAAAATAAAAGAGACTTTCAACGCATCTGATTATTCTGTTCGTAAGGCTCAAAAACTGTTCAAAGACAAGGGTTTTTAGCAGAACCAGATCATAGACGTGGGAAAAAGTTGAGTCCTGAAACTGTTGAATTGGTAAAAAGTTTTATCAGAGTGATGAACAGTCTAGAATTTTGCCAGGGATGAAGGATGTGGTGAGTATGGGAAAAAAAGTATACGAAAGAAAGCGTTTGATTTTATGTAATCTTAGTGAGCTATACTCAAATTTTAAATAGGAATACCCTGACTTGAAAATAGGTTTTTCAAAATTTTGTTCTCTGATACCTAAGTGGTGTGTTTTGGCTGGTGCCAGTGGCACACACTTAGTGTGTGTATGCACAATACATCAAAATGTTATTTTATTGATTCACGGAGCAGGTATTGAAGAGGATTACAAAGAAATTATGTCGTATATTGTTTGTGAAGAAGCATGAAGAGAATGTATGCTGAGGCATTGTGACAAGTGCCCCTCAAAAGATAACCTTGTCCAGTTTTTACAGTTCAAATTTGAGGACTACGATGAAGACCCCGTCGAGTACAGTCAGTGGGTTTCGACTGATCGAACTGAAATGATACGTTGCTCAAGCTCAGTTGGAGTTTATTGATAAGTTAGTAGAAAAACTGAACAAGTTAATACCACATTCATACATTGCCAAATACCAAGCTTCATTTTTTTTTAAATTTAAAGGGAATGGCTTCCTCAAATACAGCTGTTATTTCAGTGGATTTTAATGAAAACTATGCTTTCACAATACAAGAGGCTCAAGGTTACCACTGGACCTCCGATTCATGCACTATTCATCCTGTCATGATTCACTGCAAGGATGCAAGCAATGAAAAACTGATTTTACCTCTTTGTATCATATCTGATGACCTTAAACATGACGCGAGTATGGTAAATGAGATCCAAAAAACTGTAACTGCCTTTCTGAAAGAGAACTACCCACATATAACAAACATTCACTACTTTAGTAATGGATGTGCTGGGCAATATAAAAATAAATACAACTTCATGAATCTGTGTCTGCATGAGAAGGACTTTCAACTCAAAGCCCAGTGGTCATTTTTTGCAACCAGTCACGGTAAAACAGAATGTGACGGAATAGGGGGTACTGTAAAATGTTTAGCTGGGAAGGAAAGTCTTCAACAACATCTGGACAGACAAATAACAACTAATAAACTTTTCGAGTTTTGCAAAATGAACATTACAAATATTAACTTCCAACTTATTTCTAAAGAAGCGGTTGATTCAACTCGCCTGACTTTGAAAAGTCGCATCAAAGATGTTCTAACTCTTCCGGGAACAAGATCGTTCCACAGCTTTCAGCCAATAGATGACTTGGGAACGATTGAGGCTAGAAGAATCGGCAATGATGAAAAACCAGCTCTCACTTTCAACTTATGTAACAAGCAGCAGACTTTATTTGTGAAAATATAAGATTTATATCCTGGATGTTTTATCGCTTGTATATATGACAACTTATGGTATTTTGGTATGGTGAGTGAGGTGAATGCAGAATAAGAAGATGTCACTGTAAAGTTTTTACATCCTCATGGACCATCACTATAATTTTTCTGGCCCAAGAGGGAAGATGCATGTGCGGTACTCATCCCTCATGTCATTGCAATCGTGGAACCCCCAAAAACAATGACTGGAAGAACTTACCAATTCTCTCAAGAATGCATGATACATGTTAATCAAGTTTTGAAAACACTGGAGGAAATTAAATAAACAATGACCTACAATTTGAAATATTTTTAATGATGAGTTTTGTAACAATACATTTTCCATTCCAACAAACATTATAAATATGTGCCTAACTTTGTAATTAAAATTTTTACTTTATTAGTTATTTGTTTTAAAATCCTGTTTCTTCAAGCCAAGTTTGTAGTCTTGGCTGCATTACACAATAGTGGTTACTCTTCATAGTTTTTAAAGCAAAATGGCTATATTTAAGCAAAAGGAAATTTTTATTTAAACACACTGCAAGCGAACACATGAATTTTAATATTATTTTTGTCTATGAAGTAAAAAATAATGAATGAGTGAAAAAAGCATTCATTTTATTTTTTCATGTGGTAGAGCATATCTTTTAGAACAAGAATTAATTTTTTTTTATTATTATCCTTTTCCCTTTAAATGGTATTCCACTTAGCATGGAACTCCGTATTTCATTTAAAAAATTTTCAAAATAACATTTCAGAATTTTTCTTGACCATGTGTAGGTACTTGCTGGTTTAATTTATTTTTTTCTGGATTCCTTACATATTAACGTATACTCATAAAACATTTCATCAACATTTGTTGGTAAATAAAGAAGATATAATTTATTTTCTATAAAAAAACAAATTGTTTCCTCCGTCCGATCGATAAAAAACGTGAAATTCCAAAAACTTTAACAGGCTGTAAAGCCTAAACCGTTTGAGATAGAGCAAAAATATTTTGTATGCTTACTTAAATCCATAAACGGAACAAACATGCCAAGTTTCATCGAAATCTGAGAACATGGGTGTCATGGTGTGGCTGAACTGACATGGAATGACCCCACAATGAAATATATACATCATTGTACATATGAATGACGCACGTTTCATTGGTGTAAGTTTACATTAAAATTTCATTGTATACACTTATGTGCAAATATATGAAATATATACATCAGTCAAAAAAATTTACATGGAAATATATTAGTTCACTTGTATTAGTGCAGTTTTTACTGTGTTTACCTGTAATGTTCAGGACATGAAAAATACCATGGTCCGAGATGCTTGGGGCATGTAAATTATTGGCCTGGGCAAGTAAAAATGAGATCTAGTTGTCCGGTCAGGCAACTAGATTTAAAGAAATAAAAATAGTTTGGAATGCAGAATTTTCTACTCTAGAAAAAAAGGACGGTTGTCGTGTGTTTTTCATTTTACTGCAAATCCCCAGAAGTTGTATTACTGTTACGGAGTGAGTGCCAAGGCCAGGGGAATAGAGCTTTTTCAATTATATTATGCTCTACATCCAGAAATTGGGGCATTATGTAGTTTTGCTCCGGATGTCGTTTACACTTAACGATGGGGTGCATGCCTCAGATGAAACTAGCCTACGGTGTTTAGTGATAAAATGCGTAAAATGCCATGAAACAGGAGGAAGCAGACTGATGGGCAAAAAAGCTGTGCTTTATTAGGAGAGGGAGCGCTTTTGGGAGGGAGTGGCAACAAAATATTTATTGCACATCCCCGGGTGGGGCTAGGTCTCTGATATAACTTGCGCTAGTGAGGGAGGGGAAAGTGGAAGCTTCAGCCCGCATGCCCCCCACATGATCTAACAGCGGTACTACTGAAACAAAAGCTAAGTTTCTTTTAAGAATGAGCCTGCGCAATACGTTACACTTAACTGGGAGAAGGGTGAAAAATACTGACACCGATAACTTAGTTTATCTGAGAGAACAGTAGTTTGTGTTAGCTGTGGATATAAGTTGATTTAGTAATGGATATATGATGTTTTTTTTTTGAAAAAAAATCCAGCATTGAGAGTATATCTCATAGTAAGCAATTATGTGAAATTCCCAATCTGTCAGCAGTAGTTACAAATTCGCCTTTCGCATTTTGAGTGACATAATTTCAGAATCGGAGTCTACATCATTGGCAAAACGGAAACTTACACAAGCGGACTATGATAAAGCGTACAAATAAAAAATAAAACCCTGTCGCCCCTGTCGCACAGGAATCTTGGATAAAAGCATTTAATTTGCTAAAGTCAAATGACAAGACTATTATGTGGTGCACTGTTTGCAAAAACCATCCTAAAATTGCCGATACCACCAGCAATTTTTTTAAGGAATGTGGGGTGTCAGGTGATGATATATTAGGTGCTTGTTATTCCCACTGTTTTTCCCACACAAGTACCTGTGTGTTGCCACAGAACGGTACAGGATAGTCTATTCAAAATAGTGTCCGTTGGCAGCTACGACCCTTTCCCGCCGTTGGGGTAACAAATGGATTCCGCGACGGTAGAAAAATGCAGGTTCTTTTGAGGCAAACCATTCATCGATCCAATTTTATATATCCGCGACAGAAAGGAAGTGCTGCTCCGACAGGTCATGTTGTAGCGACCGGAACAAATGGAAGTCCAAGGGAGCAATGTCCGGGGAATAAGGCGGGTAGGGTAAGACGTCCCAGCGAAGTGCCTCCAAGAGTTCCTTCATGGATTTGGCGACATGAGGTCTAGTGTTGTTGTGGAGAAGAATAACCTTATCATGTCTTTTGGCGTATTGCGGCTATTTCTTCATGAGTGCACGCTTCACATTGAGTAATTGACGCCGGTACCGTTCAGCATTGATGGTTTCACCGGGTTGCAGCAGCTCAGAATACACAACACTGACTTGATCCCACCAAATGCACAGCATCACCTTCCTGCCATGGATGTCCGGTTTAGGCGTGGAGGTTGATGGTTTGCCGGGACGAACCCATGATTTCTTGCGCTTGAGATTGTCATAACAAATCCATTTTTCATTGCCAGTCACTAATCGATGCAAAAACGACTTCCGTTTGTGTCGTCGCAGCAGCAATTCACACATGGTTTCACGTTTTGTGATGTCGCTTTCCCGCAATGCATGTGGGATCCAGTTTCTGAGCTTCTGGATCATTCCCATTGCTTTTAAGCATTTGCTAACCGTTGACTCATTGTGTTTCAGACAACTCGTGGAGCGTCCGACACGAATCCTCGTCCAATAAGGCCTCCAATGCACAATCTTCGAACTTTTTCGGCTGCCCAGGACGCTCTTTGTCCTTCACTTTATATTCGTTGGCTTTGAAGCATCAGAACCACTCTCTGCATGTTGTTTCCGACAGGGCATGTTTCCCATAGGCCTGCGCTAGCAAACGATGACTTTCCGCTGCAGATTTCTTGAGATGAAAGCAGAAGAGTAATGCTTCCCGCAAAAGCTCCTTTTTTGGTAGGAAACTCGACATCGTGAATGTGATACAAACTCGTGTTATGTGCCCTCTTTCACACACTGCTTCGCCCAGACTACGGACAGTATGTGAGTGCGCAAGGGAGGTCACATGTGGCCCGGGTCACAGCGCACCACTGCTGCGCTCTATTTGGCAACAGTGGGAATTAATTCAAGCACTTAATATGTTTAATAACTATAAATGCATACAACAGTAGGCAAAGACATAAGGATTGCTTTTGTTTCTAAACAACAATTTTTGGGATATTTTATGATGCAAAATCCCTTCTGTTTGCACAAGAGAAAAAGGTAAATAATTTTTACATTCAAAATTGTTGTTACAAACTACTTAAACTGCTATATAGTTAACTATGATTATTGTTTTTTCGCAAAACACAGGACATATATTTAAAATTCTTTAACATAAATTTCTCAAATGCCATCAATTACCTTTCTTAAAACTTGAGATATATGCTTTTGTGGATTTTGAATACAGACACTTTAAAATGGTGATGCAAAAGATGTATAAAAAGTTTATCATAATTTTTAACTTTAAAAACTTGAGGCTTCTGTTTTATCTTACAAGATAAATTTTTCTGGGCACGTAGATTTTACTTCTGGGCAAGTAAATATTTTCTGCACATGCCCATCTTTTCAAACCCTGATATTCTTTGACTGCATAGCACATGCAGTGAAACATAACTTACAGGAAAGTTTACACCCATGGGACAATTACACCCATATGGCTTCACCAAACTTTGGGGGTTGTTATCTCGGGATATAAGCCCTAAATAAAAAAATCTGAGAGAACAATTTTTGTTTGAATCTACCCAAGAAAGGACCCCCTGAAGTTTGGTACAACCTTTTTTGAACACCCTGTATACACAAACTTTACAATGAAAAATATACATAAATTTACACATTAAAATATATATATCATTCATAGGTGCAATGATGTATATATTTCGTTGTGTCTAAATTTATGCATGTAGATGGCATTTATATGTAAATTTTAATCATTGTAAATTTATATATTATACACTGCCGGACAATTGCTAAGGACGGATGACAATAGCAACGATAGCAACCATAAAATGGAAGGCAGGAAAATGTGGAAATTAGCATAAGTGCGGAATACAGTAAGACGTGTTGTGCGTATGCAAATTTTGGATTGCCGAACTTGTTCGTGACGTCATAGCGCTGATAAGAGATATAAAGGATTTGACGCGTATTGACCGTTGTTGTTCAAACGCAAAGTTGAAAGGGAAAGAATCAATTGACGAACTTGCAATTTTCAGTATGTCTTCCTGACATCACCTAGATGATTTTACGCGTGGCCGTATTATTGGCAAGATTGAAGAAGGGCGAAAAATAACAGATGTTGCCAGGGAGTTCGACGTCAGCCACAGTGTTGTTTCTAGGCTTTGGAGATCATTTCAAACAAATAGAGAGTGTAGCAAACGTCACGGGGGAGGTCGTGTTCGCAGTACACCTGCAGAAGATCGGTACATAGTGCTATCAACAAAAAGACACCGGCGCAGCACAGCTAGTGAGGTAGCAAATCAGTTTATGGCTGCTACTGGCAAGCAGATCTCCCGATAAACTGTCGCCAGACGTTTGCATGAAGGAGGACTATACGCCCGCCGTCCTGTTGTGTGCATCCCATTGTCCAGACGTCACCGTACCGCCCGTTTGCAATGGTGCCATCAACATCGCAATTGGACTGATAACAACTGGTCTGCTGTCCTCTTCTCAGATGAGAGTAGATACAGTCTATCGTCTGATTGTCGACGACAACTGATCTGGTGTGATAGTGGTACTGCATAGTCCAGCAAACATACAGGAAAGGGACCGATATCCGACATGTAGTGTCATGGTATGGGCTGGCATCATGATCAATGGCCGTACGTCTCTCTATGTGCTTTCAACTGGGACTATGACTGGCCAACGATACATTAATGATGTTCTGCTACCTCATGTTCGCATGTTCCTTGGTGCTGTCGGTGATAGATTCATTTTCATGGACGACAACGCAACATGTCATCGAACAGTCACAGGGATCATAGCATACTTCTGGAAAATTTTAGGTAGGAATTTTAGGAATTTTAGGAATTTTTAGAAAAATTTTAGGAAAATTTTAGGAGTGTATTTCAATAAAAACTAGATGTATATTTGTATACATCTAGTAAAACAACTTTGTATACATTGTAAAGAGTTTGCTTCACACCCTTCAACCATATATACTGATAGACTGCGCATGACATCAAAATTTCTGGCTCCAACATAAAATCACATGACAACAGTCAAAAAGATGGGTTACACCTGCTGTGCTTATGGTTGCTCTGACCGATATAGTAAAGAAAGTTCTATGATTTTTCATGGGTAAGAAACGAATTAAATACCTAAGTCGATAAAGTTCAATTACTTAACCAGAAACTTGCAGCTATTGATATAAAAATATAGTAACTTAAGAAAAAAAAATGGAATGCATGTTCCAAATTCTTCGCAAATGTTCATCACATTATAAATCACAAAATGTAAACAACCCGATCATGCATGTATATAGCTCATAAGTAAACTTACCTGAAGAGTTTTCATTATATATGAGGCGCATTCACATAATACACCGAAAACACTGAAGTTCTGCAGCGTAAATTAGTAATCATAACAGCATTTTTACACGAAATTTGGAGTCTGATGATGACGTGCCCAATGTTTGAGCCATGGCGGCTTTGATGCAGCTATTGCCAATGTGCAGTCCATTAGTATATATGGTCGAAGTTAACACCCAAATTTTTTGCATAACGTCTAATGTCTAAAGTTTAAGTATGATTTACTTCTAATGTTCAGTTCTTATCTTTTCACGTGTTATTATCATATTCAAGTATATTTACCACATTCAAGTTTCACTTTGAACATTAATATGCTGTTGAACCAGAAGCAATTCACGATTTTCACAGTAAAGTTTTCAGGTTTCACATTAAATTATAATATCCTAAAAAGGTAATTGAAAACCAAGAACTATGTACAATTGTTCACTGAATTACTTTTTTCATATTATTGTTTTAACCTTTTCCTGATTAGCCTATCTTTTTCTGCTTCTACCACAACTAATTTACTTTCAGTTTTCTTTATTTCAGCTGAACCTTGTATGATCAAGTTAGAGGCAACTGCTATTTCAACAGTATTTTGTTTTTCTACAGCTTTTCTCATTCTTTCTGTTTCCTCTTGAATTATTGCTAGGGAGGCTTCTTTATCGTTTTTAAGTCTATTTATTTCTGCATCATTTTCTTTTATTTTGTCATCAAACTCAGCTTTTCTTTTTTTCTCTAGCTGCTTTTCCTTATTTTCCCTCTCTTTCTGCTTCCTTTCTTTTACCTTTTTTGATTCTTCTTCCTTCAGCTTATCAACATACTCTTTATAAAATTTATGTGAATCACAAACACTATTTAACAAATTTCTTGTTATGGGAACTTTACTTACACATCCATAGTGTTTAATGGCCCCTTTAACTATTCTTAATGATGTTATAGTTGAGTCTTTTAAGTTAGCCTTGTCCTTCCTTAACAGAGCAGTGTTAACCGAAAATCCCCTTTCTGCATCAGCATTACCATGAGGTAAAACTAAAATTGACTTTATGAGTTTAGCAAGATTTGAGTATTTTTCTTTTCCGCTAGAGTCTTTAATACTAAATATATTACGCCAGTAATGATCAATCCGCACTGGAATATGCCCTTCCTCTGAAAATTTCACTAGTTCATCTAGAGTTGGCTTATCGCAATTTAAAAGTTTCCACTCTTCTCTTACTCTATCAATTTGTTCCTCAGAAAGATGCAAAACACTTGAAATTCTGGTTATTTCCGAAAGTCCTTCAGTGACTGAAAGTTGAGTTGACTCTTTCTTTGGTTCTTTTACCTTTAAAACTTCTATGTCTCTTAGCTTTTGATTGCAGAATGGCAAATTTGACTTTAAATATTTTGTGGTTGCAATTAGTGATGATCTTACATCTAAGAGAAATAATTTCTGCCTGGTCTCCTGAACATTCCTGAGGAGATTTTTGTCTTCATACCAACTTCTAACTCCCCTAGTTTTTTCCATGAATTTTTGTTTTCAAAATCTACATTCTTTAGGTCTTCTCCAAATTTCCCTGCTATAACATCATCTTGGATAAACTGAGCCATAACATTCCTCATTAAAGTATTTAAATCAGAATATAACTGGTGTATTTTTGGTTCTTCACTCTGATAACATAATGAAAACTTTTCAAAATTTTGGTGTGAAAATGAAATTAATGCTAAATAGCAAGGAGTAAGCTCATTTTTCAGGAAACAGTGAATTCTTTTATACCTTGCCAAATTGCGCAGTTGTTTTTCAAATATTTTTTGAGATGGCAAGAAGTTTAAAAAATATTCTGTAATATTTAGCCATTGATCCAAGAGCCTCTGGGCTACAGAACCAACGGTTAACCATCTGTTGCTGACATGACGCAAAAGAAATTTGGCAGTGACCAATGTTATATCCTCGACAGATTTATAATCCTCTCGTCTTGCAGCACTACTCTTTAAAAAGTAATGCATATCAGTAGCAAATTCGTCAAAATCTATATTTAAGCTTGTCAAAAAAATTTTAAATGCATTACTAACAACATGCAGGTTGCAAAAACCTAGTTCCAAAGATTTCTGGCCTGTTTCTTGTTTTACAACTTCATTGAATTTGCGTAAAAAGCACTTATTTACATTTGGGCTGTCCATGGATACACAAATAATTCTGTTCAACAAAATATTGAAGGATGATAACACATCAAGAATTTCTTTTAGCAAAATATCTGCTGTTGCATGACCCAGAAAAACGCTTGTTAGGTATCGGCAAGAAACTGAATTTATTTCTGAAGACCAGTACCTGAGATACACATCCAACTGCCATTTCACTTGTGTATTTGTAGTTTCATCAAATGCTATAGTAACCTTCCCTGGGCTACTAGATGCAATGTCTTTTTTCAAATCCTCTTCAAAATATTTTGACAATCCATGTGATATCACATAAGCAACTTTTTTTCTTTAAGTTGCATTTTGGCTGCAATAGCAGAATCAGGAAACATTTCTTTGAAAAGTTCAACTGTTTCAGTGCATGAAACAAAAGACATATTGTCCTTAGCAACTTTCATGGCCCATAATGCTTCGGCTTTAGCCAACTGTAAATCATGACTCAGTACTTCACTAATATTTGTTTTGGGCTGAAGATCCCGTCCTCCAAAGGCTTTCAGGATGGACTTATTTTGAAATTTACTTTGAAATTTCTGCAAATGTTTTTTTCCTTTATGATGCGCTTTTACTTGTGAAAAGCCACTATTAGAAATGTTGAAAATTTCTGAACACAATATACACTTAGCAGAAAATATTGTTTCAGTTGCAGAACACCATTCTTTCAACTTCACTCCGTCCAATTCTTTGGCGAGCCACGCATCTTGAAATTTCGTTTTGGATTTAGGCATCTTAAACACTTGTATTACTAACCAGAAAATGAAAGGGAAGTACAAAAACACGTTCCAATATTGCAAAACCAGACAACTTCCCGAAATTTGGCTGCGAGGATGTCAGAAGATATGGAAAAAAAAAAAAAAAAGCAGGTCACCACTAGAGAACTGAACCTGCACACAGCACAGAGAACACCATAAAAGACGTAAAACCAGAAACTATCATACGCATCTCACGCAAGTTCAGTCAAAGCGAGTCGGAGCCGAGATATATTGCGCATCGAAGGTCGCTGTCGCCGACGCATGATCGAAGGTCAATGATCACGTGCTCTACTGCCTGCCAAGATAATACTCAGCTACCATCCCATCGTCATTACCGGAGGTTACGGAAGGAGACCACATGTTTCCTTTTTGCTTCCACCCACCTGCGGTTTACAATAACAAAACATCAGCAGAAAGAGGAGGTTCCACAAGGCATGTACAAAAATAAAGTACGATCTTCTGCGTGCCACGGAGTTCGTCTGCAAAGCGCAAACCAGGGGTGAAAATGACCCCTCCCCTTTTCCCTTAGATCTCTTGTTACTCTCGAAAACTGTTCGAAGGCAAAAAATGGAACGCCCGCCCCGAAGCAAGTGCATCTCGATGGCGTCATTTTTCCCTCCCTTCAGCAGCACAGCATATAGGCTGTGTTTCTACAAAAACAGGTCTTTTTACCTTACCGTAATGGTAAATTTATTGGCGTTAATAACGGTTGTGTTTTTAATAAAAATAAGCTTACGAAAATTTTAGGATGAATAGCAAATTTTAGGTCTAATTTTAGGAATTTAAGGAGGGTCACAAAATATTAGGAATTTTAGGAATTTTAGGAGGAATGCGATCCCTGCAGTCACTATCCAGGATTGTCTTGAGAGCGAGGATATTAAACGCCTCGTATGGCCAGCACGTTCTCCAGATCTGAATCCCATTGAAAATGTGTGGGATGCTTTGGGGAGGAGTCTTGCTGGTCGCCAATGCCCTCCAATAAACAAGGACACCCTCATCCGTGCACTGACAGAGGAATGGGATAAATTACCCCAACAGCTGCTTGATAATGTTGTGCAAAGCATGACACGACGTGTGGAATCTTGCATCGCCCTCCATGGTGGCCATATCCCGTGTTGATATCTTACGCCGGAACGCCTGCAGACGGTAATTGCATTTTTTTCACGTTTACGTATTCTGCACAAAATGGCCTGTTTGTCCCTTGAACACGTACCAAAGCCTTCTGGATTTCAGAGCACAATAAATTGTCTTTCTTGTAATGTCCTGGCATTCTGACATTATTTTATTTCACTTGGCGTCCAACCACACTTACTTTTTTATGCGCTATATAGCCGTTTATGATCCGTCCTTAGCAATTGTCCAGCAGTGTATGTATACAGTATGTATATGAATGACTTGTTTATTTCATTGTGGTAAATTCTGAAATATATCCCCTGAAGAAAAAAAAACTGAAATGCATTAACAATTCCATGTAATGAAGTACCCTACACTTAAATAAATTGTTTGGTCTTAGAAAGTTCAGCGATTTGATGATCAATTCTACTCGTCTCCAGATCATTTTCATGTATGAACTTACTTTTCTTTTGCCGCAATATTTGGATTTGATCTGAAATTTAACTTTTCTCTTTATGTTGTTTCAACAGTTGGTCATTAAATTTCCTTTTATTTTCTAGTGAGAGCTGGTAACATGAATGGGCTGGCATACTGCAGCAGCTCGCCATTGATAGGCACAGCCTTTATTCCACCATGAGCTTTTACAGAGTCATATACAGCCCTTGCGAATGTCAGTAGCCGGTGGCCAAATGGCAACTAGATATTTTGCAGTGGCTAATAAATTTTTAATATAGTAGCAAACAATGGCCAGTAGATTTTCCCCCCAAGCTAGAAACTATTTTGTCCAACTCCCCCTCCACACACACACACACACACTTGTGAACGAATAATATCGTGTTCAGTTTTCTCACCCGTGTTCCTGCAGCTGCTTTGAAAATGAATGGAAGTGAAGGTGGGATTCAAGAGAAACTTAATCAGCTGGACCAAAGGGTCAAGGTTACTAAAGCAACCTTTGCCATGGTATATGTATCTTTGCCATGCCAACCTTTGCCAGGTATACCTTGCACAATGTATGTCATCTACACAGGGTTCGTACTCTTTTTGGGGGAAAAAATTCAAGGACTTTCCAGGCCTTTTCCAGGCCAATATACAAAAAATTCCAGGATGATTACTACGCTTTACAGTATCATGCTCAAATTAGTTTTTAAAAGCAATTTCAGTTTTAAGTAATAAAAATGATGAAAGATGCAAATGGATTAGGGATGATAGGGGGAAGGGAATAGAACTGTCCATAATTAGCATGTTCTCGTTGCGCTAGGCGCTTAAGCACTGCTGAATTCCGTCAGACCCCCAATGGTCAAATGATTGAAATGTGCTGATGTTCATGGAATGAAATGGTTGATCAGCTATGATAACCGCATAAAAGTTCGAAGGGGGGCGATTTCTTTTTTACGTTATGCAACATTCTACATTACTCCAGTATTTATCTTGTCATCATCAACAATAAGCAATGTAACTACCACTTACGATCGCGGATATCGGCCAACTGAAAATCTGCCATACAACTAAGGGATACAACACACAGGTATCATGTTACAGTGTATTGTAATTGAAAAAAAAAAGATTTCAGAAATTAAAATCGAAAAAAAAAAAACTTTCAGAAATTAATATCATCAAGTCATGGTGTTTCAAAAATCCGCTTTCCTTTATAATGTTTAAAAGCATGTAATGTTTTTTCTTTTTTACCTGTCGTGTATAATAAAATGGGTTGATTTTTTTATGGAATCAGACGTCCATATGTCCGATTGTCTTCGTCTGAGTTCACACGTTAGCTACTGTGTACAAGTAGACATATTTTTTCAGCTCAAAAATATGTAGTTTTGTATGTATTCACAGTATAACTCATTCCGTATTCCCACAGAACAAAATTCAGCAGATACAAATGAAGAACATCAAGACCCACCCAACACCATGTTTCCGATTGTCTGCTGTTTATATTCAAGAAATGCGAATATGGATCAATGGTGAATGCAGCAACTATGGTTTTTATTTATTACCAAGAAAAAAAAAGGAGCCTGAAAGCTGTAAAGCTGAAACGGATATTTCTCCCCCTCCCGAAAACATTCCGATTAAGTTCAAACAGCAGGAGCACGCGTCCACGCACACTCAACCTCTGGAATGTCCTGATGGAACGGCTTCTTTTCATTTGGCACATCGCCATAAATCACCACCTGCAGCTCACTGAAGTGTCTTCCTCCTTCACCCTAACTATAGAAGAAAACGTAAAAAAAAAATGCTGCCCAATTTTCGACAAAATGACCAAATTTACGTCATAACGTTGCAATTTACTAAAATACGTTTATCTGCTGAATTTCGCCTAAATCCATTGAAAACTTTTTAATTATAGATTTTTTTATTAAAACAGTAACTCAGACATCTGAATAAAAATGTATGTTTGTAATTAAAATAGAGTCCATATCATCACAGAAACAAAATTTAAGGATCACTCTGTTTAAATAAACCATGGCATCTAAAAAAAAATAATTTGCTTGCTTTTCCCGTAATTTATAATTGCCGTTTCTTTTTTTTTTGAATCCGATTTTGCAACGGAAGATTTTTTTTTTTTTTTTTTTGCATCTGCTAAAGTTTCAAACGGAATTCGGCGAAATTTGCACTAGAACTTTATTGTGATGTATTTTAACCACTGTAAAAATTTTACTGTGTTATTTTCAAAATTCCGGAAAATGGATTTCTGAAAATATCTCTTAGTCCTTTTGAGCCGTGGAAGTGATAAACAGGTGTTTGCTTTCTTCCCAACCAAGGGCTTCGGATCAGCGCTCCCAGCTGTCAATCAACCGTTGCTATGGTAACACCCTTTCTGCTCAAGGCTCACTGTCTAAAGAGGCACACATAATAAAAATTTCCAATGCTAACTTTTTAAGTTTTAAACCGATTCAAATGGAATTTTGGGAGTGAGCTTCTGTAATCCAATTATAGTAAATGTAAAAATTTCAGCCACTTTTGTGAAAAATTCGCAAAGATAGTTTTCTTATTTTTTATCATAAGTAGCCGAAGTCTCTTGAGGGGTGGGCCGGAAGCAAGCGTCTTAATGCAATAAACAAGGAGCAGAAGAATGTGTTGTTCAGGCATACTCTTCACTGGTGGATGCCAGCTGACTTGGTAAACACGAGACCCCCTTGCAAATGCTAAATGTCTCTTCTTTCCCCTTCTGTTGTTCTCAGTAGTTGTCGGACGGACATCAAGCTCAGGGCTAGAGAATGCATCAAGCTCCCCTTCCGTAACAGACCTGCTAGTAATCATCCAATTTTATTGCACTGGAAGTAGTGCTCCCCCTAGCCAAATTAGGATTTGGGCACATCCGAAACACCACTGTAGCCGGCGGTTTCTTTGAGAACAGAGGAGAGGAACTTAAAAAAATTAAGGGGTAACAGTCAGTAACACGATTTCCTAAAAGGGCATTTTTTTTAAGCACTAATTTCAAATTTCAAGGCTTTTCAAGACAGCATTAAAAAAATACCGTTTTTCCAGGATATTCCAGGCCTTGAAAACGTAATCATGATTTTCCAGGACTTTCCAGGTTTTCAAGCACGCGTGCGCACCCTGTCTACAGGTAAAAGAATTATCTTTGAATCTCTGTTTAGCATATATGCTGAACAAAAAGAAACAAACTGTTACGGCAATGTTTTTAAGATGATGCAGAGCTCTGCTACATCTTAATGCCATGTGGTACTTGCTCCTTGTGAGCATGGCTTTTCAGAAATGTACCTCATTAAAACGAGTAATCAGGCATGTCTGAATAGTGACACTTTAATGATAATAATGACTTAATGATGATTAGATGCTCTTCAATTGAAGATTTTGATTCTCAAATTTAATTATGATTAGATACTCTTCAATTGAAGATTTTGAGCCTCAAAATGCTATTCAATTGTGGTGGGTAAATAGATATCTCTAATGAGAAGATCAGACACAGAACGTAGCAGCAGTAAACTGTATCAACATTATTAATGTCACTTTATGCATATATACCCTAGCTTCTGTCAACTTGTTTTAAATATTATTTAAAAAATTAGACATCTAACTTCAATGGCCTCTCGAAAATAAGTTATGTATGTGTAAATTAAGATAGAAAAAGTAATGATATTGCAGCACTGAAAATAAACTGTCAAAAACTAAATCATTTTGGAACAAAAGCATATGTAATATGCAGTCAATCTAATGATTCTATGCAGTAACTGCTCTGCATCTGTTTTTATGAAGTTAAAGGGGGAGGAGTCTCTCATTAGAAGAAAGAAAAAAGCATTCACCCATTTAATTTCATAGAAACAGGTAGAAGTTACTGAATTATTATTATTTTTATTTTTTTTTAAACTTTGCATGGCCAGTAGATTTTGTCATTTGGCTAGGAAATTTTTTATCCCACTAGCCACATTGGTTAGTAGAAATTTCAGCAGTTTTGCAAGGGCTGGTCATATACAGTCCTCAAGCCTATTACGGAGTCTTCATGTAGATTTTTGACTAACTAATCCTTGTTCACAGAGAAGCCACTTTCTACTGGTGCATTACCTTGTGACAAAATTAACACAACTTTCACAATACCCCATAAATCTCCGAAATTCTCATCACTACTAAGCAATTTACAGTAAAAGTCATCTAAACCAGTTTCATTTTCTGAGAATCCCAAAAATTCTTCTTTGAATTCACTTTTTATTTGACATAAGAAAGTGTCAAATTGTTGTTTTGCTTTATATCGTTGTTCAATTTTCGCTAAGTTGCGATGAACATACTTTTTACGTGGCTACGATATTTTAATTCGGTTGACATTAAATGTCTGTAAATACTGTTTCACACGTTATGCAAGTTCAGCTATCGGGAGATTGCAAAAGGACGTTAACATAGTATTGGCATTTTATTATTATACTTGACTTCAATTGCCAATACTATGTTAACGTCCTTTTGCAATCTCCCGATAGCTGAACTTGCATAACGTGTGAAACAGTATTTACAGACATTTAATGTCAACCGAATTAAAAAAAAAAAAAAAATGTTGTTTTGCTTTGTCTGCAGAAGCAGAAGATATTATTTCTTTCTCGTAAAATATTTTTTTTTTTATTGAGGGTTTAACGACCACCGTGAGCAACTCAATGGGCTATAATATAAGTAGTCATAAAATATTTGCAACAACATATTCATTCTTTTTTCACATAAAACTGGATTACTTCGGAGAAGTTTTGAGTTCAGGCATGATGTAGACTTCAGAACATGAAACGTTGCACAATTTCAAGTTATTGCCTTTTTCGTTGCTTCACGCAAAAAGTTCATTTTCTCCAATTCAGAGACACCACTTCGGTTCAAGTGCATTGCCGCAGCAATGCCAATATCAACATTCTTTCTTTTACAAATGTTAGCATCATATTCAATGTTTATTTTATACAGATTTTCAGGAGCTTCAGTACATTCCAGAGCTTCCCTTTTGGCAAAGTTTTTCATTAACTGGGAAATCAGGTTGTACAAGGCTTCATAGGAAAGGTACCATCGGTTTCAGAGTCTGGAACTTTTTACGAAACGATTAACTAACATTGATACAACAAATGAAAAAAAACAACTATGCTAAAATAAGTTTATCCATGCAAGCTTTTTTACTTGATCACAAGTAAAGGTATCAGGTAGCGATCAAATACTATCTAAGTACTTTTTAACGTCTGGAAAGACCCAAACAACTCGCTGAGAAACAGCTGCATTTTTCACTTATCTGACTTGGCAAAACTTAAAGAGGACATGTAGAACTTCCAGCAATGGCAAAATAATCAGCACGCCTATGCATTAAGATGATATTTAATAACAATACTGGGCAGAAGAAACATCGCGAGAAAAAGAAATTAGGATTATGGGGGAAATCTTTACTCTGTTTAACTTCCGTTTTCGAAGGTTTTGACAGATGAAATATCGTCACCAGACGGAAAAGACCCCCCCTAGTTTTTTTTTTCAGTTTTGCATCGATCTCGAGAATTACCCAAATGATGACGGAAAAAGCGGAATTCCACGAATCCACGAAATAATATCACAGGAGTAAGAAGTGAAGAAAAACACAAATTTTATGGAAAATTAAAGTGAAAAATCGATACTGAGTTGCTCACTCTGCTGAGAAAACATTTTCGGGGCACAGAAATGGTGCGGATTCCACCACGGACAGATTAAGTACCAATCTAGAAATTTCATTTCATTTAATAAAAAGGAAAGGGGAATAAACGATTTCTTTCTATTGATTAGTTTTGAAGAAGTGTGTGCTAGAAATAAGGAAACATGCATTTCATTAGAAAAATTCGCTATTACCGAAGATATTAAAAACGAGGAACATGATCAGAAAACATCAAAAGTAAAAATATAATCAGGCATAGAAAAAAAAAGGGAGGGGGCTTGGACAGAAGAATTTATTATGGGGAAACAGAAAACAACCTGACATTCTAAACACCCAAGAAATATTCCCAAAAATGTTTAACAAGTGTTAGAATCTTAAAAATAAATTTTTCACAGATGTTTAATAACGTTATTTCACTGAGATTTTCAATTTCCATTGCATACTCTACATTTACCGTTGTCCATAGCGGACCGACGATTTCCATAGTGTACACGATGTTTTCTATCGTTCGTAGCAGACCCACGATTTCCATACCATACTCAATATTTTCCGTCAACTGTAGCAGACTGAGGATTTCCATAGCATACTGGATGCTGATTTCCATCAGGGCTGAAAAATAAGCTCCAGATCTAGGAGCCAGGTGAAACGAAAGCAAATTTCAAAGTATCATGCACAAACGGTATGGCGGTGATGATGTCGGAACAAAGAGCAATAATATAAAGCACTGCCTACTACCCAAACTACTAACTGCTAAATGAAATTCAAATTCGGTCTATAAATCTTAGGGTTCTCAGGTTTTGATAAAAATCTAAACATAAAAAAGAATGTGGAAAAAAAACTTTTTTTAACCTCATCAATCTGAAATGAAACTATTTGGAAGAAAATAATAGCAAAAAAATTGTGACCGTCAGTTTCCGGAGTACCACGTAATACGGCTTTGGAAACAAAGCAGGGGGCGTTAAAAAATACATAAAGATGTGGAAGATGTGGTTTTAAGGGGAAAAAATCCGAGATAAAGCCATCTGGAAGTAAAAAAGATAAATAAAATAAAATATGACCGTCAACTACCAAAATGCTGCAGAAACGGAAGGGGAATGTTGCAAACACTTAACAAATATGGATTTTGTAAAAAAAAAAAAGAAAGAGCGACAATCTAACTGAAATGAAGCTATCTGAAGCAAATAAACGCAAAAACTGTGATCAACTTCCAGAATGCCTCGTAATGAGCGACCGTGAACAACGGAAGATGGACTATGAAAATGTGTAAAAATATGTTTTAAAAAAAAATAAAGAGGAAGACCAAAAAAAAAAAAAAAAGACACCTTATCAATTTAACTGAATACTGAAGTGAAGCTATCTGGAAGCCAAAAAAAAAAAAAAGGTTGTGATGTCAACTTACAGAAAGCCAGCGGCCACAGAAGCGGAGAAAACGGTTTAAAAACGTGGCATGGCTTTCATAACAAATAAAATAAAAAAATCGCCTTAATTTAACTTTCAGTAAGATTAAAATTTAGGCCTCCATGCAAAAAAAAGGGGGGGGGGTGATTGCGACCATTAGCTTCCAAAATGTTTTATGCCCTTGGCCTTTTAACCACCACGCACATATCAAACGTACGTGGTGCATTAAAAGTGCATAAAAACATTGCTTCCGAGATTCAAAGCTCAAGAAAAGCAATTATATCTCATCATGTTGAAGTTATCTGTTTGAAAAATATGGAAAAATGAAAGCTAAAATAAAATAGGGGTGGGGCATCTATCGATTATAGTTGTCTGCGTGATCTATCGATTACAGCTTTACATCTTAAATGGGAGCCAACGTTAAAAACCTGTGAACATTTCCCTTCCTTTGTTTTAAAATTTAAAGAAATCTTAAAAACAATTAATGTTAAGAAAATAGAAAAACAGTCTGCAAAACTTTCCGAGAGTCTGCGACAGGCACCGCCACCGCCGCTTTTCACTGTTTCTGCTCCTGGGCTGGCAGCTTAAATCAAATAGTGTGATCTTCAATGCTTCCGATGTGACAGGTAAGTCATGTGACTCGGGATTTCATCGCGTTCCTCTGCTTGAAAACCCACGGTGGATAAAAGCTGCCAGAATTTACACTGCTGGACAATTGCTAAGGACGGATCATAAACGGCTATATAGCGCATAAAAAAGTGAGTGTGGTTGGATGCCAAGTGAAATAAAGTAATGTCAGAATGCCAGGACATTACAAGAAAAACAATTTATTGTGCTCTGAAATCCAGAAGGCTTTGGAACGTGTTCAAGGGACAAACAGGCCATTTTGTGCAGAATCTGTTATTTTTCGCCCTTCTTCAATCTTGCCAATAATACGGCCACGCGTAAAATCATCTAGGTGATGTCAGGAAGACATACTGAAAATTGCAAGTTCGTCAATAGATTCTTTCCCTTTCAACTTTGCGTTTGAACAACAACGGTCAATACGCGTCAAATCCTTTATATCTCTTATCAGCGCTATGACGTCACGAACAAGTTCGGCAATCCAAAATTTGCATACGCACAACACATCTTACTGTATCCCGCACTTATGCTAATTTCCACATTTTTCTGCCTTCCATTTTATGGTTGCTATCGTCATCCATCCTTAGCAATTGTCTGGCAGTGTATAAATGTGATCAAAGCAGAAAATTTCAGAGTTTGATTTTATTAAATTACAATTTGTTGAAGTTACATTTTGCATCTGTGAACTCAAATCAATTACTGCAAATTGCGAAATCTGAAGTAAAAAAAGTTGGGCACCAGGACCAAATTTCTAGGCACCCGATAATTTTCCAGCCCTGATTTCCATAGTAACAGCGTAAAACCTTTAGTACTTGGAATCACTGAATCTTTCTATCCACCGCATCGTCTTACTCAGCGTCAACAAGCAGAACGGTGTGCACAGAGAATATAGTGCGCCGAAGGACCGACAACAATGACAGAGCACAGCGGTTCTGGTGCACAATAATGCAAAATCTGCCTTTTGTAGCAAGATGATGTAAGATTTTTGTTTTGTCACAGAATTCTCATCCCAGGTAACTGAACACTGAACATTACCAGGGCTCGACAAATGTGTTTTAGATTTAGGCTCCAGGTGAAACAAAGTCAATAACGCATGAACAAAAACATGTTTGTTTTACAAAGTGATCCATCTTTTTGTAAAAAACAAACATTTGTTGTCAATTTTTGTTTTTCTTTTTACCCAAACCACTTACTGCAACATAAAGTTTAAATTTGTTTGTGTTGAAGTTATTAGTTTCAATTTGCTTCATTCATAATTTTCTTTTTCTATTCTTTCAGTAGATGATCTTAAAAAAATTTAAATTTTAGATTTCGATTTTATTAAAATACTATTTGTGTATGTCATATTTTGTACTAATATATTAATTCCAAGTACCATATTTTTTTCTTCATATAATAATTTTTCTTCATATATATTTTTTTCTTCATATATAATTTTTTTCTTCATATATATTTTCTTCGTATAATCCATAAAATTCAGAAAAAATTTCCTTCGTGAGATCCACAAGGGCATATAATCCAAAGGCTGTGGAAAAAAAAAATCCCACGTATAATCCGCGGCAGCATATGATCTGTAGATCGTGAAATTCTGAAAAAAGCATTTTCTTCCTTGGAATAATCTGCAACAGCATGTCTCAGACAATGATATTTAAAAAAAAAGACAGTCCATACCTGCCAACACTGACAACAGCCTTGTTACTAATAACTAGTATTGCATGGCATACATAGACTATTTTACGAAATGATCCATCTCTTTGTAAAAAACAAATATGCACCTCAACTAAACGTTACAACAAACAAGGACTCTAATGAAACAAACTTAACACGTGCGAAACACACAGTTGATTTCCCAGCGAGGGCACGATTGCGAGATTTAAGTTCGAAACTTTCACCAGTAAAAATCAGAAGATGCATTCCGAATTCCACGATGCTTGACAGACAGGAAATCCAAGAAAGTGAACGCGCAGTGCACGAACCCCCACTTACCATCAGTGTTCTTTCAGGCATACATCCAGGGGAGTGAAGCCCTACCTGAAACCCCCCCCCTTCCGGAGACATTTTAGGTTACCAAGCCAAATTTTAATAAATTAAGGCTATGATGAAAAAGGAAGTTTCATTTCTTTTTATGATACAAATATTTCTTCAATTTTTTTTTTTAATATTTGTTTAAATGGTACTAGTTATAGTTTATTTTATTAAAAAGTGTAATTTACGACGCATGGTATTCTTCAAAATATTATAAGTAGATTAATCATACCTAATTGCCTGGGAATCGTGATTCAAGAACAAGGGTGCGTTGAATGCATTTTAACAGATAAAAATTTCAAGCCTGCGGAACCTTCCCCTTCCCTCCTTTAGCTGAAAACAGTTTGTTATTTCTGAAATGTTTGAAGAAGTAATTACCATATCAGGTATGTATATAGAATTTTTCACCACAGGTAGTGACCAATCTATGGTCACTACCTGTGTTGAACTTGTTCAGCACACTGCAGTCTTTGATGACGAATTTTTTGTTACACATAATAAAACCAATTTCACTTGTCATCCCATTTTGATGTCTCCATGTCCATTTCCTGTGTGGCTTTTTCATGAAAAAGAAGTTCAAGATGAAAAACCCTTCTGCCTCTGCAAACTCAACGAGAGTATTTCCACGCTGGTTTCTGTTGCTGTGACCGAATTTACCTACTGAAGTTTCACTCTGTTGCTGTTGCCCTATTTTTGCATTGAAATCTCCCATAATTATCTTCAAGTGCTGCTTACCTTTATTATTTAGATGACGAATTTTTTCATAAAATTCGTCAATTTCTTCTTCAGGATGACTTGTGGTGGGTGCATAAGTTTGAATAATCTGAGCTTGGTATCTTCTTGAGAGTTGGATAACGAGTCGTGCAGCTCTGTCAGAGGAACTTTCAACTTCTACCACTTTATCCTTCAGTTTCTTGTTTATTATAAATCCAACACCACTAGTTCTACCAGTATCTGTCTCACGATAGTAGAAGAGATGTCCACTTTTCAGTTCAATGAGATCTTCTCCTTATCTCCTTACCTCACTTAGCCCGACGATGTCCCACTTGATCCTTTGTAGTTCCTCTTCCAATTCAAGAAGCCTTGAATCAGAAGATAGGGAGCGTCCGTTATACGTAGCCAAGGTCAGCATCAGATGGCAGCTTAGTCCGGTCCTCCGAGGATTCTTAGCACCCTCTGCCTTCATGTCGCACTGGCTGCTGCCTTGGCCAGGTACATTCCAGCTGCCGGAGACTGAGGGCCAAGATTTAAGTTGTAGAGTCATTTTGGGGGGTTTGGCCATAACTCACCACGCTGGCCAAGCGGGTTGGTGAGTGTGGGATAGTATTTCTTCTTATCCCGATGGTATAGTTATACCGCTATTGGCGGTCGTCAGAGCCCCTTTAGTGGGAACAGGATGCACCACGAGAAGGCGGGGTTGACATTTGTCAAGGAGAGGCTGTGATGTTATGCATCACCTGACCTTACATCCCTATATATATAGCAAATGGAAAACTTGCTTCCTCTAAGGTTCCATCTGCCCCCCCCCCCCCCCGGCCCAAAAGTCCTGAAAGAAACACTGCTTACCATATGATCATACTGCCTCTAAAATTCAGTTTAAGACATGATGAGACCAAAGGAGGAGGGAAAAAAGCTGAATATTTTAACTGGTGAAAAAACAAAACAGACGGTAAGA
The DNA here is from genome assembly GCA_039090855.1 of Macrothele yani. Taxonomy (NCBI): domain Eukaryota; kingdom Metazoa; phylum Arthropoda; class Arachnida; order Araneae; family Macrothelidae; genus Macrothele; species Macrothele yani. The sequence continues at coordinate 77,567,165 of CM077009.1, forward strand.
ATGCAGACTACTGTCAGTTTGTATTTTTTGACTCTGCAACTTCACAGCACCACTGCTTATTTTTTCTTTCTGCTGATATCATTCTCTCCCTACTTCTTCATTGTCACTTTTCTTTCTTGTTTTTTATGCCCTCTGATAAAAACCATCAGCCCGAGGACCATGAGCACATGATATCAAAGCTTCAACTATTTTAGATAAATGGTGTAACTTTGGGACTTTTGAACAATATGCATCAAATTTTCGTCACTCCCATTTTCATTCTTCCTTTATCAAGATTAAATGCAAAAACTTATGGGGTGGGGGACATTTAACAGTGCTGGAGAGCGGGAACATTGCGCGTGGGGGGGGGATACCGATTATGAGAAATCCGTCCGACTTCCGGTTTTGGAAATTTTTCTCCTATTTTCAAGCTGAAATAGAAAAAATGTATGCAGTAAAATTATACTTAAAAATACTGAACAGAAGCAACATCGCGAGAAAAAAGAATTTACAATTACGTAAAAAAATCTGAACTCCATCAACTTTCTGTTTTTGAAAGTTTTGTAAACATAGTATTCCGTCTTCCGATAACCCCCCCCTCCCCCCAACAGCAATTCTGTTTACTTGTGCATCATCAATCTCCTGAGTGGCCAAAATAACGAAAAAGGCGGAATTTCTTGAATTTGCGGAAGAATCTCATGCCTGAAGATTAGGAGGAAATTTTCGCTTCATCTAACTTCCGTTTCCGCAAATTCTTGCCTACTGTTTCAAGCTGAAATACGAACATATATATATGCCATAAAATGATATTTAACAATATTAGACACAAACGCAACATCGGGAGAGAAAAATTACAATTAGGGCAAATTCTTTTTACTCCATTTAACTACTGTTTTCGACAGCTTTGAAACACGCAACACCGTCCCCAGACGGAAAATGACACCCCCCCCATCTCTTCATGACAATAAAAACCGGATAATTCCGCAAATAAGTTTAGGAATTTTATGCATATCATAAAAAATAGCAAAATAATTTTTTTTTTAAACAAAATGAAAATTTGTAGAATCCGTAGTTTCGAGAGTGAGTTTCGTAGTCAGCCAACGAAATCCGTAAAAACAACAGACATTCCATTGTAATTGGCATGTACGACAGTCGTATAATCCGCATCTATCATGTTAATCGTGATTCACAATTTCCGACAGAAAACTGCGATTCACAGAACCAACTCAGAAATCCAAAGATATAAGAGAGAAATGATCGTCTTATCGAAAAAGTAACTGTCACTTTGAAGTACTTTTGTGTTACTTTTAAGTAAATAAAGAACTAAAACAGCTAGCTATTGCAGCATTATTGTAGTTCATTAGTTACACTAAAAATCCGTTGAAATTGCGGACAGTCCACAGCATTGTCTTATTTCTGAAAATGTTTCAACTGAATACCGAAAGAAAAAAAATCCTTAACTAATACAATTAGCACACCAAAACTAGGCAATGTGATTCACAAAATGAATACATGCTACGGAATAGCTTTGCGGGATTACAGAGAGTTGCGGATTCTTACACCACGTAGGCTTCCGCGCGCTAATAGTAACGCTTTCCTTGTGTCATAGTTTCTGTCAAAATATTTCTAAGTAAAAAAAATAAATATATATATATATACACTGCTAGCCACCCAAAATTCAACACCAAGAAGGAAGCATCTGATTGGCCTGAAATTCGCAGCATGCGTCACCCGCGAGAGGACATGCAAACGATTAGCATTGCAGGGCATATGCAAATCATGTGCGCCCGGCACACCACCGAGAAGCACTATAAGAAGGGTGCACAGAAGGAAGGGTGTAAGTAGTGGAAGTGTGTTGTGCTTCCGGACCTGTGCGTGGGAACCTCCTCGATGCCTCGTCGCAGAATACGGCAGTCATTCCAGCACGTTTTGGAGTTCGACAGAGGACGAAGTGGATTATCGCCGACAGTGGTTTATCGTACCGAAACATCGGCGCCCGTGTGGGACGACATCCAGTTACAGTGAGGCGAGTAGGATTTGGTGGGTGCAGGAGGGATGGACGAACCGACGTGAGCTATTGCCGCAGTTGCAGCACATCACCGGACGAGAAGACTGGCATGTTGTGCAGCGGGCATTGGCGGCTCGCACCGCCACATCACGAACGTTAGCGCAGGAATTAGGATGTGTTGCGCAACAACCTGTGTCAGCACGTACCATTTGACGTCATCTGCAGGAGTGGGGACTTGTCGCACGACGCCCATTGCTCCGATTACCATTGACGTTACACCACCGGCGAGTGCAGCAGCAGTGGGCCGTTGAATGCCGCACTTGGACTACGGAATGGCACAACATTGTCTTCTCTGATGAATCCCACTTCTGCCTGCACCGCCACGATGGTCGGAGCCGCAGCGAAGAGACTGTATGACGCCTGCATTATGCATCGCCATACCGGTCCGTCGCCTGGCGTTATGGTTTGGGGCGCAATTGGATATGACACCCGTACCCCTATGGTACGCATCGCCGGTACATTCAACAGCCACCGCTACATCTCCGACGTTTTGGAGCCTGTAGTCCTCCTTTACTTGCAGGAACTGCCAGCGGCCACGTTTCAACAGGACAAATGCGCGCCCACACGTGGCACGCATCGTACAACAATTCTTCACGGCCCACCAGCTGTCACTGCTGCAGTGGCCCACCTGCTCTCCCGATATGTCGCCCATCGAACACGTCTGGTCGCTGATCGGCAACAGAGTAGCCCAGCAGGCACCACCCGCTGCTACACCAGATGAGCCGTGGCAACGTGTGGAAGCAGCCTGAACCGACATACCCAAAGCCTTATTTCATTCGATGCCGCGGCGTGTAGCGGCCATTATTTTCAACCATGGGGGCCACACGAACTATTGATGTCTGCGTGTTCCGCAAGTCGCATGGGCCTGTAAGCTCAATTGTTTCATCTTTGTATCTGTTGTTATGTGTCCAGTAAATCTGACTTTGCTATCTCGTGCCCTTCTTGGTGTTGCATTTTGGGTGGCCAGCAGTGTATATATTCTTACAATCTCTTTGTAGTATTCTATTTCGCTCTTACGTTACATTTTTTCTGTTACCGCATTTTCGGTATTTACCCAATAACACAACCTGTCCTGACAATTAACTCGCAGACTTTTTTTAAACGTCGTATCGTTGTTTGTTTGTTTGTTTGTTTTTAATGGTGTCCGCAGTAACTAGATTTATATCTTTTTAATAGATAATAAATCTATGAATTATGCAATAGAAATTATGGTATTTACTGAAAATTACAAAATCTCAAGTAAGAAGAAAATTAGGCGCCACGACCTGAATTTTAGGTGCTGGGATTTGTCGAGCCCTGCGCATTACGCAAAAAAATATCAGTTTAATTTTCCCCAACTTTTCCAGGTTTTTACTAAAAAAATTATCCCCCTCCCCCGAGTTTTCCCTGATTTTCCCCCGGTTTTCTGGGTTTCCCGGTCAGCTGGCAACCCTGCTAATTGATGTTCTCTTTCATGCAGTTTATAATACCGAAGCCGTTATTTCAGAAGCTAAATGCTCAGAAAAAAATTAACTATCATATTTTTCTTGCAATTTTAAAGTATGCTTAAATTTTGATGCAACATACTGAAGTCTAATATCTAGGAATTATGTATTTAATATACAAAGTAAATGTGTACGTATTATAACCTTTTTGATAATGAAGTTCGCAATTAAAAGTACTATACATAACTGAAATTTCACTGAAAGAAAGAGAACTTAGCTTCTTACGTGTTCTGTTATGAACACTAACTTAATTTTAATGCTTCATTTGGAAGGCTTCCTCGATTTTACATACAAGACTGTTGGTTCCTTGAAGTTCATTAAATTAAGGTTTGACTGTATTCCATACACCAATCTTACACTCACTCAGCTGAGATCTTTCTCATAAGCCATTTTTCCTTTCCATATCGTTTCCGTGATGGACCGTCCTTCTGTGTGGTAGGTCCACAGAGCCATAGCCAAACTCTATACTTAGGGCAGGCTCAAAAAAGCTATATATACTTCTTACCGTTTTTTGAGCATTACTGAAATTTTAAAATTTCAACCCCTAAGTACCTTATCTCGGTACATCAGGTATAAAAGTACCATTTTTGATTAACATAAATAAAAAAACAAGAAACACTTTATAAAATAAAAATACATTTATAATCGTTGCTTACCAATAGAAAATCAAAATAGTTGTAGTGGTCGGTTCTTTTGACCATTACATTTTCTCAAAAGTAAGTACACGTCGGAAGCTTTTGTGCGGTTTTGTTCGAACGCAAGAAGGGTTAAGTTCGACATTCATTGGGGGCACATCGTAAGTCGCTGTGGGATGTTTATTCCCATCAAAACAAAAAATGTGGTTTCGCAAGTAGCCGTGCTTGTCATTCCGAAATGATTAAAAGAATTAAGAGAACTTACCACATAGTTTAAGACGGCGACATAGTCTTCAAACTCGCTTCATGCGTCTGGAGTAATTCATCAGCATTCTTTCGGAATAGTTTGTAAGATTATTTTCATGAATATCGTGCAAATTCCAAATTCGTTAGATTTATATAACAGCCAGGTGAGCCAGGAGTACTCATCCTGCATGATAATGCCCACAGACCTCATACGGCCCTGCGTGCTAATACAGGTAACCAGTAGCGTAACTAGGGCGGGGCGGCAGGCCAGCCAGGGCCGCAAGAATCTGCACATTAGCGATCCCCTCCTCCCTTCCATATACACTGGCGGAAAGTGAAAAAAACAACACCAGGAAGGAATTGGCGGACGATCGTGAAATTTACATATGTTAATGGGGTCAAGTGTACGTAGGTGTGATGTTAATTTCGGGACCAACCGGTGAGCGCTTATGCCACAGCACGGCATAATATGCAAATTATCGTCGGTGGTATTTAAGGAGTACAACGAAGTGAATAATCAGTCGGCGGCGTACGGACACGTGCGAAGACCCTGAAGAAGCTGCAATGCCTGGACATGGAAGACGTGTACGATTTCAGCAGTTATCAGACTTTGAGTGAGGTTGTCTAGTCGGATTCCACGAGGCCGGGTGGTCGTATCGTCGTATTGCGGAGCGAATTGGATGGGAAGTATCGGTGGCGGTACGATGGTGGCGTAGATGGTCCGAGGAACATTTCCACACGAGAAGACGTGGAACCGGGAGTCACAGACGGACTGATGAGCGGACCGATCGACGCATAAGAAGAGCGGCAATGTCAAGCAGAACATCCATTGAGACGCAAATCCGAGCTGCCGTTTCACCTGAGGTGACTGTGCGAACAATCCGCAACCGTCTACTGGATGCAGGACTACGTGCACGTGTGCCTCTGGCATGTGTACCTCTGACTCCAGCCCACCATCAGGAACGGCTGCAGTGGTGTCGCCAACGTCTGCACTGGAGAACATAATGGCAATCTGTCGTGTTTAGCGATGAAAGCAGATTCTGCTTGGGAGCCTCCGATGGCCGCATGCGTGTTCGCAGACGCACAGGGGAGCGTCTCCACCCTTCTTGCATCCGCCAGCGACACACAGGGCCTACACCTGGTCTCCTAGTGTGGGGAGCGATCAGCTATCACTCCCGTACAGAACTAGTGTTTGTACCGGGTAAGTTAAACAGCACCTCCTACATCAACATCATTCAGCCCATTGTTGTGCCATTTGTAAGGTCGGTCCATCGTGGTGTTTTCCAGCAAGATAACGCACGCCCACACACGGTACGTGCAACGCAACATGCACTTCAGGGTGTGAGACAACTTCCATGGCCTGCACGTTCACCGGATTTGTCCCCCATTGAGCACGTGTGGGATTTTATGGGACGACTTATCCGGTCTCCACGGCCAGCCACAACCATCCCCGATTTACGCGTCCAGGTTGAGGATGCTTGGAACTCAATACCCCAAACTTACATCCAATATCTGTACGACAGACTCCATGCCAGAATTGCAGAGTGTGACGCAGTTCATGGCGGTTCAACCTCATACTAACCATGTTACATGGAAATATTATTTTTCAGTTTACCAGCAAATACAGCTGTATTTTGCCATAATGTTTTGATCACGTTATCCTCTGTATTCAGTTATTATGCTGTATAAATTTCATTGGCATCAGACGTCTCTTTCTTGGGGTTCTTTTTTCACTTTCCGCCAGTGTATATGCACACTAACTAAGCTACCGAAACATGTTATTTTCTTTTCTCATAAAATGCGCACTTGGATTTGGAAAGACATGTTTAAAAAAAATTCCTATATTTTTAAACATGTCTTTCCAAATCCAAACACACATTTTTTTGAAGTTACACTACAATTCAAATATCACTGTTGACTTTGGAAACATTTTTTTGTTTAAAATATATGTAAGAAATGTACATTTCTGGAATTACCTCACATGTAAATAATTAAAATGTGTTGTAAGGCAAAATACTGCGAGTCATATTTTTTTAATTTTGAAGTGTCACTTTGTACAAAAAGGCTTGAAGTTTATTAGAGGTTTACAAAGCCATAAAAGTAGAATATAGTGTGCTTCAGAAAAAAATAATCCGGATTACAGATTCATTCATTGTAGTCACTTCTACATACAACTGCACGCTAAACTGAATTATGTTGATGGAAAATGTATTATAATTATTGATTTTCCAAAAATTTTCTCTATGTATATACAGGGTGCGTATGGTATTTTAGGACACTCTGAAGATAGTAGGACAAACAACCGTATAGTACAAACAACTTATTTTATTCATACAAAATGCAGTACACAGATGCAGTAATGGTTGGAGAACAGGTTTATTCGATGTAACCGCTGTTAGCCGCAATCACGGCTTCAATAGACAGAAAGTGTTGACATGCCCGAATTACATGGTTCTTCGGGATGTCGGGCATTACTCAGCTAATGGCGGCCTTTACTGAACCAATGGTTGTGTGGGGATGTTGATTAGCTTCCCGTTCAGCAACGCCCCACGTGCAATAGTCCAGGGGATTGAGATCTGGTGAGTTAGGTGGCCACAAGTTGGGTGTGATGTGATCATGCAGATGGGTTGCCATTCAGTCTTGTGTTGTCAGAGTTTTATGTGCAGGTGCTAAGTCCTGCTGAAAGACATACGGCCTTGCATTGTGTATGCTGTCTATCCAGGGCTTCACAACTGTTTCCAGCACCTCAATGTAGCCAGCAGCATTCACTCGAAGGCCCTGTGGGAAGAAGTGAGGTGGCATGACATGGCCTTCGCTACTCACCACCCCTAAAACCATCACAGTTGCAGTAAACTTGGTGTGCATAACACGTGGGACATCGGAAGGATCCGCACATAACCATCTGTCATTTCTCCGGTTCACCTTTTGGTCCTGGTCGAAGTTTTTTTTTCATTGGAGAAAAACCAGAGCAAGCCAGGTTCCTCTGGATGTTTCACCTTGTTCAGTAATCACTTTGCTCGAAGCAGTCGTTGTTCTTGTATCTTTGCCGACATGAACTGCCCTTTCCTCCGCACGTACGACCGATAACGAATGTCCTCATGCACCACAATGCGGATTGTGCCCTCGGAAACCAGGAGATCTCGGGCAATGGCTCTGATGGACGTACCAGGGTTCACATTGACAATGTCTTGGACCTGTTGTACGAATTGTGGTGTTCTCAAACAGTGTGAACGCTGTGAGTGCTTTTTGTGCTTCGCTACAGGCGACACATGTCCGCCAGAGGCTTCCAACTCCTTCCGAACTTTGTTCACAAACGATCTGGCGACTTTAAAAAATCTTGCAATCTCAACATCGCTGTGCTGTGCGTGTAGCGCAATGATCACAGTGTGTCTCTTCATTTCTTGCGTTAGCTGAGAGTCTGCCATTGATGCTCTGTAAAGATAAAGGTCCAGAAATTATTTTACACATAACTGCAGGCACTCAATCACATGTCCTCAAATACCGTACGCACCCTGTATGTACACTGAGTTAAGTGCCAAAAGTCATAGAATACCTGCATGCTTTCTCTATGACCTATGAGGAAATTCATACTCAAGCAAATATCGAGAGAGTGGTCCCTACGATTTTCCCCACACGCAACAAACCGGAAAAATACATCCAAAATATGTCTGCCACAATCGACTTTTTTTTTCTGAATTTAATAGGGGCTGGGTTACAGGGGTTTGAATGCGGTACATGATCTAAGGCATCCCTGTAAATATATTATACCTGCACAATGAACAACAATGATAGAAAGCGTGTTAGAATTAGAACCTGGTTGACTCTAACAAATACAGTACATTTTGTGACAGAAACAATGCTGTTTCGCAAATCAGGGACAACCAAAGAGGGTATGAATAACTATTTTTCTTTCCAGGGGTATACAATGAAAGACAAGTAAAGAATACGAAGATTCAATGGACAGAAAAGAAAAACATGTTTTTCACGATAGCTTGCGGTGTGCATTCCTGCAGTTGTCGTACATTGTGCTGGCAACAGATATTTATTTACAGGGATCCCTTCTTTCGTCATGTATCACATTCAAACCCCTGTAACTTGGCGCTTGGCCCATATTAAATTTAGGAAAAAAAAAAAAAAAAAGGCCCATTGCAGCAGACATATTTTGGTGTTCTAGTTGCACATTATGGTATTAACTGAATCATGCCATTATACGTGGAACATATATAGTATCTGAAACAATCATTTGATGTTTCTGAATACTTCTGTTTCACACATTATGTTCTGTGAAAGTTCGACCGGCTGATATGTAACGTCCGACAGTGAGTGTGTCAATTGACCATTATAGTTCAAAATACATATATTAAGCGTATTAATGCTTACCACTTGAGAACTGCCCCGCGGCTGATACGTAACGTCTGACGGTCGAACTTTCACAGAACATAACGTGTGAAACAGAAATATTCAGAAACATCAAATGATTGTTTCAGATACTATATTTTGGTGTATTCTTCAAGTTTGTTGCGTGTGGGGAAAATCAGAGGGACCACTCTTGATATTTGCTTCAGAATGAACATCCCCATAGAGAAAGCACGTAGGTATCCCATGACTTTTGGCACTTCAGTGCACAAGTAAATAAAAAAAAATCAGTTATGTTTTTGCTTTATAAACCACTGTTTGGGCACAAAATTTTCAGGCTGCCCCTGGTGCAGAAACTGCTAGTTACGCCTCTGCACTCTGCAGGTAACCATCAAATAATCGAACTCCAATTGCATGTGGTTGTGGACCATTAATATCTAACTTGAGAGAACATCATTTCCGTACGGATGAATAAGTCAAGAACTAAGTGCACCAGTGGGTAATTCCGCAACCAAAATAATTTTCCCCCACTTTCTGTTGCTAAGTTACCAGAATGCTGGAAGAAGTGAGTGTATTGAAAAAGGTGACTACATTGAAAGATGAGGTATTGTATATTTTTTTTCAATTTTAAATACAATTTTTAAAAATAGTCTTCCTTTTACTTTTTGTCTTGGCCTCTTATATATCAGCACAAAAATAGGAAAGAATGTATGTACTAGAAACACGGCGGTCACTCGACAGCGTGCTGAGTTACTTCTTTGCCTTCTACTAAAAGTCTGGTTTCAAAGTTCACAAATTTATAAAATACAAACATTTTGGTGGTGCATAATTATATTTATATTTTATAAGTACTTTAGTACATAATAATATTTTATATGTACCTGCCGTAATACTATAGTTAAACAAGTAACATTTTTCATAAATAAAAAAAAAAAAGAAATGTTTTGTAAAGGTAAAAATTTATAATTGTTGCTTACCAATAAAAAATCAAAATAGTTGTAGTCGTCGGTTCTTTTGACCATTAAATTTTCTCAAAAGTAAGTCCATGTGAAGAGTCTGCGCGGTTTTGTTCGAATGCAAGAAGTCAAATTCGACATTCGTTGGTGGCACATCAAAAGCCGCTGTAGGCAGTTAATTCTCATTAAAACAGAAAAGGTGGATTCACAAGCAGCTGTACTACAGCCGAAAGTCCTGACTGTAGCTAATAAATCATAAGTATCTCTGAAGACTACTCGCTGCTTAAAAATTCATCAAAAATGACTGAATTTGGGTTTTCTTTCTTCTGGGTTTGTATGAATCTGTTGACTACTGCAATTTCTTCTGGAGATGGAAGTTTGATACCTAAAGTTTGCAAATATTTGACTTTGTCTAAATCAATATTTTTGTCTTCAGCACTGGATTTGCAATTAGGAGTTCTTAATTTTCTACGAATCATTGGCAGGACAGGCGCAAAATTTTACAGGGCAGGCGCGTCCCCCTGACTACGGCCCTGTAGGTCCACCATCACACTAGTCCTTTTTGTTCTTTCGTAGTCATAAAAATCATATAAAGGTACATTAGTGTGGGTGATCAGCCCAGAGCTAATGGTTCCAGTCGTCGTCCCACCTAACATAACCCAATGAATTGGGGTCTTTTCGCCAATGAAGATAGTAGTGACAATGACACATGCAGAGTTGCCAAATGTCCTGATTCAATCGGATTATGCTCGGCTTTCGAACCCAGTGTCAAGCGGGGTTGGCAAGTTTTTGCCACAGGTGGAAAAAAACGGGGTAAAAATGTCCCGGCAAAAATAGGGATTTACTGTGTTTACTTACGGGGCATATAATCAAATTATTTTTTTGTTTTCTACAAATGATTTTAAAGGAAAATGAAATAAATTTGGATTTTTAAACCTTGATTTAAGGGTTAAGTATTATTTTTTTATATAAAATACATTTTTATCACTTTGAAACTGATTTAAGGAAATATGAGTACAAAATACAAATTATGTATTTATAAAAGTATAATTTTGTTCACCAAATTCATAGGGATGAAAATCATTCCTCATTCAAAACAATAATCAAAATCAAAAGCTATTAACAAACTGCCCATGTTTATACTGAGAAATTAATTATTAACAATATTTCGAAACCCAAAACATTTACATCCAATTGGATGAAGATGACCTAACAAATCTTACAGCCCATGCACAAATAAGAAATATAAATAAAAAATACATAAAATTGAAATAAATGAAACAACTTCTACTTTTGAAATTCAAATTTCATTTTAAGGATACAAAAGCACATTTCATACTTCAGTTTCATCATCTAATTCAGCAATATCTCCTAAATCAAAGCCAAATTTTTCAGTATTATAAATATTTAATGGGAATTATCGAGGATAAATTTATTAAGGTTTTTGAAAATATTCTTTCTACTGCAGCACTACTTGATGGGCATGTTTGAAGGTGAGCGATTAACATACAAAAGTCTTCAGAAATTTTGCATGATCTTGCCATGCTTTTTCACTACTTATGAGCATTGATTGTTGTTGTCACATGTTCCGTAAAATATGTACTAGGAAAAGGCTTTTCCTTAAGCTCAAAGTTAATGGTGTATGATACATAGTCAGGGTTAATTTTTCCCAACCATGCTTCTGCATCTTCCTTTTGTGCAAAATTTAGGTGTTCACCCTCTATATTTAGAGTGCAGTAAATATGCAATGAAATGACATGGCAGAATTGCTTGTGCAAACTGTTTTTGTTACTGTAGAAAAATGTGGCTTCAAATTATCATTTTTCAATAGATTGCACCAGTTGTATAAAAATAAAGTGTATCTGCGTACGCTGCCATTGAAATTGGAAACTTGCTACAAACCCGTGAAGCGTGAACTACAGTAACAATAGAATAATTTAAAAAATAATAATAAAGCAATAAATTATTATGATAATTAACACAGCAATCAGACATCGCCGAATTGACTGTAATTACTGTTTCACACGTGAGTTAAATCACATCAGAAAACTTTAAAATTTCATCGTCGTGGAGCGGAAATCGAACCTGCATCTCCCGTTTTCCGCTCCACGGCGAAGAAATTTTCAATTTTTCTGATGTGATTTGATTCATGTGTGAAACAGTAATTACAGTCAATTCGGCGATGTCTGATTGCTGTGTTAATTATCATGGCTTATTTACCATGCATTATGAGAAGAATATATCTTCAACTCTGAATACCTAAACAACTGGAGATTTACTTACAACGCAAGATGAGCAAGGTGCTGGACAAGCTCATAACGAACAGAGCGCTTGGCTTCCTCATGGAGCAGGGAAAGCTAAACAGGAACCAATTTGGTTTCCTTCCTGGGCGTTGCGCAACGCAGGCAATTCGCAGCCTCCGAGAGAGGGCAGAGAGGAACAAAGCGGAGGGGCTCCATACCTGCTTCATCTCACTAGACGTGAGGGGGCATTCAACAGTGTCTGGTGGCCAATGGTTTTAACCAGACTTAAAGAACTTGGCTGTCCAAGGAACCTGTTCAAACTGATCAGCAGCTACCTGTCTGATAGAAGAGTCGAGTTCGAAGCGGGGAATGGGCAATCCTCGCGTTCGTACCATAGAGGGTGTCCGCAAGGATCCAACTCCGGGCCGCTCTGGTGGAATATAGTTGCTGATTCAGCACTGAACCTAGACCTGGGGCCCGCAGTGGAGATTCAAGCCTATGCGGACGATTTCGTTCTCGTGGTCTCCGCCTCAGGGAGACACGTGATCGAAAGAGAAGCACATAGGGCCTTGGATGTGCTAGAAAATTGGAGCAGAGAAAGCAAACTGTGCTTCGCTCCTGAGAAGACCACTCTGCTAGCAATAGCGAAGAGTGGAGTAATGAAAACACCGCCTAAGTGCAAATTCCAAGGGTGCACTATCAAGGCGGTGCGTGAAATGAAGTACTTGGGTGTGGTCCTGGATCAGAGTCTATCAGGGCTGCCACACCTGAGGCACCTTAGAACAAGGTGCACGGTGATTCTCAATAGATTGAATGGCATGAGGTTAACGGGCAAAACCAAGAAGGCCATCTATCAGAGAGGAATTGAACGAATTCTGACGTATGCAAGTGGAGCTTGGTGGACTCCCACAGTCAGAATGAAGAAGGGGATAAACCAAATCCAAAGGTTGGCCCTACTAGGGATAACCGGTTGTTTTCGCACAACGTCAACCCTAGCACTCCAAGTGCTGGCGGGGTGTGAGCCAGCAGACCTAGTAGCGGAAAGGGAGGCAGCAATGCACTGCCTAAGGACAGGCGAGGACGCCTACCTTCTCGGTGCGCCGCATCGAGCCTCCGACATGGAGATGGAAAGCGTAGACTGGCAGATCCACCCTGCCGAGGAAATTTGCCCACCGTGGGACAAGGAGAAACCCACGGGAGTTGGGTATGAGCTGTTCACGGACGGCTCAAAGTTGAAGGGACAAGTGGGGGCAGGCTTCTGTGCGTTCTCGGACGGGAACGAAGCCACTGCAGGAAGCGTGAAATTATCGCAGAACGCTTCGGTCTTTCAGGCAGAACTTCTGGCGATAGAGACGGCACTCACCTGGGCACTCCCCAGGCGTAGTGACGAAAGAATAAAACTCTACTCGGACAGTGAGGCAGCACTGCAGGCTCTGAGTAGATTCAGGGGAAGAAACCCCATCGTCCAGAGGATCAAAACCCTCTTGAGGGCAGAGGGAGATGGGGCAGTTAGTTTCCACTGGGTACGAAGCCATGTCGGAACCCTAGGAAACGAAAGGGCAGATCAGCTGGCGAAGGCAGCCACGCTGAAAGAGACGGTCGACGTGCAATGCAGAACGCCGCGAAGGTGTATTCGCGCAGCACTAGCACGTCGGACCATGACCGAATGGCAGGTCAGATGGGATGCGGGAGAGACAGGGCGGAAGACACACAGAGTGTTTCCGAAAGTCTCGACCAAACGAGCACAGACAAATAAGTTCCTGAATCAAGTACTCAGTGGCCATGGCATCAGCCCTGAATACCTAGGCAGATTTGCCATCAGGAACTGCACTTGTCCCTGTGGAAAGAGAACGGCAAGCATAGAACACTGCGTACTTGAATGCAGTGGCTTCGCCGAATGGAGAAACACACTGATCCCAGGTGTGCAAAGAACGCGAAGATTGGATCTGCTCATCCAATCTTCCGTTAACAGGAGGGGATAATAGCCTTGGTTGAAAGGCTAACCCTCCAGCAACATACCATCTTCCCCAATCAAACGGGGACCGAAACGCAGGAGGTGAACGTGCACACCGAAAGCGAATCGGAAGAAGAATGAGGGTAGAAGTCTGTGGGAAAGCAGACGAAGAAACCACCAATGTAAATATTCTGTAAATAAATTTTGCTATCTCTTGATGTTGTAAGTCCTAAGCATGAGGACAGTGTATACATGTGTGTAGGTGTTTGAAAAAGAAAATAAAGGGAAATTATTCCCCAAAAAAAGTTCGAGGGCAAGGAATCTTCCAGTCAGCGAAAAAGTAAGAAACGACCTATCCCGCCAGACAGAGCGGGAACCCAGACAAGGTATTCTAGGTCGCCTGCCAGCACGTCACCACGGGCTGGTCTCTGGGCCATTGGGGTGGCCAGGGTCCGAACCGCGTCTCAAGGCAGGATAATTGTCGCAACATTTCAAAATAACATCCAAGGTGCTCAACAAGTCCCCGTGGAGCCAAGACAGATTGGCGGAACGGGACAATGAAATCAGTATATTACAACGCAAGATGGCAGCAGAATATGCATTGAATAAGAACGCAGTCGGAGAATATTTCAATGATTTTAACACACAGATACTGGCGAATTCACCGTCGTGGGTGGTGCAACGGATAGCGCGCTCGATCGGTAATCAGGAGATGCGGGTTCGATTCCCGCTCCACGGCGAAGAAATTTTCAAGTTTTCTGATGCGATTTCATTCACGTGTGAAACAGTAATTACAGTCAATTCGGCGATGTCTGATTGCTGTGTTAATTATCATGACGTATTTACCACGTGTTATGAGAAGAATATATCTTCAACTCTGAATAAATTATTAGAACATTACAGATTCCAACGAGAATAAAATAAGTACATTACAATTGAATGTGCAGCAATGTGTGTGAAATGGACCTTTATGGCAAAATATTAAAATATTGGACTATGAACCTCATAAAAACAAGAAGCTATTTTTATATCCAGAAAAAGAGTTCCATTAATGAATTTCAAAAATTATAAATAGCATTTTGAACAAGTTAATTCAAAAATAGTAGACTTACAAAACACATAAGGAAAAGATTTTAATATTGTAATTTAATAACTGGCAACTGCAAGAGGAACCTGGCAGTAAATTTTAATTCTTTCAGTGTAAATGAAATTTTTGATATAGTTCCTAATACATTGAGAATAGGCCTTGATAAAATCTAGAGGTTGGAAATGTCTGTAAAAATAAAAGAACTCAGAAGATGTGAAAAATAATTGAAAGTTCATGTTAAAACACAATTAAGTATATTAATCGGAGTAAAGCCTTGAGTGTTATAATTGGTGTAAATAACACTTTTTTAATCTACAAGCGAAAGCTATCTGCAAAATCTGCTAATAATTTGGAAACTATCCGTACGTCTACATTCTGCTACTCTGGATTGCACCATGTATGGCAAGCATCTGCTAATGTTGTTGAATCACACTGAAGAATATCTAAGGCACTTGATACAGGTTTCAATTGTTTAATAAGATCCTTGACTTGCTGATAAAGATTAAAATCACATATACGAGTTACAATGTTTTGATCCATCTCTTCAAAATGTTCATTTGCTATTTTTATGTATGAGCTGTGGTTTTGCACAAAAGTTTCTAGACAAGTCAATTGGCTGTTCCACCTAGTTTTTCCTGGTAACTGAGAAGAAACATGACAACTACATTCTCAGAGACATGATCCAGAAGCATGATGATTTCGGAAATATTTATGCACCTCCACTACATGCTTTAGCACACTACTAGGTGTTATATCTTCACCTAGAAGGTTTAACCAGTGAGCTCTGCATCCATATGATAACAATGTAGAATTTTCATCTTGTTTTTCAAGTTCAGATCTCATTTTTTCAATGTTCTTAGCATTATCGGTAAAGATGCTTTTAATTTCACAGTTACATTGGTTTTAACAGTCGAAATGACCTTATTGCATTTCTCAATCAAGAATTCTGCTGTCTTTTTAGTTGTGCCTGTAAGCTTCTACATCCACAATATATGATGTTCCACAAACTTGAATACATGAAGCTGTTATCGGTTCATTATGAATGTCACTCCATCCATCAATCACAAGAGTTCCTTCTTTTCCTTTCAAATTTTCTTTAGTGATTGTTCCATTTCATTATAAACAGCATCTAAAAGGCCATCTGCCAGTTCCTTATGTGAAGGTAATTTATAGCCTGGCCTCAAGATTTGAATTAAGTTTTTAAATGCTTCACTTTCCACAACAGCAAATGGAATATTGTAGGCATAGAATAGTTTAGCAACCATCAAATCAATTTTTACTTAATCACAAACTGATGTTTTTGAGACAAACTTGTTGATACTGCCTCCTAAACACAGTATCTTTGGAGGTGGCTCATCAACTTCTTCCCCACACTCTCTCTCTGAATTACTAACGTAACCCTTGTTATTTGTCACATCTGTTGGCATGGATATAGATAGGGTCAATATATGATGTGGTCCAATGCTTGTTGCTTGACCATTTTTTAAAAATTTTTATATTTTGCATGCTGTTGGCCTTATATGTTGACAGTTCAAAACCACTATTATTTTATTTTTATTCACATTGCTTTCAACATGGTGGCCATTTTTGTATCTTGGTGTATGGCATTGTTGGCATATGTAAGGGTTAGCGGTAACTTCATTATCTCAGCTGTGGTAAGTCCTAGGACAAAATTTCAGATATTGTTATGTTAAGCACATTCATTGTAAGGTACTATTTTGTCAATTATACTATGCGTCTAAAAATATCCCTTCATAATTTTTTTATTCAAAGTTTTGTATCAAAATCACTAAAAATGTCATTTTCGGGGTGGTTATTATAAGGAGGAAAGGCAATTTATTTACGATTTTAAATTTTTTTTGGAAGTACATGTATACAAATAGTCGTAGTTAAAAATTATTTGAAACTTGAGAGTTGCATACTTTTTTTCTACATGGCAGTAAAAATGTTCTTTTTCAACAAATAGCCAATTTTAGAGTTTAATATCTCTGGTGGGCAGTTATTTAAAAATCTGAAATTTACACACATTAAAGGTACTCTCTATTAAAGCAACATTAAGTAAAATTTTGAATTTGATATTCAAGTGGTTTAAGATATACAGTCCGTGATGATGATTATGGGTTTTCATTTCAAAATTATTTCTAGGGCTTGACGGGAGACAGCCGCATAAAAACAAAAGAAAAGTATTATTTCCAGGAAGTTTTGAGAATACTGTGGCATGACTGTTCAGTTACAGCATGAGTGAAAGTTTTCCTTTTTTTTTTTAATGCATCAAAATTGCAGGTATTCCAGTTTAAAAGAAGAAAACACATTTACAACTAGTGCATGGCTATGTCCACATTACTCTCCCACCCACTCTTTGCCTTATTCCGACGCCTTGGGCTTGCGCATTCTGGGCGATCGCTAACTCCTAGTTCAGGAGCTTGTGGTGGACCCCCTTCTATTGAAAATTAAAATGCGAAAACTTATTTTTCTGAAAAGTTCAGCAACTTATGCAATTTTTTTGTAGAAATTGTGATTTGCTGAAAAAAGCAGATGCCCTAATTTTTGCCAAAATGTGTTGATAACTTTTAAAATTAAGTCTGAATTTTTGTCTTAAGGTAGAAGGATACAGATTTCTTAATAAAAAAAAAAAAAACTAGGTGTAACTTTAAAAGATATTGGTGGATTTGGGCAAAATTTGGGGAATATTTTTCTTAGCCAATCATTGTCTTAAAAATTTGCACAATTTGCTAAAATCCTCGAAAATTTAAGCAAATTATGCAAAAAGAATATTTCAAACAAAATGAACTGCAACCAGCTTGTCCATGGTAAATCATTGTGTCCTACCTGTTACAAAAATATTTTTTACAATTAGAAAATGTCGAAAAAGAGGATGAAGAGTTTATTGCTTCTACTGAGCATTTACCAAATGTAGACTCTGCTTGTGCTCTATTAGGGATTCCACCACCATCTAAAATAAGAAAATTAACCTCAGAAAGAAGATTGCAGGTCTTAAAAGCAAAGACAGAGAAAATTCCAAATTCATTGAAAAGTAATTTGAGATTTCCTTTGATACAGTGATAGAAAGAAGAGCCTGAAGAAAATGTGGATGCAGTAGACGAGTTTGAGGAATTAATAACAAAACTGAAGGAGAAGTGTGCTGTAACAGACAAAGGAGAGACACATTAAAGGTACTCTCTATTAAAGCAATATTAAAGTAAAGAGAGGGTAAAAATGATTAACTTACTACCTAGTTCTTGGACTCAAAAAAGAATAAATACTGAGTTTAGTGTATCCGATTGTCTAGTAAAACTGACAAGAGATCTAGTTAAAGATCAATGTATTCTACCAGAGCTAGCCTGAAAGAAGTTGGGTTCTGGCATTCAACAGGAGACATTGAATTTATGAAAGTGATGAGTATAGCCTACTCTGTGCAGGCAAAAAAGACTCTCTCCATAAAAGGAAATAATATTAAAGTTAAGAAGCAGAAGTGACTTATTCTTTGCAATTTGGATGAACTGTTTGTGGAGTTCAAAGCAAAAAAATCCCAATTGGAAGATCAAAATTCATAAAACTCAGACCTAAGTGGCGTGTCATTGCTGGATCCTCAGGAACTCATACTGTTTGTGATTGTTTGTACCATCAAAATGTTAAGCTCATGATTGATGGGGTAAATTAAAATTTAGCATTAACTACAAGGACCTTCTTGACATGCTTGTTTGTGACATGAATAGTTACAACTGTAGGATGGGCAAATGTGTTAAATGTCCAGGAAGGGAAGCCGTCGAAGATTTGATGCAAGAATTTGAAAATACAGATACCATGCCAGACAATATAGTCTTTAAACAGTGGACCACTACAGATCGGGCTGAAATGATCACTGTTGTTCAACCGATAAAAGAATTTTTTCCGTCCCTCACTGAAAAGCTTGTTTTACTTAAGACTCACCATTTTACAGCAAAAGCACAAATTCAGTACCTGAAAGAAAAGAACTCAATGAAACTGAATGTATTATTCTTGCAGACATAGCAGAACACTTTACTTCTGCAGTTCAAGATGAGATCTAAAGCTACAACACTGGGTCAAGCAACTGTCCATCCATTTGTGTGGTATTACAAACAAAAAGGCAAATTTCTCAGCCAATGCATTTGTGTGATTAGTAATAACTTGGACCACAACATGGTTGCAGTGCACATGTTTCAAACACACTTGCTGACACACATTAAGCATTTGAATTGTCCCCAGTGTTAACAAAACAATTGACTTTTTGGATGAAACATCAGGCCAATATAAATACAAGGATTTTATTAATCTATGCCACCACAAGAAAGATTTTGGTCTTGATGCTGAATGGAATTTCTTTGTGTCATCGCATGGAAAGAATGCGTATGATGTTGTTGGTGTAACAACAAAGCGAGAGGTGACAAAGGTGAGTCTACAAAGGCCTCTGAATAATTGCATTACCACTGAACATACTGTATGTATGAGATTTGCAAGAAAAATATAAAAGGGAGGAACAATGACATCACCTGTGTGTATGAGAAACAGAGGTGGCTAGGAGTAATTGTGGACATCAATTTAGAGAACAAAGATATATTTTTAAAGTTCTATCACCCAGCTGGACCTAGAACTTCATTCAAAATGTTACGCGAGGACAAAGTATGGGTACCACTGACAAATGTACTACGAAGCTCAGCCCATTAGAACTATCCACAGGAACTGGACGTTCATATAATACATATATCAGCATCACTCTGTGAAGAAATTTCATTGTTGTTAAACAAGTGTTATGATTTAAGTGTTATGTATTTTCAGGTAGGCGACTCCTCTAGGTTTTGCTCTAGTCCACCAGGACGCAACGGCTTACATTGTCATGAATTGTAAAAAGAGATCTGAATTCTTCTTCAGAGTTGGGTTTTCATCATGGCTGGAGCGTGAGTGTGATCCTACGTGTAACCAGTGTAAATAAAGTGCAACAATTGTATTATACACCTTTAGTACCTTCTTCTTCCTTTTCTTCCCGCGGCGTTTGTGATTACTTCGGAACACAACTACTGTGTTTGTGATTACTTCAGAACAACTGTGTTTGTGATTACTTCAGAATGCTACTTTTGAACAACTGGCGACGAGTGATGGGATACGACATCGAGCGGCTGAGTCACAGGATTATGGCAGTCGTGTGAAATCAAAAGTGCAATGGCAGGAGCCTTGCGAAATTATAATCGTGTGGCATCCTTCAAGAATTGAGGTGAGAATTTTTTCGTTTATCCCTTGCTATTTTCGTCAGCTGGGAAATAGCTGTAGTGGCAGTAGGCCAAATTTCAACGTTCGATATTACTAATCCTGCCTCATGGAGCTTGTATGTGGAACAATTGAATTTTTATTTTGAGGTAAATGGTATTGTTGAAGCTCCCAGGAAGCGTGCTGTTTTGCTGTCGGATTGTGGAACAGAGACACTGAGCATTGCTCGTTCGTAAGCATCACCACTAAAACTAACTGATAAATCGTACGATGAATTGAATTAATTGTTAAAAAATCATTTTAGTTCTAGATCCTCGGAAATTTATTCCCGCTATCTGTTCCAGAAACGTATACAGCGTAAAGGTGAAAGTATTACCGACTATGTTATTGACCTTCGACGTTTAGCGGAGCAGTGTAATTTCAGAGATACACTGAATGAGCGTCTACGAGACCAGCTAGTACGTGGAATAATTGATGATGCAGTACAATGTGGAATAATTGATGACGTATGTGGAATAATTGATGATGCGGTAACTGATGACGTATGTGGTATAATTGATGACGCAGTACTCTTAGCTGAAACGGAACTGACTCTTGATGGTGCATTCTCGAAAATGCTTGCTGTTGAAACAGCTTCTGAGGCAAAGCGAATATTTTCTCAAACTTGCGCTTGCGGGAATTTTTCAGAATCGATAAGTAATGCGCAACATACTAAAAGTAATTCTAAGAAACAAAATGTAAATGTTAATTCAAAGTATGCAATTCCTTTTAATGGAAGCGTGTGCCATAGCTGTGGTGAAAACCATATGCATTCTGTGTAAATTCAGAAATACAGTGTGCAGATTTTGTAAGAATATGGGTCACATTGAAGCTGTTTGCGAAAAAAGGCAAAGAGCAAAGCATTAGTTCTAATTCTAACAGAGGAAAACCAAGAGTAAAATGCACAAATATGGAAATAAATTCTGAATATTGCATAAATGCATTACATAATCGCACAGATTCTGTCAGGAAACAAACCGTTACATTAAGCATCGAAGGTAAGGACTGCAGCTTAGAGGTAGACTCTGGATCCTTTCACTTTATCATTTCACATGATACATACAAAAGGCTCTGGCGTGCAAATAAGCCAGAAATTCAGCCTTCATCAATATGTTTAACTGATTTTCAAGGGAGTGCCATACCCCTTCATGGAATGTGTGTTGTGAATGTACAACATAATCAGCATGGTGCTCAACTGCAGCTTCTGATCTCTCAGAGAAAGTGCACCAACATGTTAGGTTATGCATGGTTCCATCCACTTTGAATTACAATAACTGGGGTAAGTGCTATTTCAACAAACCCTGTTGATGATGTGGTGAAAGAATTTAACAGTGTATTTGAGGAAAGACTTGGTGTTCATACGAGGGGCCAGCAGTTTCGCTCCCCTTAATTCCTCAAATTCCTCTCATGCGTTTTAAGGCAAGAACTGTTCCACTTGCTCTTCGCCCCAAGATTGATGCAGCACTTGATAAGCTTTTAGCTGAAGATGTAATTGAACCAATCTCAAACCCAAAATGGCCTACACCCGTGGTACTAGTGATTAAATCTTCTGGGGAGGTTAGACTCTATGGTGATTACAAAGTGACACTGAATACTGCTCTGAAAGCACATCCATTTCCTATTCCTGCAGTAAATCACTTATTGTCAACATTAAAAGGGGGTGGATTTTATGCAAAAATTGACCTCACTTAAGTATACTTACAGCTGGTAGTTGATTAGTCTGCAGAAGAACTGACTATCGTTACACACCGGGGAGCATTTAAAGTAAAACGATTGCAGTATGGAATAAATGTAGCTCCTGGAATATTCCAAAACATCATTGATGAACTGTTTACTGAATTAGAGGGAGTCGTACCCTATTTTGATGATGTGCTAGTTAGAGCAACATCTCTCAAAGAGCTAGCTTCTAGACTTCGCAAAGTTCTCGCTCAGCTTAGAAAGGTGTGCTAAAAAAGAAAAGTGTCTGTTTGGCGTCACAGAAGTGGAGTTCCTGGGATATAGAATTGATTCTTGTGGAATACATCCGTCAAAAACTAAAGTCGAGGCAATTCAGGCAACGCTGGTTCCTGAGAACAAGCAACAACTACAAGCATTCCTGGGACTCCTTAATTTTTACCACAGTTTCCTTAAGTCTAAAGCTACTGTTGCGGAACCTTGCATAAAATTCTCAAGAAAGATTATACATGGTCTTGGACTGAGATTCATGACAATGCCTTTAAGTCTGTAAAGGCATTGTTATCTTCTGGCGCCGTGTTAATTCCTTTTGAAGAGAAGCTGCCAATAATTCTTACTTGTGATGCATCACCATATGGTATAGGTTGTGTGTTAAGTCAAGCTTCTAGAAGGGAGAGACGCACCCATTGCTTTCGCTTCAAGGATTTTAACTTCTACTGAGAGAAACTACACTCAAATTGATAAAGAAGCACTGAGTATCATAGTGGGAGTTAAAAAATTTCATCATTTCTTGTATGGTCACCAATTTACTATCGTTACTGACCATCAACCACTTCTAGGATTATTCACCAGATCAAAAGTTACTCCAGAAATTCTTTCTCCTCATATGCTGAGATGGTCTATAATGCTAAATGCTTACGACTACATACTCGTACATCGACCAGGCAAGAAAATTCAAAATGCTGATGCATTAAGTAGATTACCTCAAGAAATTCCAGATTGTGAAATTCCACCTCCACCTGAAGTGTTGTTTACAGAAGATTTAGCCAATCCTCCATTACAAGCTCATGAAATTGCTAAAATGACACTTCGGGATCCAATTCTATCACGTGTTCTCAACTTAGTGTTGAGGAAAACCGTCTGCTGATTGCCTGAAGGAAAACCCTCTCCTGATTTCCGTATCTTCTTCTCCAAGAAAAATGAACTTTCTGTTCATAAAAATTGCTTGTTATGGGGAAATCGTGTAGTCATACCTACATGTGGATACCAGCGCGTTCTGGAAGAATTGCATCTTGCTCATCCAAGTATTGAGCGAATGAAAGCTCTTGCATGTTCATATGTATGGTGGCCGCACATGGAAGATCATATTGCACATCATGTGAAAGACTGTGTCCAATGCCAAGAAACTAGACATTCTCCTTCTCGTGCTCCTGTTCATCCTTGGGAAGTTACAACTAAACCTTGGTCTCATCTACACGTTGATTTCGCGGGACTATACCATGGACAAAATTTCCTAATCCTTGTGGATTCCTACTCAAAATGGTTGGAGATAAGTAAGGCACATGCCATCTACTTCAACCAGTGCTACTATTGATGTCCTGCAAGAAATATTTAGTACTCATGGTATTCCTGATGTTGTGGTTTCTGACAATGGTCCTCAGTTTACATCTTCTGCTTATGCCTTCCTACGTAATAATGCCATTCGACGAGTCTTGATCTCCACTTACTGTCCTGCAGCTAATGGTCAAGCAGAAAGAATGGTGCAGATTACTAAGGATTCTCTCAAAAGAATAACACACGTGTCTTGGAGGAAGCGCTTAGCTAATTTTCTGCTACGCCAACACATCACTCCATCTTCTACGGGTTTTAGTCTAGCTGAACTGTTAATGTCTAGGCAACTAAAGACATACTTAGACTGCCTCCATCCAGACCTTACTACTGATCGTAAAGTCAAGCAAGAAGTTTATGCGAGGAAGCAGCTTAAACAACATAGTCTACGTAATTTTGAGCCAGATGATCCTGTGTACATCAAGAATCATTGAGATGAGCCAGTGTGGATTCCTGCTACCATTTCCCAACGTACCGGTCCTGTTTCCTACAGGGCGATAACGCCTACAGGTGACACTGTGAAGCGCCATGTGGATCAGATGCAACAAAGACAAGTAGAAGCACCTGTAACTGTCCCTGAAGTTTCAGATTACAGTGCTCTTTCTCCTCCTTTGGAAAATACTGTTAGTGAACTTCCTGCTGAACCAGTGTCTAAAGACTCTGATGCTGAATTGACTCCAAGACCACCACGACAAACTGAGACCGAAACGTTTCAAGGACTTCATAACTTAGGGGGAGGGGTGTTATGATTTAAGTTTTATGTATTTCCAGGTAAGTGACTCCTCTAGGTTTTTCTCTAGTCCGCCAGAGGACGAAACGACTTAGATTGTCATGAATTATAAAATAAAAGATCTGAATTCTTCTTCAGAGTTGGGTTTTCATCATGGCTGGAGTATGAGTGGGATCCTACATGTAACCAGTGTAAATAAAGTGCAACAAATGTATTATACACCTTTAGTACCTTCTTCCTTTCTTTCCCACGGTGTTTGTGACTACTTCAGAACAACTGTGTTTGTGATTACTTCAGAATGATTCTTTCAAACAACAAGCATACAAAATAAAATAAGATGAGTATTTTATGGTTTCACCTGTTCTAAATTGCTAATTATATAAGCATTGTGATTCCATCTGAACTATTTGAAAAATTAACTTTGTTAAGTGCATTTAACACCTATGCCCCCATTTTTTTTTTATTTTAATTAAGGCTGTTAAACAATTAAAATTCATCATTGTATTTTTTTATCAATTGTGATCATGCCTGTTTACATTCCAAAGCTTAATTTACACATCATAAATACCAAAAAAAAAAAATGTATATATAGACAAGTAATAAATATGATTTATTCAATAAATTTTACGACTTTTGCAAGGCTGTGTATCTTAAACCACTTGAACTCAAACTCAAAATTTTACTTAAAGTTACTTATAATAGCCTCTAATGTGTGTAAATTTCAGATTTTTAAATAACTGCTCACCAGAGATATGAAACTCTAAAATTGTCATTTTTTTGGAAAAGTACATTTCTACTGCCATGTAGAAAAGAAAGTATGCAACTCTCCAAGTTTCAAATAATTTTTAACTGAGACTATTTGTATACATGTACTTCCAAAAAAAATTCAAATCTTAAATAAATTGCCTTTCCCCTTAATAACCACTCCGAAAATGGCATTTTTAGTGATTTCGATACAAAACTTTGAATAAAAAATTAATGGTGAAGGATTATTTTTAGAAGCATAGTATATGTCACAAAATAGTACCTTACAATGTGCTTAACATAACAATATTTGAGATTTTGTCCTAGGACTTACCACAGCTGAGATAATGAAGTTACTGCGAACCCTTACATATGCCAAAAATACCACACGCTTGATACAAAAATGGCCACCATGTTGAAAGCAATGTGAATAAAAATAAAATAATAGTGGTTTTGAACTGTCAACATATAAGGTCAACAGCATGCAAAATATAAAAATTTTTAAAAATGGTCAAGCAAGCAATAATGTTTTTTTTTTTGGGGGGGGGGGGACCACTTGATATGGATTGACCTTAAAAGGAAGTACTTCCACACATTAACTTGAAGCTTTTTCACACAGTCACACAGTTCTTAGAAACATGTACTTTCATCCTGGCTACTTTATTACTCTGTACATGTCCACATTTTTTGCAGTGCACTTGGCAGCAGTTTTTTCATTGATAGATACTTCATTAAAAGATTCCCAAATAGGGTCTTTTCTCCTGCCACCTTTGTACATTATTTGCTTTTAAATGTTGATTTATTTTTCTTTTCTTTTCAATTTATTAGGTTGAGAAGCCCTTGGTAAAATAAAATTGCAGAAGTTGCTTTCCAGTTTGCTTATGATGATTAATTTTTAAAATTTAAATATTACAGGCATTTTTTCATAATAAAATGCAGAATTGGTACTTACGTTTGTGGTGGTAACGTTTACAATAATTTAGAGGTAATAATGTTGCCAAAATAATTCATAATACTGTCGCAATATTTTAACAATAATACCATTCTCTTCCAGCAACAACGTACACAAAACTGGGAGTAAATCGCTAACATGTGACATCAGTGATTCATGCGCGCTTCGTAAAGCACAAATCGCGAGATCCCCGATGTTGCCCTCCCTTGTAGGCCATACAGTGCTGAAGTGATCGGAAATTCAGACTAATTTTTGCTTAGTTCGAGTGAGAAATCACAAGATCATGACATCAGATGTTCTGCCGTTTTGGCGATCTGTTCAACATAGCTCCCGGAACCTCATGATGTAACGTCTTAAACAAAACATCATGAGATTATCCGATATTTCGCCACCGTATGCGGCTATGCACAGACCGGATTGGCCAATGTGAGATTGAATCTACAAATCGTCATGTGCGTCCCTCACATTGCTGGCTGCATCAGCGATTTCCGGGGTTTGTACATTTCTTCATAGAACATCGTAACCCTCACATTGTTGGCAGAATCGGCGATTTCCAGTGTTTGTACAATTCTTCACGGAACATCGTGGTTGCGATGTTCTCAGAGCTTAACATTGATGCATCGATGTTAGAAGTACATCGGGTTTTTTTTTTCAATGTTTCGCCCAGTGCTACTCCCCTTCATACAAAATCTTGAATTTCAAGTTCTGACTATGTTACTTATGCTAAAATCTTCCTTTCTGCAAAAAAATAGTATAAAAGCATATCAAAACTCAAGTCTACAAAACTAAGATTAAGAAAAACTTATGACATTAAATTAATCAATGTAGAAGACAGTCCATAATTCATATAAACCCTTGTATCTCTTAAAAAATTTATGACTGACAACAATTTGCATTTTTTTAAATATTTTAATGAAATGGAAACCCCAGCATAAGTTATAATTCCCAAAATTATTTATTTTAATCAACTACTTATATGGTTTCTTATTAATTTCTAAGCAATCTTAATTTCTAAGAATCAGTATCATCCACTGATGAAACAGATTCTCGGAACACTAATTTTTTTTCAACATTGAAATCATTTTACATTGTATTTTAAATTATGGTTTTAATTAACAAAATTAATAAATGATACTGAGTGATATATAAAAAAAATATTTCACTGTTGATATGACTATAAATCATTGCTATGTAAAGTGCATTATTGTGTTTAGTTTAACATATTTAGCATTTTGCCTGGGTTTTTCCAGTTTTTGCTACTGTCCTGGCAAAAATACCTTTTTGCCGGCAAAATGACCAACCCTGGCTGTCGGGGAACCTTTTATTTTCTTCAAGAAAATGCGCAGCCCACCCAGTTTTGATAGAATTTTAAAGACTTGTCATTTTTCCCTGTTTGCTACCTTCACAGACACTCCAAGAGCTACGAATTCTCCATAGTCACTATGGGAATCGTCAGTTCGCTGCGGAGTACGGGAAAGATCGAATATACTACAGGAATAGGAGACCATTTCCATCTCAATTCAGGCAGGCATGACCAACATGTGTCAGTTGAAAACCTCCAATTTTTTTGAAAAAATTATGGTAGCTACTCCTAATAGAGATATAAGTACTGTAAAAGGATTTTTCATAAAAAAAATTTTTGGTCGAGGTACAGCATTTTGAAAATAGGCAAAAAATACACTTGTGACGAAAATCATGTGAAACGCCAAATTTTTAAGTGCACACTGCTCCTGAACAATAACAGGTAGAGACTTGAATTTTTTTTTTATTTTAAAGTTATTGAATTGGCCTTTCTTCAAATTCACAGAAATTGGTCAAACGAATGTTACCAGATGGCAAAAAAAAAAAAATTATGTTCATTATAAAAAATTTTATTTTCCACAAATTTAGGAATTGCTAACACTTGTCCTTTGGAAGAATTTAAAACAATTGTTTACGTCTCAGATGGAGCAGCTGGGCACTTCACTTCAAAAACAAATATGAGTTCTATGAAATTATGAAGTTGGACCCAAATGTAACAAGGAAGTAGATCTTCTCAGCCACAGGCCAATGCAAGAGTGCATGTGATAGTGTGGGTGGCCTGTGCAAACATTTTGCTACTAAATTCAACTTACAGAAAGAAGCTTCGCAAGCTATAAGAAATGCACCTTCATTTGTTGAAACTGTCTCCCCCTTGATCCCAAAGACTAAACTTCTACTCCTCACAACTTGTGAAGTTCAATCCTATCGAACCAGGAAAGTAGAAGAGTGGGATACAGTAAAATCTGTTGTTGAAATAGTCACAGCATTCCTGGTTAGTACAAGGAAATAAACCATGAATGTCAAGAACAATCTGGCACCCACATAAAGCAGTGCAATTTTCAAGCCAACAAAAAAAGAACCTCTGTTAAATGATTTTCAAATAGGAGAATTTATAGCATGCATTTATGACGATAACTGGTGGATGGATGGGACAGGTTACAAACATATCTAAAGAATTCGAGGACATAACAGTATCTTTCATGGACCAGCCAGAGGTTTTGGGTGGCCAGAAGAATGTGGCAAGAAAACAGGTCAAATGTCCAGTGCCCTTAAAAAATGTACTTCTAAAGGTGAATGCCCCAACTCCTGTTGGATCTTCTGCAAGACTTCATACCTTTGATGAGAAGGAAATCGAGAAAATCCAGCAGCTATTCTCAGTTTGAATAATTTGTAGTTATGATGGTAAGCTCATAATTTTGTTTTGTTTTTGGAGGCTTTTTTTCTTATGTAAATAGAAATTGAATCTTAACTGCAACTGAGATAAAGTATTGTATGTGTAAAGACTATGGATTAAAAAAATTAAACATGTACATCATCATCATCATCATCATCATTGTCAACCATTATCAATCCACTGCTGGACAAAGGTCTCCCCAAGTTTCCTCCACAACGGTCTGTCTTGTGCCAGTCTCCTCCATGTCACCCCTGCATACTTTCTAATTTCATCCACCCATCTCCCATGTGGTCTTCTTCTGGGTCTTTTCCTGTCCCTTGGAATCCAATCTAAAATTTCGGCTGTCCATCGATGATCTGTCCTTCTGGCAGTATGTCCAGCCCATTGCCATTTCAGGGATTTAACTCTGATCATGATGTCTTCCACTCTTGTCATTTTTCGGATCCACGAGTTCCTCTTCTTATCTCTCCTGGTTACACCAAGTATGCACCTCTCCATGCTTCTTTGAGTTGTCTGCAGTCTTTGTATATCTCTTTTAGTTAAGGTCCACGTCTCTGCACCATACGTAAGCACTGGAAGGATGCATTGATCAAACACTTTTCTTTTAAGACATAATGGCATATTGCTCTTGAAAATTATGCTGGTTCTTCCAAAAGCTCTCCAGGCAAGTTTTGTACGCCGATTAATTTCTTCATCAATGTGACCCTCACTTGATATCTGCTGTCCAAGATAAACGTACGTGTCTGTTATCTCCAGCTTTTCTCCATCAATCAATAAATCTTCATTTCTTGTAAAAGCATTGAACATCCCTTTTGTCTTCTGAAAGTTCATTTTTAATCCCACTTCTTTACTCTTGTCAGCAAGTTCCTGGATCATACTCTGCAGCTCTGATGGGGTAGTTGCAAAAATGACTATGTCATCAGCAAAACGAAGGTGGGTTAGATAATCTCCATTAATCTTTATCCCTTTGTTTTCCCAGCTCAGCGACTGAAAAACACCCTCCAATGTGGCATTAAAGAGCTTCGGAGATATGGTGTCACCTTGTCTCACTCCCTTTCCAATTTTTATGTGTGTTGTATTTTCAAACAGCCGAATCTTTGCACTTGCATTTTCATAGATGTTATTAATAATATTAATGTATGCATCTTCAATACCGCAGGTTTTCAGAGCCATTGTAACTGCTGATGGTTTCACCGAATCAAAGCCTTTTTCATAATCGATAAAAGCCATGCACAATGGAAGTTCATATTCCCTCGCTCTTTCAATTAGCTCTCTCAGTACGTGGATATGATCTATTGTGCTGTAGCCACTCCTGAATCCAGCTTGTTCTCTCGGTTGAGCCATGTCCAGTGTTACCTTCAAGCGGTGTGAAAGAACTTTAGTGAACATGTACATAGGTGACAATTATTGAAAATCATAAAAATGACTTTAAAATATAGATTGACAGTTGACACTGCAATTTGGAATATATACTCAGGTAACCTTTTCAGAAATATCTTTCGAAGCTTTTTTTTTTGTTTTTTTAATAATAACCCAACCGTGAGGGTTGCAGGAGAGAAGTGCATTTTCAAAAATTTGTAGGAAAATTTCAAGGCAGAAATTCAGTAATCTGATTCACCCAGTTAACTACCTACCATTAGGACATTGTTTGGACAAAATTTCAGAATTTAAAAAAATGGGGTTTTTCAGATATTGCAATTCAAAAATGTTGATTTTTTTGAAATTTTGTATATTTTAAAAATTAATTTTATGAGTAAGAAGCATCACAGGATAAAAATAAAATTACTGCTAAGACAATCCTAGTAGGGGTGCAGGTTGGCACACTTACCCACCTGATAAGTCTTTTTCTTAAAAAAAAAAAAAATTCTAAATTTGTGGAAAACTAAAATGTTTTGTAATAAATATATATATATTTTTTTTTCCCATCTGGTAACATTCGTTTGACCAATTTCTGTGAATCTGAAAAAAGGCCAATTCAATAGCTTCAAAATAAAAAAAAAATTGAGTTTCTACCTGTTATAGTTCAGGAGCAGTGTGCACTTAAAAATTTGGCGTTTCACATGATTTTCGTCACAAGTGTATTTTTTGCCCATTTTCAAAATGCTGCAACTCGACCAAAAATTTTTTTTTATGAAAAATCCCTTTGCAGTACTTTATGTCTCTATTAGGAGTAGCTACCATAATTTTTTCAAAAAAATTGGAGGTGGCCACCTGACACTCCCTCCCTGAATTGAGATTGAAAGGGGTCAGGAAATCTCTGAGAAATAATGTTATTCAACATTTGTGCAATTTATTTTCATGTTCTCAAAATTCTAACATTCATTAAAGATTTTGGGGATTCTTTATTGGATGTTTTTAATATCGTGACACTTGTTTGATATAATTTGAGCATCTTCATGCCGTCTGCTACTCAAAAATGATTGTTTTAGCAGGGACGAAAAAGTTCTGCAATTTTCTAAATTTCAAATTTTTCTTACCCAATGATACGTTTTTTGTTGTTGTTTTTTCTCTTTCTGGTTATATTTTTATTTTTTATATTTTTCTGATATGTCCTTTGTTCTTAATATCTTCGGTAATAGTGAAAAAGAGTGACTTCATATTTTAAAAAAACTTTCTATTGAAGTGCAGATTTTGTTATTTATAAGTCTGTTCTTCATAACCAATCAGTACAGAAAGTATTTTTTCCCTGTTCTGCTTTTTTACAGCAAAATTTTCAAAATCGGTATTTAATCTGCCCATGATGGATCGGCCATTTCTGTGACCCGTAAAATTAGCACGTTAGAGTGAACATGACATACAAGATTTTTATATTTAATTTCGTCGGGAAAAAAAACTTGTGTTTCTCCATTCCTTAGTAATATTTTGCTGCATTAAGGGGCCGAGCAAGAATTTTTATTCTTCGAAATTAACATTCCAAAAAGCTACTGCAGGCGCACATATGCAGAGGAAGCGCAACTCTACGTGGAATGAAAGACTGCGACAGAAAGCGAAGTCTGGATTTTGAACTTTCAATTTTTTTGTAAACAAAAGGAAAAATGCTTGCCTTTTTTGTTTGTTAATAAACAAGAGATGCTTAAGCAATGGTGCCCATGAATTTTCAGAGAAAGGGACATTTCGTGTCAAAAGCTTTTTAAAAAGCTGCAAATTCTTACTGTTTTACCAAAAAGTTGCAGTTTTGAAAACTTACAGGATGAATTTGGTATTTCAGATTACTTGGCGAGAAAGGTAAAACCATTCGCAAAGAGTTGAGAAGAAATAGGAATTTTATCAACTCCAAACCTAAAGCCAGGAAAAATATTAAAAAAGAAGACAGCTGACCTGGTGCGAGTTTTTTGTTGCCATGATTACATTGTGGGGTGGGTCGGAAAAAAAAATGTAATTTGCATATCGTCTAGTGCGGAAAAGTTTTCATTTGGGTCAACAATAAAAAGAAAAGATTTTTTTGAAATCGACCAATATCTTACATCTCTGCACGGCACACTAAGTTCGTGTTTTTCCAACCGCATTGGGTCGTAAGCAAAAACAGGTGGAATTTTTTTGTAATTGAAATGGAGTAACCCCTGGTGCTGAAAAGTGTCCTTTAGTGCTTCCCAATAACAGTGAAAAAAAGTTTTAAAGTCAGATCAATATGCTATGTCTCCGCACTGTACGCAAAGTTCACCATTTTCTTCCCACATTTGGCCCGTAAGCCTAGGCTAGGTAAAGGCATCCTGGAATGTAGGGCATCAGAAAAATCCGTAGGGAATTGCACTGCTCTAAGTGCACCATGCGTGTGCATGTGTAGTAACACTCAGTTTGCTTTGTAATGTGTAGCGTGTAGCTCTTCGCTTGCTTCCAATGTCACACATGGAAACAACCCAGAACTAACCACGAGGAGGTGACTACACTTCGAGTTCCGCCCACCCTCCCTCCCGCTCAGAATTTTATTTCTAGGTGGTATATCTTGTTCGGTAATATGCTTTGCTCGAAAAATGTGGCATTAATTGCCATAATGTAATTGTTGCTGTTACATGAATGAATCTCTACTGGGAATCATTACAGTCGATAGTTTCGAGAAGGTCATTGATAAAAACAAAATTATCCATGAAAAAATTAAGCTAATCTAAGGATGCAAAGGAAAAAGCCCAGATAGACAGAAAAGTCATTTGCAGACTCTATTTTGATGGAAGAAATGACTCAACTCTGTTCCTAGATAAGAAAGATTATAAATATTATTGTTCCGAGAAGAAAGAAGAGCACATTACGCTCTTAGAGGAGCCTGGATCAAAGTACCTCGGCCATGTGACCCCCACTTCTGGTCATAGCAGAAGCATCGTAAACAGCATCGCTATTATTTTAGAAGTTAATGGCATTATCTCAAGTTTTCTCATTGCTTTAGGATGCGATGGAACTGTTATAAATACTAGCAGGAAAACAGTGCTATACATCAACTGGAACTTCAGTTGCAATGTTCTTTGCAGTGGCTGGTGTGCTTGTTCTATTTCAATGAACTTCCATTTCCTCATTTGCTTGATGAACTCTATGGTAAATCAACAGGTCCTACAACTCATTCAGGAGAGATTGGGGCAGCTCTGGACGGTTGTGAAAACCTACCAGTAGTTGAATTTGCAGCTATTCATGAAAGAATTGCAGGATACACGTGAACTGAGTACTGAGCAGCAGTATTTACTGGAAATCTGTTGCACCGTGTCACAGGGATACTATGATGTCAGCCTTTCTAGAAGAAAGAAGAAATCCAGGACCACTGTCACATTTGCAGTGGCTGACGACAGCTAACAGAGCCATGCGCCTCTATGTCGCCACTCAAAACCCATCGCAAACTTTGATCTGTGTTGCCAACTACATAATGAAGGTATATGACCGGTCTGGTTTTCCGTAAAGAAGAAGCCTTCGTGCACAGAAGGGGCCAAACACTTTCGGAAACTGATCAACTTATCGTGCTTCATGGATTTGAAGTGCAAAGTAATCACTGATGCAATGATCAAGAGAAACGCGTTCTTCAGTCACCCAGAGAATATATTGCTAAGTACGATTGTGGACGTACGCACCCACGTTAGAGCTCTTGGGTGGAGAAGAATAAAGAAAGCTGGACAACAACAAATGAATGATGTCATAAAAGAATTTGAAGTGCCGCAATTAAATGTGGATGCTAATGAATATTATAAGACGATAGATTGAACTAAAATGCGTCTTAACAAGCCACCCCTGACAAAACACATCTTAGACGAAGATCTGGATCGACTAATCGCAATTTTGCCGCAGCTGGAGAAGAAATAACTAAGTTTTCTTGCCACACACAAGCTGTGGAACGTTGCGTGAAACTTGATGACCGAAGCAGCTGCCCCAGTGTGTGGATTTGAAGCTAGAGATTCGTTCACAAGAGCAACAATTGCATCACGGCAATTAATGCCATATTTTTTGAGTAAAGCGGATTACCAGACAAGATATACCAGGTACAAGTAAAATTTTGAGCTGGAGGGAGGGTAGGCGAAACTCGAAGTGTAGCCACCTCCTCGTGGTGAGTTTTGGGTTGTTTCCATATGTGACATTGGAAGCAAGTGAAGAGCTACACCCTACACATTGCAAAGCAAACTGAGTGTACTACACATGCACATGCATGGTACACTTAGAACAGTGCAATTTCCTACGGATTTTTCCGATGCCCTACATGCCAGGATAAGTAGCCTAGGCATACTGGCCAAATGTGGGAACAAAATGGTGAACTTCGCGTGCAGTGCAGAGACACAGCATATTAATCAACTTCAAAACTTTTTTTCACTGTTATTGAAAGAACACTATTCCGCACTAGGAGTTACTCGATCTCAATTACAAAAATATTCCATCTGTTTTTGCTTACGGCCCAATGCGGTTGGAAAATGCGAACTTAATGTGCCGTGCGGAGACACGAGATATTGGTCGATTTTAAAAACATTTCTTTTGTTATTCTTGTTGACCCAAATGGCAACTTTTTCACACTAGGTGATATGCAAATTAAGAAAAAGGTTTTTCTTTGGCCCACCCTATTACATTGGCAGGTCAATACCTGGAAAAAAAAAGATTGTTGCAGTAACAGTACTAGCTGAAAAAACAAATTTACAAAAAAATAAAGTAGAAATAAAATTCTCAGCTTTTAAACAATCTGAAAGATGGTGGGTGGGCCCTTCTCACTACTAAGTTTAAATTTACCTATGTCTAAATACACTGACGGAAAAAAAAATCCCAACACCACGAAAAAATAGTTGTAGAGGAATGAAATGGCGACAATACATTTGTATAGGTAACATATTTAATCGATTAAGGTTTCAAGGTCACAGCTTAATGTAAGCGCAAGAAGAGGCATTTTAAATGTGAAATGCTGGTACATTAATAACCGGTGTAACCGCCAGAATGTTGAATGCAAGCACGCAAACGTTCATGCATTGTGTCGTACAGGTACTGGACGTCAGTTTGTGGGATGGAGTTCCATGCCTGTTGCACTTGGTCGGTCAATACAGGGACGGTTAATGCTAGTTGGGGGTGACGCTGGAGTTGTCGTCCAATGATGTCACATACGTGCTCGATTGGTGAAAGATCTGGTGATCTAGCAGGTCACGGCAACATGTCGACACTCTGTACAGCATGTTGGGTTACAACAGCAGTATGCGGGCGAGCGTTATCCTGTTGGAAAACACCCCCTGGAATGCTGTTTATGAATGGCAGTACAACAGGTTGAATCACCAGACCGACGTACAACTGTGCCGTCAAGGTGCATGGGATAACCACGAGAGTTTTCCTGCTGTCATAGGAAATTGCTCCCCAGACCATAACTCCAGGTGTAGGTCCAGTGTGTCTCGGCCGCAGACAGGTTGGTTGCAGGCGCTCACCTGGGCTCCTTCTATCCAACACACAGCCATCACTGGCACCCAGGCAGAACCGGCTTTCATCAGAAAACACAACAGAACTCCACTCCGTCCTCCAATGAGCTCTAGCTTGACACCACTGACGTCGCAAACGGCAGTGATTTGGAGTAACAGGG
This sequence comes from Macrothele yani, assembly GCA_039090855.1. Taxonomy (NCBI): domain Eukaryota; kingdom Metazoa; phylum Arthropoda; class Arachnida; order Araneae; family Macrothelidae; genus Macrothele; species Macrothele yani. The sequence goes on from CM077009.1 coordinate 77,602,853, forward strand.
TTCCCACTCAAAAGTAATAAAAAAATTCCCTGACTTTTCCAGGTTCTCCAGGTGGTTTTTAAAGTTTTCCAGAGTGGCATGTTGCAAAGAATTGTTACATTTCATTCCATTCCATTCATTTTTCTCACCAAAGCACACATTTGTAAATTCTTTAAGTAATTTGTCTTTATAAAATTACCTGCTTTTCATTAATAACAACTAGCTGTGCACATTATTTTCTGTACCAGAGTTCTGTGAACTTTTGTGAATACTACCCACACGGAATTTGTAAATACATTCCCATAGAAACAGGTGATTTGTAAGAAAAAATCTGTCAGTTGAATAGTTTCAGTTTTTCTATAACACACACAATGCAGCTAAGCTTAATGATGGAATGGCTCTGTTCAAAGAAACATATTTCAAGAGAACCAACAGACAAAGGACTTTGATCCATCATTTGGTTGGTTCTCTTGTGAAGTGTTTCTTCAAGCAGGAGCCATTGTGCCTAATTGTACCATGTTATAACAACTGCCTGCAGAAATTGAACAAAAGCTTAATAACTGGCAATTTTAAAAATTCAATTTTGCATCTTTTTTTAGAGAAATAAAGGAAATACTTATTATAACTGAAAGTAAGATCTACCAAATTCTAGGCAGGCAGTAATTGCTAGCAAAAGTTTGAAATCTTGAAAAAATAAGGTTTTTTTTTTTGGCAAAATAAAGTATCCATTTATTTTTACAAAAAAAGGGGTAATTTTCCATGATTTTTACAAAAAAGGGTAATTTTCCCTGAGTTTTCCCTGATTTTTGGAACTATTTTCAAATTCCCTGAGAATTCCAGGTTTTCCCTGTTTTCCAGGTTGAGTGGGAACCCTGAGTAAGTGGAATGCACGCTACAGGGCATCTGGCTCGGAGCTGTCCTTCAAGTAACCAATTTGTAACAGTTCGTTGTGTCACTGCAGCTTGAATTGCTGCCGCAGACGCGGTACGATGCGCCACGGCCATACGCCGTACACGGCGGTCTTCCCTCTCAGTAGTGCCACGTGGCCGGCCGGAACCCGGTCTTCTTGAGGCAGTACCTTCCCTTGACCACCGCTGCCAACAATCATGCACAGTGGCTACATTCTTGCCAAATCGTTCTGCAATATTGCGGAAAGAAAAATTCACCTTCTCGTAGCCCTATTACACGACCTCGTTCAAACTCCGTGAGCTGTTGATAATGGCTTCTTCGTCTTCTTAAAGGCATTCTTGACTAACATTAACACACTACGTCGAATCTCAACGATAACTAACGCTCACAAACGTTACAGCGCGTATTTACAGCAAACCTGCTTTGCATGTACTGATGGGCGCTACTAGCGCCACACGCATGCGCCGAGCACGAAATTTGCATAGACACCATCTTACAGATGTACTCTCACCGCCTACCAACTGTCGTTTATCTAACACAACCCCATCTTGGTGTTGGGATTTTTTTCCCCGTCAGTGTATATGAAAGGTATACAGTGCACTGACAAAATGTGTACACAACACGAAGTAGCCATAAGTGGCCACTTGAAAAAATCACCAATTTTAATCTTTAGTTCCAAAATGACACAGAGGTCATCCTGGCAAACATTATTTGCAATTTGCGAAAAAAAAAATGCATTCAGGACTGAAAATTCAAATTTGAAATGGCAGGTAGTCTCCCCACTTGTGTTTGCAAAAGGAGGAGATAGAAAAATTTTAGGTGGGGAGTTTTAAATGTGACTTAACAATATTAAAAGACTGGAAGACTGGGAAAACTACTAATTTTTCAAACAATATAAGCTATACTTGGTTTTAAAACAAACAGGTGAATTAGATCAAGAAATTTACTATATTCAATCTAATACAAATTACTATGTTTCATTTTACAAAACTATAGTATAGTTGTTCATTTTGCAGGACATTGATATCATAAAGTTGCACCTGAAGTATATATGTCTGTCTTTCATTCCTTGCCACAGTTAGCAAGCTTTGATCAGCTGTTGTTTTATTTCTGAGGGTTTATCTGGCCCAATCTCAGAAATATGCATTCAGATTTTTGTTGATCACTGTATCTCTAAATTTTGACTGAATTCTGTTTTGTGTGCTAAAGCTATGTTCACATCGTACATTTGTTAAATGCAACATAAGACTTACTTGCAAAAGAACCTTTTGACACTAATGGAAATGTGTGCAGATGGTTGCTTATAAAACTCTTAGAAAACTTTGGACATTGGCACATATACTCTTCATTTTTTACAGCTCCATAACTGCATCTTCATTAATTTTCAAAAAAAAAAAAAAAAAAGACTGGTCTTTCAGGCTTTTGAAAACTGTACCAAAACTTGTGTTTGTGTATTGCTTCACAGATTCAGATTCTCCACACTCAAACTTCAAAAAGAGTTTCATTGTGAGGAAGAAGATCTATAGTCTTATCTCAATCACAAAAGATAAAATAAACCTACACTTGACATTGTGATGTGCAAGTTTAGTATTACAAGGTTCAACTAATTTATATTTTTTAGCATGTTTCCCTTCAGCTCTGAAAAAAAAATATCTTCTTGAATACTATGTATGAGATGTTTACAGTTCACATAATTGAGACTTTGTTGATTCAACCATTCTTCTGATATGAGCAGAGATTGCGATAACGCATCAACACGCGCATTTCACGCCTTAAAAATGCTGAATACACGTTAAAATTTAGAAATGCGTATTTTTACGCATTGTTTTTCCATATGCAATTTCCTTTTATAATCGGTGATTACACCGGGATTTTGTCATAAAAATGACCATTTTTTTTATCAAGAAATTATATGTTAACTTTTATGTCACAGTTTATGAAAAAATCATAATTTGGTTCCAATTGCCGAGCTAGGGATCCGCTTTCAGGCAATCATTCGGAAGAACCTTCAGGGCAGAGCAGCTCAACCGATGGGCATGCACATTGGTCGGAGGTAACGATTCAGACGCGTCGGGATTGAGACACTAGTGTATCGGTGCAGCATGGCGTGGAGGAAGTGTTTTCGTTTAATTGCCATTTCAGGGCTGGATGGCGGGTTTCCCACCAAAATAAAGCTGTTAAGCAGGGGTCTCCCGCCTTACGAAATTTTAAGAAAAATATATATAAATATAAAATCTTGGGTCCGTTTTGGGATCGCTCGCAAAATTTGCGCGTTAAAAACACATCCTTTGTAAAAAATACGTAATTTAGAAATGAACAGTTCAGAGTTCCAAAAATTGCAATCTAATACATTGGGAACAGTTTATGGAATCGTGAATCGGCTTCCATGCGTAGCCATATGAGCAATTCATTTTGCATATCGCAGACTGTTACGAATCAGGCACGAGATTGTTCTTCGGATTCGCGGAATTCCACATTTCGGTTATACTTCAGAGAGATGAAAAAAAAAATGAATGTAATGTTTTATTTTCTGAAGACTGGGGGGGGGGGGAGCGGCTCATACTCCGCCTGGGGAGCGGTATTCCGTTTTTCAGAACTTACGAAAGCTAAACGGAGTGAAATTTTTTCCCCGCAATCATAATTTCTTTTTCTCGCGAAGTTTCCTCTGTCCAGTATTGTTATTAAATATCAATTTATTGCATAAATGTTTGCATGTCAGCTTGAAAGTGCAGACAATAATTTCAGATAACGGAAGTTCGACGGAGCACAAATTTCTTTGTAATTTTTGCTCCAAAAATTTCCTCGAGTTTCTTTCACGGATTCGAAGAGTAACTCTGACTTTGTTGTCATCAAAACGGAAGATAATTGGGGGGGGGGTGCTACGTGGTGGCGGTGGAGGGGGCGTTTTCCTGGACAGGATTTCGTCTTTCAAAACTTTTGAAAACGGAAGTTAGACGAACTGCAGATTTAATCTGTAATTGTAATTTTTTCCCCCTCGCAATATTTCCTCTGCTCATTTTTATTGTAAAATATAATTTTGTTTGATAACTGATTGTGTTTCAGCTTGAAAACGAAGGGAAAATTTCCGAAAACGGAAGTCGGACGGAGCGAAGATTTTTTTCGTAATCGTAAATTTTTTTAGCGATGTTTCCACTGTCCTGAATTATTGTTAAATGTTATTTCTCCTCTATAAATAGTTGCAAAGGGAGAAACTGGAAACTCCTCATCCACACATATACTTGGAAAAATCGTACTCTTGGTCAAAAGAGTGTGATAGATTTTGTTGTCTACGATCAGCGTTTGAAACACTTAGTTGTTGACACCCGTGTGATGAGAGGTGCGGATGTTGGTTCTGATCATTACTTGGTAGTGTCACGAGTGAAACTTAATGTTGGTTGGAGGAAAAGAAATAGGAAGAGACCCAGGATAAAAAGAATAAAGGTTGATAGGCTCCTTGAAGATCATCAGTGGTATTCTGACTTACTCAGAGAACGACTGAAGGATCTTAAAACTTGAGGTAAACACTTTTGTGTATTGGACATTTTGAATACCTTAAAATAAAAATGCAAAGCATGTAAAAAAAGTTTATATTTTTTAATTTCAAAAAAAAAAAAAAAAATGAGGGTTCTGATTTGTTATCTTAAAAGATAAGTTGTCCTGGGTATCCAGCTTTTACTACCTGGGCAGATAAATAATTTCTGCATATAACCAGCTGGGCATGTATCTTTTTAGATATTTTTCAAGTCCTGCTTGTTATTGCAACTGCTGAAGTACCTAGGTTAGGGTTTTTTATTAAGTAGAAGAAATGTAAGGTGGTCAGTTCCTTTCTATGTATATCTTGTTTTTTCTCATAATTCATGTAATATGGTAGTGGTAAATTTCTATTCTTTTCTGCTTTCTAGTAGCTATCTTGACCATATGCAGATTATTTTGTGGTACCATAACATCTGTTGCAAACTGATCTCAACTTTGTTACGGAGGAATGTTCTTTTACCATTGCATAAATCACATAAGACATTTGTTGTATTTTCAGCACCAACATTCAGCTGCTTACCCATATTAAGAGAGTATGAGTGGGTATATGCACGCATCATGGATAATTGACTTAAAATAAAATATTTCACATGTGCAACATCTGTCTACAGAGATGGGATAAGAACACATCTTACTGACTCATCTACCCGACCTCACACAGACAAACTTAGTATGCAACCAATAGCTAAAAACTGGTAATTTTGGATAGTGCACAGTCAAAATTTAATGGTTACCAAGCTTAGTGCATGTTGTTGCTGTATAAATATGGTATAACTGCAGTATATTTTTTATACAGTTAGATATAAAAGTTCTTTCCTTCTCTCTCTCTCTCTGGTTTATCATGCTGCATAAACTACCCAAAAATGAAAACATAATCAAAAATAGCAGTTAATTTTTCTGGACAAACAATTTTTGATTCAAAAGTGAATTTACTAATATACATGCAAGCTACATCCTTGAATCAAATCCCTTCATCATTACTTAACAGGATGCAATATCCATTGCTATATTGCCAATCTTCCTTTTCTCACCAGGCAAGAGAGATCATGTTGCCACACTTTGGCTCATTTCCTAAAATCATTCAATTATTCTTTCCAGACTCAAGACCAATAACTGTTAAGGTGCTCTAAGACATCATGATACCACATGACCATCATCACTGGTTTGTTTTTTGTTTTTTTCATTTATCCTTTTACATGACCTTAACACAGTTTCAACCATTCGAACGTACTGAAATGCAGAATATTCTGCAATGGTAATACCATAGTCTAGGAAGAAAAACAATGAGCCAGTGTCCCACGAGGTCAAGGTACTATAATAATATAAAATGTCTAGAAATAATTACCCTGAGTAAGCTATAATTTTCATTCACAAGCCTTACATCAGTTTTCTTTTTACAGATGATATTGTACACACATAGGGGTTTTGTGGCTGGTGTCTCGTTTACAGCATCTGCCAGTAGGAGCACTGTGCTGTTAAGACAGCATCTGTGACGAGGCACAATGTGTTGTGTGGCTGGCAGAAATAATTTGTCAGTGTTCAGCAAAAGTTCAAAACAAAGTACTGAATGACGACATCTGGTGAGGCTATGTCTCATCTTAACGGTATAGTCAACAGACACAATGCAAGTATGAGGGGATTGTAAATCCCCCATGTTGTAAACATGCATATTTGGGACAGTCCAAAGATCAATGTTTGGCATTACTAACACAGGGCTGAATATCCTCCTTTTCCGAGAGAACGCTCTCTGCAAATGTGTACCTGGATTTGCTCATCAAGTATGCCACACACTTTTCCTTTTGTTTAGAAAGAAATTAAAGTTCAAAATTGGAACTTCAACTCTCCATTGCCATCTTTTGTTCCCTGTAAAGTAATTTTCTCTGTACAATATGCGAGCAGTAGTACTTTTTTACTTTAGTTTCACTTAAAAAAAAAAAAAAATACTTTGTCCCTTTTGATTTAGCAAGAAGTGACTGAGAAATGGAAAAACATGCATCTTAAACAGGGGTCGATCAAACGGCATTTGAAACCATTAGGCAGTACTTTCACAAAAATATTTTCAGTAAAATTTCATTTAAAAAATATTTTAATCATGATTCATTTTGAATATTGTGTTGCTTAATTATTTTTTTTCAAAGGGGGTCCACTTAGACAGTTTATTTTGCCATGAAAGCAAAACAGGACAGTTGGTGTTAAAAGTTAAGGGGTTTTTTTTGGGTACCAATCCAAGCAACTTGATTTCTAATTGACATGCTTTACATTATTAATGAATGTTCCTTGAAAGCCTCTATAGTCTGTACTTTCTCTCTCTCTCTCTGCCATCTCCCTTCCATGTCACATTTGTTAATCATTTGTCATAGAATTCTGGGGCCAGGCAAGTGTTGCAAAGTTGGGGGTTTTCTCATTAAATTTAGGGGAGAAATTTAGGTTTAGGGGGAAACTTTACAATGCTGTGACGTCCTAACAAGTCCCGCGATCCCAGTGACCACAGGAAGCAACGCTAGTGGTCCACGTGATGTAATCTCCAGAAATTCCGGGGCCTTTACATGTGTTAAACACAAAGGTTTAAAATTTTAAAAAAATTAACTTTATTTTTTATTTACTTTTTAGAAGCTACAGTGACCCATCTCAGAAGCCCCAGATACCTAAGTTTGGGTCACAACCCATAGGTTAAAAACCCCTGGCTTATAGGGTTGCTGACAATGGTTAAACCCTGAAATAAGAAAACGGGTTACCATTAAAGCATTTCCTGACCAGTATATATGTTGTTTGTTTTTGCACTCACTTTGTTGTATTCCTGATGGCTTTAAGTTACACTTAATCTTTCATAAAAATTATTATACAAAAAACAGTATACACAGTAAGTCAATAGACGTAAGTAGTAAGTAAAGAGACACCTGTCATATGTCATTTTCACTATGTAGTGGTGTTTGTATTGCACTGCATGCTCGACTTCTCTTTAATATATTTTGCAGGACGTCAGTGAGTATGCAACACCAAACGAACATGCCTTGACCCAAGGAACTACACGACTTTCAGAGAGGACAAATCGTGGGGCAATTGGATACCAGAGCCACCCAGCGTCAGACTGCTGCAAACTTGCAAATTCCTCTTGCCACAGTCAATTGAGTGTTAGTGAAATTCAAGAAGGCATGCAAGGAAGCACCAGCATTATGTACAGGTCACCCTGGGCCTTCACAGAGGTTTCTTTGATCCGTCAAGCATTCTGTGAAAACCAATCTTCGTAGAAAGGCTGCTGAGATTACAGAACAGCTCCAAGCGAACCACTCAATGATATTTTCACAACTTCACTGTCAAGGAAGAGGGGCTCGATGTAAAACTCTTTTGCAAGAAGCAAATATTCATTACAGATCGGCATGAGTGACAGACATGATTGAGAGACCCTTAGCATTTTGGCACACTGTCACATTCTCTGATAAATCCCAATTTCAGACAGTGGCAAGGCCACGGTTTGGCAATTGCCCAGCCAGGAATTCAGCTTGAAGCACAGCCAACTGTCAAACATGGCAGTTCTTTTTTTTTTTGATTGGAGGTTTTAACGACCACCGTGAGCAACTCAATGGGCTATAAGCAGTCGCCCGTCCCTAATTTAGGGTCACTGGTTCCAGGGAAGGGAAAGAGCCAGTGCTGTAAGACAAACACAACATCCATGCCTCACCGAGATCCGAACCCGGACCCCATTCGGACGAATGATCAGAGGCCATCGCTTAGACCACTGCGCCACCGGGGCGGCAACATGGCAGTTCATCAGTCATGATATGGGGAGTCATATGGATAACTGGTCGTTAAGTCCACATAGAATATGAAGGCAACATCAATGCACAAAAATACATAACCATCATTGACAGGGGCTTGCTACCAATCTTCTCTAGTGGTTAATGTCAAAGGCTACATTTTCATGGAGGATGGAGCTCCATGTCGCAAGGCAAAACGTGCCCAAACATATGAACAAAAGGCCATCCAAAAAAATTGCCGTGTCAGAGTGCCCTGATACGAACCTAATTGAACACCTGTGGGCCACTGGATGGAAAATTACGACGGATGGCACAAAAAACCAACTAACAAGGCATACCTGCTGGCCTTGTTACATGAATCGTGGGCTCACATTCCACCCAGCACCACCGCATATCTGATTTCCACAATGCCTGGCACGGTAAAAAGCCCTCCGCACTGCAAAGAGTGTGGCTACCACAATAAATTTTAGGTCAGTGGTGGCTACCAGATATTAAATCCAGCTAAAACTACAACGCCTTCCATTCAATGCGGACAAAAAATAAATATTAACAAATCAGATGTCTATTTACTTATGTCATGTCTGTGTACTTACGATAGTCAGTTCCTTTGAATTCTTATTCATAGCAGGCGATACTTTCAGCTACACCAAACTCTTACAGAAATCAAAAAACATCAATGTATTAAAACTTTGCGCTAAAACGTGACAGAAAACGCTGCAATCTCTTTCTGGAACACTGTTGCCAAACAATAATTCTAAAGGTCTCTCCAAAACAGTGATACGAATATCATCTTATAAATATGAAAAATCTAGGAATCCTTAATATTTAGTACTGTTATGTATTTTATATAGGCTGTGTAACATAAACAGGCTATTCTTCCGTAAACGGGCGCACTCCTAATTTCCCACAGCTGAGACTGAGACAGCGGAGCGCTAGTACAGTGCCTATTCTTCTAGGCACTGTAGCGCTAGAACAGCTCCGCGAGCAATCTACTGTTTTAGATCTGGCAACGCATTTCCTGTTGTTAACATCCGATTGCAAACATTACGGGAATTGAAAAATTGGTTATCTTTGCATTATGTTTTTGTTTTTTAATTGATCATGATGACTTTGGTTTCATCAAAAAACTATTTCGTGTACTAAATAAAAACAATAACTGAGATGTTGAAAAATAGCAAAAAAAAAAAAAGAAAGAAAGAAACGATCTTACCACTATATACGTTGGGAGACTGGAAAGAAATTTTACCTTCGTATTTACAACAAGTATTTTAATTCGTGCAGAGAAATATATAGCAAAAGACAATTTAAGAAGAAAAGCATCGATATTTATTGCCATTCGTGATTCCTTGTTTCAAGGATTTCTTCGAAAACGTCTTTGTTCTTGGCACTACATTTACTTCGAAATAAGAATTCCATCAAACGATCTGCCAAACTGTCTTTGTGAACACCTTGTTTCATTATATTACTTTTAAATGTCTCCAAAAACACTCAGAGTGTGGGCTTCAAACAAAATGTTCACTATGGTTAACAGTAAGATGTGTATAGTTCTCATCCTTATCCTGACAATCATACGCTTTCCACTTATCAGTTATTATAGTTGTACCCGGTGCTACATGTTTCCTGATAATTGGAAAGAATTCTTTGGCTGATTTTTTATTTTCAGGACATAATTCAAGCCTCACTTGTTTAGATTCCCTGTCTATTATACCAATAATCCTTCAACGACTCGTCCACCATGAAATTTTCTCTTTCCCAGCTTCGTTTCGTCTATCTCTACGTTTGTTCCAAAGCCCCCAAGTTGTTCACTATATTAAATTTTTGTTAGTATGTTCCGTTATAATCTCTCGGCAGTAAGTACCAATCCGATATAGTTTCAGAAGATGTAGAAACATTGTCTTCTATACTTGTCTCAAGAATTGCTGCCTTATAATCATAACTCCTGCAAAAGCAATATGTTAGGAACATAATTAACTTTCTGGGGTGAAGCTTTTGAGAACCACGTATTCTTCGAACGAGAAACCTTGAAATTTCTTGACCCATCTAACTGAGTCTTCACTCTTGCTACACCTAAAACTCCTAGACCATAATCGTTTGATAGCCGCATTTGATGACCTTCGGAACATAATTTTTCTGTGTGTAGCAAACCAAAACTTTTACACCATAATATACATGTTTTCCTATCTCGTACAACATCGTTAACGAGACGAAACAAATTCCACTGAGGCATTATTAAATACAACACGTTACACACTAATTCAACGACAACTTCATGGAATTTAACGACAACTTCTTGCATTCGGATGTTAACAATAACATATGCGTTGCCAGACCTAAAACAGTAGATTGCTCGCGGAGCTGTTCTAGCGCTCTGCTGTCTCAGCTGTGAAAAATGAGGAGTGCGCCCGTTTGCGGAAGAATAGCCCATAAACTAAGCTGACCAGACGTCCCCAATTCTTGAGGACAGTCCTCGAATTTAGTTTATTGTCCCCAAAAACGTCTGAAGCCTTTGGGGACGCAAATTGTCCTCAAATTTTAATGTTTGTCCCCAAATGTCCTCGAATTTACACTTCCTGATTAACCCTTTAGATTTCCAATGAAAAATGTTTTTAAAAGTAGTTTCAGTTGTACTAATTTTCCAACATGCTTCTTGTAAAAACAAATTTTTACTTTTTTTTCTTCTTTCTGAGTTTAACGACCACTACGAGCTACTCTAAGGACTATAAGCAGTCACCTGTCGCTAATTTGGATACATTTGTTCTAGGGAAGGGAGATACCAAGTGCTGCAAGACAAACACACCACCAGTGTCTCATTTGGGACTCGAATCCGTATCAACTTGTACGAATGGTCAGTAGCTAGCACTAGGTTAATGCACCACTGGCGCGGTCAAATTTTAACTGTACTTGTTCTGAGTTTTTCCAAAAACTTTGACAAAATGAAAAATTCGCCATGCAATAACTGTGATGTGCACCCTAATTTTAATTCAGCGCATGAACCTAAGGTAAAGCATTTCCCTTTTGCTAATATGTTCTCGCCATCATAGTTCTGCTTCGGCAATACAAATTGCCAACATTCTACAAGATATATTTTTCAAAACACAGATTTTAATGTGTAATATCCCACTTATTGAAGCAATGCAGTTTTGTGACAAAAATATTTACATATTTATTTCTTAGACCATGAATATGGTAGACACAGCTGCTCACGTTCACGCAGTGTTGAGAGAACGGCACAAACATGTCAAGCGGGTTAGTCACGTGATGTGTGTCAAGATTGCTCTGAGGGAGCAGGTAATGGCGATGATCAACAGCATTTACCTCAGACCATGCATAAGGCATTTACACGGTGACCCGTTCAATATAATTTTACTAAGTTTATCTTCATTAAAAATCATAGCGATCAATTATCTTCATAAAAAATCAAGTGGTTTATTTTTCTGCCCCCTAGTTCGTATGGTACAAATTTTTAAAGTTCAGTCACTCTGGTTGGTGCTCCCGCTGAAGTGTTAGTTTACATATTTTTACGCATTTTTGCTGTCTCCTTCTATAACACAGGACTTTTTTTAGCAAAATAAACATTAATCTTTGCACCTGTAGGTTTCATTGTGTATACTTTTTGTTGTTATAGAGTGCATATATAACCTCGTATGATTTTTAAAAGTTGTCCCACAACGTAAATGCTCTCCCTATTAGGGTGTGAAAAGTGACATCTTTTCTCTCCCCCCCCCCCTCAATTTAAATTGTGCTCAGTGTTTCACAACAAAATATTTTCCTCTCATTGAAGATAGCTTAAGTATTTTTCTGTGAAAATTTTTTGTTGATAAGTCAATTATTTTTGGGGTTATGAGTGTGTGAAAACTTTCCGAGGTCCACAATATAGTGGACCTCTGTAACTGGAAGAATTGTTTACTATCAACATATCGCGATGTTGTTTTTTTTTTTTTTTTTTTTTTTTTTTTTTTGATTGGAGGTTTAACGACCACCGTGAGCAACTCAATGGGCTATAAGCAGTCGCCCGTCCCTAATTTAGGGTCACTGGTTCCAGGGAAGGGAGAGAGCCAGTGCCTTAAGACAAACACAACATCCATGCCTGACCAGGATTCGAACCCGGACCCCTTACGGACGAATGATCATAGGCCAGCGCCTTAGACCACTGCGCCACCGGGGCGGCATATCGCGATGTAGGAAATATTAGAAACACGTATACATACATACAGATGTACACAGATTTTAATATATAGAAAAACCTAAATTTTCAGGCTAACAGCATATATATGTTGTAAAAATGATATATTTTGCCAAATGGCAGCCCTCATTGTGATCTTTTTTATGGAGGGTGGGGGGGCGAAGATGGCGTGTACGGTTTTTTTTTATTTTGATAATACACATCAGTTTGCTTCCTAAAACAGCAAATCAATAGTTATCAAGGGCTACACAAAGTCTTGCATAGCAGTTGCTGCTAATCAAAAAATAAATCAGAAGCTGCACATTCCTAAATTATAAATTTTGGATGTTTCCTTTTTACGACGACTGAGACCACTTACCTCGGTTTGTTTGTTTTTTTTTGTTTTTTTTTGTGTTGTTGTTTTTTTCGGTCTACTCTGTTTAGATACTTAATCCATTAATATAACCGTTGGTATTATGTTGGGCCGGTTCTTCTTTTTTGTCAGACTTGTAATGTGTTTGAATTGCACATTACTTTTTATGTGTGACCTGCATTTCAATTTTTTATATGTTAAATTCAATCGTGATTTTCCTATTTTTTCACTTCGGAATAACAAAGTAATCTCGCTACCGATCAAACAGCACAAAACAGCACTATTTTTCAAGGTCTAAAAATCGTATATCTACTACATCTATATCTTCTCTTAACAAACATTACAACATGTAGGCAGCATTTCATCATAAAATGTAGTATAAAATGTAAACGATCTTACCTTATATTCAAATCTCTGCTGACATACAATACATTATTTCACAATTTCCTTCAACCACAGAAATTAAAATCGCTCACTTAACTTCAAGTAATCTACGCACCGTTGTAGCCGGTGGTTGACACACATCACGTGACTACCCTCTAGAGATGTTTGTCCCGCCCTTGGAGCTCCTAGCTCTGTCTACCTATATTAATGGTCTAAGATTTATTTTGAGTAGGTATGTGTCCCCAAATAAACTATGCCGCCCCGGTGGCGCAGTGGTCTAAGCGATGGCCTCTGATCATTTGTCCGTAAGGGGTCCGGGTTCGAATCCCGGTGAGGCATGGATGTTGTGTTTGTCTTATGGCACTGGCTCTTTCCCTTCCCTGGAACCAGTGACCCTAAATTAGGGACGGGCGACTGCTTATAGCCTATTGAGTTGCTCACGGTGGTCGTTAAACCTCCAACCAAAAACAAAAAAACAAAATGAACTATTGATTTCGGGACGCCACGCCCTTTTGTCCTCAAGTAGGTGTCCCGATATCTGGTCACCTTACAATAAACATAAGGAGTTTGTACAAATGTACAAATTTTCATTATTTCGTTATTTAAAACATTTTTATAGCATTATATGTTTTATTTTTATTAACTTGTTAAAAATATTAAACATAACTTATTCTAGACCGTTGATACCTTAAGAAATCACAATGCATTTAGCGTAACAAAACATCAAATGCCACTCTCGTTATCAGATGTTAAGATGGTTCTACCTAAAATCTCTGCCTTGTGTTTCCAATGATAAACTTCCTTACATATTTTCTTCACAATTAATGCATTCCCACAGATGACACTTTGCACATCAATAAAACGAACTTTAAGTTATACCATGGTATACTTCATACTTGGCAAAACACAACCATAATTAAATTAAAAATTAATTATTTTTCTTTGTTTAATGTTCAGTCCTGTTAATAGATGACGCGACCTGTACATTGATGACGTCAATAGACACGCAAATGTTGTATTGCTTAATTATGGTTATGTTTTAGCAAGTATTAAGTATCCCATGATGTAACTTGAAGTTAGTTTTATCGATATGCAAATTTTTATTCTTGGGAATACATTAATTGCGAAGAAAATATGTAAAGACATTTTACCATTGGAAACATAAGGCAGAGATTTTAGGTGGAACTGTAACCAAGGAGGTTAGAAGAAGGAGGAGTTGGCAACAGCTCCTCTCCCTTTGCTTCTGGCGTGACGCCACTTTTTATCAGCTGACTACGCCAATGCGCTGAACCATCAACCCCTTATAGCTTACAGGCCCGCGCACCGGATTCAGATGTCACCAGGGTAGTCCGTAGTCGGAGAGAGCTTTTTTTTTTTTTTTTTTTGATTGGAATTTTAACGACCACCGTGAGCAACTCAATGGGCTATAAGCAGTCGCCCGTCCCTAATTTAGGGTCCCTGGTTCTAGGGAAGGGAGAGAGGCAGTGCCGTAAGACAAACACAACATCCATGCCTGACCGGGATTCGAACCCGGACCCCGTTCGGACGAATGATCAGAGGCCATCGCTTAGACCACTGCGCCACCGGGGCGGCCGGAGAGAGCTGTACGACGATGTGTGAAACCAACGATATAAGTCAAGCGTTATTTAGAGTTTCACTGCATTTAAATAAGGAATTCTGTATTAGATTTTTTTAAATAACTACAGAATTTGTACGTTTCTTTTATAATCTTTCAAAATACAGAAGGCCGTCCCGGTGGCGCAGTGGTCTAGGGCGCTGGCCTCTGAGCATTCGTCCGTAAGGGGTCCGGGTTCGAATCCCGGTCAGGCATGGATGTTGTGTTTGTCTTACGGCACTGCCTCTCTCCCTTCCCTAGATCCAGGGACCCTAAATTAGGGACGGGCGACTGCTTATAGCCCATTGAGTTGCTCACGGTGGTCGTTAAACCTCCAACCAAAAAAAAAAAAATACAGAAGAAAAATAAATTACAGCATAAGTCTAGCGTAGTAATAATTTGTACGTAAAAGTGTAAGCAAGACAGATTCGTCTACATAATGAAATCATCGCTGTCATTTCATTGGAAGTGATAAACCATTCCTGTAATCGAAATAATAAACTGTCGTCATAGTTTACTTGAAGTTATAGTGTCGTCATAGTTCACCGAATCATTCTTATACTAATGAGGATATAGCAGACACGTAACTTTCATCATGGCAACGAGCCTTAGTAACGTAAGTGAAGGACAACCAGTCCCCGTTGAAATGATGGTGTCTTACTTTGAAAGTTTAACTTTCTAGTACGAAATGCGGTATTTGAAAAAAATTAATGAGATTGAAGGAACAGATCCCTATGTGCTGAATGTAAGTATCTTCGAAGGTGACGCGAAAAGTTTTCCTGAAGTGCAAATAGTAAGTATTTTCTATTACTTCGACTTTGGTCGAAGCGCCATTGCCATACAACAGTAAGAGGCATTCAAATGCCAATTTTATATTATTCTAATCATATAAAATTCTCGAAGCATATATCAATTTCTCATCGGGCATATTATTTTACATGGTAATTTTGTGATATCGCTAATTAGTCAGCAATTAATAACTCTTCAATAAAAAGTGTTTTTCTATGCTCTGGGAAACGATTTTTAAGACTTAGAAAAAATTGAGATAAAAATCTGTTTTTTCATGCAAAATTGTGATGAAAAAACACAGTAATTTTTTTGGATTTGCGCAACAATTCATTTATCCGTAAATAAATTTGCAGCGTAATCCCGGTATGTAAACAGACCTAGACACCAAAAAGAATTTTATTTGGAAATAGTTTTATGCATTATTTGCATTTCCCGCAAAAGTGTGTTTCAGCTCCAGTTAAAAATCCAGTGTACTAAAAATAAAATCAACGGTGATTTGGGGAGGAAATGTCATACACTGTAGAACAAAATAGTAAAGTAAATAAACCCCAACACTGAGAGCCAAATAATCTTAAAAGTGAAAATATTAAATCAAAAGCCGAAAATTCGCCAAAAAGTGGGTCAAGCTCTCCTAAACATATAGAACAGCCAAAGAGATTTGATTCTGACTAAAAGTCAGGATGGCTAACAAATTGGCTTTTAGTTATATAAAAAAACTTCAACAGCTTCTAGAACAATCAGGAACTTTCTGAATAAAAGTCCCTGATGGTGAAAAACCCACGTGTATAGAAGTGCCGATTGGGTACCGAAGCGTTGATTTAAGAACATTTTTGACTAAGATACAAACTCTGAAAAGGTGTTCTATATGAAAATAATCAGTAGCAATAAACCTACGCAAAAAAATAGCCAACACCTTTTTAAATTAAAATTGAAAACTTGAACTCAACGAGTGAAACGCCTGGCCCAATAAGTGCAAGTACCTTCTTTTTTTCAATAGTGTTTTCTAAGCTCTTGGATGCGATTTCCCTTCTTTTTTTGATTGGAGGTTTAACGACCACCGTGAACAACTCTATGGGCAATAAGCAGTCGCCCGTCCCTAATTTAGGGTCACTGGTTCCAGGGAAGGGAGAGAGCCAGTGCCGTAAGACAAACACAACATCCATGCCTGACGGGATTCGAACCCGGACCCCTTACGGACGAATGATCAGAGGCCAGCGCCTTAGACCACTGCGCCACCGGGGCGGCTTCGATTTCCCTTCGCTTGGCAGATAAGCAAATCTTTTCGGTACTGCCTTTAGAGACAACAGCTGGCAGCCTAAAAAAGACTACCATTCTCGATTTCCTCTACTGCAGCAATCAATAAAGCCACAAAATCTAGGCATTTTGGCTTCAAATTTTTATAAACAGCGACCGCAAATAATCGCACTTTACACACTAACTGCAGGGCAGCCAGCTATGGTTGTCCTTCAGGAACTTGCAGGAGCTGTTGCCACTTCACTTAAACTTCTCGATGACGTCACGTGCTACATCCTCATATACTTGAAAGATTAGTTTGAGGGTGCGTTACGAAGTACCACTGGCATTTCAAAAGATGTCAGTTGACGAATTTAAGGAATTAGATTTTTCATTCATTGCGAGCTTACGGCTACGAAATATTGACTAATGAAATAATTTCTTTAGTCAAAATGTATTTTCATGTTAGACAGTAACTAGCAATTTATGTGCAATCCATGTTCACTAATATATAAAAAAAGGTCAAAAGAAGAAAAACTGAATTTTTTCCTGTGTGTTTTTAAATTATTGCCAAAGGCTCAATAAAACACTTTAACATTCATACAGTGAATTGTTGTTTGATCCACTGATTGTATCAAATAAATTAAGATTTTAAGAAAATTACGCAATTGTTACATTATTAAGTGTACCATAACGACATTTTAATAACGTAACAAGTTTTCCTAATTTTAGTAGCATCTAGTTACATGTTTGGACACCTTCATTTTGGTAAGCAAATGTAAAGTTTATAATTTTTGTCTTCCAGAGCACTATTTAAAAAAGTTACCTTGTCAAAGTTTAAAACATTAAATATATTAGTGTCATTAAACAAAACTATTTAGATCCAGAATATAACATGATTTTTTAACTGAAAAAATACGAGTACTTATTGGCATAAATTTCCTGAAATTCGATTTTCAAGAAGTTTTCAGAAAAACTGTTTGTGCACAAATAATTCTGTTTGTGCAACTCTTTATGTACCACAAACGCAATTTAATTATTTGTCCCTTAGCTGTTCCTTGAAGAATTTCAAAGACAAATTTCTAAGAAAATCTGAAATTTGTTCCAAAAAGTTTTTTATAAAGTATTTTTCGTGATAAGAATTATATATTTTTTAGAACCTGACAAACGCACATGCAGTTATTGTACTGGATAAACCTAAACTACTGTTTTGGTACTATAGGATGTTTTTCAGAAGGTGAACATGTCTCATTATAAATTGATTAACTTGACAATCATTATCTCAGAAACTATAAAAAGCAATGGCATATAATTCTGTGCAAATGTTTTGTCATTACTAAAGCTATTGAAATGAGTGTTTCTTCCTTTTTTTATGATTTTGTGTTCAAAATAAGTTCTATGAATGATTGGAAAACTTTATCTCGATACAAAGATTGAATCCACCCCCCACCCCCCAATATTTGATTTTTTTTTATTGGAGGTTTTAACGACCACCGTGAGCAACTCAATGGGCTATAAGCAGTCCCCCGTCCCTAATTTAGGGTAACTTGATCCAGGGAAGGGAGAGCGCAAGTGCCGTAAGACAAACACAACATCCATGCCTCACCGGGATACGAACCCGGACCCCTTTCGGATGAATGATCAGAGGCCATCGCTTAAACCACTGCGCCACCTGGGCGGCCCCAATATTTGTAAGCGCACGTTCCAGTAGTTGTCGGATAATATGAGTTATAGGTGTAGCTTGTGAAGAAAAGGTGCAGGAAGTCTGGAAACAGATAAGTGATAAGTTTAGATAAATGAATCAAAAACTGATCTCTCATTTTAGGCAGATGTTTCCAAAAAAAAAATAAAAAATACGAGTATATATTTCTACTTGTGTTTTTAAAATCTTGTTTATTTAGGACATAATTTCCACATCATGTGGATTCATGCACATTCAGGTACTTTTTTTGCTCTTAAAAATAACAATATCCAGGGCTTGAAAATACCATGCCCGAGGCATGTAAATACAAAATCTAGTTTCCCACGCTAGGCAACTAAATTTTAAGATTAAAAAGTTTGTAATAGAATTTCCTACTACACAAGAAAAGAGACAGTCGTCGCATGTCGTGTTCCATTTCATTGTTGTTGGAAATAAAAGGCTATTGGTTTCGTCGTGTGTCGTGTTTTCGAGCTCCCAAGTTTTTCGAGTGTTTATGTGGAAATATCGTTCGTAGGATGGTTTGCAGTGGCGTGACGTATGTATGAATGTTCCATGCTTCTTTTGATGAAGTTTGAGAGCGTTAAGTGCTATAGTTTATTCATACGAAGAGTTTTATTTTTTGGTTGTGCTTGCCGTTGACGAGTTCTGCAAACGGCGTTACCTGCCAGCCATGTTGCACATGACCATCGAGAGGAGGTTGATCGACGTGGAGCGAGATCTACTGATAAGAAGTCATCGTTGAGTTCGCCGAGTGTTTCTCCCGTGACCTCTGAAAGGGTTGCCATGGTGATTGACTCAGCTTTTCAAGAATTAAGAATCCGACTAGTCAAACCGGTCCTGGAAATCAACAGAGCTTGTCTTCGCGTGTCCCTGCTGAAGGAGATTCTTCGGCGATAAGGATGCAGGAGGTTGTTGCTATGGAGAAGGGAAATGGCAGTTGGGCATCGGTGGTTGCCATGGCCCATTCTGATAACACGAGTGATCAGCGCTGCGCTTCACGGATTGAGTGCCAGGGAAATCTGTTTCGTCTTACTTTCGAAAAGAATTCCAAGGTATGTCAAGATTTTCATGATCTTTCTGAAAAAACTATTATTTTCCATGCGTCACCACAGACTTCGTTACCTGTATATTTGAAAGCTTTGGAAGAACGAGTGCCGAGAGAGGCAATTAAAGGAATCGGTCGTAGTAAACGTGGTATATCAGTGTTTTTTATCAATAGTGCCGCTTGTAAACTTGTTTTAAAGCAAGGGATTTCTATAAATAGTCAAATTTTGTATCCTGCTTATGCACGTGAACGACCGATCCCTGTTACTTTGTTCCCGGTGCCACTTGAGGTACCGGATTCAGCGTTGATAGTTCTTCTTTCTCAGTTTAGCCGGGTGGTAGAACCAGTTCATTGAGTTATAGAAGCCCTGAAATCTTCAAATTATTGTCATGTTGGTGGTTTGAAGCCGACTGTTTGGGTCATCTTCACGAGTGAATCATCTCCTCAGACTTGTCCCAAGGAAGTTGAAATTGTATTGGATTCTCATAGTTTCATGTTTAATATTTACACGAGGGCACATTCGTGCTAAATGCACGTATGTACATAGACCTCCCTTGAGGAAGAGTCTCTCTGATTCCCATGAGGAAATAATTGTTGTACCTGAAGATAGATTGGATTTAGAACATGGTATTACACATGTCGTTGACTTGGTTCCTACCGTGGCTGAGACTTGTGAAACCCGAGTGGTGGATCCAGTGGAGCAGATAGAGAAGACATTGATTGAAATGCCGACTTCTTTGGATTCTGGGATTCAGACAACAGCAAATATTGGTACTTTGGGCATTGCTAACTTACAGAAATGTTCAGTAGTATTACAGAATCTTGCAGAGAACTCAAGTACAGCTTCGACATTTAAACGACCCAGCACTGATTCAAGTGGTGATCCGTTAAAACGGAGCAAAGCTAAAGACTATCTTCAACCGGAATTTATCCCTCGTGTAGATCTTTCTTTTCTTCTGGATCCTGATTTTGCCGAAGATAGAGGTAAGTCATCACGGTATCGTCTTGTCATGGAACTTATTGCATCTTGCCCTGATTATGACGAAACTTTGGATCTTTTCGAATTGAAAAATTTTTTTTGTGCCTAATAAAAAGATATGTCCACTCACTCCGGAGTTTTACGAGTTAAATATGTATAAGTTAAATGCTATTGTACATCGTTTGGATGCCGTGTTGAATAGGATAATTACGAAAAACCCTGTTCCTGAAATTTTAGACACTTATTACGAAACACACTATAAACGTTTAGAGGATGTTAAAGCTTACATAAAGAGACATAATGTGGTTGACGATAGTGTCTTTTTTTTTATTGGAGGTTTAATGACCACCGTGAGCAACTCAATGGGCTATAAGCAGTCGCCCGTCCCTAATTTAGGGTCACTGGTTCCAGGGAAGGGAGAGAGCCAGTGCCGTAAGACAAACACAACATCCATGCCTAACCGGGATTCGAACCCGGACCCCTTACGGACGAATGCTCAAAGGCCAGCGCCTTAGACCACTGCGCCACCGGGGCGGCAGTGTCTTTGATGTGTAGAGATGTTTCAGATGTATTCCTTGATGTTGGTTTCCTTTTTTCTTGCAGTGTTTTTGAAATGTTTTTGGACTTTAATAATAGATATCGATTTCTGTTTACATATGTTTTAAATTAGCGTTTTTAATTAATGATTCAGTTTTCCGGGTAGCTTTGTTAGTAAAATAATGTAATGTTGTTGTGTTTTACGGCACTGGCTCTCTCCATTCCCTGGAGCCAGTGGCCCTAAATTAGGGACGGGCGACTGCTTATAGCCCATTGAGTTGCTCACGGTGGTCGTTAAACCTCCAATCAATCAATCAATTTCATTGTTAATTACCAGAAGTTGCATTATTATTACGAAGTGCCAAGGAAAGACAAATATCACATCTTCAATTATGTTATGCTCTACGCCCAGAAATTGAAACCATAAGTAGTTTTTTTTGATTGGAGGTTTAACGACCACCGTGAGCAACTCAATGGGCTATACGCAGTCGCCCGTCCCTAATTTAGGGTCACTGGTTCCAGGGAGGGAGAGAGCCAGTGCCGTAAGACAAACACAACATCCATTCCTGACGGGATTCGAACCCGGACCCCGTTCGGACGAATGATCAGAGGCCATCGCTTAGACCACTGCGCCACCGGGGCGGCATATATATGTAGTTTTGCTCTAAATGCTGTTTGTAATCAGCTACGGGATGCATGCCTCAGTTTAAGTTAGGTCCACAAAAGGTTTCCACTTACTTTAGAGTTCTTATCCCTTGAAAATGTTCCCGCTTGATTGAAGAAATCCATTTTCTGATGAAGTCCCCGTTTGTAGGGAATTTGAATTTTCTGACGATTTTTAGTAACCACAAAATAATAGCACGTGGTCCATCGTCATAATTACCGTGACAGTGGGGTACGCTGCATCTAAACCGCATATCAATTTTCCTCTGGAGCTGTTTGTCCTAAAAATATTCCTTTACGAGAAGTTTTAATAAAGTATTTTAATTGACAATTTGACAACGACAGCCAAACACATTGACAGGGAGCGAGCAAGCTCGACAGTTCGACCTCCCACCAGTGATTACCAGACTACTCTGCCCTACGTCACTCAGGTTCCGGTATTCGGTGCGCGGGCCTGTAAGCTATAAGGGGGTAATGGCCCAACCCGAGAATCTTCTGCATATCTCTATGGGGAAATCGCGATTTTGAACGGAATTTTCGGACTCCTACTCTACTCATACAGTCATGAAAAAAAATTGAGGCTGAAATATTCATTCCCATAATTAAAATATTCCAGAAAAAATAGGAAAATATGTGTTGGTTTTTCTTTAAAAAAATAAACAAAATAATGATTTTTTGAGGGAAAGTACATACTGCGCATGTGTTTTTTAACCATGTTTAAAATATAACCAAAACCCTAATGTTGAGAAATACGAAGTCCGAAATATTCCTTGTTTGCATGCGCTAAGCGAAACTGCTTCAGGCACAGGAAGTGACGTCACGTTTCCGAACTCTCGCAGACTCCCACCAAGTCCAAAACAGCTGATCCTCTCTGTGTGGTGGTGGAAGTCTGCGGGAGTTCGGAAGCGTGACGTCACTTCCTCTACCAAAAGCAGTTTCGCTTAGCGCATGCAAACCATGCAAACCAAGTACGCAAACAAAGAATGTTTCGGACTTCGTTTTTCTCAATATTAGGGTTTTGGTTATATTTTAAACATGGTTCATTGCACATGAGCCGTATGCAAGTAATCATGTGCAGTATGCACTTCCGCACAAAAAATCATTATTTGGTTCAATCTTTTAAAGAAATACTAGCACATATTCTCCTATTTTTTTCTGGATTTTTTTAGTTATGAGAATGAATACTTCAGCCTCAATTTTTTCATGACTCCCGGAAACGAGTAAGGGTCCGAAAATCCCGTTCGAAATCGCGATTTCCCCATAGAGATATACAGGAGATTCTCGGGTTGGGCGCATTGGCGTAGTCAGCTGATAAAAAGTGGCGACACGCTAGAAGCACAAGGAGAGTGGCTGTTGCCATCTACTCCTTATTCTAACCTCCTTGGTGGAACCACCTGAACAGTGGAAATACTTTGCCCGAGGTCATGTATAATGTTTTGTGTGTGTGGGACACTGCGTCGTAAGCGCATATACGGTCCCTTATGTGACGTCTCCCATTCGACCAATGAAAAGCGTTGTTAGAAAAGGTATCTCCTTTCACTGCGATTTCTTGTACGCTGACGAGAAAGTGTCCGTTTGTTGACAATTTTGTTTTAGCTCCGAATATCTTCTTATTTTCAATGATTACTGTTAGGAATTATGATTCAACAATTTCTTAGTGTTGTTCATACCAGAAAGATGTTTTATTGCTTGGCTTACAGCATCGTTCATCAATATTTCTTTAATTGTGCTTTATTTACTGGGTTTGTCATCAGATTTTTTTTTTTATTGGAGGTTTAACGACCACCGTGAGCAACTCAATGGGCTATAAGCAGTCGCCCGTCCCTAATTTAGGGTCACTGGTTCCAGGGAAGGGAGAGAGCCAGTGCCGTACATCAGATTTTCGCACTTAGGCAGATATACAAACACCACGCGTGAGTGGTTTGAGCTGATAATTAGCTAAATTTAGCTATTAAAAATAACAGTTAAAATGAATTTTGGTTTTCGTCATTCTATTAATGATTATTTTGGATACGTTTTTTCGTTAGATGCTTTAAACGTTATCCCAAACTTCGAGATTTCTACTAATACACATTATATTCAAAAACGTGGTGCAGTTCACAATCTTGGGCAAGCCCAGTTAAGTTATATTAAAGGTGTGAAGAACGATGTTATGTTCTTCGAAGGGAACAAAATATTCCAATGTTGAAAACGGGATACCATTTGATGGCATGCCATTTATTTCCACTGATCACCAGTGTTTCTTTCAGTCATACATCTAGGGGGGGGCGAAGCCCTCCTGGAAACCAATATTCGCTCCCCCCGGAGACATTTTAGGATACCGAACCAAATTTTAATAAATTCAGGCTATGATGAAAAAGGAAGTTTCATTTCTTTTTATGCTACAAACATTTCTCCAATTATATTTTTTTAAATATTTGTTCAAATTGTACTAGTTTTAGTTTATTTTATTAAAAAGTGTATTACGACGCATGGTATTCTTCAAATTATAATAAGTAGACTAATCATACCTAATTGTCTTGGAATCGTCATTCAGGGTCAAGAGTGCGTTGAATGCATTTCAATAGATGAAAATTTCAAGCCTGCGGACCCCCCCCTACCTCCTTTAGCTGAAGAAAGTTTGTTATTCCTGAAATGTTTTAAGCTTTAAGAAGTAATGACCATATCAGAGATGTATATAGAATTCTTCTTCGAGGGAGGGGTGGGGGGGGGGGGGGGGGGAAAGATAGGAAGTTTGTGAAATCCACCATCTGGAACAAAATCAAAGTTAATGAAAAACTGAAGAAAAATAAATCTTTTTTTTTAATGTAAGTCAATACATTTTTATTAAATTAAGGTATTTTTTTCTAATGTCAGTCACATTTTAACCAAAAAACAAAAAAATTACACATTTTCCAGGAGGGGGGGCAAGGCCCTCTCTAAATGCGCCCTTGTGCTAGATATATAGTAATTACTTCTACATATATATAAATATAGTAGTTAAAATGATATGTACACTGGCGGAAAGTGAAAAAAGAACACCAAGAAGGAGACGTCTGATACCAACGAAATTTATACAGCATAATAACTGAATACAGAGGATAACGTGATCAAAACATTATGGCAAAATACAGCTGTATTTGCTGGTAAACTGAAAAATAACATTTCCATGTAACATGGTTAGTATGAGGTTGAACCGCCATGAACTGCGTCACACTGTGCAATTCTGGCATGGAGTCTGTCGTACAGATGTTGGATGTAAGTTTGATGTATTGAGTTCCAAGCATCCTCAACCTGGACGCGTAAATCGGGGATGGTCGTTGCTTGCCGTGGAGACCGGATAAGTCGTTGTCCCATAAAATCCCACACGTGTTCAATGGGGGACAAATCCGGTGAACGTGCAGGCCATGGAAGTTGTCTCACACCCTGAAGTGCATGTTGCGTTGCACGTGCTGTGTGTGGGCTTGCGTTATCTTGCTGGAAAACACCACGATGGACCGACCTTACAAATGGCACAACAACGGGCTAAATGATGTTGTTGATGTAGGAGGTGCTGTTTAACGTACCCGGTACAAACACTAGTTGTGTACAGGAGTGATAGCTGACCGCTCCCCACACCAGGAGACCAGGTGTAGACCCTGTGTGTCGCTGGCGGATGCAAGAAGGGTGGAGACGCTCTCCTGTGCGTCTGCGAACACGCATACGGCCATCGAAGGCTCCCAAGCAGAATCTGCTTTAATCGCTGAACACGACAGATCGCCATAGCGTTCTCCAGTGCAGACGTTGGCGACACCACTGCAGCCGTTCCTGACGGTGGGCTGGAGTCAGAGGTACACATGCCAGAGGCACACGTGCACGTAGTCCTGCATCCAGTAGACGGTTGCAGATTGTTCGCACAGTCACCTCAGGTGCAACAGCAGCTCGGATTTGCGTCGCAATGGATGTTCTGCTTGACAACGCCGCTCTTCTTATGCGTCGATCGGTCCGCTCATCAGTCCGTCTGTGACTCCCGGTTCCACGTCTTCTCGTGTGGGAATGTTCCTCGGACCATCTACTCCACCATTGTACCACCACCGATACTTCCCGTCCAATTCGCTCCGCAATGCGACGATACGACCACCCGGCCTCGCAGAGTCCGACTAGAGGACCTCGCTCAAAGTCCGATAACTGATGAAATCGTACACGTCTTCCATGTCCAGGCATTGCAGCTTCTTCAGAGTCTTCTCACGTGTCTGTACGCCGACGAATGATAACATTCACTTCGCCGTACTCCTTAAATACCACCAACGATAATTTGCATATTATGCCGTGCTGTGGCGTAAGCGCTCACCGGTTGGTCCCGAAATTAACATCACACCTACGTAAACTCGACCCCATTAACATATGTAAATTTCATGATCGTCCGCCAATTCCTTCTTGGTGTTCTTTTTCACTTTCCGCCAGTGTATATATAGCAAATGGAAAACTTGCCCCCTCTAGGGTTCCATGTGCCCCCCCCCGACTTAAAAGTCCTGTAAGAAACACTTTCTGATCACTGTTCATTAGAGTGTCATCAAGGTTGTTCATTGAACAAAAGTAAGTTAAAAACAATCCAAGATCATGACTACTCGTGTAGTAAAAGCAAAGTTCAAACAAAAAAAATTAATTGTAGTATGTAGCAGAAATTCAACTGAAAGAAACTTTAAACGGATTTTTCCCCAGCCGATTTGATGCTTGTCTTTCATGAGAATTCCGTTAATAACGATGTTCAAAATCACACACATGTTAGGCACTCATGATAAATTTTTATGAAGCTGTTTTCAGCCACCAATGGAGGTGTTCGGATATCTGCCTAAGTGCGAAAAGCTAATGACAAACCCGGTGAATAAAGCACAATTAAAGAAATATTGATTAATGATGCTCCAAGCTATGCAATAAAACATCTTTCTGGTATAAACAACACTGAGAAATTGTTGAATCAGAATTCCTAACAGTAATCATTGAAAATAAGAAGATATTCGGAGCTAAAACACTGAATAAAGCTGTAAAATTGTCAACAAACGGCCACTTTCTCGTCAGCGTACAAGAAATCACAGTGGAAGGAAACACGCCGCCCCAGTGGCGCAGTGGTCTAAGGCGCTGGCCTCTGATCATTCGTCCGTAAGGGGTCTGGGTTCGAATCCCGGTCAGGCATGGATGTTGTGTTTGTCTTACGGCACTGGCTCTCTCCCTTCCCTGGAACCAGTGACCCTAAATTAGGGACGGGCGACTGCTTATAGCCCATTGAGTTGCTCACGGTGGTCGTTAAACCTCCAATCAAAAAAAAAAAAAAAAAAAAAGGAAACACCTTTTCTTACAACGCTTCTCATTGGTCGAATGGGAGAAGTCACATAAGGGACCTATATGCGATTACGACGTAGTGTCCCACACACGCAAAACATTATACATGACCAGGTCGCGTATTTCACAAGTGAATGTAGGAATCGCGATTAAGGACATTTCCGCCACGCGATTGGTTCGGAGTTGATCTGTAGTTTCCGTGTAGGCGGGGCGCGTAGAAGGAGAGACACGTGACAAGTAAAATGTCTTCTGTTTGGGATTTGACTCGAGAAGTTACCAATGTGTTGTGACTTGTGAGGTAAATGGTCTTGCGTTGATGTTCTCCTGTACGTCTCGTTAATGCTATGGTGTTTTCTATTAGAATCAAGGTAAGTAACGAAGGGAATATGGAAGGATATAAAGGACGGGTAAACTATATCTTCTACTTTAGTAAGTTTTGCTTGCTAAGAAATTCAATGTGAGGTGAATGCCTTGCTGTTATCTTCTACGTCTCCGTAATGCTTTCGTGTTTTCTTTGCGACATTATTTACCTTTTAATTGATAGTGCTATCCGTTTTAATTACTGCTACTTTGGGAAGTTTTGCTTGCTAAGAAATTCAATGTGAGGTTAATGTTTATGCCTTGCTGTTGTCGTGCACATCTCCGTTATGCTTTGGTGTTTTCTTTGCGACATTGTTTATTTTTTAATTGATAGTGCTACCCGTTTTAATTACTGTAATTAGAATCGCGGGTAGTAACGAAGGGAATATGACTTATGTAATGGAAATAAGACGGGAGGTAAATTGAAATAGCACTTTAAGGATAGGCATGTTAACCTTTTTTGAAATATTTTTGTTTTGGAAGGTCGCATATATTTTCCCACGTCAAAATGACAAATTTCACGTATTTAAAAAAAAATTGTTTTGGTAGCATTTTGTATGTATATAGATACATGCTTGTTTCAAGTATGTGCAGCCCAAATTTAGATAAATTACCTACAGAACGATTATCAAATATGTTTAAACTTTCTTTTTGTAAATCACATGTATTATCCAAAGCAAACGGAAATAAATTCTAGATTTTGCGTGTAAAAGTTACTGGTAACCCACGTAACATCTCTCAGAAAACTTGAAAAATGCATTGCCCCAGAGCAGGAAGCAAAATTCAAAATGTATTTCTGTTTGCTTTGGATAATATATGTGATTTACAATTCCAAGTATTCTGAGGAATATTTATTCCTGCATTGATTTTTCTGTGATCCTGGTAAATTTCAGACCTCTGTCTGTTTCCGGATATGTGGGAGGTCAAAATACACTAATGAAGCTCGAATGGGGAAAAATCTGAAGGGTTCAGATTCCTAAGCTAATGTACTTAGTCTCAGTTTCTTGGGTCTTCACCGTCCTGAATGGTGCAGTGGTTAGCATACTCGGGCATAAATCGGGAAACGCGGGTTCGATTCCCACTCCGGGATGATTAATTTTTTCAAGTTTTCTGAGAGATGTTACATGGATTACTAGTAACTCTTCCAAGCAAAATTCAGAATTTATTTCTGTTTGCTTTGGATAATACACTGGCGTGCAAACATTAAGGACGAGACGGTTTTTCAAATGTAACGTCGTGCAGAAGTGCTCCACATCGACTTAAATCACACCATAAGATCCCCAAGATGTAAGAATATGGGACAAGTGAGCAAAACCGTCCAAACAAGGAATCCAAAGGATACAAAGGCTCTTTATTGAAAAGGTAGCTTCGAGCACAACTGGACAGAAATGTCCATGTGACAGGCGGCTACCAAGAAAAATTCGGTCTTTAGTAGGGGATATGATCACCCCTGACTGTGTTGCAGCATTTACAACGTCTGTCCATGCTGAGGACGAGGTTGTCAAGGAGCTGTTGATGCATCGCTGCCCATTCCTCTCGTAGCGTCAATCACACCTGCGGAATCGTTGCTGGCGGCTGGTGACGTGCTGCCAAGCGTCTCCCGAGAAGGTCCCACATGTGTTCGATTGGATTTAGGTCTGGGAACCTTGCGGGCCAACCCATGCGTTGAATGACTTCACTCTCCAACAGCTCTGCGATAGCCACTGTACGATGAGGTGTAGCGTTGTCGTCCATGAAGAGGAACTCAGGACCCACAGCACCTGAGAACCTCGGTACAA
The DNA here is from genome assembly GCA_039090855.1 of Macrothele yani. NCBI lineage: Eukaryota > Metazoa > Arthropoda > Arachnida > Araneae > Macrothelidae > Macrothele > Macrothele yani. The sequence continues at coordinate 77,631,948 of CM077009.1, forward strand.
TAGCGGACAGTAGTGACTGAACCTCCTTGGAAGATGTGGAGGTCAGTACAACTACCAAGCATGATACCGCCCCAAACGAGAACTCCGCCACCTCCAAACCGGTCCCTTTCGATGATGTTGGAGGTGTGATTGCGTGTTCCCTGCTCTCCTTACATGTGTATACGTCCAGAATCGCTCGTCAGACTGAATCAGCTCTCATCCGTAAAGAGAACTCGACCCCATTGCTGATGTGTCCAGTTCTTGTGTTCCTGGCACCACAGAAACCGCCGTCTCCGATGAGCAGGCGTTAAGGGCACACACCGTACTGGTCGTCGTGTGAATAGACCACCTTTGTGCAGCCTCCTGGCCACGGTAAAACGCGATAACGGACGTCCAGTTGTCTGTTGCATGTGCCTTGCGATTTCTCCCGCTGTCTGCCGTCTGTCCCTTCTCGCCTGCAGAACAATATACAGGTCGTCCGCCGCCTTGGTTGCTCGTGGACGACCACTGCTAAACTCTCGGACAGCTGTTTCTGTCGTTTGAAATGCTTTCCAAGCTCGTAAAACGATGCTGTGAGCGATCCCGAACTCCTCGGCGGCACTAGTCACACTTCGAACTTTTTCCCAATGCCGCGACCTCGGGTAAAGTCATCCAGATGTCGTCTACTGGATTGCCTGTTGGTCATATCACACGTTGGCAGCAACTCGACGTCGTTCAAACCGATGTACACCGTGCAATATCTTTCACTGAATTGCTCTTACTTAGAAAGATCTGTTCGCAAATATATACATTAGGTTGGTCTTTATAAACTAAGTTTAAAAATGTTAATGTCTTACCTGTTAATATTGTTTACTGAGTTGAGAAAGTGATGTACCTTGAATTTTTAGCTGATCAGGCAATTTTAAGAGGTGTCGCACGGAATTCGAACTTTACATATTTCTTTACTTAATGAAACAGTGAAACACGAGGCGTTACATAAGAATCTGCCTCTTAAATACTTTTATTGTACAAGTAAATAAAGGAATGGCATTGTCCACTGTCCGTAAATAAACATTAAACACTCTTTAATTATTATTTAGTTTACTGTCACTCACGGTCATTTTTAGTGCACTTGGAAATTTCTTCCTGTGTTCCTCCAGAATCTGCAGCAGGTACTGTTTCTGGTCTTCGTTATTTGTGAGAATGCTGTTGTAGTCCTGCATCAGCGCCACTCCTCGCTCGGCTGAGTCGTTTACTACTTTCAGGGCTTTAACAGTGTTCATTGATGATATGTCCCACTCACTTTGGTCGGCAGACAGAAACTCGTTGTCTATGTCTAACATTTGGAAAAAGACGGACAAGCTGGTCACAAAGTCGGCCACCGTCTTTTCATGAATACATTGGGTCGCCATCAGATTGATTCTCTTTGCAGGATTAGCCGTGCCATCCTTATTTAACGCATTGATCATGACCCTCTTCTCTGTCAAGGATACGTCAGAGTCAAAGAAAGACAGCGACACCAGCAATTTGTTCAGATACCACAGATGTCTGGAAAAGGCTTTAACAGCTGCACTTGACACGACTTTGTCATTATAAGTCGCCAGTTGTTTCAAGAAAGCAAGGTCGTTGGCTGGGGCAGCAGCTGCAAGTGGGGCCACAAACCATGGTCTGACGTACAGGCTGACGGCAAAAGCTGCGAATCTCTTTATGGCAGCTTGCTCACGTTTTGTCATTTTAAATTGAGAACGAAAACGACATATTTTTATTGTGTAAATGACGCGAGCTATCCATCTAGCCTGGTGGAAGGCTCCGGGCTGCATGAACCAGATTCCTCGGAAACGACTGGCACCTAGGTAGATTATAGTCAGTTCTAGCAGTTCCCGGTAGTCGTAACATGGTTGGCTGTCAGTTATCCGCTGCGCACAGAAGTTGATAATATTTTCCCGTTCCGTGACCTCTTCTTCGATGACTTCAATATTCTCCTGGTTGATAAATTGCCAATGCTGTTGGAAGCACTTAAAAAGCAGGATGTCAGGACCAGTAGAGTGGATGTCGCATGCGGCAAAGACCCTTTGGGCCACAATCTCCATAATATGGTAGCGACATGAGAGATTCAGCAGGTCTCTTCCCAAATTGAATTCAGTAAGTTTGAAAGCCTGTGACCGGTGTTGTAACACCACTGTGACCGGTGTTACAAATCGTTGTGTAGAATTACATTGCTTGGATGCGATCCGTGAACCCCCATTCTTCTAGGCCAGTGGTTCCCAACCTGTGCTTTGCGGAGCCCTAAGGGCTCCGTGTGCACTTCCCAGAGGCTCCGTGGCTGCTGCAGGAAAATCTTGTCTGAGAAAGCAAAATTAGTATTGCTGCCTTTCTCAACTACGTATCTCTGTGAATAGGGATTCTCCACCTATACGGGTACCAAAACAAAATACAGAAGCCGCTTAAATGCAGAACCAGACATTCGCCTGCAATTATCATCAATTGAACCTAAAATAAGAAAACTGTGCAAAAAAATGCAAACACTGGTGCCCCATTAAACGTTTATACGTTATTTTATGTTATGTCTTAATTTATGCCTACTGTTGCACTACAGTGCACTCTAGTTGCACTGTAGTTAATTAAATCAAATAGGAATTGTCTTCCATAATGAATAATAAAAATTTTGAATAACAAGTAATGAACGAATATGTATTCAAATCGAATTAGATGTAATGATTAAACTGGAGGAACTGAGTTTATTGTATCGACCTTATTGTTGCTCTCACCAATAATGAAAAATCTGTTGGTACGCAAATGGTTTGATTTATTGAACTTTCGAAGAACTTTTATGTATGACCAAGTTTTGACAATATCATGTGTATTGGTGGTAGTTGAGAATAAATTGAAATATTATGGTAAATTTCAAAGTTTTAAAAATATAACTTCATTGCGCCATTGTTTAGTTTAGATATATCTTTACTTTACATTCCCTTACTATCTATCACCCCCTCCAGTAACTTTACTCCTAAACACCATTAACTTGTAAGACATAGGGTAGGACTAAGGGGCTCCGCCATAGAAATTGGTTCTAAAAAGGGCTCCGGAGTCAAAAAGGTTGGGAACCTCTGTTCTAGGCAATCCACCACAGCTTTGGCAGTTTCCTCCCCTGTTTCAGAATGAAGTTTTGGAACGCCAAGAAGTTTTGACACTCCTGCCCCAGAAAAGAGAACTGGCATTCGGTCCACTTTACCTGTCTCTGTGAGCTCCGGAAGGATTTTTCCGTCCGAGTGGACTGTGAGGTGAATTTGGGCATCGAAAGCTTCTTTTAGCATGTCTGTGATTTTGTTCCTTGCGTCAAGTCTTGATCTACGTATGGTGCTACGGTTGATCGAAAATTCTTCTACATTATTTCCCAGAGTGGCACCAGTTGCTGAGAGCACGTAGACTGCACCAACGTACAGGCTGATGCCAGAGCAGACTGTGTGTGTGTGTCGTTTTTATTCTTTGCTTGGAGCTACAGTGATGGTCACGTAAAGGAATATAAATACTATAGTGTTCAGTTCCTTTCCATTGGTTGTTCTGTTGTGAATATCGGTAATTCATTGTAGATTGTAAAATTTACGAGTAAATTCCTCTTCATCAAGGTAAGTAGTACTTATAACATTGTTGTATTTACAGTTTTTGATGAAATATCGCATGAAAATTTTGATTTCAGTTGTATCCTGATTTCGTGACCGCATGTGGGTGAAATGTGTAACCAGCTACATCATTCGTGTTTTCATTGTTTCCTTAGGAGTCTGTAATACTCATGTAAATGAATGCTATATAAGACTGAAATATTACTGTATTTGTTGTTGTGCATACCAAAAATATTAATTATGCTCACAACCTGAAATGCATGTACATTAAATAGAGAACAAGTAAATAAATAAATACGTCGCTCTTTCCACGTTCCAGAAACACATAGCAATCAAAAAATTGTTAGCCGCCGCCGTGGAATTGAATCACGGAACTCTCGATATCTAGCCGAGCGCGTTAACTTTACACCACGGTGACCAACAATCCACGGTGCTATGTGTATTTTTAAATCAGCTTCTGACATCATAAATCCGTAAGATGGGCTCAGCTACTGAGACGTCTCCATCTGGTGGGCATTAACGGCACTGGCTATATATATATATATTATAGCAGTTAAATCCAAAGGGCGAGATTCAAGGTGAAAATCTTCCAAATACGTGGCGTCAGTAAATAAATAAATACATCGCTCTTTCCACGTTCCAGAAACACATAGCAAATTTTGTTGCTATGTGTTTCTGGAACGTGGAAAGAGCGATGTATTTATTTATTTACTGACGCCACGTATTTGGAGGATTTTCACCTTAGAGAAGAAGTAACTGTGAATAACACCCAAATCCTTCATTGTTCATGGAATTAATTTTAGTTTTAAGAGATATTATTTAACCTCTAATGGGAGGTATATTATCACAGAGAATGTTTGTTCATAGGTAGAGCAAAAAAATAGATACTATAGTTGTGTGCAAAACATTATTTTCTGACCTATGAGCAAACTGTTGAGATTCTTAGTCTCTACAAATAAGTTTCATGAAGGTTATGGTATTTTTATTTTTAGTGATACGCACAGCTCGGCCAGAATAACATGTAAATTTGCTTACACGTGAGGTTTGTGGGGAGTTCAAATATTTACTGTGGTTTAAATGCTCACAGTTCATGTTCTAATTAACTCAATGTTATGCACTTTTGTATAAATTTCTTGTACCCAAGACTAGTAGTTTTTTATTTCACATCCTTTGATGTTCTCCTCGTTGTCTCTATGCACCCCCACTTTTTTGTCTTCCCATTTTAGAATAGGTTGGATGATTAAGCCTTTTGAGAGGACAAACATACATATTGTATGTGATGGAAAGTATTTAGTTCTGTGGATAATAAAGGAGATATCGCAAGAACGTGAGATTGACTATTTGGAAGAAGTGTTTTGTAGTGGATTTATATATAAATTTACCCTACAAACCTTTGTTTTTAATTGTCTAAATTGCAGCAGTAAGTAGATTTGAAGTTCCAGCTACAAATACTGCAGGTAAGCATTTTCTTTTCTAGCAAAATAAAATTTCGTAACTGCAGGAAGTTTTACACTTTCATGGGCAAACCTTGTAAGAATATTTCTTCCTGTTCTAATTACCTCATTCTCTTTTGTCTTGAGTAACTACAGCTACTTTAAGCCGTATTTCTGAATCTGTTTTGAATAATTTTTGTTTGCTGAAAATAAAATCTCCCACCCTACCCAAATGTAATTTTTGTTTCAAATCATTTCAGAAATTTTATGCATCACTTTATTGTGATTTTTTCTATAGCCAACGTTCAGCCAAAGATGCAATGCTATTGCGTTACCAGACAGCTGACTTGGATGCAAAACACTCGGTGATGCCATCTCCCACAGCCCCCAAGGAATGGAACTGTCTGCCAGCCAAGAAGTGCGCCATGGAATGAAGCAGGTAAAAATCTGAAGTTGCAAGATCCGGGCTATATGATGGGTGTGGTAGGATTTCGACGCCATCCATATCCTGAATTTTCTGGTGGACAATCCGTAACTGATGACATGGGGCGTTGTCGAACTGCAAGAGGACCTTCTTTCTGGAAACCGTTGCGGGGTAGCACTGGTGTAGAACACCGTGTGTTGCAGCTGGTTGGCATACAGGTTCTCATTGATAGCCTGACCATGTGGCACAAGCTCCCAGTGGACAGGACCATCGAAGTTCTACCATACACACAACATGGTCTTCACTACAAAACACCCTCTTTTCACTACTGTTTGATCCTAATCCCCTGGCTGCAGCCATTGGTTTCTGGTATCAGGGTAACGTAGGAAGACCCACTTATCATCATTTGTTACGATTCTCTTCCAAAACTGGTCGTCAAGTGGATTTTGCAGCAATTCTTGACAGAGTGATTCACTGCTCAACTTTATTTGGGTACAACTCGTGGGGAACCATTGGCACACATTTCCGTGGTACTACTGTTTGCACAGTGTTAATTACAGAATGGTTTCACTGTATGAAAAATTATCATGTTAATAACTGTAGGGCACTGACATAGCCAGGAATTAGTTTTGGCGACGGTCCAACTTTCTCTCTCAAAACAATTACAAGGAAATTAATTTATCATAAGGAATTTTTATGACAAGAATTTTTTATCATAGTTAAAATGAATTTTTGATGGTAATTAAATTTTTTTATCATAATTATAAAGAATTTTTTTAAATCACTTATATTAATCTGTTTTTCTGTTATGTATTTTAAAACGAATTTTCAAAAAAAAATTCAGAATGTCACAAGTCTGACTGAGAAACACATTCTTATAAATTTTATTGCATAGCAGCATGGCTTATTAGTGTTCTTTAAAGAGTGAAGATTTAAAAGTGTTCTCTGAATGGCCAACAAACAAATAAACAGAATGGTCTACCCTTCAGAAGGAATTGTTGGCTCTTGTGTACAACATTAGATCTCCCCTGTAATATAATCTTCACTGAAATTCACTTTTTAAAAATTTACTCTAAAACGGCTTCAAACACTTCTTTACATCTTGGGTACTTTCATAATGTCACAGAGTTCTAGAGATTCACTGATCCAGTTTGGACCCGTCTTTATAGAGCAGAACAAGCCTCTCCCCTATGGTTTGCCCTTTCACCCCTCACAGATAGTACAAATGGGAGAGCATTACGAAAGTACGCAAGATGTAAAGAAGTGTTTGAAGTCTTTAGCTTATATTGCTAAATTAGAGTAAATTTTGAAAAAAATGAAATATCTATAAAGAAAACAAAAAATCCAAATGAAAATAAAAAGGCAAATGTTGCCTACAAAAAAAAAAAAAAAAAATTAAAAGAAAAGAAAAAATGCGAATATCACCTACAACTCTTAAACATGCCAGCATAGATGCTATCGGTCCTAAGCCTGAATAAAGTGTGAAGGAAAGATAAAATCATTCAAAATATGGGTCACAGTGACAGTGGTGTTCAGGGATAATTGCAAAAACATAATGATCCCCGAATATAGGACCTTGACATGTATGCAAGTGCCACCAAATTTCACATGTACACAAGTGTCGTCACGCACTTTAGAAGACGAGTATTAAGGGTGAGGTCAAAAGGAAAGTGTGTTTAATTGGAGAGCAACACAACTGCTATATGTTCTACAATGTTTTGTCTTCTCTTCAGGCAATTTAGCTGATTTTGGAATACTGCCAAATTTTTCACGCAAGTCCATCCCAGCCTGTAACTGACAATATTGAAATGCCAGCCCCACCTGTAACTGACTCCGGGATGAGAAAGGTTGTATTTCAGATATTTAAAATTAGTATGTCACGCTCAAAAATTTCGGAATATTTTTTTTTAATTTTGGGTGCGCCCCCTCTCACTATGTCACTGCTGTAGGGGTGGGAACCAGTTATCCACAGCTGAGGATATAACTGACAGGTCAGAAAATGATTGTGAGCCATAGATGCCACCAGGGCAGTCTTGGAATAAACTGGATTTTAGATTAAACTGGCAGCTTTTGGTGCCACAAAAGCTTCCAGTTTAATCTAAAGGATGGAACTTTTATTTTCTCCCCTCAAAGAAACAAAAAAACAAAGAAAACAACAACATGGGTGGGTTGCATATATTAGGTAATGGAAAAAATAAGGAACAATTATGTTCAAAGACTACTAATTTTATCACATGCATGCATACATATTCTTCATTAACAAAATTTCTAATTTTAGAATTGTGTATTGGCACCAATATATATCATTATCATCATCATCATCATTGTCAACCATTATCAATCCACTGCTGGACGAAGTCTCCCCAAGTTTCCTCCACAACGGTCTGTCTTGTGCCAGTCTCCATGTCACTCCCGGATACTTTCGAATTTCATCCACCCATCTTCCATGTAGTCTTCTTCTGGGTCTTTTCCTGTCCCTTGGAATCCAATCTAAAATTTCGGCTCTCCATCGATGGTCTGTCCTTCTGGCAGTATGTCCAGCCCATTGCCATTTCAGGGATTTAACTCTGATCATGATGTCTTCCACTCTTGTCATTTTTCGGATCCACGAGTTCCTCTTCTTATCTCTCCTGGTTACACCAAGTATGCACCTCTCCATGCTGCTTTGAGTTGTCTGCAGCCTTTGTATGTCTCTTTTAGTTAAGGTCCACGTCTCTGCACCATACGTAAGCACTGGAAGGATGCATTGATCAAACACTTTTCTTTTAAGACATAATGGCACATTGCTCTTGAAAATTATGCTGTTTCTTCCAAAAGCTCTCCAGGCAAGTTTTGTACGCCGATTAATTTCTTCATCAATGTGACCCTCACTTGATATCTGCTGTCCAAGATAAACGTACGTGTCTGTTATCTCCAGCTTTCCTCCATCAATCGATAAATCTTCATTTCTTGTAAAAGCATTGAACATCACTTTTGTCTTCTGAAAGTTCATTTTTAATCCCATTTCTTTACTCTTGTCAGCAAGTTCCTGGATCATACTCTGCAGCTCTGATGGGGTAGTTGCAAAAATGACTACGTCATCAACAAAACGAAGGTGGGTTAGATAATCTCCATTAATCTTTATCCATTTGTTTTCCCAGTTTAGTGATTGAAAGACATTTTCCAATGTGGCATTAAAGAGCTTCGGAGATATGGTGTCACCTTGTCTCACTCCCTTTCCAATTTTTATGTGTGTTGTATTTTCAAACAGCCGAATCTTTGCACTTGCATTTTCATAGATGTTATTAATAATATTAATGTATGCATCTTCAATACCGCAGGATTTCAGAGCCATTGTAACTGCTGATGGTTTCACCGAATCAAAAGCTTTTTCATAATCGATAAAAGCCATGCACAATGAAAGTTCATATTCCCTCGCTCTTTCAATTAGTTCTCTCAATACGTGGATATGATCTATTGTGCTGTAGCCACTCCTGAATCCAGCTTGTTCTCTCGGTTGAGCCATGTCCACTGTTACCTTCAAACTGTGTGAAAGAACTTTAGTGAAGATTTTCTAAACCACTGATAGGAGGCTGATAGGTCTGTAGTTCCTGAGATCCTCAATGTCACCATTTTTATGGAGCAGGATCATTGTAGCGTTGTTCCAATCCTCAGGAATCTTCCCTTCAATAAGGCATCGAGTGAAAATTCGGGCGAGTGCTGTTTCGATTTCTACACTTGCTTCTTGTACGATGTCTACAGTAATTCCATCTACTTCTGGAGCTTTTCCCCGCTTTATGTTCTTGATTGCATGTGCAACTTCTGCTGGGAGGACTGGAAGAACTCTGGTACTGGTACCTTTAATGATGTCTGGAGTACATGTATCATCCCTTTCATATAATTTGGAGTAGAATTCTTTCACTCTTGTCAAAATTTCGCCTCTATTTCTTGTTTCAGAACCATCTTCATTTCTCAGTGCCATAATCTGTTTTCTTCCCTTACTGAGATGTCCCTTTGCTATCTTTAGGCTTTGGTTGTTTTCAATTGCTTTCCTCACTAGTTCACAGTTCAATTTCCTTACGTCTTCAGTGATACATTTTCGTACTGTCTTGCATAGCTCTATACATTCAACTTTGGAAGTCACATCTTCTTTAGTTGTCCTCATCTCTCTTCTTTTTTGCATCAACATTTTGGTTTTTCCTGATAATTTGTTCACATGCAACTTGTTCTTAGACCCAGCTAATTTTGTTGCTGTTTCCTTAAGAGCTTTGGTTACTTTTCTGTTAACTTCAGAAATATCCACTTCTTCCTATGTTAGGACTTCTAATGCAGAGAATCTGTTCTTCAGTTCCAGCTTGAAGGTATTATGGTGTTTTTTAAGCTTGGTTATGTCAATACATTTTGTTTCTCTTATGAGCTTGACACGTTCGAGTTTAGTGTTGAAGTGCATCTTACATCTCACCAATCCATGGTCACTACCTGTGTTGAACTTGTTTAGCACACTGCAGTCTTCTATGACGAATTTTTTGTTACACATAATAAAATCAATTTCACTTGTCCTCCCATTTGGATGTCTCCATGTCCATTTCCTGTGTGGCTTTTTCCTGAAAAAGGAGTTCAAGATGAAAAACCCTTCTGCCTATGCATACTCTACGAGAGTATTTCCACGCTGGTTTCTGTTGCCTGACCGAATTTACCTACTGAAGTTTTATTCTGTTGCCGTTGCCCTGTTTTTGCATTGAAATCTCCCATAATTATCTTCAAGTGCTGCTTACCTTTATTATTTAGATGACGAATTTCCTCATAATATTCTTCAATTTCTTCTTCAGGATGACTTGTGGTGGGTGCATAAGTTTGAATAATCTGAGCCTTGTATCTTCTCGAGAGTTGGATAACGAGTCGTGCAGCTCTGTCAGAGGAACTTTCAACTTCTACAACTTTATCCTTCAGTTTCTTTTTTATTATAAATCCAACACCACTAGTTCTGCTAGTATCTGTCCCACGATAGTAAAAGAGATGTCCACTTTTCAGTTCAACAAGATCTTCTCCTTTTCTCCTTACCTCACTTAGCCCGACGATGTCCCACTTGATACTTTGTAGTTCCTCTTCCAATTCAAGAAGACTTGAATCAGAAGATAGGGAGCGTCCATTATACGTTGCCAAGGTCAGCATCAGATGGCAGCCTAGTCCGGTTCTCCGGGGATTCTTAGCACCCTCTGCCTTCATGCAGCACTGGCCGCTGCCTTGGCCAGGTACATTCCAGCTGCCGGAGACTGAGGGCCAAGATTTAAGTTGTGGAGTCATTTTGGAGGGGTTTGGCCATAACTCACCACGCTGGCCAAGCGGGTTGGTGAGTGTAGGATAGCATTTCCTCTAATCCCGATGGTATAGTTATACCGCTATTGGCGGTCGTCAGAGCCCCTTTAGTGGGAACACGATGCACCACGAGAAGGCGGGGTTGACATTTGTCAAGGAGAGGCTGCGATGTTACGCATCACCTGACCTTACATCCCACCAATATATATATATATATAGACACTATTGGCCATTAAAATAGCTACAGCAAGAAGGACAAAAGATAAGATAGACAAACTGAGTTTATTTATACCTCATAGTAGAAGGATAAAGTGATGCCATGACCACTTTTTCATGCCTGATAGTAACTGAAATTATGATTTGAGGTGAAAAGGCTAATAATTTTATTGTCCACCCCCATGGCTTTTTGCATTGGGCTCATTAGAGCTAATATTCTCACCAAGGCTATAAGTGCGTTTTGCACATTTTTCAATTTTGTCCTTTCTTGGACGTCCTGATGGGCAAGGAGCACTTCCACGTGCATGACATTTTCTCTGAGATACTGAGGTAGGTTGAGGCTTTATTTTTCGCCCCTTCATAATATCCTTTGCTGAAATCCGTTCTAGAAAGTGATAAAGTTGCACCCCTGTGTTTACCATCCTTGATCTCTTTAAAATTTTCCTGGCTTGCTGAACAAGAGAAGCATCAGACTCATTTTTTTCTAAAATTTTTACTATTTTATCCATTTCTGCACGAAATTCAGTTGCAATACCTACAGATGTAGTGATGCAGCTTTCAACAGCAGCAGGATGTATAAGAGGATTTGCAATTTCATGCTGCACATATTCTTGAGTATGTGCTGCAAAATCAGGATCTTCTTCTTCTTCCACGTCCATCCCTTCTAAAAATTGTGAGGGTATGTCTATTGTACCTGAAGCAATTTTATAAAATAATATTTTCTCACAGCATTGAACAATAGGAGCATTCGGGAAGTTTGTTCCATACTTCAAATATACAGCAACTTGATGCTTGCAGTATTTTATTCTGATTGTACCAGTAGAAATTTTCAGAATGCGTCACTTGTCTTACCTCACATGTTTCCAACACTTGCTGTCCTTTGTCAAGATATTTTTGGAACAGAAGATTGGGTTTCTTTATCCTTCTGAAAGCTACATCCAAGAATCTCTTAGCGTAATACTGTTCTAGTGCATGACATACAAAATGCATTATGGCTACTGAATTAAATGCCTTTAGTCTTGTAAGGATGATGTCTTTTAAAACCCTGAATGTAGCTTCAGCATAATTATTTGTGTTATGACCTTTATTTAATACATCCAGACTATATGCTAAGCACCACTCTTCTTTGCGCTTGAAGAGTGTTTCCATATACTTTGCTAGATTTCCATACTTTTGAAGTACTCACTGTTTTGAAATTCTTCTTGCTTTTCAGGAGGTTTGGAATAATTTGCTGCATACATAATTTGACGAAATAATTTCATTATATTTCTTCTATCCTCCTTCAAAAACTCATTCTTTGCATTCCACAACCACCTCCACACAGCTTGTGGAACATGGAACACACACAGTAAGAGTCAAATTCCTAGGAAAACATTGTGTAATGCATTTCTTAATGCTGTGCTATCATTAGTCATGAAGTTTTCAATCTGCAATATAGTGACACTTTCCCATATTTTTTTAATGCAGCAAAAACAGTGAAATACTGCACTCAAACTGACTGTCATAGATTGCTACTCCAATTGGCATTGCTCCTGCTTTTATGGACACCAAACACAGGGTAAGTGCATTTCGAGCCTGATAACAGGAACTGCTTGTGTCAATAAAAATCAAGTGGCAGATTTCCAGAAGAGCCAGAGCTCGGAGCATCAAAGGTGTCACTATGGCAAAACACAGTGGCTGTTCCTGAATGACCATACGAAACCCTTCTTCTTCAAGTTTTTATGCATGAGATTCTGCAGCTCTGAAAAGAAACAAAAAAAGCATCGTTAATATCTGTGTGTGTACATATCAGTGTACAAGCTAAAATTCATGTGATTAGATGCATAGCATTTGAAATAAACACACACACACTACAGTATCAAAAATCCAGACACCCTCTGAAATGTTTTCATGTAAAAATGCTTTGCATATATAAGTTGAACAGTTCCATACAAAATCTTATCTGAAGCACACAAATATAAGAGTAATTTGTTTATAAAATTAAAAGAATGTGGAAGTAAAAAATTTGGGACAATTCTCTTGAGTGGAAGTATTTGCATTTGTTTATACAGTATAATGCACAGTCTTTGGGAGTGCATGCTATGGCAGTGAAGGAGTAAACTGTCAGGTGGTCATAATAAAGTGGCCACTCAGTGTATAATGCACAGTCTTTGGGAGTGCATGCTATGGCAGTGAAGGAGTAAACTGTCAGGTGGTCATAATAAAGTGGCCACTCAGTGTATAATGCACAGTCTTTGGGATGGCACTGAAGGAGTTCATGTGGGTAATGATTATAAAGTTTTCTTAATGTTTTATTCTAGTTTAGACCAATACACCATGCATCAGATACTATGTGGTATGTGAACCACTCTAATCAATTTGTAAGTGGTGTTAATTTGTGTACTTTTCAATATATGTTGAATTCTATAACTTTTCTTCAGAGCACTTTCTCCACAAAAACTCATTTCAAAAGTTATTGCATTTCAAGCATACTTTTCCAACATACAGATGTCCAGTGACTTTTGATAAAAAAAACCCCACAAATGTATATATATATATATATCATCATCATCATCATTGTCAACCATTATCAATCCACTGCTGGACGAAGGTCTTCCCAAGTTTCCTCCACAACGGTCTGTCTTGTGCCAGTATATATATATATTTTGAGGGATGTAAGGTCAGGTGATGCGTAACATCACAGCCTCTCCTTGACAAATGTCAACCCCGCCTTCTCGTGGTACATCCTGTTCATAGTAAAGGGGCTCTGACGACCGCCAATAGCGGTATAACTGTACCATCGGGATCAGAGGAAATGCTATCCCACACTCACCAACCCGCTTGGCCAGCGTGGTGAGTTATGGTCAAACCCCTCCAAAATGACTCCACAACTTAAATCTTGGCCCTCAGTCTCCGGCAGCTGGAATGTACCTGGCCAAGGCAGCGGCCAGTGCGGCATGAAGGCAGAGGGTGCTAAGAATCCCCGGAGAACCGGACTAGGCTGCCATCTGATGCTGACCTTGTCTACGTATAATGGACGCTCCCTATCTTCTGATTCAAGGCTTCTTGATTTGGAAGAGGAACTACAAAGTATCAAGTGGGACATCGTCGGGCTAAGTGAGGTAAGGAGAAAAGGAGAAGATCTCGTTGAACTGAAAAGTGGACATCTGTACTACTATCGCGGGACTGATACTGGCAGAACTAGTGGTGTTGGATTTATAATAAACAAGAAACTGAAGGATAAAGTTGTAGAAGTTGAAAGTTCCTCTGACAGAGCTGCACGACTCGTTATCCAACTCTCGAGAAGATACAAGGCTCAGATTATTCAAACTTATGCACCCACCACAAGTCATCCTGAAGAAGAAATTGAAGAATATTATGAGGAAATTCGTCATCTAAATAATAAAGGTAAGCAGCACTTGAAGATAATTATGGGAGATTTCAATGCAAAAATAGGGCAACGGCAACAGAATGAAACTTCAGTAGGTAAATTCGGTCACGGCAACAGAAACCAGCGTGGAAATACTCTCGTTGAGTTTGCAGAGGCAGAAGGGTTTTTCATCTGGAACTCCTTTTTCAAGAAAAAGCCACACAGGAAATGGACATGGAGACATCCAAATGGGATGACAAGTGAAATTGATTTTATTATGTGTAACAAAAAATTCGTCATAGAAGACTGCAGTGTGCTAAACAAGTTCAACACAGGTAGTGACCATGGATTGGTGAGATGTAAGATGCACTTCAATACTAAACTCGAACGTGTCAAGCTCATAAGAGAAACAAAATGTATTGACATAACCAAGCTTAAAAAACACCATAATACCTTCAAGCTGGAACTGAAGAACAGATTCTCTGCATTAGAAGTCCTAACATCGGAAGAAGTGGATATTTCTGAAGTTAACAGAAAAGTAACCAAAGCTCTTAAGGAAACAACAACAAAATTAGCTGGGTCTAAGAACAATTTGCATGTGAACAAATTATCAGGAAAAACCAAAATGTTGATGCAAAAAGAAGAGAGATGAGGACAACTAAAGAAGATGTGACCTCCAAAGTGGAATATATAGAGCTATGCAAGACAGTACGAAAAAATATCACTGAAGACGTAAGGAAATTGAACTGTGAACTAGTAAGGAAAGCAATTGAAAACAACCAAAGCCTAAAGATAGCAAAGGAATATCTCAGTAAGGGAAGAAAACAGATTATGGCACTGAGAAATGAAGATGGTTCTGTAACAAGAAATAGAGGCGAAATTTTGACAAGAGTGAAAGAATTCTACTCCAAATTATATGAAAGGGATGATACATGTACTCCAGACATCATTAAAGGCACCAGTAAGAGAGTTCTTCCAGTCCTCCCAGCAGAAGTTGTACATGCAATCAAGAACATGAAGCGGGGAAAAGCTCCAGGAGAAGATGGAATTACTGTAGACATCATACAAGAAGCAAGTGGAGAAATCAAAACAGTACTCGCCCAAATTTTCACTTGATGCCTTAATGAAGGGAAGATTCCTGAGGATTGGAACAACCCTACAATGATCTTGCTACATAAAAAGGTGACATTGAGGATCTCAGGAACTGCAGACCTATCAGCCTCCTATCAGTGGTTTATAAAATCTTCACTAAAGTTCTTTCACACCGCTTGAAGGTGACGCTGGACATGGCTCAACCGAGAGAACAAGCTGGATTCAGGAGTGGCTACAGCACAATAGATCATATCCACGTACTGAGAGAACTAATTGAAAGAGCAAGGGAATATGAACTTCCATTGAGCATGGCTTTTATCGATTATGAAAAAGCCTTTGATTCGGTGAAACCATCAGCAGTTACAATGGCTCTGAAATCCTGCTGTATTGAAGATGCGTATATTAATAATATTAATAACATCTATGAAATGCAAGTGCAAAGATTCGGCTGTTTGAAAATAAAACACACATAAAAATTGGAAAAGGAGTGAGACAAGGTGACACCATATCTCCGAAGCTCTTTAATGCCACATTGGAAAATGTCTTTCAATCACTGAACAGGGAAAACAAAAGGATAAAGATTAATGGAGATTATCTAACTCACCTTTGTTTTGCTGATCACATAGTCATTTTTGCAACTACCCCATCAGAGCTGCAGAGTATGATCCAGGAACTTGCTGACAAGAGTAAAGAAGTGGGATTAAAAATGAACTTTCAGAAGACAAAAGGGATGTTCAATGCTTTTACAAGAATTGAAGATTTAACGATTGATGGAGAAAAGCTGGAGATAACAGACACGTACGTTTATCTTGGACAGCAGATATCAAGCGAGGGTCACATTGGTGAAGAAATTAAGCGGCGTACAAAACTTGCCTGGAGAGCTTTTGGAAGAAACAGCATAATTTTCAAGAGCAATATGCTATTATGTCTTAAAAGAAAAGTGTTTGATCAATGCATCCTTCCCGTGCTTACGTATGCTGCAGAGACGTGGACCTTAACTAAAAGAGACATACAAAGGCTGCAGACAACTCAAAGCAGCATGGAGAGGTGCATGCTTGGTGTAACCAGGAGAGATAAGAAGAGGAACTCGTGGATCCGAAAAATGACAAGAGTGGAAGACATCATGATCAGAGTTAAATCCCTGAAATGACAATGGGCTGGACATACTGCCAGAAGGACAGACCATCGATGGACAGCAGAAATTTTAGATTGGATTCCAAGGGACAGGAAAAGACCCAGAAGAAGACCACATGGAAGATGGGTGGATGAAATTCGAAAGTATCCGGGAGTGACATGGAGGAGACTGGCACAAGACAGACCGTTGTGGTG
This sequence comes from Macrothele yani, assembly GCA_039090855.1. NCBI lineage: Eukaryota > Metazoa > Arthropoda > Arachnida > Araneae > Macrothelidae > Macrothele > Macrothele yani. Next base: position 77,648,664 of record CM077009.1, read on the forward strand.
GAAACTTGGGGAGACCTTCGTACAGCAGTGGATTGATAATGGTTGACAATGATGATGATGATGATGATATATTTTGAAATCAATAACTGTGTGCAGTAGCTATATCTTTCGAAAAATGTAACAGGAATATAATAAATGTAAAATAACTTCTTAGAAATCATAATTTTAAGTTCAAATTTTGGAAGCTAGAATTGTATAGCTGACTGCTAAAACGTGGAAATAAATACTTAGATACAGAAAAAAAAGTTTACCTGATCAAAAAATACACCTGTAACTACCAGTGGTTGTCATATAAGTTCCTTCTTTTTTTCCAATTATTGGTATCTTGATTTTTCACAAAAGTGGCTGTAAGAACAACATAGGTACAGGTATGTGAGATTGTAAGGTCAGGTGATGCGTAACATCACAGCCTCTCCTTGACAAATGTAGGTATGTGAGGTATGTGAGGATGTAAGGTCAGGTGATGCGTAACATCACAGCCTCTCCTTGACAAATGTCAACCCCGCCTTCTCGTGGTGCACCCTGTTCCCACTAAAGGGGCTCTGACGACCGCGAATAGCGGTATAACTATACCATCGGGATTAGAGGAAATTCTATCCCACACTCACCAACCCGCTTGGCCAGCGTGGTGAATTATGGCCAAACCCCTCCAAAATGATTCCAAAACTTAAATCTTGGCCCTCAGTCTCCGGCAGCTGGAATGTACCTGGCCAAGGCAGCGGCCAGTGCGACATGAAGGCAGAGGGTGCTAAGAATCCCCGGAGGAACGGACTAGGCTGCCATCTGATGCTGACCTTGGCTACGTACAATGGACGCTCCTATCTTCTGATTCAAGGCTTCTTGAATTGGAAGAGGAACTACAAAGGATCAAGTGGGACATCGTGGGGCTAAGTGAGGTAAGGAGAAAAGGAGAAGATCTCATCGAACTGAAAAGTGGACATCTCTTCTACTATCGTGGGACAGATACGGGCAGAACTAGTGGTGTTGGATTTATAATAAACAAGAAACTGAAGGATAAAGTTGTAGAAGTTGAAAGTTCCTCTGACAGAGCTGCACGACTTGTTATCCAACTCTCGAAAAGATACCAGGCTCAGATTATTCAAACTTATGCACCCACCACAAGTCATCCTGAAGAAGAAATTGAAGAATTTTATGAGGAAATTTGTCATCTAAATAATAAAGGTAAGCAGCACTTGAAAATAATTATGGGAGATTTCAATGCAAAAATAGGGCAACGGCAACAGAATGAAACTTCAGTAAATAAATTCGGTCACGGCAACAGAAACCAGCGTGGAAATACTCTCGTTGAGTTTGCAGAGGCAGAAGGGTTTTTCATCTTGAACTCCTTCTTCAAGAAAAAGCCACACAGGAAATGGACATGGAGACATCCAAATGGGACGACAAGTGAAATTGATTTTATTATGTGTAACAAAAAATTCGTCATAGAAGACTGCAGTGTGCTAAACAAGTTCAACACAGGTAGTGACCATAGATTGGTGAGATGTAAGATGCACCTCAACACTAAACTTGAACGTGGCAAGCTCATAAGACAAACAAAATCTATTGACATAACCAACCTTAAAAAACACCATAATACCTTCAAGTTGGAACTGAAGAACAGGTTCTCTGCTTTAGAAGGCATAACATCGGAAGAAGTGGACATCTCTGAAGTTAACAGAAAAGTAACCAAAGCTCTTATGGAAACAGCAACAAAATTAGCTGGGTCTAAGAACAAGTTGCATGTAAATAAATTATCAGGAAAAACGAAAATGTTGATGCAAAAAAGAAGAGAGATGAGGACAACTAAAGAAGATGTGACTTCCAAAGTGGAATATATAGAGCTATGCAAGACAGTAAGAAAAAGTATCACTGAAGACGTAAGAAAATTCAACTGTGAACTAGTGAGGAAAGCAATTGAAAACAACCAAAGCCTAAAGATAGCAAAGGGACATCTCAGTAAGGGAAGAAAACAGATTATGGCACTGAGAAAAGAAGATGGTTCTGTAACAAGAAATAGAGGCGAAATTTTGACAAGAGTGAAAGATTTCTACTCCAAATTATATGAAAGGGATGATACATGCACTCCAGACATCATGAAAGATACCAGTACCAGAGTTACTCCAGTCCTTCCAGCAGAAGTTGCACATGCGATCAAGAACATGAAGCGGGGAAAAGCTCCAGGAGAAGATGGAATTACTGTAGACATCATACAAGAAGCAAGTGGAGAAATCGAAACAGTACTCGCCCAAATTTTCACTCGATGCCTTAATGAAGGAAAGATTCCTGAGGATTAGAACACCGCTACAATGATCCTGCTACATAAGAAAGGTGACATTGAGGATCTCGGAAACTACAGACCTATCAGCCTCCTATCAGTAGTTTATAAAATCTTCACTAAAGTTCTTTCACACCGCTTGAAGGTAACACTGGACATGGCTCAACCGAGAGAACAAGCTGGATTCAGGAGTGGCTACAGCACAATAGATCATATCCACGTGCTGAGAGAACTAATTGAAAGAGCGAGGGAATATGAACTTCCATTGTGCATGGCTTTTATCGATTATGAAAAAGCCTTTGATTCGGTGAAACCATCAGCAGTTACAATGGCTCTGAAAACCTGCGGTATTGAAGATGCATACATTAATATTATTAATAACATCTATGAAAATGCAAGTGCAAAGATTAGGCTGTTTGAAAATACAACACACGTAAAAATTGGAAAGGGAGTGAGACAAGGTGACACCATATCTCCGAAGCTCTTTAATGCCACATTGGAGGGTGTTTTTCAGTCGCTGAGCTGGGAAAACAAGGGGATAAAGATTAATGGAGATTATCTAACCCACCTACGTTTTGCTGATGACGTAGTCATTTTTGAAACTACCCCATCAGAGCTGCAGAGTATGATCCAGGAACTTGCTGACAAGAGTAAAGAAGTGGGATTAAAAATGAACTTTCAGAAGACAAAAGTGATGTTCAATGCTTTTACAAGAAATGAAGATTTATCGATTGATGGAGAAAAGCTGGAGATAACAGACACGTACGTTTATCTTGGACAGCAGATATCAAGTGAGGGTCACATTGATGAAGAAATTAATCGGCGTACAAAACTTGCCTGGAGAGCTTTTGGAAGAAACAGCAAAATTTTCAAGAGCAATATGCCATTATGTCTTAAAAGAAAAGTGTTTGATCAATGCATCCTTCCAGTGCTTACGTATGGTGCAGAGACGTGGACCTTAACTAAAAGAGACATACAAAGGCTGCAGACAACTCAAAGTAGCATGGAGAGGTGCATACTTGGTGTAACCAGGAGAGATAAGAAGAGGAACTCGTGGATCCGAAAAATGACAAGAGTGGAAGACATCATGATCAGAGTTAAATCCCTGAAATGGCAATGGGCTGGACATACTGCCAGAAGGACAGATCATCGATGGACAGCCGAAATTTTAGATTGGATTCCAAGGGACAGGAAAAGACCCAGAAGAAGACCACAGGGAAGATGGGTGGATGAAATTCGAAAGTATGCAGGGGTGACATGGAGGAGACTGGCACAAGACAGACGGTTGTGGAGGAAACTTGGGGAGACCTTCGTTCAGCAGTGGATTGATAATGGTTGACAATGATGATGATGATGATGATGATGATGATGTGAGATTATCGGCCCAGTGAGGTAGTTAGTACTGTTTTGACTATGTTCCAGCCTCAGCACAGATATTAAAATACCAGTTTCTGGCTTAATTGTTAGCAGAATTCTTTATAAAAATTGTTGTGGTGATCCAACAAATATTCTTTATAAAAATTGTTCTGGTGATCCACCTCTAATCCCTTGCTAATAGAGGAAAGTTCTTGAATACAACCAATTTATTAATCACCATCTCCGTTCTCACCTCAGAATTGCACATAATCAGGGGAAATGAAGAAACAATGGTGAGCAAGAATCAGTAAGTAGGATAGGTACAAGGAGTTCATAACTGCAGGTTTCAGGTGCTCAGCTGATGCCTATTGGCAAGTTATGTGTGTGGCGAAGGAAGGGAGATATATTTTGCATCATCTAGTCAGGGCCGGCTGTACCATAGGGGCAACTGGGACGGTCGCCCTGGGCCTTGCGCCTCTAAGGGGTCCCGCATTTTAAGAAAAAAAAAATAGTTAGAATTTTTTACCGTTGTTATTTTTTGTGTGTAAGTTTTCGGGTGCGAGGCCCTTAAAAAGATGTTTCTTTTTTTTTTTTTAAGTTTTTTTGTTTGTTTGTTTCCGATCCCCCGGATTTCGAATAGCTTATCGCCCTTCGCCGTACAAATACGGAGATCTGTTGATTTCAAGTGATTATTGGAACGACATTGATATTTTCCGAATTCATGAAATCGCGAATTTAATTTCATCATTTTGTGGCCCTTGCTTTTATATATTTAACAATTTGCGTGCAAACCAGATACTTAAATTTAAATAACATAAAAAAGAACAATATCAAAGTTGGTTTCGGGCTACACATGGAAGCCATTTATTCAGTGACTTTAAAAACATTACTGGAATTTTCCTTAAAAAATCACATATGAGCGCGTATAAAACACTAATTTGTCAGTTACTCCATTTTGCATTAAAAGTCAATCATTAAAGCATGCATCAGAAGAAAGAAACTACTTACACGAATTTATTATTTATTTTTTCTACACTAAAATATTCGCAATCCAAAAATTTTCGGTACGCACGTAGCTTTTTGGCATTTTGTGAAGCAGGTTTTATACAATAAGTGAAACTACAACCTCAACCCCATCTCCTCGGAAAGAAAATCGTAGATTTTAAGAGTTTTTACTCTCTCTCTCTCTCTCTCTCTCTGAACTTTCAATGCATATTCTGGTCTTTTTCTTGAGCTTAAAGCTGCTTCTTTGAGATAATCATTTTGTCTTTACGATAGTTTTCATTTTTAAGTACTACAGAGGTGAAGCACATGTCAAAAAGGAAAAGTTACAGAGATCAATTCCGTTGGTGTACCTTAATCGGTAAAGCATTCAGCTCTGGAGCGCAGAGGGATGCGAATTCGTCGCAGTCACAGGAAAATTTGTGGGTTTCACATCCTGTGTATTCTTTACGGACATCTTTCACGTAACGCCTTTATTAAAATATGAGATTTATTTTCTAGTGCAAGCAATGAAATTTTGCTCCGGGGCCTTGCAATGAAATTTCGCCCCGGGCCCCGCAAAAGCTCCATCCGGCCCTGATTACAATGTATACTGTGAATTATTGGGCCCATTTTAGTAAACCTCTGTCAGTAAGCTGTATGTACCTACAAACCTCCTAATTCGAGCTTTCACGTTCTAAATTTCTATCACATGCTAACATTAGTTTGCAATGAGAACATTTTATGTTATGGCTTACCTTACAGGCTACATAACCAGCAATATACTAGATTAAAGTTTAAAATGTAGGCTTTGTTACTTTACCATATGTATTGAAAGCTTCATAGAACAATGTACATAGGTATTTTTAAATGTTTTGTACTTTCTGTGAATTTTAGAGCAAAATGAGTCTCTTTACACAACAGTCTCTCTTTGGTTGGGAGATTTAAAGCATATTTCTGGGAGGCATTTAATTCACTTAAATGGCCGCATGCACTGAGCCAGGAGCTGAAATTACACAAAAATGCCACTTTGTCATCTGATGAAACTTAAATAGGTTGGCAAAATTTATTCAGACTACACATGCCTTGATGTGAATGCTTAACATTTATTATCCACAGCATTTTAGAATAAAATGAGTTCATTCGTGCCTGTGCCTTCACTATTTAGCTTTTTATTATGTACCTCAAAAGCTACACTGTTACTCTCATGAAAGAGATTTAGTGCAGGTGCAACATTTTGTTGTTCAGTTGATGTTGGGTACAAAACTTTTTGTTAAAGTCATGGGGCTTGTTTCATGAATCACTTCACTTTCACAAATTTGCTTTAAAGGTTGCGAGCTTGCACAACGTAATTCTCCATTGTGAGTAATATAAGGTCTGAACATGAGTAATATAAGGTCTGATTTGTGGATGTTTGGTTCAATCAATTAGTTCTTACAGCTTATACCAAATGAACAGTGTCAAAAACAAAAGAAAATTCTAAGTTCAATGAGGGTATTTATGTATGGTTTCAAATTGGTCACCACACATAATTTCAAACACATTATGATCGATTCTGTTGTTCGAAATTAATCATAAAACTGTATAACTTCAGTATGCTATAATGTATAAGACCTGCATGGTATATGCATACAAGGCTTCAGCCGTCATATTTTTTATCAGAACCAAGGCCGCGACATCTTTATTCTTTGACAACAGTGAAAAAATAATTAAAATCTGAATTGTGATAGAGCTGTTGTCTTTGAATCAATAGACAAACCTGCCAGACGTCTTTCTTGGAAACTGAAAAGGTGCAATGCAGGGCTATAACATTTTTAAAATTGTAACATCCCTAGTCGAGCAAGTTGTCCAGTAAAATACATGCCCCCCCCCCCCTCACATTATATATGTATTATTTTTCCTAATCATTTCAGAAAAATATACAAGATAAAGTAATTTTATTGTATATTATAAATTGTCCCCCAGCAGAGAAATATGTGATTACCTATAGGTCACTCCAAGTCAAATCAGTCCAAAACGTAACATTGTTGAAAATTGTTACATTTAATTTTTTTAAATGTAACATTTTCTTTCTGTAGTTATAGGACTTTGTTTACAAAAGAAGGTATTTTTGTGTCTATGATGCCTATCACAAATGACAATAACTGTCAACCTAATTACTCAACTGAGCTTATATTAGGGCAGTTTGAAAGATTAGTACACAAGCTTTCTTTTGCGATATCACACAATCACATTATGTAAAATTTAATTTTCAAAGTCATCTATCTTGATTTTTAATCTTGTAAAACACACCACATTCATTTTATTAAACAAAGCAGAGGGAGGAAGCATATGAGCACTCCAACAATTGACTGGGAAATTAAAAAAAAACATTATTTCTTTTCAACATGTACAGAGCTAGCTAGATCTTTTACATGCCTGATGATATGTAGTGTACCTCACTTGTGATGAGGTCACTTTAACTAAACTGTTAAATTTTTAAGTTAATTTCTTTGTTTCATCACAGGCAGTTATAATTTTTGGTAGAGAAAAATTGATGGAGATGCTTCTGCGGTTAAGTCAAGACTTCTTCCTAGAAACCAGTAAAGAGCTACACTTTCAGTTACTCTGTCTTTTCTTATGACAAAATGTTCGCTTAAGTGATTTACATATATTATAACAGTAGCACTGGGGCTAAAATCTGCGCCGTCTATGTTCTTTTGGGGGTGGGGGAAACTGCTGATGTGCACGCTTTATCTGCATTATACTTAGATTTACACCCTGGTACACAACTCATCTGTTCCCCCTAAAAGAAAAAGGAAAGAAGGACGAAGCACAATATAAAAAACAATTGATTATGCGTTACAGAAAAGGTATGAACCAAACCAAAAGAAAAAATTTGGTTCCGTAAGGGAAATGTATATGACTGACAACTTAATGATGTAATAGCAAAGTAATTGATGACCTTAAAATATTCACTGCTTTGTAAAATATGTGTATGCAAACATGAAATTTTAGAATGACAAGCATTTGCAAGGAATGGAAACTCGCGGACCCACACTCTAATGAAATCGCGATACAATTTTAATTCGAAATTTTTAAGTGATACATACTTGATTAAAAGCAATGCGCAGAACAGTGTCATACATGCTACTTACCTTACTGAAGTGAAAATTGCCCTAATACACTGGCGTGCAAACATTAAGGACGAGACGGTTTTTCGAATGTAACGTCGTGCACAAGTGCTCCACATCGACTCAAATCATACCATAAGATCTCCAAGATGTAAGAATATGGGACAAGTGAGCAAAACCGTCCAAACAAGGAATCCAAAGGATACAAAGGCTCTTTATTGAAAAGGTAGCTTCGAGCACAACTGGACAGAAATGTCCATGTGACAGGCGGCTACCAAGAAAAATTCGGTCTTTAGTAGGGGATATGATCACCCCTGACTGTGTTGCAGCATTTACAACGTCTGTCCATGCTGAGGACGAGGTTGTCAAGGAGCTGTTGATGCATCGCTGCCCATTCCTCTCGTAGCGTCAATCACACCTGCGGAATCGTTGCTGGCGGCTGGTGACGTGCTGCCAAGCGTCTCCCGAGAAAGTCCCACACGTGTTCGATTGGATTTAGGTCCGGGGGCCATGCAGACCAATCTATGCGTTGAATATCTTCACTCTCCAACAGCTCTGCGAGAGCCACTGTACGATGAGGTGTAGCGTTGTCGTCCATGAAGAGGAACTCAGGACCCACAGCACTTGTAAACAGACGCACGGGAGGCAGGAGAACCTCGGTACAATAGCGGACAGCAGTGACTAAACCTTCTTGGAAGATGTGGAGGTCAGTACGCCTACTGACCTCTACATCTACCAAGCATGATACCGCCCCAAACGAGGACTCCGCCACCTCCAAACCGGTCCCTTTCGATGATGTTGGAGGTGTGATTGCATGTTTCTTGCTCTCTCCAGATGTGTATACGTCCAGAATTGTTCGTCAGACTAAATCGGCTCTCATCCGTAAAGAGAACTCGACCCTATTGCTGATGTGTTCAGTTCTTGTGGACCTGGCACCACAGAAACCGCCGTCTCTGATGAACAGGCGTTAATGGCACACACCGTACTGGTCGTCGTGCAAATAGACCTTCCTTTGTGCATCCTCCTGGCCACGGTAAAACGCGATACTGGACGTCCAGTTGTCTGTTGCATGTGCCTTGCGATTTCTCCCGCTGTCTGCTGTCTGTCTCTTCTGGCCTGTACACAATATACCGGTCGTCCGCCGCCATTGTTGCTCGTGGACGACCACTGCTAAACTCTTGGACAGCTGTTCGTGTCGTTTGGAATGCTCTCCAAGCTCGTGAAACGATGCTGTGACGATCCCGAACTGTTCGGCCATACTAGTCACACTTCGAGCTTCTTCCATCTTCCCAATGCCGCGACCTCGGGTAAAGTAATCCAGATGTCATCTACTGGATTGCCTGTTGGCCATATCACACGGTGGCAGCAACTCGACGTCGTTTAAACCGACGTACACCGTGCAATAGCTTTCACAGAATTGCTGAGCGTACCCCGCTCGTGTGCTTTATATCCTTCCGACACTCCCTCCCCCTCCCTACGTCATGCTGCATATATGCGCATGCCCTACCGTACCGGACCCTAGTCTATCTCCTGAGTGGTCTTTCGGTCCGTTGTGCCTGCTCGTTCCGCTGTTATGCAAATTTCTCCTCTTCGTCCTTAATTTTTGAACACCAGTGTATAAGTCCAAAATGCAAGCATAAATCGATCGACAATAACATACACAAACACAAACCTTCGGTAAGAAACATCAGAAACTACCTTACATTCAATTATTTTATGCTTGAATACAAGGTTATTTAAAAACGGTAACGTTGGATTTTACGGAGAAATAGCTGCCATTGGCTGATGGTCGTGACGTTGCGATCGAACGCGATGCTCCCAAAGATGGCGTATCGACGAAAATTCGAAACTCGCTATCACCCTGTCACTTCCGTCAGTGTATGCTTACGTAACAAACTTTTTTGCAATATGCTAAATATTTTAAGGCAATTATAAATTCGTTTTGTATATACTCAGTAATTTCCCACCACAAACACACAAATAAAAAACATATTCATCGTACATTTTAGATACAGGGACACTTATTTAGCTAATAAAGCGAGGCTCACAAAACTGTCCAAATGCGGAATAGATACATGAATAATTAGCATTTTTAAAACATTTCAAACAAAGTTTGAAGTTCAGATTGGAATAATTAAATTGTATATAAAATTAAGTCGTAAAAGTGTATGATACGGCTTTGTAAACAAACAGCGAGAAAAGAAAAATATAGATCCCAAAGGGACAGTTTTAACAAGCCTCCCACAAAAACAAAAACAAAAAATCACTCATTATTAAATACTTTGCTACATTACAGGGAGTACCAGTGTCATAAGATTTTGTACTGTATGTGTGTGTGTCTCTGTCTTTTGCGATACAAAATGAAAAACCTTCTTACCGATCTGAGTGTGTCTTTCCGCTTTGTTTACATGCAACCTGATCACAACCTACGTGAAGGAAAGTAGTTCATGATAAATTTTAGGCATTTCTTTTTTGGAATGTTTCGTACTTTTGTTTTGGAAGTCATAAATTTTATGCGTTCGTTTTTTAGAATTTGTTATAATAGGCGCCTTAGTGACCTTAGATTTTGCAATTGCATCGCTCAAAATATGCCAACTGTACCTGAGTTATCGGTTACCGTTGGTGGCTTGTCCTAGTAATATTCTACACTGGTATGCAAAAATTAAGGATGAAGAGGAGAGATTAGCATAACAGCGAAACGAGCAGGCAGAACGGACTGAAAGACCACTCAGGAGATAGACTAGGGTCCGGTACGGTAGGGCATGCACATATATGCAGCATGACGTAGGAGGAGTGTCGGAAGGGTATAAAGCACACGAGCGGGGTACGCTCAGCAATTCGGTGAAAGCTATTGCACGGTGTACATCGGTTTGAACGACGTCGAGTTGCTGCCACCGTGTGATATGGCCAACAGGCAATCCAGTAGACGACATCTGCATGACTTTACCCGAGGTCGCGTCATTAGGAAGTTGGAAGAAGGTCGAAGTGTGACTAGTGTGGCCGAGGAGTTCAGGATCGCTCACAGCATCGTTTCACGAGATTGGAGAGCATTTCAAACGACAGGAACAGCTGTACGAGAGTTTAGCAGTGGTCGTCCACGAGCAAACACGGCGGCGGACGACCGGTATATTGTCCTACAGTCAACAAGAGACAGACGGCAGACAGCGGGAGAAATCGCAAGGCACATGCAACAGACAACTGGACGTCCGTTATCGCGTTTTACCGTGGCCAGGAGGATGCAAAAATATGGTCTATTTGCACGACGACCAGTACGGTGTGTGCCATTAACGCCTGCTCATCGGAGACGGCTGTTTCTGTGGTGCCAGGAACACAAGAACTGGACACATCAGCAATGGGGTCGAATTCTCTTTACGGATGACAGCCGATTTAGTCTGACGAGCGATTCTGGACGTATACACATCTGGAGAGAGCAGAGAACACGCAATCACGCAATCATACCTCCAACATCATCGAAAGGAACCGGTTTGAGGGTGGAGGAGTTCTCGTTTGGGGCGGTATCGTGCTTGGTAGCCGCATTGACCTCCACATCTTCCAAGGAGGTTCAGTCAATGCTGTCCGCTATTGTACTGAGGTTTTCCTGCCTCACGTGCGTCTGTTTAGAGGTGCTGTGGATCCTGAGTTCCTCTTCATGGACGACAATGCTACACCTCAACGTAGAGTGGCTGTCGCAGAGCTGTTGAAGAGTGAAGATATTCAACGCATGGATTGGTCCGCAAGGTCCCCGGACCTAAATCCAATCGAACACGTGTGGGACCTTCTCGGGAGACGCTTGGTAGCACGTCACCAGCCGCCAGCAACGATTCCGCAGCTGCGATTGGCGCTACAAGAGGAATGGTCCGCGATGCCTCAACAGCTCATTGACAACCTCGTCCTCATCATGGACAGACTTTGTAAATCCTGCAATGTAGTCAGGGATGATCACATCCCCTACTTAAGGCTGGATTTTTCTTGGCATCCGCCTGCTACATGGACGTTTCTGTCTTCTGTCCAGTTGTGCTCGAAGCTACCTTTTCAATAAAGTGCCTTTGTATCCTTTGGATTCCTTGTTTGGGCGGTTTTGCTCACTTGTCCCATATTCTTACATCTTGGGGATCTTATGGTATGATTTGAGTCGATGTGGAGCACTTCTGCACGGCGTTACATTCGAAAAACCGTCTCGTCCTTAATTTTTGCATGCCACTGTATTAAAATACAGCTACTTCGCTCTGGAACAGCTGTAAGGAAGCACTCATGAGTTTCTCTGCAAATTCCTCCGAAAACCCATTGGTCTGGCAATACACGACCAATGTTGTTTCTTCTTTTAGAAAATAAACTTTCATCTATTTCTACTGTGAGTCCTGGTCCTCCTATCAACGAAGGTTTCCTTTACAAACTTGCTGCAGAAACTTCTCTCATATAGTTATTCCAGTCCACACAAGTGTTCTTATTTATACGCAGTTCATGCTCACAAAACGAAATTGTTGTATAAACCATAATTCATAGAATATACGAAAAATATAGCCCTTTTGAAGTCTGATTTAGAACATGTAAGCCACGTATTAGAACAGTGGTTCTCAAACTGTGGTCCGCGGACCACAGTTTGTGTCAGGGGTAGGTCCTAGGTGGGCCACGAAATTTTCCATGGAAAATATGTATTTGTAGCGCGCAAGTAATGCAACTTTAAGATAAGTGGCGTGTGCAGTGGTCTCTTTCACTAAATGGGAGTGTATCTACTACACCGCCATGCGGCTCAGGCCATCAAGGTCAAATGCGCCGTAATGTTTCAATCCCAGTAGCTGCAGAATGTACACTGCTGGCCACCCAAAATGCAACACCAAGAAGGACACGAGATAGCAAAGCCAGATTTACTGGACAAATAACAACAGATACAAAGATGAAACGATTGTGCTTACAGGCCCGCGCGACTTGCGGAACACGCAGACATCAATAGTTCGTGTGGCCCCCATGGCTGGCAATAACGGCCGCTACACGCCGCGGCGTCGAACGAAAGAGGCTTTGGATGCGGGGTTGGGGTATGTCGGTCCAGGCTGCTTCCACACGTTGCCACAGTTCATCAGGCGTAGCCGCGGGTGGTGCTTGCCGATCAGCGACCAGACGTGTTCGATGGGCGACATATCGAGAGAACAGGCGGGCTACGGCATCAGTGACACCTGGTGGGCCGTGAAGAATTGTTGCACGATACGTGCCACGTGCGGGCGTGCATTATCCTGTTGAAACGTGGCCGCTGGCAGGTCCTGCAGGTAAGGGAGGACTCCAGGCTCCAAAACATCGGAGATGTACCCGTGGCTGTTGAGTGTACTGGCGATGCGTACCAGAAGGGTGCGGGTGTCATATCCAATTGCGCCCCAAACCATAGCGCCAGGCGACGGACCGGTATGGCAATGCATAATGCAGGCGTCATACAGTCTCTCGCCGCGGTGCCGCCACACGTGGATCCGACCATTGTGGTGTTGCAGGCAGAAGCGGGATTCGTCGGAGAAGACAATGTCGTGCCATTCCGTAGCCAAGGTGCGGCGTTCAACGGCCCACTGCCGCCGCACTCGCCGGTGGTGTAACATCAATGGTAATCAGAACTATGGGTGCCGTGCGACAAGTCCCCGCTCCTGCAGACGACGTCGAACGGTACGTGCTGACACAGGTTGTTGTGCAACACACCCTAATTCCTGCGCCAACGTTCGTGATGTGGCGGTGCGAGCCCTCAATGCTCTCCGCACAACATGCCGGTCCTCTCATTCGGTGGTGTGCCGCGGCTGCGCCAATCGCTCACGTTGGTCCGTCCGTCCCTCCTGCACCCACCGAATCCATACTCGCTTCACTGTGGTTGGATGTCGTCCCACACGGACGCCGATGTCTTGGTACGATAAACCGCTGTCATGATAAATCGCTATTCGTCCTCTGTCGAACTCCGAAACGCGCTGAAATGACTGCCGTATTCTGCGACGAGGCATCAGGAAGCTTCCCACGCACAGGTCCGGGAGCACAACACACTTCCACTACTTACACCCCTCCTTCTATGCACCCTTCTTACAGTGCTTCTCGGTGGCGTGCCGGGCTACCATGATTTGCATATGCTCTGCAAAACTAATCGTTTGCATGTCCTCTCGCGGGCGACGCATGTTGCGAATTTCAGGCCAATCGGATGTTTCCTTCATGGTGTTGCATTTTGGGTGGCCAGCAATGTAGTTACGGTGACGCAAACAGTGATCCTCCGCAGAAATCACTGTCACAGTTCAGTGGTGCCAAACTCGTCTCCAAAGAGCAGGAACTGTGGGGCTGGAGGTTTCGGCCGGTGGCAACAAGTCACAGCCGCGGTGAAGGTGACATACTCGTATTAGTGACAAAATGTCAGTGACGTGATTTCTGGTCCATAGTAGCCCTCTGCGTTCGGCAGTTAGTTATTCTTATGTGCTTTGTGTGTGGGGGGGGGGGGGGCTAAAAATTGTATACCATTTATTGTGTTATTTGCAATTTATATTCAGAATGGATCGGTGGTTTGTTTAACAGTAATTCATTGAAATGGAATATAAGTGAAATCGATACAACTCCACATGGCCTGCTAGACCTAAAATCATTGGCGATAGTTTTCAAACAAGTTGTAAACAGGAAATGTGATGAAGATTAACTGAAAATGGGATTTTATTGGACTGGTACCCAACTTGCACCTAACCCTCTTTGTGTTGTGTGATATGATACTTTGTGTAACGATGTGATGAAACCTTCGAAACTTTTGCCGCATTTTCAAACAAAACATGCAGATTTAGTCCATAAAGCTGTTGAATATTTTCAAAACAAACGTAAAATGATGCTGTCATCACAGAAATCAATGACTTCTGTAGCTACGGGTGAGGAAGAGAGTAAAACTACAGAGGCATCATTCCAAGTGGCGTTTTCTTGGGGGAAAGGCAGGGCGAGCAATAGACAAGATTCCTTTGTCGAGTGATATAATTCAGCGTGGCATAACATCTTTGGCATCTAATGTGGAAGAGAGAACATCTTTTGCATCTAATGTGGATTTACACGTGTGCGTGGTAGTCGTTATTTTGCTTTACAATTGAACGGACGTAGAAAATTTGTGTCAACTTTTAGCAGGGCCGTGGGGAGCGAGCTCGGGCCCCAGTGCAATAATCCCCTCCCCCACCTCGGCTCTTCCACTAACCACATAATCCATATATTTCCGTTTCCTCCCCTCCCCCTTCACCATTTCCCTACTTCCAAACAACCCGACCAGATGCAACTTTTCAATCTTTTTTTTTTGCGGTGGATAATTTTTCATATTCTCCCCTCCTCACATCAGTGATATGTCGTTGCAAATCAACAGTGGTAGTATTATGTCAAAATTATGATCGGATTGAAGTAAAATTAAATTAAAAAGAAATTAAAAAAAATAACATGTTTTAATGTGTATTGTAGTAGTACTAGTACATATAAATCAAATATTGTTTATATTTACAAAATTTCATTTTAAAAACCTTTCGAAACAACACTTTTATTTATTTTTTTCATTACAAAACAGAATGCCTTTCCGTTTACTACAGAATGGCTCTTCGTGCCTTTTTATGAGCAAAAGTGTTGATTATGTCCTGAAAATCTAATTGACGAGCACGTTGAGACTGAAGAGCCGAAGTTCCTAAGTATGACAACCTGTTTGAGTCATAGTAGAGGGCAAAAATTCTCTTGCCAGAAGACTAAAAGATCGCTCGCCCTCAGCCAAGCAACACAGGGAACCAACCCAATGTGTGGTGCCGGCGTGTCGTTGGAAAGGAAAGAAGAAATGCAAAACGTAATATGGACAGCTCGTTTGATTTGCCGCAGGTAACCCACGCACCTGTTGCAGTTAGCCTGGGGACTCGAGTAACATTCTAACACTTCGGTTTTTGTTTTTTTTTTAAGTTTTGAATTTATTACATTTTTTACATTTATGACATAAATTACGCATTTTTTACGCGTAACTTCCCAACCCTGGTGATAGTATAGCTTGAAAAATATTGGAAAACAATAAAATTATAATTAGAAAAAAATTATAAACAGGCTCTGGGCCCCCTTAGGGGCCCAGGGCTACAGCACCGCCTTCCTCTTCTCGTCAGGCTTGACTTTTAGTATATGAAAGATACAATTGCGAAAATGAAGTTCATGATAACTTTTTGTTTTGTTTATCGGTAAAAATTCATAGTACAAGAGATGATATTTTGGTAACGTTTAATAAATATTAGAAAAAATGCATACGAGTCAGTACTGACGGTGCTCCAGCTTTGTGTGGGAAAAGAAAGGGTTTTACAGAAAAGGTAAAAGAGTTAGTGCCTAAATGTAGTTCAAATCCCTGCTTTATCCACACAAAACAGTTAGCGTAAAAGGAATGCCTTCTGAATTGGATCATGTCTCCCTATTCTAAAAAAAGTAACTGCCGCCGTTGTTTTAGAAATTTTGCGACTCTTGCTTTCCTAGCTCGCAGCGCAAAACCTATTGAACACAAAAATACGAAATTTACATCGTTTGTAGAGAATTGTTTGGAGAACACGCTGAAATAAACCGTTTTTCGATTCTGGCGATACTTCAAGAGCTACTGTATTTCAAAGATAAGGTAAGCAAAACAGTGCTATCAGGTCGCGTTCCGGACACACTAACAGCAACAGAACCACAAAACTTTGTAGGCATGTAGTGCCATGACCAAATTTTTGCACCTCCTCGCCCTTTTTCTGAATTTCGATTTAGTTTACGAGAAAAAATAAAAATTTCAAATTTCACAAAATTCTCTATTTCGCGATGGGATCCATTTAAAATGATATCATCATCATCATCATTGTCAACCATTATCAATCCACTGCTGGACGAAGGTCTCCCCAAGTTTCCTCCACAACGGTCTGTCTTGTGCCAGTCTCCTCCATGTCACCCCTGCATACTTTCGAATTTCATCCACCCATCTCCCATGTGGTCTTCTTCTGGGTCTTTTCCTGTCCCTTGGAATCCAATCTAAAATTTCGGCTGTCCATCGATGATCTGTCCTTCTGGCAGTATGTCCAGCCCATTGCCATTTCAGGGATTTAACTCTGATCATGATGTCTTCCACTCTTGTCATTTTTCGGATCCACGAGTTCCTCTTCTTATCTCTCCTGGTTACACCAAGTATGCACCTCTCCATGCTGCTTTGAGTTGTCTGCAGCCTTTGTATGTCTCTTTTAGTTAAGGTCCACGTCTCTGCACCATACGTAAGCACTGGAAGGATGCATTGATCAAACACTTTTCTTTTAAGACATAATGGCATATTGCTCTTGAAAATTATGCTGTTTCTTCCAAAAGCTCTCCAGGCAAGTTTTGTACGCTGATTAATTTCTTCATCAATGTGACCCTCACTTGATATCTGCTGTCTAAGATAAACGTACGTGTCTGTTATCTCCAGCTTTCCTCCATCAATCGATAAATCTTCATTTCTTGTAAAAGCATTGAACATCACTTTTGTCTTCTGAAAGTTCATTTTTAATCCCACTTCTTTACTCTTGTCAGCAAGTTCCTGGATCATACTCTGCAGCTCTGATGGGCTAGTTTCAAAAATGACTACGTCATCAGCAAAACGAAGGTGGGTTAGATAATCTCCATTAATCTTTATCCCCTTGTTTTCCCAGCTCAGTGACTGAAAAACACCCTCCAATGTGGCATTAAAGAGCTTCGGAGATATGGTGTCACCTTGTCTCACTCCCTTTCCAATTTTTATGTGTGTTGTATTTTCAAACAGCCGAATCTTTGCACTTGCATTTTCATAGATGTTATTAATAATATTAATGTATATATATATATGCATCTTCAATACCGCAGGTTTTCAGAGCCATTGTAACTGCTGATGGTTTCACCGAATCAAAGGCTTTTTCATAATCGATAAAAGCCATGCACAATGGAAGTTCATATTCCCTCGCTCTTTCAATTAGTTCTCTCAGCATATGGATATGATCTATTGTGCTGTAGCCACTCCTGAATCCAGCTTGTTCTCTCGGTTGAGCCATGTCCAGTGTTACCTTCAAGCGGTGTGAAAGAACTTTAGTGAAGATTTTATAAACTACTGATAGGAGGCTGATAGGTCTGTAGTTTCCGAGATCCTCAATGTCACCTTTCTTATGTAGCAGGATCATTATAGCGTTGTTCCAATCCTCAGGAATCTTTCCTTCATTAAAGCATCGAGTGAAAATTTGGGCGAGTACTGTTTCGATTTCTCCACTTGCTTCTTGTATGATGTCTACAGTAATTCCATCTTCTCCTGGAGCTTTTCCCCGCTTCATGTTCTTGATTGCATGTGCAACTTCTGCTGGGAAGACTGGAAGAACTCTGGTACTGGTACCTTTCCTGATGTCTGGAGTACATGTATCATCCCTTTCATATTGTTTAGAGTAGAAATCTTTCACTCTTGTCAAAATTTCGCCTCTATTTCTTGTTACAGAACCATCTTCTTTTCTCAGTGCCATAATCTGTTTTCTTCCCTTACTGAGATGTCCCTTTGCTATCTTTAGGCTTTGGTTGTTTTCAATTGCTTTCCTCACTAGTTCACAGTTGAATTTTCTTACGTCTTCAGTGATACTTTTTCTTACAGAAAAAAATGATATATGGCAAACTATAAATCATAACGCATTGCAGTGTTTACAGCATAAACTTATAACTGTCATCTCTTTTCAACAACAAAAAAAAAAAATTGAGAAAAAGTCATTTTCTGATTTTTAAGCATTTTTTAAAGAAACAAAGGAAAGAAACGAACGGCTTGTCTGTCTTCACGATAACCACAGAGGAACGTTCTGGTCCCGTGACCTGCTGCCATGGTGACGAAGCTATTTTTAGCACTCTTTTCTCATTGGGTGAAAGAACAGGCAACAATATCAAACTGGTAATGACGCAATGCTTAATGACGTAGGGACGCTTTCATTAAAGTTCAGCGTTTTCTGCTTGCATACGTGAATACCTATGTAAATATCGGCTATTCTTCCACAAACGGGCGCACTCCTCATTTCTCACAGCTAAGACACCGGAGCGCTAGAACAGCTCCGCGAGCAATCTACTGTTTTCGATCTGGCAACGCTCAGTAAACATGAAGTTGTCCATATTAACCTTCGATAGTATTAAAATTCCATAAAGTTGTCGTTGAATTGGTCTGTTGTATTTTATAATGCCTCAATGGAATTTGTATCGTCTCGTTAACGATGTCGTACGAAATAGAAAAAACATGCATATCATGGTGTGAACGATATGGTTTGCTACCCACCCTTGAAATAATAAGGAATCATGAATGGCAATAAATATCGAGGTTTTCTGCTTAAATTGTCTTTTGCTATACGTATATTTCTCAGTACGAATTAAAATACTATAAATACGAAAGTATAATTTTTTTATCAGTCTCCCAACGTATATAATGGTAAGATAGCACTTTTTTTTTAATTCCTTTCCAACATCTCAGTTATTGTTTTCATTTAGTACATGAAATATTTTTTGATGAAATCAACGTTAGTCATCATGATGAATAAAAATGAGAATAGAATGCAAAGATAACCGCTTTGTCAATTCCTATAATATTTGCATTCGAATATAAACAACAACAGATGCGTTGCCAGATCGAAAACAGTAGATTGCTCGCGGAGCTGTTCTAGCGCTCCGCTGTCAGCTGTGAGAAATGAGAGTACACCCGTTTGTGGAAGAATAGCCAAAATATCGGTTTTTGCCTCGTATATGAAAAGCAAAGAGGGAAAATGCGAGTGTGTTCGTCCCCGAATTGTTCGACCATTTCTAAATGACCTAGAGATCTGAAAATTGACATGCTGATAGGTCTTAAGGTCCGTATACCAAAAAAAGTACGAACCCCTCCCCCCCCCCAAATAAATAAATAAAAAAAAATGGTGGCTTTGAAACATTGTCTGCTTGAACTTTTCGCGAATTGTTAGACTACTTCTAAATAACATAGATCTAAAAAGTGGCATGCTGGTAGGTCTTAAAGTCCGATATGCTTTTTGGACAGCTTTTGTTTTTTTTTTTGGTGGTAAAGTTAGTAAGTGCTATAAGTTCAAACGACAAAAGTCCGCCCTTCCAAAAAATAACTCCAGTAAAAAAACTCGGAAACTTTGGAATGGCGGCGGAGCAAAGTCCTTCAATAAAAATAGAAGGAAATTGAAGGAAATTGATGAAAATTAATGCTATACACCTAACCGAATTCGACAAAGTTTCAGTTTTATCTTTCGGTGAAATGAGCGTTGATTGCCGATATTGTTATGATGCTGCTGCAGGTAAAACTTTAGGACCACATAGTAACGTTTTAGTAGTTATGCTGAGAGGCTTCTGGAAAGCTTGGAAACAACCATATACTGTATTATTCCTTTGATAAGCAGATGGATCAAAAGCTGTTAACTGACATAATTCGAGCCGTTGAGCAATCGGGTTATTTAGTGCATGGAGTGGTACCTGATCTTGGTGGTGGTGGTGGTGGGGGGGGGGGGATCAAGGTTTGGAGGCAGCTTGGAATAACCTCAATATTGTCTTCTTTTCCAAATCCAGTAAATGAAAATCGAAAAATATGGATGTTTGCCGATGTGCCCCATCTAATTAAACTTCTCCGAAATCATATATTTGATTGCGAAACGCGCTGTAGTGTGGAACCATCACTCGCCAGATATTTGACCTTTTGCTGGAACGTAATAACTCAGAATTAAAGGTGATTCATAAAATACAGTAAAATGGATCCACACAAATGTAAGAGGCCCCATGAGACAGAGAATTAGTTTTAGCGTCCCAGATGCAATCATCTAACAGTGTAAGGAAAGCTGTAGAGTATTTTTTTCCTGAAAGAAAACAAATTGCTAATTTATAAAATTGGTAAATGACTGAATCGACGTACTGAAATGTAGATTTCCCAGCTCCAAAGAGCCACTGCAGTGTGCTTTTGGAAAAAAAAAAGAAAAAGATATTCAGCAAAAAAGCATGGAACAATATTCATGTCATATTCCTGTTTTTTCCCAGTATATATATATATATATTTTTTTTACTCTATTTTGAAAAATATTTGGATGTTTGTACAATTTTTACTTAAAAATTATTTACTCAAAACTAGCTCTGTTATAATTTCGATTGAAAATTCACAGAGCACACGACACTTTCTCGGCATGGCTCCGTGCGCGTTCCAGCTTCGCTTATGGCCACCGTGACGTCACAGCGCAGCGAAGAGAAGCGGGAAGACGGCGCCGTTACGATGGACCTACCTCTCCTCCTTCTAAGTACCTTGGCCGAGGGGTGAGGTAGTAAGTACTTAGTCCATTCCCTCGTGTGCCAACCACCAGACCACCACCTCAGCTCCCATTTAACAACCCCAGACGGTTTGTCCTTAGCGCTTCAGCCCCTGAGAAACGCAGCCGAGCTTGATGACGTATCTGCGATGGCTCTTCGGAAGCCAAGAGCCACAGAGAGCTGTCTGTTCTCTAAAGGAGCACCGCAGAAAAGGCACTTTCAGTCAATTTTATTACCGTATTTAACATATTACAGTGCGTCATCTATTGCAGTATTAGAAATTGTCTTTTTTTAAAACAAAAGTTAAGGATTTTGGGTCCTAAAGTCAGAAAACGTTGATGTAATAGTATAAATGTGAAAATTTTAAATTAACAATTTCTGTCTTGAATACTTTTGCTTTAAAAATATTTTGCTTACTATACTAACTATATTTTCCTGATGGCAAAAACTCAGCGTATCTTTCCTTTTTTTAGTAATGCCCTAGCAAAGTTTACTGGTTTAAAACCTTTTTCTCTCTGTCACAAATATTAGTTTTTCAAAACTTTTAAGACACGGAAAGTTACTGAGTTCTTCAAACTCCGTAAAAGTAGTTTAAACACTCTGTTAATGTATAAAATAAAAATTGTGTACTTACATTATTCAAAAGTGGTGAACAAAATTTATTTCAGTAAATGAAGGTATTGCACAAACTGGAAAATATTTTTTTCATTGCATAAAATGCAAAACTGTTTTCTTCAATGCCCAAAGAAAAAAAAAACTTATACTTTTTCACACTGCGTTTGAGTCACTCCATTTTTTTCTTCATTTTCTGCAGAGCTTTCCTGTACTGCACTAATAGTGATCTTCTGTTCATAAAACGAATTCGAATAAATGTTCTTATTTTGCAAAACCGACAAATAGCATCTTTGTTGACAGATAGAAAACGTTTTTCTAGAACATTTATGAGTTCCCTAATAACACCTTTCCCTTTTTTAAATGTCCTGTTGTGAACTGCGGAGAAAATCTGTTCAAACTGTTTAATACACTGGTGTGCAAAAATTAATGACGAAGAGGAGAAATTAGCATAATAGCGGAACGAGCAGGCAGAACGGACCAAAAGACCACTCAGGAGATAGACTAGGGTCCGGTTCGGTAGGGCATGCGCCCTACCAAACGGTTATAAAGCACACGGGTGGTGTAAGCTCAGCAATTCGGTGAAAGCTATTGCACGGTGTACATCGATTTGAACGGCGTCGAGTTGCTGCCACCGTGTGATATGGCCAACAGGTAATCCAGTAGACGACATCTGGATGACTTTACCCGAGGTCGCGGCATTGGGAAGTTGGAAGAAGGTCGAAGTGTGACTAGTATGGCCGAGCAGTTCGGGATCGCTCACAGCATCGTTTCACGAGCTCGGAGAGCATTTCAAACGACAGGAACAGCTGTCCGAGAGTTTAGCAGTGGTCGTCCACGAGCAACCACGGCGGCGGACGACCGGTATATTGTCCTACAGTCAACAAGAGACAGACGGCAGACAACGGGAGAAATCGCAAGGCACATGCAACAGACAACTGGAAGTCCGTTATCGCCTTTTACCGTGGCCAGGAGGATGCACAAAGGTGGTCTGTTTGCACGATGACCAGTACGGTGTGTGCCATTAATGCCTGTTCATCGGAGACGGCTGTTTCTGTGGTGCCAGGAACACAAGAACTGGACACATCAGCAATGGGGTCGAGTTCTCTTTACGGATGAGAGCCGATTTAGTCTGACGAGCGATTCTGGACGTATACACATCTGGAGAGAGCAGAGAACACGCAATCACACCTCCAACATCATCGGAAGGGACCGATTTGGAGGTGGCGGGGTTCTCGTTTGGGGCGGTATCATGCTTGGTAGCCGTACTGACCTCCACATCTTCCAAGGAGGTTCAGTCACTGGTGTCCGCTATTGTACCGAAGTTCTCCTGCCTCACGTGCGTTTGTTTACAAGTGCTGTGGGTCCTGAGTTCCTCTTCATGGACGACAACGCTACACCTCATCGTACAGTGGCTCTCGCAGAGCTGTTGGAGAGTGAAGATATTCAACGCATGGGTTGGCCCGCTAGGTCCCCGGACCTAAATCCAATCGAACACGTGACCTTCTCGGGAAACGCTTGGCAGCACGTAACCAGCAACGATTCCCCAGCTGCGATTGGCGCTACAAGAGAAATGGGCCGCGATGCCTCAACAGCTCCTTGATAACCTCGTCCTCAGCATTGACAGACGTTGTAAATCCTGCAACGCAGTCAGGGGTGAACATATCCCCTACTAAAGACAGGATTTTTCTTGGAAGCCGTCTGTCACATGAACGTTTTTGTCTTCTGTCCAGTTGTGCTCAAAGCTATACCTTTTCAATAACGTGCCTTTGTATCCTTTGGATTTCATGTTTGGACGGTTTTGCTCACTTGTCCCATATTCTTACATTTTGGAGATCTTATGGTATGATTTGAGTCGATGTGGGGCACTTCTGCACGACGTTACATTCGAAAAACCGTCTCATTCTTAATTTTTGCACGCCAGTGTAATTTTATCCCAAGAACATGATGGTACTGTCAAACAGCCAACAGATATGAATAAAAACTGGTAAGAAGGTCTAGGCCTCTGAATTAATGTTTTGTGCCTAAGTAAAAGCGCAATATTATTAACTTTATATGACGTGTAAACGTTGTGAATATGACATCGGTGGAGTAAAAATAAAATAAAAAGGCCAAGGCCTAGAAATTAATATTTCGTGCCTAAGTAAACGTCCAATATTATTAACTTGATTTGCTCTGTAAACATTATGAATATGACATTGATAGAATAAAAATTGGTAAAAGGTCCTAAGCCCAGGTTCTGTGAATTAATATTTCGTGCCTAAGTAAAAGCGCAATATTATTAACTTGATTTGATGTGTAAACGTTATGAATATGGCATTGATAGAATAAAAACTGTTAAAAAGGCGTCGGCCTGGCGCCTATGATTTTAATATTCAGTGCCTATACGTAAAAGTGCAACGCTAACTTGATTTGATACGTAATCATTATGAATATGAAGTCGGCGGATTAAAAGCTGTTAAAAAGGGAAAGGTGTAAGTCCTGTGAATTAATTAAGTAAAAGAAAAATATTACAAACTTGACATGTTATGTAAACATTTAGTGCTTGAGTAAAAGTGCAGCGTTATTAAAAAAATCTCTCCTTAGGTTCCGTTTCTGAACATAGCATGAATTATGCTGTAATTCTCGCTTGACTTACATAGAACGTTTTCTCGAAATTTGTTTGGAGTTCTCAATTCAATTCTCAATATAGGCCAAGAAACGGTAATATTTATCCCCCCCCCTCGCACAACACAACCTTGAACTTTAGTGGCCAGTTGCCCTAAACGCGTACGAACCGACACAAAATACAGACAAACAAAAGAGCTCCTTCCCGTCGTTAGACACCTTGGAAAACTGCCACACATTCAGAGTGTTCCTCGGAAGAACAGCAATTTGTGGCCGGACCCTTGATGAAAAGCATGCGGCAGTTTTCCTGTGTGGTGGTTTAGCGAGCTAGCTTGTGGCTAAAAGTTTTGATTTCTGGAAGTGTGTTTGAAATTTTCGTTGTTTTTACTAATGTGTGTGTTTCTCTATGTGGTATTTTCACTGGAGTATGATAAACTGCGACCTTTGTAATGTGGGTGTGTTTAAACGGTTACTTTCACTGTTTGGAATATTTGACAAGTGTATTCTAAACAGCGTTATAATTTATTACTCTGTGTTTTAAATTATGGTTATTAATACTGGTGTAATGTCACGATAAGTTTAACTATTCGTCATGTAGTATTCTAAGGGAAAAAAAAATAATGCTTAAATTGAAGAGTTTCTGTATCATCGCATTCACGTTACATCTGTGGGAACCCTGGAAAACCACTGACAGGATTTGCTTTATACATACGATACTGTTGATTTTTATTTCCGTTTTTTTAACGAAATGTCATCATGTGCCGATGTGACATGCTGAAATACGCTTCTAAACACGAAAGGACAGGGCATTGTTTTCCACGTCCTTTCGTGTTTATAAGAAAGATCTTTATCGGGTTCCTCCTTTATGAACTATTTCAAAACACAGCCCCGAAACTAATTATGTTCAAGATAATTGGGTAAGATTAATATCTGTTGGCTGTTTGACAGTACCATCATGTTCTTGGGATATTATTAAACAGTTTGAAAATATTTTCTCCGCAGTTTACGACAGGACATTTAAAAAACGGAAAGGTGTTATTAGGGAACTCATAAATGATCTACACTGCTGGCCACCCAAAATGCAACACCAAAAAGGAAGCATCCGATTGGCCTGAAATTCACAGCATGCGTCGCCCGCGATAGGACATGCAAACGAGTAGCATTGCAGGGCATATGCAAATCATGGGCCCTCGGCACGCCATCGAGAAGCACTATAAGAAGGGTGCACAGAAGGCGGGGTGTAAGTAGTGGAAGTGTGTTGTGCTGCCGGACCTGTGCGTGGTAAGCTACCTGATGTCTCGTCGCAGAATACGGCAGTAATTGTAGCACGTTTCGGAGTTCGACTTAGGACGATTAGTGGCTTATCGCGACAGCGGTTTATCGTACAAAGACATCGGCGCCCTTGCGGGACGACATCCAGCCACAGTGGGGCGAGTATAAATTCGGTGGGTGCAGGAGGGACGGATGGAACGACGTGAGTGATTGCCGCAGCCGCGGCACACCACCGAACGAGAGGGCCGGCATGTTGTGGGCCGCGGCGGGCATTGACGGCTCGCATCGCCACATCACGAACGTTAGCGCAGGAATTAGGGTGTGTCAGCACGTACCGTTCACCGTCGTCTGCAGGAGCGGGCACTGTTCGCACGGCACCCATTGCTCCGATTACCATTGACGTTACACCACCGGCGAATGCGGCGGCAGCGGGTCGTTGAACGCCGCACCTGGACTACGGAACGGCACGACATTGTCTTCTCCGACGAATCCCGCTTCTGCCTGCAACACCACGATGGTCGGATCCGCGTACGACGCCTGCATTATGCATCGCCATACCTGTCCGTCGCCTGGCGTTATGGTTTGGGGCGCAAATGGATAAGACACCCGCACCCTCTGGTACGTACCGCCGGTACACTCAACAGCCACCGCTACATCTCCGACGTTTTGGAGCCTGTAGTCCTCCCTTACCTACCAGCGGCCACGTTTCAACAGGACAATGCGCGGCCGCACGTGGCACGCATCGTGCAACAATTCTTTACTGCTCACCAGGTGTCACTGCTGCCGTGGCCCGCCTGTTCTCTCGATATGTCGCCCATCGGAAACGTCTGGTCGCTGATCGGCAACCACCACCCGCGGCTACGCCGATGAACTGTGACAACGTGTGGAAGCAGCCTGGACCGACATACCCCAAGCTCACATCCAAAGCCTCTGTCGTTCGATGCCGCGGCGTGTAGCAGCCGTTATTGCCAGCCATGAGGGCCACACGAACTATTGATGTCTTCGTGTTCCGCAAGTCGCACGGGCCTGTAAGCTCAATCGTTTCATCTTTGTATCTGTTGTTATGTGTCCAAATCTGGCTTTGCTATCTCGTGTCCTTCTTGATGTTGTATTTTGGGACGCCAGCAGTGTAGAAAAATGTTTTCTATCTGTCAACAAAGATGCTATTTGTCGGTTTTGCAAAATACGAACATTTATTCGAATTCGTTTTATGAACAGAAATTCACTATTAGTGCGGCACAGGAAAGCTCTGCAGTAAATGAAGAAAAACATGGTTTGACACAAACGCAGTGAGAAAACGTTTTTTTTTTTTCATTTGGGCATTGAAGAAAACAGTTTTACATTTTATGCAATGAAAAAAAAACATTTTCCCGTTTGAGCAATAAAGAACATACCTTCATTTACTGAAATAAATTTTGTTCACCACTTTTGAATAATTTAAGTACCTAATTTTTATTTTATACAATAACAGTGTTTGAACTACTTTTACGGAGTTTGAAGATCTCAGTAACTTTCCGTGTCTTAAAAGTTTTAAACAACTAATAATATTTGTGACAGAGAGAAAAAGGTTTTTTTAAAACAGTAAACTTTTCTAGGGAATTATTAAAAAAAAAAAAAAAAGGAAAGATACGCTGAGTTTTTGCCATCAGAAAAATATAGTTAGTATAGTAAGCAAAATATTTTTAAAGCAAAAGTATTCAAGACAGAAATTGTTAATTTAAAATTTTCACATTTATACTATTACATCAACGTTTTCTGACTTTAGGACCCAAAATCCTTAACTTTTGTTTTAAAAAGACAATTTCTAATACTGCAATAGATGACTGCATAATTCGGTTCTTTAGCTTTTGTCAACAGAAAAAAAAAAAAAAAAAAATTAAAGAGCTGCGAATTAGTTCGCTTTCATGCAAACCTTTTACTTTGGGAGATCATCAAAACCCTGTCCAGGTGGCTCAATGTTCTAAGCTTTGGCTTCTGACCATTCGTTCTCGATGTGTCCGGGTTCAAATCCCGCGAGATAAATGTGGTTGTGCTTGTCTTACAGCACTGCAACCAGTGGCCCTAAATCAAGGATGGTAGACTGTTTAAAGCCAATCGTGTAGCTCACCGTAAGCAGTCTGCCGTTCTTTTTTTTTAATTGGAGGTTTGACGACCACCGTGAGCAACTCAATGGGCTATAAGCAGTCGCCCGTCCCTAATTTAGGGTCACTGGTTCCAGGGAGGGAGAGAGCTAGTGCCATAAGACAAACACAACATCCATGCCTCACTGGGATTCGAACCCGGACCGCTTTCGGACGAATGATCAGAAGCCATCGCTTAGACCACCGAGGGCTATCCCGTCCTTCACTATCGATAGTTCTCTACCACTAGTTAACCCCTCCAAAAATTCCAGTTAACTGTACACCAATTCAGGATTGCAAACAATTAAACGTGACAACTACCAAGAGCAATCATAAGGAGAAGCAATCTTTTTTTTATTATTTGGAGCTCTCATTTTTCTGACTTGGAGCAGTCTCTCATCTCATAGGCTGGGTGATCCTTTGTTGTGTGCAGTAACAAATCTAGAGCATGGGGGAGATTAAATGTCCAATATTGTAAATAATGCATTCAATTTCATGAAATTATGGCAATAAACGCACAGATTTTCGTAAAAGTTTTCATAACTAAAACCTGTTGTGAATTTTGATATACATTTTGTTTGTTCTACCCTTAGAAAAGAAAAAAATGGAGGTTTAGATACAAAGAAAACAAGTTTGATTTTGTCTAATCATCAAAAGCAGTGAGTGTGTTTTGTTCTGTTCTTTGACAAATTTTTTTATTGGAGGTTTAACGA
This sequence comes from Macrothele yani, assembly GCA_039090855.1. NCBI lineage: Eukaryota > Metazoa > Arthropoda > Arachnida > Araneae > Macrothelidae > Macrothele > Macrothele yani. Next base: position 77,676,976 of record CM077009.1, read on the forward strand.
CCACCGTGAGCAACTCAATGGGCTATAAGCAGTCGTCCATTCCTAATTTAGGGCACTGACTCCAGGGAAGGGAGAGAGCCAGAGCCATAAGACAAACACAACATCCCTGCCTTACTGGAATTCAAACCCGGACAAATGGTCAGAAGTCATTGCTTAGACCACTGTCCCATTCTTTGGCATTGTCTGATATCATTAGAAATGGAAGCAGAGAAAGTCACTGTGTGGGATAGACTATAGAGTGTGTGTGAGAAGTGGGAGTATCAGAACAAAGTACGAACCAGGAGTGGGCCATTAACAAAAATTTGCAATTAATTTCCAAGTGGGAATTTTTTTTATTAAATTAATTCATCATCGAATAGACACTTTATTTTAAAGGATTCCACCTAGAGGCTAGATTTAAAAAGCACCAAGCTGGTTTTCTTGAAAAGCAGACATTTGAACACATGAAAATAGTGCTGATTTTTCAGTTCTTGTTTGAAGTTTATTTAAAAATTTAAGATAAAACATTTTAATGGAAAATATTTAAAATTTACAATTCCAGGAAGGTGCCTCCACAAAGTTTAAACCGACCTCCTCCTGCAAGGCAAGCTTCTAGTCTTGTGTGAGAATATTGATTGTTGGTGTTAACTACTGCCATGCAGGGATCGACTCAAGACAAGAGCCCTAGGCCAGAGGCTTTCGGGGTACTATTCGCATTACAATGAGACAGTGATTGTGCACCCTACATTCTAATGCTGGCACCAGTTACTATTGACAGATTAAGATAATTGGCCAATAATATGATTTTCAATTAATTTGTGGAAATCATAATTGTCATTTCCACGTGTTTCAAAACATAGTTGTCAAATTAAAAAATCTGTGGGTGGGGAGATTCCAACCCACCCACTCCTTGCTCCGGAGCCGGTTGTTCTACTGATTAAACTACACCAATGGAATTTATCGTTGTATATTTTTCTTGACATGTGCTTCATAGTGGTTGAAGTGCTAACTGAAAAAGTACAGAAACGTGCGCTGCCTTTACGTTTTCAATATTTCCCCTCATTAACCTTACTTCGCATTCCACATCTCCCCGTTTTACTTTCTTACATTTATAGCAAAAGAAAGTAGGGTGATCAGACAAAATCAGACTTCCGGATTCACATATTTTGCCCCTCAAGGAACAAAATTCACCATTTTGTCATTGGAAGCGGAAACTAATTGATGGCGCAATGATGAAAGGCATTTATTACTGTGAGTCTTCTCGAGATATTTGAATGGGCCAGTGTGGGTACAGCACGGACGAACAAAGTACGAACCAGTCAGTCTAAAAACAAGCGGTACAACAGCCTGGAGATTTATTGCTTCAATGGATTTATTGTATGAAATGAATCTGAAACTCAAGAGAGAAAAAATAATAAAAATGCTTCCAGCGTAATTAAGGGCACTCGTAAGTGAACTAAATTCACCGCGACAACCAGATTCCTAATAAAAGCTAGACTAATTAAATTCCCATTTACAGTAATTTCCCCACTGCAGATTCACATAAGCGGAACCCACCTCAAGGTTCTTAGCAGTAGAAAAAAAAAGTTTCAAGGGACTGCTAAGTGACAATGGATTTAGAAACTAACTCTACCTTCAAACAAACGTGACGTTAATTCCACGTACAGTGCAGTTTTTCGATTGCATTGTTTCACTGGAAAATTATAGGACATTCACATTTAAAAAGAAAACACATTATGCTGTACAGGGTTTACCAGAACGCTGTTCCAGCCCCACTACACCACCGGTGCTTTACCTCTGTACTATGTCGCATCACCACCCCCTTTATTTTATTTTTATTTTTTTTAAGCAAAGAAAGAATTTTTTTCATTGATTCCAGATCATGTGTGGAAGGAACGTCCCACTTTTTTTGAAGAAGCCAGTGATGAAGTGGAATTATTAAAAAGAAAAAGAAAAATGCCAGTGGTATAACAAGTCATTTGAGATGTTGAATATCAAAAAATGGGAAAAACTCTCAAAGTGGATAATGGGACGTCGTTGCGGAGTTAAAAAGAAGGTAGGAAGAGTCAGCGACCGGGTCTACGACATAACATCGCAGGTCAAAACATCGCACGACATATGATCGCCGACATAACATCGCAGGTCAAAACATCGCGGTACCATAACATCGCGGTACCATAACATCGCTGTACTAAAACATCGCAGGTCAAAACATCCTGGCACCATAACATCGCAAGTCAAAACATCGCGGCACCATAACATCGCAGGGCAAAACATCGTGGTACCATAACATCGCAAGTCATAACATCGCAGGTCATAACATCGCAGGTCATAACATCGCAGTAATCCCTAAATAAATTGCTTTCATAGCTTTTGATGAATTGCAAACAAAAAGGTTATTTAAAGGGGAGGGGGACTTCATAGAAATTGATGTCCTGATTAAATTTTGGTAGAAATTGGGGTTACCCGTACCGCTTTTCCAACAGTGCCCAGGCCCGGGGTCCAGGGCCACTCAATCAAAATTATCGTAAAATCTACAGTTTTCAATTTAAAACCACCAGATTTGGTATTCTAACTCATGGTGCTTTAACTTAGACGGTAGATGGTTTTTGGAAGTGGTCGGAGCCCGGGGTCGATGGGCCCCCATAGAATATTTTCGACAAATCTACAGTTTTCAATTTAGAACCACCGAATTTGGTATACTACCTCATGGTGCACTAACTTAGACCGTAGACTGTTTTGGGAAAGATATGGGGTCCGGGGTCAAGGGGGCCCCATACACAATATTCGTCAAATCTACAGTTTTCAATTTAAAACCACCAAATTTGGTATACTACCTCATGGTGCTCTGACTTAGACCGTAGACGGTTTTTGGAAGTGGTCGGAGCCCGAAGTCGAGGGGCCCCCATAGAATATTTTTGGCAAATCTACAGTTTTCAATTTAGAACCACCACATTTGGTATACTGCCTCATGGTGCACTAACCTAGACCGTAGACTCTTTTGGGGATGATATGGGGCCCGGGGTCAAGGGGCCCCCATACGCGATATTCGTCAAATCTACAGTTTCCAATTTAAAACCACCACATTTGGTATACTATCTCATGGTTCTCTAACTTAGCACGTATTCTCTAACTTAGCACGTAGAGGGTTTATGGAACTGGTGGAGGCCCGGTCCGAAGGGGCCCCCTACAAAATTTTCGTAAAATCTACAGTTTTCAATTTAGAACCACCAAATTTGGTATACTACATCATGGTGCTCTAAATTAGACCGTAGACGGTTTTTGGAAAGGTAGGGGGCCCGGGTTCAAGGGGCCCCGATACGCGATATTCGTCAAATCTACAGTTTTCAATTTAAAACCACCAGATTTGGTATACTATCTCATGGTGCTCTGACTTAGACCGTAGACGGTTCTTGGAAGTGGTCGGAGGCCGGGTTCGAAGGGGCCCCCATAGAGTATTTTCGCCAAATCTGCAGTTTTCAATTTAGAACCACCAAATTCGGTATACTACCTCATGGTGCTCTAACTTAGACCGTAGATGGTTTTTGGAAAGGTATGGGGCCCCATACACAATATTCGTCGAATCTACAGTTTTCAATTTAAAACCACCACATTTGGTATACTATCTCATGGTGCTCTGACTTAGACCGTAGACGGTTTTTGGAAGTGGTCGGAGGCCGCGGTCGAAGGCCCCAACCCTAGAGTATTTTCGCTAAATCTACAGTTTTCAATTTAGAACCACCAAATTTGGTATACTACTTCATGGTGCTCTGACTTAGACCGTAGACGGTTTTTGGAAGTGGTCGGAGGCCGGGGTCGAAGGGGCCCCCATAGAGTATTTTCGCCAAACCTACAGTTTTCAATTTAGAACCACCAAATTTGGTATACTACCTCATGGTGCTCTAACTTAGACCGTAGACGGTTTTTGGAACGGATCGGGGCCTGCAGTCAAGGTGCCCCCATACAAAATTTTCGTAAAAAGTTCCATTTTTTACTCTTACTATCTGCAACACAGTTCAGCATTCCAATACCCGACCTACGGTCTAAGTGTCAGACCGTAGATAACAATCAAGTGCAAAAATATCCAGTTAATGGGTATTAAAATCACAAATTAATAAACGTTAGCTTTCACCACCAACGGGCGGCTTATCAGGCAGAAATACAATGTAATGTAATATAGAGTGTTCCAGATATTCAAAATTTAAAATGGTAAGAAAAAGATGATCAGTGCCAACGTCAGCTGTTCTATAGGTGTCTCCTCGGAGATAAGTATTTCAATTCCTCTTCCTTTCTTTTTTGTTTCATAAAATTAAATTAACTAAATAAAAAATTAAAGACAAGTTTGCTGGAAAAGTACAGGAATATATTTTTCATTCATTAACGTTCACCCGCTGAACTTGGTGATTGCACAGATATTTACCCGGGAAATACCACAATGCTAGTACAAATTACATTAATGATTTCTTGGTTTTTTTTTTTTTGATTGGAGGTTTAACGACCACCGTGAGCAACTCAATGGGCTATAAGCAGTCGTCCGTCCCTAATTTAGGATCACTAGTTCCAGGGAAGGGAGAGAGCCAGTGCCGTAAGACAAACACAACATCCATGCCTCACCGGGATTCGAAGCCAGACCCCTTTCGGACGAATGATCAGAGGCCATTGCCTTAGACCACTGCGCCACCGGGCCGGCTGATTTCTTTGCATCCCGTTCCATTAGTATGTCCATAAGAGCGTTTAAGGCCGTATAAAAAATATATGGACGATTTCAACGTGAGCCGCTCCTGTGGCGCAGTGTCCTATGCGATGGCTTCTGATCACTAGTCCGAGAAGGGTCCGGGTTCGAATCCCGGTGAGTCATGGACGTTGTGTTTGACTTCTGGCGATGGCTCTCCCCTTCCCTGGAACTAGTGACCCAAAATTAGGAACTTCTGACTGCCTACAGCCCACTGAATTGATCACGGTGATCGTTAAACCTCCCAACTAAAAAAAAAAAGATTGCGACATGTCCATTGCTATCTGTTATGGAGCAGTGTGAAAAGTACGTTTTTGACATCAACGTGACCTCTTCCATGTGGGCTGGCCACAAATTTTAAGGGACCGTACAAAATCGCACTTTTGTTTCCCCGTGTCCGCGCTTCGGTCTATGGTTGAAGTATACGTATATATAGTTGGGACATTTCAGCGCGTAGTATGATTTATATAGAAATTAAAGATAATGTTACACTTTTACTCTGCTACAACACATTAATCCCAAAGGCGATTTCTTGAAATTTTTAATCCGTCGTGCTCATATTCACAACGTTAACATAACCTGTCAAGTTGTTAATGTTGCACTTTTACTCCGTCACAAAACCTTAATTGCAAGACCTTAGGCCTAACCTTTTTTTAGGAATTTTTAGTCCGACGTATTCATAAGGTTTCGATAACATGCCAAGGTTATGGTACTGCGTTTTTACACAGGCACTAAAATTAATAAACAGGCTTTAAGCCTTTTTATCAGTTTTCAATCAACCCCAACCGTGCTCATATGCATAAAATGTTCACAGAAAGTCAAGTTTATTGTGTTGCGCTTTTACTCGATTACAAAACTTTAAATAGCCCCTACTAGTGGCGGACCACCGCACAAGGGCAGGAAGCGTGCGCTTGGTGCCTCGGAATCGCAGGGGCCTCAACATACCAAAAAGAAAACTTAAATTTTATTTTTTTATTTCCGTTGTTTTGTTAATTGGTAAAAATATAAAAAAATAATAACGATAATATAGGCACATTATCACGTGTTCTGTGACGATATTTTCATAGAGGGTGCCAGTTTCATGCTACGAAAGGAACCGCGTTCAGCGTCTTGTTATTCCTGGCCGTGACTGTCGTTTCTAGGCAGTGGCGTCGAAACTATTTTTTGACAGCGGGGGGAAGATGTCGGAGAACAAAATATTTCACCCTGGCATAAAATTTATCGTACTACTGTAAAAGAAGATGTGCTGACTTCATTACGAAAATTTTCTGAAAAATTTTTTTTTTATTAAACATTAATCTATAAAAGAAAAGCATTTTTCATATCCATATAGTTTCTCAATGCAAACTAACTGTACACATGAACGGCATTAAACTATAGATCTTGATACTTCCGGATTGGTATGAATTCCGCAGGAATTGGGGCCGTAGACGCTATAATTAAATATTGAATGAACTTATATCTCATTCCTCATCCTACTTCCACTTCCCTATTTATTTTTACTCATTTTTTTAGAGAAAGACTGATTTTGCACTCCTAATGAGACAAAGCATTGCTGGTCTTCAAACTGGAACCAGCCCTTTGGACTGTTTAATGCAACTAGCATTTCTTGGCGTCTCAGGAGTGAATGACATTAAAAAAAAATATTCAGATTTCTAGATAGTTCATGGTAAAAAATGAAGAGCAATACTCAATTTTTATCAAAATGAACTTCAACCACCCCCCCCCCCAAACGAATGTTTGAGATCTCCAATCACGAACATATGTAATTTAAAAAGGAAGAAAACTCAGGGGGCAAATGTGATGTTTTGCCCCCCACACTCATCTGCGTGCGGGGGCAACTTCCCCCTCTGCCCCCGCGGTTCCGACGCCGCTGTTTCTAGTTCTAGGTCCCGTGTTTTGTAAGTGAAATATCCGTTAGTAGAATCCAAGGTAGAATCTAAGAACATTCAAAACATCGGAGAGGTCAAAACTCGAATGTTAACTATTCCCAGGAGCAATGTTACAAGGTCACGCAGGATGTCCCCTGTGTCTTAAACAATTGCGTCCCCCCGTAAGTTTTAGCTCTACGGAAAAGGAATATGATGCTGATGAACAAAGAACCCTTGAACTGTTCCCGTCTGCTCTAATCAGTCTTTCAGCAAAGCCTTAAATTGAATCCACAGTACAGAGCAAAGCCGACTAGACCTAGACCATAAGGGGAACTGGAGCTTTCGCCTTCAAGGGGGCCCCCAGTTTAGGGAAAAAATCATTTTTGGCAGAATTTTTAACAATTATTTTGTGTGTGTGTGTGTGTGTGTGTGTGTGTGTGTGTGTGTGTGTGAGTTTTGGGGTGCGAAGCCCTTAAAAAGTTCTTTTTTAAAAGGTTTTTTTTTTTTGTGCTTACAATCACTCCATTTTCAAATAGGTTATCGTCCTTCGCCGTACAAATACTGAAACTTGGGGATTTTAAGTGGTTATTGAAACTACGTTTCTATTTTCCGCATTGATAAATAGCAAATTAAATTTCATCATTTTGTGGCCCTTACTTTTATGTATTTAACAATTTGCGTGCAAACCAGATACTTAAATTTAAAGAAATAAAAAGAACAATATCAAAGTTGATTTCGGGTTGCATATAGAGGCCATTTATTCAGTGACTTTAAAAACATTACTGGAAATTTAAAAAAAAATCATATATGAAGCGCGTATAAAAGTTTAAAAAGTCGCTAATTTGTCACTTGCTCTACTTTGCATTAAAAATCAATCACTAAAACCTTGTATCAGGGGAAAAACAACTATTTGTACGAATTTATTTTAGAGGAATACTTATTATTTCCTACACTAAAATATTCGCAATTCAAAAAAATTCGCTATGCAGGTATTTTTTTTTATCATTTTGTAAGGAAGTTTTTATAAGAGTCATAATACAATCTCAACCCCATCTCCGCGGAAAGGAAATCGTAGATTTCAATACTTTTTATTCTCTCTCTCTTTCTCTCTCTCCTTCCCTCTTCTCTCTCTCCCTCCCTCTTCTCTCTCTCTCTCTCTCTCTTTCTTTATCTCTCTCTCCCTCCCTCTTCTCTCTCTCTCTCTCTCTTTATCTCTCTCTCCCTCCCTCTTCTCTCTCTCTCTCTCTCTCTCTCTCTCTCTCTTTCTCTCTCTCCCTCCCTCTTTCTCTCTCTATCTCTGAACTTTTAATCATATTAGGGTCTTTTCTTAAGCTTAAAGCAAATATTTCTTTGACATAACCATTTCGTCTTTATGATAGTTTTCTTTATGAAATACTACATAGGTGAAGCACATGTCAGGACGGAGAAGTTGCAACAATAAATTCTTTCGGTGTAGCTTAATTGGTAAAGCTTTCGGCTCTGGAGTAGTGGGATGAGGATTCGTTGTACCGTCAAAATTTGTGAGTTTCATATCGTGTGTGTTCTTTGAAAACATATTTCACGTAACGACTTTATTAAAATATGAGATTTATTTCCTAGTGCCAGAAATGAATTTTTGGTTCGGGCCCCGCAATAAAATTTCGTCCCGGGCCCTGTAAAAGCTTCCTCCATCCGGCTCTAGTTCAGAGGGAAGAGGTCGTGTGCAGAATATTTTCTTTTAATATCGGATCAAATATTCGATGTATTGCAGCTAGAATCAAATATTGATTATACCTATTACCGGCAAAGTAAGTTTGTTATTCTTTAGTAGAATTTCATATGTTTTAACAAACTTGATATAAAATTTCCCTATCAATCACAACCCCTAAAAATTTTAAGGGGCCGTATAAAAATTGCGTTCTAGACTACTCCGTGGCTACGTCTCCCGAGATATGACACACATAAAATTTCCATAATTTCGTATATTCTTATCTACGATATTTTTCTAGGTCTATAGACTACAGCTAAACAAATTCTCTGCTGGTATGTGCAAACCCAGGTAAATTGTCGGGGGGGGAGGTGTTGCTTAAAACCTAAAATATGAAATATCAAGAATTTCCGGTCCGATCGGGAGTTTTCAGTGTTTACAAGATTGTCTGAGTGCATGTGCCTACGCAGGAAACCTGTCGGGGAGGTGGGGGAGGGTAGTACCAAAAGTGTAAAATATAAAGATTTTCTCGTCCGATCGAAAGATTTTCACCATTTAATACCAGAAATACTTTGTTTTATATTTTAGGTATTAATTAAGCCCCGACAGATTTCCTGAGTCAGCTCAAGCCCTCACAGAGTTTGTTCAGATGTAGGTTGTAAATGCTGAAAATCTCCCGACCGGATCAGAAGTTCTTTATACTGTATTTTATACTTTTAGTGTTACCCCCATCCCCACCCCCACCCCGACAGGCTTCCTGAGGCAGCACATGCCCTCAGATAATTTGTTGATTTGTAGGCTCTAAATGCTGAAAATCTCCTAATCGGACCAGAAATTCTTTATATTTTACACTTTTGGAATCCCCCCCCCGCCCCCGACAGGTTTGCTGAGTAGGCACATGCCCTCAGATAATGTGTCGAGTTGTAGCTTCTAATTACTGAAAAATTCCCGATCGGACCAAAAATTCCTTATATTTTACACTTTTGGTATCCCCTTCCCCCCAACAGGCTTCCTGAGTCAGCACTCAGCATATGCCCTCAGATAATTTGCAGACTTGTGCGTACTTTGTAAACCTTGAAATCTTTTGTTGAGTTGTAGATCATAAACATTTTAATAAAGAATTACATTAATTATCGCAATTAAGAAAAGACGAAATTACGGAAACTTTATATGACTCAGATAACCAACCTGTGGTGGTCGTGGCCACGAAGCGGTCAAAAAACGCAATTTTTATACTGCCCCTTAAATTTTTTGTGGCCAGTTCTCCGGTGGGCACTTCTCCGGGTAGCCAGTTCTCCTACACCCCAATCACAACGGGCCTTGTAAACGCTTTGTTCCGACATATAAAAGTACTTTACCTGGGTCAATCACATGTTACCAAGAGCTCAGTGGCGCATTTCGGATTTCTTTATGGGGTATCCCAAAATTTTGAAGATGCAAATGAAAATATCCCGAAGAAAATATCTCCCAAACTAATACGAACAAATGAAAATATATTCGACATCATCATTGTCAACCATTATCAATCCACTGCTGGACGAAGGTCTCCCCAAGTTTTTTCCACAACGGTCTGTCTTGTGCCAGTCTCCTCCATGTTACATCCGCATACTTTCTAATTTCATCCACCCATCTCCCATGTAGTCTTCTTCTGGGGCTTTTCCTGTCCCTTGGAATCCAATCTAAAATTTCGGCTGTCCATCGATGGTCTGTCCTGCTTGCAGTATGTCCAGCCCATTGCCATTTCAGGGATTTAACTCTGATCATGATGTCTTCCACTCTTGTCATTTTTCGGATCCACGAGTTCCTCTTCTTATCTCTCCTGGTTACACCAAGCATGCACCTCTCCATGCTGCTTTGAGTTGTCTGCAGCCTTTGTATGTCTCTTTTAGTTAAGGTCCACGTCTCTGCACCATACGTAAGCACTGGAAGGATGCATTGATCAAACACTTTTCTTTTAAGACATAATAATGGCATATTGCTCTTGAAAATTATGCTGTTTCTTCCAAAAGCTCTCCAGGCAAGTTTTGTACGCCAATTAATTTCTTCATTAATGTGACCCTCACTTGATATCTGCTGTCCAAGATAAACGTACGTATCTGTGATCTCCAGCTTTTCTCCATCAATCGATAAATCTTCATTTCTCGTAAAAGCATTGAACATCACTTTTGTCTTCTGAAAGTTCATTTTTAATCCCACTTCTTTACTCTTGTCAGCAAGTTCCTGGATCATACTCTGCAGCTCTGATGGGGTAGTTGCAAAAATGACTACGTCATCAGCAAAACGAAGGTGAGTTAGATAATCTCCATTAACCTTTATCCCTTTGTTTTCCCAGTTCAGTGATTGAAAGACATTTTCCAATGTGGCATGAAAGAGCTTGGGAGATATGGTGTCCCCTTGTCTCACTCCCTTTCCAATTTTTATGTGTGTTGTATTTTCAAACAGCCGAATCTTTGCACTTGCATTTTCATAGATGTTATTAATAATATTAATAAATGCATCTTCAATACCGCAGTATTTCAGAGCCATTGTAACTGCTGATGGTTTCACCGAATCAAAGGCTTTTTCATAATCGATAAAAGCCATGCACAATGGAAGTTCATATTCCCTCACTCTTTCAATTAGTTCTCTCAGTACGTGGATATGATCTATTGTGCTGGAGCCACTCCTGAATCCAGCTTGTTCTCTCGGTTGAGCCATGTCCAGTGTTACCTTCAAACGGTGTGAAATAACTTTAGTGAAGATTTTATAAACCACTGATAGGAGGCTGATAGGTCTGTAGTTCTGAGGTCCTCAATGTCACCTTTTTTATGTAGCAGGATCATTGTAGCGTAGTTTCAATCCTCAGGAATCTTCCCTTTATTAAGGCATCGAGTGAAAATTTGTGCGAGTACTGTTTCAATTTCTCCACTTGCTTCTTGTATGATGTCTACAGTAATTCCATCTTCTCCTGGAGCTTTTCCCCGCTTCATGTTCTTGATCGCATGTGCAACTTCTGCTGGGAAGACTGGAAGAACTCTGGTACTGGTACCTTTCCTGATGTCTGGAGTACATGTATCATCCCTTTCATATTGTTTAGAGTAAAAATCTTTCACTCTTGTCAAAATTTCGCCTCTATTTCTTGTTACAGAACCATCTTTTTTTCTCAGTGCCATAATCTGTTTTCTTCCCTTACTGAGATGTCCCTTTGCTATCTTTAGGCTTTGGTTGTTTTCAATTGCTTTCCTCACTAGTTCACAGTTGACTTTCCTTACGTCTTCAGTGATACTTTTTCGTACTGTCTTGCATTGCTCTATTTATTCCACTTTAGAAGTCACATCTTCTTTAGTTGTCCTCATATCTCTTCTTTTTTGCATCAACATTTTGGTTTTTCCTGATAATTTGTTCACATGCAACTTGTTCTTAGACCCAGCTAATTTTGTTGCTGTTTCCATAAGAGCTTTAGTTACTTTTCTGTTAACTTCAGAAATATCCACTTCTTCCGATGTTAGGCCTTCTAAAGCAGAGAATCTGTTCTTCAGTTCCAATTTGAAGGTATTATGGTGTTTTTTAAGGTTGGTTATGTCAATACATTTTGTTTGTCTTATGAGCTTGCCACGCTCGAGTTTAATGTTGAGGTGCATCTTACATCTCACCAATCTATGGTCACTACCTTTGTTGAACTTGTTTAGCACACTGCAGTCTTCTATGACGAATTTTTTGTTACACATAATAAAATCAATTTCACTTGTCGTCCCATTTGGATGTCTCCATGTCCATTTCCTGTGTGGCTTTTTCTTGAAAAAGGAGTTCAAGATGAAAAACCCTTCTGCCTCTGCAAACTCAACGAGAGTATTTCCACGATGGTTTCTGTTGCCGTGACCGAATGTACCTACTGAAGTTTCATTCTGTTGCCGTTGTCCTATTGTTGCATTGAAATCTCCCATAATTATCTTCAAGTGCTGCTTACCTTAATTATTTAGATGACGAATTTCCTCATAAAATTCTTCAATTTCTTCTTCAGGATGACTTGTGGTGGGTGCATAAGTTTGAATAATCTGAGCCTGGTATCTACTTTCAACTTCTACAACTTTATCCTTCAAATTCTTGTTTATTATAAATCCAATACAACTAGTTCTGCCAGTATCTGTCCCACGATAGTAGAAGAGATTTCCACTTTTCAGTTCAATGAGATCTTCTCCTTTTCTCCTTACCTCACTTAGCCCGACGATGTCCCACTTGATCCTTTGTAGTTCCTCTTCCAATTCAAGAAGCCTTGAATCAGAAGATAGGGAGCGTCCATTATACGTAGCCAAGGTCAGCATCAGATGGCAGCCTAGTCCGTTCCTCCGGGGATTCTTAGCACCCTCTGCCTTCATGTCGCACTGGCCGCTGCCTTGGCCAGGTACATTCTAGCTGCCGGAGACCGAGGGCCTAGATTTAAGTTGTGGAGTCATTTTGGAGGGGTTTGGCCATAACTCACCACGCTGGTCAAGCAGGTTGGTGAGTATGGGATAGCATTTCCTCTAATCCCGATGGTATAGTTATACCGCTATTGGCGGTCGTCAGAGCCCCTTTAGTGGGAACAGGATGCACCACGAGAAGGCGGGGTTGACATATATATATATATATATATATATATATATATATATATAACTAAAGAGCAAAACTGAAGACTAAGGAAAAAATTTTAGAATTTAAAACGAAAGGTGCAAAATAACCTGAAAATCAAAACGCGCAACGCAGCAGTTTTGAAAATTCAGAATTCACATTCTATAAAGAAGATACCTAAGCAAAAAAATACATATATAATTTTGACTCACACCTAGTACAACATAGAAAAGGTTATGTATCTACCTGTGTGATCAAAAGGAAAAAAGGTAAAAAATAAAATAAAACAACTGAATGTAGAAGGTGTCGAGAATACTGAGCCTTGGCTTTATCAAGGACCAGCAAAAACTCTGCATTTTAAAGCCAAGGCTCAGTATTCTCGACACCTTCTACATTCAGTTGTTTTATTTTATTTTTTACCTTTTTTCCTTTTGATCACACAGGTAGATACATAACCTTTTCTATGTTGTACTAGGTGTGAGTCAAAATTATATATGTATTTTTTTGCTTAGGTATCTTCTTTATAGAATATATATATATATATATGCACGTCACAACCGTATGTTTTGTTCTGACGTATGTCGCTCTTAATATCTTTGGGAAGAAGACACTAGGTAATTATTTGAACATGTAAAATAATATTTTTGCATGTTTAATTTGTGACATACGTCGCTCTTGATCTCTTTGGGGAGTAGCCCCGGTGTCGCAGTGGTCTAAGCGATGGCTTCTGATCATTCGCCCAACGGAGGGGTCTGGGTTTGAATCCCGGTAAGGCATGGATGTCGTGTTTGTCCTACGGCCATCCCGGTGGCCCAGTGATTTAAGCGATGACTTCTGGTCATTCGCCCAACGGAGGGGTCTGGGTTTGAATCCCGGTAAGGCATGGATGTCGTGTTTGTCCTACGGCCATCCCGGTGGCCCAGTGATTTAAGCGATGACTTCTGGTCATTCGCCCAACGGAGGGGGTCTGCGTTAGAATCCCGGGCAATGGTTGTTTGCGTTTGTCTTTCGGAGGTTTATTCGCTGAGTTCCTAGTTCACCTATGTACATTCCTGTCTTTGAAACACAGAATGTCTATACTGTATGCATCTGTCCACCAAGTTCAGTGTGTATATCATCTTTGGAAAACTGCTACACATAATTCGGAAACTTGGAAAACTGCCACAAATTCGAAGTGCCCCTCGGAGGAACAGCAACTCGATTCCGGCCCCTTAATGAAAAACATGTGGGAGTTTTCCTGTTTGGCGGTTTATAGTGAACCGGATCTTACATGCCATTTTCTGTAAGTAGGAATCTCCTATTATAATTTTATGCCACTATAATACACTTTAACAAATCTAGAACGAAATGCAATTTGCGTATACATTCCCTTATACACTGAGTGCTGGCCACTTTATTATGACCACCCCCTCAGTACTTCGGTGGGACACCTTTTGCCTTTAACACTGCGTCGATTCTTCGTGACATGGACTTCACGAGATGTTGATAGGTGGTTTGTGGAATCTGAGACCATGCTTGATGAATAGCACTTTCCAGGAGTGTGAGATTACAGGGTTGTGGATCCAGCTTTCTGATGGCTCGTTCAACTTCATCCCACAAATTCTCATTGGGGTTGAGATCTGGAGGTTGTGGGGGCTACCTAAGCAAAGTAAACTCACCGGCATGTTCCTGAAACCAATCCTGTACAATACGAGCACTATGGCAGGACGCATCTTGTGGAAAATAGCCATCGCTATTGGGATAAACCATCCACATGACAGGATGCACTTGGTCCGCAACGATGTTTAGATATGATGTGCCAGTCAGACGTTGATCAACACGAATTAAAGGGCCCAAAGCATGCCAGGAAAACATTTCCCAAACCATAACGTTGCCTCCACCAGCTTGAAGGGTTGTAGTAATGCATTTGGGGTCCATGCTTTCGTGCTGATTCCGCCAAATTCTCACTCGCCATCGGCATGATGCAACTGAAAACGTGATTCATCGGACCACATAATTTGTTTCCAATTATCGACTGTCCAATCCTTGTGCTCCTGTGCGAACTGGAGACGCTTTCTCTTGTTAATTGCAGACAGCAAAGGTGTTTGAACAGGGCTTCGGCTTCCATATCCCATCTGATGCAGTGTACGGCCAACAGTGCGTGCAGAGATCATTTGAGGGGATCCTTGATTAAGATGGTCTGTAATTTGCTGCACTGTTGCCCTTCTGTTGTCTGTTACCAGTCTGGACACTCTTCGTTCCGCCTGAGCAGCCACTAGTCGATGACGTCCACACGTTGCACGTAGAGACCCAGTTTTTTGGCTGACAGTCCAGTCTTTAAACACTTTAACAACAGCCGCTCTCGAACATTTCACGAATGCGGTGGTTTCGGTGATACTCGCTCCATAGCTCCGATCTCCTACAATCATCCCACGTTGAAAGTCCGTCAAATCGCATTTTTTACCCATCTCGTCACTCAAAAATCCCTTCTACTACTGTCGCAAGCCCTAAGCTTTCCCTTTTTATACTAGCTTCGCCCTCAGGCGGCAACAGAATGCAGCCATAGCTCATTTGCTTAAAACTGTCAGGTGGTCATAATAAAGTGGAGACTCAGTGTCTAAGGTGTAGGAGTTTTATGCGGTGTGTTTTGCTCACGGTGGAAGAAAGAATAGAGTTTTCCGCCAAGAGAACAGCTGTTCAACAACGACAATCACCAAAGAGGAAAGACCTTCCTTTAATGCAATTTGTATATGTCCCCGTAACGTCTCACTAACAGAAGGGTACCAATCTCCCGGGTACGAGTTTTGTAAAATTCAATTTTAGGAAAATGCCGTGATTGCTTCATTTTGTGAAATAATTTACGAATTTGAAGAGGGGAAAATGTATCGGAATAGTTAGAAGAGGTGAAGATGGTGCCAAATCCTGAAAATCAGGCATTAAAACTGAACAGGAGGGAACGGGACTGCTTGGGTACGAGTTTCCTGGGCACCAATTTGCCGGGTACCAATCTCCCGGGATCCATTATTGGAATATTCAACATTGTGTGTAAATATATTTATATTGTCTAGCATAGGCGTCGACTTCGTGGGTTCGAGACAGTTTTTGAACCCCCCAATGATTTTGTTGAGGGTTCCTCAAACCCCTAATATTTTTGCGCGTATTTCGTGGAAAAAATACACGTACGCATATGTGCATAAATTTTGGTTTTCGTTATCAATTCTTCAAGGTTTTTATTATTCATTCCCCGTTTATTATATAGTATATAAAGTGTGTATAGAAATTTACCCCTCGGACTGTTTATTGTGCCTCAAAAAAGAATTAGTGTTTGTTCGTGCTCATAAAATTTGACGCGACAGACAATACATCAAGTACCGTTGTTTAAGAGCATTTAAAACTGCCTCCTTTAGACAATTCTTCGGTTTGTCTGGGTTCCCACAAAATACAAAAGTCTAGCTCTACAATCGGAGACGAGAACCTACTCGAGGTCATAGTGATAAAGGTGGAAATATGTTGCACAGTCAGTTGACCCGCCTTATCTTCGGGCAGTCAGGAAACAAGAAGGTTAGAAGAGAGAGAAGATGGCATCAGCAACCGCTGGTGAAGCCTAGTCTGATCATCGGGTTTCTTGGGCCCTCCGGTTGGGGAGGTTCAGTGGCATGACGTCACTTACTGAAGACCTGTTCTAGAGCACAGGCTGATAGCGGTCGTCTCTTACTCTCAGCAGCATTCCCTGAAGGTCAACAAAACTCCCACAGCTTTAGCAAAGCCGTGATTGGTTAATACGCAATATGCACTTCCGCTCGACAAAGCATAATTTTGTTTAATTTTTAAAAAAAATATTAAACAGTATTTCTGTAACTTTTTGCAAATTTTTAGTTATATGCATGTATATTTCGGTCTCATTTTTTCCTGACTGTACATGATGCACAAGTGCCTCTGAAACCTCTTCAAAGTCAACGATTTCCCCATAGTATAAGTACAGAAGCAGCCCAAGTTGAGCATCCTGGGCATACAGAGCTGATACGAAGTAGAGCCCACGGAAAACGTAGGGCATGGGGCTGATGTCATGCCCTCTCCCTTATAACCTCCTATTTAAACTCAGAAATCATTTGCAGAAAAAAAATTTGGAAGTTTTAAAATTGGTAAAAAAACCCTTAAAATATATTTTACATGTTTTAGTTACTTTTATAAGACAATTGAGTTGAATATTCACATAGTATCTGTGTATTGTATATGATAATGCCGCTCCTACAAAAGCAAAATAAATAAAATAAATAATTATCTAGAGAAAAAAATCTGTAATTAACTATAATTTGCTTCATTTTAGCATTTCAGGCGTCTTATTGTGCCAGATAATCTCACTGAATGAAATGTAAATTAGACTTAAATACTCTGAAAAATGAATTGGTAATTCGATTAAAAATTTCCCGAACCCCCAATAATTTTTCAAGTCGGCGCCTATGTTGTCTACTGTTATATAAGTGAAAAACATCCAGTAAGGATTCAATTAAAGTATCAAGTTTATGTGGTTGCAGTTCCTTTAAGTCATGACATACTGTTTTTAAGTTATTTTCAACGAATGATAAGGACCTTTATTTTTCATTTATTAATTTCATTTTATTGACTGATCAATAGTTTGCTTCATGTATTGATTAATAAATGGTAAGATAATTGCAACAAAACATTTATTTTGTGGTAAATTGTTGTTGCGATTTTTGACTTAAAATTTGTTTTTCCACAAAACGGAAAAATGCGCCTCGTCACTGGGTGACATGTGATCTGTAAGAATAGCTCACAATTCCCAAAGCCATCTGGATTTGGGCGGTGGAACTGATGAAGAAGCATTGGTATAGTTAAGTTTTTCATCCCCCCCCCCTTTGTTCATGATTGAAGCAATCTTAGTATGTGCCCGTCGCGTTGCGATTCCTTCCCCAGGAGACTACTTCCTTAAATGAGGACAATGGGTTTGGTCTTTAAAAGTAAACCGCAGCAAGTAAACATCTGGAGATGGAGTGGTTGTTTTGCTATTGTTCCACAGAACGGCGCAATGTGGAGGAGGTAAAAGAGCGTAAAAACTCAGGGCTATTGGTACAAAGGCTGGTTCTTTTAGTGAAGCACACTTTGCTTCCCGAAGAGGGAGGCTGTGGCATAGTTGCGGTGCCCATCTCTCTTCGCAAGAGTAATCTAATCCCCTCCGATATCTAAGCGCACGATGCAAGCATGGGAAGGAATTAAATCCATGTTTATACCCCAGTAAATCCAACGAACATCACTGAAACACATTAAAACAAAAGGAATATTTGTTTTGAAATCATTAAGCACAATGTTTCATTTTCGAAGATCTCAAAGCTAAAATTATCAGCAAATACCAATATTTTTGACCCCTGAAAAAAAGGATTATCGAAAAATGACCTGTCCATAGAAATTTCTAGTTCTCTCCACAACGTATTGCATTATCCCAAGTCAGAAATAACTTTTAGTTCAACTCCAGTAGATTCCAAACCTTGATTTATTAAAAAACAGCAATATTTTTTTCATTTGTAAGTTAAAGAATATTGGCTGCTTCCATTGCGATAATAATCCTCGGATTAAGAAAAATTGGGCTTTCTTGAAAGGGCAAAGAATTTTGTCCATTCTGGTGTCGTAGTATAGCCTAGAGTCCATATGAATTTCGTCAAAGCTTAAAACATACAGCTTTGCAGAGCGATTTAAACTTTCATAGCTTTTTTTCCCCCCATCAACAAAAAGACATCGTGTGGAATGCCTGGATTACGGGTAAATTTTGCGCACCATCTTTTCAAAGTAATGGAATAATGTTTCCCCCCCCCTCCAGAAGTCATATATGATTTTTCTAAAGAGAGCTCTTATTACGATGCATTTCGATACATTTGAGGTGCACATTTTATCCATTGCTTCCTTTCGTAAGATCACTTAGGCGTCGTAAATATATCATGGATACCTTTACCTAATCTTTCCAACGTACTATAGTTTCTCTTAATTTCTTTTAATTGCTTCTTGAGTTGGATAATTTGTTTTGACCAGAACCTTGTAATGATGTATGCATTTCTGATTTGTGCAGAGATATTTAATAATCTCGCGTTTCTCATTCTTTAAAGCACCTAGTACACTTTCAAGATCAGATATTTTTTCCTGCAGTCTTTTACTCTCCTTCATCTTTTCACATTTCAAACATACATGAAGTTGCGGAATTACTCTCTTGTTTCATCCTAAACGAATCTACCCCGCCGCTGATACGGGAATTTTTTGAATTTAAAGTTTTAATTCGATCCAAAGAACTTTCTAAAATTCTTGGTCTCCGATAAAACGTCACACACGAAAACTGCCACACATCTTTCAGCAACTTGGAAAACTGCCACATGCTTTTCATTAAGGGACCGAGCACAAATTGCTGTTCCTCCGAGTAACACTTTGAATATGTGTCAGTTTTCCCAGTTTGCGAATTATGTGTGGCAGTTTTACAAAGTGCCTAATGACGGGAAGGAGTTCTTTTGTTTATCAGAATTTTCATGCCGGTTCATACGAGTTTACGGCAACTGACCACAAAAGTTCAACGAGGGGGGATGTGTATGAATAAAGATCGCCGTTTCTTGGCATATGTATATATATATTTTTTTTGAAAGTAGCATTGGGAACTCCAAACAATTTCGAGAAAACGTTCTACGTAAGGCAAGCGAGAACTGCACTTTAATTTGAAGAAACACTGTAAACTGCCGAAAATTTCATATGGGGCCACCTCGACCCCCCCCCCTTTCCCCAAACCCTTTACGGTCTAAGTTAGAGTACCATGAGGTAGTATACCAAATTTGGTGGTTCTAGATTGAAAACTGTAGATTTTACGAAAATTTTGTAGGGGGCCCCCTTCGGACCGGGCCTCCACCCGTGCCAATAACCGTCACCTTCTAAGTAAGAGCACCATGAGGTAGTACACCAAATTTGGTGGTTCTAAATTGAAAACTGTAGATTTTACGAAAATTTTCTATGGGGGCCCCTCGACCCCGGGCTTCGACCACTTCCAAAAACTGTCTACGGTCTAAGTTAGAGCACCATGAGGTATTATACCAAATTTGGTGGCTCTAAATTGAAAACTGTAGATTTTACGAAAATTTTGTAGCCCCCCCCCCCTTCAGACCGGGCCTCCACGCGTTCCATAAACCCTCTACGTGCTAAGTTAGAGCACCATGAGATAGTATACCAAATTTTGTGGTTTTAAATTGAAAACTGTAGATTTGACAAATATTGCGTATGGGAGCCCCTTGACCCCGGGCCCCATATTTTTCCCAAAACAGTCTACGGTCTAAGTTAGTGCACTATGAGGTAGTATACCAAATTTGGTGGTCTTAAATTGAAAACTGTAGATTTTACGAAAATTTTGTAAGGGCCCCCCCCCCCCTTCGGACCAGGCCTCCACCCGTGCCAATAACCGTCATCTTCTAAGTAAGAGCACCATGATTTAGTACACCAAATTTGGTGGTTCTAAATTGAAAACTGTAGATTTTACGAAAATTTTGTAGGGGCCCCCTTCGGACCGGGCCTCCACCCGTTCCATAAACCCTCTACGTGCTAAGATAGCGCACCATGAGATAGTACACCAAATTTGATGATTTCAAATTGAAAACTGTAGATTTGACGAATATTGCGTATGGGGGTCCCCTTGACCCCGGGCCCCATATCTTTTCCAAAACAGTGTACGGTCTAAGTTAGTGCACCATGAGGTAGTATACCAAATTTGGTGGTCCTAAATTGAAAACTGTAGATTTAACGAAAATTTTCTATGGGGGCCCCTCGACACCGGGCCCCCTACCCCTTCCAAAAACCCTCTGCGTGATAAGTTAGAGCACCACGAGATAGTATACCAAATTTGGTGGTTCTAAATTGAAAACTAGATTTTACGAAAATATTGTATGGGGGCCCCTCGAACCCGGGCCGTGTACACTTTCCAAAACCATCTACGGTCTAAGTTAGAGCACCGTGAGTTAGTATACCAAATTTGGTGGTTTTAAATTGAAAATTGTAGATTTTACGAAAATTTTGTACGAGATGAGAGTTTAATTAGTGCCCCCTCCTGAAATATTTTGATAAGTGCCACATACTAGTCTTCCGCAAATTAAATGTGTCTGAACGAATTTTTCTTACCAAAGATCAAATGTTTAGAAAAATACAAAAGAAAAAAAAATGAAAAGAAAAAAAGCCGTTTAATTAATGCCCGTTCCTGAAATGTTATGGCTCGCCATGTTTTGACCTGCGATGTTTTGTGTCCGCGATGTTATGGCTTGCGATGTTATGTCCGCGATGTTTTGACGTGCTACGTCAGCGACCATTAGTGTCAAGGTCCAGGCGCTAAGGAAGCTGAGAGAACGCGAGAAGCTAATATTTTTTGGTGGACCTATATTTGAGCTCTCTGCTGCGGATCAAGAATAGGATGCAAGAAGCTAGAATTTTTAGGGGGACTTATTTTTGAGCTCTCGGCTGGGGCTGAGTAGCGTAAGTAGATTTACACTAACTGCGATTAGTATTTTAACTTTGATAGTTATTCTGGTTTTCTGGCTGTGGTCTAGAATACCAAAATAAGTAGGCAGCTGGCGGGTGTCATTCACACATCCTGTTTCCACGATCTGTAGCTGCAATTGATACATACAACTCGTCAACAATCACCCAACATATCCTGTATGGAAATAAAGTGTGTTTAGTAATAGTACCAGCCCTGTTCAACAACAGCACATATCCTTCACCATACTTTTTAAAAGGAGAATATTAATAAGGTGGTCTAGGCCTTACCTTTATTCTGGAGTGGTGGCAGCAATTACCATTTTCACAAAAATCAGGTAAAATAATTCTAACCAAGTGCCTGCTTGATAATGTGTTAAAATATTTATCACCTATCGCAAAACCAAGTTACAGAACAGTGGGTGATCACAACTCACCGCCACCAATAAAACAAAAAGCTCACTAAATAAATTACGAGTGTGGTACAAAGAAACCATCTATCGCAAACCCAACAGCCAGTAGATCGATTTTCCACAATGGGGCACCAATGTGAAACAGGAGCAACTCGTGGTTTTAATGGCATGCAAGAGTCAAAAGGACGGACCACGGGAGGATATACGGATGAAAATCTTAATAAATACTGTACATCCTAAAGCTGAATGCATAGATACCAAATAACATAACAATAAAAAACATACTTTACTGACGATCGTTATTTGTATTCGAGGTCCTTCTTGGAGGTATGTAGCAACTCATAGGATGACTCAAGAAGTCCTTAGCATGCCATTCAGTTCTATGACCTGACATACAAGTAAATGCCTTTGACCCAGCCACCTGTGCATTCAATGGGCAGAGAGACATTTTGCACGGACGGTTGACAGAGAATTCCTCAGACTATGTTCATAGCTTCCAAACATGACCGTGATGTGCCCGCTTTGTACGAACGTAAATGCCTTGAGGATGATTCACGACTGTAGTTGTGCCTAATTTTAGTATTTTCTTCCATGTTTGTAAAATATAAAATTAGTCTTTTCAAATATTTCTTTATGAGTATAATATCCAAATTAAAAGCGTAGGATGATCCTCACGTCTTACATGGAGTTGCCACTGATGTGAAAAGCACAAATTTGTCGGTGGTGAGATTTGAACTAACACCTCCTCGCTCTGGAGCCAGTTGTTCTACGAACTGAACTACACCAACGGAATTTATCGTAGATTTGTCATCTTGACATGTCTTCAACTCTGTACTACGTCAAAATTCTGAAATTACCATTTTAACCCCTTTCAGTGGATTAACACTGACTAAATTTGATGCAAAGCAAGTAATATATAATTCTACCCCCCCCCAAGGCTGGAGCACTGGGCACGTGCCTTAATACCCTCCCATAAATCCTGTCCTGCTGTGATAAGCAATAAAGAGTGAAGTATGATGGGTGGCACAGTGGTCTAAGTGCTGCCTCAGATCATTCGTCAAAGATGGGTCTAGGTTCGAATCCTGGCGAGGCATGGGTGTTGTGTTTGTCTTGTGACATTGGCTTTCTTCCTTTCCTAGAACCAGTGACCCTAAATTAGGGATCGAGGTGCTCACAGTGCTTGTTAAATACCCTTCAATGAAACGTACAGTTTTGTCTTGCTCTTCTTCATTGCCTTACACGAGAGTTGACCTTCCACCAAACCTTTATGAAAATAAAAACACTACCCTTCAAAGATCCAGTTGGTGTAGCATTTATCTCCAAAGTGTAGGTTTTCATGAAAAAGAGAAAGTTAGTTATTTGAATAACTTTTTCTGTCCAAGATAATATTTTACACTTCCTTATTTGATAATTTTATAGGAAATTCTATAGTGGCTAATACTAAACATTATTCAAAATTCATGTAGTTTAATTGCAGAAGTAAAATGAAACATACAGGAGCTCCGGATGGCCCAATTATGCAAAGCTTTATCCCCAAGATCTTGTTTGGGATGTTCAAGAATTTCCCCAAAATAAAAGGCTGAACTGATGGACCAATTAACCGGAATCTGCTGTAATTGCATAGCTTGAGTTTGGACTTTGTGCATGTCCAGAAAACATACATGAGACCGACCACGGAATAAAAAAGCTGAACTTTTTAATCGGGTGAAAAACCAGGACATGCGGACGAGAAAGGGTAAATATATCACAGCACGAGCAAAATGGAATTGTTCACTGTAATTTATCGCTTCAGCGGGTAAGTACTTAGGAACCGCAATTTTAATTCCTGGGCAGTACCTGTAGTATTTTGGCCACCTAAAGCTAATAGAATTCGCGTCAGATAGAGACAATAGGGTCAAGGATATTATCAGTTGTTGAAGTGCAAAGTGTATTTGTGTAAAGTTCGAGGTCACCAGTTAAGTTAGGAAATCAATTGTGTTTTTTTTTTTTGATTGGAGGTTTAACGACCACCGTGAGCAACTCAATGGGCTATAAGCAGTCGCCCGTCCCTAATTTAGGATCACTGGTTTCAGGGAAGGGAGACAGCCAGTGCCGTAAGACAAAACATCCATGCCTCACCGGGATTCGAACCCGGACCCCGTTCGGACGAATGATCAAAGGCCGTCGCTTAGACCACTGCTCCAATTGTGTTTTATTATATGTTGAAATAGGCATGTAGGAGTGAATAATCTAACCAGTTTGAGAGCATAGACTATAGACTGATATCGAAAATTTCAGTGTATTTTTACATGTATATTGATTTTCATGAGTATTGTATATGAATATTGCGAAATATGGATCAGCTTTTGGACGGGCAAAAGTCAGGAAAAAATGCCGCCCCGGTAGCGCAGTGGTCTAAGGCGCTGGCCTCTGATCATTCGTCCGTAAGGGGTCCGGGTTCGAATTCCGGTCAGGCATGGATGTTGTGTTTGTCTTACGACACTGGCTCTCTCCCTTCCCTGGAACCAGTGACCCTAAATTAGGGACGGGCGACTGCTTATAGCCCATTGAGTTGCTCACGGTGGTCGTTAAACCTCCAATCCAAAAAAAAAAAGTCAGGAATACGAAGAACAGAGTATAGAGGGAAGTGATAAAGAACTAAATAGCAGCTCAGATTCTAACCAAGAGGTACAGATTAATCAAAGAAAGATGGAAGGGGATACTGCTGGTTGGAATTGGAATTTAAATTGCAGGAAAAGAAAACGGGCTGAGAGGATGCTTCAGCTGCAATTAGCTGATAGAAAGGAACTTCGAGCTGAGTAAGCTGGTTGGAATTGGAATTTAAATTGCAGGAAAAGAAAACGGGCTGAGAGGATGCTTCAGCTGCAATTAGCTGATAGAAAGGAACTTCGAGCTGAGTAAGCTGGTTGGAATTGGAATTTAAATTGCAGGAAAAGAAAACGGGCTGAGAGGATGCTTCAGCTGCAATTAGCTGATAGAAAGGAACTTCGAGCTGAGTAAAATACAATTATTCTTAGAAAGTCCGGCTCCGGATACGAAGGGGAAAGATCAGGGGTGCCTAGCGATTATATGAGAATCATAGAGGACAATTCCAGAGTCCCTCTAAGCCCGAGGAAATCCTAGATTTCTTCGATTCCATAGAGAGGGCCTTTCTGTTACATGCTGTTCCAGAGGAGATGCAGGGACGGTTAGTCGTGGCTTTATTTAACGCCGAATGCGTGAACCACTTGTTCAGACGGCTAACCCTGGAGCAGTATGACTGCTACTGCACCGTTAAGGAAGCAATTTTGGCGGAGTGTCACTTGACCCCCGATATCTAACTCAAACAGTTTGAGACAATTAAGAGGAAAGCTTCCAGCAATTAGCAGGTCGTATTGGGCGAGCGCTCCAATACTACGTGGAGAAGAGCGGCGTATCAGAGTTCCAGCAATTAATGAATTTATTAATTTGCGACAAATTCAAGGGTTTGCTTTCTCCAAGTTTGAAGACGTATCTGCTGCAGAGGGGTGCCGTGGGGAAATTGGTTTTAGCGGGCGAACTGGGAGAGCTATGTTACCTTAATGAGACTCATGTAGAAGCTATGGAATTGGGAGACCCAAAAGCAATTATGCGGCGGACTCTTAATTTTAAGGGGAGTCTGTATAATACGGGAGGAACAACCCAGGTAAAGAGAGATAATCAGCCGAATAATGGGCTACCCCAGAAAGGGAAATTCCCTGCAACTAGATCAGGGTTCCAAAATAGAGGAGCAATTAATAGACCACTAAGGAACTCTTAATTTTGATCAGGGCGTGATTTGTTTTCAGTGTGGTAAGGCGGGGCACCGAAAGGTGCATTACAAGCTGAGAGTTATACCAGGGCAGGATAACAAGGGATCAACAGGCTATTGGAGAAATGATGGGAATAAAATAATAAGTCGGGTAGCGACTAGAGGGGAATTAACAGATAAAGGGGGCGCCGAGACGAAACCCGAAAAGGACCCCATGAAATTAAATGCTAAAATGGGAAGGATACTGGGATCCGAGAGTAGCCAATGCGAGATAATGGAGTACGCGTAGGACAATTAAGGATAGAAACAGAGAAAGGAATTCAGGCCTGAATAATCGTGGACAGCGGGGCCGAACTTTGTTGCGTAAAAGAGGGTAAGATGATCGGGCGGATAAATTTAACCGGATTTAACGGGAGAACCGCCAACTTTCCCATAAAACAACTGCAAGTTAGATTTTTTTTATTGGAGGTTTAACGACCACCGATAGCAACTCAATGGGCTATAAGCAGTAGCCCGTCCCTAATTTAGGGTCACTGGCTCCAGGGAAGGGAGAGAGCCAGTACCGTAAGACAAACACAACATCTATGCCTCACCGGGATTCGAACCCCTTACGGACGAATGATCAGAGGCCATCGCTTAGACCACTGCGCCCAAGTTAGATTGATAGACCCAGATTTGGAAAAAGCAGGGAACGAGGAAATGGGTATGACGGAAATAATTAGCGCGATCGTACCCCAGCTCAGTAACGATGCGTTAATTACGCAAAAATGAAGGAATCTAGGCAAGCGAGTCCCGAGTTTCACCCGGGGGCATTTACAATTTCAGGAGAGAACGACGAAGACTACTTGCAGGAAAGGAAAAAGCTTATAGGGATACCTGAAAGAAACTCAGGATATTTGCGTCGCGAAAGGGTGCGGACGGAGGAAGCGTCGAGGGACCCGATTTTGCCCCAGGCAACAGAGATATCCACGGAGCGCGCGACGGGACCTTTGCAGTAGACGGCGCGCGAGCCGAGATGAGAGTCCGATAGACGGGGGCTGCACGGCCCAGACTACGGGATTTTTAAGGAACAGCAGACGCGCGACGAGACGCTGAGGAAAGCCTTTAGCCAGGTCGTAATGAGCCCTTACGGACGAATTCTTTTCGAGGATGGGCTACATCACAGAGAGCAAGTTTTAGGGCAACCAGTCAGCCAGCTAGTAGTGCAGGAATGTAGGAGAGGGAAGTGATGAGGTTGGCGCACGACTCTGTTTTCGGCTTATTCAGGCCACAAGACCTTAGAGCGGATCCGCTACTTATTTCATTGGCCATCCGTCAAGAAAGACGTTAGAAGATACTGTGATGACTGCCAACTTAGGGAGGCCAGTCACACGGAAGGACCGGGTACCCATAACCCCAGTTAGGCGATCAGCGTTACCCCTCCAGATGGTAAACGTAACCTTATTGGGCCCATAGAACACGCGTCGAGTAAAGGGCACCGTTACTCGATGGCAGTGTGTTTAACGTAGTTAAACGCCAGGAGTACCTGAGACGCGCTTTTGGAAATTTTTTTTAATTTGAGGTTTAACGACCACCCTCAGCAACTCAATGGGTTATAAGCAGTCGCCCATCCCTAATTTAGAGTCACTGGTTCCAGGGAAGGGAGAGAGCCAGTGCCGTAAGTCAAACACAACATCCATGCCTGACCGGGATTCGAACCCGGACCCCTTACGGACGAATGATCAGAGGCCAGCGCCTTAGACCACTGCGCCACCGGGCTTTGAAAATTTTCCAGCGCACAGGAATCCCGGAGGTAGTCGCCATGAATAGGGGTACCAATTTTGCGTCAGGACTGACACAGGAGATGCTAAAGAGACTGGGTTCGACTCCCAGATTCTGTACCAGGGTACCCTGCGGTCAACGGCCTGGTAGAACGTTACAACAGAACCATCAAGGGAATGCTACACCCTTTTTATTTATTGGAGGTTTAACCACTGTGAGCAACTCAATGGGCTGGCTATTTCTCTTCCCTGGAACCAGTCCCTAATTTAGGGTGACTGGTCCCAGGGAAGGGAAAGAGCCAGTGCCGTAAGACAAACACATCCATGCCTAACCGGGATTCGAACCCGGACCCCTTACGGACGAATGATCAGAGAAGAGCCGAGGCACAAAGCTTTACCCTTTTTGTTGTGGGCGTACCGAATGCCACCACTGGAATAGCACCCTTTCAGTTGTTTTAAGGTAGAGAACCGGTGGGTCTGTTAGCAATCTTGAAGAGAAATTGTAAGTTACCCATTGGCATATCTGCGTCGGCGACAGACAGCTACGGCCGAAAACTTTCGAAGTAGGAGACCAAGTCATAGCACTCATCCTCGACTCTAAGAATAAAATTTATGCAAGATTGACGGGTCCGGTATTCATTTTAGAGGCGAAGGAGTAATAGCTACGTTATCGATTTACGTGCACGTGGCAAGCTGAGGGAATATAGGCCCAGGATCAACGTCGTAAGGGACATCTTTGAATCAGACGAGGATTTCGGCGAAATGCAGGAAGTGTCAATGAGGAGAGAGCTTGTCCGACGTACGTACTGTTAGGAAGCAAAAAGATAACACGGGAGCAATTACAAGAGCTACAGGAATTAGTATAGATAAATTTTTCTCCAGAGGTGGGATCTACTACGGAGGGGTAGCCCATAATTAGTCAAACCGGGAAGTTATCTGCGTACACAGCACAGGTATGGTACCCCAGGCCATGCAATCCGCCGTAGAAAGCCAAATTCAGGAATTGTGCGATCAGGGGATGCTAGGAGTCTAAGGAGGAATTTAGTCATCCCATCGTTTGAATCTTAAAACGCTCGGAAGAAGTTAGAATGTGCATAGACTATCGTATGCTGAACTCGCATACCGTCCCAGACGCGTTCCCGATGGCGCACATTCGTGACCTGCTAGCTAGGGTGAGGGCGGCACATTTTTTTTGTTTGATTGGAGGTTTAACGACCACCGTGGGCACCTCAATGGGCTATAAGCAGTCGCCCCTAAGTTAGGGTCACTGGTTCCAGGGAAGGGAGAGAGAGCCAGCACCGTAAGACAAACACAACATCCATGCCTGACCGGGATTCGAACCCGCACCCCTTACGGACGAATGATCAGAGTCCAGCGCCTTAGACCACTGCCCACCAGGAGTATGCCGAGACCTAGAACCAAAAAAAAAAAAAGGATGTACGGAGCTTTCTTGGACTTTGTAGTTACTACCAAGATTATGTGCCTAGATTCGCAGAGGTAGTTTGGACACCAGAACTGGAGGCAGCGTTCACAGTTCTAAAAGTGCTATTATCCCAGACTTTAATAAACCGTTCGTGTTACACACGGACTACAGCGTGTTGTTTGGGGCAAATAGATGAAAGTCCGACCAGTAGCATATGCTAGTAGGCGGCGAGTCATAAAGAAGCCTATGCGATAGTCTGGGCGTTACAAAAGTAAGTTTGAGGGTTGGATCTTCGGACATCACATTTGAGATTATGTTCGACCACAACCCTCTAACTTATTTGACCAGTGCGGCTTCACACTGGTCAAATAAGTTAGAAGGTTGTGGTCGGACATAATCAAAGCTACAAAGGTGGAGCTTAGCCATCACCCAGTTTAACTTGACCATATCTCATATCGCAGGGAAATTACTTCCAACCATACCTCATATCACTGTCACGTTTAGCTTTCAGTGAAAGAGGGTTTTGCACCCTAGATAACTGAAACGGGGAGTAGTCAACACTCAGGTAGTAACCCAGCGAGGTTTTTTGGTGGTACTGCCCAGTGTATGTCGCAACACAAACTTGTGGGCATGTCTGATTAAGGAGACGCCGTAGAGAACCTACAGAGCAAACTTTGCTTAAGACTCAACATGTGAAATATGACATCCCACGTTTTGTCTCGGAAGTAGAGGGGGGCCCGCCCGTAAGAACCTACACATTAATTATAAGATATAATGATCTGAACATTATGCTACTTTTGCACAAAGGAAAAGGAAGACAGAGGACAAAGCCCAAGGCAATAGAAGGTTCGAGAACATTTTTTTGATGTCGATGGCCTCAGACAAAGAACCTGTTTTTTCACACCTCAGAAAGGGATAGGCCTTTCCAACGAACTCATAAACATCTTCAATTATACCACGACTTTCGCCGTACATTGTCAGCGTTGCACAGACGCCTAAAATACTGGAAAACCATCCATTCACCTTTGTGTAGATGTATATTGTGTTAATGTAAAGATGTACTTTGGCGGTAGGATTACTTTCTCAAAGGGTGCACTTCCTAATGGATAGATCTGATGGACCCATCAGTTAAGTACGCTTCGGTCGGCGCCGGAGGCCTCGCGCGCGGGGGGGGGGGGGGGGGGTCTCTTAGGAGGAAACAGTTAGTCTGCTTTCGTCTAGCGGAGAGAGTAGTTCTCCTGTAAGGGGATGCGAAGCGTTTTCCTTTTTTATTTTTTGTGAGCAGGCGGACGCTCCAGTTATACAGAGGTCCAAGGCTCTGGATGAAGTTAGCCAGCGCACTATCTTTGGAGAGATAGGATATTTGGTTGCAGCTGTACAAGGAATCCCGCTTGCGTTATAGTTATTCCTCAACTACAAGTCAATTCACAGTACTGACAAAGACTGAATTTGTAACGACAGGGAAGCACGAGTTAGGCCATAAAGAACATTCTCAGAGATACAGATCTACCTAATAGTAGGTAGATTCCCTCTGGAACATCAACACCGAAAGCTAGGAATAGGGCATTTTTCTTCGGAAGTGATTCTCCTGACTTCCCATCCCCGTATCCGTCAGATTGAAGACTTAGTGAAACCTGCTGCTACAGGAAGATTAATCCATCGCCATCGGAACCTAATTGTTATTTAATAAATGTTTGTGTTGTGTTGATAAATCCTCGAGATCCTTCAGTGTATAAATGATTATTATTGTTTGTTCAGCTGTTTCGATCCGCCTTCCTGGATCACAGATATTATAACAAAGTGGAGGAGGCTTCGTTTGTTCGCCCAAATAGTTTAGGGAGTGTTTCAGAGAAACAAACACTTACTTGTGACTTCGAGAAGCACCTATAGCGTTGACGCCCCAGAGTCATAAGTAGGAGGCGGGCCCACGGCACGTAACCAGTACTTTTGCTCTCACAAGCATGTTTTTATTAAATATGTGCTGCAAATACAATGAACGGTAGAAAGTAGTTTGCCGATATGAATTTACTTGAGCAGATTCTTGGCTTTTTGATATCATGGTTGCTGCAGGTATTCCACATATTACTACATTCAAAAAGGAGTACCGATGATTCCTGTTTGTGCTGTGTTTCCCTCGAAGTAAGTTACCCTGTGCAACTATGCAATTTTGCCAGCACTCATACAAAGATTTAAATGCAGATTGCAAGCTTTCTTTTGCCACATGTTTCAGTGCCTCTGTCTCAGCTTATTTCACTTCTTCGGAACTTGAGAAGCATCGCCCCTTAAGCAAATTCTTCATCCGGGGAAAAAGGAAAACATGAGCGCTGTTCAAAATTAGACCTTGGTGTCCTTGCGACGGAGAGCCTTGAATGCCTGTAATTGTAATCGTTGGATCTGGATCAAACCGGTTCTGGCTGGTCACTCACACAACATGCTCTTTGCTTGCTCAGCGGGGAATGACGTAATTCACCGACACTTGGCAGATATTCATGTAGTAGTATTTCTAACTTTACTGGGCACTCTGAGTAGTGATGGAAACATTGGTGGTTACTCGCTCCAAAACATCAACAGCAGAAATTTTCGATATATTAATTGAAAACCTCAGATGATTTAGCAAATAAGCCAAATAATTTGTACTTTTCTACCTGCAGCAGTAAGTGGGTAAAATCTCAATTCAATATAACGGTGAGTACTCACCAATTCAACATGGAGTACCCAATAATATTTGTTAAAGAGCTCACGGTGGTGTTGCCCCACTAACAGAGTTGACCAAAAGGGAAATTTTAAATGGACTCCCAGTGCGGAGCAAGCATTTAAACAGATCAAGGCATGTTTGCTAAATAGCCCCGTGTTAGACACCCAGATTTTTTTTTTTTTTGATTGGAGGTTTAACGACCACAGTGAGCAACTCAATGGGCTATAAGCAGTCGCCCATCCCTAATTTAGGGTCACTGGTTCCAGGGAAGGGAGAGAGCCAGTGCCGTAAGACAAACAAAACATCCATGCCTGACCGGGATTCGAACCCTGACCCCTTACGGACGAATGATCAGAGGCCAGCGCCTTAGACCACTGCGCCACCGGGACGGCAAATATGGATAATTCAATTTTTCTTCGATGAAACGGTGAAAAAATTATAATTCACGACATAAAAATTGACATTCCCTTGCAGTTTGTAAGAATGCAATAAAGATAATCCGTTTACTTCACATGTGGGTTGTCTGAAGGCTAACATATATTGTGTCAGTCTGAATAGGTCAATGTATCACAGAATGTGTAGAATGTCCAGACATACCAGATTCAATGTCTGGTCCACAACTGTGGCTGCGCTGAACCAGGTCCTCTACCGCAAGAGTGAATGCGATGTGCTGGAGTTGTGCAACACATTTGTGATACACCTTATGCTCCAGTAACTTCTGTAATAAATTAAAACCTGACATTTTCTTGCTGTGTTATTTTAAGTGGACAACAAAATGTAATTTTTCATTTTTTTTTGTCTGTCCATTTTAACACTGAACAGCACAATATTCCCTCCATTAGCAACTTTTCTTTCATTTAATCCTTCCCACAGCTTGAATAGTTTTAGTATCAAATTTGGTGTTATTCCAATTGTTAGATCAAATTCAGAAGGCTCTGAATAGAAGTTTAATTATGGCAAGCCATAATTAAACTTATTATTAACTATGAACATATTAACTATACCCATTTTTGTTTTAATTACTTTGAAGTTTAGAAAAGACTAAAATCTAGCACATGAATATT
Source organism: Macrothele yani (assembly GCA_039090855.1). Taxonomy (NCBI): domain Eukaryota; kingdom Metazoa; phylum Arthropoda; class Arachnida; order Araneae; family Macrothelidae; genus Macrothele; species Macrothele yani. The sequence continues at coordinate 77,709,440 of CM077009.1, forward strand.
TTTTAAATATATAATTCTTTTTAAATTTTCTTGGTTTGGTTACTTTTTTAAATAACTACAATGTATTTGCACATGGGCTTAACTTTGTAAGAGCTTACAACTTTACTGTATCCTTTTCTATTTTCAAGTCCTTATTTAATAAACCAACAGTCCCCCTTAACCGTGGGGGATATGTTACTACACCTCCATCAAGTGGACGCCTGAAACTGTGGATAGTAATGAACACTATGTATTGTTTTTTCCTATACATACGTACCTATGATAAAGTAAAAGCGAAATAGAATTTTAACATATTGTTGCGGATTTTGGGGTACTAAAAGTGACGCAGAACGCTTTCTCTGAAATGCAGACAGGAGGCCCTCTTAAAGGAGGTGCATTCCTTCAGTTTCAGTGGCGTAGGACGGGCAGAGATGAACGCCGGCACTTTAGACTAAAAAGGGAAGTGCAAAAAAAAAAGTGAAATACGTACCTCGGTCATGGGTGAGAAACGAAGACAGCACCAGCAGAGATTTATGATGGACAAAAATAGTGTCGTTGAGAACTCCGTGAAAAAATGGAAGGAGTTGATGAAAATCTCGCAAAGGATTCAGAACCCCTCCATTTGTGGAAACGGCTGCCTGGGCACAGTCGATGTTTGTGCGGACAGCATACCAAGCGTGCTATCCCCCCCCCCCCAAAGAACTTCCCTATCCATAATCACGAAATATCTGGATTATTACACTGCTCATTATTCACATTTTACGCGGTTCATTTCCTTTCCTTCATTTCAATACAATTCCCACTCAGGACAACTGAATGTAAAAAAGACTAACTTGTTTTTATTCCTGGACAGGAGAAATTTTGATAACTGATGGGTGCTTTTTTTTCATCCGATAAAATACATGTCAGAAGTGTGTTTGGTTCTGGAAGCTGAAGTAGCTTGGCCAAGCCGGTAGGTAATAATTGTTTTTTCCTATACATACATACCTATGATAAAGTAAAAGTCAAACAGAACAATTTTAACATATAACTAGTCAAATATTTTAACAATATACTGCAATAAAAGTTTGTAAACGTGAAACAAGTAAATTTTTTTCTTTCTTCACAATTTCACACATAGAAGATTAGTTCTTACCACTGATCCCAGCATAGGACCCCCCCCCTCTCTCCTCCTTCCTAATTAAGTCAAGAACTTTCACCTCTGCTCTTAAAATAAGCACTTTACCACTTCTCTTTGGCATATCTGAATTGACAGCATCACTACTCTTGCAGTTTGGGGCCATTATTAAGCAAAATAAGGGTTACTTGGACACAAGCACTGCAAAACCGTGATAGTCGATCTGATTAAAGCTGTACTAGTTATCTGATAACAGAGATGGCCACTAAGTGACTAATAGGCGGGTAGCATATACAGTGTGAATATGCTGGACAAAGGGACGATTTACATCCTGGGTGTAACAGTGCAAGATTTAATCAACGCTACTCAAAATGGCACACAATTTACAACTGATCAATTGCTTATTTCTGGAATTTTCCACTTAGTATTTTTTTTACTATGATTGACAAGTGGGTAACTGAAACAGCGGAAAAGGCAGGGGGAGGACTACTGTATTAGTTACTTCAGCCCAGCAGCATAAGGTTTAAATTTTAGTCTTGTAACGTGCATATCACTAACTACTGATATCAAGTACAGCAAAAGATGTGGGACACAAATGCCAGGCACTTAACATCACTAACAACTGCATGCATAAAGTTTTCACTGAGCAAATGTGAAACTATTTTGTACATTTAATCATGCCAATGTAAACTCAAGTGTGATGCACGACCCAGTACATTGCCGTCACAGTTGCAAAGAACTTTATACCATTTGAAATATTAAATGCTATTTCAAATCAAGTATCTGTCATAATGTACATCACCATAACAGTGATGTAAACCAAAACACACACTTGACACTAAATCCTGGCAAAGGGAGAAGTCCTTTATTTATTTTACATTTCAACAGATTTATTCTGCTTCGCCATCCCCAGATTCCAATTTCTTAATAACAGCAGCCTTCTTCTGTTTGATACGGTTTCTTCTTTCCTTTAGAGTCATCTTTGCACGATTCCACCTACAAAAAGAAAAGAGCATATTACATTACACACAGTCAACCAAATTTCCAATACTAACAAAATGGTGAAAGAACTGTTAGTAAATGTAAATTAAAGGCAAGGTACTGTTAGTACTGAATGCAAGATCAGTGAATAGTCCAAACAGAACTGATAGACCAGATGATTAAATTTGCATATTGAAGAAGAGAGAATATATATACATTAAATGGTGAAATTAGTAGGTGAGTGAATTTACCTTTGAAGGTCATAGGAAGATTTCACAGGATTGATGGGTTCTCAAAAAGTCCCAAATGGCTGTGCATGAAAGTGTATTAATTGTTTCTACCCTCATGTACAGAAGTCATAGGTGCCAACTGGGGGGGGGAATCTTTCCCTCCAGGGTTAATCAAATAAGTTTTGCTTTTGCGTGTGTATGTCATTTTTTTTGCGTGTATGTCATTTTTTAAATATTTCTATAATATTGCTAATTGCAAACAATGCTTTTTTTCCCTTTACAGAAATGTATTATTCTTTATAAGATGGACCAAGCTCCACCTTATGAGGCCAAAGCGATTTATTTCCAAAAATTAATAAGAAAATAAGTGAAAACTCTGGTCTCTCTCCCCTCCCATATTCAGCATTACTCACCTGACAAGAAACTTGATTTCCAGCACTGCACTGTGTTCGACATGTGGTAAATGTTTAAAACAATTATCAAATATAAAATCATCACAGGTTGAATTTTATTGTTGTTTTCTTAACATTGGAATATTCAGCAAAAGAATATTTTTGTTTCCTTATTTATTTACTGATAAGTATTTACAATTGCATTTCAAAATACACGTCGAACCTTGTAGTTTTATCTTTCTGCCCATTTTTTCTTATTTAACTTCAGAAAATGGAAGAGACATACCCCTCACACGTTCTCTTCACGCCTGCCATCCAATAATTTGGGGAAGTCGGCGCTCCTAACAAAAGTGAAAACTGGGTACTGGAAAGATGTTTCCTGAATGTAATACAAGTACAAATGGCACAGTGATTTAGTTTGTGTATTTAGGAAGCATGTTTTTGACAGAAAGAACAAATTGGATGGTGAAATAGTAGACGAGTGAATTCTTCATTGAAAGTCATAGCTGCTGTAGCTATGACTTTCAAGTTTTCACAGGAATACAGTGACGTGCATTGGACACAAGCAGTGCTTGGGCAAAGGAAATGAAAAAATCTCTAATTCTTTAAATTTCTGTTTTAGACACAGATAATAATCACCACAAAGTTATAAATCCGTTCTTATACCTCTGAAGTTTTTATAAGTGTGAAATCCATGCACACAGGCAAAAACGACTAGAAAGAAACGTCGCACTCCGATTGGTCGCAGCTGCCGAGCGCATGCAACACCTGCTCTGCTGCTGAAGGGGTGTTGCTATGATAACCTGACGGCACTAATCTGTTAACCGACGAGAAATGCTCCGTCCCTAGAAACGACTGTCTTAGCGTGTAGCTGCTCTTAACCAAGCAGTCAGTGGGACTGCTTGGGTTATGAGAGCTGAACTGTGGATGCATTGTTCGATGTTCTTTTTACATCGTGTGCTGTGAATCACTGAATATATCATGCGTGTATTAAAAAAGATTCTAAACGGCCATGTCTGATTCCATAAACAAAGACATTATAGTCGATTTGTTACAAACTCTGTTTTCTCGCTGACCTTTTGAAGAAAAGGAAAACGTGATTTTGAAAGGAAGATTGATGCCTGCATACCTGCTCACATTGGGAAGAGCCGTGTCAGTAGTAAGTAGCATTATCGTGCGGCATACATACACGCTTTTTTACGAAACGATCCACCTCTTTGTGAAAAAATAAATACACACCACAACAAACAAGGACAGCAATGAAACATACTTAACATGTGGGAAGCACAAAGTTGATTCCCCTGGTGAGGGCATGATAGGTAACATTGCGAGATTCAATTTCAAAACTACCACCAGTAAAAATAAGTCAGATGCATTCAGAATTTCACACTTGACAGATGGGAAATCCAAGCAAGTGAACACGCAGTGCGCAAACCTCCACTTACCATATAATCATACTGCCTCTGATATTGCAATTTATGACAAGATGAGACCAAAGAAGGAAAAAAAAAAAAAAAGCTGAACATTTTTAACTGGGTGAAAGTTTTGAAACACAAAATACGGTCCCCAGACAATATTTCGTAATAGAGGGAGAGAATTAAAAAAAAAAAAAAAAAAAAAAAAAAAAAAAGACAGTGAAAATTCGTAGTTTCGACAGTGAGTTCTGTAGTCAAACAACTGAATTTGTAGTAGCTACCTGCATCGCCAAGTTTAGTGCAGCAACAAAAGAATATTACTCGACATTTTAACGCCAATTATGAAAGTTGCGAATGGCTTATCGGAAGTGTTAAGACCAACAAACTGTTTGCTGTTTAGCTGTGACAGAAGCTCCACTCAACAGGATATAGCCAGCTAAGCAATTTAACTAAAGCAATATGAGATCATGATGCTACTGTTAAGCATATTTGTGAGTACGTTGCACTCGCAACTTTTGGAACTGTTTGTATTGAAACTGAGGTCAGTGACCAGATACGACAAAACATAAGTCAACACAATGAAAAGGTAAAACATAATAAAGATTTTGAAACGGCTTATAAATGCCGTTTGCTTCCTTGCAAAGCTAGAAATTTCATTTTGAGGAGATGACGAGTCAAGAACTTTCAACAACCACGGAAATTATTTGGAACTTTTGGACTACACTGATCAGTATGATCCTGTACTAAACACAACCCTTTGGAGCCTTCGACAGTATTCAAAAGGGTATCAAATCGTATTCAAAATGATTTAATTGATTCTGTCGCCAATGCACTGTGTAATGAAATTAAACGCCAGTTAAAGCAGTCCGATTTTGTTGCCATATTAGCAGATGAAACTACTGACATCTCGAATAAGTCTCAATTTTCTCTTGTTTATCAGTATGCAAATGAAGGAAGGGTGGTAGAAAGATTTGTGTGCAACCAAGAAGTTAGTGAGGACAAAACAACGGCAGCACTTCCTTGTAATGGCGAGGCTGTTTCCACTGTCAGGATGGCCATCATGAAGGAAAATTTCACGAACGAGTGGCTTGATGACAGTGAGGTTGGGACTATTCAAGAGGAGCTTCTGAGGCGAGTGGATGGTTCTCAAGTAGGAGAGCCTCTACCACGCATCAAGAGCTTTCCCCTGAACTCTGGAGCTCTTGTTTACCTTTGGGAGAATGAGGAAACAGGGCAATGGCTAACACCAGCCTTTGAAAAATATGATAAGGTTTTGAGGGACACTGGGCTCAAGGTGATGAGGGCCAGTGATCTTCCAAAACCAATCAAGGTTGCCTTCAGGAGAAGGGATATTTGGACCAAGGATTCAAACATCCTCTGCAGGCGGTTGTGTGCCTACAACAGCAGTTTGCATACAAACCACTGAAGGGTGTTGGATCATGTACAAGATCCTAAGGCAGTCAGGTGGATTTTCCATGTAGACAGGGAATCGGCTAAAACCACTGCCTACACTGGGGTCGATAAGGATCAATTTAAAGTATTACATGACCCTCAGGGCATTTCAATGGAGGACACAGAAATGGAAGAGCCTCATTCTGCAGTTGTGGAACCAGAAACAACTGAATTGTCTTCCCCTGACCATGATCTGGAAGCAGGAAAAGACTCAGGTCCAGCTGTGAGGGGTGGGGATGTGATCGGCCTGGGTGCTGTCCATGAAGGTGTGGGGCTGGCTTTCAGCACTCACTGGGTGGACTCTGACCTGGCGATACTTCTACCGCTTTGTCTCTGTGCCTATCTCACAATGGAGACTGCATGAAATGTATCCAGATCAATCTCCACCATAGTTGATCTGCGGGGGATGTTGACCTGGCTTTCACGCAAGAGCCATGGATATATAATGGGAAGATCCTGGGCCTACAAGGAGCAGGCTTTACAGTCTTCTATAATACATCCAGTAGGAGACCAAGGACCTGTGTACTGGTGAGCAAAAGACATCATGCTATGACACTTCCTGAGTTTACTACAGGTGACACAACCCTGATTAAACTTTTTATGTCATCTGATGGTGGCAGAGAAGAGCTGTTTGCAGTCTCTGCATACTCACCATTTGATGAACCTGAACCACGTCCTTCTCAGGAGGTAAGAGACATTGTCCACTTCTGTGAGTCAGGTGGAAAACGCCTCATCATCTGCTATGATGCCAATGCTCACCATATTATGTGGGGGAGCAGCGACTGCAACAGACGAGGGGACAACCTTATGGAATATTTGGTAAGTACTAAACTTTATATTCTTAATCGAGGCAATGAACCCACTTTTGTTTCTAATAGAAGTGAAGTCATTGACCTCACCCTCTGTAGTGCTAACATGTTTTACCGCATTATTAAATGCCATGCATCTAGTGAACCTTCATTGTCTGATCATAGATATATTTGCTTTTCAGTTGCCAATGTAAGACAACAGCTGGTGCAAGTCAGAAATCACAGAAGGACCAATTGGGTTGGCTTCAGGGATGATCTGGCAACACATATTGGAGGCATGGAATCTAACATGCGCTCGGTGTTAGATCTCGAGTTAGCACCAAAACTGTCAGGCCAAGACTGCTAGCTTACCAAGGCAAGTTCCTTGGTGGAATAAACAGCTTAGCAGTCTTAGAGGCAAAACTAGAAGGCTTTTTAATAAAGCCAAATCTACTGGTGAGTGAACAGTATATAAACTACATTCACACAGTACAACAAAGCAATTAGAGTGGCAAAAGACTCTTGGAGAGATTTCTGTGGAAGTATTTCAGATACTCCCAGTACTTCCAGATTTATGAAAATCATGGCTAAGGACAATGCAAATTGCCTGAACACCATCAAACTGGTTGATGAGAGCTTTACAAAAACTGGTAAAGAAACACCAACAGAAATGCTAGGTGTACACTTTCCAGATTCAAGCATAATTGACCCCACTGGCGTACGCACAGCTAACCTTGAGCACCGACGTGCAAAAAAGGACTGGAGGGTTGCCAGGGAGGTGGTCAATTATTCTAGGATTAAGTGGTCCATTAATTCTTTTGAACCATATAAATCACCTGGCTGTGATGGATAGGTCAAACTACCTATTAGTTTAACATCTTTCTTTCTCAAGGCCCTAAACCCCTCTCAAAATTTCAGTTTGCCTATCAACAAGACAAATCAACAGAAACAACTCTCCATGGCATTGTTTGTTGCCTACAGAAGGCACTAGAATTAAAGGAGGTGGCATCAGCCACTTTCCTTGATATTGAAGGTGCCTTTGAAAGGGTCTCTACAGAGACCATTGTGGGAGCTGTGGAAAGACATGGTGTTGATAGAAGCTGTTGTCAATGGATTAAGGTCATGTTCACAAGCAGAACGGTTGTGGCCTCGCTACTTGGGGAGACTATCGGTCTCCACCTGTTGGGGCTGCCCTCAGGGAGGAATTTGCTCTCCGCTGTTGTGGTGCCTGGTGGTGGATGAACTGCTAAGGATCCTGGACGGGTCTGGTTGCGACTGTTTTGGCTATGCAGATGATGTGGCCATAATCGTCAAGGGAAAATTCCCTAAAACAGTCTTGAGTGTAATGCAAAAAACACTCGGACTTGTTAAAGATTGGTGCAGGAAGGTTAGTCTATCAGTAAACCCTGACAAAACCACCCTTGTGCCTTTCACTAGAAAGAGGAATCTTGGAGACCTTGGAGGTATTACTCTCTTTGGGAATACAATTCTGCTCATCACACAGGTTAAGTACCTGGGAGTCATTTTGGACGGAGGCTTAACCTGAAAACAGCACCTAGATTACTGTATTGCCAGAGCCAAGAAAGTGTTCTGGTTATGTAGAGGTGCTATTAGCAAATCCTGGGGTCTCAACCCGAGGATCTTGCACGGGATATATACTATGGTCACTTATGGCTCAACGGTGTGGTGGTGCAGAGTAAATCTCTGCACGGTGCAGGCTGAACTTAACAAGTTACAAAGGCTGGCCTGCATTGGTATATCAGGAGCAATGAGAACTACTCCAAAAGCTGCGTTGGAGTTGCTTCTTGATATTCTGCCACTTCACCTTCATATTGAGGGTGAGGCCACTATGGGGGCATATAAGATTATGCTGCAATGGCATGTGGGGCTGCAGCCATACCAAGCCTATTCAGGAGTATTTTTGTAAGGAGCCCATCTTTCAAATGGCAACCAACAACATGCTAGTAAAATATCATTTCGATAAAGCATTCAGTGTGAACTTTCCCAATCGCAGCGAAACTGTTTGGTTTACCGACGGCTCCAGGACAAACATAGGAGTTGGAGCAGGGGGTATTGCCTATCCAGAGGTTATGGTTCATGCCAAAGCCTTGAAAGGCATGCTACCGTGTTCCAAGCTGAGGTGTATGCTATTCTGGCATGTGCCTCAGAATGTCGGATCAAAGGGTATCACAATGTGCATATCCAGATTTGTTCAGACAGCCAGGTGGCTTTACTGGCACTTTGTCAGTACCGCATTTCGTCCAAAATTGTTTGGAACTGCCTCCAGACCCTAACTGAACTGGCAAACGGGAACAAAGTGCAACTGTTCTGGGTGCCAGGACATAGGGGGTTTGTAGGTAATGAGAAAGCTGACCTTCTTGCTAAAGAGAGGGCAGAGCAGGCTTTTTATGGTCCAGAGCCGGCATTGGGGCTCGCCTCTGGTGTGGCTAGAGGACTAACTAAAAGGCTGCTGAAGACTAAGCAGCTTGACCTCTGGCATGCTACCAGGGGACAGAGGCAGGCAAAGGAACTTAATCAAGGACCCTTGCCTCATAGGGCTAAGGAACTCATTAAACTGCCAAAAAAAGATATTGGACTGATTGTTGGTCTACTTACAGGACACTGTCATCTTAATAGGCACCTTAATTTGATTGGGGTGAAAGAGGATCCACTTTGTAGGATGCCATCTAGAAGGAGACCCTTGCATTTTCTTTGTGGCTGACTTTTTTGCAGCACTCTGGCTTGAACACTTCGGTACTCATAATTTGAGACCAAGTGATCTCTCCTTAGTACCACTCAAGAGCATTCTTGCTTTTGCTCGTGCATCTGGTCTCTTTCGAGATTACGGCTGGGGATGCACAATAAACCTCAGGTCGCGGTGCTGGGCCAATGTACACCCCTCCCCATTGGCACAAGTAACATCAATCACACACAAGTAGAAAGGGATATTCTTGCGCGTGTTTAGGGACATTTGTCCAATTTAGAAAACTTTGAATTTTGCTTTCTTCTTGCGGCCTTTCATACTATTTTTTCTTTTACTGATGTTTTGTTCAGCGTGCTTCACTAGACATCGATAATAATGTTAGTCACATATATTTTGTTTAAGTATGCTAGGTGGAGTAGCTAGGTCCATATAACGATATGAAATACAAAAACGAACTTTAATGGTAAAGTTTTCTTTTTACTTACTCATAGTAATTTCGGCATTTTTGTCACTGTTGCAATTCCTCTGCTTGTAGAACGGACATTTGCTTATTTTGATGAGATACTAGATCTGCCTGAACAGAAGATTCATGGATTAAAAGCACTATTTCAAGTTAAAGTTAAAATTCTATACCTTTGTATAGGTGTTTGCAAGGAATGAAGGAACAAAAGATGGACCCAAACTCAACCCACCACCGCAACACACTTCCAAACATGTTGACAAGAATTTTGCCTTCTTCAGTGGAACATCAAGTTATACCACGTCCTCGTCGACGATTCTTGAAAGACTGATATAATGTCTTGTATCGCTCTGCCTTCAACCTTCGTCGTCGCAGGCCAACTGTGTATCACCGCGCAAGCTGTTAGTGGTGGCATCTATGGCATTGCGTTCACTTCGGTCTACTTTTGCCATTCCGCTCCTGTGATCTTTGAACCTGTCTTTTAGACTTTTGTAATCGATTATTTTCCTGTTCTATCGCCAGGCATAAGGAATCTCAATTGGTGAATTAGTGTTGCAGCATTCACCTCCGAATTTTTTAATGACCACCGCTTCTGATGTTATGATTTGTCTTTGACTCTTGTGTGATGTTATATGTTTAATATTTTCCCAATCAGGCTTCGACTGATTTTCCATGCAGTGTTGTATCAGAGCTGTTCTTGGTCTTTTCTTTTGCCAATCTTGGCAATAATGCTGCAACACTAATTCACCAATTGAGTTGCCTTATGCCTGGCGATATCTGATAGAACAGGAAAATAATAGATTACAAAAGGCTAATAGACATAGGTTCAAAGATCACAGGAGCGGAATGGCAAAAGTAGACTGAAGTGAACACAATGCCATAGATGCCACCACTAACAGCTTGTGCAGTGATGCACAGTTGGTCTGCGACGACGAAGGTTGAAGGCAGAGCGATACAAGACATTACATCAGTCTTTCAAGAATCGTCGACGAGGACGTGGTATAACTTGATGTTCCACTGAAGAAGGCGAAATTCTTGTCGAAACATGTTTGGAAGTGTGTTGCGGTGGTGGGTTGAGTTTGGGTCCATCTTTTGTTCCTTTGGGTTTTATCTTTCCTCATTTGGCTTTTATTACTCATTTGGGGTTTTAACTTTCATTTCTTAATCACCATTCCTTGCAAACACCTATACAATGGTATAGAATTTTAACTTGAAATAGTACTTTTAATCCATGAATCTTCCGTTCAGGCAGATCTAGTATCTCATCAAAATAAGCAAATGTCTGTTCTATGAGCAGAGGAATTGCAACAGTGACAAAAATGCTGAAATTACTATTAGTAAGTAAAATTTTTTTACCATTAAAGTTCGTTTTTGTATTTCATAGCGTTATATGGACCTAGCTACTCCACCCTGCATCAAAATATACGTGACGAACAGCATTATAGCTGCTTAATATAGCAGTTCTATATTTGGCCACGTAATATCGCGGCATACGTTTTTTTGCGTGTGGGAATATAAGGATTAGACATCGATGTCGAACAAATACATTAATACAAGATTTCAGGATTATGAAAAGCTTACATTTCTGTGCTTACTGGATTCTTCGAAGTACAGCTCTTATGTTCACACTTTTCCAACAGATGGTTTGAAAAGCTTACTTGAAAACTATGGTCGCTACGTCGATGAAGTACGTTTGAAAACAAATTAATCGTAGCATACAGTCCACACAAATTTTCTGACAAGTCACCTATACAGCTTATGAAGATGTTAGCGACTTCAGCACTTGGAAAATCAATGCCAAAACTTTACCTAATTAAGACATAAGACATATGCACGAAACAGAACAGAACAAAAACGACTCTCGCATCTTGGACTGATATCAATTGAAAGTGATCTATTAAATACTCTGAAAAAAGAAACTTTTTTTCAATTCTGTAATAGAACATTTTGCTGCAAGTGATCAAAGAATGGAGTTTACTTTTAATACTTTTAAATAGAAAGGTATGTTAAGTGACTTAAGTCTATTCGGAAAACAGAAGTCATTGCGTTATATGGACATCAAAATATAGATTTTGCTGTGTTGTGTAAAAGAATAGATATAAAAAAGTAGCTATGGTATCCATATCGTAAGCCATGTTTTTCCACTTTTATAATTAAAAAAAAATCTGAACCTAATGTCAATTGTAAAAAAGTGAAAAGTACAGTAATTGCCTTTGCGACTGCTTTAGTAGTCTGTTGAGGCGCCGCAAGTCACTACAGGAATGATGGGTTCTCAAGAGTCCCACATGGCTGTGGGTGAAAGTGTAATTGTTCCTACTCTGACACATGGCAGTGAAAACTGGGTACTACAGAAGAAACATAGGAGTCGTTTGTATGCTGGAGAAATGTGATGTGTTGCAGGTGTGTAATGTGAAGCAAAATGTTGTTAGCAAGGTGGAGACTAATATTCTTAGGAGGTTTGGCCATGTTGAAAGAATGAGTGATGAGATGCTTTCTAAGAATATCTTTTTAGCCCAAGTGGCAGAAAGGAAAGGCAGAGGAAGGCCAAGGAAGTCATGGGAGGATCAGATTCAGGAGTGTTTGCATGAGAAAAGGTTAGCTCCAAAAAGAAATATACAAACTACCTGATAATTTTTACTTACTGTTGCCACATCAAACTTCTCCATTTACAGCGATCTTGACATACATCTTGGGCTTCACTGATATCCATCACATGCAGTACACAAGATCTTCTATTGCACCTTTTCTAAATGCTTAATACAGTTTTCTGTGGCGTCTTTCTTAGAAATGGAGCCCATTATAGTGATAATAATTTAGTCTTTCAGCTGCTGGTAAATCACAATTCAGCTAACATAGTTTTCTTCTGCAACAGACTAATGATTTTCTTATAATTAACAGTACTCATTAATTTATCTTGTCTGCATTCCATTAATTATCTTGTCTACTCATTCATTTATTTTGTTTGCAATCCACTGCTGCAAAAGTCTGTTAGCAGCAGATTCAAGAGTTAACCACCTGGAACTTAGATGCTCAACAAAATCAATTTATCAACAATCAATTTATTACAGCTTTGATGGCCAGTCATCAAAGCTGTAATAAATTGATATAATTAAATCTGAAGCATCGGAACCAAGGTGTTCTAATCCTTTCTGGAAAGCATTATGAACCACATAAATACTGCAAAATTCTACATCAATAAGTCCCTTCTTTCGAATAGCTTTTACATCTTCATTGACTAGCTGAAAAACGTTTTTGTTAATGTTTGGTTCATCACTAGAAAGCATGAGAAGCTTAGAAAGAGAAAGACTTCCATTATTTAGTGCTAACAATATATTATTTTTCAAATCATCTCCTTGTTCCAAAATCTAACTAGTCTGAAGTTCCTTGAGTCCAGCATTATTGGTAGCTTCATCATACTGGAGTGTAAAGTAATTTGCCCGAGCTTCTTCTAACCCACCCCCCTCCTTCCCCTGAAACAGGGTGCTAAAGCATCACTGATAAGGTATCAGACTTTTGTTGTATTTAACGAAAATTGATCTGGAACGGCACCAGGTAAGGGAAGCGTGACTTCGAAAACTGCTTGACGGCATAAAACATACGTGGGACTGACAATGAAAGAAAAAGCTGAACTTTCCCACACCGGGTGAAAAATCGGAACATGCCGTGAGAAAGTATGAATATAACGCAGCCTGAGCAAGACAGAATTGTTCACTGGAATTCATTTTATGTAAATATTAAAATAAAGCACATGAAATGTAACATTACTGACATTTAAAAAAAGAACACTGGACAAAGAAACATCACGGGGGTGGGGTACGATTACGGTAAAGTATTTGCCCCTTCTGACTATCGTTTTCAGACATTTTTACTCCATTTCCAAGCAGAAATACAAATACTTATGTACTAAAATGGTATTTAACAATACTGTATGGAAAGAACATTGCGCGAGAAAAAAAAATTACGATTACAGCAGAAATCTTCACTCTGTCTAACTTCCATTTGCAAAAGCTTGGAAAGCTAGAATTCCGTTTAATTTTTGAGGGATTGGTGGGGGTGAACGACCCCCACCAATCCCTCAAAAATTTCTGCTCAGTTATGCATCTATACCACAGAAATTATGATGGAAACGGCGGAATTACTCGAATTCTCTAAGAATATTGTGCCTGGAGATTACAGGGAAATTTTCGCGCTGCCAAACTTCAGTTTTCAGAAAAATTCTCTAATTTTTCAAGCTGAAATAAAAAATTTATGGAATAAAATTTTGTTTAACAACAATACTGGACAGGGGAGCATCACGAATAAAATAAATTACGATTATGGGGGAAATCTTCACTCTGTTTAGCTTCCACATTTTTAAATTTTGAAAGATCAAAAACCATACTTCACATAAAAAACGGCATCCCCAACTTAATATCCCTCAAAATTTCTCTTCAGTTTTGCATTGATTTCGAGTATGACCCAAAGATGACAAAAAAGCGGAATTCTGTGAATGAATCTCATGTATGATAAAACTATTTTTCAATTGAAATTTTCTTAATGCAGACAATACAAAATATTTTGCTGTCGCTCTAGTTTATTTTAGCCCAGTCAGATATTCGAAAACCACCACTGTTACCAATCTTTCAACTTTTCTCAGTACCAAATTTTGAAATACTACACAACAGCTGCTAAACACTTTGCTGGTACTGGTAATTATCACCTCACATTCGCATTTATGGAGTTCCATTTCAAATTTTATTGAAACCAGTTTATGCATTTTGGGGCTGTAAGATGTGCACTGGAATTAACATAAGGGAGTTCCATTTCAAATTTCTTCGAAGTTCAGTTCATGCATTACGGAGTTAGATGTGTACTGGAATCTGTACAATACCACTATGTACATGTACAGTGCAGTTCATCACTGGAGCTGGTAACTATCACCTCACATTTGCATGTTAGTTTCATTTCAAATTTCATTAAAATCAGTTCATGTGTTGCTGAGTTATACGATGCTTCCTGGAACCTGTACTCTGTATATGTACCGTGCACTTTACCAGATAAAAAAAATCGTCACTAACACCTTACATTTGCATTTTATGTAAGGGAGTTCCACTTCAAATTTCTTTAAAATTCAGCTCATGCATTCTGTACATGTACAGTGCAGTTCACTAGAACTTGTAACTCGTATTTGCATTTTTGAAAGGGAATTCCATTTTCAAACTGCATTTAATTAGTTCAATCACTGAGGAGTAGAAGAGCACCAATGTGTACTGAAAACTGTACTCCTTGAAACCAGAGCGTGGCATGGGATATACGGTGACTCATAAGCGGCACAGGACGTCGAGCAGATCCGTCCGATGCCGATCAGTTGCAACGTGTTTCTAGGGAAATTTGAATCAAAGATGCATTTTGAACAAAAAATAAATAAATAAAAGTTAATAATTAATAGATCTGCACGAAGAAAAGGATTTCCATTTCAAGTTTGATTAAAATCAGTTCATGCATTGTGGAGTTAGAGCTGTACTGGAATCTGCACAATACCACTTCGACGATGAGATGTTAACCTGAACTGTTAGTTTAGGTACAGGGCTCAACAAATCCCGGGCGCCGCCTAATTTTCTTCTTAGTTGAGATTTCGTAATATATTGCAGTAAATGCCGTAATTTCTGTTGTGTAATTCATAGATTATCTATTAAAAATCATAAATTTAGGTGCTGCGGACACCGGTAAAAAATACAAGTAAAAAATGGTGCGTCGTTTTAAAAAGTCCGCGAGATGGGAAAGTACTGAAAATGCGGTAACAGAAAAAAATATAATGTAACAGCGAGATAGAAGACTGCAAAGAGATGTAAGAATATATATTTTTTCTTTTACTTAGAAGTATTTTGACAGAAAATATGACACAAGGAAGGCGTTACTATGTGTGAGTGCGGAAGCCTACGCGGTGTGAGAATCCGTGACTCTCGGGAATCGTGCAGAGCTATTCCGTAGCGTGTAGCCATTCTACGAATCGCATCGCCTAGTTTTGGTGCGCTGATTGTATTAGTTAAGGTTTTTTCGATATTCAGTTGAACATATTCAGAAATAAGACAATGCTATGGACTGTATGCAATTTCAACGGATTTTTTAGTCTAACTAATGAACTGCAATAATGTGGCAACAGCTAACGATTTTAGTTTTTTTTTTTTTACTTAAAAGTAACACAAAAAGTTCTTCAAAATGAGTTAATTTTTCAATAAGACATAATTTTTTTCTTGCATCTTCAGATTCCTGAGTCGGTCCTGTGAATCGCAGTTTTCTGTCGGAAATTACGATTCACGATTAACATGATAGGTGCGGATCATGTGGTGCCGATTATACGACTGTTATGCATGCCAATTACCACGATTGGCATTGGGTCATTTTCCATCTGGGGACGGTATTTCGTGTTTCAAAGCTTTCGAAAACAGTAGTTAAATGGAGTAAAAAGAATTTGCCCTAAACGTAATTTTTTCCTCCGGATGTTGCGTTTGTGTCTAGTATTCTAGTTAAATATCATTTTATGGCATGTATGTTCGTATTTTAGCTTGAAACTGTAAGCAAGAATTTGCGGAAACGGAAGTTATTTCGCCTTTTTCGTTATCTTGGCCACTTGGAGATCGATGCACAAGCAAACAGAATTTTGTGCGTGCGTGTGTGTGTGGGGTTTCGTCGGAGAGGACGGAATTCCATCTTCACGAAACTTTCGAACTCTCGCAATGTTGCCCGTGTCCAGTATTTTTAAGTAATATTTTACTGCATAAATCTTTGCAATTCACCTTGAAAATAGGAGAAAAATTTCCAAATCAGGACAGAATTCCCGTAATCGCTATTGCCCCCCCCCCCCCTGATGTTTCCACTCTTCAGCGTTGTTAAATACCTCCCACCCCATAAGTTTTTGCATTTAATCTTGTTAAGAGAATAAAGGAAATTCCCAAAAACGGATGTGACGAAGTAGGAAAATTTGCCAAAATTGATGCACGGTGTTCAAAAGTATTAATATTCCCAAAGTTACACCATTTATCTGAAATAGTTGAAGCTATGATATCATGCGCTCATGGTCTTCAGGCTGATGGTTGTTATCAAAGGGCACAAAAATCAAGAAAAGTGACAATGAAGAAGTAGGGAGAGAATGATAGCAGTTAAAATGTTCAGCTCACCCCCCCCTCCTCCTTTCGTCTTATTTTGTCTTAAACTGAAATTTAAGAGGCAGTATGATCATATATATGGTAAGTAGAGGTTCACGCACTGCGCATTCACTTGCTTGGATTTCCTGTCTGTCAGGCATTGTGGAATTCTGAACACATTTTTACTGGTGGAAGTTTCGAACTTAAATCTTGCAATCATGCCCTTGCTGGGGAATCAGTTTTGTGTTTCTCACATGCTAAGTTTGTTCCATTAGAGTCCTTGTTTGTTGTAACATTTTGTTGGGGCACATATTTGTTTTTTACAAAGAGATGGATCATTTCGTAAAATAGTCTATGTATGCCACACAATACTAGTTATTAGTAACAAGACTATTGCCAATGTTGGCAGGTATAGACTGTCTTTTTTTTAAATATCATGGTCGAGACATGCTGAGGATTATGCGAAGGAAGAAATTGTTTTTCTTAGAATTTCCCGATCTACAAATCATATGCTGCTGCGAATTATGTGTGGGATTTTTTTCCCCACAGCCTTTGGATTACATGCCCTTGCAGGTCATATGAAGGGGAAAAAATGTGGTACTTTGAATTAATATGTACAAAATATGACATCCACAAGTAGTATTTTAATAAAATCAAAATCTGAAATTTTATTTTTTGAGATCATCTACTGAAAGAATAACAAAAGAAAATTGTGAAGCAAATTGGAACTTTACTTTGCAATAAGTGATTTGGGTAAAAAGAAAAAAAAAGACAACAAATACGGTTTACCGCTTTTCGTTCCAGCACCATAACCAAATATGTTTTTGTTTGCGCGTTATTGACTTCGTTTCACCGGGCACCTAAATTTTGGAGCTGGCTCCTAGATCTAGAACATATTTGTCGAGCCCTGTTTATGTATATACGGAACCTTAGGTTACGAAACTACTAAATTAATAAAATGAAATTTCATATTTAAGATCTTTAGTATCAAACACCTTATTTTAATGACAAACATGAAATTCACTTACCTCATTCCTTTATGGTTCTGCAAATTCTTGAAGACCAGAAAGGAAATGAGCTGCATTGTAGCGCTAGGGAAGTACCCTCCCCCCTCCCACATGATCTAGGTGGAATGAAAAGTTGTAACAGACTTTTAGGGAAAAAAGGGACTATTTGTGAGCCCTGTATGAACCATGAAAGTTAAGTTTTTAAATTCATTTTTAAAATTTAATGAACGCCATTACAAAAACTCAAGATTTTCTATTCAAGCTGCTGACCGTAAACATATTAGCACTAATACCAAAAATCTTACAGATGAAAAAGTGCAAGATTTTTTAAACCTCAGTGTCAATGTTTTTATCATGATCAAAGAAACAGGATTGACTTCATTTTCACTTTACATGAGCTCTTACACCTGCATTATAAGCATGGATTTTCAGTAGTTTTAGAATGAAAGAATACATCCTGTAACCAACACAAAGGGAAATCCAGTTTTCTGAATAGCTTCAAATTACACACTACTCTTGATAAACTGATCTGTCGTGTGTATGTGTGGGTGAAAATTGGATATGCTTGTGTGGTTTTCCCTGTTTAAATCGTCCCACTTATTTCATGTATGATATTTAACTGGGAAATAAAGCAGTTGCTGTAAAATTCAAAGTTCATACAGTGAGATTGCTTGCTTGATACAGCATTCATAGTATTCCTTCAGTGAATTACCACATAAAGTTTTATTCAGTAAATTCATTTTTTAATTGATAAAATTCATACCTCTTCTTTGTAACTATCTTTTCTGGACGAGGCTTTTTCTCTGGATCAGCTCTAATTGCTGCATGTGCTTTTTTATACAACTCCTCCACCTAAAAATAACAAAGAAAAAATATTAGTATCAAAATTAAATACACAAAATTTTCACACAGTGAAACCTACAACTTAATGCAATTATACTAGTAGAGCTCTGTACTTTCAACAAAGAGTAGAAAAGCATAGATTTTCTGCCATAAGACAAACACATGATATAGCCATCCCGCACTTAAGACCACTGCACCACCGGGATGGCTATATCATGTTCTGCTGTGAAAATAGCAGTAGTAATTGCATGTTCCCCTCAACAGCTCAAAAACAAAGATATAATCAGCCAGAGAGGGAAAGAGGGAAAAAAAAAAAAAAAAAAAAAAAGGAAGGTTGGAAAAATTAATATGTGAAAGCAGTACTACACCATGACCTCCCACAAAAATGCAAAAAATCAAGGGCTTTCCAAGGCTTGGGGGAAAATAAATAAGAAAAAAGAAAAGAAAAACGAAATTTTCAAAATTTTACCAGGTTTGCAGGGGCTATGTGAACTTGTCATAGGACCATACACTTATAACAATCACAACATCCAAAAAACAAAATAAACTATTAAAAAAAAAACACCCTTAAGAAATGTCCCGATATGAAAAATATGAAAGCAAACTTTGCACAGGTGTTTAATAACGTTATTTAACTAAGATCTTCGATTCCCATAGCATACGACATTTTCCATAGTCCATAGTGGACTGACGATTCCATAGTAATTATGTAAAAACCACACTACGTGGAGTCTCAACTTTCTTCCTACTGCATGGCTGTACTCAGCGTCAAACGCAACAGAGTGCACGGAGAATTTACTGTGTCGAAGTCCTGACAACAATGGGGCACAGCGCGTTTGGCACACACTGCAGCAACTGGCACAGAATTTCCATTCCTGCAAGAAGCACCACTCAAGCAGTGTGGATGGGACATCATAAATTAGTACTTAAACTTTCCAAGACGGTGGCTGTTTTGCCACCATCGCAGGGCTCACAACCTTGGTGCTTGAAGTGTCGTGGATTAACAAAAACAAACATTTGTCTCCATCCATTACCAACTCCTACAGCCAGAGACGATGCTGAAGAAAAATTATGGTTGATATCATTGAGGTGGGGAAAAAAAAAACCATGTATAATAAATAAATAAAAGAAAAAAGAAAGAAACAAAACCAATTTTTTTTCTTGTAGAAAAATCGGTTTACCAGAAAATATTTTAGAAATCGAATGGAATCTGGAACACTTGGCAGCTCTGGCATATCCGTTTTTTAGAGACCTTGCACATCTGAAATTTGTGCAAAGCAGTTTGTGAAGCAATAGGAAATACTGAGTAAGGTTCCCAGATTGAGGGGCCCTGCAATTACATTTATAAACATATTTCTACTCTTAACATTCATGCAGATCAATTAAGGCAATACAAGTTAAGTGATACAGTTCGTAGTGATAACATGCATTTTTAAACATGTGTTTCATTTTCAAAATAATCACACAGACTTGATCAGAATTTAAGTTGCAAACAAGGCTGTCACAGTTCCGAGGGTTGTGCTTTGTCTAGTGTCCCTGCCTAAGAAATGCTGCTAAAACGATGGAAGAACTCCACAGGTGTTTACTGTTGAGCCATTTTTTTTATCTCAGCCAAGTTGAATTACAATACTGCACTGATATTCCGCATTCTCAACAGTCTACATTCATACACGACTCCTCGGAAATGTACTACAAAATAAGACACACACCCCCCACACACACACACATGCTGATTTCTGACTGCAAAAAATCATTAGGTTGTTGCAGATGAAATGTAGACAGGGTTCATACTCTTTTTTGAAAATGGAAATTAAGGAGTTCTTAAGAACCTGCAGGCTATTTTTAAGGACCTTTAAATATTTTTAAGGACTTCATAATCGCTGCATGCAAATATACACAATATACAAAATGTGAGTTAACTATTACAACATAAGTCATTTCAACACAATAAATCAATTTTGTTGAAACTCATGAATATTCCATTGCACAAATATATGAATTAAAATTAGTTCTACTAAAATAAACCAAATACTCCAACAGAAAAACCAACTAACTTCAAAGTTCCTTATATACATTATTTACTGGTAATACTGGATCCATTATTTGTCCTGAAGCATATCTTTGCATCTACAGAACTAACACTCTGCTTCTTCGTATTGTGGTGTGAAGCATAAAATTTATTTACTTTGGAATTTCAATTTTCAACAAATTTTCACCCATTAATTGTGATTATAGGCCCATCTTTGTGGTTTCAGAAACTTTTTAAATTTGCATTTGTTTTTCCTTCAAAGTTTATCCGAATTTACATTTTTTTATTAATTTACAAAATCAATTTAACAAAAACAGTATTACAAATACAAATTTTGAAGATGACATTCTGATTTTTGGCGTAAATGTGACAAGAATGGTAAGTCAGATAATATCCGAAAACTTGAAAATTTTCATCGTCCTGGAGCAGGACTCGAACCCACGTCTCCCAGAAAACGCCCGGGTATGCTAACCACTACACCACCCAGAACGACCAAGTTTCAAGTTTCCGATTAATTTGAATTTAACCATCACAGGATTCGCTAGTCGAAGCAACCGGCTTTCATGTTTAGCGAATCTGGAGGTATTATGTTTAGCGAATCTTCAGTAGTAGAATCAGTGTATGACTTTTTTGTTGTTGCTGTCCGAAAGAGCCACTGTTCTTGCATATATGGGACCATGCATGTATGGAAATGGACATTAAGCAGACAATTACGAGTTAGTAAGTGGTTCAACGCACCTTCCACCTGGAAAAAGAAAAGTGTGAGGGTGAAGATGTTCCCCAAGGTAGATCAAAATGAGAAAGAGAACCTCTGATCCCTCAATGTACGTGGCAAAATTCAGACTTTAAGTAAGAACCAAAAGATCAGTATTCCTGATAATTGATTACAAGTTATGCGATATAAACAATCCTTTCATTTATCCATAGCGCTCATGAGCGATTTTAATTAACATACATGGGACTGACGAAGAAAGAAAACAAAGCTGTACTTTTTAATTTGGTGAAAAATCAGACCGCACGGTGAGAAAACTGAATCATTTACTTTAATTTATTTATGAAAATATTTAACTAGATCACACCACTGTATTCACAATTATAAAATTAGTGAATTCCAAACAAAATAGGATGGTTCTGAAAGAGAACTTCAAACAGTTTTTCCCTGGTTTTGTTCTTGTACTTGCTAAAACATTAGCTTTGGTTTCCTCTTACGAGCAAACCCTACTTTCTTCTCAGCAAGTTCCACAGCCATATTTGTCTTTTGTTGACTGCCACTGCACAGCATCCACTCTTTATTATTTTTTTCTGCTCATAGTTTTCCCTTTACCATTTTTCTTTGTTACTTTTTTTCCTTTTATTCCCTCAGATGACAATTTTATCCATCATGCTTAAAGAACTTTCAGCCTGAGAACCAGGAATTCTGATATCAGAGATTTAACAGGGTTCGTACTCTTTTTGGGGGAAAAAATTCAAGGACTTTCCAGGCCTTTTCCAGGCCATATACAAAAAATTCCAGGATGGTTATTACGCTTTACAGTATCATGCTCAAATTATTTTTTAAAAGCAATTTCAGTTTTAAGTAATAAAAATGATGAAAGATGCAAATGGATAAGTGTGCTTTTTTACCCATTACATTTCTTTTTAATGTTTTTAATTGGCGAATTACCCAATAATGCTAAATTGAATCATGATGCAATTACCACAAGGCTATTCAGAAAATCCTTTCCCTCAATCAGAAAATGATTAATTCAATCAGTCATTTTAGCTGCATCACTATTCTGCACTATCTTCCATGTAATCAGACTATTATTGATAACAACTGAAATTATTATAAAATAAAGTGAGGGCAGATTCAGAATTTAAGAATGGGGAGGGCGCACATCTAACAGAGGACTGGTAAAAAAATCTCTGAGATTTATTTCCTTCAAAAAACCCGTGATAGTGACAAGGAAAAAAGTGACAACAACAAGTCAGCCTGAAGAAGGAGAAGAGTTTTCTCCGAAAATTTGCTATAAAAGAAAAAATTTCCTAGTAAAATCCCATAAGTTACTTTAGATTATTAATTCAATTAAACTAGGAAGCCATTTCTCAACATGAGCTTTATTCAAAAAATGTAGGAACATTTTTTTCGCCACAACTGAAGTTTCCAGCAATTCTGCTGTCAGAAAACATTAGGCGGAATAAAACATCATTACCTGCACAAGACCTGTAAGAGTAATGGGATTTAACCACTTTCAAACACCACAATGCTTCTGCTTTAATGGTTGCATTTTTTTCAAGAGGAATATGCAGAGGATTAGATGTGGATGCAATAGGCTGTACTTGTTTATCACTTGATACACATAGCAATTTATCAACAGTTAGTGGAACATTTTTACAGCATTCTGTCAACATACTATGTTTTTTTCCTTTCATGTGGCTTCTTAAAGCAGATTCCCCCATATTCGAAATATCTATTATTTTAATGCATAAAATGCATTTTGCAACATGGCAATTGCTTTCATCTTTTTTAATCCATCCAGCATATTTAGGATTTATTAGCCAAAGATCACTAAAAGTACACTTACCCATATTTAATGGGGAGGGGGATGAAAAAATGGGCAAATCAACTGAAACAGTAAATGAAAACCAAAAAAATATCTAAGATCAGGAACCACACTGAATTTGAATGACTGTCTGACACAAAGGAAAGCACACAACTAAAAATTGAGAATTTCCCCTGAGTAAGGGGCTACACATGTGACCAATTACTATAGGCCAGATTTTAAGTAATTAAAGAAAAACGGGTCTTACTGCTATGTTCTTTCCTGCTCCCCTAGCTTTGTCCTTTAGGCAGCCTGGGTTGCAAATGCTTTGGCATTGATTTAGTCTTCATTCAAAACAAGGAAACAACACTTAGTGAAGTTACTGTTTTATGACCTGTCTGCCAATCAGTAGACAGAGTGTTGTGCTAAAAGACTGTTACAAAGCATCACCTCTTACAGCTGGGCTCCAAACCAGAGGAAAGGAAATGTTAACAAACACTTAGTGCCTGAGGGAAGCAAAACTTTGTACTGGGTCTCCTCCTCCAAGTCTCAAATCTTTCATACTTAATCAGCTGGAGAGTGGACGTAGGGCTTCAAGCTTGGAGAATGAATACTGCTCTTATATCTATGCCTTTGAATTTAATTTCGACCATTTTCAACAGGGTAGGTTCCTAGGTTGTACCTAACAGCATACTAAAATTTCGCCAAAATCCAACCCCTTTTACGCGAATTATCGTACGGACAAATGAAAAAAACCAAAGCATAAACGTTTCTGCAACCTACAGTTCGAAAGGGTTAGTAATTTCTAAAATAAAAACACAACGAACAGCGTGAAAACTAGCTCATACACAGAATATTTGAAACTACAGTATGCGCTCTCAATTATTAGGGATGATAGGGGGAAGTGAATAGAACTGTCCATAATTAGCATGTTCTCGTTGCGCTAGGCGCTTAAGCACTGCTGAATTCCGTCAGACCCCCAATGGTCAAATGATTGAAATGTGCTGATGTTCATGGGATGAAATGGTTGATCAGCTATGATAACCGCATAAAAGTTCGAAGGGGGAGGAGGGGGCGATTTTTTTTTACTTTATGCAACATTCTACATTACTCCAGTATTTATCTTGTCATCATCAACAATAGCAAAGTAACTACCACTTACGATCGCGGATATCGGCCAACTGAAAATCTGCCATACAACTAAGGGATATAACACACAGGTATCCTGTTACAATGTATTGTGATTGAAAAAAAAAAGGTTTCAGAAATTAAAATCGAAAAAAAAAATTTTAGAAATTAATATCATCAAGTCATGGTGTTTCAAAAATCCGCTTTCCTTTATAATGTTTTTTTCTTTTTTACCTGTCGTGTATAATAAAAGTGGGTTGATTTTTATGGAATCAGACGTCCATATGTCTGATTGTCTTTGTCTGAGTTCACACGTTAGCTACTGTGTACAAGTAGACCTATTTTTCAGCTCAAAAATATGTAGTTTTGTATGTATTCACAGTATAACTCATTCCGTATTCCCACAGAACAAAATTCAAAAAAAGGAGCCTGAAAGCTGTAAAGCTGGAAACGGATATTTCCCCCTCCCGAAAACATTCCGATTAAGTTCAAACAGCAGGAGCACGCGTCCACGCACACTCAACCTCTGGAATGTCCTGATGGAACGGCTTCTTTTCATTTGGCACATCGCCATAAATCACCACCTGCAGCTCACTGAAGTGTCTTCCTCCTTCACCCTAACTATAGGAGAAAACGTAAAAAAAAATGCTGCCCAATTTTTGACAAAATGACCAAATTTACGTCATAACGTTGCAATTTACTAAAATACGTTTATCTGCTGAATTTCGCCAAAATCCATTGAAAACTTTTTAATTATAGATTTTTTTATTAAAACAGTAACTCAGACATCTGAATAAAAATGTATGTTTGTAATTAAAATAGAGTCCATATCATCACAGAAACAAAATTTAAGGATCACTCTGTTTAAATAAACCATGGCATCTAAAAAAAAATAATTTGCTTGCTTTTCCCGTAATTTATAATTGCCGTTTCTTTTTTTCAATCCGATTTTGCAACGGAAGATTTCTTTTCTTTTTTTTTTTTTTTTTTTTTTTGCATCTGCTAAAGTTTCAAACGGAATTTGGCGAAATTTGCACTAGAACTTTATTGTGATGTATTTTAACCACTGTAAAAATTTTACTGTGTTATTTTCAAAATTCCGGAAAATGGATTTCTGAAAATACCTCTTAGTCCTTTTGAGCCGTGGAAGTGATAAACAGGTGTTTGCTTTCTTCCCAATCAAGGGCTTCGGATCAGCGCTCCCAGCTGTCAATCAACCGTTGCTATGGTAACACACTTTCTGCTCAAGGCTCATTGTCTAAAGAGGCACACATAATAAAAATTTCCAATGCTAACTTTTTAAGTTTTAAACCGATTCGAATGAAATTTTGGGAGTGAGCTTCTGCAATCCAATTATAGTAAATGTAAAAATTTCAGCCACTTTTGTGAAAAATTCGCAAAGATAGTTTTCTTATTTTTTATCATAAGTAGCCGAAGTCTCTTGAGGGGTGGGCCGGAAGCAAGCGTCTTAATGCAATAAACAAGGAGCAGATGAATGTGTTGTTCAGGCATACTCTTCACTGGTGGATGCCAGCTGACTTGGTAAACACGCGACCCCCTTCCCTTGCAAATGCTAAATGTCTCTTCTTTCCCCTTCTGTTGTTCTCAGTAGTTGTCGGACGAACATCAAGCTCAGGGCTAGAGAATGCATCAAGCTCCCCTTCCCTAACAGACCTGCTAGTAATCATCCAATTTTATTGCACTGGAAGTAGTGCTTCCCCACCCCCAGCCAAATTAGGATTTGGGCACATCCGAAACACCACTGTTGCCGGCGGTTTCTTTGAGAACAGAGGAGAAACTTAAAAAAAATGAAGGGGTAACAGTCAGTAACACGATTTCCTAAAAGGGCATTTTTTTTAAGCACTAATTTCAAATTTCAAGGCTTTTCAAGACAGCATTAAAAAAATACCGTTTTTCCAGGATATTCCAGGCCTTGAAAATGTAATCATGATTTTCCAGGACTTTCCAGGTTTTCAAGCACGCGTGCGCACCCTGTTTAACTATTTTAGATAAATGGTGTAATTTTCAGAGAACGAATATATTTTTTTATAACACCATGCATCAATTCTTACAAATTTCCAAACTTCGTCACTTCTGTTTTTGGAAATTTCTCCCCACCCTTATTAAGCTAAAATGCACACACATTTATAAGGGTGATGACATTTAACAACTAAATAGGAGTGAAAACATCGCGGGAAAGGGGGGTTATAATTACGGAAGAAATCTTCGCTCTGTCTGACGTCAGTTTTCAGAAATTTATTAAACATTTTCAAGCTGAAATACAAATATTTATGGAATAAAATGATATCTAACAATACTGGGTAGAGGCATCATCGCGAGAAAATTCTTTTCCGATTATCAGAGAAATCTTACCTCCGTCTACTTTCAGTTTTCGAAGGATGAAATTCCGTCCTCAGACGGAGAAAACGACCCCCCCCCCATTTCAGTTCAGTTATGCATCGATTTCGTACATGGTCCAAATAATAAAAAAAAAAGACGGAATTCCTCGAATCAGCGTGACAATCTCGTCGCCGAAGACTACGGGGAAATTTTCGGGCTGCTTAACTTTACATTCAATGTTCATCTCAGCATTGTTTAACATTCTACTATAGGGAATCCAACTGCTGCAAATGTTCAGCTTCTTCCCATTTCAAACCACCTTGCAAACATTCAATTTCTTCTCTTTTTTTTTTTTTTTTTGCTTGTTTTGATGCATTTTTCCAGCACTAATCTGCTCTTGATATTTTTTTCAGTATTCTTTATAAGCTGTCGGAAGTTTTTTGGTTACATTAATTTTACTCACATCTCCACTTAATGTTTTGACATGATCTTTGTGCTTCTTGCTCTCCGCATGACGCCTACAATCATCGCGGCCGCCTTGCGACAGGCTAAAATCGCAGCCACGTGGCTTATAAAATGTGATTCAGCAAAACTTTAGATGCTTCATAAAAATCATAAAAAGGCCATTCTTTACTAGTAATACATACCGCGATACACTTGATGATAAGTTTTATCTGATTTCGTTCTTTTTGTTGTCATAGCTGTTTCACTGCTACGTTTTGTTTTGTTTCGTTTTATTCTAAATTAACCCTTTCCACTCAAACAAACAGGGTTCGTACACTTTTGGGGGGAAAAAATTCAAGGACTTTCCAGGCCTTTTCCAGGACATATACAAAAAAATTCCAGGATGGTTATTACGCTTTACAGTATCATGTTCAAATTATTTTTTAAAGTAATTTCAGTTTTAAGTAATAAAAATGATGAAAGATGCAAATGGATGAATGTGCTTTATGCAAATTGATCAAGTTTATCAAGCACAAGACCATAAAGAATAAATTCTGTTCTTATGCCCTGACCTTTGAATTCAAGTTGGATCATTTTCTACCAGGGTAGGTTTCTCCTCCCTGATAACATACCAAAACTTTGTTGCAATCAAACAGATTTTATGTGAGTTAACATTCCTAAGCTTGGAGAACAAATACTGCTCTTATGTCTTGGCCTTTAAATTTAATTTCGACCTTTTTCAAGAGGATAGGTTTCCAGGTTGTACCCAATAGCATACTAAAATTTCGCCGAAATTCAACCGCTTTCATGCGAATTATCCTACAGACAAACCCAAAGCATAAACGTTTCTGCAACCATAGTTCAAAAGTGTTAGGAATTTCGAAAATAAAAGCATAAAGAACAGCGCGAAAACTAGCTCATAAATAGAATATTTGAAACTACAGTATGCACTCTCAATTATTAGGGATGGTAGAGGGGAAGGGAATAGAACTGACCAAAATTAGCATGTTTTCGTTGCGCTAGGGCGCTTAAGCACGGCTGAATTCCTTCAGATACCCCCAATGTTCAAATGATTGAAATGTGCTGATGTTCATGGAATGAAATGGTTGATCAGCTATGATGACCGCATAAAAGTTTGGGGGGGGGGGGGGCTTTTTTTTTAGTTTATGCAACATTTTACATCACTCCAGTATTTATCTTGTCATCATCAACAATCGCAATGCAACTACCGCTTACGATCGCGGATATCAGCAACCGAAAATCTGCCATATCACTAAGTGATAACTCACAGTATCCTGTTACAGTGTATTGTAATTGAAAAAAAAAAGGATGTGGAAAAAAGAAACTTTCAGAAATTAAGATCATCAAGTCATGCATTTCAAAAATCCGTTTTCCTTTATAACGTTTAAAAACATGTTTTTGCTTTTTTACCTGTAGTGTAAATAAAAAAACTATGTTGATTTTTTATGGAATCAGACGTCCGTATGTCTGATTGTCTTCATCTGAGTTCACACATTAGCTACTGTGTACAAGTAGACCTATTTTTTCAGCTCAAAAATATGTAGTTTTGTATATATTCACAGTATAAGTCATTCCTTATTCCCACAGAACTAAATTCAGCATATGCAAAATGAAGAACATCAAGACCCGCCCAACACTATGTTTCTGATTGTCTGCTGTTTATATTCAAGAAATGCAAACATGGATCAATGAATGGTGAATGCAGCAACTATGATTTTTATTTATTACCAAAAAAAAAAAAAAAGAAAGAAAAAAAAAGAGCCGTGAAAGCTGTAAAGCTGAAACTGATATTTCTCTCAACCCCCACCCCCCATGCACAAAAACATTCCGATTAAGATCAAACAGCAGGAGGACGCGTCCACACACACACACACACACACACACACACACACACACACACACACACACACACACACACACACACAACCTTTGGAATGACCTGATGGAATGGCTTTTTTTCATTTGGCACATCGCCATAAATCACCACCTGTAGCTCACTGAACTGTCAAGTTGCACCCTTCCTCCTTCACTTTAACTATATAATAGAAAATGTAAAAAAAAAAAATGCTCCCCAATTTTCGACAAAATTAAATTACCAAATTTACGTCATGATGTTGCAATTTACTAAAATACGTTTACGTTTGTTTATCTGCTGAATATTGCTTAAATCCATTGAAAACTTTTTAATTATAGATGATTTTTTTTTATTAAAACAGTAACTCAGACGTCTGAATAAAAACGTATGTTTGTAATTCAAATAGAGTCCATATCATCACAGAAAAAAATTAAGGATCACTGTTTAAATAAACCATGGCATCTAAAAAAAATAATTTACTTGCTTTTCCCGTAATTTATAACTACTGTTTTTTTTTTTCAATCCGATTATGCAACAGATTTTTTTTTTTTTTTGCATCTGCTAAAGTTCCTAACGGAATTTGGCGAAATTTGCACTAGAACTTTATTGTGATGTATCTTAACTACTGTAAAAATTTTACTGTGTTATTTTCAAAATTCGGAAAAATGGATTTCTGAAAATATTCTCCTAGTCCTTTTGAGCTGTGGAAGTGATAAACAGGTGTTTGCTTTCTTCCCAACCAAGGGACTTCAGACCAGTGCTCCCAGCTGTCAATCAACCGTTGCTATGGTAACAACACCCTTTCTGCTGGAGGCTCACTCTGTCCAAAGAGGCACACATACTTACTTGTCCGTAATAAAAATTACCAATGCTAACTTTTAAAGTTTTAAACCGATTCAATTGGAATTTTGGAAGTGAGCTTCTGAATCCAATTACAGTGAATGTAAAAATTTCAGCCACTTTCGTGAAAAATTCGCAAAGATAGTTTTCTTATTTTTTATCATAAGTAGCGGAAGTCTCTTGAGGGGAGGGAGGGTGGCATGCACATAAACAAGAAGATGAATGTGTTGTTCAGGCATACTCCTCACTGGTGGATGCCAGCTGACTTGGTACATACGCGACCCCCTGCGAATGCTAAATGCCTCTTCTTTCCCCTTCCGTTCTCAGTTGTCGGACGGACATCAAGCTCCCCTTCGACCTCCAATTTTATTGCACTGGAAGTAGTGCCTTTTTTTTCTTTTTTTCCCCCGGCCAAATTAGGATTTGGTGCACGTCGGAAACCGCTGCCGGTGGTTTCTTTGAGAACAGAGAAAAGGAACTTTAAAAAATAAAGGGGTAACAGTAACACGATTTCTTAAGAGGGCATTTTTTTAAGCACTAATTTCAAATTTCAATGCTTTTCAAGACAGTATTAAAAAAAACACCGTTTTTCCAGGATATTCCAGGCCTTGAAAACGTAATCATGATTTTCCAGGACTTTCCAGGTTTTCAAGCACGCGTGCGCACCCTGTTACCCATACTCACACAGAACTCGCATTTTTTCTTTTTTGCAGTAGAAGCTCAGATTTAGCACGCTAGCCCCGATATACGTGCTATAGAGACATCATCACCGTGGCGGCTGACACCCGACCTATTCGGCAAAAAAGAAATGTCTCGCGAGCGTCAACATGCGAGCTATAGAGGCGTCATCAGCATGGAGGGTGCCACCCGACATGGGCGATATTTGGCGAAAAAGAAACGTCTTGCTAGCCCTAACCCACGAGCTATATAAGTATATTGAGCACAAAGGATGACACCTGACACGCAAACTATTCGGCGAAAAATAAATGTCTCGCGAGCACCAACATGCGAAATATAGAGGCATCATTGGCATGGATGGTGACACCCCACACGGCTGATATTCGGCGAAAAATAGATGTCTTGCTGGCCACGAGCTATAGAGGCGTCATTGGCATATTCGCGAGCGCCAACATGCAAGCTATAGAGGCATCATTGGCATGGAGGGTGACACCCGAAACGCGAGATATTCGGCGAAAAAGAAATGTCTCGCAAGCCCTGACATACAAGCTATAGAGGCGTCATAGACGTGGCGGTGACACCCGACCTATTTGGCGAAAAGAAATTCCTCGTGAACGCCGACATCTGAGCTACAGAGGCAGCGTAGGCGTGGCAGATAACACGAGCTATTCGGTGGAAAAGAAATGTCTCGCGAGCGCCAACATGCGAGATATAGAGGCATCATTGGCATGGAGGGTGACACCCGAGATATTCGGCGAAAAAGAAATGTCTCGCAAACCTCGACATACCAGTAGAGGAGTCATAGACGTGGCGGATGACACCCGAGCTATTCAGTGAAAACGATATTCCTCGCGAGTGCCGACATGCGAGCCATACAGGCATCATCAGCATGGCGGGTGACGCCCGACACGAAGACGACGTTTCTTTCTTTATTCGGTGGAAAAAGAAACGTTTCGCGAGCTATAGGGGCGTCATTGGCCTGGCTAGTGACATCCGACCTATTCGGCAAAAAGAAATGTCTCGCAAGCCCCGACCCACGAGCTATAGAGGCGTAATGAGCGCGGCGGATGACACCCGACACGCAAGCTATTTGGCGAAAAAGAAATGTCTCGCGAGCGCTAACAACATGCGAGATATAGAGGCATCATTGACATGGAGGGTGACACACACAACACGCGAGATATTCGGCGAAAAAGAAACGTTTCACGAGCCCTGACATGCAAACTATAAGGGCATCATCAGCATGGCAGGTGACACCCGACACGAAGATGACGTTTCTTTTTCTTTATCCGGTGAAAAGAAACGTTTTGCGAGCTATAGGGGCGTCATTGGCATGGCTAGTGACACCCGACCTATTTGGCAAAAAAAGAAATGTCTCGCAAGCCCCGACCCACGAGCTATAGAGGCGTAATGAGCGCGGCGGATGACACCCGACACGCAAGCTATTTGGCGAAAAAGAGAAATGTCTCGCGAGCGCTAACAACATGCGAGATATAGAGGCATCATTGACATGGAGGGTGACACACACAACATGCGAGATATTCGGCGAAAAAGTAACGTTTCGCGAGCCCTGACATGCAAACTATAAGGGCGTCATCGGCCTGGCGAATGACACCCGACCTATCAGACGAAAAAGAAATGTCTCGCGACCACCGACATGCGAGCTATAGGGGCGTCATCGGAGTGGCGGGTGAGCTATTCGGCGATTTCGTAATGTTGGGTTTTACCAGACAGTCTAGTGGAAAGGTCTAAAATGTTTGCACCGAAATTGTCACAAGCACAAAGCCACATGCAATCAATGTAAAGAGTTGGCAAAAGGTGCTGAGCTGAGTTTCCTCTCGACTTTTGTGCACGGTACTCTCAAATGGCTGTATGGGGAATCACGTGACAAACTCTGCCTCCGTTGGCGGGGGAAGTCAGAACATATCTGTAAAGTGCGTTTTCTTGACCAAAAGACGGTGAAAAAATAGAAATTGCGTGCAGAGATCTTGCGAGGGGTTTTCCGTAGTTTTTCGGGTGATTTCCGTAAAACCGTACGATGGAGTGAAAATCCGTAAAAGTTTTCATCTCTGAATACCTATGAATCCTTTAGAAACAGAACCATTGTATCCTGCCACGGGAGAGCCATTTTCAGTCGTCCTCCGCGTCAACGAAATAGCTAATGACCGACCTTATGTTGTATTTACGTAATCGCGCATTTCGCCCGGAATGAAATAACTGCGCTATCCCAAAGAGCAGGGAACGACATATAAGCAATCTCAATTGCACAGCACTCCGAAAGACCGCTTAACTATCAGTAAACAATCTTCATCAGGATTTCATAACGTACAGCATCGTTTCTCCTACATACCACGTGATTACAACAAAACTCCTCCTCCATAAGCAAAAACAATTTCATTTCCTACATCGCGAAAATCGTTGTTTTTTCATCACTTTTGCCAAAAAAAACAACGAATTAGAAGGTAGGTGAAAAACTTTCCAAAATTTTGGGACTGGCGGTACGGTACGCGTTGATTTCACCAAATTACGCATAGCCCTTAAAAAAGCGTCATTCGATTCGACGTTTAAAACGACATTTTTTTTTTTTGTTTCGCTTCGGCAATTTTTGCTGTGGATTGGCGTTTTGGCGCAGTTGGACGCAAATATTACATTTTTTCGTAATTTGTAGCAGTTTGGCTCAAGATAATGAAATTGGCGCAGTTCGGCGCAAACTTTCTGTCACTGAATATGTGATAGGCAAAGTGAAGATGAATCGTGTGAGTTGACACAGCAGCACAAAACACAATTTGATGTCTGCTTCTTCTCTGCCTATCCACAACCAAACAAGATCTTGAGGTGCCTTGGCACACGAGAAATGGATGCTACATTATAATCGGCACTATGCCCCAACCACAATGAAGCTGGTAGAAAATGGTAAATAAACCCAGTGAAAAACAACGGCTCAAACCGAAGGATTTAAATGTGAAACACACACACGCCAGTTGCATTCATATCTATCCGCTGAAATTGTCAGCAAAACAACGTACACACACGGAAAACTAGGCCAGTTGGGACGACACATTTTTTTCTTTCAGTACTTTTGACATATTTTACAGAAGTAGGAAATATGAAAACAAAAGCTCACATAACTCATTACAAGTGCTCTAAAAACTCCAAGACTGTTATACTCAAAAGGAAATGATTAGTGGTCCATACTGATCTGACATGAAATCAAAGAAATAGTTCATGATCACAAAGAAAACTATTTCACAACTGAATTTGTGCAGTGTTTTTAACATAAACATCTTTGAAAACTTACATCATCAGGTGAAATTCCATGCTTGATATACTGAGAAAACTGTTTCTTATAGGCGTCTTCATCTTCATCCATCAACTGCTTCATGTATTCAGCAACATTTTGTCCAAAGATGTGACTTCTGTGTTTCTCAGGATTGAACTCTTTAGACTCGCAGTCATAGCCTGGGAATCGCTTGTTGCTGAAATGAAACAAAATCATATTTGTCATACTCCCTACGCCAACGCCTTCAGGCACTATGCACAACCTTGAACGAATGGAAAACACACAAGAGAGCACCAAGAAATGTCAAGATAGTGGACTGCTTGTTCCTTTGAACCAGTTAACTCCAGTTCTAAGCCACTTGGATAAGATATCTTTAGCCCTTGTTCCAAAGTCTGAGGTTAAACGTAATGTCATCAATATATCAAAATATTTTACTGTGTACGAGCAGCTGACCAGAGACGTAGTTTTTTTCATATGTAGATATGTAAATATAAAGATGTGCCCATTGGTATATATATAATACACACACACCTATCTAGGCTGTAGTATATGCACATGTACATACACAAACATATTAGAGAAGGGGAGCACCATGCCTTTTTTTTTTTTAAATCTATGGAAAAAGAGCCCCACGCCTAGTAAAGATCTACTCAGACTTACACTTAAATGTAAGTTGAAATACTCACTATTTTGCTACTAAATTTCATTACATGTGCCCTTTTTTTAACGTTTATACCTGAAAAATGTCCTAACTATTATAGTATTATAATGTAAATTACTAAAATTGATCAAAATTTTATAAACATTATGCACATGTATTTCTATGCTTAGACATTTTTTGAACTTGTGACCCCATAGCAAAATTTGCGAGTGTTTCTTGACGCTTTTGACCTTTTCCTTAATTTGTGAGTTGAAAATAGCTTAAAAATTACTAAAATGTGGAAATTTATGGGAAAATATCACAAAAAAGCCGAAATTTGCATAACTGAGGATGGTGATCATCCTTAAAACACGCTTTGCTTTGTACTTTCAAGAAAATTTTGTTGGTTTATTATCCCATCTGCTTAGCTCATTTTCACCAGCGATCAAGTTTTTATCACCTGCCCCACATGACTTTTTTGGGATATCAAAAAAACAACTTTTTGAAGTCTGATCATTTTTTTTCAGGGAGGACTACCAGTAATAGCTCAGGTTTTTTTTTTCTGCACATACCATACATACATAGTGTAACAGGGAAAAAAAAATTGGCCTATTTTTTTATACTTAAAATGACACACACAAAAACAAAGTCTATGAACGAAGATTTGAGCCCCCAAAACCCCCGTTTAGGTTTAAAATAAGTCTGAAATGGCATCTTTTACTTGTCTGTGTAGTAAACAAATGGCTATATCAAGAGAAAAATTTTTAAGGCACAAAAACAATTCTTTTGGGGTTCAGAAGATTGGTGCATATCACCTACCAAATTTCATCAAAATCAAAAATGGTGTGACAAAACCCACACTCAATCGCTCAATTTGTTATTCTGTTCTAGCTCAAAATAACAACTACTGTGATAGCTTGGTGACGAGAGGATGACATTAGGACATTCATGACTGACAAAAAATTTCTTGGGTCTAGATAGCAGTGTTATATTAGGACATCAGACCTGTCACCCTTTAAAGAACTGAAATCCGTAAAAAATTTCAGAACCTTTTATTGGTATATTCAACTGACAAATGTACCAAACTTGTCGATTAAAAGCAGATTTATTATGAAAATGATTTGTTGATTTTAATTGATCTCATATGCTACAATTAAGTTGGCACTATTTTATGCTTACAAAACATAATTATCTTAGTAGTGTTGGCAGAGGGGAGAGACACATCGACCTCCTGAGGACGACAGAGATGCTGTTGAAAGCGCGGGGGGAGGGGGGGGGGGGGGATTGTGTATGACGGGCTGAATGATGAATGAGGTTGGCGTTTGCTGTAGGGTTTGTGCGATATATGAGGCAGATGGAGCCCTACATTAGTCACAGATTTTATTGCAATTTTCGGACCTCTGAACGGCCAGTTTCTAAATCACGTATTTTTTACAAAGGATACGTTTTTAATGCGAGCGATCCAAAAACAGACCCAATATTTTATATTTATATATATTTTTTCTTAAAATTTCGTAAGGCGGAGACCCCTGCCTAACAACTTTGTTTCAGCGAAAATCCCGCCATCCAGCCCTGAAAGGGCGATTAAACGAACTTCAAATCATGTCTCTTTTTCACTTCCTCCATGCTGCACCGATACACTAGCGTCTCAATCCCGACGCGGTTGAATCATTACCTCCGACCAATGCACATAGGTCGAGTTGCTCTTAAGTCCCAATCTGCCCTGAAAGTTTTTCCGAATGATTGCCGAAAGCTGATCCCTAGCTGACTAGCTTGGCAATGGGAACCAAATCATGATTATTTTCATAAACTGACATAAAAGTTAATAATTCCTTGATAAGAAAAATGGTCCTTTTTATGACAAAATCCTGGTGTAATCACCAATTATAAAAGGCAATTGCATATGGAAAAACAATGCGTAAAAATACGCATTTCTAAATTTTTAAGCGTATTTGGCGTTTTTAAGGCGTGAAATATGCGTGTAGAGGCGTTATCACGATCTCTGAATCAAATTAATAATAACTGGCTAACCCTTTTTTCATCTCCTCGACAAACATGCCAATCACAGTAAACATGGATATTGCCATAAACCACAAAGCCATCTTTGCATTCATAACAAATAAACAGTACAAAAGCAAAAGGCAAGCAGTTTTCAATGATTTGTGTACAGAAGAGACTGAAAAAACACTAAGTTCAAAAGAAACCCCTTGGCCGATTGATGTGACTATTATGCCTGAAGAAAAAGTTGTTTTACAATTTGCCAGCGAAAAATATGGAGACATGTAATAATTGATTTTGGTTAATAAAATAACCAAAAATAAAATACGTGGTATTATATAATAGAATAATAGCTATATACTATATTCACTACTGTTTCACACGTTATATACGTTCTGTGCGTTGTGTGTACATTTACAGCAAAATCATCCTGGCATTTATATATCATATGAATAGGAATAATATTATAAGTTTTAATTATATTATCAAGGACTCACCTTGTATCGGTATTCCAGCTTAGTAAGCTTCCTCTTGTATCATGAACAATATGTTTATCTAGCGTGTCATTAGATACGTAGAATCATCGTATTAAAAAAATAGGCCTAATTGAAATTCACGACCGGGGTCTAAATTCAAATAAAACACGACTATGGATAATCAAAGAAAGAGATTGTGAAAGAATTATATACAATGTAATTAAAAACCTATACCATCAACAGGTATTGTCAATCTTTAAAAGGATGAATGGATAAAATCAATGACATTACAAACAGTCCTCAAATAAAACTCTCGTGCATTATTGAACAATGCCAGATAATCTCTGCAACACGCACACAACTCCACGTAAATCACCGGACATGTTTCGGCTCGACTGACTTTCGGCCATTATCAATGGTATGCATCCTGGATCAATGTTCAAAGTTGTTATATATCTAGGTCATCTCGGCATCACCTCTGCTATAGTTGTTCTACGTCGACGCCTTCTGTCATCGTTACATATACGTGTATTCACGTGTGAGTCACATCCACGCCATCTATTGGGTTAATTCCGGAATTGCTGCCGCTGTTTTTATTTCGTAAGTACATGTTATTTCTTTTATTTTCCTTTTTGTTGTTATAATTTCGTATTATTTTCTTGTTGTATTAGATATTTCCATGGGTACGGGATATCTTTAGGAGTAGACGTATTGCAATTGGATTTTTGGGTTTTTTCAATTGTTATAGCCTCAGACCACAAAATTTGATTATGTTTATTGTGGGAAGTTAAGATTTTACTATTTTCCCAATCTGGTATTAATTCGTTTATCATACAATGTTGTATAAGTGCTGTTTTTTCTTCTTTTTTAATCCAGTTGTCATAGTGCTCATTCAACCTCGTTTTAAACCTTCTTTTTGTACTACCGATGTAATATTTGTCTTGCTTATTTTCCTTTGGGTCTAGTGTAGGAATCCTGTATACACAATGGCAGCGTCTGTCTGATGGATTGGACGAGCGGCGGAAGACAACATGCCACTGATCCAATGGCCACTCAGAAGTCCTGACTTAACACCTTGTTACTTTTTCCTGTGGGGGTACGTAAAGGACAAGGTAATCGCCCCTCATGAAACAGCCTGCCACTATCACTGCACTTGATTCAGATATCTTACCTCGCGTTTGGGCTTAAATGGATTACCGGCTCGACATGTGTCGTGTGACTAAGGGTGCACACATAGAACATCTGTGACTGTTTCTAAAAAAAAACTTGAAATATTCCCCTACAATTCTGTTATAGGCAACATAAAATATCTTCCATTGTTCTTGTTTTATAGTGCGTTGGAATTGTATACTTCTTTACGAATCACCCTGTATAAATAAATACGTGTGAAACAGTATATGCAAGTACATTGTACTTATAACAAATTCTTAATATGACCCTTTCCATCACAATTCAGGCAGGAGGTGCCAGTTGACCACCTCTAATTTTTTTGAAAAAATTATGGTAGCTGCTCCTAATAGAGATATAAAGTACTGCAAAAGGATTTTTCATAAAAAAAATTTTTGGTCGAGCTACAGCATTTTGAAAATTGGCAAAAAATACACTTGTGACGAAAATCATGTGAAACGCCAAATTTTTAAGTGCACACTGCTCCTGAATTATAATAGGTAGAGACTCGAATTTTTTTTTCATTTTGAAGCTATTGAATTTGCTTTTCTTCAAATTTACAGAAATTGGTCAAACAAATGGTCAAACAAATGTTACCAGATGACAAAAAAAAAAAAAAAAAATATATATATATTTATTTATTACAAAAAATTTTAATTTGCCACAAATTTAGAAATTTTTTTTTAAAGAAAGACTTATCAGATGGGTAAGTGTGCCAACCTGCACCCCTACTAGGGTTGTCTTAGCAGTAATTTTATTTTTATCCTGTGATGCTTGACTGAAACTTATAAAATTAATTTTTAAAATATACAATTCTGAAATTTTTTTAATTCTGAAATTTTGTGCAATGTCCTAATAGTAGGTAGTTAACTGGGGGGAATCAGGTTACTGGATTTTTGCCTTGAAATTTTCCTACAAATTTTTGAAAATGCACTTCTCTCCTGCTCGAACCTCACAGTTGGGTTATTATACAAAAAAAAAAAAAACTTCGAAAGATATTTCTAAAAAGGTTACCTGAGTATATATTCCAAATTGCAGTGTCAATCTATATTTTAAAGTCATTTTTATGATTTTTAATAATTGTTACCTATGTACATGTTTAATTTTTTTTAAAAATCCAGTCTGTACACATACAATACTTTATCTAAGGTATGAAGTCATGCAGAACGTCCAACAGAGTTGGGGCATTCACCTTTAGAAATACATTTTTTAAGGGCACTGGACACTTGACCTGTTTTTGCCACATTCTTCTGGCCACCAAAAACCTCTGGCTGGTCCACGAAAGATACTGTTATGTCCTCGAATTCTTTAGATATGTTTGTAATCTGTCCCATCCATCCACCATTTATCGTCATAAATGCATCCTATAAATTCTCCTATTTGAAAATCATTCACAGAAAATGGTTTCTTTGTTTTGCTGGCTTGAAAATTGCACTGCTTTATGCGGGGGCTGTTCTGGCCATTGATGGCTTATTTTCCTTGTACTTAACCAGGAATGCTGTGACTGTATTTCAACAACAGATTTTACTGTATCCCACTTCAATAGGATTGAACTTCACAAGTTGTGAATATAAGTTTAGTCTTAGGGATCAAGGGGGAGACAGTTTCAACAAATGCAGGTGCATCTCTTACAGCTTGTGAAGATTCTTTCTGTAAGTTGAATTTAGTAGCAAGACGTTTGCACAAGCCACCCACACCATCACATGCACTCTTGCATTGGACTGTGGCTGAGAAGATCCACTTCCTTTTTACATTTAGGATCCCCTCAGTGATGGAAAGTTGCAAAATGCATTTTTGGGAGCAACAAAGGGCAATTTTGGAGCAGATAAAATATTAGTAGATAGAACAAACTCTTAAGCAAAAAATGTTTTGGAAATAGATGCACCCTACTCAAATTTAAAACATAGTGCATTGAAATACACACACATATGCAAACATTTTAGTTTTCAAATAGATCAAAAAATCTGTAACCATAGCAGGATTCTATTATTAATCATTTATTTTACAAAAAAATATTTAATTTTTTGCTGCTTTTCTCAATATTTAATTGCTCACTTCTATTCTTTTCTAATTTTTTAAGATAGTTAGCAATGTTTTGCTTCTTTTAATAGTATCTGTCCACTTTCTATTGCACTCATGTCTTTTTTTTATGCCACATTCAATGTTCATCTCACCATTGTTTAACATTCTATAGGGAATACAACTGCTGCAAATGTTCAGCTTCTTCCCATTTCAAATCACCTTGAGAACATTCAATTTCTTCTCTTTTTTGCTGGTTTTTCTGCATTTTTCCAGCACTAATCTGCTCTTGATATTTTTTTCCAGGATTCTTTATAAGCTGTCAGAAGTTTTTTTGGTTACATTAATTTTACTCACATCTCCATTTAATCTTTCGACATGATCTTTGTGCTTCTTGCTCTCCGCATGACACTACAATAATCGCAGCCGCCTTGCGACAAGCTAAAATTGCAGCCACATGGCTTATAAAACGTGATTCAGCAAAACTTTAGATGCTTCATAAAAAGGCCATTCTTTACTATACACACTGCGATACATTTGACAATAAGTTTTACCTGACTTCGTTCTTTTTGTTGTCATGGCTGTTTCAATGCTACAATTCGTTTTAATCTAAATTAACCCTTTCCACTCAAATAACTTTTCACCCACACTCACACAGAACTCGCATTTTTTTTTTCTGCAGTAGAGGCCACAACTTAGCAGTGAAAGCTCAGCTTTAGCTCGCCAGCCCCGACATACGAGCAATAGAGGCATCATCAGTGTGGCGGCTGAAACTCGACCTATTCGGCAAAAAAGAAATGTCTCGCGAAAACCAGAGTTAATGCTCTGAAAAAACCCTTACGAGTTATCAGTGCAGACCAAAAATACTAAAATGCCCTTCCTGCTAGCAGGGAATCATTTCTCTGCTTACAAGAGTTCAAAGAGTATTATAATACCTAAATATCAACATTCCTCCCAAACCTTTGAACTTTAACTATTACAATTTTTTTTAACTTTTTTATTTTTATAAATATTTTTAAGGGATTTTTCTAGGGGTTTTATGCTTTTTTTTGTGTGTAAATATTTTTTTAATTATAACCAGTTTTTTTTTTTTTTGGTATCAAAGGAGAGGAAAAGAATTTTGCATTATAGGTTCCTCAATTGATTGCTAACCACATCATTGCCTGAACGTCTAGAAATTAGCTTTAATTTAGACAATTCATTTAGTCAACAAGATTTAAATTAAATTAAGCCTTCCATCCGAATTCTATGTTTGAAAACTATTTTTCTT
This sequence comes from Macrothele yani, assembly GCA_039090855.1. Lineage (NCBI taxonomy): Eukaryota > Metazoa > Arthropoda > Arachnida > Araneae > Macrothelidae > Macrothele > Macrothele yani. The sequence goes on from CM077009.1 coordinate 77,750,639, forward strand.
AATGCGATTTTTAAGAAGCTTCTAGGTACTTGGTTTTCGAGAAACTGATTACAATAATAACATGTTTTTATAGTTCAGAGTTTAAGCTACATATTCTAGAAAGCCTTAGTACTTGTGATATGAATACATTTTCTATAACTTTATTTGAAATATTGCTCCACCACATAACATATTTGACAATTTTAAATTTAAATTGATTTATTTTATCATAAAGACTTATGATTAGGTTACCTGCATTGAGATTAATAGTTAAATCCAAAAAAATCAAGTACTCGGTTATTATCATTGGTTTTATTAAGTTTAAGGCTCATAGGATAAATAGTAGCAAAGTCTTTTTCTATATTTCCTGAATTATCAAAGCAAATGAGGTCATCGATATATCTGTATGCATATCTGCCAACATTGGGTAGAGCCTTGTCAGTAGTAATTAGAATTATTGCGCGACATACATACTTTTCTATGAAATGATTTATCTCTTTGTGAAAAAGAAATACGCATCACAACAAGTTACATCACACAAGGACTCACATGAAACAAACTTAACTCATGTGAAGCGCAAAGTTGATTCCCCTGCTAGCAAGGGCATGATAGGTAACATTGCAAGATTTAAGTTCGAAACTTCCAATAAAAATCAGTCAGATGCTTTAAGAATTCTACAAAACTTGACAGATGGGAAATCCAAGCAAGTGAATGTGCAGCATGCGAACCTACACTCACCATATGATCACACTGCCTCTAAAATTGCAGTTTATGACAAGATAACCCAAAGAAGGAAAAAAAAAAGAAGGCTGGATGCTTTAACTGGGTGAAAAATAAAAACACACTGCAAGACTGCGGACCACTGTTAGTTTGTCTTTTATTGACCCTGCAGCTACGCAGCATCCATTGCTTATTTTTTTCTGCTGATATCTTTCTCTCCCTATTTCTTTATTGTTGATTTTCTTTTTTTATTCATTCTGATAACAATAATTTCTTCCAGCATGCTGAAAAAACTTTCAGGCTGAGGACCATGATACCCAAGCTTCAACTATTTTAGATAAATGGTGTAACTTTGAGGATAACACTTTTGAACTTCACTTTTAGTTGGTAAAGTTCGATGAACACTTACTGCACGTGGGGCTTGGCTTTCAATTCTTATTTAGAACTCACTGTTGAAATAGAAAAAAATAATGCAATAGCCTTATTGGACGTACAAGTTATCAAATCCACAGATAAGTTACTATACAGGGTTTATCGGAAAAGTTCATTTGTTCCGGTCCTGATCCCGTACAATTCGGCACATCCTTATCCTCAAAAATGCAATAGTATAAAAACCTTAATTAAAAGAGCATATACGCACTCTGAAAATAGTCAGTTCATCAATGAGGAAATCAAATTCATAATGCAGGTAGCTTTGGTTATCCTAACCATTTAATAAAAAATAAAACACAGAAGTAATAAAGAAAATAAAAAATAATGCTGTAGTAAATTAAAAAGAAGTCAAATAATTAAATGGTTTTCCTTACATTAAAGGTACTACCAATGAAATTAATAATATTTGTAAAAAGCATAACATTCAAATTGGAGGAAAAGTAAATACCATCAAAAATATGGTAATAAAAAATAATGAAAATATAAAAATGTTAGAAAAAGCAGGTATTTACTCAATTCCTATTACTGAAAATCCTCCAATGGCTTATATAGGAAGTACCAAAAATAAGCTTAAACACAGATTAAAACAACACGTAAGAAATTGGCAGAAAAAAGAAGAAAAAACAGCACTTATTCAATACTGTCTGGATAACCAAAAATATCCTAAATTCGAAAATATAAAAACCATTAAAAGCTGTAAATCCGAAAAACACCTCAGAATAGCAGAGTCGGTAATGATTGAAAAAAATAGGGCAAAAGTTTGCAACCATAATGACCCTAATATTTTGAGAAACAGCTGGAGAAATTTAATTAAAATTGAGCAAAAGAATGAAAAAGTTCGAAAAATGAGATCAGCGACCAACAAGAGATGGCGCCACAACGCCCAAGAAGAAGCGATAGCCGATGACAGAAGCAGCCCGCGAGAACCACCAAAATGCCCAGCTGACACGGTCCGTGCTAGTCGGAGCAAAACGTCCCCTCGAAGACGGTAATGGAGCATTACCGAAAGTACTAGGGTTATAAAAAATTATTTAAGTAAATGAGGATGCAGCAAAAGAAAAAAACTCATTTAGTGACGAGGCCAAATAAATACCAACGGAAAAAAAAAAGTGAACCCGTGACCAAATGGAAAACCACCATGCCGCATTCACATAACGGAAATAAGAATTGAAAGCCAAGCCCCACGTGCGGTAAGTGTTCATCGAACTTTACCAACTAAAAGTGAAGTTCAAAAATGCAAATGCATTAATGCACGTTAAAAATATAACCTCCAATATCGGAAGTAAATTGAAACTTTTGAACACTATGCATCAATTTTTCCAACTTTTGTCACGTTCGTTTTCTGGAATTTACCCCTCCCTTATCAAGCTTAAATGCAAAAACTTATGGGATGGGGGATATTTAACGCTGCAGGAGAGTGGAGGGGGTAATGCGACAATCCTTGCTAAGTATGATTTCCAGTTTTGAATATTTATGCAGTAAAATGATGTTTAGCAACAATACTGGACAGAGGCAGCATTGCGAGAAAAAAGAAATTGCGATTACAGAATTTTTTTTAATTTTGTCGACCTTCCGTTTTCGAAAGTTTCGTAAAGATGGAATTCCGTTCTCCGACACGAAATCCTCCCCCCGAAGATATTATCTTCACTTGTGTATCGATCTCGTAAATGACCAAGATAATAACGAAAGGGCAGAATTCCTCGCATTCGCGGAAGAATATCATGCCTGAAGATCACGGGAAAATTTTCGTGGCGTTCTAAGTTCCGTTTTTGCAAATTGTTGCTTGCAGTTTCAAGCTGCAATACAGACATTTAACAATAAAAGTGGACACAAAGGCAACATCGAGAGAGAAAAATGTGATTACGGCAAAAAATTTCACCCAGTTTAACTACAGTTTCAGAACATTTTAAAACACTAAATACTGCTTTCCAGGACGATCTACATGACCTAAAAAAAAAAAAAAAAGCGGAATTCTGTGATTCTGCTTACGAATCACATGTAATATCATGAAATACTGGAAAAATGAAAAAAAAAAAATCTAAGCAAAATGAAAATTCGTAGAGTCCGTAGTTCCATAAGTCAGACAACTAAATCCGTAGTAGTTGGCATGTATGTGTATGTAGGAGAGTAACTTTCCTGATTGGAAGAATTTACCTCCATGAACTGAAATTCTTTAAAAAACAGGAACAAATTGCATACGCTCGTAGAATGTTCACTTCCCATAGGTATTCCATTAAAATGTTTGAAAAACTTGTTATTACAGGATACAGTTATTTTTGATACAACAATTTAGAAGCGTATGCCAAGTACTTTCCGAAATAATGTTGGAGATTTGAAATTCATTAAAGAGTAACTTGAGTGTACTAATAATGTCTTCTATCGGAAGGCTGGTATACAGGTTTTCAAAGTCATAGCAATTAGCCTCTGCAGGAGTGTTATCAAAAATTTCTGAATGACCTCGGCGTTGCTTTTAATAATCCAGAAATTCTTACATGCTAGGTTTACTTTGGATTTAGTAATGTTTAATACCTGTTTCAGAACTGATTCAAAATACTGATCCATTACTTTTTAAGACTTTTGGTACCACTAGCTATGAATCTAAATTTCACCGGTTCCTTATGAAATTTCGCAGTAGCAAAAAGATAAGGAAATTCAGGTTCATAACTTTATGCCATTCTTAACCCCAGCTGCCTGTGAAATGCTTTAAATTTATTGTTGAGTTCCTTACTGGAAGCTGAAGTAGGCTTATAGGTAAGTTTATTATGAAGTTCTTTCGAAATTAATTGAAAATAGAATTTTTTGCAAATAATGGCAAAATTGTTATTTGCGTTGTCTGTCATGGTAAAAATGATATTTTCCTGTAATTTAGACAGTGATTTTTTTTAATTCAGGAGAAAACACAAAACTGTTATTGTAAAAAATATTTTGTACTGCAAGATTATGTTTAAAATCTTGAAATATTTTGCATTTCCATTCAGCAAAGGCCTCGATTGGCATATTGTAGTCAAAGCTAGTTTTAATAATAATAAATAAATATATATATAACTTACCTTTTTTTAATAGGCAATAATAATAATAATAATAATTAATCAATTTGTGAAAAGTTAGCAGAATGGAAACAGGTATTTCAAAAGCAGAAGAATGAGATTTTATGAATATAGTTAGTTGGTCAATTGATTTTAGTGGCGCAAGGACCAGGCTTGGCCAAATAGCGCCAGACACAGAACTATCAGCTAAAGATTTTTAAAAGCGTGGAAAATGATTAAGAGCAGACAGGCTTGGTAAAAGTTAGAAAAGAGGATGATGAAAGCTGTGAAGACTAGTTAGTTAATTAGGTTTATATATAAATTGGGATGTAAGGTCAGGTGATGCGTAACATCACAGCCTCTCCTTGACAAATGTCAACCCCGCCTTCTCGTGGTGCATCCTGTTCCCACTAAAGGGGCTCTGACGACCGCCAATAGCGGTATAACTATACCATCGGGATCAGAGGAAATGCTATCCCACACTCACCAACCCGCTTGGCCAGCGTGGTGAGTTATGGCCAAACACCTCCAAAATGACTCTACAACTTAAATCTTGGCCCTCAGTCTCCGGCAGCTGGAATGTACCTGGCCAAGGCAGCGGCCAGTGCGACATGAAGGCAGAGGGTGCTAAGAATCCCCGGAGGACCGGACTAGGCTGCCATTTGATGCTGACCTTGGCTACCTACAACGGACGCTCCCTATCTTCTGATTCAAGGCTTCTTGAATTGGAAGAGGAACTACAAAGGATCAAGTGGGACATCGTCGGGCTAAGTGAGGTAAGGAGAAAAGGAGAAGATCTCATTGAACTGAAAAGTGGACATCTCTTCTATTATCGTGGGACAGATACTGGTAGAACTAGTGGTGTTGGATTTATAATAAACAAGAAACTGAAGGATAAAGTGGTAGAAGTTGAAAGTTCCTCTGACAGAGCTGCACGACTCGTTATCCAACTATCGAGAAGATACCAGGCTCAGATTATTCAAACTTATGCACCCACCACAAGTCATCCTGAAGAAGAAATTGAAGAATTTTATGAGGAAATTTGTCATCTAAATAATAAAGGTAAGCAGCACTTGAAGATAATTATGGGAGATTTCAATGCAAAAATAGGGCAACGGCAACAGAATGAAACTTCAGTAGGTAAATTCGGTCACGGCAACAGAAACCTGCGTGGAAATACTCTCGTTGAGTTTGCAGAGGCAGAAGGATTTTTCATCTTGAATTCCTTTTTCAAGAAAAAGCCACACAGGAAATGGACATGGAGACATCCAATTGGGACGACAAGTGAAATTGATTTTATTATGTGTAACAAAAAATTCGTCATCGAAGACTGCAGTGTGCTGAACAAGTTCAACACAGGTAGTGACCATAGATTGGTGAGATGTAAGATGCACCTCAACACTAAACTGGAACGTGGCAAGCTCATAAGACAAACAAAATGTGTTGACATAACCAACCTTAAAAAACACCATAATACTTTCAAGTTGGAACTGAAGAACAGATTCTCTGCTTTAGAAGGCCTAACATCGGAAGAAGTGGATATTTCGGAAGTTAACAGAAAAGTAACCAAAGCTCTTATGGAAACAGCAACAAAATTAGCTGGGTCTAAGAACAAGTTGCATGTGAACAAATTATCAGAAAAAACCAAAATGTTGATGCAAAAAAGAAGAGAGATGAGGACAACTAAAGAAGATGTGACTTCCAAAGTGGAATATATAGAGCTATGCAAGACAGCACGAAAAAGTATCACTGAAGACGTAAGGAAATTCAACTGTGAGCTAGTGAGGAAAGCAATTGAAAACAACCAAAGCCTAAAGATAGCAAAGGGACATCTCAGTAAGGGAAGAAAACAGATTGTGGCTCTGAGAAAAGAAGATGGTTCTATAACAAGAAATAGAGGCGAAATTTTGACAAGAGTGAAAGATTTCTACTCCAAATTATATGAAAGGGATGATACATGTACTCCAGACACCATGAAAGGTACCAGTACCAGAGTTCTTCCAGTCCTTCCAGCAGAAGTTGCACATGCAATCAAGAACATGAAGAGGGGAAAAGCTCCAGGAGAAGATGGAATTACTGTAGACATCATACAAGAAGCAAGTGGAGAAATCGAAACAGTACTCGCCCAAATTTTCACTCGATGCCTTAATGAAGGGAAAATTCCTGAGGATTGGAACAATGCTACAATGATCCTGCTACATAAAAAAGGTGACATTGAGGATCTCAGGAACTACAGACCTATCAGCCTCCTATCAGTGGTTTAGAAAATCTTCACTAAAGTTCTTTCACACCGCTTGAAGGTAACACTGGACATGGCTCAACCGAGAGAACAAGCTGGATTCAGGAGTGGCTACAGCACAATAGATCATATCCACGTACTGAGAGAACTAATTGAAAGAGCGAGGGAATATGAACTTCCATTGTGCATGGCTTTTATCGATTATGAAAAAGCCTTTGATTCGGTGAAACCATCAGCAGTTACCACGGCTCTGAAATCCTGCGGTATTGAAGATGCATACATTAATATTATTAATAACATCTATGAAAATGCAAGTGCAAAGATTCGGCTGTTTGAAAATACAACACACATAAAAATTGGAAAGGGAGTGAGACAAGGTGACACCATATCTCCGAAGCTCTTTAATGCCACATTGGAAAATGTCTTTCAATCACTGAACTGGGAAAACAAAGGGATAAAGATTAATGGAGATTATCTAACCCACCTTCGTTTTGCTGATGACGTAGTCATTTTTGCAACTACCCCATCAGAGCTGCAGAGTATGATCCAGGAACTTGCTGACAAGAGTAAAGAAGTGGGATTAAAAATGAACTTTCAGAAGACAAAAGGGATGTTCAATGCTTTTACAAGAATTGAAGATTTAACGATTGATGGAGAAAAGCTGGAGATAACAGACACGTACGTTTATCTTGGACAGCAGATATCAAGCGAGGGTCACATTGATGAAGAAATTAATCGGCGTACAAAACTTGCCTGGAGAGCTTTTGGAAGAAACAGCATAATTTTCAAGAGCAATATGCCATTATGTCTTAAAAGAAAAGTGTTTGATCAATGCATCCTTCCAGTGCTTACGTATGGTGCAGAGACGTGGACCTTAACTAAAAGAGACATACAAAGGCTGCAGACAACTCAAAGCAGCATGGAGAGGTGCATGATTGGTATAACCAGGAGAGATAAGAAGAGGAACTCGTGGATCCGAAAAATGACGAGAGTGGAAGACATCATGATCAGAGTTAAATCCCTGAAATGGCAATGGGCTGGACATACTGCCAGAAGGACAGACCATAGATGGACAGCCGAAATTTTAGATTGGATTCCAAGGGACAGGAAAAGACCCAGAAAAAGACCACATGGGAGATGGGTGGATGAAATTCGTAAATATGCGGGAGTGACATGGAGGAGACTGGCACAAGACAGACCGTTGTGGAGGAAACTTGGGGAGACCTTCGTCCAGCAGTGGATTGATAATGGTTGACAATGATGATATATAAATTTATTAATTTACTATTATAATTGTTATATAACTTTTTAAAATAAATTTTAAAACGTTAATCTGTTTTAAAAAGGAAAATACTGCGAAAGTGTCGCAGTGGTCGCCCAAAACCTTTTGAAGCGTAGCTGTGCCTTCGTCCAGCAGATGAGACTGAAAATATCGAAACCGATGATTACGAAAACGAACACAACTGCACAAAACATGAGAGACGGTGAGTAAACAGTCGCATGTCTCACACACCGGGGCAGTGTCGCCACAGAGCAAATAGCTATGCGTGAAGCGACAATACCCAATGCGGAGACGCGCAAGAACAACTTCTTCCCAACGGTTCCGGCGACATGATTTCCAGACTCCAAGGATAGGTTTAACACGGTGCAGTTTATTCTCCACCTATTGGTTCCACAGACCCCGCCACGTTCGTCTGATATGATCGTGAACAAGAAAGCGAAGATCACGGTGGAACAGTGGCAAGGGTGCGATGACCAAAGAAGAGGCAGATCCAGCAGCAGCAGCAGCAGACTCGTTCCCTGGGATCCCAACATGCCCAGGAATCCAGCAGAACCGAATCTGGACATCAGCCTCGAGCAAAGAACGAAGAAGTCTCCGTACGGTAAAAAGGGGGTGGCCAGTGAAATCCAAAGATGACAATGATTGCACAACACTCAACGAATCAGTGTACACAATAGCACGCTGATGAGAGCTCGACTGCACGTGAACAAGTGCAAGATACACAGCATGCATCTCCGCCGAAAACACCGTGGCCTCAGTAGAAATGCGGGCAACAGAAACTTCGTCAACGCAGACGGCGGCGGATCCAACAACACCAGCCGCCTTAGATCCATCGGTGAAAACAGGAATAAAGTCTGCATTGACGTAACGGTGTTCAGCGAAGAGCTGCTGGTACACTGACGCAGGGGTTGAGGAGTTGTCAAAAGATGTAAAGCTGGTATCAACCATGACACCAAGAGGGTGCCATGGGGGATCCTCAAAGCCCCTGGTCTCTCCAACGAGTGACAAGTCTAGCCCTGCATCACGAGCTACGGCCGCCATACGAAGACCGAAGGTTCGAATGCACGAGGGACGGATCTCGAACAAACGAGCATGCTGGGGATGAAAACTGCATCTTGTAAAGGATGGTCTGAGAGAGATTTAAGTTTCAGGTAAAATTGAAGAAACAGCTGCAGACGGCGTAAATGAAGCGACGGTTCGTTCGCGTCGGCATAAAGGCTGGGAATGGGTGACGTGCGAAATGCTCCCGTACAAAGACGCAGCGCTTGATGGTGGATGGTATCCAATGGCCGGAGAACGGAAGGACGCGCAGAGCCATACACCATACAGCCATACACCATACAGCCATAATCCAGCTTAGACCGAATGAGAGAATGGTAAATACGGAACAAGGAAGTCCTGTCTGCACCCCAGGAGACTGAGGCAAGGATCTTAAGGATTGACAAGGCTCTCAGACAGGAAGTCCTTAGCCGTCGAACGTGGGAGCGAAAGGTGAGAGCACGGTCAACGGTCAAACCAAGGAACTTGGTTTCAGGCAAAACTGGAATGACTGCACGGTCCAAATAGAGCTCTGGGTCAGGATGGAGGCCACGCCTCCGGCAGAAATGGACACAGGCTGTCTTGTCGGGAGAAAGAACAAACCAATTATTGTTAGCCGCTTTAATAATCTGGGTAATTGCAGATTGCAGCTGCCTTTCAACGAAATGCATGCTGGATGACGAACAGAAGATGTGAAGGTCGTCAACATAAATGGTAGCCGAAACCGCTGGAGGAAGATTTTTGAGCAGACAGTTTATGCGGATGATGAACAGTCACCGAAAGAATGCTGCCTTGAGGACCTTGTTCTTGATGGAAAAAGGCAGAGAGCGTCGTACCCAGGCGCACCTGGAACACGCGGTTACGAAGGAAGCTTGCAATGAATGTTGGGAGGTTTCCACGCAACCCATTTTCGTGGAGGTCACGGAGGACACCGTGACGCCACGCTCTATCTTAAGCTTTTTTATGTAAAAAAATACAGACACCAGGTGCTGCCTACGTACGAACGTTTCACGAACAGACGTCTCAAGGAGCAGGAGATGGTCAGGAGCTGAACGATGATGGCGGAAGCCGCTTTGTGATGGAGACAATATTCGATGTTCTTCTAGAAAATAAATTAGCCAGGAATTAACCATTCGTTCAAGGATTTTGCACAGACAGCTAGTGAGGGCAATTGGCCGATAACTAGAGGGAGACTTGGGGTCTTTGCCAGGCTTGGGAAAAGGTAAAACAAAAGCTCTTCGCCAAGAGTCCGGGAAACTGTGCTCCAACCAAATGCGGTTGAAAAGCACTAACAGATTCTCGAGAGACGACTGCGAGAGATGACGAATCATGTCGTAGTGGATGCCGTCGGGACCGACAGATGTTGCACCGGACCGATGCGGAGCCACCCGTAGTTCAACTATGCTGAAGGGGGAGTTATACTCAGTGTTATAAAAAGGCACAAAGGAGATTTTCTGGCGTTCCGCGGTTGTTTTAATCCTCTGAAAGGACGGGAGATACGCCTGAGAACTAGAAACTGAGGCAAATGCTTCGCCCAAGCAATCCACAATCTCCCCTACTTCAGCATACATGCAGCCGTTATTCTCAAGAATTGAAATTTGGCAGGAACTATAGTTTCCCCGAATCTAACGAATTTTTTCCCAAACAGTTTTTGAACTGGCACGTGAATTGATACATGAAACTTACTTCATCCAAGACTCCCTCTTGCTTCGTCGACGCACCAACCGAGCGTAAGATTTTGCTCTTTTAAATTTAACAAGATTAGCATCGGTTGGATAACGCCAAAAAGTACACCAAGCCTTATGTTGAACTCTCCTAGCCGCTGCGCAATCAGGGTTCCACCAAGGCTTCGGACGTCTTGGGAGCGTCGTTGAGGTTTTTGGGATAGAGAGATCCGCTGCCTGAATGATACACGTTGTGACATCGGTAACAGCTGCGTTAATTGACCCCCGGGTCACCATGGCAAAAGATATCACTGCGGACGATGTGAAGACCTCCCACTTGGCACGATCCATCCTCCAACGAGGAGGGCGGGAAGCAGAAGATGGCACGCTCACATTATACTTAAGTACAATTGGGAAGTGGTCGCTTCCACGGAGGTCGTCACACACCGTCCACGACCAGTCGGCCATAACCGATGGTTGACCCAAAGATAAATCGATTGCACTGAAACTTCGTGTAGGCTCGTGGAAGTAAGTGTCAGCACCAGTGTTAAACAAACACAAAGAGGTCGAGGAAAGAAGAGATTTGATCCTACGGCCTCGTGTGTCTGTTCTGACACTACCCCACAATGGATTATGAGCATTGAAGTCACCCAGAAGAAGAGCAGGTGACAGCAGCTGCTCAACTAGTCTCTCAAGAACGGACACGCTCACGTCCTCATCCGGCGGCAGATAGACGCTGCAAACAGTTAGAGGCACAGGCATGGAGATACGCACCGCAACGGCTTGTAAAGATGTTGAGACCGCAACGGGAGAAACTGGAACACTGTGGGGGACAAGGATGGCAACTCCCCCGCAAGCTATATCTCCTGAAAAATTATCTTTCCGAAATGCACTGTAGCCTCGAACTGAAAGGAGGTCTGATGGTTTAAGTTTTGTCTCCTGGAGGCAAAGGCACACCGGAGAGTATGACGAAAGCAGATGTTTCACGTCGTCATGTCTTGTCCGAAAGCCTCGACAGTTCCACTGAACGATTTGACCCATGGTTTGAAGTGTGGTGAATGAGAAAAAGAAAAAACGAAAAACAAAACCCGAGAAAGACTGGGACAACTAATAGTTGTCCGATTCCATCATTTCATCAGCAATGTCCATTTGCGCTTGGGACTGTTTTGTCCGACGCTCTGTAGTCTCTGGTGGTAAAATGGGGCGGTATTTTGGTTCCTGTGTCGCAGATGATCTTGCTCGATCCTGGTTCTTATGATGGGAGTTTCGAGATTTCTTCTCCTTTTCTTGGTGCTGGTGTTAGTTGCAGCAGGTTTAGGCACAGTGGTTGTTGGAGCTTTCGCGTCCCTAGCTCGGGATTGTAGTGCTGCCAGACCAGCAGCTATGATGTCGTCCAGCTTGTAGGGACCATTCACTGGGATTTGGCTATCAGTCTGTGTACACTCCTGTAGTCCTTGCAACAACCGCTGATGCATAGGATCGCCGATTTGATTGATTTGGAGCGACCTTTCTTCTGGCCTCTGGGTAGGAGATTCCCTCAACGGTCTTAATGCGTTGGATCTCTTTTTCCTTTTTCCACTTTGGACAGTCTCTCGATGATGCTGCATGAGATCCCTTGCAGTTGAAGCACAGCTCGGCTTCGGCATGGCAATTTCGCAAAGTATAGTCTGTTGCTGTACAACGCCCACACCGAGCAGTGCTCCTGCAAGACTGCTGGGAGTGACCATATGCTTGGCATTTGAAGCATCGTAGAGGACTTGGTATGAATGAAGGGCGCACTTCAAGGTGTAGATAGCCTGCCTTGATTGATGTTGGCAGGGATGGGGTGTTAAAGGTCAGTATGATGTTTCGAGATGGGACAGATTGGCCATTTCGCCGAAATAGGATGCGCCGGACTCCACTCACTTGTTGGTCTTTCAGTTCCTCCAGAAGTTCTTGGTCACTGCACTCCAGAAGGTCTTGAGAAGAGATAACACCTCGTGAGGAAGCCGTGAGGGGTAACTTTTACTGGACAATCTAAAAAAGAGGTAGTGTTTAAAAGCACTGTAACATATCTGGGATTCGACATCTCGACAAGAAGATCTCCAGATTGGAGCTTCTTAACGCTCTTAGGAGAGCTGGCAATTGATTGCAATGCTTTATTTATCCAGAAGGGGCTTCTGGTGTTTAATGGGTTTGAAGCGTCCAAGGAGTGGATGCAAAAGAACCGAACATTGGCAGAATCAGGTGTAGGTTTCTTGTTGGGAGGGGGTGACCCTTCCTCAATGGGCCGCTTTGTTTAAAGTTCTTGGGAAATTTTTTTGTTATCCATGAATAGAAGTGAAAAGTTCGTCCGCCGATTTCCCCGCCCACAACCGAGCCCAACAGGGGAGAGCCGGAGGTCCGCAAGCCCAATTGGACGCAGGACACGACTCTAGGGTTAAGCAACGGATATAGCATGTTGATAGGTCAGACATGCGCTCAGCGAGTACCGAGACTTTCCCAGGTCTCGGCAACACCCCTTTGGCATGCCCGCACTATCCCCAAACTCACCCTTTTGTACGAAACAAGCCGATTGACTAGGAGCGGGTTAGTTCCTAGCCGCCCGTTTAGGGTGAAGCAGGGGGCAAAGAGGAGTGTTGGCGACTGGCGACAACTACAACCTGGCCACCAGAAACCTCAGCCTCCAGCATCCCCTTTTCCACCTTACGGGTCACCGCACACGGCAAACGTGCAGGTAGGTCTAGCAAACCAGCCCGGAAAAACAAGAGAGGAACAAAAATGGAGAAGCAAGTCGAGTAGAAAATGGAGAAGAAAAGAAGAACAGGTAGTGGAGAAGAAAGTAAAAACAGGAAAGGGAGAGGAAAGGAAAGGGCTGGCGCATAATCACAACCTCAGCAACCTACAACTGAGGCGGGTGCTGTCAAGGTGGTGGCAACACAAAGTTGTAATGGGAAGAATCAAAACATAACACGTCGGCTGGGGCCGTGGGGTCGCTACTCCCTATCAGCTGGATGAACAGCTGTCCCTGCGGTAATGTGAAAGCACAAAAACAAGAAAGCAAAAAACCGTCACAAGGTCAGCTCGGGCCGTGGGGGCGCCGCTCCCCAAATAACTGGAAAACCAGTTATCCCCGTGCGGGTTTTTATGAATATAAATAAGTAGATTAATACCTATGGGGAATATCAATTCCACCATCAACAGCTCCTTTCATAGCTCCAAATACTTTAGCACCAGTGGTGGTGCGAGCCAATCCAACATCCAAGTAACAACGGAAAGCTCCAGGCTGTCCATCTATATCCTCAACATTGTAATCTTCTCCATTAACATCAGTGTTTCCCTCATATATGCTGTCCAATCCAAATTTCTTGAGTAACTGAAAACATAAAAGATGCATAACATTATTTTTCAAAATTTCAACTCCATGCAGAGATCATTTATATATACTTTAAACATAGTACCACCCCAGTTTGCAAAAATAAATCATCCAACAACATATTAATAGATATAACAGAGTAACATCTAAAACCATATAATACGAACTACAATGGATTTAAGAAATTAACATTAACATGCAAGCATGGCGAAGTGAGGTGTGGATGCAAGAAGAACAAAAATACATGGAATCACGGAAGAAAAAAAGGAAATCTAAAAGCAGCCTGTTTGAAGACTAATGGAAACGTGAAAGTTCAAAAAGGAAACTCTTTAAAACTTAAATCAAAGGGTAGTGTGTAGTCTTTGAGAATAGGTTTTGGATAACTTAGATATTTGTGTTCAGCCAGTATGCTGAACTGTTCCACGTGGTGAAGCAGGTTAGGGTTTGACTCTAGACTTTTTAATTGAGTTTCCACAAACACTTAGTTCAGTGTGTTATAAGCCATGGAGTTCAGATGAAGCCCGTTGAAGGTTTTTTACCCAAGAAGAAAAATGGGCATGATAAGAGATTAACTGTCTGGTACAACAAAGATGCAAGTTATTTCCACTTTCATTTTTAATTTTTATTGATAAATTGGTTAAAACAATAAGCAACACATGCAGAAGTAGGCAGTTTTTGGTATCAACAGCTTGGTGATGATTCTGTGCTGATTTATGTAAGTTTTAGTAGCCTGAGGTGGAATCTTAATGGGCTGAGAATGATGTGAAGTTTAAATGATTCAGGTGGGGGGGGGGGGGGGCAAGAAATCAGTTTTCTTAACAAATCCTCCAGGGTTTAACCATCTTTTCTGACACTCATCAACATCTCTTCCATTTTCTGTAAGCCAAGCACCACTGCAACCAAGACTACTGGCCATCTCATGTCACTATTACTATTAGCTTAAGCTTTACTAACTTTAACTCCATCATGACGTTGTATTCATTGCTTGCTACTGTCGCACATGATTGCCATTCTTCTGAATTCCATCCACTTTCACCTAGGCATATCATTTTTACATGAAAAGGCAATTTCCTGTTCCAGGGTAGTCAAGCACTTCTCAAGTGCTGTTTTGATAATACTAAATGACAAGTTCTGCATTCCATTAATAATGCTGAGTGGCCCAATACTTTACCAAGAATTATTCTTATTAGCAAATTTTGGTACAGTTATCTTTGATAAGTTGTTCACAACACTTGCCATCAAACAGTATGCAACCGCAATTAGAAGACTATTCTGGAAACATAATAATAAGCATACATTGCCTCATACAAACCATTCCTGAATATTTCCAAATAGTGATCAGGAATCAAGCTCAAATAATGCCCTAGCCTTTGTACCACAGCATCATATTTTTCAATCACAATAAACTGATACTAAATGAATCAAACTCATGGTATATTCTTTTTCCTAGTGCAGGAAATCCATTAAAACTATATTAAAAACAATGCAACTTCAATTATGAGCCTAAAATTCTAAAACCTAGTTTGCTTCCATTAAGTTGATTTTTTTTAGATGAATGTTCTGCTGGTGTTAATATCTCCAAAAATTATCACTTAATGCACCCCTGAGCCAGAGTGGCAAAATATAGACGTACGTGCGTACACTGATAGTTTCCAAATTATTGGCAGATAGTTTTTTCTTGTAGATTAAAATAGAATGAAGTATATTAATCTGAGGCTTCCCTCAGATTAATATACTTCATTCTATTTTAACTTGAAGAACTTCCAATTCCTTTTTATTGTTTTGTATTTTTTTATTGTTCACACAGTAAGAATTTAAATTTTATTGCCAGGTTCTTCTTTGCAGCTGCCAGTTATTAACTTAAAATCTTTCCTTCATGTATTTCATGTTAACTATCTTTGAATTAAGTTGTTGAAAATGCTATCTATAATTTTTGAAGTTTCATTGATGCAATTATTTTTCTGGATATAAAAACTTTAGTCTCTTGTTTTTGTGAAGTTCATAGTCCATTTTAATATTTCCACATAAAGGTCTATTTCACACACACAGCTGGACAATCAATCATAATGTACTTATTTTGTCCTCATTGGAATCTGTAATGTTTTAGTAATTATTTATTGTTTGATGAATTTTTATTTAAATTGCCTTATTTTATTATTGTGCTCTGCACTCTGTGGGTTTGCAGCAAGTTTTCTGTTTTAGTAGTTGCGTATGCAGATACATTTTATTTTTATACAACTCTGCCTTGCGCTAGGTTCTTTTTCTTTTAATTTAGCCAATTTTAATTTTATGTGGTAGCTAATATTTGTCTAACTGAAAAAAAAATGTATCAACATGAACTCATAATTTTTACTGCCAACTGGGGAATCTAGTAACTGACATCTTCACCAGAGATGCCAACATCTAAAAGGAAGTCATCAGTAGTCCGTATGCGCGGCGCCCGTAGTTATTCCGTAGTGAAGTAAACTCAAGTCAAGTTCCCACTTTAAAATTTGCAGGGTAGCCATGCACATTTCCCAGAATACAATGCTACATTTTTAGCAACATGTTAATTTCGATCGGGGACAAAACTTGGATAAATTTTGCAACATATTTAAGTCCACTTAAAATGAAGGGGGGAACTTTAGTAAATACACAAAAAATACATACCATTTCAATTCCACCTTTTAATAAATGTTATGTCATAAGTGTGTGATGTCACATACTTATGGTTATTTATTCCTCCTGTTTTTTAGAGTGAAAATGCTGACCGCAATAGTCTTTTCCACCGTGTGCGATTGAAAAATCAACAGCACACGGGGAAACAAAACCCATGGCTTTCGGATACCAGAGACGATTTTAGACACGGAAATTCTTACGAATAACTCTCCTTGAATTTTTGACAACTTTTTTGCTTTTTAAATCCAAGGATATTAGTAGACAGGTGGCCATTTACCCGACGCTATTGCAAGTAAATTCGTACACGACAAACACAATGGGAGCAAAGACAGAACAATTAACTTTGAAAGGTTTCATAGCTTTATTATGCGGATAAATAGAAAATTAGCATTAAATGCTTATGATACGAAAAAACTAATCAAAAAGGTATTTTAAATTGCATAAATAAATCAATTCTTGAAAAAAAAAGGATAAAACAAAAAGGCAATGCAAATAAAATAAATTACAATAAAAATCCATGCAATGTTTCATTAACACAATAACTTTTCTGCTAAGATGTGGGGAAGTAAAATGTCACACCTTAAAATGCAAGTAATGAAAGCACATTCTTCAAAAAAAAAAAAAAAAAAAAGAAAAAAAAAAGAATTAAAACTGAAATTAAAAGATTCCCAACGAAGAATTATCTGGGAAAAACAATCTTTAAAACAAACTATTAAGGAAGAAAGAAAGTTCTTGTGAATCTGACAAGATAAAACAAAACATCCCTTTGTTTCGCAGAACATATTTACAAGAGAAAAAAAACCAAATAAAAAAACCAGCATTTCGCAAATCTGTCAAAGTAACGTAAACAATTAAGCTCTTTGCCGACATAGAGGAGCATGGGAAAATAGGTCACAACTGGGGCACACACCCAGCCGTTAAAAACGTCTCACCGCAGCGGCAGTGAGCAGCTACTGCTGCTAGACGTTTTCCTTGGCTGGTTGCCCAAAGGAGAGATTTTCTCTTGCTCTGGGCAGAATATATTGAGCGCCGCGAAGAACAAACTCCCGTGGAGGTAACATAAAAAGGAAATAACAGCGTCCACACATCCTGGTAGTTTAGTTATGTGCTCTGCCGGAAAAAAAAAAAAAAAACATTCATGATTTCTTTGATTCACAATTGTTTCCTTCAATATGAAGACTATTTGCTTAGAGCTTTTTTTTTTCTTCTGATATCCCGTTCGCCTCTTATTTTGGTGAAACAAATATGCAATAGCAATTAATATTACTATTTAAATCACATTTTAGCAAAAAAAAAAAAAAAAACACATGATTCACGGAAACACACGACTACTGTAAACATGGAAATTCCAACGAATAACATTCCTTGTACTGCTGCGAATTTTTATTTTTTTATTTTCACACCACTGGAACTGGAAGCCACTGAAGCACGCTTAATAACTACAGCAATTCATGTCACACCACAACTAATCAACTTTCAACAAGAACAGAAAACGTGGACAACTTATGTCAGTGGGCCGCGTTCGTGACTGCCATGGAAGGGACCTCAGGTTCGATCCCAGGCAGGTACGAAAGCTCGATCTACTAAACATCTGCCGTGCGTCAGATGGGCACGTTAAGCCGTTGGACCCCGGCGACCCCCTCCCGTAATAAATAAGTGCGCCTTCCTCCCCTTTTTTCTACTTCGCTTCCGTGTCACTTTCCTATCGGGCACTCTAGCCCAAATCTCCTAGCTTCCAATTTCAAATTTAAAGGGTTGTTTAAGACCTGGGGTCAGACACTCCTTTCTAAAATCCTCTACATCATATATAAAAAAACCCAACCTTATGTTAGTTAAGGACGCGGTTAAGGTTTTCCTAAGTTAACAGACGTCATACATTACGAACGCCATCCTACGGCAAGCCAGGTACAAAGTCACATGATCATACACAACGATCTCTGATGGAACATTTACGCTTACTTGTTGGCCAGCCAAACATGCTTGCTGCGTGACGGCTTCGTGACGTTACCGCAAGAATCACTACATTCAACTATGCTTGACCTTTTTCTTCTTCAAATAATTAAAAAAAAAGTTTTCCGGAAATATCCGAAATTACTGGAAAAATCCGTAGTTTTTCACACCTTCTCTGTAAGTCCGTAGTTTGAACATGATATCCGTAGAAACTACGGAGGATCCGTAGTACTTGGCATCTCTGTCTTCACCATTACAAACCAATTTATAGTCTAGGTAATATAATCAGACGTGACCAAAATGAGATGCTTCTAACAAAATTTATAAAAAGGAACACTTTATATATAGCAAGTCTCAGAATTTCAGGTCTAACTAAATCTACTAGCCAAAAAAAAAAAAAAATGTCACTCATCACTCCACTGTGTGACAGTGAATTTGCAGCAAGTTTTCTGTTTTAATCATTGGGTATGCAAATATTTACATATATATACAACTCTGCAATTGTGATCTCAGAAAATAATAGTAATAACCCTCCAGGTTGTATTAAACCAGGAAAGTCATCAAAAGCCAATATTTTTGAGTGCTGGAGTAAAAGCAATAACTAAAATAACATTTAAAAAAATGTCGGTCATACACCACAACCCAATCCCCCCATAAAGCGAATTGTCAGCACCTCCATCACCATGCTTCTTTTCCTCATATGTACATAAATACATTTCCCGGAATCCCGGCTGGTACAGCAAAGATTAATCATAGTATGGATGGGGGAATATATCAGTGTTTTTGAGAATCGACGTTTTCCCAAGTGATTGTTGACGTTAGAAACTGCAAAACAATTTTTTCTACATGAAGTAAATGAATTTCTCCTTGCTGCATTCTTTTAAATATAACCTTAGGTCATGAATTAGGGACCTTTTCGCCGTTTTGCTAGATGTTTTATCACAGAAAATAGATCTTTTCCTTGATGTTACAGGACCGATAAGTCCTCCTCCCCCCCGAAAATGGAGGTTTCATGACCAATGTTTGAAACTGCAATAGCGCAATAAATCTATCTGCGATAAGTAAAGGAATTTGTCTTTCGTATTTTTTATACAGAAAAAGGAAATATCCCCTTTCTTTTTCATATTCTTACACTGAGAAAGGGAATATCACCTTTTTAAAATACCCATGATTTTCGTGCCCTTTTTTAGCAATTTTTTTTTGCTGAATATCAGCGATTTTTTGCAGTTTTTCTGCGATGTTACTGGAGCCAACGCATCGAGGTTTACGATACATCCAGCACTTTAACAAATATTATGGTTACTCGATGTTGAATTAGTGAGCCATCACCGATATATTGAATGGCGATTTATTCATCGATGTGCCAGTAACTGCTGCAGATGCGAATTCTTTGGCTCTTTAGCAAAACATCGTGGTTTTTGCTGATACATCAAAAATTTCTACCCATATTACGGATGCGCGAATGTTTTGGGAATGAATATCCACAGATATATGCCTATCCCCACTCTGAGTTAGACCCAGAAAAGCACAAAGGGAAGAAACGCTTCCTCCCACAATGCTTTGGGGCTTCATTCAGCGAGCTTTGCATCAGCCGTCGCTACGCAGCCCACGGAAGAGGCCCACATTGGCTCGCTGGTGATGATGCAGTGATTGATATGCCTCAGTCAGAGACTGTTTTACTGAAAACATTTCACAACGAGAAGGAAGGAGAGAGGAAGGAGAAAAAAAAAAAAAAAAAAGCACATTTAAATACAATACTTAAGATGCCTCGCCTCTCACCCTAAAATATTTTAAAGACATTATTTTACTGAAAGTGATGACACCATCACAGTTCAAATAATTTTTGTGACGAAACCGCCCAACAGCATCAAATGCCGAACAAGAAAACAAAATATTTTTACTGCTTGCCAACAATAAATTTCTGGTTGCCATTGGCGACCGCAAATTTTGTGCCCTGTACAGTGTTACACACTAGAAAGTAACTTTAAAAACAAACTGCCCTAAAGAAAAGCCAGTTTGTGTGAAATATGTCCAATAGGATGTTGCATAGTATGACCGATAGGCTAGGGCCACACAAGCGATAATTACCGCCAGATTTCTGCTACTTTTGTAGCGAAAGAAATGCATCCAAAGGACTGCAACGGTAGCGACTAGACACAGCAGTTAATGTCGCCAATCAGGTAGTGAGGAGTGCGACAGCAAGGTCATGTCAAATGAACCCCGACCCATTTTATGCGAATAAGTGGTGTGATTTGTTTCTATCCTGTTTTTGATATTTATCATGATGGATTATATTGACAATGAATATATAATAATTCAAGTTCAAAAGTATCCAGTTCTGTTCGATCCGAATGTAAATGCTACTTTTTCTTCCACGCATATACAATGCCGCAGAGAGAAGAAAGTCAGAGAGAAGAAAGTCAAGACTTTATTAGACATTCTATAATATTAAAAAACTTATTTGGGAACTGTTGAAGTTTTCTGTGAAAAAGTGCAAACTTTCTATTGTGTGATCTTTCACTGATAATAGGATGAATCCACCACTTCCTATGAAATGTTCACTGGCGTCGAATTTTGAAACATGATAACAATTGAACAGCTATCTTTTTTTATTATTACACCGAAGATGCAAGTTTCATCACACTACCATCATCCAACTTAATACACAGTCTGACTGATGCAAATACTGCTCATCTGGCCGGGCAGCACTTATGATGAGAGCAACATTTAACGACTACCGTCTAGCCATTTATTTGCAACTTTGGAACAGCTTCATTTACTGCGGAAGTCCGGCAGTAATTATTGCTCGTGTGGCCCTAGCCATACATTCTAACCACTTGGTATCCTGTATACACAGGTCAACATAACATATTGAAGAAATTACATATTAACCCCCATAGCAGAAAGTTTCTGGCCAGTCTGCGACAGATATCATGGTGCCACAAAATAATCTGAGGGTGGTCACTAGGCAAAATAACTACTAGATGCAAAAAACAATAAAAATTGAAAAGGCATATTTTTCTACCTAAAAAAAATGTCTAACCTACGTATTACAGCAATTGCAATGTTAATTAGGACCAAGAACATCCTGGCCCTCTGTAGCTGGAATTTTGCCAACACTTCCAAACTGAAACACAAAGATTTATGGAATAAAATGATATTTAACAACAATAAAACGCAGAAGCATCACTAGGAAAAAATTGTCAGGAGAAATCTTCACTCCGTTCGTTCTACTTCAGTTTCCGGAACATTTTTCTTCATTTCCCATCTCAAATGCAAACATTAATGCAATTAAGCACAGCGAGTGGAGGGTTATAATATGGAGAAATTTTCGCTTTGTACAACTTTCATTTTCAGAAAATGTTCCTCCATTTTCAATCTTAAATACAAACATTTATCTAATAAAATGATATTTAATGACCATATAGAGCTGAGGGAATATCGCAAGAAAAAGAATTCAAGAATACTGGATTCCGTCAAACTTCCATTTTTGAAAACGTTTGCCTCCATTTTAAAATCAAAACACAAATATTTATGCAATAAAATGATATTTAACAACAATATCAGATAATCCTCTCTTCAAGCATTGAGGGAACATCTGGAGAAAAAAAAATTATGATTACGGGAGAAATCGTCACTACGCCTAACTTTCGTTTTCGGAAATTTTGAGAGGCGGAAAACTTGCATCCTGCCAGATGGTTTAATCGGGTTCTGGGGATGACGTTTTTGTCTGCAGGACAGAAATAAATCTGCGATGTGCATCAGCTGTCACCTTGATTCTGCTACAAGGATCAGTAGAAAATGAGCCTGCAGTGTATGTCTGCAGTTGCCGCGATTCTGCTACGGGAATGAGAACAAAATAAACCAGCGGTGTCTGTCGCAGCGATTCTTCAACAGGAATCTGTACAAAATAGACCAGTTATGTACGGCGGCGCGATTCTGCTATGGGGATAAGTACAAAATAAACCTGCAATGTACGTCGCCGCGATTCTTCTACGGGGACGAGTACAAAATAAGCCTGCGTGTACGTCGCCACAATTCTTAAATGGGGATGAGTACAAGATAAATCTGCGATGTACGTCGGCCATCGCCGCGATTCTTCTACGAGGATGAGTACGAAATAAACCTGCGGTGTACGTTGTCACGATTCTTCTATGGGAATGAGTACAAAATAAATCTGCTACGTACATCGGTCATCACCGTGATTCTGCTACGGGGATGAGTACAAAATAATTCTGTGACGTGCATCGTCCTTCGCAGAAAAAAAAAAATTCCGTTTTCGGAAATTTTGAAAGGCGGAAAACTTGCATCTATGATAGGGAGTCTGCAAGATGGTTTAATAGGGTTCTGGGGATGTCGTTTTTGTATGCAGAACCAAAATAAATCTGCGACGTACGTCGCGATTCTGCTACAAGGATATTAATAGAGTGAGTATTTTTCATCTTTATATTCATTACAAGTAAGCTGTGGAAGACTTAGAAACAAGAAATAAAACACAGTATAAAAACACATCAATGAAGAAATAGGAATGTTTGTGCAGCAAAGATCTCCCCAATGCCATGTCCGTATACCATATTGTGTTAATGCACCCAAATATTAGTATGACTAGATTTTCTTAATACCATGAAAACCTTTGCTTTGGAACAAAATAAAAGAGACCTTGGATAATATGAAATGTTGAATAATAGGGATTTTGCAGCAGTTGTGGAGTTACTGTATTTTCTGATTATAACAAAACATTTTACAAATGTGCTACTCTGAAATGTGATGTTTAACCATTTTCAGTAACATTATAAATTTTGAAAGCTATTTACAATATTAAAGCAGATGGTTTCATGAATCGTTTATGGCAGACAATGATCTATAAAAAAATTTGGAGTGCTGACGCACAATTGATTTTTAGCATAGGAACCTAGCGGTTGTGCAAATGAAGTCCCAAAACATGTGGATTACGATTATATGTAAATAAATCTTCTACTGGGCCAGCGGACCACTAGAATTTACAAAACCACTGGTCTACCAAAAATGCCCACAGGTCTGTAAAAAAAAAAATTTGTAAAAACATTTATAATATATGCACAGATGCCCAACATCTGAAAGCCATATGCGGCCTGTAGTTATTCCGTAGTGAAGCCAAGTCAAGTCCCCACATTAAAATTTGCAGGGTAGCATGCATATTTCCCAGAGTACACTGCTACATTTTTAGCAACATGTTAATCACGATCACGAACAATACTTGGATAAATTTTGCAACATATTTAAGTCCACTTAAAATGGGGGGAGAAAAAAACTTTAGTAAATACACACCATTTCAATTCCACCTTGTAATAAATATGTATGATGAGTGTGTGATGCCACACACTTATGGTTATTCCCCCTTTTTTTAGAGTGAAAATGCCGAATCGTCTTTTACATTGTGTGCGATTGAAAAATCAACAGCACACGTGGAACAAAACCCATGGTTTTCGGATGCCCGAGGCGATTTTAGGCACGGAAATTCTCGTCTGCCATGAGCCACCGAAAAATTGCAGTTGCACACGCCACAAAACACATGATTCACATAAACATGCGACAGCTGTAAATATGGAAATTCCAACGAATAACATTCCTTGTACTGCTCAACTTAACAAGAATAGAAAACGTAGAATCGACTCTAGTCTACCTCCGACAACTTATGTTAGTTCAGGACAGACGTCGGGCGTTGCGAATGCCATCCCACAGCAAGCCAGTTACAAAGTCATGGGATCATACAGAATTATCTGGGCTGCAACATTACCCCTTGCTTGTCGGCCAGCCAAACATCTTGCTGTGTGACGTTACTGCAAAAATCACTACACTTGACTTTTTTTTTAAACAAGTTTTCCGGAAATATCAGAGATTTCTGGAAAAATCATTATATCTCATGTGATTCTATCATATAGTTCACATAAGTCTCCGTAAGTCCGTAGTTTGAACATGATATCCATAGAAACTATGGAGGATCCACAGTACTTGGCATCTATGTATATATAGAAAATGTATCATTTCAATGGAATTATCTCCAATATTTGTTTTAAAACTTATCAAAACTTATCATTAGTCTCCAGCCTATAAAGAAAGCCATAAAAGTAAGGTTTAAAGAAACAGATTTTTAACTTGACAAATTAAATAAAAAAAAATTACTGGCCATCCACGCCAGTAAAATCAATAGTTCGGTGGTCTGACGGAAGTTTTACTGGCCAATGGCCAGCAGACCACTGGGTAATTCGAATACTATAAGTAGGTAATTTGGAAAATGGAAAAGATTCAATCTGTCCTTTTGTTTCACATGAAAGTGGTTTATGATTCACTGTTTGAAAATCTTTATTTAGGATTTATATATTATGTGTTCATGCCTCTCCCCATTTCTTACCTTGCACTACAGAGGCAAAATGTGATTTCTTTTTAGCCTTGCACGT
Organism: Macrothele yani; assembly: GCA_039090855.1. Taxonomy (NCBI): domain Eukaryota; kingdom Metazoa; phylum Arthropoda; class Arachnida; order Araneae; family Macrothelidae; genus Macrothele; species Macrothele yani. The sequence continues at coordinate 77,775,419 of CM077009.1, forward strand.
GGTACTGTAGGCAAGCCCGCGAAAGGGAAAAAAGCAAACCCATACACACTTCGACTACCACACTTTCTGGCATGTTAAATTTTAGTGGCGTCTCTTTCCCCCCTCAACACAAACTGTAAATGTCAACACATAACAAAAGACGTTCACCAACAACAGCAAGGGCTCTCCCGTAAACAAGTCTTTTACTCATGAGGAAGAAGAGTTACACAAATACAGCAGTACAAGGTTTCTACTCTCCCACGCAAAATAAATTGAAGCACTTTCCAAGGACTTTTTAAAATCAAATTATCATGTGTGTGCAGTCAGGCAGCAAGTAGTTTGGAAGTTCAAACAAACTTGGCTGGGACAGACACACCTTCAGTAATCTGTTACCACCTGCTGGTTTAATTTATTAACTTTGAATTACCCCTCTGTTTTGGTGTTTTTCAAAATTTTATTTTGTGGAATATTTCGAAAGGGTATATCATTTTCGTATTCACCCCCTGGCAAGAACATGTCCCCAACTCTGTCAACAGAAGCCCATTATGATTGCGAATACATCATTTCACTTATATTACTCCCACGGCTGACATTTCAGTTCATAGTGATGTTGTTACCATGGTACCAGTTGTCCACAGGTTTCCCTTAGGTGAACATAAGTGTTGTGCGCTATTTGATCAGCTTCGTGTGTTTATCCAAAGTACACAGAATCTCCTATACAACTTTTAGCACGAGCAATTATTTCACACACGCTTTTTCGTGTCATTACTTAAAAAACAAAACAATTCTTTTTTCAAGTACTATTTACGCTGTCAAAACTCTTTCAAGGAACATACGAACCATGCAATAGAGCAGTGGCATACCGGCCAACATTAGCAAGAGCCTTGTCAGTAGTAACCAGTATTATTGGGTGGCATACATAGACTCCCCCCACGAAACTATGCATCTCTTTGTGAAAAAGAAAAATACATGCCACAACAAAACATTACAACAAACAAGGATACTAAAAACGAAACTCATATGTGAAACAAAGCTGATTCCCCTGGAGAGAACATGATAAGTAACATTGATTTTTATTGGTGGAAGTTCGAAACTTCCACCAATAAAAATCAGTCAGATGCATTCTAAATCCCCCAACGCTTGACAGACAGGAAATCTAAGCAAGTAAACCTGCACTTACCATATGATCATACTGCCTCTTAAAATTGTAGTTAGTCAAGATGAGACCAAAGAAGGAAAAAAAGCTGAATGTTTTAACTGAGTGAAAAATCAAAACACACAGCAAGAATTTGTACTACTGTCAGTTATCTTTTGTTGACTGCAGCTGCATAGCATCCGGTGTTTAATTTTTCATTCTGCTGATCTTTCTCTCCTTATTTCTTCATTGACGCTTTCCTTTCCTTTCTTTTTTATGTGCTCTGTTAACAATAACTTCATCCATCATGCTGACAGAACTTTCAGCCTGAAGACCATGAGTGCATGAATCAAAGCTTTAACTACGTAGGAGAGTCAAAAAGTTAGTTGCACTGCTTGGTAAAACAACACAGGATCGAAATTACAGAAACATGTTGTATGTACCTGAAAGTTCCATACAAAAGTTACTTCTCGACGTAATCACCTAGTTTATTGAAACATTTGTCGAGACGTGGCACAAGTTTTTCTATGCCTTTGGCGAAGAAATTCCGTCCAACGTACGATAACCATTGCTGGTTACAGCTTTCACCTCGTCATAATCGTATGCACACTTCCATGTGAAATATCCAGTTCTTTTGTCGATTTCTTGTTACTTGTCTGTTTGCAAGAATGAGTTAATTCATGTGCACAACGGTTTCTCATCCGCTGTCGAAGTCGACGGTCTTCCCTTGCGGTAATCGTCCTCGACATCAGTACGTTCGTTCTCGAACAAGATGCACCACTTTGCAATAGCTTGATGCAATATTGCGTTCTCACCGTACACTTCATTCAACTGCGGAAAAATTTCAGTGCAGTTACGCCCTTTTTGCCCACAAAAATCTACATGTTCACGACTCGTTAGCGAGCGAACTAAAACTACTGCGTAGAAGCAACTGCGGCACGTGCTGCAGATAAATGCCAGCAGTGTTGCCACAAAGTGTCAACAAAATATCCTTTTACCGAAATGTTTTACGGAGGAGTGCAACTAACGTTTTGACTGCCCCTCGTATTTTAGATAAACTGTGTAACTTTAAGAATATTAATAATTTTGAAAACCATGCATCAATTTTTTCAAATTTTTCAACTTTGTCACTTCCATTTTTGGGAATTTCACCCTCCATTATAAAGTTAAATGCAAAAGCTTATGGGACCAGCAGAGGCTACATCACTAGGAAAAAGAAATTATGATTGCAGGAAAAATCTGAACTCTGTCGACCTTCCGTTTTTGAAATTTTTGTAAAGACGAAATTCCGTCCTCCGACGAACATCCCCCACCCCCATTATATTCACTTGTGCATTGATCTCGCAAATGACTAAAATAATAAAGAAAAAGGCGGAATTCCTAGAATTTGCGGAAGAATCTAATGCTTGAAGATTAAGGGGAAATTTTTGCTTCAACTAACCTCCGGTTTCACAAATTGTTGCCTACAGTTTCAAGCTAAAATACAAACATGTATGCAATAAAATCATATTTAACAAGAAAACTGGACACAAAGGCAACACCAGGGGGCGGGATTTGCGATTACAGTAATTTTTTAACTTTGTTTAACTACCATTTTTGCCCCCCCGCAAATTGTTTTCAGTTTTACATACATCCTGAGAATGATCTAAAACAACAAGAAACGGAATTTTGTGAAAATTCGCTTAAGAATCTTATGTATATCATAAAACAATAGCAAAATTAAGAAAAATAAACAAAATGAAAATTCGCAGAATCCGTAATTTCAACAGCGAGGGTCCATAGTAGTTGTGGCAGATATGCAGTGGTGACTGCTGCTATTTAGTACAAAACTTGCAGCACGTCTACAGCACTTTCCCCTCCAATGTTATTTGATGTGAGTTGTGCAGGTGATCCGACGTGTGTTAAAAAAAAGTTCTAACACCTCTCTTCATTTCGTGATTTACCTTTCACAAGTCATAGAATGGTAACTACTCGATTACCATACCTGCAAGGGGGATTCAGAATGTTTGGCAAATAAAATTCCTTTGTAGCATGTCTACCTTAAGCTTTAAACTGGTTTTTCTCAGAAAATATGGCACATGCCTGGTTAGACTGCAGCCCTAAGCTTACAGTATTCAATAAGACAGGAAGGATATATACACTGATGTTCAAAATTAAGAGAATTTGCACATTTTGTCAAATTTCTGAAAAACTAATGGACACATTTTAATGAAATTTGCTATGAATACACAGTTAGAGGGAAAATTATACCATACAACAGTCATGGTACGCACTCATGATCGTCAGTAAGGCTCATCAGCGCAGGAATGTCCAAAAATTCATGTTGCAAGATCGAACATAAAATGACTCTAATATGGGGTATGGTCCCCTCTCACAGCACAAAGTCATACTGGAACAGAGGCAGTTGACGAGTCCCTTTGGCAGTCGGTCCCACTCCTGCAGGAACGCAGTTTTCAACTCCTGGATGGCGACTGCAATTGCCCTCCCACGAGTGTCCCAGACATGTTCGATAGGGTTTAGATCTAGCGATCTGGCTGGCCAATTTATCCGGCGAATATCCTCACTTTGAAGATAATCGTCGACCAGATGAGCCCTATGTGGACGGGCATTGTCCGTAAAAAGGAACCGAGGGCCAACTGTGCTCCTGAAAAGTCAAACATAGGGCTGTAAGATCTCATCCATATACCTCTCAGCAGTCAGGGAACCCCTGTCAAACACATGGAGAGGTGTGCGGCAGTCCAACATGATGCCTGCCCAGACCATGACACCTCTGCTGCCATAGCGGTCACTTTCTCGGATGTTGGAGGAAAGGCATCGGGTCCCAGGTTCTCTTTAGATGAAGGTATGCCGAGAATCAGTGTCCATGCTGAATCGCGACTTGTCTGTGAAGAGAACGTTACCCCACTGAAGTCTGGTCCAAGGCTGATGTTGTCTGCACCATGCTAAATGCGCTCGTGTGAAATGAGCGGGATGCAAACAGCGGGTCTTCTGGCAGAAAGCCCTCTCTCATGAAGCCTTCGTGGAAACAGTAACCCTTGAAACTCGGGTTCCAGTGGTGGCATGCAGCTCATGAGATAGCTATGCAATCCTGTGGCACCTCGCTGAAAGTGCCAAATAACGATCTTCATTGGACATCGTGGCTCTTGGACGACCTTGCCCAGGCCTTCTCGATATGGATTTGGTGTCCTTAAACTGTTTCCACAAATTGCAGACGACACTGGGTGTTACATTGAGCTTTGTAGCAACCTGCACTTGTGATTGCCCTGCCTCCAATCGACCGACGATTCTCCACCTTATTCTGCCATCAATACGTTCGTGGCAACTCATTTTATCTGATTGCATATGAAATTGAACCAACTCCTGCAAGAAACGCAACGAATGTCGCTGAAGCGTACAAGCGAACTAATTGCGGAAAAAACCATGTGTGCTTTTCATGCCCTCCGCTGTCACAGCTCCACCCACACACTTGTACACTTACGTATTCGACACTGCAAATTTGCATTCTTATTTGGGGGCATAATTTGCATCTTTGGTTCCGTACTGTTTTGTGAAAATCGACAAAATGTGCAAATTCTCTTAATTTTGAACAAAACCAGTGTATTTTGCAGCAAGCGAGAAGGTATGTAAGATTATTGGGTAGTGACTATACACAACATAATGCATCCCATATAATAGAAAGCATGATTTTCTTCTTTTTTTGTTAAAAAAAGGTTAACTTACCCTTCGAGCAAGGAGTAATCCAGTACAGTAAGCTGCTCCATAGTTGGTCAACCCGACCTTGATGCCATATCGGGGCAGTTCATGTGAATAGGCAGCACTCACAATCTGATCCCCTTCAATTCTGGCATACGCTATCTAAAAATAATAACACAATAAGCACCATGCACTAATTTAAAAAGCTAAAATCTCATCATTTATACAAATACAGAACACATTACTACACTTTGAAGAAAAAACGATAAAATAAAACAAAAAACCGGCAAGGTTTGTACACTTCTAAGCAAAATAAATTCAAGCACTTTTTAAACCCAAAGCATCATATCAGTGTGCTGTTGGTCAGCAGTAAGTGTTTTAGCAAGTTCAAACCATTAAACTTAGTTGGGATGGGCACACCTTCAATGACCTGCCAGTTAATTCCTAGTTGGTTTATTTTATTTATTTTGAATTGTACGTCTGTTTTGGTGTTTTTCAAAATAATTTTATTTTATTTTATGGAATATTTTGAAAAGGTACATTATTTTAATATTCCCCTTCGGCAGAAGTGTATCCGTAACCCGTCTCAACAGAAGCCCATCTGGCATCACAATCTGCGAACACATTTTTCAACTTATGTAACTCCCATGACTGACATTTTATTCCAGCTCTATGTAGTGATGTCACAACCAAGGTACCAGCTGTTCATGCACTCTCCTAAGCTGAATGCGTTCTGTGCTATTTGACCAGCTAAAAATCGAGCACTATTTACGGAGTCTCTAACTTTTCCAAGTACTTTAAGGAGTATACAAACCATGAAACAGTAACTTTTAGAAATATTGGTTATACTTTTCATCCCTGGCCCGGTCTGCACGATAGGAGTTAGTGCTGCCATTGGTCGGCCGATGTGAAAGGTGGAAACCTGTGAGCTCTGCATTGATCACATTTATTAACTATTTTGGCTGGCCCTTAAAAGGACCATCAGGAGCAATTGCATCCCTACTCCGAAATATTTATTCTGACAGGAAAACTTGTCCATCGAGCAAAATAAATCAAGTTCATTGGTTACCTGCCAGAGAAGAGCATTTTGGTAATGCAAATCAACACTCAAGGCAGTGTTCTGAGGAAAAACAATTCTGTCAAACTAAAAATTCCAGAATGTGGCTTGCCAAATTATTTTTTATTATTTTTTAAGCTCATGTTTGAGTGGACACCTATTGCTCTCCATATCATGCCAATATTAAGATCATGGAACCACATCCCAAGTGTACAAGAACACAGATCATTCTTCTCCGCAATGTGCTGATTTCCAAGAAAGCCTTACTATCTAAATTTTCAATAAGGTTTGAGCAAGCAATTCTTGCACCACTCTTTCTACCAAACCTTGTGGATTCGAAATACAGAGATCAGAAACTTAACCAAGAACAGGTAGGAATTGAAGAAGAGTGAATATCCGAATTTCACTCTGATTATTTGCCTGGTGTAATAGTTTTCAAAACTAATGTTACAGACTATTTCCTACATCAATGATGAAAGAGAGTGCCATCAGCCAGCTTTCCTTCCATAAAATGGTGGCTAATGAGGGGAAAAAAGTCTGAAAAGGGTTGGAATTCAATAATGTTCAATAATGCCTGCAGGATTTTGTGACTCTTTTTTTGTACACCTACATTCAAGCACCAGCTTCATCGGCCTCCACTGAGAGAATTTTCTCTACGTTTCAACTAGTTTGGAATAAACTACAAAATAAGCTTGGGGTAGAAAAAGCCACAAAACTTTTAAAGTTTATACATTTTTAAGCTTGGATCAAAATTTCCTGTAGATGGGTAATTTTGTTTCTGGCTAAAACACTAGAGATCACATTATTTTAAATGTGCTGGTTTCGCAGAAAAACTTGGAGGTTTGAAAATTGTGTGGATCACAAAACTATGATAATTAATTTCAGCTAGCCTTTGAGGTTCTAATAAAAAACAAAGCAAAAATAATTTATTTGTACCATTGTCTACTTTTTAGGCTAATCTTTGTAAATAGTCAAAAACAACTGCAGTTTTACATGCCACACACAGTATGTTATATTCTGCTTCCTTATTTTTTCTATAGTATGAATAGATGTTGGTCTATTCTATAGTTATTCTTCATAGGTGGAAAGCTATTTACATACTGTATAGCAGGCATTTATTATTTTTAGGATTACTGGTTTAATTTTCTTATTTCAGATCAGTTGCTTTGTCAGCTGATCTGAAAGGTTTGTTTTGTGTTGCTAAATAATAAAATCAGCAAACCATCACCTTTAAGAAGGTAAGAAAGAAAACCTAGTGATCTTTCCTATTATTAATTGTAAAAGAAAGTATTACATTGGGTGCTGATTAAATTTGTATTGTAGAAGCAAATATAGAATCTAATGTTGGAAAAACCCACACACTTTGGAGAACTCTGTGATCAATACAATGCTCACTTGTTTTCCCCCATCCACATCAAGCCAACAGAAGGCAGCATATCAGTGCTAAATACTCTATCCCACAGAACGGACCAGGGATGGACACATATAGCCAAAATATTTATGAACATGGTAAATTAAGCTATACATCTGTGTCAGTCATAATGTAGACACAGTTTAAAATGTCTTTAACACAATGTAAGTCTTTACTTTTTTTTTCAAACATTTATTTTTCACTTTAATAACATCTAATTTAAGTTTTTAGATGTGTTTTTAATGGGGTTTGGACAAGTGGCCACAAAAGCATTACAGCCTGTATAAAATTTATATTTTTGATTTCTTTATGCCATGTCCACATAGTCTGACCATAAAACTGTTATGCGGTTGTATTAAAATTAGTGATCCCATTTTGTGTGATCCCCTAACGGTTTTATGGTCCAAAATACTTTTGTTTTCACTGTGTCCGCTTTCAACAACATTAATTGTAAAGCCCTAGGCTTGGCCTTTTTAGTGATTTTTAATCAGCTACCCTAATTACCATATAGGTCAATATTTTTAAGTATTGGGTCATTTCCGTGTCAAATCAACAATGCTCACAACCCGACCCCCTCTTGATTTCCTTGAAATTTGGCGTGATTGTTGGGCATGTAGATTTATGCATAAATCCCAAATTTTAGCCCTGTCGACACCCACAGGGTTTTAAATTCATGACCTTGAAAATTGTGACCTCCAGATAACAGGGCTAACGGAAGAACTTTTTAGTATTCTGAAAAATAAAAAATATTAGGTTGACTTTTTCAAGGCCACAGAAATAACCTTTGACCTTGAACATTTTAAAATTCTGAAAAATTTATAGGGCATTGTTAGATTTTTGCTTACTAGTATGCCAACTTTCAAGTTGGGACCAGAACGGGATCATTATTTGTTAAAATGAAATACACACTCACCAAAAATGGGCTCAAAATGACATAATGAAAGGTAAAAATGTTTTAGGATTAAATAGCTGATTTAAATTGGGAGGATTCAGTCAGAAGGTATCTCCATAATATGCTAAGTAGTAAATCTTTAATAACTAACTTTTGAAATAAAATGATATATCATCATCATTGTCAACCATTATCAATCCACTGCTGGACTAAGGTCTCCCCAAGTTTCCTCCACAACGGTCTGTCTTGTGCCAGTCTCCTCCATGTCACCCCTGCATACTTTCGAATTTCATCCACCCATCTCCCATGTGGTCTTCTTCTGGGTCTTTTCCTGTCCCTTGGAATCCAATTTAAAATTTCGGCTGTCCATCGATGATCTGTCCTTCGGGCAGTATGTCCAGCCCATTGCCATTTCAGGGATTTAACTCTGATCATGATGTCTTCCACTCTTGTCATTTTTCGGATCCACGAGTTCCTCTTCTTATCTCTCCTGGTTACACGAAGCATGCACCTCTCCATGCTTCTTTGAGTTGTCTGCAGTCTTTGTATATCTCTTTTAGTTAAGGTCCACGTCTCTGCACCATACATAAGCACTGGAAGGATGCATTGATCAAACACTTTTCTTTTAAGACATAATGGCATATTGCTCTTGAAAATTATGCTGTTTCTTCCAAAAGCTCTCCAGGCAAGTTTTGTACGCCGATTAATTTCTTCATCAATGTGACCCTCACTTGATATCTGCTGTCCAAGATAAACGTACGTGTCTGTTATCTCCAGCTTTTCTCCATCAATCGATAAATCTTCATTTCTTGTAAAAGCATTGAACATCACTTTTGTCTTCTGAAAGTTCATTTTTAATCCCACTTCTTTACTCTTGTCAGCAAGTTCCTGGATCATACTCTGTAGCTCTGATGGGGTAGTTGCAAATATGACTACGTCATCAGCAAAACGAAGGTGGGTTAGATAATCTCCATTAATCTTTACCCCTTTGTTTTCCCAGCTCAGCGACTGAAAAACACCCTCCAATGTGGCATTAAAGAGCTTCGGAGATATGGTGTCACCTTGTCTCACTCCCTTTCCAATTTTTATGTGTGTTGTATTTTCAAACAGCCGAATCTTTGCACTTGCATTTTCATAGATGTTATTAATAATATTAATGTATGCATCTTCAATACCGCAGAATTTCAGAGCCATTGTAACTGCTGATGGTTTCACCGAATCAAAGGCTTTTTCATAATCGATAACAGCCATGCACAGTGGAAGTTCATATTCCCTCGCTCTTTCAATTAGTTCTCTCAGTACGTGGATATGATCTATTGTGCTGTAGCCACTCCTGAATCCAGCTTGTTCTCTCGGTTGAGCCATGTCCAGTGTAACCTTCAAGCGGTGTGAAAGAACTTTAGTGAAGATTTTATAAACTACTGATAGGAGGCTGATAGGTCTGTAGTTTCCGAGATCCTCAATGTCACCTTATGTAGCAGGATCATTGTAGCGGTGTTCCAATCCTCAGGAATCTTTCCTTCATTAAGGCGTCGAGTGAAAATTTGGGCGAGTACTGTTTCAATTTCTCCACTTGCTTCTTGTATGATGTCTACAGTAATTCCATCTTCTCCTGGAGCTTTTCCCCGCTTCATGTTCTTGATTGCATGTGCAACTTCTGCTGGAAGGACTGGAGGAACTCTGGTACTGGTATCTTTCATGATGTCTGGAGTGCATGTATCATCCCTTTCATATAATTTGGAGTAGAAATCTTTCAGTCTTGTCAAAATTTCGCCTCTATTTCTTGTTACAGAACCATCTTCTTTTCTCAGTGCCATAATCTGTTTTCTTCCCTTACTGAGATGTCCCTTTGCTATCTTTAGGCTTTGGTTGTTTTCAATTGCTTTCCTCACTAGTTCACAGTTGAATTTTCTTACGTCTTCAGTGATACTTTTTCTTACTGTCTTGCATAGCTCTATATATTCCACTTTGGAAGTCACATCTTCTTTAGTTGTCCTCATCTCTCTTCTTTTTTGCATCAACATTTTCGTTTTTCCTGATAATTTGTTCACATGCAACTTGTTCTTAGACCCAGCTAATTTTGTTGCTGTTTCCATAAGAGCTTTGGTTACTTTTCTGTTAACTTCAGAGATGTCCACTTCTTCCGATGTTAGGCCTTCTAAAGCAGAGAACCTGTTCTGCAGTTCCAACTTGAAGGTATTATGGTGTTTTTTAAGGTTGGTTATGTCAATAGATTTTGTTTGTCTTATGAGCTTGCCACGTTCAAGTTTGGTGTTGAGGTGCATCTTACATCTCACCAATCTATGGTCACTACCTGTGTTGAACTTGTTTAGCACACTGCAGTCTTCTATGACGAATTTTTTGTTACACATAATAAAATCAATTTCACTTGTCGTCCCATTTGGATGTCTCCATGTCCATTTCCTGTGTGGCTTTTTCTTGAAGAAGGAGTTCAAGATGAAAAACCCTTCTGCCTCTGCAAACTCAACGAGAGTATTTCCACGCTGGTTTCTGTTGCCGTGACCGAATTTACCTACTGAAGTTTCATTCTGTTGCCGTTGCCCTATTTTTGCATTGAAATCTCCCATAATTATTTTCAAGTGCTGCTTACCTTTATTATTATAGATGACAAATTTTCTCATAAAATTCTTCAATTTCTTCTTCAGGATGACTTGTGGTGGGTGCATAAGTTTGAATAATCTGAGCCTGGTATCTTTTCGAGAGTTGGATAACAAGTCGTGCAGCTCTGTCAGAGGAACTTTCAACTTCTACAACTTCATCTTTCAGTTTCTTGTTTATTATAAATCCAACACCACTAGTTCTGCCAGTATCTGTCCCACGATAGTAGAAGAGATGTCCACTTTTCAGTTCGATGAGATCTTCTCCTTTTCTCCTTACCTCACTTAGCCCCACAATGTCCCACTTGATCCTTTGTAGTTCCTCTTCCAATTCAAGAAGCCTTGAATCAGAAGATAGGGAGCGTCCGTTGTACGTAGCCAAGGTCAGCATCAAATGGCAGCCTAGTCCGGTCCTCCGGGGATTCTTAGCACCCTCTGCCTTCATGTCGCACTGGCCGCTGCCTTGGCCAGGTACATTCCAGCTGCCGGAGACTGAGGGCCAAGATTTAAGTTGTGGAATCATTTTGGAGGGTTTGGCCATAACTCACCATGCTGGCCAAGCGGGTTGGTGAGTGTGGGATAGAATTTCCTCTAATCCCGATGGTATAGTTATACCGCTATTGGCGGTCGTCAGAGCCCCTTTAGTGGGAACAGGATGTACCACGAGAAGGCGGGGTTGACATTTGTCAAGGAGAGGCTGTGATGTTACGCATCACCTGACCTTACATTGCTGATATATATATAAAAAAATATATATATATAGCAACACCTTTTATAGTTTCAGGTTAAAAAAAAAAAAACTATTCTGCTGATTTTGTCACAGTTTTTGGAGATGTTTAGTTAATAGATAGCCACTACTTAAATGCCACAGAATCAATACTATTCTTTTCCTCAAGTTCAATAATGAAACTTTTCAGTAAATCTGTTTTCCTGGAGAAAATTGGCATTTACTGAAGTAGCATGCAGGAAGTAAAGATTACATATTACTCTTGCAATGCAGTCTTCATAGCTGTTAACGGGGAGTTTATGTTCAGTAGTTAATTTTGCTATACAACACTCTAAAAACATGACTTAAGTTTTGATAAACTGTAATACACATACGTACACTACACGAACCACTCAAAGTTTGCGAACCACAGTTCTGCAAACTTTGTAACAATCTTATTTACCAGGCACTGGCCTGCCAACACAATCATGAGAATAAAAACCTTGCACCAGATCAACTGTCTCCTGTTTTAATAGTTCTTAGCTTTAGATTTTGGAAATTATTTTACCTTTCTTGCCATGTGATTTGAAATACTTAATTCATCCTGCAAGATTTAAAAACTCCAACATTTTGGTAGTACAGTAAGAATTTTCAGCTTTTAAGCTCTTCACATTTGTATCATTTAACATTTCTTTAAGCTGAGCAATAATTTCTGTTTTACGGTCAGATGTTGGGAGTTCAGCATCAGGAAAAGATAAATGTAACTTTCTTTAGTAAAAACCTTGTAATTTTTTTCAAATTTGAATAAGATGTTTTTGTTCATGCAGTCTTTTCTTCAGGAGTTTAGCCAATTAACTGTAAAGATACATTTAAAATTTATATTGCACTTTCAGATGTTTCCTTCCTTACATAACTTTTTTTTTAATTGTGGGTGTAATGACCATCATAAGTAATTTGAAGGGCTATAAAGCAGTCGCCTGCTCCTAATTTAGGGCCACTGGTTCCAGCGAAAGGAGAGAGCCAGTGTCACAAGACAAATACAACATTCGTCCGAATGGTCATGAGCCAGTGCTTAGACCACTGCACCACCAGGGCAACTATTTGACCTTCACTACTATTCTGGCTTGTAATACATTTAAGTATCAGCTTCATTACTGTGAACTTTGACTGATAAGGCTGTCATCAGTTCAAAGTTCAAGGGCACATTTACTCTTTTAAATGTTTTTTGTAACTTGTCATATTTTTTTACCAATAGGAAGTTTAACCATCCACTCTGAGGAACAGGACAATAATTCTTTTTCCCACTAGTGTCCTTTTCTTAAAAAGTTATAACAAAGGTCTCTCAACAGCACTATTTTTTTTTAAAGAAACTACTTCTTTAATGCAGTTTATTTTTTGTGTAATACCTTTCAAGACCAGAAGAGTAAACAAAATGAAAAAAGTTTAGCAGCCTAGAGCATGGCATATTAAAGACTTTGTGTAACAACAAACAGAAGACACCAGAAGCATGAAATGGCTGCAGGAGACCAAACTGAAAACTAAACTTGCTATTGGTTATACCCCAAGGTGTTTCTTGGTTTAGGAGGGATAGCATGGTTTGTATGCCACCCCGTGAAAAACTTTGTGCCAAAAAAAAAAACAAAAAAAAAAAAACAGTGAAACCTTAGGGCAGATATGAATGCTTTTGCTACAAACCTGAAAAAATTGGGGAACTTATAATCCTATGCTATTAAGGAAAAACAACAACAAAAATGCATTTTAATGATCTTATCACTTTCATTTTTATTTGCACAGCAGCAGGGTTGCCACTACTCATAGTGGCTTTAAAAATTCAGTTTTCCAGAAAATAATTTTGCGAGGAATTTCAGGTAAAATTTACAGATGTATAACTCCATGACAATATACATACTAAATGCCATATCTATAATGCAATATATTCAATGCAAGAAGAACAAGAAAGATGACGGCGAATGTTTGGGTGTAATGAGCACATCTTTTGAATCTGTTCTGACGCTAAGTCAATTTATCAAAGCTATTGAAAGTCAATGGAACCGGTATGGAAAACAATAGCATCTAACCAAAGAAAGAAAGTTTTCAAATGGGTTTTTAATCCCACAGATATTGCTGTAAACGGAATTCTGAACTTACGCCCTCTGGTTGCAGACTTGTGCATTAAGAAAAATTTGAATTTATATGAGAAACATTTCGCAACAGAAATGCTCTCCAACAAAGAAAGAAATTTTCAAATCAGACTCTTAGAAGCAGAGATATGGACAAATCTAAGATACGCGTCTACATCTCCTGGCGGGGAAAACATGCATTTTAGGAATAAAGTATTCTCAAAAGATTTTTCAATGTGAGTGGTATCCGTCAAAAAATAAATAAATAAATAAAAAATAAAATTAGTCGAGTTTTCAGGAGCTTAGATTTTGCTGCAAATACATCAAAAGCAGAAATTAAAATGTATGCCCGCTGAAATTAGATATATGAAAAACATTTCCTATTAAGAGCTGTATGTGATACAGGAAGAATTTTTCAAATTCATACTTGCCAACTTTGGAAAATGTGCATCAGTAAAACTTTTGTGTGAACGCCATTTACCACAATAACTAAACTAGTATTATCTGTGTTTAAAATTATAATAAAAAAAAACAACCATAAAGTAAAATCTTAATTTTGTTTAATGTTAGCCTTGCAAACCTGTGGTGTTTCAAATACTAAACTAAAATTTTTATTTGCCGATATCTTTGTTTTTCTTCCCATTTCTTTATTATCGTTTTTTTTCAATGCCCTTGGATGACAATTTTATCCATCATGAATGCACGACAGTTTTCACTATTTTACATAAAAGATGAATAGTGTAACTCATTGGAGGAAATTAATAAATGCTCACCAAGCATGGTTTGCACAAAAAAAAAAAAAACTATGAGAAAATGGAATAAAAGGAAATTACCAAGTGTACAATTAAGTAATTAACAAAACATCAAGTCATCAGATCATTTGATGCTGCTAAGGTAGTATTAAAAAAAACTGAAATATCAAAAACTACATTTTTACCAAGCTAAATTCTAACAATGTACAGCTGTTAAGAAACCTGTACTGGCAAATTAGCAAATTTTAAATGACATCCAAGCACTTATTAAAGCACCGACTTGATAGGATATATACAGATGAGCCATTACATTATGACCACCTACCTACTAACCTGTAGAACCAGCTTTAGCCCGCAAAACAGCAGCCACTAGGAGAGGGCATTGATTCGACAAGGTGGTGATAGGTATCCTGTGGTATCTGGTACCATATTGTCAACAGCAGGTCCTCAGTTCCCGCATGCTTTGGAATGGTGGTGATTTGGCGCAAATCCGCTTTTCCAAGTAGAACCACAAATGTTCGATTAGGTTCATGTCAGATACATTTGGAGGCCATGACACAGAAAGCCACCTGCATGTTTTTTGAACCACTCCTTGACAATTCTGGCAGTGTGGCATGGCGCATTATCCTGTTGGTAATGGCCATCACCAGCAGGGAACACAGTTGCCATGAATGGGTGAACTTGGTCTGCAATGATGTTCAGATCCCTGACCAGCTGTCAGGGATTGTGATATTTGGATAATGGGCCTAAAGTGTCCCAAGAAAACATAGCCCACAGCATAAGACCACCACCGCCCGCCTGTTTCCACTTAACAGTGCATCCAGATGCCATACTCTTTGTTGGTAATTGGCGTATCCGTTTTCGGCAGTCTACGTGATGCACCAGGAATCTTGTCAGACCACGTCACTTTCTTCCAATTATCCGCTGTCCAATCTTTATCTTGTGCCCATTTCACGAGGTGTTGGCGAAGACGTGCAGTGAGCATGGTGACCCGGCTGGGCCATAAGCGTAGCCAAAGACCCAGCCGGATCACCATGGCTGCGATGAACTGTGTGCCGTGAAATATTGCCCTGATCACTGTTGTAGCTGCGGGTGATTTGCCGCACTGCGGCCCCACAGTCACCGTGAACAATGCGCCACAGTCTCTGCTCCCCTCTGCCATAAACGAGCTGTGGAGAACAGTTCGACGTTTGCCCATCTGTAAACCACTTTTGATATATACCCACTACGGCGGCACGTGAAGAACCCACGTCGTTTCAGAGATCGTAGTTCTCAGGCGCCATGCCATTACAATTTGTCCTTTATCAAACTCCGATAAAGAGGCACCTTTCCCATTTTGACTCCAAACACTCTATTAATCGAAAGCCGGTTTTCGGGTTGTATATATACTGCTCTGTGAACTTCACTCGTGCCACAGGTGGCCTAGTGGGCAGCGTTCGTCACTGCCACGGAAAGGACCTCAGGTTCGATCCTAAGCAGGTACGAACGCTCGGTCCACCGAATATCCGCCGTGCGTCGGATGGGCACGTTAAGCCGTCGGACCCCCGGTACTGCCCCCCATAATAAATAAGGATGTCTTTCTCCCCCTTTCTACTTCGCTTCCGTGTCACTTTCCTATTGGGCACTCTAGCCCAAACACCTCCTAGCTTCCTTGTTTAAGACCTGGGGCCAGACACTCCCTTCCTAAAATGCTCTACATATGATCAACTTGTGCCACAGAGTTTGGCTCCAGGTGAGCTCAATTCTCTGATAATGGAATGGCTCATTGGTGTAAATGTCTAGTACTAAAATGTTCAGTGCAAGTTTGCAAATTGCTTTTTATAAGTGACATTTTGTAGATTTTTACACACGCTACTTTCAAATAGGATCTTAACCTTAAGTAATGAAAAACCAAGCTTCATAAAACATATTTTCTTCCCTGTAAAAAATGTGAGCATCACCTTGTCATTATGTATGAATATACTTCACCCTATAACCATAACTGATTTAATCTTTTATCAAATCTATTTCAACTTATTCATTCTCAAGCACAGTATCAAGTACAAATCTCATTTTTAATGGAAAAGTAGTTTGTTTAATGCAATTTATCAAACAAATCAGCAGTTTAAAACTATGATCACAAACACATGAAAACTGAGCATTGGGGACAGAAATTAACTTTCACAAATTTGCAAAACATGACCACTTTAGTATTAAAACAAATTATTTATATCTTATGCATCTAATCTAATTATATATGCACATACAGCATGTACCTAAGTTCCACACTAGGTACAAATGTTGGCTTTTTGGTTCAGATTCCTTTTTTTTTCACTGGAGAAAGTAAGTGAACTTATAGATGAATACACCTTCAATGTTTCACATTTAAGAGAAACAGAAGCATATTTTAGTCAAAGTGTGTTCCAAGTATTCAAAATATTTGCTACGGTCACACACCAAATATTTTTTTATTTGATGTGTGACCATCAAATAAAGATTTTTAAACACAACCATCTTTGAAACACCCAGAATTGCACAAATAGTTACATGTGCTCTTTTCCAGAGACTAGTCTGATAAAAAAAAATCTGGCTTTAATTATGTAATCTATTAAATTAAGAGAACAAGCCACAACTACAAATTTGCATAAATAATCAATTCCAGCAAAAAGTAAATTTCACTAAAACATGAACAAGAAGTGTCTTATAATTTAGAATCTTACTGATTAAATATTTGAATAATTAGAAATTGTGAATGCCATAGATTTGAACTTTTTGGCATCACATCAAAAATAATATTCAAATCTTACAAAAGCAGTCAGAAAATGCAAATAATTACATGTCTTTTTCAAAGACTCTAGTCTGTTATAAAGCAATTGATCATGTCTGCTTCAAACTAAACAACACAACTAGTCAACATGAACCACACATCAAATACATCTAAATCTTAACAAGAAAGTTGACACCGAATTTTCGGGTGTGATAAGCACGTCTTTTGAATCCGTTCTGATGCAAATTAAATTTATCAAAGCTATTCAAAGTCAATGGAACCGGTATGGAAACCAATAGATCTGACGAAAGAAAGATTTTCAATCGGGTTTTAAGAGAAACAGCAATATATGAGGGATTAAATCAAGTCACATCTTATTTTAATCCCTCAGATATTGCTGTAAACGGAATCGTGAGCTTTCGAACTCTTAGAAACAGAGATATCAACAAAAATAAGATATGACTTTACGTCCCCTGGTGGGAAAACAATGCATTATTTTAGGAAGAAAGTATTCTCAAAAGGTTTATCCGTATAAGCGGTATCGGTCGAAGAAAAAAAAAAAAATAGTCGAGTTTTCAAGAGCCCAGATTTTGCAGCAAATACTTCAGAAGCAGAAATTAACACATATGACCCCTGGTGGCTAAACCATTCTTTACCATTATGTGAAAAATATTTTCCATCAGGTCTTGTATGCGATACAGGAAGAATTTTTAAATCAGAGCTTTAGGAGCAGAAATAACGCAGAAGATGCAATTTACCTTTGTGCCCCCTAATGGAAAGTGTATGATTTACTTGAAAATTTTGAATTTATCGGAAACACTACCAAACAAAGAAGGAATTTTTCAAATCGTACTCTTAGAAGTAGAGATATTGACAAAAATAAGATGTACATCTACGCCCCCTGGCGTAAAAACCATGCATTTTTTCAAGAAGAAAATTTTCCTAAAAGGTTTGTCGACATGAGTACTGTCGGTCAACAAACGTTTTTTTTTCAATCGAGATTTTAGAAGCTCATATTTTGCTTCAAATACAACAGAAGCGGAAATTAAGATTTACGAAATTAGAAATTATGTGCAAACGATTTCCCATCAGGAGCTGTATCCGGTGCAGAAAGAATTTTTCAAATCGGAGATTTAGAAGCAGAGATATAGGGGGAAACGCAATTTACCGCTACGCCAGCTAGCGAAAAGTCTATGAATTACTTGAAAATTTTGAAATTATGTGAAAAACATGTCACATGGAAAACACTATCCAACGAAGAAGAAATTTTTCAAATCGGACTCCTAGAAGTAGAGATATTGACAAACATAAGATGTACATCTACGCTCCCTGGCGTAGAAACCATGCACTGTTAAGAAGAAAATGTTTCTAAAAGGTTTGTCGACATGAGTAGTATCAATCAACAAACAACGGTATTTTCAATCGAGAATTTAGAAGCTCATATTTTGCTGCAAATACATCAGAAGCGGAAATCAAGGTTTACGCCCCTGGCGGCCAAACCATTTTTTTTTCAAAAATTACAAATTATGTGCAAACGATTTCCCATCAGGAGCTGTATCAAGTGCAGAAAGAATTTTTCAGATCGGAGATTTAGAAGCAGAGATATAGGGGGGAAACACAATTTACTGCTACGTCCCCTAGCGAAAAGTCTATGAATTACTTGAAAATTTTGAAATTATATGAAAAACATGTCACACGGAAAACACTATCCAACAAAAAAGGAATTTTTCAAATCGGACTCCTAGAAGTCGAGTATTGACAAAAATAAGATATGCATCTACGCCCCTGGCAGAGAAACTGTGGAATATTTTAGGAAGAAAATATTCCGAAAACGTTTATCGATGTGAGTGGCATCAGTCCACGAAAGAATTTTTTTCAATCGATATTTTAGAAGCTCAGATTTTATGGCAAATACGTCAGAAGCGAAAATTAACACTTACACCCTCTGGTGGCCAAAGTATTCCTTACCAAAAATTCGAAATTATATGCAAAAGATTGTGCATCAGGAGATGTATCCGCTAAAAAAAATATTTCAAATCGGAGTTTTAGAAGAAGTTATCTGAAAAAATGCAATTTACTTTTACGCCCTAGCGGAAAATCTATGCGTAATTTGGAAAAGAAACTATATCCAAAATACAGTTTGACATAAATGGCATCGAAAGATAAAAAACTATTTCAATCGGATGTTTAGAAGCAAATATGTGGAATAAAACATATTCTTGAGTTCGATATCTGCATTTCCGCCCTCTACCGGCGAAATTGTACATCGTAAAAAAAAAAAACGAATTGAAGGATCATCATTCGCATATCTTAAGCTTTTGAATGCAAAAAGAATTTTTCAAATCGGACTAATAGTGGCAGAGACACCGTGGGTACAGACGGACGGACAAACCGATAACATAAGCACAATCTTTTTTTACAAACGACGTGCTAAAAAAGCAGTCAGAATATGCAAATAATTACATGTCTTTTTCAAAGACTCTAGTCTGTTATACAGCAATTCATCATGTCTGCTTCAAACTAAACAACACAACTAGTCAACATGAACCACACATGAAATACATCTAAATCTTAAAAAAGCAGTCAGAATATGCAAATAATTACATGTCTTTTTCAAAGACTCTAGTCTGTTATACAGCAATTCATCATGTCTGCTTCAAACTAAACAACACAACTAGTCAACATGAACCACACATCAAATACATCTAAATCTTAAAAAAGCAGTCAGAATATGCAAATAATTACATGTCTTTTTCAAAGACTCTAGTCTGTTATACAGCAATTCATCATGTCTGCTTCAAACTAAACAACACAACTAGTCAACATGAACCACACATGAAATACATCTAAATCTTAAAAAAGCAGTCAGAATATGCAAATAATTACATGTCTTTTTCAAAGACTCTAGTCTGTTATACAGCAATTCATCATGTCTGCTTCAAACTAAACAACACAACTAGTCAACATGAACCACACATCAAATACATCTAAATCTTAAAAAAGCAGTCAAAATATGCATATAATTACATGTCTTTTTCAAAGACTCTAGTCTGATAAAAAGCAATTCATCATTCTGCTACAGTTAAGCAACTAGTTAACATGAAATACACATAAAAAATATCTAATCTTAAAAAAGTGGTTCAAAATGCTAATAACTGCATCTTTTTTTAAGACTAGTCTAATATTCATAAGCAGCTTATCATTCCTGTTACAAATTAAACCAGTCAACATGAACCACACATCAAAAATATCCAAATCATAAAGAAAGCAGTTAGAAAATGCAAATACACTGCTGGCCACCCAAAATGCAACACCAAGAAGGAAGCATCCGATTGGCCTGAAATTCGCAGCATGCGTCGCCCACGAGAGGACATGCAAACGATTAGCATTGCAGGGCATATGCAAATCATGTGCGCCGGACCTGTGCGTGGGAAGCTTCCTGATGTCTCGGCGCAGAATACGGCAGTCTTTCCAGCACGTTTTGGAGTTCGGCAGAGGACGAATAGTGGGTGACAGCGGTTTATGGTACAGAGGCATCAGCGCCCTTGTGGGACGACATCCAGCCACAGTGAGGCGAGTATGGATTTGGTGGGTGCAGGAGGGACGGAAGGACCAACGTGAGCGATTGCCGTAGCCGTGGCACACCACCGACCGAGAAGACTGGCATGTTGTGTGGTGGGCATTGACGGCTCCCACTGTCACATCACGAATGTTAGCGCAGAAATTAGGGTGTGTTGCGCAACAACCTGTGTCAGCACGTATCGTTCAACGTCGTCTGCAGGAGCGGGGACTTGTCACATGGCGGCCATTGCTCCGATTACCACTAACGTAACACCACCAGCAAGTGCGGTGGCAGTGGATCGTTGAACGCCGCACCTGGACTACGGAATGGCACGACATTGTCTTCTCCGACGAATCCCGTTTTGCCTGCAACACCATGATGGTCGGATTCGCGTGTAGTGGCACCGCGGCGGGACTGTATGACGCCTGCATTATGCATCGCCATACCGGTCTGTCGCCTGGCGTTATGGTTAGGGGCACAATTGAATATGACACCTGCACCCCTCTGGTACGCATCGCAGGTCACTGAACAGCCACCGCTACATCTGTGACGTTTTGGAGCTTGTAGTCCTCCATTGCCTGCAGGACCTGCCAGCGGCCACATTTCAACAGGAAAATGTGTGCCAGCGCGTAGCACGCAACAATTCTTCACGGCCCACCAGGCGTCACTGCTGCCGTGGCCCGCCTGTTCTCCCGATACGTCGCCCAGCAAGCACCACCCACGGCTCCGCCTGATGAACTGTGGCAACGTGTGGAAGTAGCCTGGACAGACATACCCCAAGCCCACATCCAAAGCCTCTTTTGTTCGATGCCGCGGCATGTAGTGGCCATTATTGCCAGCCACGGGGGCCACACGAACTAGTGATGTCTGTGTGTTCCGCAAGTCGCACGGACCTGTAAGCTCAATCGTTTCAGCTTTGTATCTGTTGTTATGTGTCCAGTAAATCTGGCTTTGCTATCTTGTCTCCTTCTTGATGTTGCATTTTGGGTGACCAGCAGTGTAATTCATTCTTATGAGCAAGCTACACAGCCAAAAATGTCTGCAGCAACATTAAGGCTATGTTATGCAACTGTGCAGGACAGGGAAAGTATTGGAGATCTGGTACAAGTTCTCCAGACAAATCCCAACTCTGAGGGAAGTGAATGACAGTGGTTACTAACCTACAGAAACAATGGCAAAAATCGAAGTTATATAATCAGATACAAAAAGTAACGCAGCTCCACAAAAGCATCAGATCACTAACTTATTCCCCCTCTTATTCGACCACAAAAATAAAACACTTTCTAAGGACTTTCCAAAGCACCACCCAAAAATTTTTTAAGGACCTTACTAACTGCATATGCAACAATGACATAAGCACAAATATACTCTTACACGTGACTTACGTATGCAAAGTGAAGTGAATATTCCTCATATATTAGGTAATTCAAGCTTGTGGATACATTTATGCAATTTAAAGACAGTTCTGCTGGTCAAATCAGTTTTCCTATCTGACAGAATAAGTCACACGCAATAAACAGTACGTATATTGTAAAACTAGAATTAGTTACGAGCGCAAAATTTGAGTTTTGCATGCAACCTCATGGTTTAAATTGCAAAACCGAAAGCCAAATTGTGTGCTCCAGATTTTAATTTTCACCTAATTTCCTCATGGTAGAACTTAATAATTGCATCACCATATATGCAAAAGGGAAACACAAAAGTGATAGTAGCATATCCACATGGGAGTAACAACCCTCTTGGTCTATGACTCAGCATTTTTATTTCAAATATAAAATTTTAATTTCAAACAAGGTTTTACTGTTCGGTGGAAATGCAAAGTTCACACAAGTTTTCATGAAAGAAACTCAATTTAAACTAAAGTAAAAAAAATATTCAGCCTAATTTTATTTTAATCGGTGGAGTAGCAGGACAGTGCGAGTTCCACCACGAGATTGTGTGGATTGCTACACATCACACAGTAAACAGCACCACACGTCACAAATAAAGCGGCATGCGACTGGTTGTTACTAGTTGCAGAGGACTGTCTCTTCTTGCTGCAAAGGTTTCATACGTTTAACCTTCACTTATTATCTTGACACACATGCTTCTGAGTTCTGACTGAAGGACAAACTATCTAAAACAGCATGTCGAATTGAGTTACGTTTGAAGTAAGCCAGGAAACAAATATTTCATACTGTAATAGGGGAATCATTAATTTTTAACATTTAAGATTGTGTATATTGTGCATTGTTGGAGTGCAAGCCAACTAAAAATTTTAACTGATTAATAAAAGTTCATTAGTCGATTAATACACTGCCGGACAATTGCTAAGGACGGATGACAATAGCAATGATAGCAACCATAAAATGGAAGGCACGAACATGTGGAAACTAGCATTAAGTGCGGGATACAGTAAGACGTGTTGTGCGTATGAAAATTTTGGATTGCCGAACTTGTTTGTGACGTCATAGCGGTGAAAAGAGATATAAAGGATTTGACGCATATTGACCATTGTTGTTCAAACGCAAAGTTGAAAGGGAAAGAATCAATTGACGAATTTGCAATTTTCAGTATGTTTTCCCGACATCACCTAGATGATTTTACGCGTGGCCGTAATATTGGCAAAATTGAAGAAGGGCGAAAAATAACAGATGTTGCCAGGGAGTTCGACGTCAGCCACAGTGTTGTTTCAAGGCTTTGGAAATCATTTCAAACAAACGGAGAGTGTAGCAAACGTCACGGGGGAGGTCGTGTTCGCAGTACGACACATGCAGAAGATCGGTACATAGTGCTATCAACAAAAAGACACTGGCGCAGCACAGCTAGTGAGGTAGCAAATCAGTTTATGGCTGCTACTGGCAAGCGGATCTCCCGAAAAACTGTCGCCAGACGTTTGCATGAAGGATGCCTATACGCCCGCCGTCCTGCTGTGTGCATCCCATTCTCCAGACGTCACCGTACCGCCCGTTTGCAATGGTGCCATCAACATCGCAATTGGACTGATAACGACTGGTCTGCTGTCCTCTTCTCAGATGAGAGTAGATACAGTCTATCGTCTGATTGTCGACGACAACTGATCTGACGTGATAGTGGTACTGCATATTGTCCAGCAAACATACAGGAAAGGGACCGATATCCGACATGTAGTGTCATGGTATGGGCTGGCATCATGATCAATGGCCGTACGTCCCTCTATGTGCTTCCAACTGGGACTATGACTGGCCAACGATACATTAATGATGTTCTGCTACCTCATGTTTGCATGTTCCGTGGTGCTGTCGGTGATAGATTCATTTTCATGGACGACAACGCATGTCATCGAACAGTCGCTGTCCAGGAATGTCTTGAGAGCAAGGATATTCAACGCCTCGTACGGCCAGCACGTTCTCCAGATCTGAATCCCATTGAAAATGTGTGGGATGCTTTGGGGAGGAGTCTTGCTGGTCGCTAATGCCCTCCAATAAACAAGGACACCCTCATCCGTGCGCTGACAGAGGAATGGGATACATTACCCCAACAGCTACTTGATAATGTTGTGCACAGCATGACACGACGTGTGGAATCCTGCATCGCCCTCCATGGTGGCCATATCCCGTATTGACATCTTACGCCGGAACGCCTGTGGACGGTAATTGCATTTTTTTCACGTTTACGTATTCTGCATAAAATGGCCTGTTTGTCCCTTGAACACGTTCCAAAGCCTTCTAGATTTCAGAGCACAAGAAATTGTCTTTCTTGTAATGTTCTGGCATTTTGACATTATTTTATTTCACTTGGCATCCAACCACACTTACTTTTTATGCACTATATAGCCGTTTATGATCCGTTCTTAGCAATTGTCCAGCAGTGTAATTGACAACAGAATGCAGAGGAAAATATATGTTTATAGTCCACCCTTTACATAAAACCGCCTGCAACACTATTTCTGAAAACTTTTTGCTAAACCCTACCCATAGCAGCATCTTGTATAACCCATCATATATAGTACACCAGGGTTGTACCAAAAGTAATGCAAAAGTGGGTATAAATTTTTTATTAACTGACAGGTCGTTCAAATTGCACGTGTTGGTAGAGTAACTCTTCCTCTACAGAGCCTTTGCATGTGACGTCACAAAGCTGTCTGCTAGACTTCCGGGTGGCTAGAAAGTACCCGAGCTGGTCTAGCCATGCTTTACAATGACTGCTGCTGTTGTAAATAGTTAAAAAAACTGTTCTTTCTGACAAAGTGTGCCATCTTAATGTGGTGGAAAAAGCAACATTACAAAGAAAAGCTTTGAAATAATGACATAGAAGATCCATATAACATACCGGATCTGCACTATCACGATATTTATAATTATTTAATAGGCAGTTTTTCGCGTTATACCCGAAAAGCTCTTAAAAGTTTATAAAAGCATTGGTGCATATAAATATTTTACCAATAGGTGGGTTAGAAATGCAGGGGTGCTTAGTGCCCCTACCATGTTTAGGAGCAATTCTTGGAGCGGGGAAATATGCAATTTGGAGCAGAACTCAGGTTTTGGAGCAGCTAATGATAGCATTTTTAATTGTTTATAGTCTATGCTGTGCTTAAGTTATGTTTATATACTGAATAACCATTATTTTATGAACTATGAACAAATTTCATATTTCAGGTTTGTTGACATTTTACTGCTTTTCTTACGACTGTTCTTTAGCATTTCTGATATTCCTACAGTGAGATAAATGGGAAAACAATTATACTACCCACGACTTATTGAAAACTACACGATCTGCAATATTTTAAGCATAACACATTAATATCAGGGATTTTCTTCTGAATGCATTTGTTTTGCTGTAACACAAATAAAATGCTGCCACATCCAAGAACTGCTGCTGTTGTGGACGTACGGCCATTGATCATGATGCCAGCCCATACCATGACACTACATGTCGGATATCGGTCCCTTTCCTGTATGTTTGCTGGACAATATGCAGTACCACTCTCACGCCAGATCAGTTGTCGACAATCAGACGATAGACTGCATCTACTCTCATCTGAGAAGAGGACAGCAGACCAGTCGTTATCAGTCCAATTGCGATGTTGATGGCACCATTGCAAACGGGCGGTACGGTGACGTCTGGACAATGGGATGCACACAACAGGATGGCGGGCGTATAGTCCTCCTTCATGCAAACGTCTGGCAACAGTTTTTTCGGGAGATCCGCTTGCCAGTAGCAGCCATAAACTGATTTGCTACCTCACTAGCTGTGCTGCGCCGGTGTCTTTTTGTTGATAGCACTATGTACCGATCTTCTGCAGGTGTCGTACTGCGAACACGACCTTCCCCGTGACGTTTGCTACACTCTTCATTTGTTTGAAATGATTTCTAAAGCCTTGAAACAACACTGTGGCTGACGTCGAACTCCCTGGCAACATCTGTTACTTTTTGCGCTTCTTCAATCTTGCCAATAATACGGCCACGCGTAAAATCATCTAGGTGATGTCGGGAAGACATACTGAAAATTGCAAGTTCATCAATTGATTCTTTCCTTTTCAACTTTGCGTTTGAACAACAACGGTCAATACGCGTCAAATCCTTTATATCTCTTATCAGCGCTATGACGTCACGAACAAGTTCAGCAATCCAAAATTTGCATACGCACAACACGTCTTACTGTATCCCACACTTATGCTAATTTCCACATTTTCCTGCTTTCTATTTTATGGTTGCTATTGTCATCCGTCCTTAGCAATTGTCCGGCAGTGTACATTATTTCTGAAACCAACCAACTGGTTTGCGCGTGCATCACAAATTCCAAAGGTTTTCTGAAGGGAAGCGTACCTTGGATATAAAAGGAAAACTAATGTAACATTTAATAACCAAATTGTAAAATCACCTTTCAGCAGTTGCGCCAGGATGCTTTACATACAATGTTTTTCATCCAGTAATTATCAATGTCAAACTTTTGTTATTGCTGTGAACAATTACAACTGGAACCCAAACTATAAGATAACAGTGAGATTTAGTAAAGTTGGTTAGATAAAAGGTGCTTCCATCGCTTAATGCTTGTGCAGTGACATTTTGGAATGGGATCATCCCCCCCCCCTTCAGTAGTAGTAAAATCAGTTTACGACTTTTTTGTTGTTGCTGCCTGAAAGAGCTGCTGCTCTTGCATACACGGGATCCGGTAGACATGGACGTTAAGCAGACGATTGAGAGTTAGTAAGTGGTTCAACGCACCTTTCATCTGGAAAAAGAAAAGTGAGGGTGAAGATGTTCCCCAAGGTAGGTCAAAATGAGAAAAGGAAAACCTCCTAAAAATTCTGCTCCCTGAACATACGGGGCAAAATTCAGACTTTACGTAAGAACCAAAAGATCGGTATTCCTGATAATTGATTACAAGTTAAGTGATATAAAAGAATCCTTTCATTTATCCATAGTGCTAGTGAGCAATTTTAATAAACATACATGAGACTGACGAAGAAAAAAACAAAGCTGTACTTTTTAAGCTTGGTGAGAAAGTGTGAATATTACACAGCATGAAACAAAACTGAATCGTTTACTGTAATTTATTTATGAAAATATCTAACTAGATCACACCACTGTATTCACAATTATAAAATTACTGAATTCCAAACAAAATTGTGTGGTTTTAAAAGGCATATCTTCAGTTTTTTTCCCTGGTTTTGTTCTTGTACTTGCTAGAAAATTAGCTCTGATTTCCTCTTGCGAGCAAACCCTACTTTCTTCTCAGCAAGTTCCATGGCCATATTTGTCTTTTGTTGACTCTGCCACTGCATGGCATCCACTGTTTACTTTTTTTTCTGCTGATAGTTTCCCCATATCATTTCTCTGTTACCTTTCTTTCTTTCCTTTTTTTTTCCATTTCCTCAGATGACAATTTTATCCATCATGCTTAAAGAACTTTCACCCTGAGAACCATGAATTCTGATATCAGAGCTGTCACTATTTTAGATAATAAACAGTGTAATTTTCAGAATGAAAACTTTTTTTTTTCTTACAATTTCCAAACTTCGTCACTTTCGTTTTTGGAAATTTCCCCAACCCTTATCAAGCTAAAATGCACACGCATTTATGATGGTGATGACATTTAACAACTATACAGGAGTAGGAACATCGCGGGGAGAAAAAAATTACATAGGAAGAAATCTTTGCTCTGTCAGACTAACGTTTTCAAAAATTTATCCAACATTTTCAAGCTGAAATACAAATATTTATGGAATAAAATGATATCTAACAATATTGAGTAAAGGAAACACAGCAAAATTTTTTTTTTATGATTACGAGAGAAATCATACCTCTGTCGACTTTCCGTTTTCGAAAGATGAAATTCCGTCCTCCGAAGAAAAAAACGATCCCCCACACAACCACCACCAATCCTCCCAAAATTTCAGTTTAGTTATGCATCGATCTCGTAAATGGTCCAAATGATAACAAAAAAGACGGAATGCCTCGAATCAGCGCAAGAATCTCGTGGCCGAAGATTACGGGTAAATTTTCAAGTGGCCTAACTTCCGTTTTCGGAAACCGTTGCCTACAATTTCAAGCTGAAATTATGTAATGAAATTATATTTAACATTACTGAACAGAAGCAACATTGCGCAAGAAAAAAATACGCTTATGGGGGAAAATCTGCACTGTTTAACTTCCGTTTCCAAACGTTTAAAAAAGACAAAACGTAACAAGACGGAATATGACCCTCCCCCCACTAACACCCCTAAAATTTCTTCACTTTTGCAAACCTCGAAAATGACAAAAAAAAAAAAAAAAAAGGCTGGCAAGGAACTCCACAAATCTGCGAAAGAATCTTACGTACGAATTAACCGCTGAATCGATTTCGAATGTCGTAAGATTATGCTAAAATATCGATGACCGGTAAATTTAAACTGTTGGAGCAAAATTGGCGCAGATTTCGTCAAAATCGAGATGTTTTTTTTTTTTTAGCAGAACGGCGCAAGAACAACGTTTTGGTGCGGGCTGGCGCAATTGGCGCAGGTTTGGCAGCCCTGAAAATGTATTAATTCTGAAGACTGAAAACGAAACATTCCTTACGCGGTTTAAGGTAAGTCGTTACATTTCTGACTGGTTCCAGTGTGTATTGCAATTAAAAGAAAGAAAATACCGACTTATTATATCCGGAAAAACAGACTATTTTTTCATCAAAAGAATTAAAAAAGCAAACAGATCCAGGAAAACGGACGACACAATAACGTATGACAGCACCCTTTAATTCTATGTGAACGTATATACTTAAATTTCGCTTAGGAAAAAAAAGCATCTGTTTCAGTATTTAGAAATCAGTAACAGTACAAAATCTGGAAAGTTTATGAAAGCTTAGCAATTTCCGATTCGACAGCAAAGTTAATCCGTCGTGCGTTCAGAGCATTTTAAACAGAATAACAAGGATTTACATACTTGAAAATAATACATAAGAGTGAGTAAGAAAATGTACCAATATAAATTTGACTATTAACGTAGTAAAATATTCAGATTTACGATACCTGAAATGAAGTGCTAACTGCAGATCCTGTAGGCCTGGGGAACCATGCCTTCCGATTTACAGCTATTTTCCACATAATCAGGCATTTTTCTGTCGTTGGAAAGCGATAAAAAGAAATTCCACTATCTTACTCATACTTTGAGAAGCACCTATACACCACACAACTTTTAACCATTTTTAAAACTTCAAACAATCGAGTGACAGAGGGTACAGAAATCACTTCCCCATGGTAATCCCATGGGAACCTTAGCAGCCGAACTTTCTCTTAACCACTCGAAAGTAACCGTGACGTTAAAAATGATGTTGGTGCAAAGGCTCTATAGTAACCTTTCTTCATTGCAGATTTGAAGGAAAGAAGGGTGGAAGTCTGCTCTGATCTGCTGAAAGCATTTAAGGCCAATGAAGACACATTTTTTTCCGATCTGGTGACAGGATGAAATTCGAGCATATCTTTACGATCCGAAAACGAAGAATCAATCCACGGAATAGCATCACACCTCTTCACCAAGGCCTAAGAAGATCAAGAGCCAGCGATCAGCACAGAAGTCACGGTGACTGTTTTTTGGGATAACAGGAGTGTCATTGTCTTTGATTTTCTGGAATGTGGCCGTACCGTGACCAGCGAGTGGTACATTGAGACACTCAAAAGAAGCTTAGAGAAGCCATAAGGATGAAAAGATCTACATGATTTCATTACATACTTTTCTTCAACATTTATATTTGAAAATGTCTTAACTGTATAAAGCAGTACAACTTAAACTGCTCAAGTGACCACAAAATTTTGTAAACAACATTTCTTACAAACACTTCTATGCTAAAACATTTTTTGCTTTAAAGTTCTTCTGGAGAAGAGCACAAGAAAAACAAAACAAAAAACACTCGGACCATTCATTATATGGGAACCACATTTACATCTTAGGTGTTGGTGCATAGAGAATTAGATTGTCACCAAAAAATGTACTATTAAAAATAAAAAGAAATTTATGACCCCCAAAGCAAAATTCATGACACTTTTCTAAATTTGGGACTTTCATGACTAGTAGGCATCCTGTTTTATCGGTGATAACCATGCACATGTGAAAGCAACTTAAGCAAGTGTGACTACAGATAACACAATCATTTTAAAAATATGAACAGCTTATAGCAGTGGTTCTCAAATCAGGGATGCAGGAACTCCATGGGGTTCCATAAAACCTTTCAGACCAATACAAATGTCTGTTCGTTTAACACTATAATAAAGAATTAGGCATTTTATACTTTTTGTGGCATGTTGAATTACACAAAAAAGGTCAAATACTCCAATAAAATTACATATTTCCTTCTTTCAGTTTATTTAATACAACACACAAGTGGTAATTCACAAAGTACAATTACGCTGTTTTTCGAATTGCTTCTCCCCCAAAAAATGAAAAAAATGTTTAAGGACCTTAGTGGTCTTTTTTTGTTTTTGATAGTTAATGATTTGGCAATTAAATGTAGGAGTTAGTGACATGTAGTGAGAAACAAATAGAACTTCTGATTGTACAATTTTCAGCAACAATGAATAAAGAAATGGAAGTATTGCATGCTTCTTTTTCACCAGTGCATGAAGCAGTCAGAAGAAAGCAATTAGTTACATGTATTTTTTCAAAGACTCTAATCTGAAAAAAAAAGCAATTCATCATCCTGCTTCAGTTATGCAACCAGCTACAGAAACAAGGCACATGCAATACAGTCACACATGCAACTTCTAAAGAAATGCATTGACAGAGACACTGCCTGTGTCTGTCAATGCATTTCTTTAGAAGTTGCAATAAAACTGGAGAACGAAATCAAATGGAAATGGCAACTCACTTGTAAACATGGTTGAAGCTGTAGGCAGAGTTGTACAATGTAGATGTACACTGAAAGGACAAATTATTATGTACACTTACCTAATAGCGTGTGGCATCATTTTTTGCTCACAGGACAGCATCCAAATGCCAGGGTATGGACGCAATGAGGTTCCAAAACACACACTTGGGTATCACTGACTAACAATCTAAGAGTGCTTGGAGTAGAGCAGGCAGAGATGTAGGTGGGGATGGTTGATCACAAACAGCTCATTCCAATATGTCCCATAAATTCTCTATGGGGTTGATGTCCAGTGAGCGAGGGGGCCATGCAAGTGTGCTAAACTCACTACTATGCTCCTGGAGCCAGTCGGTCACTAACCAGACTGACGGAGCGGAGCATTGTCCTGTTGAAAGATCGGAACTTGGTTCAGACAGAGGCATGTATTGAAGGAGTGGAGATGGTCCGCCAGGAGCTGCACATACCTAGAACCAGTGACGGAAGACTCAAGAGGTACCAAGGGACCCAGGCCGGACCATGTGAAAGCTTCCCAAACAGTTGCACCACCTCCACTGGTCTGTAGTACCACGACTGGGCATGCGGGGTCCACAGCTTCGTGTGGTTTACGTTACATACGCTGCCTGCCATCTGTGCGATACAGTGTGAAACAGCATTCGTCATAGCATGACGCATTTCCAATCATCCACGCTCCAGTTTCGATGGGCCTTTGCAAACTGCAGCTGAATCATGCAATGCTGTGCCATTAACATCAGGACAAGATGCATTTGTAGACTGCTCGAGCTGAGTTGTGCCATGTGTCGACAGATTGTCTTTGAACATAGGCTCATGGATACTTCATTAAATTGTGATGCGATTTGCTGCAAACAAGCCGTCCGATTCATCTGTATGATGCAGGCCAATTGTCGGCACCCTCGATCCTCCAATGCGCTTTTACAGCCACATTTCATTCAACTGTTACCAGTTTTGCCGGATTTCTCATACTCCTGGTGCACAATAGCTATGGTTTGTTGCAGAATTACTAACAGTTTCACTGTTGTGCTGACTGAACAGCTGGCCTTCCTGGCTCCTGCGACTTGCCTTCGATCAAGCTTACTTAAGTCTCGTCCTCGACCCATGCTTGCTCTTGATGGAATGCATTCCTGTGGGTACTAACTTACTCAATTTATAGCCAACCGGTTTTCCTGCACACCACGATTTGCTGCTGTCCTGCTGCTCTTGTGTAATTTCACCAGGGTGTACGTAATAATTTGTCCTTTCAGTGCACACATGTGCACTATACGTACACAGCTAGTTTTTGCTTGTAGATTTAAAAAAAATGTATTTACAATTTTCTTTTTGTTTTAAACAAACTAACCTTTTTGCTTTAAATTTCCCATTTACCTATTTCTTGCCACTACTTCAAGATAAAGGCTTGAAAAATATCTGAAAAGTTACATGCCCAGACGGGCATTGCAGAAATTATTTACCTTGCCCAGGTAGTAAAAGCTGGATGCCCAGGAAAATTTATCTTTAAAGACAACAAATCAGAACCCTAATTTTGTTTTAAGTTAAAAAATATGACGAACTTCTATACGTTTTGCATTTCTGTTTTAAGGGTGGTTTGTATTCAAAATGTTCAATGCACAAGTGTTATCTCTAGTTTTAAGATACTATTTGAGAAATTCTGCCATGTTCCTTTCACAAAGTTTTCCCCATTGTCACTCAACACCAGAAGCTTTTCCCATGGTTCATGTTTTTTCAATCACAAAATTCCAGGACTTTTGGATTTCCTTCCAAGTCATACGGTCCAAATGCTCTTACTTAACATATAGTCAAACCATAGGTCTGTTCAACCTGTAACCTACAACAAACAAATTCCTACATGCTTGGGCAAACTTAATGCAGAATCAGAGCTGCAAGTTGCATTATCAAGCTGAGTCCTGGGGAACCACAGATTTTTAAAAATTGGGTATTTTAAAAAAAAATCAAAAGAATCAAGAGACAATGAATGTTTATACTTACATAAGCAAACAAAAGATAAATGTAATGTACATTGTTCGACACTTTAATTCATGCTCTTTGAGAGCAATCTTTAAGATAACTCAAACCTTTATTCTTTCCATCCTGGGCCTCTTCCTATTCAGTTTCCTCCAACCAACATTCAGCTTCACGCTCTTTTGACCAAGAGTATGATTTTCCCAAGTATGTGTGGATATTCTTGTGGTCGAAAAATGTATTAGATACACACAAACCATTCTAAATGCAGAGTTCAATTAATGATTCACCATTATCATTCACACAAGGTTCTTACCCAGAACATTATCAGAAAATCACATTCTGCACACCTACTCTAGCATTGAAATCCCCTGCTATTATAACTTTCTCTTTAGCACCAAACTGGCTCAAAATAGCTTTTAGCTCATTCCAGAAATCTTCCTATCAGAAGGTTCTGAGTCACAAGGAGCATACACTACAACAATTACTATTATCTGAAGTTTCACTTTCAAAGGAATCCAAAGAATTCTCTCACTTATGCAGCTATATAGTGAATCAAGTTGCTCTTAATCTTTTCACTTAAAATCACACCTACACCACCAGCCTGTTCTCTCACATATCCAACACCCCAGACCATACACTCACTGTAACATTCACTTCTCTCCCAATTTCCTTCTTTTTGGTTTCATTTATACACAGCACATTCAATCTATTCTTATTCATATTTGCCATTTATCATTGTTCTAAATTTGCTTTGCACGTGGTATTGTGTACTTCTGGAAGAAAATTGTACCAAATGTTTCAAATGTTTTTCTTCCATTCAAATTTGCTCAAAACTTTGCTTACAATTTTTATTCTAGCTACATTACAAAATTAATAAAGAATGGGAGAACTTGAGTGATATTTTCTGATCTGCACAGATGGTAACAGAAAAAAATGTTCTTATGCTGACAACACAGGAGGGCTGCTGGCTGATTTCTTGCACCCCTGGACATTACAATTCATAAATGTGCTTCAGAGAAAAATTAATAGAAACTTTATGGCAAGAATAACAAGTGCTTTAAAAAAGCCTAATCGTTTCATAAAATCACTTCTGAAGTAACTGGAAACAGCTTGCTTACCTGGCATGTTATATCTTTGTTAGAAAATCTAACAATCATACGATATTTAGGAGTGTTGTACTTGTTTTTTACTTGAACAACCAATCTTACACGTGCATAGTAATCAGTTCTACCTTCTGCAAGGAGGGAAAAAAATTACATGTATACATTATGCACAAATAATATAGCCTGTACTCAATAATTCACAGAAATACTTTAACATTTAATATTTACACATACATGCAAAATATAAAATAAAGCACAAGGAAATTTTCATTATTCAGAATTAAAATCACCATTTTTGGTGCTACCACTGTGTACATTACTGACCAAAAAGATTGCATTCCCTCACATGCTTACAATATTTGTGTACATCATTTTGTTGTGAAATTCCCCGATGTGAAATTTGCACCCGTACACCTTAAAATTTCTCACCATTTAATATATTACGTGTGCAACTTAATTCTCGGCCACAGGCACAAGACGTTGACAACAAATTATAGCAAATCGAATACGTACCCTGTCGTGTTAGACACATTTCAGCCATCGGTCAGGGAGCTGCCGAATGCCACTGCAGAAAAAAAGAGGGCTGTTTCAAGTTGATAAAGACATCAATACTTGTGTGGATCTCCTCAACAGAAGTGAAGTGCATATCACTCAGGTGATGTTGCAGGGAGCGAACGGGGTGATAATCCGACCGGGTGAAGTCTGGAGAATACGCCAGATGGGACAAAATCTCCCATCCCAGGTCGGTGATCGTGTTTAAAGTTGTTTTCGCGTTGTGAGGAGGCACGTTATCCTAAAGCAACAGGGCCGACCTTCTGCCTTTGCCGGTGTATGGCCTCCATTGCGTCACTCACACGAATGAGTTGCTGACTGACCGTTTCACCAGGTTTGAGCAACTCGTAGTGTATGACACCACAATGATCCCACCATATGCACAGCAACAACTTCCTGGCATGGATTTATCTAGTTGGTTTGGCGGAACTAGTGGTAAGCTGACCTGGATAAACCCACGATTTGTGCCATTTAGGATTATCGTAGAGGATCCACTTGTGATCACAGGTCAAAATTTTGGAGGAAATCCTTCTTGAATCTGGAAAGCAAGGACACAGCAACATCGGAGTGCCTAGACGTGTTCGACATTGCTTTCACCGCCAACGTTTGTTCCTTTAGTCACTACAGCTGTGACCGGTTACGGTTGTTTGGAAAGCTGTTTGATGGTGCTGCAATCAGCCATTATGACACACAGCTATTTGCAGATGTTCTATGATCGCTTGCAGTTAGGGGCGATGAGAATGAAGTTGCACTACCTAATACATACCAACTTATGACTATTAATCCTGACTCAATTTTTGTGTACGAATGGTTCCTAAAAATTATTTTAAAAAGACTGCATTCATTGCTGAAAATATTTTTGTTCTGGCAATAATCTGATTTAGTCACAGCTTATTTTATAAGACACTTCTGTTACAATTGCAACACCCCTGCAGGGAGCAGTTGGTTAAGTTACTATGCACTGTGTGGAAGGCAGACATTTCTGCTGGCCACCTAGCCTGCGGCTTCACGCAGACTTTCAGTCCCCATGTTTGGGGATGTGAATGAGTAGGTAGTTCCCTCTGAAGTCAGCCTCGGACATGCTTTTTCCAGGAACCCCCTTTCCCAAGATGCCGGGGTTTAAACCAGATGAGTGTCAATGCACACTGGTAGTACACTGTAAGATGAATGAAATTTGCAGTCACGTCTTCAGGCACCTATTTTAACCCATGGTTGCTGTTGTTGATTATTTATATACACTGCCGGACAATTGCTAAGGACGGATGACAATAGCAATGATAGCAATCATAAAATGGAAGGCAGGAAAATGTGGAAATTAGCGTAAGTGCGGGATACAGTAAGACGTGTTGTGCGTATGCAAATTTTGGATTGCCGAACTTGTTCGTGACGTCATAGCGCTGATAAGAAATATAAAGGATTTGACGCGTATTGACAGTTGTTGTTCAAACGCAAAGTTGAAAGGGAAAGAATCAGTTGACGAGCTTGCAATTTTCAGTATGTCTTCCCGACATCACCTAGATGATTTTACGCGTGGCCGTATTATTGGCAAGATTGAAGAAGGACGAAAAATAACAGATGTTGCCAGGGAGTTCGACGTCAGCCAGTGTTGTTTCAAGGCTTTGGAAATCATTTCAAACAAATGGAGAGTGTAGCAAACGTCACGGGGGAGGTCGTGTTCGCAGTACGACACCTGCAGAAGATCGGTACATAGTGCTATCAACAAAAAGACACCGGCGCAGCACAGCTAGTGAGGTAGCAAATCAGTTTATGGCTGCTACTGGCAAGCGGATCTCCCGAAAAACTGTCGCCAGACGTTTGCATGAAGGATGCCTATACGCCCGCCGTCCTGCTGTGTGCATCCCATTGTCCAGACGTCACCGTACCGCCCGTTTGCAATGGTGCCATCAACATCGCAATTGGACTGATAACGACTGGTCTGCTGTCCTCTTCTCAGATGAGAGTAGATACAGTCTATCGTCTGATTGTCGACGACAACTGATTTGGCGTGATAGTGGTACTGCGTATTGTCCAGCAAACATACAGGAAAGGGACCGATATCCGACATGTAGAGTCATGGTATGGGCTGGCATCATGATCAATGGCCGTACGTCCCTCTATGTGCTTCCAACTGGGACTATGACTGGCCAATGATACATTAATGATGTTCTGCTACCTCATGGTCGCATGTTCTGTGGTGCTGTCGGTGATAGATTCATTTTCATGGACGACAACGCAACATGTCATCGAACAGTCGCTGTCCAGGAGTGTCTTGAGAGCAAGGATATTCAACGCCTCGCATGGCCAGCACGTTCTCCAGATCTGAATCCCATTGAAAATGTGTGGGATGCTTTGGGGAGGAGTCTTGCTGGTCGCCAATGCCCTCCAATAAACAAGGACACCCTCATCCGTGCACTGACAGAGGTATGGGATAAATTACCCCAACAGCTGCTTGATAATGTTGTGCACAGCATGACACGACGTGTGGAATCTTGCATTGCCCTCCATGGTGGCTATATCCCGTATTGACATCTTACGCCGGAACGCCTGCGGATGGTTATTGCATTTTTTTTTTTCACGTTTACGTATTCTGCACAAAATGGCCTGTTTGTCACTTGAACACGTTCCAAAGCCTTCTGGATTTCAGAGCACAATAAATTGTCTTTCTTGTAATGTCCTGGCATTCTGACATTTCACTTGGCATCCAACCACACTTACTTTTTTTATGCGCTATATAGCCGTTTATGATCCGTCCTTAGCAATTGTTCAGCAGTGTATAATAATAAAAAAAAATTAAGTTTAAACAGCGACTGTCGCTTGACATTTAAAAATATTTTTTATATTTTGCACACAATATGTATGCCCAATATATTGACCAAAAATAGCAATTTTTTTTAATAAGTTAGTTTTTTTGTGGCAGCCATTTTTCTTTGCACAGCGTTTTTGACCAAAATTGACGTTTATGGAAAATTCAATAACTTCTTTACTATTAGGGATATCATGTTCAAAAAGATAATTGTTTTCTACATGAAATGTTCTGCATTTTTTATTGTCAATGTTTTAGCAATATCTTGTGCAAATGCATGAAATGAAACTGCTCTTATGAAATGTTTAGAGGTTTTGCTCACATTTCCGATTTGAAGCATAATTTTTTAAAGAATGGTACAAGTCTCGGACTTTTTATGCTTACATGTATCGAGTTGGATTATTAATTTGCCAATTTTTGAAACCTCAGACTATTTTTTTTTTTTTTTTCTATGGACCTCCAAACAAGCCCAAGCCTTAAATGGTCTATTTTTTGACCTTAAGTCCTAACATTCTAATATTTTTACACAGCATGTGTCTTAGGGGTAACCCTGCAGTAAAAATCAAAACTTAAAAAAGACTTGAGTAGTTTTAAGGCTGCGCTATCAGGCCCTTGCAAAACTGCTGAAATTTATACTAGCCAATATGGCTATGGAATAAAAATTTTACTAGCCAAGTGACAAAATCTGCTGGCCACACAAAGTTAAAAATAATAATAATTCGGTAACTTCTCTGCTTGTTTCTATGAAATTAAACGGGTGAATGTTTTTTTCTTTCTAATAAGACCCCTCCCCCATTAACTTCATAAAAACAAATGCAGTGCAGTTACTACATAGGATCATTAGATTGATTGCAAATATTGCATATCCTTTTGTTTCAAAATGATTGATTTTTTGACAATTTATTTTCAGTGCTGCAACATTATTACTCTATCTTAATTTACACATTCATAATTTATTTTCAAGGCCATTGAAGTTAGATGTCTAATTTCTTTAATATTTAAAAAACAAAGGGACAAAAGCTAGGATATATCATCATCATCATCATTGTCAACCATTATCAATCCACTGCTGGACGAAGGTCTCCCCAAGTTTCCTCCACAATGGTCTGTCTTGTGCCAGTCTCCTCCATGTCACTCCCACATATTTTCGAATTTCATCCACCCATCTCCCATGTGGTCTTCTTCTGGGTCTTTTCCTGTCCCTTGGAATCCAATCTAAAATTTGGCTGTTCATCGATGGTCTGTCCTTCTGGCAGTATGTCCAGCCCATTGTCATTTTAGGAATTTAACTCTGATCATGATGTCTTCCACTCTCGTCATTTTTCGGATCCATGAGTTCCTCTTCTTATCTCTCCTGGTTACACCA
Organism: Macrothele yani; assembly: GCA_039090855.1. NCBI lineage: Eukaryota > Metazoa > Arthropoda > Arachnida > Araneae > Macrothelidae > Macrothele > Macrothele yani. Next base: position 77,814,190 of record CM077009.1, read on the forward strand.
AGCATGCACCTCTCCATGCTGCTTTGAGTTGTCTGCAGCCTTTGTATGTCTCTTTCAGTTAAGGTCCACGTCTCTGCACCATACGTAAGCACTGAAAGGATACATTGATCAAACACTTTTCTTTTAAGACATAATGGCATATTGCTCTTGAAAATTATGCCGTTTCTTCCAAAAGCTCTCCAGGCAAGTTTTGTACGCCGATTAATTTCTTCATCAATGTGACCCTCACTTGATATCTGCTGTCCAAGATAAACGTATGTGTCTGTTATCTCCAGTTTTTCTCCATCAATCGATAAATCTTCATTTCTTGTAAAAGCATTGAACATCACTTTTGTCTTCTGAAAGTTCATTTTTAATCCCACTTCTTTACTCTTGTCAGCAAGTTCCTGGATCATACTCTGTAGCTCTGATGATCAAAATTTCGCCTCTATTTCTTGTTACAGAACCACCACCTTCTTTTCTCAGTGCCATAATCTGTTTTCTTCCCTTACTGAGATGTATCTTTGCTATCTTTAGGCTTTGGTTCTTTTCAATTGCTTTCCTCACTAGCTCACAGTTGAATTTCCTTACATCTTCAGTGATACTTTTTTGCACTGTCTTGCATAGCTCTATGTATTCCACTTTGGAAGTCACATCTTCTTTAGTTGTCCTCATCTCTCTTATTTTTTGCATCAACATTTTGGTTTCTCCTGATAATTTGTTCACATGCAACTTGTTCTTAGACCCAGCTAATTTTGTTGCTGTTTTCATAAGAGCTTTGGTTACTTTTCTGTTAACTTCAGAAATATCCACTTTTTCCAATGTTAGGCCTTCTAAAGCAGAGAATCTGTTCTTCAGTTCCAACTTGAAAGCATTATGGTGTTTTTTAAGGTTGGTTATGTCAATACATTTTGTTTGTCTTATGAGCTTGCCACGTTCGAGTTTAGTGTTGAGGTGCATTTTACATCTCACCAATCTATGGTCACTACCTGTGTTGAACTTGTTCAGCACACTGCAGCCTTGGATGACGAAGTTTTTGTTACACATAATAAAATCAATTTCACTTGTTGTCCCATGTCCATTTCCTGTGTGGCTTTTTCTTGAAAAAGGAGTTCAAGATGAAAAATCCTTCTGCCTCTGCAAACTCAACGAGAGTATCTCCACGCTGGTTTCTGTTGCCGTTGCCCTATTTTTGCATTGAAATCTCCCATAATTATCTTCAAGTGCTGCTTACCTTTATTATTTAGATGACGAATTTCCTCATAAAATTCTTCAATTTCTTCTTCGGGATGACTTGTGGTGGGTGTATAAGTTTGAATAATCTGAGCCTGGTAACTTCTCGAGAGTTGGATAACGAGTCGTGCAGCTCTGTCAGAGGAACTTTCAACTTCTACCACTTTATCCTTCAGTTTCTTGTTTATTATAAATCCAACACCACTAGTTCTGCCAGTATCTGTCCCACGATAGTAGAAGAGATGACCACTTTTCAGTTCAATGAGATCATCTCCTTTTCTCCTTACCTCACTTAGCCCGACGATGTCCCACTTGATCCTTTGTAGTTCCTCTTCCAATTCAAGAAGCCTTGAATCAGAAGATAGGGAGCGTCCATTATACGTAGCCAAGGTCAGCATCAGATGGCAGCCTAGTCCGGTCCTCCGGGGATTCTTAGCACCCTTTGCCTTCATGTCGCACTGGCCGCTGCCTTGGCCAGGTACATTCCAGCTGCCGGAGACTGAGGGTCAAGATTTAAGTTGTAGAGTAATTTTGGAGGTGTTTGGCCATAACTCACCACGCTGGCCAAGCGGGTTGGTGAGTGTGGGATAGCATTTTCTCTGATCCTGATGGTATAGTTATTATACCGCTATTGGCAGTCGTCAGAGCCCCTTTAGTGGGAACAGGATGCACCACGAGAAGGCGGGGTTGACATTTGTCAAGGAGAGGCTGTGATGTTACGCATCACCTGACCTTACATACCTAGGATATATATGTAGTGTTTTTCCTAGGGTTTTTTTTACAGCTGGGTGGTAAGAAATTTTAGCTGGATGGTACTTTTAACGACCCCTTCCCCAATAAATAAATAATAAAAAAGGATGTTTTGTTAAATATTATTATACTACTTAAACATCTTTATTGGTGTGGTAGCTATTAATGTAACATAACATGATAAACATTAGAAAATTGTACATAAATGATAAAAAAAGAGTAATTACTATTAAATCATATTTGACACAGATTTCAGCTAGTTTTCAACTTATGTGCATTGTGAAAATATTCATTAAAGGAAATTTAGCTGGGTGGCTGAGAAAATTAGCTAGGTGGGCCGCCCAGTAAAAAAGCTCTAGGGAGAATATATATGCATAAAGTGGCACTAATAATGTTGATACAGTTTACCACTGATATATACTGTATCTGATCTTCCCAGAGGTATCTGCCCACCACAACTGAATAGTATTTTCAGGATCAAAATCCTCAACTGAAGGGCCATTGCGTCTAATCATCATTAAGTCATTGAAGTGCCACTATTCAGACATGCCCGATTACTCGTTTTCATGAGGTTCATTTCTGAAAAGCCAGGCTCACAAGGACCAAGTACTACATGGCATTTAGACGTAGCAGCTACATCATCTTAAAAAATGACATAACAGTTTGTTTATTTTTGTTTAGAGATTCAAAGCATATATGCGGCTAAACAGAGATTCAAATATAATTCTTTTACTTGGAGATTACATTATACTTTGTGCAAAGTATACCATGGCAAAGAAACATGTACTATGGCAGAGATCAAATATACCATGGCAAAGGTTGTTTTAATAACCTTGACCCTTTGGATGCTCTAGGCTGATCGCTCAGCCTATTAAGTTTCTCTCGAATCCTACGAACACGGACGAGAAAACTGAACTCTAGATTCATTCACAATGGCGGGGGGGGGGGTATCTACCAGCCACTAAAAAAATATCAGGTTGCCATTACTTGGCCACTGACATTGTGCTACAGCAAAATAACGAAAAAATACAACCAATTTATAGTTGTTTGCTTGTGAGTTAATTAATGAGGAAAACAAAAAAAGCACAAGGAAACCATTGTTTTGTGCCAAAGGATGGCACTACTTTGGATATCAGCAGAACCTCAAGCTTCTTCAGACAAGCATGACTTCATGTTCAAGATACTTGATGAAGATAAAGAATATCAAAGAGAAAGATAACTGAATTAAAATGCTGAAAGAGCTTGGGTTTCAAAGCAAAATGTGCTAGCCAAGTTAACAGCTTCTGGAGATGCCCCCGAGTCTCTTAACCGTGAAGCCGCAAACTGTGGGAATATGACGTTTGCATTACACCTGTGTAAATTCAACTGTGTATTTTGAAATAGTGTGGTTTGGGCTTGCAGAAACTGTGTTAATATAAAACCGGAAAGAATTATACTTCTTATACGAGTGGAAGTTTTCAATTTTAACGTTATGTTCTGTTTAGAATTCGTACTAACGTTCGTATATTTCGGTTTATAATAAAAATGGGAAGCCTCAAAATAATTAAGGATTTTATAAATTCAGCATTTTCTCATGCATTGGCAGCAAGTTACGATGCGAAATTGAAAACATTTGCGCCAAAAGAAGGCGATTCGACCAACACAAAATGCATTGCAATAGCCTTGAAAACCATCAGCTTTCCCGCACTTTGACGACAGTCTCTCGCGGTTATAGGCTTCACACAAAGTGGTACTACTCCGTTAAAAAAGACAAAGTGGTACTGCTCCGTTAACACGGCCATATCCCGATATCTTATTCTAACCTCCTTGCTCTTTAGAGATACAAAAACTTTACATCAGAAATTTTGGTTCACTACCTAAACCGGCGTTTAGCCATCTGTATGTGGCAATGTTAAGAGTATGATGATCTGACGTCAAGATAAAAAATAGTTCACAGAAAAGAACAGGGGAAACCGATACAGGGTTCACAGTCAGTGTAAATAGGGTTTGATAAAACCCAGGCTTTTTTTAAAACACCCAGCCCACTTGAGTTTTTTCGGGTTTTTTCGAGTACTGTTGTAAAAAAACAAAGAAGCACCAATCAATGAGTAAATTCTGTCTTAAAAGGAATCTCTTGATAAAACAGTGGATATTTTTTTAAAGCTGCTAACATACCATTCAATGCAGCAGAATTGGATCACTTTAAAACTATGACTGAAACACTAAGACCTGGACATCAACCACCCTCTCAGCAAAAGCTTTTGGTAGAAAACTGTTTGATACTGCAGCAGAAGAAACTGAATCTCAACTAAGAAAAATAAAATTAGGCAGTTTGACTCTCATCATAGATGGTTGGTGCAGTATGAAGTCCAAGCTATTAGTGTCCATACTGGAACAAAGTTTTTTGCTGTATGCTGATGACACTGGACCAGAAAAGAAAACAGCAAAATATTGTGTTTCTAAATTAGAGGTGGCCATAAAGGAGTGCAAAGAAAAATTTGGCAAACCTGTTTTTGCTGTTATAACTGAAAGCAAAAACAAAATGATAAAAATGTGGAAAATTTTAAATGAAAGATATCCAACTCTCATAACATATGGATACTCAGACATCTGTTGAATTTGTTTGAAAAAGATGTTTCCCCACAGACTGTTTTAAAGCAGATTGCGGCGGAGCAAAAATATTTTCGTTATGTAGGCCTACATCAACCACATGGATGGTTCAATGAAAAGCCTGGCTTAATGCCACAACTACCCAGAGATGCCAACCTGTTTCAGATATTTTCAGTAGTACTCGTACAAATTTTCAGTAGTTTTGGCCATTTTTCAGCAGTCATACCAAAAGAATAGTTTTAACCAAGGAAAACAACTTATTTAATTTAATTAGCATTATTTTACTTACTTATTCATTTATATACATGAAAATCTGTATCAAAATATTAAAAAATTTTCACATGGAAAATAATATACACTGTGACCGATACATTTTTTTTTACTCAACAAACAATTGATTAAACAGCTTTCTTTAGTGATTTTGCTGTACAATGTTTTGCAGATTTGAGTTTCTCAGCAGAAAATCTTTTTTTATAACACACTTGCCCAGAGGAGAACATATTCATTTTTGCAATAAGAAGTGCTTATATAGTTTTCTAAACCTAAATTAGGTTGGAAACGGACTTGATTTCTTTGCACTAAACTAAAATCTCTCTTACTCACAAGCATTCGAGTGTGGAACTACGATTTCTTTGCACTAAACTAAAATCTCTCTTACTCACAAGCATTCGAGTGTGGAACTACAAGTATTGAAAACATTACTTTCGAGAGACTAGTATACTTAACCGCTCCATTACAGCCTCTTTATTTTGAGATTTCTAACCAAGTGACATCTATTTTATCTGTTACTGCTATGGTCTCTAATTTGTCAGCTTGATAACAAGGAATTCCGCTTCCAGTATATCAAGTTCATTTTCAGTTATTATAAATGGAAGGCATTTGACTATGTGTAATACAGAAGTAAATGATGTTATTTTCTCTAAGTGAAGGATCTACTACATCTGCATGTTTTAAAAATTCATCATAGAACAGTATCTTTTTTGAATATAAGAACATTCTTCAATGCGAACTTTTCCGACAGATGTATAGAACTTAGAAAGACGTGTATAAAACTTAGAAAGTTCATTTTCGTTTAAAATGATTTCACTTTAAAACATTCTTGTTTTTACTCCAATTACCAGTTGCATCCTTTCTGATTTTTCTTTTTTGAAAAACTTATTTGAAAAATTAAGCTCAACATCACCATCAGCTACGACAGTAGGCTTCACAAACCCCTTGGATGCCATGACAATTTTATCGATCATGCTGAAAGAACTTTCAGTTTGAGGACCATAAATACATGATAGCTTTCACTATTTTAGATAAAAGGTAGTGTAACTTGGAGAATATGAATGCTTTTGAATATCATGCATCAATTCTTACAAAATTTTCAGCTTCGTCACTTTTGTTTTCGGACTCTCCTTCCTTTATCAAGCTGAAATGCAAACCTTTTTTGGGGGAATATGTAAGAACACAGGATACACGTTCAGAACATAGTTGGGGGAAAAAGTTACAGTTACGGGAGAAACCTTTGCTACGTCCGATTTCTATTTTCGGACATTTCCCTTCCATATTCAAGGTGAAATACAAATATTTACCAAATAAAATGAAATTTAACAACAATACTAGGCAGAGGAAACATCGCGTGAAAAATAAAATTACGATTACGGGAGAAATCCTCACTGTTTCCGAAAGTTTTGAAAGACGAAATTTCTGTTTTTGAAAGTTTCAGGCGGAAAGCGTCCTTCACCACTACCAATTGCCCCAAAATTTCTGTTCAATTATGCATCGATCTCTAGGATAACCCAAATTACGACGAAAAAGCAGAAATTCCTCGAAGCCGAAGATTACACAGGAATTTTTGCACCGTCGAATTTTCGTTTTCGGAAATTTCCCCTCCATTTTCAAAGTGAAATGCAAAGATTTATGGAATAAAATTATGTGCAACAACAATAATGGACAGAGGCAACATCGCAGGAAAACAAAATTACGATTACGGAAGAAATCTTGATTTCGTTCACTTCCGTTTTTGAAAGGCGAAATGATATCCCGATTCGTATTTTTACGCTTTGGTAAAATTCTTCGATGCGTAGATTAATGCACGATTTAAAAAAAAAAAAAAAAAACTGTGACGCCAGACAATGACACTCACATTTTGCACCAAACGATTTTAAACAGCTTGCTGCTGCACTGCGAAAGAGCTTCAGGCCGAACTCCGCCCACGTCCACCACCAAAGCGAGCTACGCTCAACGTCCCCAGAATGTTTCATGCTGGGGAGGGAGGATTTCGAGTACTATCGGCCGCTCGCGCTAAGATCCGAGCAGCATTGCAAGCATGACAGATCGTTAAGTGGCCGTTGTTGCATTGGGAAGGGGAACAAGTAAAATAAAAACGAATGACTTCCGTTAATTTTTCGTAGAAAAATCACGGTTTTCCGTATTCCATAGTACAAGAGTTTTTTCCGTAGGAACTACGGAGAATCCGTCGTTTTGAAAGGCGAAATGATATAAAATGATGAAAAATAAAATTACGATTACGGGAGAAATCCTCACTGTTTCTGAAAGTTTTGAAAGACGAAATTTCTGTTTTTGAAAGTTTCAGGCGGAAAGCGTCCTTCACCACTACCAATTGCCCCAAAATTTCTGTTCAATTATGCATCGATCTCTAGGATAACCCAAATTACGACGAAAAAGCAGAAATTCCTCGAAGCCGAAGATTACACAGGAATTTTTGCACCGTCGAATTTTCGTTTTCGGAAATTTCCTCCATTTTCAAAGTGAAATGCAAAGATTTATGGAATAAAATTATGTGCAACAACAATAATGGACAGAGGCAACATCGCAGGAAAACAAAATTACGATTACGGAAGAAATCTTGATTTCGTTCACTTCCGTTTTTGAAAGGCGAAATGATATCCCGATTCGTATTTTTACGCTTTGGTAAAATTCTTTGATGCGTAGATTAATGCACGATTTAAAAAAAAAAAAAAAAAAAAACTGTGACGCCAGACAATGACACTCACATTTTGCACCAAACGATTTTAAACAGCTTGCTGCTGCACTGCGAAAGAGCTTCAGGCCGAACTCCGCCCACGTCCACCACCAAAGCGAGCTACGCTCAACGTCCCCAGAATGTTTCATGCTGGGGAGGGAGAATTTCGAGTACTATCGGCCGCTCGCGCTAAGATCCGAGCAGCATTGCAAGCATGACAGATCGTTAAGTGGCCGCCGTTGCGTTGGGAAGGGGAACAAGTAAAATAAAAACGAATGACTTCCGTTAATTTTTCGTAGAAAAATCACGGTTTTCCGTATTCCATAGTACAAGAGTTTTTTCCGTAGGAACTACGGAGAATCCGTAGTTGTTGGCATCTCTGACTACCTAATGAAACAAGGTGAAACTTTATTCCTGATTGTGTTAAATCATTTGTGGCCAATTATCGCAAATACAGAGAAATACCTTAAAAGAATATTGAAGAATTTTATCAATCTATTTAAAAAATCTTGGATATAATGGGCATTTACCGTGAAGCTATGAATCTGGAAAAGCAATTATCCATTGCTGCTAGCACACTAGACACACTTAAAGAGAGACATGACGTCTGATTCAGTTGCTATTGAAATATGGCTGGATTTACTACAAGAAGAAATCCTGCAGCCATACTATCGAGATTTTAAAAAAGGTTCAAACAACAATTCTTGCACATTTTCTAGCAAACCTCATGGATCCGAAAGAGGTCAGAAACTTAACCAAGAACAGGAGAGCATTACAGGAGAGTGGATATCCAAATTTCCCTCGGATCAGTCAAATAATATGACCATCCCCGGAATCACCGTGTACTCACCCTGGCGTACCACAGAGTGCATGTTACAAAGGCCAACCACACGGAGATATAAGCAGCGGACCAGGACAGCTGGGCCACAGTGCATAACGTGAGCACAATGGGCAGATGTAATGATTAGATGAGTGTTCAAACAAATATTATCATTGTTTACGGCGCCAAGGGTGGAAGCATCTCGGAAACAGCTGACTTTGGGGGCTGTTCGCAAAGTGCTTTAGTAAGGGTGTACCAAGAATGGACCCCTGGCACGAGTACTTCCCAACATCATAACTGTGGAGCCCTAAAGCCATCAACCCCAGAGGAGAATGTCACCTCCGTCAATTTTGTGTTCTAAATAATAAAATCTGTCAACCATCACCTTTGAGAAGGCAAGAAAGAGAATCTAGCCATTATTCCTATTGTTATTAATTGTAAAAAAAATATTTCATTGGGTGCTGATTAAATTTGGAACACTGAAAACCCAGGTGGGTTTTTTCAACTGGGCCCAGACCCAAAAAAATTGGCGAGTTTTTTCAAACTGTGCCCACCCTGGCAAACCCGATTGACGAAATAGGGACTACCGTATATACTCGCGTATAAGTCGAGAAATTTGGGACAAAATGAGAGCTTCAAAGTAATGGGGTCGACTTATACGCGGGGTCGAAAAAAATCGTAAGTCCAAAAGTTCTTCCCGTGAGGCAAAAGGCAATCCATCCCAAAAAAAAAATTTTTTTAAATGCCGATGCGGTATTTAATTACGAAATCGCAACCCTCCAAAAAAGAAAAAACGCTGATGTGGTAGAATTACGAAATCGCAAACCTAAGAATTTCTCCGCGCTTTGAGAAGTCTCTCCTGGCTTTGATAATCCACAGCGCAGTCACAGCCACACATAGAAAGCTCCGCCCTTCCGACTAGCAGTTGATTGCACTGATCTTCGACATAACGGCAAAGAATATCACGCGAAGCGTTTTTCTTTGGTATCGGAGCCATGCGACAGCCAGTGTTAGGTGTTGCTTGTTCTTAATCGAACGTGTCTCGCTTCTATTATGGGTGACACGGATTGTGTAAAGAAACGGATGTCCTATAACGCAGGCTTCAAGTTGAAAGTGGTTTCTTTTGCAGAAAATACTAACAACTGTGCTGCTTCACGTCAATTTGGCATTAACGAAAAACTCATTCGAGATTGGCGTAAAAAAAAAAATCGGACTTGGTGAAAATCCCAAAATTGCAAAAGGCGCTGCGCCGTGGAACGACTTCTTTCACAGAGCTGGAAAGTGTCTTGAATGATTGGATTGTGGGCTGCAGACAAAATGGTTACATTGTAACGCGAACTGGTATACGTTTGCGAGCAATGAAGCTCGCAAAAGATGAAAAGTTTGCAGCCGCAAATAACACTTTTCGTGCCTCACCAGGTTGGTGCACAAGGTTCATGAACCGCTATGGGTTGTGTCTATGCCAGCGCATCAAAATTGCACAAAAGTTACCTTGTGACCTCGAAGCAAAGATAATAGAATTTCAAAAGAGAAAAGAGACTGCTTTTGAAATTTCCCAAATAGGGAACATGGATGAAACCGTCATGTGTTTCGACCTTCCTGGAAATAAGACTGTGAACCAAAAGGGCGAAAAAAATATCTTGATCAAAACGACTGGCCACGAAAAATCCAGTTTCACGGTTGTTCTTTCCTGTTTGGCCGACGGCAGTAAGCTACCTCCGGTAATTATTTTCAAAAGCAAAACTCTGCCGAAAAGCGTTGTCTTTCCGTCTGGTGTGCTCGTTCGTGCCCATGAAAAAGGATGGATGAACGAATCCAAAACAATTGACTGGTTACAGAATTTGTGGAACAAAAGGCCAGGTGCACTTTTGAGGAAACCTTCTCTTTTGGTGTGGGATATGTTTGTTGCACACCGTTGTGCAGAAGTGAAAAAAACTGCAGAAAATTCAAAAACAACTCTTGCTGTCATCCCAGGTGGGTTGACATCTGTTCTTCAACCACTAGATGTCTGCCTTAATAAGCTCTTCAAGGACAATGTGCGGAGATATTGGGCAGATTGGATAAGTTCCGATTTGCCGACCGAAACCAAGGGCGGAAATCTAAAGAAGCCGGATATCGTTTTAATTGCGCGATGGATCAAGGATGCTTGGGATGCGATACCTGCGGAAACGGTAGTGAAATCATTCAAGAAATGTTGCATAAGTAACAACTTGATGGCACAGAGGATGATGAGATTTTTATGAGTGATGATGACACAGGCATAGATGGGAATACTGATGTTTATGATGACGCGCCGATGACGGAGAAAGACTTTTTTGAACTGTTTGGCGAGTCTGACTCGGAATTTCAAGGGTTCCGATGAAGTTTTTGGGTATGCAAATTAAATTTAGTATTATATATATAATTTTTTTCGTTTTCAAATGTTTTTGAATCAATTCATTGACATTTTTTTCTCATTCCGGGATCGACTTATACGCTAGTATATATGGTAAATGTTTTATACAAAACACATAACAGACAGCCTGTCGTGTCAAATTTCAAAATTGACTGCTCAGGAGATTTTCAGAAAGCTGTGAGCCAACGTTGCCGTCTTTTGATGTGGAACTCAAAAACACAATAAATGCAAATAATTTCTGTATCATAAATTTTAATTTTCCTTGTCATTATTGACAGGCTTTCACCTCGTGAAAGCATAACTGTTTTATTGCAGCCGCTTATTGCATCGAAGTATGTTATAACAAGAGGATAAATATTTTTATCATTATTATTAGAGAACCTAAAAGCATCAAGGTCAGTTGCTGAAGAAAATGCTTGCTCTTTAATAACAGACAATATTTTTTTCTTTGGTTGAATCAGCTTAAACAATGGATGAGTGCTGATGTTTTTGCTGTAGCAAAAGTATAATTTTTTGCGATTTCTGAATCCAGAAACATCCTATGAAACAGATCTTTCGCATGGTCGGCTGCTGTGATAGGCAAGTTGTGTTCAATGTTTAGATGAAGGATTCCAATCATACTTGCAAGGTTCTTATACTGTGAATTAGCTTCTTCATTGTCACTGAAATAATGTTCTAAAGCCACCCACTGTTCTAAAATTCTGTCAATGGATTCTAAAAGTGATTACCAGCGAGTATTGACATGCTTTAGAATTTTGTGTGGCTTAGTACCACAAACAACGTGACTCAGTTTTAGATTGTTTCCTCTTTGAACTTTTCTCCAAAAAAAAGTACAACTGTATCAAACTGCTCAACATATGTGCAGCTAAATTTACTAAATGGCATTAACATCGCTGCACTATGATTGCAGGCTGAACCTTCTTTATGTGAAAAACACCTTTTACTTGACCTATCAGTGTTTGCATTGTCACAGGAAAATGACACAGTTGCTCAAAGAGATATTTTTTTTAACAAACTCATTGTTCAAAACGTTGAATATTCCTTCACCCGTATTATTACTTGATTCAGCCAATGATAATGAAACAGTTGAATTCCCCCTATTTTTTCGTCAAAATGTTATTGTAATGGGATACAGTTTATTTGCTTGAGCATCATTACTTCCGTCCGTAGATAGAGAAAAAGGATTTTTTTTTTAACTTCAGATACAATGTTACTTGTAGAAACACTGGCCATGTGCTGAATTAGTGCAGTAGCCTTGGTTTTTCCATGCGAATATTTTTTTGCGATTGCTGAATCGGGAAACATGGCTTGAAATAACGGTTAAGCTTGGTCAGCAGCTGCTATGGGTAAATTGTGTTCCAAGTTCTGCATTTATTACGCTGTTCTCCTTGGATGCAAACAAATCGCTTACTGACTGAACTTTGAACTCACCGAATGATTTATGCTTTTTCGATTGCGTGTCTTCGGCAATCATCCCACCCACCATGCGCAATTCGCATCTACAAATTCTGCAAAACATGTGGTTCACAGAAACTTGAGGGCCAATCTCTATTGTAAGTTTCTAGAAAACATTGTTTCTTCTTCGACAGCGAAGGTTTGCCTAAAGAACGCTTAAGTTTAAATAAACGAAAGAAAACAGCAAAAAAAAACCTTCACAATCACCTCACCCTTCCGTGATGTAACAGTAGGGTAGCACGTGCAGCAGAGAGAACGAACCTAAAAGCATCAAGGACAATAAAGCAGAAGCGCTACGGCCTACAGGGAACGAAAGCAACTGCCCTGGTTGCACGCAGTGCATCATGGGAGTTCGGAAAGAATGCCTAAGCAGCGTCCACACAGGCTAAACTGCGTAGTTGCGTCCGGCACAGAGAGAACCAACGGGAGCTGTGTCATGGAATGAAACGCTGAGCCAGCTGTAGTGTGGTTGCTGCTCAGTCTACGGTAGATAAATTGCCAATTAAGATGCAGAAATCTATAATACACAGAATGTAGCATTTAATTTTTTTTCTCCCAGAAAAACTTGAAGAACCAACAAAAAATTTTAAGTTGATGAAAATTTGCTTTCTATCTCAGAAAATTAAATCAAATGGCGATTTTCCGTAATTTCAGCTGTGTTTCTGTACTTCCGTAACAGAAACCAAAAATCCGTACTAGTTGGCATCTATGTAAATATTACAGTAAAAATCTTTAAAATGCACTATAAAGATTACTGTTTATTTTTAGAAATCATGAAGTATACCCCCCCCCAAGTGATGCTGGTACCTAATTTGTACTGACTGGTTTTCATTTGTTTTCTTATACTGTATAATTTTTTTCTTTTATATTTCTTACAGTTAAAATTTTATTAAAATATAAATATGTAGGTTTTTGATATTTATAGTGTCATTTTATAAACCAATTAAAAAATACTCATAACGTTTATCGTGAACTACTTTCTCTCATGTTGGGTGTGATCAGGTATCGTGTAAACAAAGAGAACAATACACTCAAAATCGCGAACATCTTGAAATGGTTCTTATTCGGAAGTAAAATAGTGTCACTTTACATAACATTGAACAAAAGCAGACACAGTGGAGGGCAGATAACAGGAAAGGTCCAAATTTTCTTTAGTCTTATTTTTATGAGGTGCATAGTCCAGTAGCTTAATACTTTGTCATAAACATACATTTCATACACATTCAATTGTAATGTACTTATTTTGTTCTCATTGGAATCTGTAAGGTTCTAATATTTATTGTTTTATTAACCTTTCTTTAAATTATCTTATTCTATTTTTTATCGCACTTCTTGGATTTGCAGCAAGTTTTTTGTTTCAATGGTTGGGTACCCATATATATTTTATTTTTTATACAACTCTGGAAACAGCACAAATTCTGTGCGATTAAGATTAACACCGTTTGCCATCGACGCTGCGAGTTGACTAGCCTACTTTCCACAGTAGTACTTAGGCTAACTTGAGTATATTTTGGTAAATGTGTAGTTTAGCGTCCCAAATTATTTTGCTGAAAATTTTGAGAAAAATTTATATACATATTCTAAAGTATGTAATTTGATATGAAATGAAAAATTTTTAGGTTTACAATGCTTTTTAAAGATTTTTACAGCAAACCTTACCTGCAAGTATCACAATGTAAATACATACTGCAACAAGCTTACCCCAAGCACTTAAAAACTGAATTGTGACCCTTTCTAAATTCAATAATGCTTAATTTAAAACTCTTCCAGAGCAAATGATACTGTAGGATGCACAGGCTTGCTCCGTCTCATTTTCCGACCATGAAATAGTCACCACAGCATGAGCCGAAGATCATTTCCAAGACATGGTGGCGCTAGGAGTAAGCTCGCAGTGGACTCCTGACATCCTGTACTTGCAAGTAAAATAATTTAGTATGCTAAACTACACATTTACCAATATTTCCACTAAAAATGTAATTCCATTGGTCCACAAACTAGTTTCTTTTTTCAGGGCTTAACTTGCCTGATAGTCCTTAATTTGGGGACACTGGTTCCGTGAAATGGACAGATCGAGCATCATCTACACTTCCATCAAATTGGAATCTGGGCTCATCTCAGACAAATGATCAGCAGTGCCTCATGCCACAGTGGTTGTCAATCTAGTGCATAAAAGGAGGCAACAGCCCTCAAAAACTGGTTGTGAGAATAGTTATTCCCATCTAGAGGTGGGTACAAAATCATGTCAAACGTTACTAAAATGTCACAGTTTGTGACCAACAGCAAAAAAACATGAGAACACTTAGGTTCCTGAATTGTTCCAAATTCACGCTACTTATGTGGAACGACACTGTGTACACTTGCAAATCAAGCTACTTTCGTTAACCGCTCTAAAATCACTAGATATTAAATATAGATATTTCCAAGCTTTTTACTCAGTAATCTCACTTTTAAAGCTATTTATCAGACAGTGTTGTGGTTTGTTTTTATTTTAAGTGACATTTATATATGCTATTTTGCACATAACCCACGGTTCAATGAAGGCCCAATTTTTTTTTTAGGGCTGGAGCATGCAATAATTAGCTAAAAATATACTTGAATAAAAAACTTTTTTGTATTTAGGTCTGTCTACAGACCAACAGGCCAAATATATGAATTATAAATAATTAATTTATTAGTGTATGTCCATTTGTTAAGGTATTATAAATAATTCATTCATCTTCCATTTGAAAATTTTTCACCTGGACTACTATCTGCTCTGCGGGAGCTAAAAGATTTCATATTTAATGGTTCTCCGTTACTTACCTATGAAAAGTAACTAAAATACCTATGAAAACTAACAAAAATGTTTATGAAAAGTAACTAAGAATACAAGTGCTTAATTAGTCTGTCAGTGGAAATCTCTGAAATAGCACAAACACTAATCCTTTTGAGAACTAAGAAGCAAAGTGCATACTGAATAACGATTAATGAAAGGTTCCCGTGGATTGTTATTTCGCCATGTGACTAATTTGAGCGTACAGATACAGGTGTTCGTTCTTGTCATAAACAGACTTATTTGGAACGTTACCGAAAAGTCACTGTTAAGCCCATCTCTATTCCTCATCATGACTGCTTTCACAAATTCACAGTTAATTGTCAATCTAGTGCACAAAATGATACAACCCTCAAAAACTGGCTGTGAGAATGGAGTTATTCCCATCATGACTGCTTTCCGAAATTCAGAGTTAACAGTGTTAGATTGTTGCATGCCTATGTAGAAATAGAAATTCACAAATAAAATCCAACAGTGAACAAAGGTACATTTATTAGTGTATGTCCATTTGTTAAGGTAGTAGAGTTACTTTTCATTCAATACTCATAATAAAATTTGAATAAGAAAATGTGGTACCATGAAGTCAAAGGGCAATCTCAGCCAGAGGAAAATCTACATAAAATTTTGTAACATACTGAATGAAGACCCACTTTGCACCTAATGAAAATGCTTTACTTTGAGAAAACTTGAATATGCAAGACACTTTGAAAACACAGTTCACCACCTGATTATCAAAAACTAACTGTAAAATGTTCAAAACGATTCACTTACCTCGTCTCCTCCTAAATTTCACTTGAAAGCGCTTGAAATACGCCTTATTTTTGACTACTTTCACAAATCCCTAGAAAACCAAATACATTCGTAAGTCACATGGTTACGTGTCACTGCACTCAATTTTACTAGTAATCCATTCTAAAAATTAATTTCAACAGTTCATACTCATGAAGTGATGCATCAACAATTTTTGGTACTAAAATCCACGAATATGAAACGCACAAAGAAGTAGGGTTAACAATTTACATACAAGTAAACAATAGATGATGCAATCTCTTCTTAACTTAAAAAGCCTATAAAATCCTCTTTACAAACCGTTCTCTTTCGCATACTGTAGAAATCAGTGACGTGTCAACTGCTTATATTAAATCATTTAACGAGTGAAATACACATGGCGGCCGATTGCAATTGATAGAGATCATTGGTGGTACGGGAACAATCTGAAATCATCCTAAACAAATTACTAATGTTTAGAAAGTTATTTCATCGCCGGACTTCTTATATATTCTTGATACATATATAAGTATATATATAACTTATAAAGCTTACCATTTTTTTATCTTTCCTACGTTATGGGACCAAATAGCTTCAGTCTAAGGGCGACCATTCACCTTCCGAGCAGCAACGAGGATTTTCTGAATACGAGTTATTTACTGTTGCCACATCCGGAAATTTCATCCTGAACTTCAACGGAAAATTCGCGGTGAACCAAAATGAACAACCGAAATCCAAAAGAGGAAAAGTGCGCAAAAGCAAAAGAAAATAATAATAATAATAATAAATAACAACTTTTTAATACCTTATTAGTGTTTAAAATCTCCTTTATGAACTTTGATCAACCACAAGGAATCAGCCCAAGCTGACTTTTTTTTGATTGGAGGTTTTAGGACTACCGTGAGCAACTCAATGGGCTATAACGGGGCCGTCATTATAGCCCATTGAGTTGCTCACGGCCCCGGCTATAAGCACTAGCCCGCCCCTAATTTAGGGTCACTGGTTCCGGGGAAGGGAGAGAGCCAGTGCCGTGAGACAAACACAACATCCCTGCCTCACCGAGATTCGAACCCGGACCCCTTTCGGACGATTGATCAGAGGGTATCGCTTTATCAATCATCAATTATTTACAAATACAAAAAAAAAGTTTCCTGTATTTTTCCGGAGAAAAGTTTTCTGTTTATTTTTCCGCTTCCCTGTGAGCTTTTGCAAATTTCACCGTTTGTAATTCCTCCAATGAAAACTCAATTTTGCTCATAATGAAACCAATGAGTTTACGTAAATACATTACAGCTGCATTTCATGAAACCAAAGTTCAAAATTATTTTCGCTACCATGTGGCCGTGCGGCTAGTCATCCATGTACGGTCAAGGCCATCTTCATACCTTACCAGGCCTGCCACAAGGATTTATGACGTCACAATCGTGGTGCTATTGCTTTGCTCTCCGTTATTGCTTTGCTCTCCGCAAAGCAGCGTTTATATTTAAGATAGTACAACTATACTAGTTATCCGAATTTATTGGCGGATATAAAATCAAGGTTTCCAAGCTTTCGCACATCAACCAGATGGCTTTCTCAAGGAAGGTAGACAGCAAACTGCAAACTGGATAATAGAACGTTTCAAGAATTTGAACGCGGTGAGTTGACTTGACAATAAACGAAGAGATGCGAGCGTAATTATTCAATAAAAACACGAGACATCATGTTCGTATTGCACGCGGAATCCTTGGAGGAAAACAAAAGGCATTCATTATTTGAAGAATTGGTTCCAAATTCGTGGTAATTCTAGCGAGACGCTATCATTGCAGGCCTCATCGTTTGTAATGATCTCCAATGTTTCCCGAATGGCAGTGGATTTTGGAGTAGAGTAGGCAGCTAATTTCTTTATGTTATCCCACATAGGATCGGCGGACTTGAACTGGACTTCTCTGGACAGGGCCGTGGTTAAATTTCCGTTCTTTATGTCCCTCTTATGCTCGTTGACTCTAATTCTAAATGAACGTTTAGTCATCCCAATGTAGTATCGCTTGGAGCCATCCGGATATTGTAGAGGGACGGCATAAACACCTGCTTCGTTGGAAAATGGGAGCTCGTCAGTATTTCGCTTAAGCATGTCTACCTTCCTTGAGAAAGCCATCTGGTTGATGTGCGAAAGCTTGGAAACCTTGATTTTATATACGCCATTAAATTCGGATAACTAGTATAGTTGTACTATCTTATATATAGTTGGTGTACAGTTCCTTGTGTTATTATTTAGCGTTTATATTCTTTGGCTCTCCGTGGCAATACAAAAAGTGAGTGTTGATTTCGTATTTTTAGGGATGCGTTATGGATCTTGTCATCGGGTACTTCTGGGAACTACGTACTTCGGAACGCAATTTTTTCAGCAAGGTAAGTAGTACTCTTAATACTTTTGTGTGTATAGTATTTGTTCAAGTATCACCTGAAAAATTAAATTTGCATCGCGATTGGGAGACAGCATGTGGATGAAACGGGTTGCTAACATGTCATCATTCATGTTTCGAAAATAGAAGTCGCAATCAGACTGTAATATTACTGTATTTATTACTATACGTGCATATTAAAAATATTATTTTTACAGAAAACGAAAAGCGTGCTGTTTAATTATACATGATCGTGATGTACGTGGTTGATACAGCAGAAATAGAGACGTTGACATCACTTGTGTGCCTAATTTTTTGATGGATACGCAAGCCGTGGAGATTCTTCAGTAGATTTTGCAGCTGCTTCACTCAATTCATGAATGTGTAGCAATCATGTTTTTGTGCGTGTATGTGTAGTAAAAACTCATGTACTCGTGAATACACTCTATGCTGTGGGTATCACTAAAAGTGAAAAACGTGATGCCTGAGTCACTATGAGTAATTTTTTCTGGTAAAAGCAATCTATTTTCATAATAGTAAAAAATGTCCAACACATCCTCGTATCCAGTCATCGCAATGTTTGGTATTCTAAAATTACACGCTCTCTTATTTACAAAGCAGTAAGCATTTCAGGAACATTAGTTATTTTGATATGTCAGAAATAAGCTATAAGCCTAATACATTCACTTTTGGAATCATGTTTCTTTTTTTTTTTTTGCCTGATTTAGTTGCTTCTTGCTCAGTCCTCTCTAATACAGTATATGTATATATTTTAAGACTAAACATTTTACCGTGCATTTTGACTGTCTTCTAAATAGTCTGCTTTTTCTGATGCGTACAAGTGACTTCCATTCATTTCTTTACCTGGGTGGATTGCTGGACTTGGAGAGTGAAATTTTTGGGTAAATTTTTCCTTTTTGGTTGCAATCAGTGTTATATTTTTGAAAAACTGTTTCAAGAACTACATTTTTTATGCATGATCTGCACATAATGTAGTCATTATCCGAGTGAAGACATGCATTTTCAGTTATTCAGTCCTGTATATGTTGGTACAAAAATAAATAAGTGTAAGCCTTGTAATCATAATGATAAGATTTTCTTCTTTTCTCCAAGAAAATCTATGTTCTTTGTATCCATTTTACTCTCCAATTTTTTCTGTTAAAATAAATGTTTCCTTATGAATTCCTCTGCCTTCTTTATGAGTCTAAATGATACCCACCCAATAAAAGGGAAACAATTAAATCAGGAAAATTCTGTAGTGCATGAAAGCAAATTACCATTTACATATCCCCCCCCCATACCATAAGTGACAGGTTATCTGCCATAATACTTAAACGTGGCAAAAGTCAGTTGCATAAAATAAATATGATCTTGAAACATGGAAAGGAAAATAATGAAGCTTAAAATATGACAAATTAATTTTATAACTTGGCAGTTGTATAAGAAAGTAAAGTAATTGACAGGAAATAAAAATTATTGCTGTTAAAAAGAAATAGAAAATATTTTGTGCTTGAAGTATTTGTATCCATATTAATGCACTGACATATATGCTTTAAGTTTACATTCCCTGTTCTTATTGATATTAATTCTTGTTACTCTTTTTACAAACATCATATCTCTAAAGTTCTTACTGCTATGGAGAAATCAGTAAGGCATAGGTAGATGCGATTGGTACAAAATGTCTACAGTTAAAATGCTAACAAGGTCAAAATGTCGACAGGGTCTAAATATGTGTATATATTTTTGCTGTTGTTAATTAGAATGCTGCAGTTGAAATTTGTTGCTTCTTAAACAAACAGATAAGAATTTTGCCCTTCCCCCTTAACATCCATCGTATCTGAGGATCACTAGGATTACCTTTTGTGGCCCTTTAAATCATCATTGTTGGTCTCGGGCAGATGTCTTGATACTTGGTAGCAGCATTTTTCTAAATATGTCAATGGAATTAAGGAGTGTCATTGAAACTTGGTGTCCTTGCACCTTACTTAATTGGTTCCAAAATTAGAGTTGAACCAAAATATTAATTTTTGTTAAAATCTTTTCAAGCAGATGTGTAAAATTTTGTGAAGATTCATTGAATGACAGTGGCATGCCGAAGCTAACAAATTATTTCGTACATACGAAACTCATCTAAAAGCCGAAGTAATCTAGAACTAAAACGAAAACCAAATATTCGAAGAAAAAAAAATGCGATTAGGCATTGAAAGTAAATTGCCCAAAATATGACAAAATTACAAAACCCTATGTAAGATGTTATCAACACAAAAAACTGCCACAATATAGTAAATACTGCCAAAAGCACAATAAAGATGGGGAAAAAAAAAACCTGCTGTCAGAGTGTAAATTTTTCAAAACTTAATAAGAATGTCAAAACTGAGATAAAATAAAAGTGAAAAAGGAAAAATTCCACATTTCACTGTTACTTTGAACATTTTGAGAGCCTTTTGACATTTTAACTCTACATTTGATCCTGTCAACATTTCTTAACACATCTCATTTTCATAAGGGTCACATAACAAGCTAAGATAATAATTTTGCACTTGTATTGGGTCACAAAATATTAATTACAAAGTCTTAGGCTAGAAGTTTTTAATCGCCGTGCACACATTTATGAGGTTTGCATGACGAGTTAAGTTTATAATGTTGTTCTTTCACTTAGTTGCCAAATTAGTCTTCTAGGTCTTTTAAGAATTTTTCAATAAGTGTAACGCTCTTAACTTGACTTGTCACACAAACCTTATGATTGTGATCACTGCAGTATAAAATATTACTAAACATTCTTATGCTTAGGCCTTGGGTAAATATCAATTAATGTTTTGTGCTTGAGTAAAAGTTCAACACAATTAATTTGATTTTCTATGAATATCAACTTGGCGGACTGAAAACTGTTAAAAAGGCTTTGGCCTAAGGCCTGCTTAATCGTTTCTACCTCGGTAAAGTGCATTGCTAAAACCTTGACTTGTTGTGCAAACCTTATGAAAATTAGCACAGCAGATTGAAAACTGCTAAAAAGGCCCAGGCATAAGGGCATTATCATTAATGTTTTGCACCTGCGTAAAAATGTGACATCTTTAGTTCCTATATAAACCATAAACCTTACTAATTGCTGAAATGGTCCAACGCACAGTGATCTGAAGTAAAAAAAAAAAATGAAACAAAAATGTAAGGACTATTGTGACTGTGAACATTTTTGGAATCGGTCAACATTTTGACTTTCAACATTATGACCACCGCCGATAGGTAAAAGGTCATTGCTTGAGGAACGGGTGTGGCGTGTAATGCAGCTATCAAGCCTGTTGCCATTTTTTTAACAGGTTGTGATTGGTAAAGCCAAGGTATTTGTGGTAGCTAAAGAATTTGTTAATCTATTCACTTTGGTTTAATTACTCAATTTTGTCACGTTTTAACTAGTGCATTTACTTTCATTTGTCTTGTGTAAGTAATGATAGTTATGATACATATGAATCCTCATTAAGTTGTGATAGTTCTTTTAATGGATTTTTCCACAACTTACAATGTGATTGGCTGGTAATTTGAGTCATTCTGCACTTCAGTGTAAATCTCTTGTATTTAATAGTTTGGTAAATTTTATAGCTTTTGTGTTTCTTATATGTCTGTACCAAATTTTATATCTGTACTCCTTGTTATGTATCCATGCACCTCCCCCTCCCCACACACATACACAATTTTTGTTTCTTGTCTTCTCGTTAGATTAGAGCACATTGCAATGCATGCCATGGAAAGCATTTTGCAGCAGCTAATGAACGATGTAATCACCTGGACATCGACTATCTGAAATAAGTGTTTTGCAGTGGATTTATGTAAAAAAACATTCCACTGCAAACATTTGCTTTTCATGGTCTAAATGGCAAGAGTAAGCAGATCTGAAGTTTAGGCTGCAAGTACCGTAGGTAAACTTCTTTTTCTTTTCTTCAGGAAGTTTTACATTTTAAAGTGTACATATTTCTTTTAGACCTTTGACTGTTTGGAATTGTTTTTTTTTTTTTTGGTGAAACATTACTTGCATTGTATATTAGTTGAAAGTTTTGGAAGAAATCTTGCTGTCAGAGTTAGATGATTGGCTGAGACATGGGTCAGTAAAAAATAGGGCTAGACTTCTGTGAATTCTTCCGTAGAATTTACTGACAGATTTGCTTGCGTTTTAGACCATGGCACAGCTGCTTTCGACCATTAACTGCACGGTTGTTTTCTGATTTTCTGAAAACTATTGTGCAGGGACATGATACCCTCTACTGTGCACCTCACTGTAAGTTTAAAATCGGCAGTGTAACTGAAACCTTTTTTTTTTTTAAGACATCATGAATAGTAATGAAGGAAAATATCTGCAGCAAAGACGTTGGTCAAAATGGCGAAGGACAAATCTTGCACAGCACACATGATATCCAAAACAAGGAACTTTGAAAAAAGGCACACATAGGTTCATGCAGCAAGCACTGTGCATATGTTTTCATTGGCTGGTTGACAAAAACAGAGAAGGCACAACAGTCAGCGTTGTTCTCAACAACACAAAATGATCCCGCTGTCCCTCCCCATAACTTCCCTAATCTTTCATTATGACACCACTCCCTCCTCTATCCATTCCGTACAAACTCCTGAATTGAAAAAAAAAATTTCCTTTTCCAATTACATCTCCTCTCATAAACAATTACCCTGTAGCTTTTAATAAAAATCAAAGGGCCTCAAAAACATTTTTATTTTAAATCGGCGTATTATCCGCATTTGTATCCATAGAACCTAATTTTTAACAGAGAATCTGGATAATTTCTCAGAAATATTTCTTCCTTAATTTCTGTATTTACTAGTGAACATTGGAGAAGAAACAGCATAAATAAAATGCAGATAACATTAGCAATGATTCACAGCATCAAGCTTCTTTTTCATAGAAAAAGAAGCTTGATGCTGTGAATCCATTTCACACCACAGCAGTGTGTGAAACAAAAAAATGCTACTACCTATGTAATATTAGATTCATTATTCTGGTTTGCACTCTGAACTTCTAAGGAAATATTCAACCATGATTCGCACAAATATTTCATTTGGTTATGCATTTTTTAGATGAAGTTATCCCTTGGCACACTAACACTGAGCCTTAGGAATTCAAATGTAAAGCACAGTGTAGGGATATAATTTCACACACTGAAACTGCTTGATGTGTGTGAATGGGTTGGCCAACATTCAGAAGACCTACAATTTTAAAATTGTTCATGTAAAATGGTGAAAATATTTAACAGAAGACAAACTATACATTCATTTTTTTAAATAGCATTTTATTAACATTAGGGAAATATTATGTATATTACCCATCAATGACTCAGCTGCTGTTATGGTAACATGCCCATGTCAATGTTTCTGAGCTATACTTAGGGTGTCCCAAGGTTAAGATTTCCAATTGCTCAGAAAGGAACTTCAAAGCAAGCAATTTACTATCACCTGTCAACTCCTCTGAACACTGGGCAATAACACGAGAGCAAATCTTTAGTCTTTCATTCACTGAATTTTTCTCCAAAGAGAAGGATGATAACTGACTGATCTGTGAGTCAAACTTGGACCATCTGTCTAATTTTAAGTCTTTACCTAGAACAGGCTGCATCTGCACAGTAGGCACACACAGGCCATCATGCCAGATCTCAACAGAAAGATCTAGGAGAACTTTAAATGAAACTGAAATTTTAGGACAATCTGATAAGTGTAACTTGCAAAATACAACAGCATCATCTTCAAAGAAATGATGAAACCCAGAATTTTTTTTTTTTTTTTTTTTTTTGGAACTGAAGATCTAAAAGATGGGAAATCTTTAATTACATCATCTTCCATCCACTTCAAAAATGACGCTTCATCCCTTTCTACTTGTTCTTTGAAACAATCATTAGGACACCTGCGTTTTGGCAAAAGTTTTGAAGTGAAATACGATGGTTAGTTCGGAAATATGTGAGGTACAGCATTGGGAGCTAATTTGGGTACTTTTCGAGGAACTGACAGCAACGAACCATCATCTCTTGAAACAGTATCCACTCTAATTACAAGTTCATCACTAAAATGACGAACACAAACAACACTGTTATGATTAGGTATGAATTCTTCTCTGTGGATAGCCTTAACCCACTTTTCTTGCAATTCAGGATCCTTAGGAAATTTGAATGTTGTTATTGTCTCTGTTTTTTCTGACTTATAATTCGCACGACAGCCTGGAACACAGCACATCTGTGGCATCTGTAAGAATATAACTTATTATTAAAGAACTAAAAATGCTATAATGGAAGTACATATACAGGGTGAGCCAAAAGAGTGCACTTGACATACTGTGATAAGAAATAATAAATCTATGAAGTATAGTTGCTGTGCATGTAATTACAATATTGTGAATGGAGAATGTTGGGGTGGGGTACGCTCATCCTGCCGTCTGACCTTGAATGACGCAGCCAGTATTTCCGGCATCTGGCCATGACTGAATCAGTCAGTAATGAGGCATCACAGTGGCCGGTTGAAAAAAACTTGATCAGTGAGAGATGCTCCGAGAAGCGGTAGGCCGCGAGTGTTAACAGATGAAATGGTGGAGAATATTTCCATTTGCATCATTAAAAGTCCAAAAAAATTGGTTAAAAAATTGTGGGGTTTCCTGAAAAATTCTGTTTACAAGAACAATCCCAGTTCCCTGCCGGAACTACAGGAAGCCATCACCACAGTATTCAGCAACATTTCTCCATTGGACCTGTAACGTGTCTTTGAGAAAATTTTCAGACGTGTGGATGCATATCTACACACAGGAAGGGGCCATTTCCAGCATTTATTGTAGCAAGTATGTTTGTAGTTGTTTGTCTTGCCAGGTGCACAGTGACTTTTGGCTCACCCTGTATTTATATATATATTTATAACATGTAGTCGATCCAGGTAACATTTAATGCTGTTGGGAGTAGCTTTGCAAAAATTATTGCAGCTGAAATGGTATCTTCACAAAAATAATTTGAACTGTAATGGTATCTTCACAAAATATTTTAAATAAAATTTTATTTCAACAAAAACATTTTTGGCATAAGAGGAATCTTGAATATTAATATTATCGTGGTTAACTATTGGGGGGGGGGGGGGATTCAGACTTTATTTTGCTGTGAAAGCAAAACAGGGCAATTGGAATTTTTTATTTGTTTATTTACATACCCAGCCAGGCATCTGGATTTCTTATTTATATTCCCATACCAGAGGTCTATCCAGGCGGCATTTGATATCGTTGGGTGGTATGTTCACAAAAATACTTCAAACTGTGAGGGTATCATCACATTCAGTAAAATTTTATATTAAGAAAATATTTCAGTGTTAGAGGCATATTGAATATTGTTGTATTTAACTAATGTGTGGATATTTTTTCAGGTCTGATCATATGCAAGGGCGCCCATAAGGGGGGGGGACAGTATAGCCAAATTTTTGATAATTTAAAACACTAAAATAGACTAAACCATTTTTAAAGTATTTTTTAAAATAATTAGATATTAATGATTGATTGTAATTATCGAACTTCTTTATTTTTGTTGTATTTTAGTATCTTGTAAATTTACTAAAATGTTTGACAGCCTTGAAGAAGGTAAGGATTCTCCCCCCCCCTAGAAGTACTCATATGTAGAGTACTTTAGGAAGGAAGGGAGTGTCTAACCCCAGGTCTTAAACAAACCTTAGGAACAGGAAGCTAGAAGATTTGGGCTAGAGTGTCTGATAGGAAAGTGACACGGAAGCGAGGTAGAAATGGGGAGGAATACACCCTTATTTATTACCGGTGGGCTAGTACCCGGGGTCCGACAAGTTAACCTGCTCATCCGACGCACGGCGGATATTTAATGGGTCGAGAGTTCGCAGATACCTGGGATCGAACCTGAGATTTCTCCGTGGCAGCCCCGCACGGGGATAACTGGTTTTCCAGTTATTTGGGGAGCGGCGCCCCCACGGCCCGAGCTAACCTTGTGACGGTTTCTATTGCCTCTGCGGCTTTGACGATTACATCACCGAAGGGACAGCTGTTCATCCAGCTGATGGGGGATGGCGTCCCCACGGCCCGAGCCGTTTTCTCTTATTGTTTTACTTTTTTCGTCTTCAGTTCATATATTGACATGTACCCGCCTCAGTTGTAGGCTGCTGAGGTTGTGAGGAGGCGCCAGCTCCGGGTTTTGTTCCTCGTTCTCTTCCCTGTCTTTTCTCTTTTATGTTACATTTTCTGTTTTTCCGGAGCTGGTTAGCTTAGACCTACCTGCATGTTTGCCGTGTGCGGTGACCCGTACAGGTGGAAATGAGGATGCTGGAGGCTGCGGTGTTTGGGGGCCGGGTTGTAGTGTCTCCAGATGCCAACACTCCTCTTTGCCTTCTGCTTCACCCTAAACGGGAGGCTGAGAGCTAACCCACTCCTGGTCAGGAAGTCTGTGGCCGAGTTGCGTCCGGACTTCTAGCGGCTTGTCGTTCTGTTCGGCTGGGTGAGTTGGGGGTAGGGTGGGCATGCCAAAGGGGTGTTCTCCGGGCACGGGAAAGTCTGGGTGCACGCTGAGCGTGTGTCTGCCCTACCAACTTGCTATATCCGCTGACTATCCCTAGGGCCGTGTCCTGCGTCCTCTTGGGCTTGCGGACCTCCGGTTCTCCCTCGTTGGGCTCGGTAGTGGGTGGGGAGGTTGGCGGACGAATCTTTTTTCTTCCTCATGGCAACACAAAGTGTTTCCCATGCTGTAAATTTGAAGCGCCGTGTGGAGAAGGGACACCCTTCTCCACTAAGAAACTTCTAAGTACAAACTGCAATGCTCTGTTTCTTCTGATTCACTCAGTTGATCCGGCTCAGTCTCTCAGTTCGAAGAGTCCTTTCTGGATTAATAAGGCTCTTCAGGCCGTTGCGGGCTCTCCAAAGAGTGTTAAGAAGCTCCCGTCAGGGGATCTTCTTGTGGAGACATCTCATCCACGTCACAGTGCCACCCTGCTGGAGACGACCGTTCTGCTGGACATTCCTGTGCAGATCTCACCCCATGGATACCTCAATTCCTCTCGCGGTGTGGTCAACTCCCGCGACCTGCTCGAATGCAGTGATGAGGAATTGTTGGTTGAACTTGAGGACCAACATGTCACTGGGGTTCGGAGTATCCTTTTCAGGCGGGATGGGAAGTCTATTCCCTCCCGGAACATCGTCCTGACCTTTGACTCACCTACCCTGCCAACTTCCATCAAGGCGGGGTACTTGCGTCTCGATGTTCGGCCCTACATCCCGAACCCCCTGAGATGTTTCAAGTGCCAGCATTACGGTCACTCCCAGCAGTCTTGCCGTAATGTAGCAAAGTGTGGGCGCTGTGGTTCAACTGAACACTCTTTGGTGGACTGCTCCGCTGAGGTGGATCACTGTGTGAATTGTGAGGGTTCCCACTCTGCGTCTTCTAAGCAGTGTCCCAAGTGGATCGAGGAGCAGGCTATCCAGCGCCTGAAGACCACTGAACATCTTTCCTACCCTGAGGCCAGGCGGCGGATAGCTCCTCTTCCATCCGGCCGACGCTCCTATGCCTCGGTTGTGGTGCAGAAGGCTACTGTTGCGGTTCAGACTGAGGTGACCATCCCGGCGCGTTGTCCTTATGATTTTAAGGACATCGTCGCTGCTGGAATGGAAGCACTGCAGTCTCGCCGCATTGCATCCAAGGCGACATCTACATCGTCGCCTACACCTTCTACGCCGAAAACATCTACCAGCACAGGGTCCCAGGGCACTGCAAAGAAGAAGCCAGAAAAGGTGAAACCCGGCTCATCATCCCCGAAACAGAGCAAGCAAAAACAGCCTCTCAACACAGGGGGTAAACACAGATCTGTGTTACCTCCAGACACTGCCGATGGGTTGGAGGTGATGGACGACACTGAGACCTTCTAGTCGTCTGTCTTTTCCTTTCTTTCATTTCGTTTTTCATTCTGGCCACGCTCATTCAGTGGAATTGCCGAGTTTTGCGTTCACGCATTGACGATTTAAAGGGCTTACTGTCTTCGCACACACCTGTGTGCGTGTGTCTCCAGGAGACAAAGCTTCGCATGACGGACACTCCTTCGCTGCGGAGACATTCTTTTTCCGCAAAGATCACCAGGACGGCGTAATTGCCTGCGGGGGAGTGGCCGTCGTTGTTCCTCATGGTGTCCCTGTCACTGCGGTTGCCCTTCGGACGACTTTGCAGGCGGTGGCAGTGCGACTATCTGTGAACAATCTGCTCACGGTGTGTTCCATCTACATACCACCAACTGAAGCTGTAAGCCTTTCGGATCTGGAAGATTTAGTTGACCAGCTGCCGCCTCCTTTCTTCATCTTAGGAGATTTCAATGCACACAGTCCGTTGTGGGGTTCTGCCACTCGTGACTCCAGGGGCCGTGTTGTTGAGTCCCTTCTCTCCAACACGTCCCTCTGTCTCCACAACACCGGGGCAGTCACTTACTTTCATGAACCCACCCGCTCGTACTCAGCCATTGATCTGTCCTTGAGTTCGCCATCCTTCTATCCTGACTGGTCCTGGAGCGTGTCTGATGATCCCCTTGGCAGTGATCACTTTCCCATCTTTCTCCGTCTAGCAGGTGCCGGGTACCGTCATCCTACTCGCCCTGCTAGATGGGCTATCGATCGCGCCAAGTGGGACTCATTCACTGCTTCAGCGACCATTACTCCAGCCATGGTGACCTCGGGTACGATCGATGCAGCTGTTGCGGCGGTTACGGATTGTATTGTGCAAGCGGCAGACTTTACCATCCCTAAGTCTTCGACTAATCTTCCACGTTGTCCGCGACCTTGGTGGAATTCCACTTGCAAGGCAGCTCGTCAGGCTCAACATCGGGCTTGGGGTAGGTTTCGTCGGTACCCCACCGACGCGAACCTACTTGCTTTCAAGAGAGCCAAATCTTACGCGCGTTTGGTACGTCGTCGTAGCCAACGGGAATCTTGGATACGATACGTATCCGGGATTAACACCACTACCAGCTCTAAAATCGTTTGGGACAGGATCCGCAAGATTCGGGGTACGTACCCTTCTGGGGTAATCTCCATTCTTGAGAGTGGTGGAGGACCGGTTGCTGACGCTCAGGGTATTGCTGACTGTCTGGGCGCCGCATTTTCTTCGGTGTCTAGCAGCCTCAATTACGCTGCTTCGTTCCGGCAGGTACAGCCGCGGCTTGAACGGTCCAAGGTTTCCTTTGGACCGTTTTCCGCTGCCGATTATAACAGCCCGCTGACTGCCGTCGAACTGAAGATTGCCCTGAATAGGTCCGGCCGAACATCTGTCGGACCGGATAACATCCATTATGAAATGCTGAAGCACCTTTCTCCGTCCTCTCTTGAATGTCTGCTGGTCCTGTTTAACAGGATCTGGCACGAGCGTGACTTTCCCGAATCTTGGCGCTCTGCCATTGTCGTTCCTGTTCTCAAAAGTGGTAAGGATCCCGCTAACCCGTTGAACTACCGACCAATTGCTATGACGAACTGCCTCTGCAAAGTTCTAGAGCGCATCATCAATTTTCGTTTAGTTTTTTATTTGGAATCACGTCACCTTCTTTCACCTCATCAGAGTGGATTTCGGAAATTCCGATCCACCTCAGATCATCATCTACGCCTTGAGACATCTGTCAGAGAGGCGTTTGTCCGGCGTCAGCACATGGTCTCCGTGTTCTTCGATATGGAGAAAGCTTACGACCGCACCTGGAGATACGGCATTCTCCGTGATCTGCACGAGTGCGGATTGCGGGGAAACTTACCATCTTTCATCGCCGGATTTCTCCAGGACCGGAGTTTCCGTGTGCGCGTCGGGTCGACCTTCTCTGCGTTATACCCACAAGAGCAGGGTGTCCCTCAAGGCTCCATTCTTTCTGTGACATTGTTCATCCTTCGTGTTAATCATCTTTTCACCCTACTTCCTCCGACGGTCCGTGGCACCACGTACGTGGATGATCTGCAGATCTCTTGCGCATCTGTCAACATGCGCACTATTGAGCGGCAGCTGCAGACGGCCATTAATAAGATCTCTACCTGGGCCTCCCACAATGGATTTGGCTTCTTGACCCAGAAGACCGTTTGCATGCATTTTTGCCGCAAACGGGGCCTTCACCCTGACCCCAGCCTCCGTCTGGGGTGTTCTACCATCCCTGTGGTGTCAGAAGTCAAGTTCCTTGGGCTAACATTTGACCGAGCACTCACCTTCCGACCTCACATCCAGTCTTTAAAGGTGAAGTGCACGAAGTCATTGAGTATCCTGAAGGTCCTCTCTCGAACATCTTGGGGGGCTGACAGGTGGTCAATGCTTCGCATTTACCATTCTCTGATTCGGTCACAGTTAGACTTCGGTTGCATAACGTACGGTTCGGCACGTCCTTCCGTGTTGCGGCCTCTGGATCCTGTCCATCACCAGGCTCTGCGGCTATGCACTGGTGCTTTCCGTACCTCTCCCGTGCATAGCCTGTATGTCGAGGCCCATGAACCGCCGTTGTGCGTCCGACGTAAGCAGCTGTCTCTTCAATTCTTCACCAAATTGAAGTCTCTTCCTGATCATCCACTGCATGGATCTATTTTCCAACCGCAATGTGTCCGCCTATTCTCACACCGGCCTTCCTGTGTTCCGACGTTTGGGATTCGGTTGTCGACTTAGTGCGCGATGCTGGTCTAGACTTGTTAAGGATTGGTTTGACCCGGTTCTACAATGAACCGCCTTGGCAGCCGGTTCAAGCAACGGCTGACCTTTCCCTTTGTGTGTGGCCAAAGCCTTCCACTCCTGCTCTGGTGTACCAGCAGCTCTTTGCCGAGAAACAGTCTCTCTTCCCGGATTTCGTGCCTGTCTTTACTGACGGGTCGAAATCCGGTGAGGTTGTTGGTTCCTCTTTCGTGTGTGGCGACGCCTCCCATGCTGAGAGGCTTCCGCCTGAATCTACTGTCTTTTCGGCAGAGATGCGTGCGGTACACCTCGCTTTGTGTCATATACGGTCTAGATCTCATCGTCGCGCTTTGATTTGCTCCGATTCCCAGTCCGTCATCCAAGTTTTATCTTCTCCAGAGGACACGGACTCACCTGTCATCTGTGATGTCCGTCGTCTTCTTGGAACTTTGGAGGGTGATGTCTTCCTGGTCCGATTCTGTTGGGTTCCTGGCCATGTTGGGATCCGGGGTAACGAGCTGGCAGATCTCTCTGCCAGGTCTGTTTCCTCCATGTTGCCAGCTCGGCTGCCACTGTCTTTCCGAGATTATCGGCCGTTGATCCGGAAATTTGTTATGGATGAGTGGCAGTCCCTGTGGTCTCAGCAGGGCAGCAATAAACTCTATGCCATCAAACCACAGATCGGTCTATGGAAGTCTAGTTTGCGGACGAACCGTCGTGAGGAAGTTGTTCTTGCACGTCTCCGCATTGGGCACTGTCGTTTTACTCACCGCTTTTTGCTGTGTGGCGAGAGTGTCCCGGTGTGTGAGACGTGCAACTGTCGTCTCACTCTCCTTCATGTTTTGTGTACTTGTGTTCGGTTTTGTGATCATCGTTTTCGTCATTTTCACTCTCATCTGTTGGACGAAGGAGCAGCTACGCTGCTAACCATTGTTGGCGAAGCCTGCGACATGACAGCAGTGTTTTCGTTTTTACACGATATTGACTTTTTTAAACTTATCTAGATTTTAACTTGTTCACTTTCATATTTCATTTTTTACCGCATCAGCCTGTTTTTAACCTTGTGTACGTTTTTATTGCTTTAGTTTTGTTTTGATGTCTTTTGTTTTGGCGCTCTTTGGCCAACCATGGCCCTTGCGCCAGTAAAATCAATTAACCAACCAACCAACCTCCGTGGCAGTCACGAACGTTGACCACTATGCCACACGCGGCCCGTGGGTTTTTTTCCCGTTAGTACTGTTTTTAGTAAAACTGTCTGACAAATGCCTATCAATCACTGCCTCATCACTACCGGCGGTGACTATGTTACGTGCAACTGAGGCGATGCTCGCTGAAAGGAACCACAAAAGCATTATGGAAGTATTTTTCCCCTCTGACAGCCTCACTGCACGTGCATGAGGATAATGTCTGTGGAATAAATCTCGCTGCTGTGCCCTGACCTTTGACCCCATGTGGATGATATTCAACAGAACCGGTTCAGTATACCTCCGGAACAATCTACTAAAGTTTTGTCGCAATCGAAGCATTTTTACCATAAGGGTGGTGGAATGAATCCCGCTCCTATGTCCTGACCTTTGACTCCATTTCGCCCATTTTTAATAGGATTTGTCCCCAGATGGTCCCTTAGCACATAATAAAATTTCATCGAAATCAAACCATTTTTACGCAAGTTATGACGCATAAAGGCAATAGAATGGATCCCGCTCTTATGTCCTGATCTTTGACCCCATTTCGCCCATTTTGAATAGAATTCCTCCCCAGGTGGTCCCTTACCACATACTAAAATTTAATTGAAATCGAACCATTTTTACGCAAGTTATGACGCATATGACGAATGGATCCCGCTCCTATGTCTTGACCTTTACCCCATTTCGCACATTTTCAATAGGGTTCGTCCCCAGTTGGTCCCTTACTGCATACTAAAATTTCATCGAACTCGAACCATTTTTACGCAAGTTATGACGCATAAGGGTGGTGGAATGAATCCTGCTCCTATGTCGTGACCTTTGACTCCATTTCACCCATTTTCAATAGGATTCGTCCCCAGGTGGTCCCTTACCACATACTTAAATTTCATCGAAATCAAACCATTTTTACGCAAGTTATGACACCCAAAGGCAATATAATGGATCCCGCTCCTATGTCCTGATCTTTAACCCCATTTCGCCCATTTTGAATAGAGTTCCCCTCCAGGTGGTCCCTTACCACATACTAAAATTTCATTGAAATCGGACCATTTTTGCGCAAGTTATGACGCATATGACGAATGAATCCCGCTCCTATGTCGTGACCTTTGACCCCATTTTCAATAAGGTTCATCCCCAGTAGTCCCCTACCACATACTAAAAGTTCATCGAAATTGAACCATTTTTACGCGAGTTATCGTGCGAACGGACGGACAAAGCTGGATGCTATGCTTCTGCAACCTACGGTTGGAAAGCGTAAAAAAGGAAGTTTGTGTATGTATGTCTGTCTTTCGCGATACAAAATGAAAAACGTGGTTCCCGATCTGAGTGTGTCTTTCCGCTTTGTTTACATGCAACCTGATCACAACCAACGTAAAGGCGTGAAGGAAAGTAGTTCATGATAAATTTTAGGCATTTCTTTTTTATAATGTTTCTTACTTTTGTTCTGGAAGTCATAAATTTTATGCGTTCATTTTTTAGAACGTGTTATGATAGACGCCTTAATGAGCTTAGATTTTGCAATAGCTTCGCTCAAAATTTGCCAACTGTACCCGTTATTGGGTACCGTTGGTGGCTTGTCCTAATCAAATAAATACGCTTTCGCAGTTCTCGGAGGGAAAAGAAATATAAAAGAGGAAGAAATGAGTTTTCATCATAACAAGTCTCCAAAATTTTCAAAAGACAAAAATGTATCCACAATAAGCCCCAGGACACAAAAAATTAAAGCTACGTGTGTAGGGTTATATACAGAATTACTGGTGGCATACAATAGAAGATATGTTTTGAAATTCCAAGCTATCAGTTTTAAATTCATTGAACAACCATTAAACATGTTATTCAAAATGAAAATTTGGTAATTTCCTATAATTCTAACATTATTCTTAACTTTTACAGAATAAAGAAATGATTTTTCATATGACAACTTCAGAATCATGTATCCATTTCTTAGATCACAATTTCACCTTGTACCATTTGAAGCATGCACATAATGCATATAACAAAACGTATAACATTACATCCCACTTTATTCCGCAGCAATAAGAACATTTATAAAACGTAAAACCCGCACTTCATGAAGGATTAACTAACGTTCCATCAACAACTTGTATTTATAAAATTTCAGTACTGAATACTAATAAAAGAAAAGAAACATTCCTTACCGCTGAAAATATCTTTTGTAATCGAGCAGGATCTTCACAAAAAACTTAAAACATGCAGTAAATATCCACACAACATTCACTGGAACAACACAACTCGCCAACAAGAACGGACATAACACAACTACGAAACGAGTCAAATTCGTAGGTCCACTGGAAAAAGAGTAGCCCTACGATTGTGACGTCACGACCAAATCACGTGACCTTGTTGCAGGCCTGGTAAGGTATTAAGATGGCCTTGGTAGGGTCCGGAATCGCGTCCTTGTTGAATAGTGCATGTGTCTTACAGCCCCAGTTCTCTGCCTTCTCTGGAACAAGTGTTACTAAAATAGGGATCTGAATGTGGCATGACTCGGATGCTTTAAGCATTGTTTTTAACCCCAAACACTCCGGACAAGCACTTTTTGAAAAACGACCATGCAATGCATTGTTGTATGTCCAAACAGCCTTAATTGTTCGAAAGCTACTCGATATCCACCTGACTCCAGACACTCGTCCAATATTGCCGAACTGCACGCAAAGTTCCACGGATATTTCATACAATGTCCACGTGTTTTTTGGCGATGCTGAGTAAAACGAATACAGTTTATTCATAAGACACAAAATGATTCACACCACCAACGTCTTTTCTAACACATTTCAGCGAAAGTTCTAAACGGTGCAACATGCAGTGCCAGGTGAATAATCCAGGAAATTTTCCAGAAATTTAGTCACGACCCCTACTTTCTTACCAACCATCACACTAGCTCCGTCTGTATAGCCAGCGCGATCATGTTTTTTATAACAATTTTCCTGGGTGACCATGTTTTTCGAAACAGTTCCATATAGCTTTCACAATGCTTTGTGCATCTTGGAAGTCCAATTCGAATAAGTCAAAAAATGTGTAAACGGGCTCGTCCGTGTTGAAAAAGGAAAGCAAGTACAAAATTAATGCACTTTTATTTGATAATGTAGTTGATTCATCAATAAGAACAACTACATTTTGCGTCTTTCGTGATTAAAGACTCCACAAGCCGTTTTTCATCTCGTCACAATAAGATCTGTCATCCTTGCATCCGTTTTCCATGATTGAAGGGAGATCCCAAGCTCTAAAGCATTGCATTTCTGAAGTTTCACGATTTTTCATACTCGAGGTACACCCTGTTATTTTTAGCTATGCTGTCCTAATGAGTCGTGAACATTCTTATAAACGTTTTCTGTGAAAAAACCAATTTTTTTTTAATCTTTTTTTTTTTTGCTTGTTTCTTTGATCTGAACTGCTAGATCATGACTATCGCTTTTCTCATGACGCGAAATCTTCTTCGAGCGCAAAGAACTTAGCTTTGATTCGCGGTTAGATCCAGCACTATCTATTATATTTGAAAGTTCGCCGATTCCGTGGCAAGACAAGCTCAATTTTTTACTAATTTCAACTTTTTCGCTTCAGCACAATAATTGCAACCAAGCTTCCTTGCTTGAGTGCTGAACCAAAGGGTATCTTCCAGAAAAAGGTTACTCTTGTTCTTCGTTCCAAATGTTTGGCCATCCGATATTTTCTGGTTTTACAAACCCTCATTTCACCTGATCACTGTAAACATCTTCGACTATACCGAACTAGAAATAACATCAGCAGTACCGACAGATTTTTTGACTGATGCTTGTGCTAGTGGTTTTTCAAGATATTTCCCTTTGCTGGCGTCTTCTAATGTATCATTTTTGAATTTCTTAAAGAAATTTCTAATATCCGCCATGGGTCAACGACAAAAAAATGCGCTAATAACGCCTCTCTTGCATTCAAAATTAAAACCATGAAACGAGATATCAGAACAAGTGTACGAAACAAATTAACGCGAGAACACTTTATCGCCAAGTTGACAGGTTTGGCAATACGCATACGGGTGGTATCAGTTTGCCAGATGTTAATGTAGCAGATAGGAGAGTTCTGTTGGAAGTTTGAGAGCCAGAAGTTCTGTTTGTTTTGACGAGTTATACTATGCATAGAGATTTAAAGAAAGTTGGTCATATGTTCAGACTAGTGGTCATTTTTGAAAAATTGCCCCTATCTTGACTCCCCCACCATTTTTTCTTGAAAATGTATTAAATATGATAATAACATATAAAAATGCATTTTTTTTATTTTAATTTTTTTTCTGTTTCAGGCAATTTGTAATTGTATTTGAATAACATAAAAACGGACACTGTGGAATTGCAACGGTCTCCCCCAAAGAAAAAGAGAAAAGAGTCTGGTGAAACTAGTGTTTGTATTTTGTGCAAATCGCAGGGGCGAGAAAAGCTGTATGGGACAAATTCTGGCAGTCAGCAAGTTAAAGAAGCTAGTAGTGTTCTGTTAAGTGATGGTGTAATTTTAGAAACAGATACTATTATTTTTAACCATATGACACAGGGGCGGCGGAAAGTGAAATTCGTTGACCGGGCCCGAAATTTTGAATCGTGGTGCGCCTATACCTTCCCGGAACAAACAGAAGAAAAACAATGTCTAAGTAGTGGCGCACCCACAGGAGTGGCCTAGCCCCCCTTCCCCCCGGCTGATAGAGTGGAAAATTATTATGTCGAAGTTTGAAACAAAAAGTCACAATACGCGATCTACATATACTTCTTAATCATGTACCGCATAATTATAACATATAATAATTATAAGGGAGTAGTTCTGTTAAATAAATTTAGAAAAATCTAACAAGGAAAACAATTTCACTGCTTCTTCTAATCATTTAACTTTCTTGTACTGTAACATTAGTAGTAACTGGATAAAAATAAATGCACAAAAGTCAACCTCCTTAATTGTACAGCACCTGACTACTTTCCCGGTAAATTTAGGGTGGGAGTCACCCCCACCTTGGGAAAATTCTGTGTGCCAGGGCGCACGGGCTCCTCCCTTGGGAAATTTCTGGGTGCGCTACTATGACTAAGGAGCTTTGTTGGGAATTGGGACCATCCAACCACTTACCTAGAGGAACTTTCTAAGGCACATCACAACAATTGCACATATGTCAAATAAAAAAATAATAAAAATAAAAATATTGGCTGAAATTATTGACCGGGCCCGGGCCCTGGTTGCCCCCGCCACTGATATGACATGCTATAGACCTTACATTCTAAGGTCAAAAAGAACAATCAAAAGGTCAGACCAAGATTCGTCACAAGGTACGTCAAAAGACATAAAAAATCCACAAGAAAGAGAACGCACGCCCAGATTAAGTGGAACTAAACTGCAGTCAACAGTATGTATTATTTGCAACCAGTCCAAACGTAAGAAAGATACACAACTTTTCCGCATCTCTGAACCTAGAAGACCACAGGAATTTCTGGATGCAACTAAATTTTTCAAGATGAAGTTTTTGAAAGAACTTGCACTTTGACTGACATATCAAGTGTGTTCGCCTCAGAAATTATGTATCATTGTAATTGCATGAACCATATATTAACAAATTCAAAACCGCGAACTCAACAGAAAGTGTTCTCGCGCAAACAAAGATAACGCCGATCTGAGACGGTTTGTGGAGAGTGTGAATTTTCACACAAAAGGGTATGCACTTTCTGATCTTCGGGACGAATTAATGAAACAAAATCCAAACAGTACCACAACAAACAGGGAAATGATGTCCATGATCATTGAGGTGTACGGTGACAGTGTAGGTTTCTTGTACCCAAGGGAAAAGGCATTATCCCAGCTTGTGTATGCATCAAATATTGATTATGCTTTAGTTGTGTATAAAGTACGATCTACTGATGTAATTAGAAAATGTGCTACTATACTTCGTGAAGAAGCACATTAAGTGGGAAGTTTTGTGATACAGCTGACCTAAAAAAATCTGAAATGGAGTATGAACAGTCACGGCCAAAGCAATGGGAAAGGTTTCTACAAGAATTAGCACCTTCATTCTGTAAATCAGCAAGTACTCAACGTAGATGTGATACTCTGTTTCAGATTGTTTATTTCCTCATTCACAGTGGCTTAAAAAAACACCACTTCATATCGCCAATGCTCAAGCGATACACAATTTAAGTAGATCGAAAACACTCATTACCATGTTCAACCATCAAGGACTATGTTGCAGTTATGATGATGATGTACTTCGTCAGGACCAAATGCTAGCAAATAGAACTATTATCAGAGCTGAAGGACACCGTGTCCCAATACCACTTAAAAAAAACCCTGACATCCTTGTCCGTGGTGTTTATATAGAATCATACTGAGTGGAAGGGTAGGGCAAGATTGGGGTAAATCCTGCAACTGTCCTGTGAAATGAATGCTTAGACAATCCGTGATGCTATGGACAATTTTGACTGGGAAGAAGCGACAATGTCAGGCATGCATGGCACACATGACACAGTATTGGTTTTGTTCCAAGATCAACACTTATTTATTTATTTATTTATTGGAGGTTTAACGACCACCGTGAGCAACTCAATGGGCTATAAGCAGTCGCCCGTCCCTAATTTACGGTCACTGGTTCCAGGGAAGGGAGAGAGCCAGTGCCGTAAGACAAACACAACATCCATGCCTGACCGGGATTCGTACCCGGACCCCTTACGGATGAATGATCAGAGGCCAACGCCTTAGACCACTGCGCCACCGGGGCGGCCAAGATCAACACGTTCGTGATAACCAATTGGATGTTTTATTAGAAGAAACTGATGGTCCAGAAAAGTACACAGAAACGTTTGGTATTGATGTTACAAAACGAAGTCTCAATAAAGAAATAGGCGCAAAAAACTACTGTACTATCAAAAGCCGAAAAAAGGTACACTGTTCCCAATACTTTCATTCCAAGCAGTGACATAAACACAGCACATGAAGCAAAAAAGGCAGGCCAAGATTTGGATCTTGTATGGTTTCTATCTTGTTTTCTTACAAAATCAAATGTAACTGAACTAGATTTCCCTGAAGAAGTTGACATTCCATCCAGAAATGCTTTTATGAGTGCATTGTCTAAGCTTCGAGACCTAATCCGAGCTGACAGAGAAAATAACTGGGACTTACATGTATGCAGTATAAAAAGAGTGTTTGCCATTTTTCCTCTTCTTTTACAGAACAAATTATGCTCGATGTTGCACTCTGTACTACAATGATTGCTTGAAACTGGAAGAAGAACATCCTATGATTTATAATGACTTCAAGAATGGTCACTTCATGATTCAACATACTAGCAAAAGATTCAGCAGTGTTGCCTTGGATCAAGCTCTAGAGCAACTCTATAATAAGTCAGCAAAGGGATCAGGAGGCATAATCGGCATTACGAGACGAAAAGAAGCCGTGACAAAGCACGATCTTATTAAACATGAAAAAGAAAGCCTTACTCATTTTTTAAGAACGTTTTGTAGTCTACACGAAGACGATGAATTTGATCTTCATCTCGAGTTTGCTAAGTCTCTAACAATTCAAGACCAACAGAGTATTTCCAATATGTTAACGTTTGTGCTTGATCGAGGAATTCCCTTCTTGAAAGATGACCGTTTTGAGATATCAAACCTCATGACTGGAACGAAAAATGCTCCACTAGTAGCTGATTACTTACTCCATGTACAAGAAAAAGGAGATAACAGCTACAAAATTTTGTCAGAGAAAGGCTTACTTAAAAATTCAAAGCTATCTTAGATCCTATACACAAGGAATTTCTCAAAAAGAAGAAAGACAAATCTGGAGCTGAGTCTGCACTCCAAGCAACGAGTGATGCTCTTCGGTGCGTAGAAGTAGCACGTTCCAGAGGTTTAGATGTAGAAACATTACTAAAATACGAACTGACATCCACATCTTACTACCTAATGAGTGATGGATATTTGAAGAAGCCAGACAAATCACAACTAAGCAAAGAACTTGAACGCCAGTTTTTAAATAATTATGATGTAATTACTCAGCTATAAGCATCACAGGAGAAAATAGCTGTGGCGATTGACTTCATGGCATACGCGCGAAAAGTGTACATCAAACGGCTATTGTGCAAGACATTTGGAGACTACTTTGACTACTTGTGGAAAAAAATCTTAAAACTTTCAGAAGGCTGTTTGTGCATTGATATTGTTTTTGATTTGTATGAAGAGAAAAGTATTAAAAACTGGGAACGACTCAGGCGGACAAAAGTTGATCCTATCGATGTAACTACCAACAACCCAAGCACGCCGCTTCCTGTCAACATGGATACCTTCTGGGGTTCAAGCCCGAACAAAACCTGTTTTCAGGAACTATTCATTGACTTGATTAAAAATCAGGGAAACAGCGGAAAACCTTTGTATTTAGGAGGAGGTCACAAACATAACCGAAAAATATGCTTGAAATTGGTGGAAGGTTCTGTAAGTTTGGTACCATCACTTTGTTGCAAATGTGAGGAAGCTGATGATAGGATCATTAAACACATTGGAAACATCGTTGAAACAGGATCTATTGAAAGAGTAATGATTGCCTCAGCTGACACAGATGTCATGGTCTCTGCACTATACCATTTTAAAGAGGGTTTTCAAAAAAGTGGTCTTAATGAACTGTGGATAATCAAATATACCCGAGCATCTGTTCGATACATACCACTTCACAAAATGATGGAAAATATGGACGACATTCTTTTATCCATTCTACCTGCCGTACACAGTTTAACTGGTTGTGATACAACAAGCAAGATAGGAACAAAACTTATGGCACTTAAAACAGCAATTTCAACAAGAAAACTTTTGACAAATTTTGAGGTTGCTCCTCTTGATAAAGAAATGATACAAAATGACGAACTGTTTATTGCAAAAGTCCTTGGTTCATCAAAAACGAACTGTGATGGGATTCGATTTGAGCAGCACCACAAAACAGAGAATATAAATTTTTCTCAACTGTGTCCACCTTCCTCAACAATGCTGTTTCATATCAAGCGTGCATACCTTCAATGCTACATATGGATCAATGTGCAGAAGGGAAACCCATCACTGGACCCTCTACAATATCGTTACACAGCAGAAGACGGAGCTTTTAAGCCGATCATAACGATGGAAAATTAAAAAAACCCTGAATTTGTGTCTCCCTGCACCTTCCAGAAATGTGCAAGAGCTAATATTTGCCCTTCAGAGTTGAAATGATACCTTGCTGTCCGTTTTGTAAATGTAAAGAGAAGAATCTTTGTTTAAATATTTAAACAAAAGTGAAATTAAAAGAATGTATTATATAATTTTGTGTTCTACTTTTCCGTTGTCATGTAAATGAAATGGCAACTTGTTTATTTGAGAATTTCATATAAAAAGGTTTAAAATATGATTTGGTATTACATTTGGAGCACATTCAATGCTATTTTTGAACTTAGCATGCCTGAAAACATGTAAATTGATATACAACAACCCCATACTGCGCATCAAGTTTAGTTTTTTAAATCATTAATTATTCAAGATGGCGGACATTCCTGAAATAATGACCACCATTCTGAATATGTGACCAACATTTTTTTATTTACTATACATAGTAGAAATACCCAAAACGAAATAAACTTCTGGCTCTTAAAATTCCTAGCTCCTAGACTAATGTATGATGTTATCGAAAAATAGCCAAACAAATCTGGAAAAGTAATCAAATGATTAAAAATGTAGCCACGACAAAATAAATTTCTGAGATTTGCGATAAAAAATAAAAATAGGAAAGAGACTTTAAAAGTAGCCCAGTGGGCAAAAAGCAGCCAAATCTGACAATACTGGTTAACATGATGATTTATTATAGGTTCTTTTTATTTATTTATTTTATTTTTTTTGGAGGATAAGCTAAAACCACCGTCGGCGTCAATTTGCATGGGTTCTGGCGCCAGGAGGTGATGAACGTGATTGTTTAAAAACACAGCATTAACATTACAATAATACAATACAATTATTTATTGCACACATTTAAAACTTACAGTTATATGAAAATGCAATATACCAGGAGGAATCTGAACACATTGGTTGTAAGGCGATTCCCTCTATCAGATGTAAGAAAAAGAATAAAACATATAGCATATATGAAAGCAAGTAAGATGGTTATAACAGAAGCACCACTGTTAGCAGCATGCTTGGAACTACAATTTAATGATAGGGTTGAGATTCGTTATGGAGATCAGTGTGATTTACAATGTAATTTCGCAGAGAAAGGAAAACTTTTTGATATTTTCCAGGGATCTGATGCTCTCTGGGAGATTATTCCACAGGATAATGGCTTTATACAGTATGCTATTTAAACCATAATTAAGTCTAACACACGGCTGACATAATTTGTTGTTAGCAACAGATCTGGTGAAGATAGAATAATCCAGATGTTTGATGTCAGATTGAAAAATAGGCAGTTTAAGATGCATTATTTTAAAAAACATGATACCTAGTTTCAAGGTAAAAATTTCATGAATATTTAGTTTTAGAAATAATGTTTTTTTTTTTTTTAATTTGATTGGAGGTTTAACGACCACCGTGAGCAACTCAATGGGCTATAAGCAGTCGCCCGTCCCTAATTTAGGGTCACTGGTTCCAGGGAAGGGAAAGAACCAGTGCCGTAAGACAAACACAACATCCATGCCTCACTGGGATTCGAACCCGGACCCCGTTCGGACGAATGATCAGAGGCCATCGCTTAGACCACTGCGCCACCGGGGCGGCAAATAATGGTTTTGAATGAGACATGTAATCTGTGTTCAGCATATAGCGAACAGATTTCTTCTGTAATTTGAGCAAGCATAACTTATTGTTTGCACTTATATTTGAATACCAAGATTCCAGACAATAGGAGAGATAGGTATAAATAAAAGCATAGTAAAATGTTTTTAGGACATTGATAGGGAAGAGATGCTTAATTTTACCAAGCAGGCCAACCTGTAAGGAAAATTTTTTAAAACAAAGTGAACATGCGTATTCCAGTTAAAGAATTCATCAAACCAAACACCAAGATACTGAACTTTGTCCACAATTTTAAGGGGGAGATCATTAATCCTAACTGGGAAGTTATGTCCTCTCTTTTATGAACGTTTCGGAAATATACGGTGTTGGTTTTTAGAATATTAAGTGATAATTTGTTAGAGCATAACCAATGAGATAAATTTAATAGATCATTACTGCTCACTATCTGTAACTTATGCAAATCATGACATTTTTGAAAAATGACAGTGTCATCAGCGTATAGCAAAGCATGAGTTGATTGCAGGCACAGAGGAAGGTCATTAATATATAACAGAAACAGTAACGGTCCCAATACCGAACCTTGAGGCACTCCACATGAAATATTAAGTAGATCGGAGTTTATTTTATTTACAGTGACATACTGTTTGCGATGAGAGAGGTAGCTCATTAAGAGGGAAAGAATTTTGCCATGAAAACCGTATTTGGGTAATTTATGTAACAGAATGTCGTGATTTACCGTGTCGAAAGCTTTTTAGAAATCAATAAAAACACAAGTAGTATAATAACT
Organism: Macrothele yani; assembly: GCA_039090855.1. Taxonomy (NCBI): domain Eukaryota; kingdom Metazoa; phylum Arthropoda; class Arachnida; order Araneae; family Macrothelidae; genus Macrothele; species Macrothele yani. The sequence continues at coordinate 77,857,718 of CM077009.1, forward strand.
GTCATCTAGTGCTTCGGAAATGAAGTTTGACAACTTAGCAGCAGCCATTTCAGTAGATCTGTTTCTTTGGAAACCGAACTACCATGGGTATGTAGAAAATCAACCATTCAGCTGTGAGTAGACCTTTCAAAAATCTTACTCAAAACGGGTAACAAAGATATCGGTCTGTAACTACAGGTATATTCCCTATCTTCTTTTTTAAAAACAGGAATAACCTTAGCGATTTTCAGACTGTCAGGAAGACGGGGATTTTCTTTTTTATTTCTCTAAAACGTATGGAAATATGGAAGTCCTGCGTGATTCGATTAATAATATTGGTTTTTTTTTTTTTTTTTGCCCTTTGATTTCTTGAGAGTACGCGGCGCGTACTCGGTACTTTTTCAAAATTTCGTAAGAGTATGCAGAGCATATAGCGTGTTCCTTTTCAGTCCAGTACCTGAATATACAAGTATATACATATATATTATGACGAAGTAAATTTCTCCATCATTTTTATGCCAGGGGCAGGATTTGAACCTGCAACTCTCGGCTCCGAAGCTCCGAGTGCTATCCACTATACTACACTGACATGAGCTCTCACTGCTATCTGCCTTTATCTCATGTGTGTCATGCGGGGAGGGCATGTCACCCCCACCACCCCTAAAAAGATGACCGGGGGCATGGCCCACGGGTCAGCCGGGACCATGTGTCGCTGTAGGCAGTCATCCCATGAAGAACGTGCATTTGAGAAATCCCAGTCAATTTGGTGTGTGGAACGTAACATCACACTGATTTATTTTTTCTAAGCACTGAAGAAGAGATTCTCATTCTTCCTGTCATACCGTGTGGAAAGAACATCACATCATTGCGAGAAACTTAACAGCCGGGTCATCCTGGAAGTTCGGGCGCCAATATAACGTACAAGTTTGTCCGCGCCGGGCATTGAATTCGGGTCACCCCACTCCGGAGTAAGTCGCTCTCCCAACTGAGCTACGCGCACATCTGCCCTCACTGCTATCTGCCTTTATCTCATGTGCATCCTGCTGTGCAGGCACGTCACAATATATATTGCAAAAAACTTTAACGAAATACAGAAAGCTGAAGTAAACTGATTCGGAAACCCGAAAGAAGAGACCTAATAATCAACCAAGAGAAAAAGGAAGGATTATAGAACATATGGCAGCTGCTATCTATGGTTTCATCAAACATGGAGGAGACAGGCTGAAGACAGACAGTTGTGGATTGATAATGGTTGGCAATGGTTATATATATACACTGGTGTGCAAAAATTAAGGACGAAGAGGAGAAATTAGCATAACAGCGGAACGAACAGGCAGAACGGACCGAAAGACCACTCGGGAGATAGACTAGGGTCTGGTACGGTTGAGCATGTGTATATATGCAGCATGGCGTAGGGGGAGGGGGTGTCGGAAGGGTATAAAGCCCACGGGCGGTATACGTTCAGCAATTCGGTGAAAGCTATTGCACGGTGCACATCAGTTTGAACGACGTCGAGTTGCTGCACCGTGTGATATGGCCAACAGCCAATCCAGTAGACGACATCTGGATGACTTTACCCGAGGTCGCGTCATTGGGATGTTGGAAGAAGGTCGAAATGTGACTAGTGTGGCCGAGGAGTTCGGAATCGCATACAGCATCGTTTCACGAGCTTGGAGAGCATTTCAAGCGACAGGAACAGCTGTCCGAATGTTTAGCAGTGGTCGTTCACGAGCAACCACGGCAGCGGACGACCGGTATATTGTCCTACAGGCGAGAAGAGACAGACGGCAGACAGCGGGAGAAATCGTAAGGCACATGCAACAGACAACTGGAAGTCCGTTATCGCGTTTTACCGTGGCCAGGAGAATGCACAAAGGTGGTCTATTTGCACGACGACCAGTACGGTGTGTGCCATTAATGGATGCTCATCGGAGACGGCGGTTTCTGTGCTGCCAGGAACACAAGAAGTGGACACATCAGCAATGGGGTCGAGTTCTTTTTACGGATGAGATCCGATTTAGTCTGACGAGCGATTCTGGACGTATACACATCTGGAGAGAGCAAGGAACACGCAATCACACCTCCAACATCATCGAAAGGGACCGGTTTGGAGGTGGCGGAGTTCTCGTTTGGAGCGGTATCATGCTTGGTAGCCGTACTGACCTCCACATCTTCCAAGGAGGTTCAGTCACTGGTGTCAGCTATTGTACCGAGGTTCTCCTGCATCACGTGTGTCTGTTTAGAGGTGCTGTGGGTCCTGAGTTCCTCTTCATGGACGACAACGCGACACCTCATCGTACAGTGGCTGTTGGAGAGTGAAGATATTCAACGCATGGATTGGCCCGCAAGGTCCCCGGACCTAAATCCAAACGAACACGTGTGGGATCTTCTCGGGAGACGTTTGGCAGCACGTCACCAGCCGCCAGCAACGATTCCGCAACTGCGATTGGCGCTACAAGAGGAATGGGCCGCGATGCCTCAACAGCTCCTTGACAGCCTCTTCCTCAGCATGAACAGACCTTGTAAATCCTGCAACGCAGTCAGAGGTGATCATATCCCCTACTAAAGACTGGATTTTTCTTGGCAGCCGCCTGTCACATGGACGTTTCTGTCTTCTGTCCAGTTGCGCTCGAAGCTACCTTTTCAATAAAGTGCCTCTGTATCCTTTGGATTCCTTGTTTGGACGGTTTTGCTCACTTGTCACATATTCTTACATCTTGGGGATCTTATAGTATGATTTGAGTCGATATGGAGCACTTCTGCACGACGTTACATTCGAAAAACCGCCACGTCCTTATTTTTTCCACGCCAGTGTATATATACGCTGAAGTGCCAGAAAAACTGGTGGTACATAGTCTAATACAAGGTAGGTCCGCCACGGGGACGAAGGACTGCAGAAATACGACGCGGCATGGACTCCACTAGCTTCCGGAAATATGCTGTAGGCAATGCACACCATACTTCTTGCAGAGCGTTCCTTAATTCGGGTGTATTCCGAGGTCTCGGATTACTGTGTTCGATAGCGCGTTGCATGGCATCCAAAATGTGTTCTATCACGTTCAAATCTGGGTATTTGGGTGGGAATGGCAACACCCCAAACTCAGATGAATGCTCCTCTAACAATAATGTGGCGTTCCGACACTTTTGTGGAGGTGCATTGCCCTGTTGGAACAGGCCCAACCCATTAGCATGAATTCAGGACATGAACGGGTGTACCTTGTAAGAAAGGATGCGCACATAGCGTTGGCCGGTCACAGACCTTTGTAGACGTACCAGGATCCCAGTGAAGTCCATCTAAACACACCCTATACCATTACGGACCCCCACCAGCCGGTACAGTTCCCTGTTGACAAGGGAAATCCATGGCTTCATGGGGTTTGCGCCACACACAAATCCTTCCATCTAACTGATACATTTGGAAACGCGACTCGTGAGACCAGGCTACTTGTTTCCAGTCATCAAGTGTCCAGTGGCGGTGTTACCGTGCCCAAGCGAGGTGCATAGCTCTGTGTTGTGCACCCATCAAGGGGACTCGAGTTGGGCATCGGCTCCCAAAGCCTTTATCGTGCAGGGTACGTTGCACAGTCCGTACGCTGATGCTTGTTGAGACTCCGGCATTGAATTCCGACGATACATGCGAGAGGGATCCACGCTTATCGCGTGAAACGATTCTTGACAGCCAACGATGGTCACGTCCACCCAATGTCTTTTTACGGCCACAATCGTATCGTAGGTTGGAGGTTTTGCCGGAATTCTTGTAGTCACGGTACACCGTTGCAATGGTCGTCCGTGACAATCCGAACTTCGTTTCTATCTCCGAAATACTATGGCCCATCTCACGAGCGCCAACTATGACACCGCGTTGAAAATCGCTTAAATCGTTATAACTTGTCATTCTCATGCCGAAAACAGCCCTGACAGCTGGCAAAGATGTCTATCGCTTTATATACGCACTGGCGGACGCAAACGAGCACGCGCATTAGGTGACGTTGCTGTGTATTTTGCATAAGCTCGTCTGTACCAGTTTTCCTGGCACTTCAGTGTATATATATCATCATCATTGTAACCATTAACAATCCACTGCTGGACGAAGGTCTCTCCAAGCCTCTTCCACAACGGTCTGTCTTGTGCCAGTCTCCTCCATGTTACTCCAGCATACTTTCGAATTTCATCCACCCATCTTCCATGTGGTCTTCTTCTGGGTCTTTTCCTGTCCCTTGGAATCCAATCTAAAATTTCAGCAGTCCATCGATGGTCTGTCCTTCTGGCAATATATCCAGCCCATTGCCATTTCAGGGATTTTACTCTGATCATGATGTCTTCCACTCTTGTCATTTTACGGATCCACGAGTTCCTCTTCTTATCTCTCCTGGCTACACCAAGCATGCATCTCTTCAGGCCTCTTTGAGTTGTCTGCAGTCTTTGTATGTCTCTTTTAGTTAAGGTCCACGTCTCTGCACCATATGTAAGCACTGGAAGTATGCATTGATCAAACTATTTTCTTTTAAGACACAATCGCATATTGCTGTTGAAAATTATACTCTTTCTTCCAAACGCTCTCCAGGTTAGTTTTATACGCCGATTAATTTTTTCATCAATGTGACCCTCACTTGATATCTGCTGTTCAAGATAAACGTACGTATCTGTTATCTCCAGCTTTTCTCCATAAATCGATAAATCTTCATTCCTTGTAAAAGCATTGCACATCACTTTTGTCTTCTGAAAGTTCATTTCTAATCCCACTTCTTTACTCTTGTCAGCAAGTTCCTGGATCATACTCTGCAACTCTGATGGGGCAGTTGCAAAAATGACTACGTCTTCAGCAAAACGAAGGTGAGTCAGATAATCTCCATTAATCTTTATCCCTTTGTTTTTTCAGTTCAGTGATTAAAAGACATTTTCCAATATGGCATTAAAGAGCTTGGGAGATATGCTGTCACCTTGTCTCACTCCCTTTCCAATTCTTATTTGTGTTGCATTTTCAAACAGCCGAATCTTTGCACTTGCATTTTCATAGATGTTATTGATAATACTAATGTATGCATCTTCAATACCGCAGGATTTCAAAGCCATTGTAACTGCTGATGGTTTCACCGAATCAAAGACCTTTTCATAATCAATAAAAGCCATGCACAATGGAAGTTCATATTCCCTCGCTCTTTCAATTAGTTCTCCCAGTACGTGCATATGATCTATAGTGCTGTAGCCACTCCTGAATCCAGCTTGTTCTCTCGGTTGAGCCATGTCCAGTTTTACCTTCAAGCGGTATGAAAGAACTTTAGTGAAGATTTTATAAACCACTGATAGGAGGCTGATAGGTCTGTAGTTCCTGAGATCCTCAATGTCACCTTTTTTATGTAGCAGGATCATTGTAGCCTTGTTCCAATCCTCAGGAATATTTCCTTCATTAAGGCATCGAGTGAAAACTTGGGCGAGTACTGTTTCAATTTTTCCACTTGCTTCTTGTATGCTGTCTACACTAATTCCATCTTCTCCTGGAGCTTTTCCCCGCTTCATGTTCTTGATTGCATGTGCAACTTCTGCTGGAAGGACTGGAGGAACTCTGGTACTGGTACCTTTCATGATGTCTGGAGTATATGTATCATCCCTTTCATATAATTCGGAGTAGAAATCTTTCACTATTGCCAAAATTTTGCCCCTATTTCTTGTTACAGAACCACCTTTTCTCAGTGCCATAATCTGTTTTCTTCCCTTACTGAGATGTCCCTGTGCTATCTTTAGGCTTTGGTTGTTTTCAATTGCTTTCCTCATTAGTTCACAGTTGAATTTCCTTACGTCTTCAGTGATACTTTTTCGTACTGTCTTGCATAGCTCTATATATTCCACTTTGGAAGTCACATTTTCTTTAGTTATCCTGATCTCTCTTCTTTTTTTGCATCAACATTTTGGTTTTTCATGAAAATTTGTTTACATGCAACTTGTTCTTAGACCCAGCTAATTTTGTTGCTGTTTCCATAAGAGCTTTGATTACTTTTCTGTTAACTTCAGAAATATCCACTTCTTCCGATGTTAGGCCTTCTAAAGCAGAGAATATATATATATATATATATATATATCATCATCATCATCATTGTCAACCATTATCAATCCACTGCTGGACGAAGGTCTCCCCAAGTTTCCTCCACAACGGTCTGTCTTGTGCCAGTCTCCTCCATGTCACCCCTGTATACTTTCGAATTTCATCCACCCATCTTCCATGTGGTCTTCTTCTGGGTCTTTTCCTGTCCCTTGGAATCCAATCTAAAATTTCGGCTGTCCATCGATGATCTGTCCTTCTGGCAGTATGTCCAGCCCATTGCCATTTCAGGGATTTAACTCCGATCATGATGTTTTCCACTCTTGTCATTTTTCGGATCCACGAGTTCCTCTTCTTATCTCTCCTGGTTACACCAAGTATGCACCTCTCCATGCTTTTTTGAGTTGTCTGCAGCCTTTGTATGTCTCTTTTAGTTAAGGTCCACGTCTCTGCGCCATACGTAAGCACTGGAAGGATGCATTGATCAAACACTTTTCTTTTAAGACATAATGGCATATTGCTCTTGAAAATTATGCTGTTTCTTCCAAAAGCTCTCCAGGCAAGTTTGGTACGCAGATTAATTTCTTCATCAATGTGACCCTCACTTGATATCTGCTGTCCAAGATAAACGTACGTGTCGGTTATCTCCAGCTTTTTTCCATCAATCGAGAAATCTTCATTTCTTGTAAAAGCATTGAACATCACTTTTGTCTTCTGAAAGTTCATTTTTAATCCCACTTCTTTACTCTTGTCAGCAAGTTCCTGGATCATACACTGCAGCTCTGATGGGCTAGTTGCAAAAATGACTACGTCATCAGCAAAACGAAGGTGGGTTAGATAATCTCCATTAATCTTTATCCCCTTGTTTTCCCAGCTCAGTGACTGAAAAACACCCTCCAATGTGGCATTAAAGAGCTTCGGAGATATGGTGTCACCTTGTCTCACTCCCTTTCCAATTTTTATGTGTGTTGTATTTTCAAACAGCCTAATCTTTGCACTTGCATTTTCATAGATGTTATTAATAATATTATTAATAATATTAATAATATTAATAATAATATATATATATATATATATATACTTGAAAAGGGAGTGAGACAAGGTGACAGCATATCTCCCAAGCTCTTTAATGCCACATTGGAAAATGTCTTTCAATCACTGAACTGCGAAAACAAAGGGGCAAAGATTGATGGAGATTATCTAACTCACCTTCGTTTTGCTGAAGACGTAGTCATTTTTGCAACTGCCCCATCAGAGTTGCAGAGTATGATCCAGGAACTTGCTGACAAGAGTAAAGAAGTGGGATTAGAAATGAACTTTCAGAAGACAAAAGTGATGTACAATGTCTTTACAAGAAATGAAGATTTATCGATTGATGGAGAAAAGCTGGAGGTAACAGATACGTACGTTTATCTTGGACAGCAGATATTAAGTGAGGGTCACATTGATGAAAAAATTAATTGGCGTATAAAACTTGTCTGGAGAGCGTTTGGAAGAAAGAGTATAATTTTCAAGAGCAATATGCGATTCTGTCTTAAAAGAAAATAGTTTGATCAATGCATCCTTCCAGTGCTTACATATGGTGCAGAGACGTGGACCTTAACTAAAAGAGACATACAAAGACTGCAGACAACTCAAAGAAGCCTGAAGAGATGCATGCTTGGTGTAGCCAGGAGAGATAAGAAGAGGAACTCGTGGATCCGTAAAATGACAAGAGTGGAAGACATCATGATCAGAGTAAAATCCCTAAAATGGCACTGGGCTGGATATATTGCCAGAAGGACAGACCATCGATGGACAATCGAAATTTTAGATTGGATTCCAAGGGACAGGAAAAGATCCAGAAGAAGACCGCATGGAGGATGGGTGGATGAAATTCGAAAGTATGCTGGAGTAACATGGAGGAGACTGGCACAAGACAGACCGTTGTGGAAGAGGCTTGGAGAGACCTTCGTCCAGCAGTGGATTGATAATGGTTGACAATGATGATGATGATGATGACATATATATACAATGATGATGAGATACACACTATTTACCAACAAGAAATTGGACACCCCTGCAATCGACGATATCTGCGGTCCTGATACACGTCACGGCCGCCACCGTTAAATATCGTGTGGGAAACAACAACGCAACCAGTCGTATGCAAGATGCCACGCAGTTCGGAGCTCTCTGATTTCGAGAAAGGTGTAATCGTCGGGTATCACAGAAATGGCCGATCCATACGTGACATATCCAGCGAGTTGAAGTACCCAAAATCTACAGTGGTCTACGTGATTGGCAATTGGAAGATGAGAGGTGACTGTCGGAATGTGCCCCGACCCGGCAGACCCACAAAACTGGGAGTTAGAGACCGACGGGTGCTGGCCAGAGAAATTCGGAAGAACCGCACCAAATCGATAGGCCACATCCGCGAGGAGTTTCAACAGGCATCCGGGAGTGCTCTTTCGATGAATACCATCCGTAAGGAAACCCATATGCTCGGTTGTCATGGACGTGCTGCTGCCCACAAGCCTTTGATCACCAAGTCCAATAGCGCTGCTCGGCTAACGTGGTGTAAAAAACGTCGACAGTGGACCGTGGAACCGTGGAAACAGGTTCTATGGAGCGACGAATCAAGGTTCACCCTCTACCATTCGGATGGCAGGGTCTGGGTTTGGCGTCTGCCTGGAGAATGCCTCCTGCCGGAATGTATTGTGCCAACTGTGAAGTTCGGTGGCGGTGGAATTATGCTATGCGGGTGTTTCTCCTGGTATGGCACGGGACCCTTGGTCGCAATTCCTGGTAGACTCAACACCGAGACCTACTGCACCATTTTGGATGACCATGCACTTCCTACGTTGTGGCAGTTTTACGGGGTGGACCCATGTTACTTTCAGGAAGACAATGCCACCTGTCATGTTGCGAGGTCCACCATGGCTTGGTATGGTGACAATGGGGTTAATCTAATGGACTGGCCTGCGCAGAGCCCGGACCCTAACCCTATCGAGCACCTCTGGAACGAGTTGGAGCGTCAACTTAAGGGGTGCCCCCACCGTCCGAAATCGGTAAAGGAACTGACCTGTCTTCTCCAAGCAGAGTGGAAGAAAATACCGCTAGCCGTCGTACAACGCCTGTTTGAGAGTATGCCCCGGAGGGTCGCAGCTGTAATCGCCGCTCGTGGAGGCTCCACCAACTATTGAAGGTGAATAAACTTCGTTTTCCTTTGCTATCACAGGTGTCCAATTACTTGTTGGTAGATAGTGTATATATATATATTGATATACACAGTATATATGGTGTAACCAGGAAATATAAATGGAGGAACTCGTGGATCAGGAAACTGACAAGAGTGAATGACATCATGATCAGAGTAAACCCCTGAAATGGCAATGGGATGGACGACAGATTGCTAGAAGAATCGACCATCGATGGACAACAGAAATTTTATAATGGATATCAATTGACTGGAAAAGCCCCAGCAGAAGACCGAATGGGAGATGGGTGAATGAAATTCGAAGTATGCCGTGGAAAAGACTGGCTCAAGATAGACCGTTGTGAAAAAACCTTGGGGATTTATAATAGTTGATGATGGTGACAATGACACATAGTACATACAATGTATGTTCCTGATTTTTTTTCACTGGGATAACATCACAGGGGCGTACGGTGAGCACCCGCAACCCTCGCAGTTCGAAGGGGAGGGGGGGGCTTCATGGCTAAAAGGGCCCCTAGCCTCAACAGAAAGATTTTGCAAACTTTTTGCGGAAACTTCGTATGAAACTGGTTAAAGAAATAGCCCAGAATTAAGGCAGCTGTGAATGAAGTATTAAAAAGAAAAGCAATTTTTGCTTTCTTTTTTCAGTAAATAAGTAAAAACTTTAGAAATATTATTTTCGTTGCTTTTGTTCATAAAAACTGAATGACAGGAAAGCAGCTATTCAAGAAAACTTGAGGCCCCTATTCACAACCCTTTCAATAGTTTCTATGCATGTATGTTAACAAGAGAATATGAAAGAAATATCAGTTCGAGTGAAATTTTATACCTGTGAGGATAAGGTATTATGTATTATAATTTTTTGCACATAATTACGCATCCTTCAGAATAAAACACACCGTGTTCTTTGCGTTAACGAAAAATCAGACCTGTATCATTTTTTTTATATAGCAGATTCAAAAGAAATATTTTGTTACTATGTGCAAAACATTGTGGTATTGTGTTAAGTGTGTTTTTTACATTCCAGAGAATATAATTTAGTTCAGCAAAAAATGGAAATTTAGTAAATTCAGAAAAAAATAGAAAGACCACAGGACCTGATGAAATACCAATAGAGATAATTAAACTACTAGAAAATGAAAACCTACACATATTAGTTAATCTTTTTAACAAAATTTATGATTCTGGCAACATTCCTCAAGATTGGCTAGAATCCACCTTTATCACCATTCCCAAAACACCAAACGTTAAAACGTGCGGGGACTTCAGACTAATTAGTCTATGAGCCAAGTGCTAAAATTATCCCTTAAAATAATTCAAAATCGAACGTAAATGTGAGAAGTCCAGTCATGATACTCAATTCGGATTCAGAGAAGACTTAGGAACAACGGAAGCACTTACTAAGTGCCAAAGTCATAATGCAGAGATGCGAAGACCAACAGATTTATGTTTATACATGTATTTGTTTCATAGAATTTGAGAAGGCCTTCGATAGAGTCCAACATTCAGAACTCATAAAGACACTTGAAAACATCAACCTCGATGGAAAAGACATTAGAATAATAAGGAACTTATATTGGAAACAAACTGCATCAGTTTTGGTTGAAAATATGAAAGCAGACAGTACCAGCATCAAGAGGGGAGTAAGACAAGGATGTGTACTATCATCTCTCTTGTTTAATTTATACTCTGACATCATATTCAAAAGAACGTTGGACACCAAAGAAAAATGAATATCTATTAATCGAAAAAAGATAAATAACTTAAGGTATGCTGATGACACTTCATTGTTTGCAACTAACATCTACAGACCTTACTGCGTCCAGTAAATCAGGAAAGTGAAAGAATGGGTCTTAAAATAAATACCAACAAAACTAAATTGATGATTCTCAACAGTGGTCCCATTCCAAGAACAAACCTAGTGTTAAATGGAAAACAAATAGAGAAAGTCAGTAAGTTCAAATATCTGGGCTACTGGATAAATGACACTAATGACTATGAAATAGAAATAAAATCAAGGATAGAAATGGCCAGACAAAGCTTCCTTAAAATGAAGTTTGTGCTATGTAATGGAAACTTAAACCTGGATCTTCGTATTCGCATGATGTGTGAAAACACAAGTTTGTTTGCGCCACCTCACTCCGGAGTAAGTTGCTTTCCCAACTACGCTACACCGACGAAATGTGTCACGTCTTGATACGTAATTTTCCTCTGTAATGTACGTCACATCACCTACCTCTTTTTTTTTTTTTTTTTTTGTAAGTAAAAAACGAATTTTTATTCATTCTAGACGATGTGTGGAACAAATATCACACATGTTTCAAAGAACACAACGGCCAGTACATCAATTTTTACTTTCGAGTGCCAACGTGAAAACACAAATTTGTCCGTGACGCATATCGAAACCGTGCCCTCTCACTCTGGAGTAAGTTGTTCTCCCAGCTAAACTACAGTGCCTAGAAGAATTAGTGTGGCATGCTCCCTAAGATGTCCTTCACGGTTTTGTGACCAATCGTCATGAAATGACAGAGGGCGCTGGCATCGGAAGTTACGTTAGGATGCTTCATCGGCTTCATGCTATTCAATGGTGAGAAGTTTGTTTGCCAAGGATTTGCTGCCTTACGAAACTTCAAATTTTCACAAAACAAAGGTTAGTGGAGGGAAATCTTTTTGGCAGTATCTTTGCTAATTCATTGTAGCTCGATCATAACAGTAATACACTAGGTAATTCAACAGTTGATCACTAAAACGCAATAGGCTTATTCGGGTGTTAGTGTGCTAGTTTTATTAACTGTGGATTGTTTATAACAAAATTTATTTCCGAAATTAGTAACTTTTTATTCGTGAAGATGTAGAAGTTGATCAAGTATTGGCTGTCACGCGTTAAACCTACTGTGTGGTTAAACTTAAGTGCAGTACTGAAATCGACTGCAACAGTTATAAGATCATAGGGAAATAATGTCAGCTATGAAAGGACTGGGAAATTCTGCATTAGCAAATAATAAAAAACATAGAAAACGGAAAAGGCAAAGCAGCTGTTTTGTGCCAGGATGTAATACTGGCTATAAATCCTGCAAAAATAAAATATCACTCTTTGCTGTCCTCAAAATTCCTGATATGTTGAGCAAATGGGATAAGGCAATTCCCAGAGCTGATAAGAAACTTGATGAAAGTTGTGTTGTATGTGCCTTGCACTTTGAATCTAAATTCACTGAGATGCATTATCGTTCCACTATTCAAGGTAAGGAAGTTCTAACATGCCGAGACAAACCATTACTCAAGTCTGACGCCATACCTACTATTTTCCCAAATTTAAAAGACGTTTAAAAGGCGAACGACTGATTAGTTTTTCCAATTTTAAGGGGGGGGCATGCCCAACTGCGCCTTCCCCACGTTACGCCTGTGTGTATGCTACATTAATAATTTCCTTATTTTTAAGGGTAAAAATAGTTTACAGGAACTGCATAGAATTATCCCATTAAGACAGACTCCATGAACACCCACTTCTTAATTTTTACCTTATTAAACTTTTTATTTATGGTGCAAAAGAATTTTCCTCTCTTCACTGCAAGCCCATTTGAATAGCAAATTTAATCACATAATTATTACTTGTATAAGGTGAAGAAAAGTAAAGAAAAATGTTATAATTATTTTTCTTTAAAAGAATGTCATCATATACATTCAGTTTTTGTATATTTACTTCTGTCCAGTATGATTCATTTTGTTTATCGTATCACAGGCAAAGTTTTTTTAGGAATGATTTTTATAAATGGATTACAGTTAGTACATTATTAGAAAATAGACCAATTTTAAAAATAGTAATCGCATTTTTTGTATTCTATTTTCAACTCATTAAAAGGCTTCTTTTCAAAGCCAACTAAATGGAAAGTTTCAATATTTATTTTGATCCCATGTTCTTACCAAGAAATTTAGTCACTCATTGCAGAAAAAAGAAGTACATTATTAAATAATTTATAAAGTTTTTAGGTTAAACAAGATAAAAACGGGTAGTAATACGCCAAACAACTAAGTAAAGAATGATAAAATCCGTTTATTGGCATAAGACAGTAAACAAAAGGTTGCAAGCTTTCAGCACCTACAGGTGCCTTCTTCAGGCTTAGACGTGGTTTTGGAACAACGTTAGTAATCTAAATGAATGTACAGAAAATTTAAATATGCATGTGAAATATAAAATGTATAAAAACGTGACAGCACGGCACGTGCGGAAACAGAGGAATCAGGTCCTTTCACGCGAGGCACGCAGGAACATGTACCATATCAAAGGCAGCTCCATTGACACGTCATCGTTGCAGACATCATTGCGAAACAAGATCTCCAGAGACTCCCTGATGGCTGTACCTCTAGCGGTAGTGTATGGAGCAACCTGTTGCAAATCGGCCAGAAGATGTCATGACCTCCCTAGATAGGGCAGTGGACGATTTATTCTTCAAAACGTCTCTTTTGTGTTCGGACAAACGAGTCCCAAAGGACCTCTTTGTCATGCCAATATAAAACTTGGTATTTCCATCCTGGTATCGAAGGGGTATGGAATATACCCCTGCGTTAGCAAGTAAAGTGCTGCGGCTTCCGGATGAAAGTAAGAATTGTGATATTGACCTACGGTAGCAAATTCCAACTCCAAGCCCTAACTTCTTACATGCATTCCGGATGAAATAGGAAAGTCCCGATACATACGGAAAGGAGCCGATGAACCTCTGACTGTGTTCCTTGATACGACGACGTTGATTAACAAACTCAAGTTCGGCGCTCCTAAAGATGTCATCAATTTCATACACTTTATAGCATGCAGCTGAGGCCAACGATTTAATATTGTTGATCTCCGCAATCCTGGACGCGTCATTTGAAGAGTGGGAAAACGCTCGCTTAACACGATGTCTGAAAAATGCCAATTTGTATGTAGACGGCCCAAAAGATGACGGTAAAATTAAATTTGGGGTATAGGTGGGCTTATAATAAACCTCAGTCGACAAAGTTCCATAAAGCGGTTTAGTGACGAGGACGTCCAGAAAAGGAAGGGAATCATCATTGGCGCAAACCATGGTAAACTTGATGTCATTATGGAGGGAATTGATGAAGGAGAAGAAATCGTCCAATTCTTCCAACCCGTGAGGCCAAACAAAAAATATATCGTCTACAAAACGTAGCCATAATGCAGGTACCAATCCTGCTCTGTTTAGGATATGTGATTCTAGCGGCCTTAACACAGCCTCAGCAAGCACAGAGGACATCGAGGAGCCCATAGCCACCCCTCTCGACTGTTTAAAAACTTGGTTGTTAAAACCGAAATAATTAGAGTCTATTACAACGTCGATTGCATAAGAGATGGCCGCCAACGACTCTTGGGAGAACAAAGTCGATTCCAGTAACGCTTGTTTTATGGTGCAAGATACTTCCTCTACAGGTACTGACGGAAAAAGTGAAACGACATCAAACGTACCAATGATGTGATATGGAGCCAATATGAAGTCTCTAATTCTGTTGATAAAATCCACTCATGACCGAAGCACCGCAGAGGATGACGGTAAGAACGGAGCAACGAAACCACCTAAACTGCTTTCAATATTTATCGACGGGGCAGACCTCCTCGTGACGATGGGGCGTAGTGGGTTACCTTGCTTATGATGCTTAACTCTAGCTTTGCAAGGAAGGGATTTTGGTCCTGGAGGAAGCCAAGCAGACTCACGAATAGGATCCGGTACGGAAAGCAGATTTGCTAATCTCTTCACTTTAGCAATCCACTTGTTAAGTGGGTTGGATGTGATCACTTTTGAATTAGACAGTTCGATAAAGTCCATGATTTTCTTGTTATACTCCACCGAATCCAAAACAGCAATCAAATTAGATTTGTCTGTGAGTAAACATTCGATCGATGGGTCCTTTGTAAGATTGCGGATGGTAGAGGCATCGTGCGTCGGATTGGCTGCTTTATCGTAATGTAAGCAAATCTTATTCAAACGTGAAGCGAACTGATAGCGTAGCGTATTTCTACTTTCGATGGGTACTCTTCCCAAAAGGGTTTCAATGGCCGGGATAAGAACCTTAGTACGCGGTTGGGAACTGAAGCAGAATTTAGGTTCCATTTGTAGCAAACACATTTCCTTATTAGAGAAGGTCTTGGAGGAGAGATTAACAACCGGAATCTGGAACTTCTGTTTAGGTGTTGGTAATGATTCTTTTAGTCTGATGAGTTTCTTCAAATGGAGTCACCTTGTATTCCTGATCGATTGTAAGGTTTCTAACGTCATCCCGAAGTTCATGCAGTTCAAGACTACTGTCCACGACAAATGGTTCCTTAGAAGGAAGTTGGACTTTCAAGCCTTGTCGCACCTTGTACACCTTAAGAGACGTCTCGTCATGTCTTTGGAACATAGGCTCTTCCGGCTCCATCTTAAGCTTACTTCCGAAACGGCTCCTTTGCTTGTGGACATCCTCTTACGGAAAGTTAGTATGCTAGTCGACAGTCAACGTCGAACCTTAAGCAACGTCCATTTGAAGAAACTCACCAGACTAAAAGAATCATTACCAACACCTAAACAGAAGTTCCAGATTCCGGTTGTTAATCTCTCCTCCAAGACCTTCTCTAATAAGGAACTGTGTTTGTTACAAATGGAACCTAAATTCTGCTTCAGTTCCCAACCGCGTACTGAGGTTCTTATCCCGGCCATTGAAACCCTTTTGGGAAGGGTACCCATCGAAAGTAGAAATACGCTACGCTATCAGTTCGCTTCACGTTTGAATAAGATTTGCTTACATTACGATAAAGCAGCCAATCCGACGCACGATGCCTCTACCATCCGCAATCTTACAAAGGACCCATCGATCGAATGTTTACTCACAGACAAATCTAATTTGATTGCTGTTTTGGATTCGGTGGAGTATAACAAGAAAATCATGGACTTTATCGAACTGTCTAATTCAAAAGTGATCACATCCAACCCACTTAACAAGTGGATTGCTAAAGTGAAGAGGTTAGCAAATCTGGTTTCCGTACCGGATCCTATTCGTGAGTCTGCTTGGCTTCCTCCAGGACCAAAAATCCCTTCCTTGCAAGCTAGAGTTAAGCATCATAAGCAAGGCAACCCACTACGCCCCATCGTCACGAGGAGGTCTGCCCCGTCGATAAATATTGAAAGCAGTTTAGGTGGTTTCGTTGCTCCGTTCTTACCGTCATCCTCTGCGGTGCTTCGGTCATCAGTGGATTTTATCAACAGAATTAAAGACTTCATATTGGCTCCATATCACATCATTGGTACGTTTGATGTCGTTTCACTTTTTCCGTCAGTACCTGTAGAGGAAGCATCTTGCACCATAAAACAAGCGTTACTGGAATCGACTTTGTTCTCCCAAGAGTCGTTGGCGGCCATCTCTTATGCAATCGACGTTGTAATAGACTCTAATTATTTCGGTTTTAACAACCAAGTATTTAAACAGTCGAGAGGGGTGGCTATGGGCTCCTCGATGTCCTCTGTGCTTGCTGAGGCTGTGTTAAGGCCGCTAGAATCACATATCCTAAACAGAGCAGGATTGGTACCTGCATTATGGCTACGTTTTGTAGACGATATATTTTTTGTTTGGCCTCACTGGTTGGAAGAATTGGACGATTTCTTCTCCTTCATCAATTCCCTCCATAATGGCATCAAGTTTACCATGGTTTGCGCCAATGATGATTCCCTTCCTTTTCTGGACGTCCTCGTCACTAAACCGCTTTATGGAACTTTGTCGACTGAGGTTTATTATAAGCCCACCTATACCCCAAATTTAATTTTACCGTCATCTTTTGGGCCGGCTACCCACAAATTGGCATTTTTCAGACATCGTGTTAAGCGAGCGTTTTCCCACTCTTCAAATGACGCGTTCAGGATTGCGGAGATCAACAATATTAAATCGTTGGCCTCAGCTGCATGCTATAAAGTGTATGAAATTGATGACATCTTTAGGAGCGCCGAACTTGAGTTTGTTAATCAACGTCGTCGTACCAAGGAACACAGTCAGAGGTTCATCGGCTCCTTTCCGTATGTATCGGGACTTTCCTATTTCATCCGGAATGCATGTAAGAAGTTAGGGCTTGGAGTTGGAATTTGCTACCGTAGGTCAATATCACAATTCCTACTTTCATCCGGAAGCCGCAGCACTTTACTTGCTAACGCAGGGGTATATTCCATACCCCTTCGATACCAGGATGGAAATACCAAGTTTTATATTGGCATGACAAAGAGGTCCTTTGCGACTCGTTTGTCCGAACACAAAAGAGACGTTTTGAAGAATAAATCGTCCACTGCCCTATCTAGGGAGGTCATGACATCTTCTGCCGCTCCACATTGGGCCGATTTGCAACAGGTTGCTCCATACACTACCGCTAGAGGTACAGCCATCAGGGAGTCTCTGGAGATCTTGTTTAGCAATGATGTCTGCAACGATGACGTGTCAATGGAGCTGCCTTTGATATGGTACATGTTCCTGCGTGCCTCGCGTGAAAGGACCTGATTCCTCTGTTTCCGCACGTGCCGTGCTGTCACGTTTTTATGCATTTTATATTTCACATGCATATTTAAATTTTCTGTACATTCATTTAGATTACTAACGTTGTTCCAAAACCACGTCTAAGCCTGAAGAATGCACCTGCAGGTGCTGAAAGCTTGCAACCTTTTGTTTGCTGTCTTATGCCAATAAACGGATTTTATCGTTCTTTACTAAGTTTTTAGGTTACTGAATTTTAAGACATTATTGGAATGTAAATTATAAAGCCGATGTCGCATGGAGAAAATATCCCCCCCCTTTTTTCCGGTAAGGTTTTGGGGGGCAAAACATTTTCTTTTTTTTTAATTTTTACTTTATATTGTAAGTTGATGTTTCAGTGATTGTAAACTGCATATTGGTCTCCAGTGTTTTTGCATGATGTAACCCATGTATGACTCTAAAACTTCCGAAATATCTAACATTAATGTTGACGTTAGCACAATGCAAAGCTAAACTTAAACTACGATACCCTTATTAATGAATCTTGAGCACACCCTGTTCGTTCTTTTTTGGAAGAGGGTGTGTGTGTGTGAAAGAAGTGTGTCGATTATTTCGTATATACTTATGTTATCTGCTTATAAAATATCGTTCAAGGAGTACACATAATACGGACGAGCTGGGTGTGTGTCATAGAAAGATGTGCGTTTTCGTCGTCCTTCCTCCCTGAAAAGCGACGTGACATCCGATGGCAGCGCCATCTACCGCTTTCATGATTGCTGGCAGCAAGTTTTTCTGCGAGCACGACACACTAATTCTTCTAGGCACTGTAGCTAAACTACACGGACGGAATGCACCGCTGCATATTTGTCGTCTTGGCACGTGATTCACCTTTGCAGTACGTTACAGATGAAGTGCTGAATGTCTCGCTGAAGATTTGACTGTAATGCTGTATGGCGCTGAAACATGGGCGCTAAAATCCACCACAATTAAAAGAGTAGGAGCATTTAAAATGTGGGTTTACAGAAGGGTGCTGAGGATCCTTTGGGCGGATAAAGTGACAAATAAAAATGTTCTAAAGAAAATAAAAGGAAGCCGCGAATTGTTAATAAACATCAAGAGAAGGAAAACTGCATACCTTGGGCATTTATTCAAACAACAAATACAAAATCCCCCAGGTGATTGTTGAAAAAAGAATAGAAGGAAAAAAGAAGAAGCGGAAGAAGAAGAATAGCCTGGATGGACACAATATTAGGAATGAACATCAAACATCTTTTTAGAGCTGCAGCCGATCGTAGAAGTTTGCCAAGGTGGTCGCCGATCTCCGTTAGGAGATGGCACATTAAGAAGAAGATATAATTTAAGTAGTTTCCCGTTTTTTCTGCTGCAGTTCTTAATTGTTACTCAGTTATTTGCTTACTTATGTTGTGACATTTCGTATGAATAGGAAACGTCGTTAGACACTGTCACACAAAAATACAAGTTTGTCCGTTTCACCTCACTCCGGAGTAAGTCGCTCTCCCAACTGAGCTACGCGGACAGAATATTTCGCTGCAGATTTGCCGTCATGACACATTTTTTACCTCTGTAGTACGTCACGTATGTTTTGTGTATGTAATCGTGAGGCATTTCAAAGTAGATGGCCTTAGTTCTTTAAAATAATAAATTTTGCATATGATTAAATTTGGCCTAAGTATTTTGTAGCAATTTGTATCCGTATAAAACCAGAGTAATTATTTTAATTACAACGTACACATTTGTGTTTCACAACAATAACGTTAAATAAAATTTGATTTTACGAAAAATACGCGTAGGTTCCAAAGAATTTGATTTGGTAAAACACTCGTAAAGCCTAGTTAATAATATGAGATAAACAGTAAGAGGTGGGCACAAAAATACACCAAGTTAATGAGGTTAGGAACAGATCCGTAGGTTTTTTATTTGTGTAGGAAAACAAGTTGGTATGGCCGAGCTTTCGCGCACAAACGTGTGGCTTTGTCAAGGCTGATTAATATCTAACTAATGCGGAGAGAATCACCATTGACTGTTAACATTTTGAAAGTATACACATCAACGAGATAGAAATACATAGAGTGCTTCTGTGATTAGTTCTCTGCGGTGGCAGCTGAAGCCAACGAGGGGAGAGCCCGCCATCTTTGATGAGGTACAAATTCTGTGTGTGTCAAGGAGTCACCTCGGTTCTTTCAGCTGTTCGGCGATCGTGTTATGCTTCATTACAAATTTAGTGTTACAGTTTCGTGAATAATCACAATTATCAGCACATTGTTGATATTTAAAATGCCATAGTACTGCGCAGCTTTTGATTGTAAGAATAAAAGGAACAAGGATTGTGGAACTACATTTCACAAGTAAGCATTTTAAAATAAGGTTGAGCTGTAAATGCTCAGTTAATCAAATACAAAAAATAAAGCATCTAATCCGTGTAGCTGGTGATTAAACCAGCAGATAAGCCATTTCAATATCTGTGTTATCTTAAGACTTTTTATTTCTTATATTTTGTAAACAGTCGTACTCAATGTGAAAACTGAATGATGTTTACTCTGGGAAGCTGAGGTTAACTGTATTTCTATCTCGTTGGGTTCACCACTCCGGATGACGCCATTGCAAATGGCGCCCCAGTGACAAAGCCAACCGGCCCGGTCAAAATGTAAACAAAACTGAATAACGAGATAAAATAACAACTCACCGACTCGTGTGCAAAACAGGAAGAAGGACTGACCTTTAACTTAAGGCTGGTACAAAATAAACAGCACAGGAGAGGTTTAATCACTTACTAGCAAGCCAAAATAGCAGAGCTCGTGACAGCACTTTCCGCCAGCTATGGAAGACAATGGAACTTCATCCAACTGAAGAACTTTTCCAGTGTAATGTGTGTCACAAGAAATTCAAACAGAAAGAATCTTTTATGCATGTAAAGGTTCATGCAAGAGAACAACCTTATGATTCTAACATGTGTTCCAAGCAGCTAAGTGAAAAATGCAGCATCTCGGAGCAGTCTGCTTCAGTCAAGTAAATAAGATCACCAATGTCATATATGCTTAAAACAGTTTGCAAGCAAGCGATATCTTCCCTGGCACATGCTTGTCACACAGGTGATAAGCCATACCAGTGCGATGTATGTTTCAAACAATTTACCCAAAAAAGTCATTTTATAATGCACTTGCCCCTTCACACAGGTGAGAAGCCTCACCAGTGTGATGTATGTTCGAAACAATTTACTCATGACAGTTCTCTTTCAAAGCACATGCTCACTCACACAGGTGAAAAGCCTCACCAGTGTGATGTATGTTCCAAACAATTTACTCAAAAAAGTGCTCTTTCACAGCATATGCTCATTCACACAGGTGAAAAGCCTCACCAGTGTGATGTATGCTCCAAACAATTTGCTGATAAAAGTGTTCTTTCAAAGCACATGCTCATTCACACGGGTGAGAAACCTTACCAGTGTGATGTATGTTCCAATCAATTTACTCGTAAAAGTCATCTTTCAAAGCATATGCTCATTCACACAGGTGAAAAACCTTACCAGTGTGATGTATGTTCCCATCAATTTACTCGTAAAAGTTATCTTTCAAAGCATATGCTCCTTCACACAGGTGAAATGCTTCAGCAATGTGATGTGTGCCCCAAAAAATTTACTCAGAAAAGTCATCTTTTGAAACACATGCTCTTTTTTTTTTTTTTTTTTTCATTTAAAACTCTCATAAAAAATTTGGCGTCTATGTATTTGGAGTGATAAGCTGTGGGATGATTCAGCATTCTCATGGTGATGACCCACGAATATCTAAAATTTTTACCGAAATTGCGGATTGAGTGCAACTGTATTTTTTATTTTCTTTTTTTTTTTCATTTACTCTATTACCGCTGACTTATATTTCTCTGAAAATTTGCTCCAAAAAATTTGTTAAATGTCAAAAAATTACGGCATGAGATTTTATTCAACGACAGCAAGCTGCATCCATTAAAATATCATTTTTTTTAAAACACTATTGCCGTCAACTAACAATGAAAAGCGTTATTTGATACGTTAAAGTTTTAGTCTCATCCCCTAGGTGTTTATAACAACATTTCTGAGTTATATAATTATTTAACATCAAACCATATATTACGAAAACTCCCTTGCTTAACACGGAACGGAAATCGTTCTGTACCTCATCAAACATGGCTGCCACTTGTTTCCGGTGGCTTCACCCGTTCCCCGACGTAAGCGCTCTACGTATTTCTATCTCGTTGATACACATACATATACTTGCAT
The DNA here is from genome assembly GCA_039090855.1 of Macrothele yani. Taxonomy (NCBI): domain Eukaryota; kingdom Metazoa; phylum Arthropoda; class Arachnida; order Araneae; family Macrothelidae; genus Macrothele; species Macrothele yani. The sequence continues at coordinate 77,879,684 of CM077009.1, forward strand.
TGAGTTAAGTTCACATTGTTCAAAACAGGAAAAGCGCGAGACAAAATGTCAATAAAGTAAAAAATAAAACGTAATGAAAATTCGGTCTTGACATTACAAAAAATCCGTCTATAGAGGGTGCACGTCACAGGAAACAGTATCGTTGCATGCGGAAGTCGTTGTGAGGATTTCAACTGATTCTCTATGGGCGGTCTCAAAGTGAGTGGTGTATGGTGCTATCTGTTTATAACTTGTCCATTGTGGTATTGCGTTTCTTAGGCAAACTTCTCTGGAGAGGGCAGAGTTGAGGGCCTCGTTTCTCACGTTCTGTTTGTGCTCTGCTACTCTGGTACCAAATGATCTTTTTGTCATCACTATGTAGCACTTTTGCGTTCCGTCAGGACATTCTATTGGAATGGAGTAAACACCAGCTTTCTGGTCAAGGTAAACTTCTCTCATGTGGGAAAGCATATTCATAACTGCGGTAGTTGTTTTAATGCCGATGTCCATTCCTAGTTTCTTTAAGCCATTTCTTATAACAAATGTGAAGCCGGGGTGGTAAGCGCCATCTAGACTTTATAAGATCCCTACCATACATACCCGGCTTCACATTTGCTACAAAAAAATGGCTTACAGAAACTAGGAATGGACATCGTCAATCCTCACAACGACTTCCGCATGCAACGATACTGTTTCCTGTGACTTGCACCCTCTATGGACGGATTTCTTGTAATGTCAAGACAAAATTTTCATTACGTTTGATTTTTACTTTGTTGACATTTTGTCTCGCGCTTTTCCTATTCTGAAGGATGTGAACTTAATGCAAGTATACGTACTTCTATCTCGTATATTTCTATCTCGTTGATATAGAGCCTTTGCACCGACGTCATTTTTGGCGTCATGGTTACTTCCGGTTGGTTAAGAGAAAGTTCGGCTGCTGAGGTTCCCATAGGATTAACACGGGGAAGCGATTTCTGGACCCTCTGTCACTCGATTGTTTGAAGTTTTAGAAATGGTTAAATGTTGTGTGGCGTATGGGTGCTTCTCAAAGTACGAGTAAGGTAGTGAAATTTCCTTTTATCGCTTTCCAACGACAGAAAAACGCCTGATTATGTAGAAAATAGCCCTAAATCGGAAGGCCTGGTGTCCCAGGCCGGCAGAATATGCAATAAACACTTCATTTCAGGTATCGTAAATCTGAATATTTTACTACGTTAATAGCCGAATTTATATTGGTACATATTCTTGCTCACTCTAATGTATTATTTTCAAGTTTTTACGTAAATCCGTGTTATTTTGCTTAAAATGCTCTGAACGCATGACGGATTAACTATGCTGTTGAATCGGAAATTGCTAAGCTTTCGTAAACTTTCAAGATTTTGTACTGTTACTGATTTCTAAATACTGAAAGAGATGCTTTCTTTTCCTAACCGAAATTTAAGGATATACGTCCACATAGAATTAGAGGGTGCTGCCATACATTATTGTGTCGTTCGTTTTCCTGGATCTGTTTTCTTTTTTCCTTTTTTTGGTGAAAAAATAGTCCGTTATTCGGGATATGATAAGTCGGTATTTTCTTTTTTTTAATTGCAATACACATGAACCACTCATTCACACTGGAACCAGTCAGAAATGTACCAACTTACCTTAGACCGGGTAAGAAATGTTTCGTTTTCAGTCTTCAGAATTAATACATTTCTAACCCACCCATTGGTAAAATATTTATATGCATCAATGCTTTTATAAGCTTTTACAGCGGTTATAACACGAAAAACTGCCTATTAAATAGTTATAAATATCGCGATACTTCAGATCAGGGAGGTCCGTAGCAACACAAACTCCCAGATGATAAAAATATCTTTCAGGTATGTTATATGAATCTTCTATGCCATTATTTCAAAGCTTTTCTTCGTAACGTTGCTTTTCCACCACATTAAGATGACAAACTTTGTCAGAAAGAACAGCTTTTTTAACTCTATTTACAGCAGCAGCAGTCATTGAAAAGCATGGAGAGAGACCAGCTCGGGTACTTTCTAACCACCAGGAAGTCTAGCAGACTGTTTTGTGACGTCACGTGCAAAGGCTCTATATTTTCAAAATGTTAGCGATCAATGTTGATTCTCTCCGCATTAGTTAGATATTAATCAGACTTGACAAAGCCGCACGTTTGTGCGCGAAAGCTCGGCCTTATACCAACTTGTTTTCCTACACCAATAAAAAACCTACGGATCTGTTCCTAACCTCAATAATATGGAAGTTTAAATTTTCAGTAATTGAAAGCTAATGGATTTTCGCAAAAAGGCCTCGAAAATATTTTTTGCGGGAGGCCCCGAGTTTTTCTGGTACACCACTGATCAGCATCGAGTGAAATACACGGTCGTTATTGTCAGTGCTGTAGTCGTAAAATCAGCAGAGGGTATATATACTATGCGCAAATCCTAGAAAATCAGAGGTTATACTACATGGATAAAAAAAGACACGGTACTCCCACGAGGGTACCGTGCATTTTTAACAATTATGACTATAAGCTCACTTATCGATATGATTAAAGTATCTTCTCCTTTCTCCTGTCAGTTATGACATATTGAAGAGCATGCACAAGATTATTTTAATTTTTATTGAAATATATCCCATAAAACCTGAGCCACCCGGTGGCGCAGTGGTCTAAGCGATGGCCTCTGATCATTCGTCCGAAAGGGGTCCGGGTTCGAATCCCATGAGGCATGGTTGTTGTGTTGACAGCTGTCTTACGGCACCGGATCTCTCCCTTCCCTGGAACCAATGACCCTAAATTACAGACGGCTACTGCTTATAGCCCATTGAGTTGCTCACTGTGGTCGTTAACCTCCAATCAAAAAAAAAAAAAAAAGCCGAACGAGATTAATACTTACAGCACTGTTTCTCTCTATAGAAGAAACTCTTGATCTACTATCAGTTGCTGTACGATGATTCATCAACCAAGCTCTTCCATATTTTTTTGGATTAAATCGTTCAATGGGCGGTCCATTTATAATTATGAACATCAGGTTAGATGCATTGGAGATTAACAAAGATGCTCTGACATCGGTTATAATGTTGCTCATTAAACTGAATCCTCATTCGCATTCAGCTGTCGAACAAGGCAGAGTTGAAATCGTTCTTAAGAGGGGTTTTAAGTTTTCTGGTACAACTTGGACATTTTCAGTATATTCTCTCAGTCTCTGAATAGCTTGCATCAACATTAAAATGTCTACAGATTCTCCTTGTTTCTAGTTCTCCATAGCACACGTCGTCTGTTTTAATATTTATTCGTTCTAATGAAGAAATATCTTTTTTGATTGGAGGTTGAACGACCACCGTGAGCAACTCAATGGGCTATAAGCAGTCGCCTGTCCCTAATTTAGGGTCACTGATTCCAGGGAAGGGAGAGAGCCAGTGCCGTAAGACAAACACAACATCCATGCCTCACCGGGATCCGAACCCGGACCCCTTTCGGACGAATGATCAGAGGCCATCGCTTAGACCACTGCACCACCGGGGTGGCAGAAATATCTTTAAGAAGTTGTTCATTTTCACTGTTTGAATCTTAATACGCCGCCCCGGTGGCGCAGTGGTCTAAGGCGTTGGCCTCTGATCATTCGTCCGTAAGGGGTCCGGGTTCGAATCCCGGTCAGGCATGGATGTTGTGTTTGTCTTACGGCACTGGTTCTCTCCCTTCCCTGGAACCAGTGACCCTAAATTAGGGACGGGTGACTGCTTATAGCCCATTGAGTTGCTCACGGTGGTCGTTAAACCTCCAAACAAAAAAAAAAAAAAAAAAAAAAAAAAGAATCTTAACACAGTCTTGATTTCATCCTGTCAACCGTACTTTGAATAAACTGACTTGGTTAATAGGTACAATTTTATGGTTAGGATTTTTTTTTTATTGGAGGTTTAACGACCACCGTGAGCAACTCAATGGGCTATAAGCAGTCGCCCGTCCCTAATTTAGGGTCACTGGTTCCAGGGAAGGGAGAGAGCCAGTTCCGTAAGACAAACACAACATCCATGCCTCACCGGGATTCGAACCCGGACCCCTTACGGACGAATGATCAGAGGCCATCGCTTAGACCACTGCGCCACCGGGGCGGCGGTTAGGAATCAATGGGATATTTTTAAATAATAATTCCTCGTTCGCTGCTAATGCTAAATGAGTTTTTTCTCCAGTATTTTCTCCGAAGCTCTCTATAATTCTTATGGTTCTTTTTATTAAATGTTCAGCTCTTGGCAGAGATGTTATTCGAGATATTTTTTTTTATTGGAGGTTTAACGACCACCGTGAGCAACTCAATGGGCTATAAGCAGTCGCCCGTCCCTAATTTAGGGTCACTGGTTCCAGGGAAGGGAGAGAGCCAGTGCCATAAGACAAACACAACATCCATGCCTCACCGGGATTCGAACCCGGACCCCTTAAGGACGAATGATCAGAGGTCATCGCTTAGACCACTGCGCCACCGGGGCGGCGTTGTTCGAGATTGAAGTTCTGTTGAAAATATGGACATCGAAAATACACTCTATTCTGTAAAAAAAAGCAGAGGGTATATGACGTATACCACCGTATACCCTCCACTACAGCCCTGGTTATTGTGACCATTAGCTAATATCCAAAGTAACTGCTGTATGCAGCGCGAAAAGCAGCTAGACGAGCCGGTAGTGACTCAGTAAGTTGCTGGAAGGTATTCACAGGTATGTGGAGCCATACTGACTGCAGTGCATCTGACAGCTGATGGAGGGTGCGTGGTGGAGGATCCATAGAGTGAACAACACGATCGAGATGGTCCCACAGATGATCAATTGGGTATAAGTCTGGGGAATTAGGGGGCCAGGGAAGTACTTTGAAGTCTTCATCGTGCTCTTCCAACCACTCTCGGACATTTCTAGCTTTGTGAAACATCGCATTGTCATGCTGGAAGATCCCATACACCCCAGGGAAGCCAAGCAATCAGCATGTATGGGTGTACGTAGTCTGCAAGGATGGATTCATAGCAAATTCGGTCCATAGTGCGTTCCACAGGTATAAGTGAACCCAGGGAATGCAACGAAAACATTCCCCAGACTATAACGCTGCCCCCATCAGCTTGTGTTCTTCCAGAAATGGTTGAAGAGTTTTGGTTCTCCGATGTTTCTCGCCTAATACGCCAACGTCCATCCGTTCGATGAATCAGAAAACGTGACTCATCGGAAAAGGCAATCCTTTGCCAATCAGTGGAGGTCCAATTCCGATGCTGCAGTGCAAATGTAAGTCTTTTCTGTCGATACACCTTCGTTAGAATAAGTGCAGTGATCATCTATCTATATCGGAGCCACATACGTAGCAGGGTTCACTGAACTGCCGTTTTAGACACACTTCCGGTAGCCCCCTGGCTCATTCGACTAGTGAGTTGCACCACTGTAGCATGTCGATCGGCCCTCACGCACCTTCGAAGCCGACGTTCACCTCTCACATCAATGTCACGTGGTGCTTCGCAGTTTGCATGCCGCGTATTCGCAATGGTACTATTTCTCGAATCACGATACACTTTAACGACAGCAGCACGCGAACACAAACCGCGGTGTTTCAGAAATACTGCCAGCCTTGGCCCGAAAGCCGATAATCATCCCTTTTTGCAAATCTGATAAATCTGTCCTTTTATCCATGGCAGCAACGAGTGATATGTTTTCAGAATGACTACAGCACACCTTATATACCCTCCAAGCGAGCTGCCTGCCTTCATTAATTGGCTACGCGCTCTTGACGTCAAAAGCAAGAGGTGGTCACAATAATGTGACTCGACTGTGTATGTATGAACGGAAATTTTTAGTAAAATTTGTGCCAAGCATCTTATAATTTGCGCTCCCCCCCGTACAAGATCAATAGCCCACCCAGTTCTGAACATCTAGCGTCGCCACCGCCACAAGAATTTATCGGAAACTGATGCAGACAATGACGTGGAAGTCTCTGGAACAACCGTGAAAACTTCAGGAGCTTTATCTGCATATCAAACTATATCGTCGTTTATCAATGAAACAGACAGATACTTCGATTCCTTTCGTGAAGGTGGGAAAATTTTGAGGCATTGTTAATTAAAACTGGAAGAATTTTCGAGGCATTATTTCCATACACCCGTCCCTAATTTAGGGTCACTGGTTCCAGGGAAGGGAGAGAGCCAGTGCCGTAAGACAAACACAACATCCATGCCTGACCGGGATTCGAACCCGGACCCCTTACAGACGAATGATCAGAGGCCAGCGCCTTAGACCACTGCGCCACCGGGGCGGCAGGCCCGATCTGAAGTAAAATTAGGGGGGGGTGAAATGAAAAATGCCGACAAAAGGGTACAAACGCCGAAAGTGTTGAATAGGTTAAAAAATGAAATATAAACTTTAATTGCACACTTCCCTCATACAAACTTTGTTTTCTGAATTTGTGAAACTCAGTTTCAAATTTGTTCACTAAAATAAGCTTCAAAATATACTAATGTGAAGTTGTTTCACCTGAAACAACTTTTCGTCAGTACAAGGCAGCCACTCATCATATAAATAATTCCAAATAACGGTTAATAAAGGTATATGTGCTACACAATATCCGCTAAATTTCGACGGCTTTCCTTTAATGATGATGATATACTGTATATAGCATTGGAGTTCTGTGAGGGAATGCTCGACATGCAGAATTTTTCTTCATATTTCTACTGTGCGCATATGGGGTATCTGGAAAATAAGTAGCGCAATTTTACCTAGTCATTTTTTTTATTGAGATCGCTGATAACAGAAACTAGTCTAGTGTGGTGTACCAAACAGAATACGTAATTAGTGATACTTATACGGCAGTGATCTGTGCTCACTCTATCTGCGGCAGAGGCAATCATTTGCATCCAGTGTAAAGGTAAATGCAGCCTCATTCAGCCACGCCTAAGTTCAGGAGATAAAGTTGTTAAATTTAATCAGCTTCATCTAAATCTTTCCTGTAGGCTTTACACCTTTACGTATGTTTTTAGACGGAAATACCTATGTCCCATTGAGCTTCTTTGTGTTGCGTATCGTAGAAGTTATGTTTAATTGAACCTGGAGGCTCAGAGTGCGAATGAGACAGAGAAGTAGGAGTGACAGATTGAAAGTGCGAGTCGATATAGTTGGGAGTGCTGACTATGACGTCACACCGAGTAGTCCCAGAGAAAGAGAACAAGTGCAGGAGAAGGAACAGGGATCTTTATTCGTAATGCAGATCTAATACCCCAGGACTGACGGTTTAACATGCCCATCCGATATTCGTCGAGTATTCAGTGGCTCAGAGAAACTCAACCTACCTGGGATCGATTCCATGACCAGCAGATCGAAAGGCGGTTGTTTACATTACTAGGGCATTCGGGCCTGCATCATCTTGTGCAACGAAGCCGTTGCCTTTATACTAACCTTCTGAGCAGCCAGATCTGAGACATTGCATTTAAGTTCTTAATCTTCCAAAACGATCTTTACAGAAGTGTTCTGTTTTGATAGCTTTCGCAGATAGAAGGGAGAGTCAGCTGAAACAGTTAAATATTTTTCTCACAAAATTTATTGAATACATGTGGGAAAATTTTTTCGACAGCGTGTGCAGCCACTCATGCACCACCTGCTGCACCTCTTCATCGGGCCTGAAAGTCTTTCCTCCCATCGTATCTTTGAGTGGTCCAAAGATGTGGGAATCACTTGGGGCAGGGTCTGGTGAATGCGGCGGATATAGAAAACACTCGAAGTGCAGGTCTTGCATGGTTGCAACCGTTGCACGGGTAGTATGGGGCCGAGCACTATCATGTTGCAACGAGTCAGCAGTGCTGAGAAGTCCACGTCGTTTGAATTTGATGGCAGATCGAAGAACATTCCTGATAAGATTTGCATACGTGTCACTGGTTACTGTGTTCTCTTCCTGGGCATGCAGCGCTCCAAAATTACGCCTCGTTCATCCCAAAAGAAAGTCAGCATAACCTTCACTACAGTTGGCTGCATACGGAACTTCTTTGGTTTTGGTGAGGAGGGATGGCGCCATACCTTGCTCCCTGCTGATGAGAGTGAACTCAGGTTTCATCTCCAGTAAGAATTCTCTGTAGGAAGCCATCACCTCCTCCTTCAAAGAGCTGCAAAAGTTCTTGACAGGCATCAACACGTCGTTGTTTCAGTTCTGGAGTCAGCTGGTATCATACCCTCTTAGCAGACACTTTGTTGAACTGGAGTACGCCGCCCCGGTGGCGCAGTGGTCTAAGCGATGGCCTCTGATCATTCGTCCGAAAGGGGTCCGGGTTCGAATCCCGGTCAGGCATGGATGTTGTGTTTGTCTTACGGCACTGGATCTCTCCCTTCCCTGGAACCAGTGACCCTAAATTAGGGACGGGCGACTGCTTATAGCCCATTGAGTTGCTCACGGTGGTCGTTAAACCTCCAATAAAAAAACAAAACAAAACTGGAGTACTGTAGCGTAAAAGTCTTTTCGACTTCTACGCTATTTTAACACATCAATATACTAAGAAATAGTTCCTAAATGAAAGAAAACCTTAACGGCCAGACGAAACAACAGAAGTCAACTTACGGAAAAGCTTTATTCAGGCTGTAGAAAACACATCGTAATATGGCATACTGCAGTAAACGCTCCACACACCACACATTATCACAACACTCCTATCAATAATCAGTTTACAACCAAACGATCGTAATAATCGCTCTCTTACAACGCTCTATCTTACAACGCTCTCAAGCAACCTTCTCAAGCAATAGATCAGTCGTCGTTTTTATCTCTTGTTCTTATCAAGATCAAACATACGTCACGTGCATTCAACCTTAATTGTGTTGCCAAACGTATTCGTTTGAGAGAAAAGATATTTCGTTAAGCGTGAAGAATACTGAGAATAAACTCAAGATTTACACAGGGAAAGAAACTAAAAAGGAAAGTTAATCTAGAATATATGTCACATCATCTCCCTCGTAATTTTTTTTTTTTTTTTTTGCCAAAAACCTATCAATTTTGTAGAGGTATCCTTTCAAACAATCTAATCATTCATTCAACCTTTCAGATAAGAACTTACAAAATGGATGAAGAGATTTGTTGGTCTGTTGCTGTAACTGACTTTACAGTACATATAGTCTGTAGACATCAATAGTTCAATCAACATTCATAGAAAACTTTCTGTACGATATCAAATCTTCATTTTATACGTCGTGATAAATACTTTGTGACAATACGTGTGGAGAACACTCATCAATATACATATAAGTAGCATAGTAGTAAAAAAACTGCGTATGGCAGGAAAAAAAACTACCACATTTTTAACGTGGTTAATTTACACATTCTCCCACTCCTGATAACTTCTCAGGGAAGACAAAACATTCAAACTAAGTTAATTGAATAGTCAACATTGTAATATAGTGTAAATTTAGTTAGTTGAAAAAAAAACTGCACTTGCAGAAAAAATTCAACACCAACTGAACAAGTGTCAAGCACACAAAAAGGTTAGACATGGAACAACAAGACATAAACCTTTAACTGAGCACTTGGCGGCCAGGGCCGACTTCGAACTACTCCCATGCATTCGCACATCGAATTTTGAGATGGGATAGGGGAAACTCTGGAAAACCCTATCCTGAGAGTGAAATCTTTATAAATATCAACAAAGGCAATGCTGATTTTCAAGTTATGCCGAAAAGACAACATGCACAAAATGAATTGACAAACATTTTTTGTACTAAAAAAAAAAAAAATAATGTGGCGCCACACCAAAAAATACAAAAAAAAATCACATACTGACAAGAAGTTAAGATATGATATATATTTGTTCTCAAAGTTTGAGAAAAAGTTCTGTGATACTTTGAGTGCAGAAAAGTTCTAATAAATAGCCTTTATAAGGTAAAGTTCTATAACATTTGCTTGTCCTCACATTTTGTGATAAAAGTTCTGTGATTTTTTTTTCTTGAGGACAGAAAAGTTCAAATAAATAGTCTTTATAGGTATCAAAGTTTTGAGTAGTATAAAAGGACCGATACGGCAGCAAGGATGCATCCATCTAGGAGAAGGATGGGGGTGTGGCACGGGCAGAAGCAGCAGGGGTGTGTGGCTTGCCGCAGAAGGAGCAGGGGGTGTGGCTCGCGACAGGGGTGTGTGGGGGCGTGGCATGTGGCGCTAGTGTGTGGGGTCGATGCTGGTGTGCTGCCCCCAGCGGTGCTTCTTGGAACTTTATTATTACGTTGGAAATTTGTTTTTGAGAGATGGCAACAACCGAGTGGGAAAGGGCGTGGCAGCTGGCGCTAGTGTGTAGGGTCGGTGCTGCCCGCTGGCGGTGCTTCTTTGAACTTTCGATGGATTTTTGAGAGATGGCAACGACCGAGTGGGGGAAAGGGTGTGGCAGATGGCGCTAGTGTGTTGGGTCGATGTGCTGCCCCCTATCGGTGCTTCTTGGAACTTTCGATGGATCTTTGAGAGATGGCAACGACCGAGTGGGGAAAAAGGGAATGTGTACGTTGCCCCCTAGCGGTGCTTTTTCGAACTTTTATCGGGAGATTTACTGGACTTTGACACATTTTTGAAGGAAGTTTTTTCAATCGAAGCATTTCCTCGAATTTGTTTTATTAAATTTATATTTTCAGGAATTCCCTGAGGTGTTAGGAATTTTTATAGACGTTGCATTATTTTTTTAGTTTTCTCGGGAGATTTATTAGACTTTGTCAAATTTTTGAAGGAAGTTTTTTTGTCGTTTCCAATATTTTTTTACTCGGTTTTTTTTTTGTGTCCTATTTATTCTCTCTAATTTATTTTATTAAACTTATATTTTTAGAACTTCCGTCTGGTGTTAGGAATTTTTATAGACGTTGCATTATTTTTTTAATTCTTATATTTGTCCTCCCTCCAATTTTAATTTAGGCGAGGAAAGGCTTTGTTTGAAAAGATTTCGTTCCCGTTGATTCATGTTCCGCCATTTTAGTTTCACCACGTTGTCATTTTGTGAGCCATGTGTTTTGGGATGAGTCACTATAATGGGTGACGCATTCGTGATAGCAGACAGGACATCAACCAACGTCGTTTTCTCCCCAGCGGGGTCGGCGGTTGACGTCATTTGAGATTCTGTTAGACACATTAAGCTCCAAGACTGATTTTTTTCAATAACTTGATCATTTTGCAACGAATTTATTAATTATTTTTTCCTCATATTTTCCCATTTTATGTCCATAATTTTTCAACGTAACGATTTTTTTTATTTTCGTAGAGGAGACCACGCATTTTCAACGGACATACCAACATAAAGACGTTTTCCAAAGTTTTGTGCTGCAGACATAATCTTAAAGCATGATTGTTTATTAATGTATTTACGTGTTCATGGTATTTTCTGTTACATTTTTTTAACGTATCTTTATACACCGTACAAAGCCACAATTTTTTATGCATAGTTAAAATGTTTATTTTTTTATTTCTTCATGATTAATCGTGAAATGTACGTTTTAATGCATTATCTTAATCTTTTTTTACTAAATGATTGCATACTCGTTAAACTTCTCGATGTACCAACATTATTTTATTTTCTAACTTTTCAAACTAACAACATATTTTTTCAATAACTTGATCATTTTGCAACGAATTTATTCCTTATTTCCCCCTAATTTCCCATTTTATATTCATAATTTTTCAACGTAACGATATTTTTTACTTTCTTTGAGGAGACTTCACGCATTTTCAACGGACGTTCCAACATAAAGACGCTTTCCAAAGTTTTGTGCTGCAGACATAATCTTAAAACACGATAGTTTATTAATGTATTTACGTGTTCATGGCATTTTCTGTTAAATTTGTTAACGTTGTATCTTTTTCCACATTACAAAGCCACAATTTTGTATGCATAGTTAAAATGCTTATTTTTTTATTTTTTCGTATTTTTTTTTATTTCTTCATGATTAATCAGTGACATCTACCTTTTAATGCATTATCCTAATCTTTTTTTTTTTTTCTAAATGCTTGCGTACTCGTTAAACTTCTCGATGTACCAAAATTATTTTATTTTCTAACTTTTCAAACTAACAACTACTTTTTTCGAGGTTTTATTTTTTCTGATTCAAACAAGCAAACGTTTCTTCATTATTATTTCTGTTTCCTATGCAAACAACTTTTCTTACTTGCTTTTAATGTATGACTTAATGTAGTTTTCTATATAGCTGTTTCATGTTTGTGCGAGAAATATATAGACTATAGCAGCTAGCTATACATAACATTCGTTCGTAACAGAATCTTTTTTTTTTTTTTTTCAGATTTAAACCAACATACGTTTCTTAACGACTAGATATCTGTTTTCTGGGGAACTTTGTTTTTCCTTCATTCAATTTTATTCCAGATCATGAGACAAGGAAATGCTTCTTTAGAAACGATTTCGTTCCTGTTCGCAGTAATTATTGGACTTTGACAAATTTTTTGTGAAATGACTTCATGCTAATTCTGAGTCTTGCCTTTGCAATATTATTTTCTCGTAATTTTTTCGTGTGTTCAAGAACTCTACAGGTCTTTCACAGTTAAAATTCTACTGAAACAATATTTTTTTACTTTATTTCGCATATCATTATAGCTTCCCCATTTTTGCTATTTTACTTCATCTTTTTTTTTTTTTTTAAATTTCGTAAAACTTTTCAGTATGTCAGTAATTTATTTCTTACTTGGCCAAACTTATGACTCCTTTTATTTACACTATTTTTTTTTCATTTCATTTCAGCTAAACGATTATTTTAGATGTAGCAAATCATCAGGTTTTTGTTTCCTTATATATCATATTTTCCAACTTGCTTTAAAGTATTCCTCAAAGCTTGCATGTATGTCAAATATGCATTTTTTTATTCGTTCCTAGTTTGCTATACTCTTTCGTGGACTGTCCCCACAGGAAAGCATTCATTATCGAGACATGCAATCTAAAACCTTTTTCTTACGATAAAATTTGTATTCTTTGGGACATATTTTCTGTATATTTTTCTGTCTCGTCTGAAAAAAATATTCATTCTGGAGGCAAAGCGAGTAATTCTGTTCTTCCATTAAACATTATTTTTTAACGTTTTACTAACTCACCACCTCCATAGCGAAAATAAAGAAATACTTACTTCTGTTCCCTACATATCGACACAATCTGTTTCTTTTCGAAATGCTGATCATGACAATTCAACTAAAATTTCATACTTTCACCAAAAATCATATTCTTAAACGAGTTATTTTTTTACTTTATTTCATGCATAACTAAATTTTTACTGTTTACTCACCTCATCAAAGTCAATAAGAACTCCACTAATCTCATCACTTTTCCTCATTTAGTTCGCTTTAAATTGAGATGTTTCAAAACTTCGCGTATATTTCATTCACTTAATGTCCGGTTCTCCCGTGTCTGTCCCTTCATTTTTAACTTCTGTGCCTGCTGCATTTTTTTCTTTAGACGTTTAGTTTCATTGACCTTTTTTTCGTTTTAATCAGGTTTTCATTATCATATTTTTTTATTCATTGTCTCAGCAGAAAAAGCTTTCATACTGGAGACATAGCGACTAAGTCCGTACTTCCTCTAAACATTTTTATTTCACGTTTTACTAATTCGTCAGAAAAGCTGTTGTTTCCAAACTCCCATAGTGAAAATATTGTATTACCCTTATTTTATTTATTATATTTTTTCTTCTGCTGAATGTTGTATGATTCTTCAAACTTTGGTTTATTTTTATGAAACTTCTTTTTTTTTCTTAGTTATTTTTTTTCTGATTCAACCTATCAATTTTTCCTATCGATTTAATTACTCTTATTTTTCCATTCGACTTTACTTTTGAACAGAAATGTATCTAAAATCTTCAGATGTATTTTAGTCTCTAATGCCGATTCTTCCCTATTTCAAATAAAGTCATTGTAGGATTTTAGTGTAAATGCCCCTAACTCTTTAGAACTTACTTCCTTTTCATAGTTAGATACTAATTCCTCGAGATTTACATTAAAACATAAAAGAAGAGTGTTTTTACGCTCTCTCCAGTGTGTGAGCTTTCCCCAAGAAATTAACTTTGGAATCCCCCTCTTTCTACCGGAAACTGACCATCTTCTGCAACTGTTTTCACGCGTCTACTGCTTGTTGGAAAACCTCATATGACATGAAATCACTTTGCTTGGGAGATTAAACTAAATTCTGGTTTTGAACTTTGAACGCAAACTCAAGCTCAGAAAAGCATAGTTTTTTGAGCGAACTTAAATTGTCTAAGACGACAAAAATCTAAAACTGATGACTCAATGGGACGGAGCGTTTGAACTTTGCCGTTCATTCCCCATTTAAGAGATCTGCCGTGAACCACTAGAGGGGATTTTAAGCAGACCCTGATTTAGTCCACTGTTTCCAACGAAGGTAAAAAGTTGGTGTCGTAATTCAAAAGCACATAACTCAAACCACCCCAGGATTCAATTTCGGACGGACGAATGTCAGATGTCAATGCTTAGACATTGAAAAATTACTTCAAATATTTTCATACTTAAAAGTGCTTCAAGCCAAAATTTGCATTACTTAAGATTCCCCTTGGTCAATATTTTTTCTACCTTAAAAACTTCTAAACGGTTGATTTTCCAAAAAAAAAAAAAAAAAAAAAAAAAAAACGAGTTTTGACAAAAACGTAAAATTTCCCCAGAATTATATGAGGAACCAAAAAAAAATTGATGAAGCTTGAATGTTAAATCTTTCAACCCATTTCTTTCTCTTTATGTTTCATTCCATAAACTTTCTTTAAATTCCTATATCTCCAAGAATTTTGTTTTGAATGTCCAAGTTCGAATCCCCCAGAAATTTCCGGAAAATGATAGTTTCTCTTTTTAAAAAATTCCAGAATAAGAATCCCTTCACTGAAACAAGAAATTCCTATTCAAAGCATTCCATCCCTCTTTCTACTTCAAATACTCTATTTGTAAATCTAAGGAAGTGTTGTTGTTTTTTATATTCATATATTTTTTCCTCTAACTTTAGAAGATATTTTCCCAAAATGTATGTACATATACGATAGTAAAACATCATACAACTGCTTGATGTTCAATTCACTTCACGCTGTCTTAAGGAAATTCTTTCATTTTCTCATATCACATAGACATGTTATTTTTCTTCCCATTCACTTCCAAGACTTGAGATCAACTTAATGGAGTCCTTTGAGAAAAGCTTTCATAGGAAAGCATAAATTTGCCCAAAAAGTACATTAAAAATAAACAAATGTTGAAAGTTCCTGTTCAAGAAGGAAATTCTGTTGTAACTTCTAAACGAAAAAGACAAATTCTAAGAAAATATGTAAAAATGTTCGTTGGATTCCATATTAAAAAACATTTAGTTGAAGAAAAATGTCATTCTTTTTTTTTTTTTTAAATGTATACATTTTCGGAACAGTTCATTCTTTCTTAGGGTTAAATATGGAACACTTCATTTTTCTTAGTAGATAATTTTGAGAAAACATATTTCATTAAAAGCAGGGAAATTCCCATAGAATAACATGGGAAAACTAGTATGCATAAAAAGACTGTTTCGAAACGAGTAAAAATCTGTTGAAGTTCGTTTTCGAAAAGGTTGGAAATGGAATGAAGTAAAAACAGTCACAGCAAGTTCCTGAAAGTTGAAAATTGGATGTACTAAAAATGTCTAAGGAAATAAATTTTTATAAAACACAGACTGTTTAGTTTTTCCAGGCTAGGGGGTCTTCAGTGAGAGCGCTTCTTCTTTTCAACTCAAAGAATAAAGCGAGTCAGTTTGAAACATTTCAAACTCCCCGAAATTAAGCCGTGTACTCTGGTTTCGACTCAATACTCTTAGCATTGCTCTCAGACCAGTCGGAATTCCGCCCCGATTGGTTGCAAAATGGAAAACATCAGACCCCTTTCCAATAACAATTCCCAAATATCCTTAAGAAAAGTCTAGCAAAAAAGCACTAGTTCACCATTAAAACAATTGGATTTATTCTGTTACTGTTTTAAACATTTCAAAAAGAAGTTTACATTCTCACTTTTACTTTTAAAATCTTGAAAGCTTAAATTTTGGCTTATTTAAAAAAAATTCACTTAAAATGTAATTTAAAAAAATAATTACTCTTTAAACTTATGTCCTAAAACTAAAAAATATTTACACTTAATATTTCAATAAATAATAAATATTCACAAACTCCCCTTCTACCTTGCCCATTAAAAAAAAAAATCTGAATTTATATAATCGAAATCATTACTTCACCAAGTAGTTCTTTTCCCCTGATTGTAGAGAGGAACTCTTCTGAAATCTTCACTTTTCCACATGTGTTCATAAAAGCTTGAGCTACTTCCTTAGGATTCAACAAGGCCACAGCGTTCTCGAAACTTGAAATCGCTTTCCTGTTCCACTCAGTTGTTAGGCATGCAGGATGCATCTGAATAGGTGGAAGTACTTCAGAAATGCATTCGCGACATCTACATATCTTCAGGATGCTCTCCCCGATTAAATTTTTTAATCATTCAAATAAATTGTGTCTAAGTTCACACTCCTCAATCGATGTATTTTGAAACTTTCGGGATTCTCCGAGTATGATTTTCTGGAATTCTGAACCCATTAACAATTCCTGGATGCTGTCCCACACGCCATCCAAAAATAATTTGGAGTTTCTTAAACTGTTTTCTGGTTAATGCAACTCCTGTTGTTAAGTGAAAAATCCGGAAACAGAATTTGAAAGACTTGAAGACTTCTTACTTTATTCAAACTTAGAACAGAACTAAAATTCGCTCAGCGTTTCCTTTGCATACTGTAACCAACACATGACCCTTAACACCACGTTGTGATTGATGTGTCACCATGCGTCAGCACACTAACTGCACGATGACTGTTTCCTTATCTGGTCATCTCGCAACAAACATGCTATTGACTCTAATCAGACAAAGCTAACTCTCGAAAAAAAAATTAAACAAGTACTTGGACTGACAAAAGAGAGAACGACACGTGACGTCAGCCTATCCCGCGGCTAGTAGTAGGAGATACACTGTTCCCCCTCTGACATCATTTTTTTCTATGCGAACAGAAATTAACTTGAACAACCGTCTTAGAAAATGCCTCTTCCACCTTTTTTCTTCCCAGCCATGCAAGAGCAATCAGATTGCTCTTGCATGGCTGGGAAGAAAAAGGTTGAAGAGCAATCAGCCGAATAACAAGGGGGCGTGACAGGGAGGGAGCTCCTTCTGGCTTCGTTCCGGCGTCTCCTGCTCCTTCTTGCTAGAACTTTTGGTGGGAAAAGGCAATCTGATTGCTCTTGCATGGCTGGGAAGAAAAAGGGTGGAAGAGGCATTTTCTAAGACGGTTGTTCAAGTTAATTTCTGTTCGCATAGAAAAAAAATGATGTCAGAGGGGGAACAGTGTATCTCCTACTACTAGCCGCGGGATAGGTTGGCGTCACGTGTCGTTCTCTCTTTTGTCAGTCCAAGTATTTGTTTAATTTTTTTTTGAGAGTTTTATTGGACTTCGTTAAATTTTTTGTGGGAATGGAAGAATGGGAAATCTTTCGCCTCTCCAATATTTTTCCTGGAATTTTTTTTTTATATAAAACTTATATTTTTTTATGTTTTGGGGAATCCTGCTTATGCATTATTTTTTTAATTCATATATTTTTCCTCTCTCCAATTTTAATCAATGTCGTTTGGAACCGTTGACCCCTTTCATGAGAGCAATTCCCCTCTCAAAGGAATGCGTAAGTGGAGATTTCCACCATGTGTTAAATTTCATTCAGGAAAAAGTGGGTCAGGACGGCGAGATTTCGAACTCTGAAAATTTTCTGTGTGGAGAACAAAGAATTTCATAGTTCACTCGTTTTTCAAAAGCAGCGTTAATTCCAAGATGAATTCTTTGAAGGTGTCTGATTAAATTCTCACGCTTTCCGTATACCACCATCATTTTAGTGGAAATTCGGCCTTGAAAAATTTCTTTACGCTTATTATGTACTCTATGAAGATTTTTTTAGTTTATTCTCTCAAGATATGAGAGTTAGTTATAATGAAATCCTTTCGTTTACCTCTCAAGCTGAAGTTAGCTTTGTCTGATTAGAGTCAATAGCATGTTCGTTGCGAGATGACCAGATAAGGAAACAGTCATCGTGCAGTTAGTGTGCTGACGCATGGTGACACATCAATCACCACGTGGTGTTAAGGGTCATGTGTTGGTTAGAGTATGCAAAGGAAACGCTGAGCGAATTTTAGTTCTGTTCTAAGTTTGAATAAAGTAAGAAGTCTTCAAGTCTTTCAAATTCTGTTTCCGGATTTTTCACTTAACAACAGGAGTTGCATTAACCAGAAAGCAGTTTAATAAACTCCAAATTATTTTGGATGGCGTGTGGGACAGCATCCAGGAATTGTTAATGGGTTCAGAATTCCAGAAAATCATACTCGGAGAATCCCGAAAGTTTCAAAATACATCGATTGAGGAGTGTGAACTTAGACACAATTTAATTGAATGATTAAAAAATTTAATCGGGTTGAGCATCATGAAGGTATGTAGATGTCGCGAATGCATTTCTGAAGTACTTCCACCTATTCAGATGCATCCTCCATGACTAACAACTGAGTGGAACAGGAAAGCGATTTCAAGTTTCGAGAACGCTGTGGCCTTGTTGAATCCTAAGGAAGTAGCTCAAGCTTTTATGAACACATGTGGAAAAGTGAAGATTTCAGAAGAGTTCCTGTTTACAATCAGGGGAAAAGAACTACTTGGAGAAGTAATGATTTCGATTATATAAATTCAGATTTTTTTTAATGGGCAAGGTAGAAGGGGAGTTTGTGAATATTTATTATTTATTGAAATATTAAGCGTAAAAATTTTTTAGTTTTAAGACATAAATTTAAAGAGTAATTATTTTTTTAAATTAAATTTGAAGTGAATTTTTTTTCAAATGAGCCAAAATTTAAGCTTTCAAGATTTTAAAAGTAAAAGTGAGAATGTAAACTTCTTTTTGAAATGTTTAAAACAGTAACAGAATGAATCCAGTTGTTTTAATGGTGAACTAGTGCTTTTTTGCTAGACTTTTCTTAAGGATATTTGGGAATTGTTATTGGAAAGGGGTCTGATGTTTTCCATTACGCAACCAATTGGGGCGGAATTCCGACTGGTCTGAGAGCAATGCTAAGAGTATTGAGTCGAAACCAGAGTACACGGCTTAATTTCGGGGAGTTTGAAATGTTTCAAACTGACTCGCTTTATTCTTTGAGTTGAAAAGAAGAAGCGCTCTCACTGAAAACCCCCTAGCCTGGAAAAACAAAAGAGTCTGTGTTTTATAAAAATTTATTTCCTTAGACATTTATAGTACATCCAATTTTCAACTTTCAGGAACTTGCTGTGACTGTTTTTACTTCATTCCATTTCCAACTTTTTCGAAAACGAACTTCAACAGATTTTTACTCGTTTCGAAACAGTCTTTTTATGCATACTAGTTTTCCCATGTTATTCTATGGGAATTTCCCTACTTTTAATGAAATGTGTTTTCTCAAAATTGTCTACTAAGAAAAATGAAGTGTTCCATTTTTAACCCTAGGAAAGAATGAACTGTTCCGAAAATGTATACATTTAAAAAAAAAAAAAAAAAGAATGACACTTTTCTTCAACTAAATTTTTTTTAATATGGAATCCAACGAACATTTTTACATATTTTCTTAGAATTTGTCGTTTTTCGTTTAGAAGTTACAACAGAATTTCCTTCTTGTACAGGAACTTTCAACATTTGTTTATTTTTAATGTACTTTTTGGGCAAATTTATGCTTTTCTATGAAAGTTTTTCTCAAAGGACTCCATTAAGTTGATCTCAAGTCTTGGAAGTGAATGGGAAGAAAAATAACATGTCTATGTGATATGAGAAAATGAACGAATTTCCTTAAGACAATGTGAAGTGAATTGAACATCAAGCAGTAGTAAGATATTTTACTATCGTAATATGTACATACATTTTGGGACAATATCTTCTAAAGTTAGAGGGAAAAATATATGAATATTAAAAAAACAAACTTCCTTAGATTTACAAATAGAGTATTTGAAGTAGAAAGAGGGATGGAATGCTTTGAATATGAATTTCTTGTTTCAGTGAAAGGATTCTTATTCTGGAATTTTTTTTAAAAGAGAAACTATCATTTTTAGAAAATTTCTGGGGCAGTCGAACTTGGACATTTAACAAAATTATTGGATATATAGGAATTTGAAGAAAGTTTATGGAATGAAACATGAAGAGAAAGAAATAGTTAACATTCAAGCTTTATCAATTTTTTTTTTGGTTCCTCATACAATCTGAGGAAATTTTACATTTTTGTGAGAACTCGTTTTTTTTTCAAAATCAACCCTTTAGAAGATTTTAAGATAGAAAAAATATTGACTAAGAGAAATCTTAAGTAGTACAAATTCTGAATTGAAGCACTTTAAGTAAGAAAATATTTGTCTGAAGTAATTTTTCAATGTCTAAGCATTGACATCTGAGTATTCGTTCGTCCGAAATTGAATCCTGGGGAGGCTTGAGTTATCAGCTTTTGAATTATGACACTAGCTTTCTACCTTCCTTGGAAACAGTGGACTAAATCAGGGTCTGCTTAAAATCCCTTCTAGTGGTTCACGACAGATCTCTTAAATGGGGAATGAACGGCAAAGTTCAAACGCTCCGTCCCATTGAGTCATCAGTTTTAGATTTTTGTCGTCTTAGACAATTTAAGTTCGCTCAAAAAACTATGCTTTTCTGAGCTTGAGTTTGCGTTCAAAGTTCAAAACCAGAATTTAGTTTAATCTCCCAAGCAAAGTGATTTCATGTCATATGAGGTTTTCCAACAAGCAGTAGACGCGTGAAAACAGTCGCAGAAGATGGTCAGTTTCCGGTAGAAAGAGGGGGATTCCAAAGTTAATTTCTTGGGGAAAGCTCACACACTGGAGAGAGCGTAAAAACACTTTTCTTTCATGTTTTAATGTATACCTCGAGTAATTAGTATCTAACTATGAAAAGTAAGTTCTAAAGATTTAGGGGCATTTACACTAAAATCCTACATGACTTTATTTGAAACAGGGAAGAATCGGCCTTATAGACTAAAATATTTAGATACATTTCTGTTCAAAAGTAAAGTCGAATGGGAAAATAAGAGTAATTAAATCGATAGGAAAAGATTGATAGCTTGGATCAAAAAAAAACTAAGAAAAGAAAAAGAAGTTTCATAAAAATACACCAAAGTTTGAAGAATCATACAACACTGAATAGAAGGAAAAATATAATAAGTAAAATAAGGAGAATACGATATTTTCACTATGGGAGTTTGGAAACACCTGTTTTTCTGACGAATTAGTAAAACGTGAAATAAAAATGTTTAGAGGAAGTACGGACTTAGTCGCTATGTCTCCAGTATGAAAGCTTTTTCTGCTGAGACAATGAATAAAAAATATGATAATGAAAACCTAATTAAAACGAAAAAAAGGTCAATGAAGCTAAACGTCTAAAGAAAAAATGCAGCAGGCACAGAAGTTAAAAATGAAGGGACAGACACGGGAGAACCGGACATTAAGTGAATGAAATATACGCGAAGTTTTGAAACATCTCAATTTAAAGCGAACTAAATGAGGAAAAGTAATGAGATTAGTGGAGTTCTTATTGACTTTGATGAGGTGAGTAAACAATAAAAATTTAGTTATGCATGAAATAAAGTAAAAAAATAACTCGTTTAAGAATATGATTTTTGGTGAAAGTATGAAATTTTAGTTGAATTGTCATGATCAGCATTTCGAAAAGAAATAGATTGAGTCGATATGTAGGGAACAGAAGTAAGTATTTCTTTATTTTCGCTATGGAGGTGGTGAGTTAGTAAAACGTTAGAAAAAATGTTTAGTGGAAGAACAGAATTACCCGCTTTGCCTCTAGAATGAATGTTTTTTTCGGAGGAGACAGAAAAATATACAGATAATATGTCACAAAGAATACAAATTTTATCGTAAGAAAAAAGGTTTTAGATTGCATGTCTCGACAATGAATGCTTTCCTGTGGGGACAGTCCACGAAAGAGTATAGCAAACTAGGAACGAATAAAAAAATGCATATTTGACATACATGCAAGCTTTGAGGAATAATTTAAAGCAAGTTGGAAAATATGATATATAAGGAAACAAAAACCTGATGATTTGCTACATCTAAAATAATCGTTTAGCTGAAATGAAATGAAAAAAAATAGTGTAAATAAAAGGAGTCATAAGTTTGGCCAAGTAAGAAATAAATTACTGACATACTGAAGAGTTTTACGAAATTTCAAAAAAAGATGAAGTAAAATAGCGAAAATGGGGAAGCTATAATGATATGCGAAATAAAGTAAAAAAATATTGTTTCAGTAGAATTTTAACTGTGAAAGACCTGTAGAGTTCTTGAACACACGAAAAAATTACGAGAAAATAATATTGCAAAGGCAAGACTCAGAATTAGCATGAAGTCATTTCACAAAAAATTTGTCAAAGTCCAATAATTACTGCGAACAGGAACGAAATCGTTTCTAAAGAAGCATTTCCTTGTCTCATGATCTGGAATAAAATTGAATGAAGGAAAAACAAAGTTCCCCAGAAAACAGATATCTAGTCGTTAAGAAACGTATGTTGGTTTAAATCTGAAAAAAAAAAAAGATTCTGTTACGAACGAATGTTATGTATAGCTAGCTGCTATAGTCTATATATTTCTCGCACAAACATGAAACAGCTATATAGAAAACTACATTAAGTCATACATTAAAAGCAAGTAAGAAAAGTTGTTTGCATAGGAAACAGAAATAATAATGAAGAAACGTTTGCTTGTTTGAATCAGAAAAAATAAAACCTCGAAAAAAGTAGTTGTTAGTTTGAAAAGTTAGAAAATAAAATAATTTTGGTACATCGAGAAGTTTAACGAGTACGCAAGCATTTAGAAAAAAAAAAAAGATTAGGATAATGCATTAAAAGGTAGATGTCACTGATTAATCATGAAGAAATAAAAAAAAATACGAAAAAATAAAAAAATAAGCATTTTAACTATGCATACAAAATTGTGGCTTTGTAATGTGGAAAAAGATACAACGTTAACAAATTTAACAGAAAATGCCATGAACACGTAAATACATTAATAAACTATCGTGTTTTAAGATTATGTCTGCAGCACAAAACTTTGGAAAGCGTCTTTATGTTGGAACGTCCGTTGAAAATGCGTGAAGTCTCCTCAAAGAAAGTAAAAAATATCGTTACGTTGAAAAATTATGAATATAAAATGGGAAATTAGGGGGGAAATAAGGAATAAATTCGTTGCAAAATGATCAAGTTATTGAAAAAATATGTTGTTAGTTTGAAAAGTTAGAAAATAAAATAATGTTGGTACATCGAGAAGTTTAACGAGTATGCAATCATTTAGTAAAAAAAGATTAAGATAATGCATTAAAAGGTACATTTCACTGAATAATCATGAAGAAATAAAAAAAAATAAACATTTTAACTATGCATAAAAAATTGTGGCTTTGTACGGTGGAAAAAGATACAACGTTAAAAAAATGTAACAGAAAATACCATGAACACGTAAATACATTAATAAACAATCGTGCTTTAAGATTATGTCTGCAGCACAAAACTTTGGAAAACGTCTTTATGTTGGTATGTTCGTTGAAAATGCGTGAAGTCTCCTCTACGAAAATAAAAAAAATCGTTAGGTTGAAAAATTATGGACATAAAATGGGAAATTATGAGGAAAAAATAATGAATAAATTCGTTGCAAAATGATCAAGTTATTGAAAAAAATCAGTCTTGGAGCTTAATGTGCCTAACAGAATCTCAAATGACGTCAACCGCCGACCCCGCTGGGGAGAAAACGACGTTGGCTGATGTCATGTCTGCTATCACGAATGCGTCACCCATTATAGTGACTCATCCCAAAACACATGGCTCACAAAATGACAACGTGGTGAAACTAAAATGGCGGAACATGAATCAACGGGAACGAAATCTTTTCAAACAAAGCCTTTCCTCGCCTAAATTAAAATTGGAGGGAGGACAAATATAAGAATTAAAAAAATAATGCAACGTCTATAAAAATTCCTAACACCAGACGGAAGTTCTAAAAATATAAGTTTAATAAAATAAATTAGAGAGAATAAATAGGACACAAAAAAACAAAAAAAAAACGAGTAAAAAATATTGGAAACGACAAAAAAACTTCCTTCAAAAATTTGACAAAGTCTAATAAATCTCCCGAGAAAATTAAGAAAATAATGCAACGTCTATAAAAATTCCTAACACTTTAGGGAATTCCTGAAAATATAAATTTAATGAAACAAATTCGATGAAATACTTCGATTGAAAAAATTCAAAAATGTGTCAAAGTCCAGTAAATCTCCCGATAAAAGTTCGAAAAAGCACCGCTAGGGGGCAACGTACACATTCCCTTTTTCCCCACTCGGTCGTTGCCATCTCTCAAAGATCCATCGAAAGTTCCAAGAAGCACCGCTAGGGAGCAGCACATCGACCCAACACACTAGTGCCATCTGCCACACCCTTTCCCCCACTCGGTCGTTGCCATCTCTCAAAAATCCATCGAAAGTTCAAAGAAGCACCGCTAGGGAGGCAGCCACGACCCTATACATTAGCGCCAGCTGCCACGCCCTTTCCCCACTCGGTCGTTGCCATCAATCAAAAACAAAGGTTCAACGTAATAATAAAGTTCCAAGAAGCACCGCTAGGGGCAGCACACCAGCATCGACCCTACACACTAGCGCCACCTGTCACGCCCTTTCCCCCACTCGGTCGTTGCCATCCTTCAAAAACAAAGATCCAACGTAATAATAAAGTTCCAAAAAGCACCACTAGGGGCAGCACATCAACATCGACCCTACACACTAGCGCAACATGCCACGCTTCCACACCCTCATGTCACGAGCCACGCTTCCACACCCTCATGTCACGAGCCACGCCCCCTGCTCCTTCAGCCGCAAGCCACGCCCCATCGTTCTGCGGCAAGCCACACACTCCTGCTCCTTCTGCCCGTGCCACACCCCCATCCTTCTCCTAGAAGGATGCATCCTTGCGGTCGTATCGGTCCTTTTATACTACTGTTCTGTGATACATTTTGAGTATAAGGAAAGATTCGTATGGTCTTCGCAGAGCAAAGCTCGTATAGTAAAAAGTTCCTTTGAGATTGAAGATAAAAAACTTTAACAGTACCTGTTGCTTGCAAAGAATACCAGTGTGCGGACACGCTTACGTTGTTGTCGGGGCGACAACGGCACTCTCGAAGCTTCCCGCTTCGCAGGCTGAGGTTGCAAGTCACTGGATCGCCGGGATGTGTCAGGAATTCCCGCGGACAAGGCAAGTTGACCAGAAGAGGCAGGGTCATCAGACTGTCGCAAGGAAGTCTCAGGCTGGAGCGAAGAGGTCTCAGGCTGGAACGAAGAGGTCTCAGGCTGGAACGAAGAGGTCTCAGACTGGAACGAAGAGGTCTCAGGCTGGATCAAGGAAGTCCCAGGATGAATCGAAGAGGTCTCAGCCTGGATCAAGGAAGTCCCAGGCTGGATCAAGGAAGTCCCAGGCTGGATCAAGGAAGTCCCAGGCTGGCTTGGAGACGAACCCGGAATCTGAGAAGGCTGAAAATCCGGTCGTTTCTTTGGTGGTCGAAGAAGCGGTATAAAACTAGAAGTGCGCTTCCGTGAACGACGAGGAACGGTGGGGAAGGTATAGGCTCCGTCCGTCCCGAGCGAAGATTCCAAGGACGAAAACCTGGCTGATGCAAATGCTGGACTCTATGTCTGGATTGTAGCCCAACACTAGAAGTTGCACTAGGAGAGTGTGGAACAAGAGGGGGAAATTCAGGCGGCGGACGCTTTGTAGGTTTAAATGGCACAGATGGCGAAAGTGGACGTTTTTGCCCTACTGCAGATTGATCAAATGTTTCTAAAGTAGGCAGCTGATCAGCAGAAACAGAAGGAAAGATTGTTTTACTTGTAGACTGAAGAACCTCAACAATATTGTCCGATGATTCAGATTCAGCAAGAGGCACGACCCTTTTAGGCACAGGAGAGATGGAACTACCTAATGATGAAATGTCAGTTCTTGTTCGTTTTAAGTCTTTTGATTAAAAACCAAAGGGAGGCACTATGCGTGAAGTAGTAAAAGGAGCGTTTGGAGTATGAGAAGCAGATGAAAAAGAACCTCGTTGCACACGACAAGAATATCCAGAGGAACTGGAAGCACTAGAACTCTCGTCTTTTGAAAAGGCAGGAGACGGAGGAGTTGAAATAATGACAGCACCCCGAGTGAATGGAATAATGTCAGAATGTGAATCGTTAAGAGTAGAAGCAAAGACCCGCTCAGACGAAGGTAGCGAATCGGACAGGACAGGGGTGGGGTCAATAATTTCATCATCAACTATACATACTTGTGAAGTCCCACCCTCTGCCTGAGGATTCCTACTAGATTTAGGGTTAATAATTGCATCAGTGCTTCTAATAACATATTTTCTACATTGCTGCACATGAGCAGAATGTAGGGAGCCATCTGGCTTCCTTAATACGACATTATTATTGTACAATTCCACCAATTCAAAGGGACCTTCATATAAAGGTGAAATTTTTTTCACAAAGGTGTGTGCAACGGAGGATTGGAAATGAGTTTCTAATAAGACCAGATCTCCAATTGCGAGATCTGGTTCCCTCCGTTTTGCATTATAGTGCCTAGCTTGGCTTAATTGAGCTCGACTGATAGCAAGCAGTTCATGCCTTTTGCGCAAGTAGTTTTACAGAATCAGGTGTTGGTCTTTGGTTGATTTCATCGATAATGCCAGTTAAATTCTCAAAAGGGGTGCGGATTTTGCACCCTAGAAAAAGTTCAGCGGGCGTAAGCCGCGTTGATTCATGAAATGATGAGCGAAGGGCGAAACAAAACATTTCATCGTGTTCGTCCCAACGCTCATGATTATTGCCAATGAAGGTTGAGATCATCTTTAGTAATGTTCTATTCACACGCTCAGCCGGATTGGCTTGAGGGTGATATGAACTTATAAATTTATGTTTAATTTGAAGCCTCGCACACATTCGCTCAAATAACTCCGAAATGAACTGAACCCCGTGGTTCGAGACTACGGTACGGTGACAGCCAAATCGAGTAAAAACATTAAATATTAAAGTACCACATGTTACATCAGCCGTAGCTGCTTTAATGGGGAATGCTTCCACCCATTTAGAAAAATTATCTGTAACAACTAAAGTATAACGAGACTTAGTTTTAGTTGATAATGGATAAGGGCCCAATAAATCTATAGAGATAGTTTCAAATACATAATTATTTGAACTACAAAAAGAGTGACTGGCCGGTCGTTTATTATCATAATTGTACTTTTGACAGTACTCACATGAGCGAATGTATGCTAGTATACTATTGTACATGCCCGTCCAGTAAGTTACGTCTCGAAGTTTAGTACGAGTTTTTCGTATGCCTAAATGGCCGGCAAGAGGAATATAATGATATTCGTATAATAAAGCCATGCGGAGAGACTGAGGTATCGCAGGGCGGTACTCAGCTCTCGAGTTTACAAACTTTTTGTAATACAAAATACTATCGATGATCTCATAATTTTGACTACGACCCGCTAAAGAAGGTTCACTAAGAGCAGAAGAACCAGCGAGTAAGAAATAATAAATTTCCCCAAAATCTGGATCATTCGGCAGTTCAGAAATTATCTGCTCCCTTGAAGTGATTTCCGAAATGGGAAATAGGGAGGGAGGTTCAGTATCCGCCTGGGCAACAGAACTGACCGGACAGCGAGACAGTTGGTTTGATTTACCAGGGCGATACTGAATTTGAACATTATATTCCTGAAGTCGAAGTGTCCATTTTAACAATCTTCGAGACAGATTCTTTGCTGTGGTTAAATATTTTAATGCCGAATGATCCGTAATGTCATTGTCAGTTAAATGATTGAGATAGCATTTAAATTTGGTGACAGCAAATAAAAAAGCTAAGCATTCTCGCTCAGTAGCAGAGTAATTACGTTCTGCTTTGTTAAGAACTCGAGAGGCATATGCAATAGGATGCCCTCGTTGAAATAGAACAGCTCCTAGACCAACACCTGATGCATCGGTAAAAATGTTAAATATTTCTGCATGGTTAGGAAAGGCTAACACAGGTGGCGAAACCAAGGCATATTTAAGAGCATTGAAGGCAGTCTCTGCCTCCGTGGACCAAACGAAATGTTTATATTTTCATTTCAAGGCAAATAAAGGTTCGCATAGAGTAGCGTACCCTGGAACGAATTGTTGGTACCACCCTGTCATGCCCAAAAATCGCGACAATTCTTTCGCTGACTTAGGCCTCGGAAAGTCTGAAATTGGCTTGACCTTTGAGTCGTCAGTTATAAGACCTTTACGATTAATTTTCAATCCAAGATATACTAGTTCGTCCCGGCCAATTTGACATTTGCTAGGCTTTAAAGTCAAACCTGCATTATGTAGTGTGACGTACCTGCCAGCAGGACGCACACGACATAAAGGCAGATAGGAATCAGAATAATCGTCTGCGTAGCTCAGTTGGTAGAGCGACTTGTTCCGGAATAAGCGGCCTCGGGTTCGAATCCCGGCGTAGACCAAAAAATGACGGAGAAATTTACTTCGTTATAATGGCGCCCGAACTATCCGGATGACCCGACCCTTCAAAATCTCGCATTAGTGTGATGTTCTTTCCACACCGCGAGATAGGAAAAATAAGAGAATTCCTTCTCCAGCGCTTCGAAAAATAAAAATGTGTGATGTTGTATTCCACACAGCAGATTTACTGGGAGTTCTCAAATGCACGTTCTACAGTGGATGGCTGCCTGCAACGATTCATGGTCACGGCTGACCCATGGGCCATGCCCCCGGCCCTCTTTCGGGGGGAGATGTGACGTACCTGCCAGCAGGACGCACACGACATAAAGGCAGATAGGAATCAGAATAATCGTCTGCGTAGCTCAGTTGGTAGAGCGACTTGTTCCGGAATAAGCGGCCTCGGGTTCGTTCGAATCCCGGCGTAGACCAAAAATGACGGAGAAATTTACTTCGTTATAGTAGCAGTTCGAAAACTTAGTCCAACAGAGACAGATGCTGTTCAAAAGTCTGAGAAGAGACGATAATATCGTCCAGATTGACATGGACGTGGTCCGAGCACAGGACGCAAGATTGAATCCATTAAGCGCTAAAACGTTGCAGGAGCATATGCCAAACCAAAGGGCATTTGTAGAAACTCATATGCTCCAAACGGGGTAATAAATCAGTTTTTTCTACAGAATTTGGGTGGACAGCAACCTGCCAATTGCCACTAGCTAAATCCAAAGTTGATAGCCAGTTTGTTGACGATAAGTCCTGGAGAATATCGCTAATTGTAGGCAATGGGTAATTGATATCCTTAGTCACCACATTGAGTTAACGATGATCAACCACGAAGTGATACTCTCCAGATTGCTTTTTGGAACCAAAAAAGCAGGTGCTGCCCAAGGACTAAGTGATTCTTTAATTATTTCCGAATGGAGCATGTCCTGAATTTGTTTTTGGAATTCAGCTTTCTTATGGTTTGGACATGGATAAGGTTTACACGCAATGGGTTTAGCCCCTTCTGTATAAATGGTATGATACACCACCTGTGTAAACCCTGGTTTATTAGAAATTAACCCTGGTCTGCTGTGTAAAACCTGACCAAGTTCGCTTTTATGTTCAGGCAATAATCTGTCACTGGCAAGAACTGCAGAAAAATCAATTGGCTCTTCTGGGGTGGGAGGACTAATATCAGTTGGTTTGATTTACCAGGGCGATACTGAATTTGAACATTATATTCCTGAAGTCGAAGTGTCCATTTTAACAATCTTCGAGACAGATTCTTTGCTGTGGTTAAATATTGTAATGCCGAATGATCCGTAATGTCATTGTCAGTTAAATGATTGAGATAGCATTTAAATTTGGTGATAGGAAATAAAATAGCTAAGCATTCTCTTTCAGTAGCAGAATAATTACGTTCTGCTTTGTTAAGAATTCGAGAGACATATGCAATAGGCTGCTCACGTTGTGATAAAACAGCTCCTAGACCAACACCTGATGCATCGGTAAAAATATTGAACATTTCTGCATGGTTAGGAAAGGCTAACACAGGTGGCGAAACCAAGGCATGTTTAAGAGCATTAAAGGCAGTCTCCGCCTCTGTGGTTGGTTGGTTGGTAGATTTTAATGGCGCAAGGGCTATGGTTGGCCAAAAGCGCCAAACAAAAGACATCAAAACGAAACAAAATCAATAAAAAACGTACACAAGGTTAAAAACAGGCTGAAGCGGTAAAAATGAAATATGAGAGTGAACAAGTTAAAATCTAGATGAATTTAAAAAAGTCAATTTCCTGTAAAAAGGAGAACACTGCCGTCAGGTCGCAGTCCTCACCAATGAGAGTCTGCAGCGTAGCTGCTCCTTCGTCCAACAGATGAGAGTGAAAATGACGAAAACGATGATCACAAAAACGAACACAAGTGCACAAAACATGAAGGACAGTGATACGACAGCTGCACGCCTCACACACCGGGACACCCTCGCCACACAGCAAAAAGCGGTGAGTAAAACGACAGTGCCCAATGCGGAGACGTGCAAGAACAACTTCCTCACGACGGTTCTTCCGCAAACTAGACTTCCATAGTCCGATCTGTGGTTTGATAGAATGCAGCTTATTGCTGCCCTGCGGAGACCACAGGGGCTGCCACTCGTCCAGGAGAAATGTCCGGATCAAAGGTCTAATATCGCGGAAAGACAGTGGCAGCCGAGCTGGCGACATGGAGGAAACAGACCTGGCAGAGAGATCTGCCAGCTCGTTACCCCGGATCCTAACATGGCCAGGAACCCAACAAAATCGGACCAGGAAGCCATCACCCTCCAAAGTTCCAAGAAGACGACGGACATCACGGATGACAGGTGAGTCCGTGTCCTCCGGAGAAGATAAAACTTGGATGACGGACTGGGAATCAGAGCAAACCATAGCGCGACGAAGTGATCGAGACTGTATGTGGCACAAAGCGAGGTGTACCGCACGCATCTCTGCCGAAAAGACTGGATTCAGGCGGAAGCCTCTCAGCATGTGAGGCATCGCCGCACACAAAAGCGGATCCAACGACATCCCCGGATTTCGAGCCATCGGTGAACACAGGCACGAAATCCGGGAAGACAGACAGTTTTTCAGCAAAGAGCTGCTGGTACACTAGAGCAGGAGTGGACGACTTTGGCCACACACAAAGAGAAAGGTCAGCCGTTGCTTGAACGGACTGCCAAGGAGGATGGTTGAAAAAGGTGGTCAAACCAATCCTAGACAAGTTGAGACCAGCATCGCGCACTATGGCAGACATCCGAATCCCGAACGTCGGAACACAGGAGGGGCGGCGGGAAAACAAGCGGACACAGTCCGGTTGGAAGATGGAACCATGCAGTGGATGATCAGGAAGAGATTTCAGTTTTGTATAAAACTGAAGAGACAGCTGCTTACGACGGATGCATAATGGCGGCTCATGAGCCTCCGCATACAGGCTATGCACGGGAGAGGTACGGAAAGCACGAGTACATAGCCGCAATGCCTGGTGATGGACGGGGTCCAAAGGCTTTAAAACCGATGGACGTGCAGAACCGTACGTAGTGCGTCCGAAGTCTAACTTTGACCGAATGAGAGAGTGGTAAATGCGAAGCATTTATCACTCTCTCAGCACCTGTCAGCCCCCAAGATGTTCGAGAGAGGACCTTCAGGATACTCAATGACTTCGTGCACTTCACCTTCAAAGACTGAATGTGAGGCCGGAAGATGAGCGCTCGGTCAAAAGTTAGCCCAAGGAACTTGACTTCTGACACCACGGAGATGGTAGAACACCCCAGACGGAGGCTGGGGTCTGGGTGAAGACCCCGTTTGCGGCAAAAATGCACACAAACGATCTTCTGCATCGAGAAGCCAAATCCATTTTGGGAAGCCCAGTGAGAGATCTTGGTAATGGCAGACTGGAGCTGTCTCTCGATGGTGCGCATGTTAACAGAGGCGCAAGAGATCTGCAGATCATCCACGTACATGGTTCCACGAACAGTCTGAGGAAGCAGTTGGAAAATATGGTTGACACGAAGGATGAACAATGTAACGGAAAGAACGTAGCCCTGAGGAACACCCTGTTCTTGTAGGTACATCGCAGAGAGGGTCGACCCGACGCGCACACGGAAACTCCTGTACAGGAGAAATCCGGCGATGAAAGATGGTAAGTTTCCCCGCAATCCGCACTCGTGCAGATCACGGAGAATGCCGTATCTCCAGGTGCGGTCATACGCTTTATCCATGTCAAAGAAGACGGAGACCATGTGCTGACGCCGGACAAACGCCTCCCTGACAAATGTCTCAAGGCGAAGATGATGATCGGTGGTGGATCGATATTTGCGAAATCCACTCTGATGAGGCGAAAAAATGAGATGAAACTCCAAATAAAAATTGAGACGAAGATTAATGATGCGCTCGAGTACTTTGCAAAGGCAGCTCGTCATAGCAATTGGCCGGTAGTTCAACGGGTTGGTGGGATCTTTACCAGGTTTGGGAACAGGAACGACAATGGCTGTGCGCCAAGACTTGGGAAAGGTATTCTCTTGCCAAATCCTGTTAAACAGGAATAGCAGACATTCAAGAGAGGACGGAGAAAGGTGCTTCAGCATTTCGTAATGGATGTTATCTGGTCCGACAGATGTCCGGCCGGACCGATTCTGAGCGGTCTTCAGCTCCACGGCAGTCAGCGGGCTGTTATAATCTGCGGAAGAAAACGGTCCAAAAGAAATCTTGGACCGTTCAAGCCGCGGCTGTAACTGCCGGAACGAAGCAGGGTAATTGATGCTGCTGGACACCGAAGAAAAAGCGGCGCCCAGACAGTCAGCAATACCCTGAGCGTCAGCAACCGTTCCTCCATCACTCTCAAGAATGGAGATTTCCCCAGATGGGTAATGTCCCCGAATCTTACGGATCCTGTCACAAACGATCTTAGGGCTAGTATTGGTGATAATTCCGGATACATATTGTATCCAGGACTCCCGTTGACTACGCCTACGAACCAATCGCGCGTAGTACTTGGCTTTCTTGAAAGCAAGTAGGTTCGCGTCGGTGGGGTACCGACGAAACCTACCCCAAGCCCGATGTTGTGCCTGACGAGCTGCCATGCAAGTGGAATTCCACCAAGGTCTCGGGCAACGTGGAAGTTTAGTCGACGTCCTGGGGATGGTAAGTTCTGCCGCTTGCACAATACAAATCCGTTACCGTCGCAACAGCGTCATTGACCGTTCCTGAGGTCACCATAGCTGGAGTAATAATTGCTGAAGCCGTGAATGTGTCCCACTTGGCTCGATCAATATTCCATCTAGCAGGGCGAGTAGGGTACCGGCGCCACTCGCTAGACGGAGAAAGATGGGAAAGTGATCGCTGCCAAGGGGATCACCTGACACGCTCCAGGACCAGGCAGGATATAATGATGGTGAACTCAGAGACAAATCAATGGCTGAGTACGAGCGGGTGGATTCATGGAAATAAGTGACTGCCCCGGTGTTGTGGAGACAGAGGGACGTGTCGGAGAGAAGGGACTCAACAACACGGCCCCTGGAGTCTCGAGTGGTAGAACCCCACAACAGATTGTGTGCATTGAAATCTCCTAAGATGAAAAAAGGAGGCGGCAGCTGGTCAACTAAATCTTCCAGATCCGAAAGGCTTACTGCTTCATCTGGTAGTATGTAGAGGGAACACACCGTGAACAATGTGTTCACAGATAGTCTCACTGCCACTGCCTGCAAAGTCGTCCGAAGGGCAACTGCAGTGACAGGAACACCATGAGGAACAACGACGGCCACTCCTCCGCAGGCGATAACGCCGTCCTGGTGATCTTCGCGGAAAAGGGAATGCCTCCGCAGCGAAGGAGTGTCCGTCGTGCGAAGCTTTGTCTCCTGGAGACACACGCACACAGGTGTGTGTGAAGACAGTAAGCCTTTCAAATCACCAATGCGTGATCGCAGACCTCGGCAATTCCACTGAATGAGTGTGGCCATAATGAAAAATGAAATGAAAGAATGAAAAAGACGGACGACTAGAACGTCTCAATGTCGTCCATCACCTCCAATCCATCCGCAGTGTCTGGAGGTAACACAGGGCTGTGTTTACCCCCTGTGTTAAGAGGTGGTTTTTGCCTGCTCTGTTTCGGGGAGGATGATCCTGGTTTCAACTTCTCCGGCTTCTTCTTTGCAGTGCCCTGGGTTCCTGTGCTGACAGATGTTTTCGGCATAGAGGAAGGTTTCGGCGACGATGTTGATGTCGCCTTGGAGGCAATGCGGCGAGACTTCAGTGCCTCCAATCCAGCAGCAACGATGTCCTCAAAATCATAAGGACACCGCGCTGGGATGGTCACCTCAGTCTGGACCGCCACTGAGGCGTTCTGCACCACAACTGGAGCATATGACCTCCGGCCGGGTTGTAAAAGGGCGATCCGCCGTCTAGCTTCGGGATACGAGAGATGCTCAGTTGTCTTCAGGCGTTGGATTGCCTGTTCCTCTATCCACTTTGGACACTGCTTAGAAGATGCAGGATGAGTCCCTTCGCAGTTGACACAATGATCAGACTCTGCAGAGCAATCCGCCAAAGAGTGTTCTGTGGAACCACAGCGACCACACTTTGCAACATTACGGCAAGACTGCTGGGAGTGACCGTAATGCTGGCACCTGAAACATCGCAAGGGGTTCGGGATATACGGCCGAACATCAAGCCGTAAATAACCTGCCTTGATGGAAGTAGGCAGGGTTGGGGAGTCAAAAGTTAGGATGATGTTACGGGAGGGAATAGATTTCCCATCCCGCCTAAAAAGAATCCGTCGAACCCCAATGACATGCTGTTCACCAAGTTCCTCCAGCAATTCCTCATCGCTGCACTCAAGCAGGTCGCGGGAGTTGACAACACCGCGAGAGGAATTGAGGTAACCATGGGGAGAAACCTGAACAGGAACGCCAAGCAAAACGGTCGTTTCCAGCAAGGTGGCACTGTGGCGTGGAGTAAAAGTTTCCACGAGAAGATCCCCGGAAGGGAGCTTCTTGACACTCTTTGGAGAGCCAGCAACGGCTTGCAGAGCCTTGTTGATCCAGAAAGGACTCTTGCTACTGAGTGACTGTGAAGTCACCAGATTTGATCAAAAGAAACAGAGCATTGCAATTAGATGCGAAAAGTTTCTTTGTGGAGGAAGGTGTTCTTTCCTTCACAGGGCGCTTTAAATTGTTAGCATGGGAAACACTTTGATTTTCCATGAAGAAGTGAAAAAGATTCGTCCGCCGACCTCCCCACCCACTACCGAGCCCAACGAGGGAGAGCCGGAGGTCCGCAAGCCCAAGAGGACGCAGGACACGGCTCTAGAGATAGTCAGCTGATATAGCAAGTTGGTAGGGCAGACACACGCTCGGCGTGCACCCAGACTTTCCCGTGCCCGGAGAACACCCCTTTGGCATGCCCACCCTACCCCCAAACTCACCCTGCCGAACAGAACGACAAGCCGCTAGAAGTCTGGACGCCACTCGGCCACAGACTTCCTGACTAGGAGTGGGCACTACAACCCGGCCCCCAGATACCTCAGCCTCCAGCATCCCCATTTCCACATGTACGGGTCACCGCACACGGCAAACGTGCAGGTAGGTCTAAGCTAACCAGCCCCGGAAAAAACAGAAAATGTAACAGAAAAGAGAAAAGACAGGGAAGAGAACGAGGAACAAAACCCGGAGCTGGCGCCTCATCACAACCTCAGCAGCCTACAACCGAGGCGGGTACATGTCAGGATATGAACTAAAGACGAAAAAGCAAAATTATAAGAGAAAATCGGCTCGGGCCGTGGGGACGCCATCCCCCATCAGCTGGATGAACAGCTGTCCCTTCGGTGATGTTATCGAAAAAGAGTCAACGAAAAGTACTCCGTCACAAGGTGAGCTCGGGCCGTGGGGGCGCCGCTCCCCAAATAACTGGAAAACCAGTTATCTCCGTGCGGGGCCACCTCTGTGGACCAAACAAAGTGTCTATATTTTCGTTTCAAGGCAAATAAAGGTTCGCATAGAGTAGCGTACCCCGGAACGAACTGTTGGTACCACCCGGTCATGCCCCCAAATCGCGACAATTCTTTCGCTGATTTAGGCCTCGGGAAGTCCGAATTTGGCTTGACCTTTGAGTCGTCAGTTAAAAGACCTTTAGGGGTAATTTTCAATCCGAGATATACTAGTTCGTCCAGGCCAATTTGACATTAGGCAAGCTTTAAAGTCAAACCTGCATTATGTAGCAGTTTGAAAACTTGGTCTAACAGAGACAGATGCTTTTTAAAAATCTCAGGAGCAATGATATCGTCCAGATAGACATGGACATTAGGTCCGAGCACAGGACGTAAAACTGAGTCCATTAAACGCTGAAACGTTGCAGGTGCATATGCCAAACCAAAGGGCATTTGTAGGAACTCATATGCTCCAAACGGGGTAATAAATCCAGTTTTTTCTACAGAATTTGGGTGGACAGCAACCTGACAATAGCCACTAGCTAAATCCAAAGTTGATAGCCAGTTTGTTGACGATAAGTTCTGGAGTATATCGCTAATTGTAGGCAATGGGCAATTGATATCTTTAGTCACCGCATTGAGTTTACGATAATCTATCACAAAGCGATACTCTCCAGATTGTTTTTTGGAACAAGAAAAGCAGGTGCTGCCCAAGGACTAAGTGATTCTTTAATTATTTCCGAATGGAGCATGTCCTGAATTTGTTTTTGGAACTCAGCTTTTTTCTGGTTCGGACATGGATAAGGCTTACATGCAATTGGTTTAGCCCCTTCCGTATCAATGGTATGATACACCACCTGTGTAAATCCTGGTTTATCAGAAAATAACCCTGGTGTATCAGAAAATAGCCCTGGTTTATCAGAAAATAACCCTGGTCTGCTGTGTAAAACCTGACCAAGTTGGCTTTTGTGTTCAGGCAATAATCTTTCACTAGCAAGAACTGCAGAAAAATCAATAGGATCTTCTGGGGTGGAAGGACTAATATCAGGCATTAATATTAGGCCATGTTCGAAATCAAGTGTGAGCTTAAACATTTTAATGAAGTCCATCCTCATAAGGCAATCCACGGGTAACTATTGGATTAAAAAGAAAGTATAAGAAGCTTGAACTTTGCCAATCTTGACAGGTAAATTAACTGATCCAGAGATTGCAAAAACATTATTGTCGGCACCTCGCAGACATTGCTGGGAAGGCTTGACACAAGCATTTGGAAAGGTTGCAGCACAGAAATCAAAATTTAATGCCAAGATGTCAGATCCAGAATCAATTTTAGTCGACACCACCACTTTGCCCAAGGTCACAAGAATATCAGGCAAAAGCGGAGCTTGAATAGTTAACAAGAGAGATTTGAGGTCTTCAGAAAAACGAGGAGATGGACTCGACCCATCTACCTCCTGTTGAAGTTTAAATTGTCGTGAACCTGATGAGAATATCGTGATTGATTTTGCAAATGAGGCGAACCACCAGAACGTGCTGAATTGTAGTAACGTGCAGGAGAGGCAGCATTATTATCATTAGTCTTGCCTTGCCCCCCAGCACGGTGTTTTGGATATGTCTTGTCAACCGGGTAGTAATTATCCCTGGGACGAGAAAGTTGGGTATCCTGATTCTCATAATGGCCAGGATGTCGCACATCTGGTGCCCGACGATGCGGCGGCACGTATCTAGACTGCTGATAGGCGTTTCTAGGCTGATTGAAAAATTGTCCTTGATGAATGTTCTGTTTTGAATGCTGGTATCTATTGTTTTGAATATGAGGTTCATGGTACTGCGTAGGTTGGCGGTACTCTTGAACCTGTGAAGATTGTCCTTTGCTGTGGCGTTCTTCGTAGACTCGAACGAGTTTTAGGCACTCATGAATGGAAACAGGACGTCGAACTTCCAGATAATCCTGCAGGAAGGGATCCAGCTGCTGTAACAACGTGTCACAAATATCAGCCTCGACTGCAGCGGGATCCCATAATTTGTAAAGTCGAACTGATTCCAGGGCGAACGAGACCTGTCTATCTGACGCTCGCTGTCGCCTGGAAAACAGTTGTTGTGCAAGGCCGGCCTTATTGGTGCCAAAAGGAAAGACATCCAAAGAGTCAGCTCGAAATTGCTGATAGGAGCCCTCTGGGTTCATTCGGCGCCACCGTCTGTACCAGACCTTTCCCGTGTCTTGCAAACATGTGCCAGAAATAGGTATCTGACAGTCTTCAGTAACATTATATAGGTCAAAATGATCATCAAGATCCTCCAAAAACCTAAGCGAACCACCGTTTCCCCTGAGCAAGAGCAAGAACTTTGCTCCTTCTCACGGGGGGTGGTGAGGTAAATTGTTGTTGAGGCTCTGCGGTCGAAGTACGTAGTACATAAGTTTCTGATCTCGCGCATTCGCTGTCTGGTAAATCAGAACCGCAGGCCTCGTACAGAGCACTGGGTTAATTGTTTGGAACTCTATAAGGCTGAGTGCGTAGATTGTCTGTTGTAGAATTATGAGCCTCATGATCATGTCTATAACAGTCATAGAAGAGACCGATAGGATCCGTTAGGTTAGTCGTTTTCCGTGACTTCTACTATGAATCTGTTCGAGTAGAATTCGGGCGCCAATATAACGTAGAAGTCCTGTCTTACTTCTACGTTAATTTAAAACATCAACATACTAAGAAATAGTTCCTAAATGAAAGAAACCTTGACGGCCAGACGAAACATGGAAACAATCGAAGTCACACTTACGGAAAAAGATGCTTTATTCAGGATGTAGCAAACACATCGTAGCATAGCATATTGCACTAAACTCTCCACACACCACACAACTCTTAACACAACGTTCTTTTCACAACGCTCCTTTCAATAATCAGTTTACAACCCAACGCTCGCCAAGCAACAGATTAGTCGTCGTTTTTATCTATCGTTCTTATCAATTCAGGCATACGTCACGTGCATTCAACCTCAATTGTGTTGCCAAACGTATTCGTTTGAGAGAAAAGAGATTACGTTAAGAGTGAAGAATTACTGAGAATAAACTCAAGATTTACATAGGGAAAGAAACTAAAAAGGAAAGTTAATTTAGAATATACGTCACAAAGTTTACAATGAATATGATGGAGAAAGAAATTTTGTGATTTAAAACCACATTGCTCTTTATTTCCAAAGAGAAGATACAATCCACATCTTCATCTTTATGCGCTTTACAGATACTAACATACATAGGCGTCAAAATATTATCTTGCCTTCCATCGGAAACGAAAAATGTCGCGTTTGGCTGCCTACGCCAGCTTCCTATTATGTTATTGCGTTTTACATACAGTTTTCACTTACAATTTTACATCATGCAAATGTCATATTTTTGCCGACTGTGATTTAAGTGGAGAGTGAGTGCCAGTGTTACCATTCTACTGATTTATCAGTATAGACCTGCTGTTTTTGACTCCTGGCTATTGATAGATTTTGGTAATCTACAGACTTTTCTCTGTTTTGAGACCACCAACACACTCAGGGACATGCTGTCTAAGAATGTCTGCATTCTTTCAGTACTCACCATCTGCTGATACAATGAACAAGACTCACCACAGAATTGGTCTGTAGAAAAAAAGATGACCAAGACTAAAATTATTCAACACCTGCTGCATACTACTTTTTAAAATTAATACTGGTTGTTATGAAATATTTTTTTTATTCTAGAAAATTAATTAGTCTGTTATACAAAATTTTTTCCTAGTTTTGTTAAAACGCAGAATCTCAAAAACAGTCAAGAGTTACGAAAATTTACCATGCTTCCTGGAGACCGAAGGTTACGATTTTCGTAACAGAGGAAGGTTGCATATATTAAAATGTTAACCGGTAAACCTTATTAATAACAAGACTGCCTTCGACGCGGAACGCCATGGCAGGACTAATGTTATTTTTATTAGCGTCGCTTTTGCTGGGATGCATTTACGATAAACCACGTGGTTTGTACTACGAAACCGTCACACACATATGGCGTTCTAGCTCAAAAGAGCTGTTCTAATGGTTTTCGCTAAAACGTGTAAACAATCGTAGCTCGCCTGTTCGGAAAGCTTTCCCCACAGGCGTAGCTGAAAAACAGGTGGTATCTTTGTTTGGCAATTTGCCGACAAACCACTTAAAGTGAAAAAAAAATTACTTTTCGCGCTTAACAAAAACAAGGCATTAATTAGCCGTCGTTACAATATTATCATAGTAAGAATTATTCTTTCTCCTTGTTTCTCTCTCAATTTCTGCTTCATTCCTCTCTCAATTTCTACTTCATTCCTTTCATGATATCATCTTTGACTCATGTGAACCTGATTATGACAATGATGCTAGTGATATGGATAACACCCGTGAATTTTCTGGATTTGAGGATAGGATATGGATGGCTGAAATGTTTTTCATTATATGCAGAGGTGAAATTTGTATTGCTTTTAATCTTTATGAAAGCGCTGAGACCGTATTTTCATGTTCATTATTTTTTCTCAAAATTTTGCATTTTAAAATTGGAGTGCGTCCCTGACGCCGGAAAATACGGTACTTTATGAACATCTGGGTAACGTTGAGCAAGAAGTGTAAGTTTTGTATACAACTTAGGAAGACAAGTATGACAGATGTCTACATTAAAAGACAAACGCCATGATTATTGATAACAACATTAATTTGAATGATGAACATTATTTTATAAAGCTGATAATCAGTAATATCTTATAAGAAGCGACTGAGGATTGTATTGGTTTGCATTTTCATTCCACTGTTTAATAGTAACTTGTGAAGTACTGGTAATATTTGACATACCAGTAAATTGAAGTGTTCCTTCATATTGAGATTACATCCAATAATACACTACATTTGTGAGGTGGTGAATATTTTTAAGCAAAAAATAAAATAAAATCTGATCTAATTTTACTAATTTCTACTGATTTTTTGAGCTCTAATCTACTGATTTCAGGTAAAAGTCTCTAGCAACACTGAGTGAGTAACCCCCTCCTTTCGGACTGGTCACAGCACAATGTATATAATTTTGTCTTCGTGCAAAGTTTTGGAAAAGGTAATGCAATTAATGTTTTCGAAGCCAAAAGGTATTTGCTTGCTTTTTTCTCTAATTGTACTACGAGTAGATAATTTTCCATATCGGTATTTAGTTGTTTAACTAATTACAAATCAGAGTAACACGAAGTACTTTTAACTTGAAAAAGTTTCTGGTCCCTTCGATATTCGTGTTAAGGAGATTCGACTTTATATTGTATTGCCATTTTTTAAACTTCTTATATCATTCATTTTTTACCCGAGAAAGATAAACGTACATGGAAAACAACAAATAAATTGTAGCTAGTGTGCACTGCACATGTAAATTAAAGAAGAGTTAGTCGCTCTCCGGTAACTGAACCTATACATCCATATCTTTCAAACCAGTATATTATCACAACGGTATTTATCAGAAAATTTATCGTCTCTATCCTGCTAGACATGTTCAGCAAGAATCAAAGTTCCACAATTTCAAGCAATTTGTGTGCTTCCCCTAACTACAAATTACCTCAGTCCCACGGTGGCGCAGTTATATAAGCCCTGGCTCATGCCTTATTCGTCCGAGGAAGGTCCGGGTTCGAATCCCGGTGAGGCATGGATGTTTGTGTTTGTCTTTCGGCACTGGCATTCAATGTGTTATTTGTCCAACACTGGTTATCTGTGTGCATTGGTCATTTTGTAACGTACCAGGAGATGTGACGTACCTGCCAGAAGGACGCACACGACATAAAGGCAGATAGCAATTAGAATCACTGTCAGCGTAGCTTAATTGGTAGAGCAACTTGTTCCGGTATAAGCGGCTTCGGGTTCGATTCCCGGCGTACACCAGAAATGACGGAGAAATTCACTTCGTTATAATGGCGCCCGAACTATCCGGATGATCCG
The DNA here is from genome assembly GCA_039090855.1 of Macrothele yani. NCBI lineage: Eukaryota > Metazoa > Arthropoda > Arachnida > Araneae > Macrothelidae > Macrothele > Macrothele yani. The sequence continues at coordinate 77,921,612 of CM077009.1, forward strand.
ACCGTTCAAAATCTCGCATTGGTGTGATGTTATTTCCACACCGCGAGATAGGAAAAATATGAGCAGCACTTCGAAAAAGAAAAATAAGGGGGAGATGATGTAACGTACCAGGAGATGTGACGTACCTGCCAGAAGGACGCACACGACATAAAGGCAGATAGCAATTAGAATCACTGTCCGCGTAGCTTAATTGGTAGAGCAACTTGTTCCGGAATAAGCGGCCTCGGGTTCGATTCCCGGCGTAGACCAGAAATGACGGAGAAATTCACTTCGTTATAATTTGGCATACTGTAAAATCCATGTTTCATGTACTGTATACTTGTTCGCAATGTGTTACATAATCAAAACTGGCTATATCGGTGTAAATTGATCATTTGGCATGCTGTAAACCATGTATGATTTGTACTTGTTGGTGTGAAATATCTGTATCCTGTTCGTCATGTCTGTACCCCAGGTTCAATAAATCATTTAAAAAAAAACCTTCAATCAAAAAAATTGTCTCCACTTGGATCCCATCAACATTTGTGAGATGCAAAGGAACGCAGCATCTGTCCACGGCAATGCCTCCCTCCGCCCAATAACTTCGAGACCCTATTCTGTTCACTTAGCGCAGAATACCGAGGACACCTCCCGCGGTCTCACCGGGTGTAGCTGGTTATGGCTCAGACGCTATCAGGTAAAAACATTACGGCTCATGAGTGTATATACACTGGACAACATTAATATAACAATGCGGTTATGTGTGTGCTGGACGGGAAGAAACGCGACAGCAGAAGTAAATAGGCAAGCGAAAACAATATCCAATCAAAATCAGTGGCGGCTTTTCAGGTAAAGTAGGTGAAGTGCCTCTTCACCTATTTCATTTGAAATAAGGTTTTATTTAATAATTTCGTATAATATATTCTTTTTTTGCCTTTATTGAGTGCCAAAATACCCAAAATTTTGATTAGATATCAATTCACAATGCGCGTTCAATACAGAAAACAAATCCTTATACGCAAAACAGTTCAAGTGAAGAGCTGAAATGAGAATGCTTGGAGGTCTGCAGTTTTCGTCCGAGTTGCCATGATAACTGTGACGTCACCCTCCCCTATCTGCCGGGCAAGTGAAGTGTTTTAGCTTGAAACGCCAAGGCTCTGCACCTGAAGTCGTGACCTTCCGAAGACATCACAGTGGAACGGGACGGATTGCCAAGGGTTCATTGCAATCCAATAGGGCTTTTTCTTGCGGTGTTTTGGTACATACTTTCCGAAAGAGATTTGTTTTTTCGTGTTTTGTGATTGTTTGTTAAAAACTTCATTAGTTACTTTAGTTTCGTGTATAGTTTAACTTATAGTGATAGTTTTAATTTTCACTACGTATCCTGTGAACGACATTGTCTGTAATTTATTGCAAACTCCGTTCAATCGGTGGAAAGATGAAATATAAAAGAGACATTTTACTTCAAGGACGACCGACGGATTCACTGACAATTGTCGCCAAGAAAGAAATCAAGACGAGCGGTAAATCTTACAATATTAATTTTAAAAATTGTTGGTTTACTGAATATAAATGGCTTTGTAGCCCTTCTGTGTTACAAAAGTTTTTGTTGGCCCTGCTTATTTTTTAGTAATAAAATTCGGCGTGGAATAAAGACAATTTTCAGATTTCTTAAACATAAAACGGTCACTTCACAAACGTGGTGATTCCAGCGAATACCAGAAATGCGAATTAATGCTAAATAATTTTGAAAGGAATCAGAACACCATTGCCGATGCCCTGACGGAGAATGCTAGGCTTTTGAAAATGCATTTCAACGGAAGCGTTCGTTTAAATAGACTTTTCCTGCAGACAATGATTGATGCAGTACTGTATTTGAGTAAACAAGAACTAGCATTCCGTGACCATTACGAAGGCATTGACTCGATAAATCGTAAAAATTCAAGGAATTGCTTTCACGGTTGATATCAAGAAGTCCTTCAAAAATTCAAAATCAATACGAAACTATAAAAAAATGTCTTCACAGGTGACTCAAAAACTATTCAAAACGAATTAATTGAATGTATTTCTGAATATATAAACGATCACGTCAAAAATGAAATAAATGAAGTTCAATGCTTTTATATTCAAGTAGATGGGAAGACATACCCAGACTTCCGAGTGCTCTTTAATAATAAGATCTGTAGATTGGTGCATTGGTTGAGCGATTTTATGGGTTTCCCTGGTGTGAGTAAAGATAAAGGCATTTTTACAGAAGCTTATAAATTAGTTTCCCTGATTTTAACAAACAATTGCATCTGTAAGTGTTTCAGTGGAAAGAAGTTTTTCTTGCCTTAAAAGAATACAAACTTACTCAAGAAACGCTATTTCTCCAGATAAACTTGCTTCTTTGGCAAAGACTTCTATTCAGAAAGACATTTTCTTGATGTCACGAAGAAACAGCCATTTTATGACGACATAATCGACAAAATTCTAGCTTTAAAGAGAAGAAGAATTGATCTAATATATAAAAAAATAGGTAAGTTCTCATTAACTGATTTTTGTTGAAGACAGTAGATATCTTTTCATATTGCTCTTGTAGCTCTTCACCTATTTTTCCTACCACGAGCCGCCACTGATCAAAATTGACTTGCAACACTGTGATACATCGCAACATTTAAACAGTACTGGGTATTAAAACAAGAAGGGCACTACTAGCAGGGCGCGATGACGATTTGTTATTGTCACTTGGAAGGAGTGTGAATTCTATGACTGTTTGTCGGCTGTTTAGGGATGACAACCCATCAACGTTTAGATAATTCTCTGCAATGGAGGGCCGTAGGAAGACTCGAAGCAGGAAAGTCACAGGCCTAAGTGGCCACATGGCTGAACATGTCCCGAAAAGCGATTTCGACGTTATGGGAAGATTTGCAAGAGACAGGAACCAAAGTCAAAAAAGAAAGTACAAGGTTCGCCGAGAGTTACGACACCTAAAGAGGACTGATATTTCGCTGTTTTGGCAAAGCGGAACAGGCAAATGACGCCACGCTAACCATTTCTCAAGTTTTCTGCTGGCACAGGAATCACAGTTTCGAGAACTGTCCGAAAGTCTTAGTGACAAGAGACTGTACGCCAGGAAACCAGTAGTGTATGTACTGCTGTCCTCCATCCACCGGAGAACCTGTTTAATAGGGTGCCTCCAACATGCCAGGTGGGGTTCTGGACAGCGTACTAATGTACTGTTCCCTGATGAGTCACGTTTTAGAGTTATACCCAATTTCGGAAGCAGTTGTTACATTTAGGGAGATGCTGGATAGAGAAATCACTAACTAATATCATGGAGGGATGCTTATGGTGGTGGGGTTTTAGTTTGGGGCGGAATACGAGGTAGGATCCAAAAGTTTCCGGACTGGGTCCTTAAGTCCATAGATAGTTAGAGTTACAAAGCTGAAGCACATCCTCCTTCAAAATAAGACCTTCTTGCAACAACACATTTCTCCCAGAGCCTGCAGAGTTCGTCGAAGCGCTTCTGGAACCCATTCTTTGCAATGAATGTCCTTCAGTGCAACCAGAAATGCAAAATGAAAAACGCCTTGTTTTTCATTTCTTCTGCGATTGAAAACCTACCACCCTGAAGTCTACGTGTCAGCTTAGGGAAGAGGTGGAAGTCGCAGAGGGCGAGATCAGATGACAATGGTTGGTGTGGAAGGACAACAGTTCTTGTTTTTACAAGAATCGCACGAACGATGAGTGACCTGTGTGCCGGTGCATTGTTCTGCAACAACACCTACGACTGTTCGCCCCCTCCTCCCTCCACAGTTGAAGTCTCTTCTTGAGGATCGACTCAAGTAGACGTCGCATGATGTTTAAATAGAGCTTGTTGTTGACAGTGCATCCTTCAGGGATAAGTTTTTGACAGTGCATCCTTCAGGGATAAGTTCAAGATACAACCTGGATGTCCGATACCTCTAACATGATCTTGCGTTTGTTGCGGTGTCGGTGGAATTTCTGCTTGAGTGGAGACGATGGCGATTTTCTCGTAGCTGATGTCCGCTTAGTCAGCGGGTCGAAGAAGAAGCACCATTTTCATCTCCCGTTATCATTATTATAAGAAATTGTGGATCTCGGTCGGCGGCGGTTACCAGATCGCTCATCATTTCCATCCGTATGGCCAATTGATCTTCAGTTAACATGCGTGGGACGATATGTTGACTCACTCGGTGCATCTTAAGATCATCTGTTAGTATCCGTTGAAACGTACTCTCCGATATCCCGGCAACCTCTGCTATTTGCTCGACGTCTGTTGTTTGTTGGCGCATACGATGGTCGCAACCTTCGAAAAGTTTTACCCGTGCGAGCTGTCATTGGCTCCCTGCTTCATTCGTCGTATTCGAGCTCATATCTACCTTCTCTGAAGCGTCGATGCCAATCAAAAGTGAGTGACCGCGACAGGGGATTTCGCCATAAAACACCTCGTAAGGTTTTGTTAGACTTTTGCCGAAGCGAACATAAAACGTAATGTTAACACGCTGCGCAAAAAAACACCGTTTTTCATCAGTCGCTGAACGTGCGTAAGTTGCTCAAAATACACTGGCGTGCAAAAATTAAGGACGAGACGGTTTTTCGAATGTAACGTCGTGCAGAAGTGCTCCACATCGACTCAAATCATACCATAAGATCCCCAAGATGTAAGAATATGTGACAAGTAAGCAAAACCGTCCAAACAAGGAATCCAAAGGATACAAAGGCACTTTATTGAAAAGGTAGCTTCGAGCACAACTGAACACAAGACAGAAACGTCCATGTGACAGGCGGCTGCCAGGAAAAATCCAGTCTTTAGTAGGAGATATGATCACATCTGACTGCGCTGCAGGATTTACAACGTCTGTCCATGCTGAGGACGAGGTTGTCAAGGAGCTGTTGAGGCATCGCGGCCCATTCCTCTTGTAGCGCTAATCGTAGCTGCGGAATCGTTGCTAGCGGCTGGTGACGTGCTGCCAAGCGTCTCCCGAGAAGGTCCCACACGTGTTCGATTGGATTTAGGTCCGGGGACCTTGCGGGCCAATATATGCGTTGAATATCTTCACTCTCCAACAGCTCTGCGACAGCCACTGTACGATGAGGTGTAGCGTTGTCGTCCAAGAAGAGGAACTCAGGACCCACAGCACCTCTAAACAGACGCACGTGAGGTAGGAGAACATCTGTACAATAGCGGACACCAGTGACTGAACCTCCTTGGAAGATGTGGAGGTCAGTACGGCTACCAAGCTTGATACCGCCCCAAACGAGAACTCCGCCACCTCCAAACCAGTCGCTTTCGATGTTGTTGGAGGTGTGATTGCGTGTTCCCTGCTCTCTCCAGATGTGTATGCGTCCAGAATCGCTCGTCAGACTAAATCGGCTCTCATCCGTAAAGAGAACTCTACCCCATTGCTGATGTGTCCAGTTCTTGTGTTCCTGGCAGCACAGAAACCGCCGTCTCCGATGAGCAGGCATTAATGGCACACACCGTACTGGTCGTCGTGCAAATAGACCACCATTGTGCAGGCTCCTGGCCACGGTAAAATGCGATAGCGGACGTCCAGTTGTCTGTTGCATGTGCCTTGTGATTTCTCCCGCTGTCTGACGTCCGTCTGTTCTCTCCTGTAGGACAATATACCGGTCGTCCGCCGCCGTGGTTGCTCATGGACTATCACTGCTAAACTCTCGGACAGCTGTTCCTGTCGTGTGAAATGCTCTCCTAGCTCGTGAAACGATGCTGTGAGCAATCCCGAACTCCTCGGCCACACTAGTCACACTTCGACCTTCTTCCAACTTCCCAATGACGCGACCGCGGGTAAAGTCATCCAAATGTCGTCTTCTGGATTGCCTGTTGGACATATCACACGGTGGCAGCAACTCGACGTCGTTCAAACCGACGTACACCGTGCAATAGCTTTCACCGAATTGCTGAGCGTACACCGCCCGTGTGCTTTATATCCTTCCGACACTCCCTCCCCCTCCCTACGTCATGCTGCATATATGCGCATGCCCTACCGTACCGGAACCTAGTCTATCTCCTGAGTGGTCTTTCGGTCCGTTCTGCTGTTATGCTAATTTCTCCTCTTCGTCCTTAATTTTTGCACACCAGTGTACCCGGATGTACTGCAGCGAACGCGTGACGTAGATGGATGAAATCCATTTTCCTTTTTGCGGGGACAATGTAACGTAATCCAATAATCACCGTTTGCATGCGATGCACGTATTTTCCGTACAGGCGCAGCTAGGAACTTTTGGATCCTGCTCCGTATACCCATCAACGGCAGTACTCATCTTCATGTGTTCGATTGCGGCTGAATAAACGGCGTGATATACCGGAAAGATTTTCTCGAGACTTGTATAAAGCTTTTTAAATGTTTTATTGTCCACGATTTTCTGTTTATGGACGGCAATGCCCGACCTCACAGACCTTCCTTAGTAGCGGGATATATTAAAATGGAGGATATCCAACGAATGGACTAGCTCGCAACGTCACCAAACGTAAATCCCATCAAATATGTATGGGATGTCTCGGGGGCGGAGACACGTTGCAAAACTACAATCACCTACACCAATTAGCCATTACATTTTATGACCACCTACCTAATAAGTTGTAGGACCCCCTTTAGCCCTCAAAACAGCAGCCACTCGGTGAGACATCGATTCGATGAGTTGGCGATAGGTATCCTGAAGTATCTGGTACCATAATGTCAACAGCAGGCCCTTTAGTTCCTGTACATTTCGGTGTGGTGGTGATTTAGCGCGAACCCGCTTTTCCAAGTCGAACCACAAATGTTCCACTGGGTTCATGTCAGGTAAATTTGGTGGCCAGGTATTAACAAAAAGTAACCAGCATGTTCCTCGAACCACTCCTTGATTCTGGCAGTGTGGCACGGTGCTTATCCTGTTGGTAATGGCCATCACCAGAAGGAAACACAGTTGCCATGAATGGGTGAACTTGGTCAGCAGCAATGTTCAGATACTTGACAACTGTCTCAGGGATTGTGCCATTGGGATAATCGGGCCTAAAGTGTCCCAAGGAAACATCGCCCACACCATAAAACCGCCGTCGCCGGACTGTTTCCGCCCAACAGTGCATCCAAGTGCCATAGCCTCCTTTGGTAATCGGCGTATCCGAGCTCGGCCGTCTACGTGATGCACCATAAATCTTGATTCGCCAGACCAGGCCACTTTGTTCCAATCATCCACGGTCCAATCTCGATTATCTTGGGCCCATTTCAAACGTTGTTGACGATGACGTACGGTCAGCATAGGGTCCCGGCTGGGTCTTCTGCTACACAGGCCCATGCGAAGAGGTCTGTGATGAACTGTGTGCTGTGACACATTGCCCAGGTCACCAGTGTTGTAGTTGCGGATGATTTGTCGCACAGTGGTTGCTGTGAACAATATGCGACAGTCTCCGCTCTCCTCTGTCATCAATGAGCTGCAGACGACACACGGCTGGACTAAGGTTCGTCGTTTGACCATCTGTGCACCACTTTTGATACGGACTCACTACAGCGGCACGTTAGCAACTCACAAGCCGCGTCATTTCCAATAGTTTCGAGGCGCGCGCCTTCACACTTTGTCCTTCATCAAACTCCGATAAATCGGCAGATTTTCCCATTCTGACTCCGAACACTCTACTAACCGAAAGCCGGTCCTCGGGTTTTATATATGTATACTGCTCTGTGAACTTCACGTGCGCCACCGTTCAGTTTCATGCGCACTCATTTCTCTAGGCTGGGGGTGATCATAATGGAATGTGTCATCGGTGTATACTGACCCTGCGTGAGATCAAGGTAGATCTTACATAAAATGTAACTTGTAGCCACAGTTTCTTCTAGATACTAATTTGAAGGATGGAACGAAAATGTCAGGCATGTGTAGCAGTCAGAGAAGATCATACAGCATACTGACTTCGTTTGAAGTTTATACTGGACTAACTACAGCGGTGCTTGAAGTGACACGAAACAACAATTGGGATGGTACATTATAGTCGAGGGACGAACGGAAGTAAAAAATAATATAAAAAACGAACCACTCAGAGTAACGACGCCCCCTTTTTTGACGCTGACCTTATTTTTTTCTTATAACACATACCATATTTACTCATGCAGTTTGTGCTCTTAGAGTCCCGGATGGATGCTTGAAATATGTAGGTAATTTAAAAAAAGATTAAAATTGAAAAAGAAACCCTATATGAATGTCTCGTCGTCTTATTATTTTATACTAACAAAAATAAAGTATTGATCAGCTAAAATATAAAAATTAAATTTATTTTCAACCTTATGTTAAATTTTTTTTCCAGTTCTAATTTTTGTTTTCTTTAAAAAATACTGGAATAGATTTCGTGTGTAGCAAACTTTTAACAGTGGTGAAATGGCGATTCTCTTTTCTGCACTACACCAGTACATGGTTATGTGAGTGCATTAATGTATTATAATGTTTTACTGCCCATTTTGCGGTATGGTATAAAAGATATATATGGCTAAAATTTTAATTTCAGAAATTTGACAGTCTCCTTATTCCCCTTTTTCTGCAGAAATAAGACTAATTTCTTTTTCTTAAATCTTGTTCTAGTATTTCTATTAACAACCCTTTTCAGAAGTAACAGAATACCCTACGTAAACTGCACTTTAAAATTTTTCATTTTAAGCTATATTTTTTTTCCTGGACAAGAAGACTGGACTATCGGGATGCTTTTTTCTATCTTTTAAACTGTCAGTAGTATACTTTTGCTCATGTTTTTTTAACAACCGGGATAGTATGCAACCCCACTTCGAATACTGAACTGCAGTCATGTTCATGACATGTACATATTGTGAATTGTCGTGACGTCACGATATTTCCGAAATTTAAAAGGAATGGGTTCCACTTTAGTACTACTCCCTTTACGAGTCATACTAACGTAACATACATTGTTTGCAGCAGTAAGACGTATCCTTACTTTTTTGTCTGTTACTTTAACTTTGCCCACCAGTTCATATAAGGACACTGTTTTTGTTAAAAAAAATAAATTTATGTATGTTTTTTCACAACAAAAACGGTTCCCTTCTTTTGAAAATCTTCGAAATACAAGTTATACACTGACGGAAAAAAAAATCCCAACACCAAGAAGGGGTTGTGTTTGATAAACGACAGTTGGTAGACGGTGAGAGTACATCTGTAAGATGACGTCTATGCAAATTTCGCGCTCGGCGCATACGTGTGGCGCTAGTAGCGCCCCTCGGAACATGCGAAGCAGGTTTGCTGTAAATACGCGCTGTAACGTTCGTCAGCGTTAGTTATCGTTGAGATTCGACGTAGGGTGTTGATGTTAGTCAAGAATGCCTTTAAGAAGACGAAGAAACCATTATCAACAGCTCACGGAGTTTGAACGAGGTCGTGTAATAGGGCTACGAGAAGGTGGATTTTCTTTCCGCAATATTGCAGAACGACTTGGCAGGAATGTAGCCACTGTGCACGATTGTTGGCAGCGGTGGTCAAGGGAAGGTACTGCCTCAAGAAGACCGGGTTCCGGCCAGCCACGTGGCACTACTGAGAGGGAAGACCGCCGTGTACGGCGTACGGCCGTGGCGCATCGTACCGCGTCTGCGGCAGCAATTCGAGCTGCAGTTGCCACCACAGTGACACAACGAACTGTTACAAATCGGTTACTTGAAGGACAGCTCCGAGCCAGACGCCCTGTAGCGTGCATTCCACTTACTCCAAACCACTGCCGTTTGCGACGTCAGTGATGTCAAGCTAGAGCTCATTGGAGGACAGAGTGGAGATCTGTTGGGTTTTCTGATGAAAGCCGGTTCTGCCTGGGTGCCAGTGATGGCCGTGTGTTGGTTAGGAGGCCAGGTGAGCGCCTGCAACCAACCTGTCTGCGGCCGAGACACACTGGACATACACCAGGAGTTATGGTCTGGGGAGCAATTTCCTATGACAGCAGGAGCACTCTCGTGGTTATCCCACGCACCCTGACGGCACAGTTGCACGTCGGTCTGGTGATTCAACCTGTTGTGCTGCCATTCATGAACAGCATTCCAGGGGGTGTTTTCCAACAGGATAACGCTCGCCCGCATACCGCTGTTGTAACCCAACATGCTCTACAGTGTCGACATGTTGCCGTGGCCTGCTAGATCACCAGATCTTTCACCAATCGAGCACGTATGGGACATCATTGGACGACAACTCCAGCGTCACCCGCAACCAGCATTAACCGTCCCTGTATTGACCGACCAAGTGCAACAGGCATGGAACTCCATCCCACAAACTGATCCAGAACCTGTACGACACAATGCATGAACGTTTGCGTGCTTGCATTCAACATTCTGGCGGTTACACCGGTTATTAATGTACCAGCATTTCACATTTAAAATGGCTCTTCTCGCGCTTGCAATAAGCTGTGATCTTGAAACCTTAATCGATTAAATATGTTACCTATACAAATGTATTGCCGCCATTTCATTCCTCTACAACTATTTTTTCGTGGTGTTGGGATTTTTTTCCGTCAGTGTATTTATATAATTATTTCAGTTTTCTTTAAAAAGTGGCCGAAGTTTTGCTCTTTTGGCTTTTATAAAACAAAAATTTGCATGTACACTCATCGTCAAAAAAATAGTTGCACCCAGAAGGAAGTAACCCACAGGAATGAAATTTGGTAGGTAGGTTTGACATCGTGAGACATGCAAATGATTCAAGTATCACGCTCGGCCGCGCATGTGACACAAGCAAGGAGGGGTCGTAGCACTGTGCCTGACCTGCTATATAAGATCGTCCCGGTGCCCGTGCTTGCCATTCTGACTCGTGCTGTTTTATTGGTTGCTTCCTTTGCAAGTGAAGTATGCCTCGGAGAAAAGTTCGGAAGCAATCTGAACAGTTAGAGGAGTTCAAGAAGGGCCTCGTCGTCGGGCTCCGGGAAGCGCGATGGTCTTATCGTCGTATTGAGCGCCATACCAGTCGTGCGGTATGGCGCTCAAGCAGTGTATAGAACACGGCAGGCAGAAGCGACTGGAAGGGCCTAGGAGACCTAGACGAACCACGGAGAGACCCAACAACCACGATTGCAAAGTGCCTGTAATGATCCCCTTTGGTGTTCATTACAGGCACTTTGACAGCCCACGACCGACGGGTTGTCCGACATGCGCGGAGTGACCCAGCAACCACGATTGCGGATATTCAGCAAGCAGTGGTACCTTCCACGCATCGTCCGATTAGTGCCAGCACCATTGGCAGGTGGCTGCACGACGTAGGACTACACGCACGCAGACCGTTACCGCGACTGCCCTTAAAACCACTGCATCGTCGCCAAAGACTGCAATGATGTCGGGCCAGAGTGTCAAGGAGCCACTCAGATTGGCAGAGGATGATCTTCAGTGACGAGTTCCGCTTTTGTCTTGGATGAGACGACCACCGAATCCGTCTGTGGAGGCACCGTGGTCAGCGCCAAGATGAACAGTTTGCTATCGAGGATCACACTTTCCGAAGACCTGGTGTCACCGTGTGGGGGGCAATTGCTTACGATGCCAGATCACCTTTGGTGTTCATTACAGGCACTTTGACAGCCCAACGTTACGTTAATGTGGTCCTGCAACCAGTGGCCATACCTTTTCTGAACTCTCACTCTGGTGCGATTTTACAACAGGACAACGGTCGTCCGCATACTGCTGCTGTCTCGAGAGCTTGCCTTCAAGGCAATGACAATCTGTCATGGCCAGCCGCATCGCCAAACCTTTTGCTGATTGAAAATGTGTGGGATGCTGTTGGACGCGCTATCCACACTCCACCCCTACCGCACAATCTGCAGTAACTGCGTGAGAAGATTAAAGCTGCACGGGATGGCTTATCGCAGGGCACTATTAGGAACCAGTACAACTCCATGCCGAGACGTCTGGAATGCTGTGTGAGCAAACATGGCGGCCTGACGTCATACTGAGGGACAGTACTTATTGGCGTGTAGCTCAATAAATATTGTCCATATCAGTCTCAATGTTTAGTCATTTATTGTTCCTGGTAGCCTTTACTTTATTCCCGAATAGCATTGCAATCCGACACGTCTTTCTTGGTGCAACTGTTTTTTTGACGAGGATTGTATAAATAAGCACACCGGCAATAAAAATTAGTCATCCCTGCCAAAACTTATCTAATAATGGGTGACGGCGCCTCTTGCCTTGATAACCGCATGAATCCGGTGTGGTAAAGATTCGACGAAGTTGTGGATGCATTGAACATCGATTTGCAGCCACTCGTGCCTCGATTGGTCCCGAAGTTCCGCCAGAGTACGTGGGTGCCTATTCCTGCGTTTCACCTTCTGTTCCAAATGATCCCATAGATTTTCAATAGGATTTAAATCTGCGAATTTGGCGGGCCAGTCGAGGTGAGTGTTGCTGATTGTTCATTGTGTCACTCAGACACCGTTGTAGCCGTGTGCACGTGGCAACTGTCTTGGAAGACAGGAGTGGCAATGTGATGCTGCTCCTGGAGGTGTAGGGCAAAGGGCAACACTTCGTCATTCAGAATGCGGATGTACGCATGCTGGTTTAAATTCATCGTCACTGCAACGAGACGGCCCATTTTGTGGTACGAAAAACATCCGCAAAATATCACAGAACCCTCTCCAAATTGAACACCTTCGACACAATCAGGATCAAAGAATTCATTGGGTGTGCGATGCACTCGTCGCCTCCCATCATTGGAGTACAAACAAAAACGAGACTCATCAGACCAAATTACTCCTTTCCAATCCTCCACAGTAAAGTTTTGGTGCCTCTGAGCCCATTGATAACGTGCGAATTTGAGACTTGTTCTTAAAAGAGGCCTCTTCCGTGGCACTCTGCTCTAGATGTCCATCGCATGCAATTCTCGCCGCAGTGTCCTTTCGGAAATTAATTGAAGTGGACTTTCTTTGACTGTTTATTGCAACTGTTGCCTGGTTCGATACCGATTTGCAGTTACTAAGCGTGAAACATGGCAGCGGTCCCTGTTGGTGACAATCGTTTTTCGGCCACAGTTACGTCGCCGATTTTCAGCTGACTGCGAACTACACCGTTTGTCGACCAGCTTAGAACGCCTCGACACACCAACAAATTAGGCAACTTCATTCACTTTGTATTCGTGGGCACGGCCAAACACGATGGCTACTTTTTGCCACTCAGTAACGCACGTCTTACGACCCATATAGTAGACTAATTCAAAACACACGCTGCTCTTCACCACTGCACGACACAGAAATGATCCTGTAGACCACGTCAGTGCTATTTATCTCCCAACAATGGTATCATGGCGCCCTCTGTGCAACCGGTAACTTTCTACTGTCATTTCTGTTAGGAGTGACTAATTTTTTTGTTCGGTGCGCTTAACATTTCAGTATATGTAAACTTAAAAACGTTTCAGTAGAAATTACATTTCTCAAATTAAGCATTTCTCTCCGAAAGTAATTTTTAGTATTTTGTATGGGAATCAGTAAACGGGAAACGATTTCTTGCTAGTGTTTCGCTCGAATTATGTGACGAAACGAACTACTTTTTGTAGTAATTTTTTTCTCTTTATTTACATTCGCAATGCGTTCCTTTATTTGAAGATTTCTGTACAGGAATGAAATTTAACCTATGAATGAGCAAGTTCGAAGTAACGCATGCAACTAATCAATTTAAAAATTTCCAATTACAGGACGGAAAGGGCAGTTGTCTTTACGGTTACTGGAAAACTGAAATACACTTTTTCAAAATTCCATGCAGAAAAGGATACAGAAATGTTTATTCAATAAGCAAAAGTTTAACCAAATACAAGATTTATATATGATGGTGTCCAAAAGTTAGGCGTAATCTACAAAAAGTGTTGAATTACAATAACGAGAAGACACAATATGCGCGAAACAGACTATTTACTAAACATAGATATCTTAGTGATGAAATAAATAAGCAGTACAAATCACATAAAAAATGAACTAGAAAAACGCACCAATAGTCCAAAATGGTGAAACAGCAGGAATTTTCCGGAGGCGTTCCCAATAGTAAGGCGTATGGTAAATGTTACAGCGGTACAAGTGTCAACCGATGTCTCATGCTGTTGATAAGGGAAACAAGAAAACTCTGTGGCAGCAAATCCCACTCCTGAACAAGCGCAGATCGGAGTTCTTGCAGGAGGTTGACGATCTGCAATGCGTCCCAAACAGGCTCTATTGGGTTGAGGTCTGAAAAATGCTCTGGCCATGGCATACGGTGGATATCTTCACTTTCCAGATAATCATCGACAACAGCAGCTCTACGAGGTCATGCGTTATCTTCCATGAACAGAAAATTTGTGCCAATAGCACCCCGAAAAAGCCTCACGTAGTGATCAAGGATTTCGACTCTGCATCTCTGACCTGTTCAAGTTCCACCAGAACAGACGCGGAACTGTGTGCGCCCGCTGGACATACCACCCCAGACAAGTACACCACCACCTCTGTAATGGTGCATTTCTCGGATGTTTGTGGGGTTATAACGGGTTCCAGGTTCTCTCCAGAGGAGAACATGATAGTTGTCACTTTAGAGACTGAACCTTATTCATCGGAGAATAAACCATTGCCCCAGTCTTGATGCTGTCTGCACAATACCCTGGCATTTCCTGTGAGGAATGGCATTCAAGCTGCAGGTCTTCTCGCTTATATCTAGTTCTTGTTCGTTGAGCCGTCTGCATACTGTTTATCTTGAAACAGATGGTCCACCAGCAGCATACAGCTTTGAAGCAAGTGCTCTCGCTGACATCGACCTGTTACGTCTCGCTATAAATGCGACATACATACCTATCATCTTGAGGCGTTGTAATCCGTCGACTTGCCACAGGTTGACGACTAACATCCCCGATGTTCTGGTACTTTCTCCAAAGTCTGGATGCAATGAATTGATTTAGGCCAGTCACTCTGGCAACATTATTCTGTGTCTGGTCGGATTCCAACCACATGTAAACATATCCACTTGCGCCGCCCCGGTGGCGCAGTGGTCTAAGCAATGGCCTCAGATCATTCGTCAAAAATGGGTCCGGGTTCGAATCCCGGTGAGGCATGGATATTGTGTTTGTCTTACGGCACTGGCCCTTTCCCTTCCCTGGAACCAGTGACCCTAAATTAGGGACGGACGACTGATTATAGCCCATCGAGTTGTTCACGGTAGTCGTTAAACCTCCAAACAAAAAATATATCCACTTGCAGTCTTTCTGACATACTGTTTTAAATTTTTTTAATTCTACCACTAGCAGGGCTAGATGACGACAAGAAATGCTACTTTTCACAGCTTTCTTTAACTTCACAAGTATGCTGCTTCGCCTTTTATGCCAATCATCGTTTGTCACATGGTATTGCGCCATGATTTCTATATTTGCATATTCCCACATCCTTCATGTTTTACTTTATTACCCTTCTTCCCTCTTTGATCTAAAATGCCCTCTATTTTTTTTTTTGCCTTTGCTAAACTTTTGGACACCAGCGCATTACGAAAAATATACCCATTGACATTGAAATTATTAAACCTAGGAGTCGGCGTATGGGCATGCAAATCGGTAGGTGTGTGCCGGCAAGACAGACATAAAGGACCGCAAAGCTGGTCTGTCGATTCGCCAAATCGGGGCTCATGTGCATCGGGATGCCAGAATAGTTAGTAGCAATGGTTGCAGAAGGCTCCGCCACTCGCCGTAGCGACTGATGCAGTCAGGACGTTAGCTAGCATCGATCGGCGTATGTCGCCAGATAATTGTGGAGCCATACGATACTGCAGAGAAAATTCGACGGATTACAGCGGCAGCTATGAATATCCCGTTACGATTCGGATGGTGAACCGAAGGTTGGCGGAGGCAGATCTGCGCTCCCGTCAGCATTGGATAGACTGAAATTAACCGTAGGGAATCACCGAGCTCGGTTGGAGGTTTTCGTAGTGGAGACACAAATAGTACGATGGCATGTTCAGCGATGAGTCACGAT
Source organism: Macrothele yani (assembly GCA_039090855.1). Lineage (NCBI taxonomy): Eukaryota > Metazoa > Arthropoda > Arachnida > Araneae > Macrothelidae > Macrothele > Macrothele yani. The sequence continues at coordinate 77,937,534 of CM077009.1, forward strand.
TCCACTTTAGTACCGACGATCGTCAGGTCCGCGTCTGGCGACGACGGGATCACAGGGAAGATACAGTTGTCGACCGCGAGCAGGACACTGCTCTGCAACCAAGCATCCTCGTATAGGGTGCAATTAGTTGACACAGCCGATCACCTCTGCTACGCACAACAGGCACGGTGACAGCCCCTGTCGTTGCCATTTTTGTGTGGCCATTTTCCAGCAAGATAACGCTTGGCCTCACATCCCTATCACCTCCAGAGCGTGCCTATAAGTTGTCCACATGCTTCCACTGCCGGACCAATCACCCATCGAGCATTTATGGGAGCTCACTAGACGACGCTTGCAAGCCTCTCCTCCACAGCTTTTTTTTACGTGGTCCCAGAGATAGACATTAGTAATTGTATCACCCAATGCCGCGCCGTGTATCGGACTGCACTGCGCATCACAGTGGTCGCACAAGGTACTGACTGCTATCACATGATCATGTCTTATAAAGCCTGTCTAACTGATGTACTGCGTTGGAAACTGAATCACGTATTATCCACGTCATAATCTAGGTCTCTAGTGATTCAGACACTTTTTCTGGGTGGGATAATTACATCGTCGCGCGAGCAGTGTACAAATAAATTATACACTTTATGCGGGTGGCCATAACACGATTTTATTTCTGAACTGAGTAATTATTTAAAAACTGCAATTAAAAACGTACACAAGCAGAATGAAAACCTGCATCAGAAATGCTATTCTCATTTTTATTTATTCTTTCATTTTTTAGTGACACAGTGACTGCTTAAAATTATTATTCGGACAAAAGAGGAAAAGCTGTAATAAAAGAAAAAGGCTTTGGAAATCCCCTGTTTTTATGAAAACGTATAAACATACGCGAGACTCGAAGATAAAAAAATAAAATAAAAAAAAAAACTTTTTAGCCGGTTGAAAATCCACACGAGTTGAAAAAGTGAACGGAATGCAGCATGACCAAGATAGAATTGTTTACTGTAATTTAGTCATGTAAATACCTATGAAACTCTCTCTGGAGCGCATCAATGTATTCACAGTATTAAATTAGCAAATTCAAAACAAAATAAAATGGTTTTAAAAGACACTGCTTCCAGTTATTTTCTTGTTTACTTGCACTTGCTTGCACATCAGCCAAAGTTTCTTTTACTGTGCAAATCTTGCCTTTTTCTCAGCTATTTCTATAGCCAAACTTCTCTTCAGATACGCATCAACCTCGAGAATAATACATATGACGACGGAAAAGGCGAAATTTCTCGAATCTTCGACAGAATCTCATTCTTGAAGATTAAATGGAAATCTTAGCGCCATCTTATTTATTTCCAGAAGTTGTTGACTACAGTTCCAAGCTGAAATACAAACATTATGCAATAAAATGATATTTAACATCAATAGTGGTCAGAGGCAATATCGCAAGAAAAAGAAATGATTATGGGGAAAATCTTCAGTCTTTTAATTTCTGTCTTCAGAAGTTTTGAAATATTAAGTACTGTTGCCAGCCGGGAAAGGACTCTGTACCTTCTAGCTCCCAAATTTTCTTCAGTTTTACATCGATCTCCAAAAATGACAGAAAAAAACAAAAAAAAAAAAAAGGGGAATTCTGCAAATCCACAGAAGAATCTCATGTATGCATAAACCACCACATCATCCACTCTCAACCCACTGCTGGATGGTTTCCCATAAAACCCTTAGCAGTTTTAATGTCTTTGAAATCCTGTAGTATTGAAGATCCATACAACATTAAGAACTGAAGATTTAGCAGTCTATGGTGCAAATGATGCCTACATTAACCTTGGAAGACTGATACCAAGCAAGGGCGAAAATGAAGAAATTAATATATGCATAAAACTTGGCTGGAGAGCATTTGGAAGAAGCAGTAAAATTTTCAAAAGCAATTTATTATGTTTTAAAAGAAAAATTATCAATCAATGCATCCTTTCTTGTTCTTACTCATGGATCAGAGACAACCTTAACTAAAAAAGGCAGGAGCTGCAGATAACTCAAAGCAGCCTGGGAAGATGTATCCTTGGTGTAAACAAGAAAGGTAAGAAGAATTATTCATGGATCAGGAAAATGACAAGAGTTGGTGACATTAAGATCAAAGTAAAAATTATGAAATGGCAATGGGCTGGTCATATTGCTAAGACTGACCACCGTAGGAAAAATGAAATACTAGACTGGATGAGACCCATCTCCATGTGGTCTGTGTAGACCACATGGAGATGGTCTCATCTAATTGGTGTGTTTGACACTGGAAAAATCCACAATTAGATGAGACCATCAAGATGGTCTCACCCATCTCCATGTGGTCTACCCAGACCACATGGGAGATGGGTAGATGAAATTTTAAACCATGGTTGAGTAACGTGGAAGAGACTTTCATCCATCAGTGGATTAATGATGATATACACTATATAGAAAAAAGTCACTTGACACCCTTCAAAAACAAATGAACGGATCTGCTGCGATGAGCAGTACAGCTGTAAACGGTATAAAAACAAGCCTGCTGCTGACTGCGATCATATCGCACTGTGAGGTTGAGTGAAAATGGCGCAGCGGGAGAGAACTGACTTTGAGAAAGAAAAGATTGTTGGGTGTTTTATTAGTGGGTTGTCCATAAGAGAAACCGAGAGGCATTTAAACATACCCAAGTCAACTGTTTTGGATGTACTGAATAAGTGGAAGACACATGGCATGCCTGAAACAGCAAAACATACAGGCAGACCAAAGAAAATCAGTGATAGAGGGCGTCAAAGCCTCAGGAGAGTCGTTACAGCTAATCGACAGAGTACTGCACAAGACCTCAGTGTACAGGTGAGTAACAATGCTCGAACCTCGGTATGCACACATACCATTCGAAGAGAACTTCATTCCATGGGTTACCATGGTTGTGCAGCTGCTCATAAGCCTTTCATCTCCACTTGGAATGCTACTTGTTGCTTAACACGGTGTAAAGAACATTTACTGTGGACCGTAGATCAATGGAAACGGGTCTTATGGACTGATGAATCTAGATACACGATCCATCAGTCTGATGGCCGTGTTTGGGTATGGCAGCAACCGGGGAATGCTATTTACCACAGTGTACTCGTGTGGAGGTGTTTTTTGTGGTATGGACCCGGCCCATTGCTTATTGTGGACAAACCTGTTAACCAGCACGCCTACCTTGATATTCTGGACAATTATGCCCTTCCAATTCTGTGGCAATACTATGGAACCGAGCCATAAAGCAAGACTGTTGCGGCGTGGTTTGACGATAATTCTGAATCGTGTGTGGACTGGCCAGCACAAAGCGCTGATCTTAATCCCCTAGAGCACCTATGGGATGAATTAGAGTGCCGCATAAGAAGTTAGGAACCAAGGCCAACTACTAAGCAACAGTTAATGGCAGCATTATGTACTGAATGTAAACTCATACCTATTGCTGTGTTCCAAAAATTTGTTGAAAGCATGGTCTTGAAGGGTCAGTGCATGCATTAAGGCCAAAGGTGGACTGAAACCGTACTAAGGTATGTCAATAAATGCTATGTTGTGTTTGTATATGTATATATGAGTATAGCAACATCTAAACTGGAGCTGTATCCATATATAATATTACTGGGATAATGGCAGAGATGGTATTATCTGCAGAAGAAAAACTGTTGGAGTTAGGCATAATGCCATCAAATGTTTATTATTTAAAACTTTTAATGCATTTTTCAGATGAACTACGAACATTATTACACATTCACAGCATCTATGGAAGTAAATATTCTAAATAAGTTTATTTAAAAAAAGTGCAGCAAATGACCACACACAGCATCTCTGTTAACTGCAATATGAGAACGCAGTGGGCAAATGAATATCACCACTGCACAGTGAAAAACTGAAATGGGTAGCTTAGTCTGATGAATCAAGGTTCGGATGCACCAATTGGAGAGAGAGAGTGAGGGGTAGACCACACAAGACCATCAACTCCAACTATCACATCGGGGTGTGACAAGAAGGGTGGAAGTGGTGAGATGTGTTTATGGGGGCCACCTTTGGGCCCCTAGCACATACTGAGACCATCATTACAAGTTGATGTACTTGCCAAACTGCCATTTACATATTAATGTACTTCCCAACCACCTACACTTGTTCATGGCTACCTGTTTCCCATAGCAAGATGTCTTTCTCTGAACAAGACACACACACACACACACACACACACACACAGTCCCTTTCTCATCACTCAGCCAGAAGTAATGGTTGGAGGAACAGAGTTTACAACAGTTCAATGGCCCTCTCACTCTCTGGATCTGAAACCAATTGAGCATATATGAAACCCACTATCAGCAACTTTCACAGCTTTACTTTTTTTTTTTTTTTGATTGGAGGTTTAACGACCACCACGAGCAACTCAATGGGTTATAAGCAGTCGCCCGTCCCTAATTTAGGGTCACTGGTTCCAGGGAAGCGAGAGAGCCAGTGCCGTAAGACAAACACAACATTCATGCCTCACTGGGATTCGAACTCGGACCCCGTTCGGACGAATGATCAGAGGCCATCGCTTAGACCACTGCACCACCGGGGCGGCACAGCTTTACTCATGATTGTCCTGTTATAACATGGCATATGATCGCCTGAGCATTTTCAACACCTGGTGGACTCTACGCCATGATGTGTTGCTGCTTCTGCGACAGTGAAAGGTGGACCCATGCATTATTAGGTGGATGTGCATAATAAACTGTCTTTTCAGTGTATTTTTCCATTGTTTTTGAATTTTACAGCTTCTCATGTTTTACATACAGCACTAAATAGCTTATTTATCAGACACCACTGTATATTGTTTGCCTCCACTTCTGATGATCATTTCTTTTTTGAGTGCATTGATAAATGAATCCTGAATAATGAAAACATTCCTTGAATTTAAAAGAAACAAAATCTTTCATATTTATAGATCCTCATGCATTAAAAAAAAAAAACAAGATGAAAAAACATTTCAAAATTAAATGTTGCAATATTTTTACTATGCATACTTTTACATGAAACAGTCATAATGAGCATTTTATACATTTTGCAGGATGTGCACATGAGAAAAGTTACAAATTAGGCATTACATAAGTAATTCATGTTCAACAGCGGTTTCATTGCTTAGTCATTTCTTTTATAAGAGTCCTTGGAGTTTTCAAGACATCAGTGTCCAGGTAATCTGAAGAATCAGATCAGAAACATTAGTGCTGGAATTTGTTTTTATAACACAAATGCATGATACTTCAACCTTAAATAAAGGAAAGTTAATTTTCCAATTCAAAGAAAGAAAGGAATGCATACTAAAGCTTACCCTGTTGCTTTTTTTTAAAAGAAAGAGGGGGGGGGGTCATTTGTGCTTTATTTTACTCTTTTATATCTTAAATTCTTTCACCATTTCTTTGCATCATCCATATTCTACAAGTAGGTATTTTATGTTTGCATTACATAGAGTTGTGCCTCTTCAATTACTGTGGTAGTTTTCTTTTTCTTTGGGAATGTTTCTCAGCACTGATGGGTTGAAAAAAAAAAAAAAGATCAAGATGACAGTTTATGAAAGTTTAATTTTTTCTACTCTGATATACAGCAGTGCAACCTTGGTACTGCAGAAGAGACAGGAGGAGTTTGTGTGCTGGAGAGATGCATTACTTACAGGGAAAAGGTGGGAACTGTAGTAAGGCTTGTTCTGATTACATGCAGATACTGCAGATGTGTAATGTAGTGCATCACTCATAGGAGAGATGAATATTTTTCTTGATGTGGTTTGGCCATGCTAGGAAGAATGAGTGCCAAGGTGATAACTACAAGAATTTATTCAGCACAACTGGTAGTAAAAAATGGTAGAGGATGGTCAGGAAGTCATCGGTGAACCAGATTCAAGAAAGTCTGCATGAGGAAAAGATGACAATGAAGTACAAAAGGTCTTGTGCAAGACATGTGATATCCAGATGTCAGTGAAGCTCAGTTGTGTACCAAGATTGCTGTAAATGGAGATGTCAACAGTAATTGAAGTCTAATTTAGGATTTTTAGTGAACTTTGGAAGTCAATTTATGGTGTTTTCCAGAAGTAGAAGACGGAATCAGAACTTTTTAAATATTTTAAAGTTTAACTTCTTTGAAAATTCACAATTTCCCATTGCTTACTCACTTGCTACATCAACAGAGAAAAAAGAGCATGTGTTTTTCCTTTTGTTTACTAAAAAAAATTAAAGTTCAAAATTAGAATTTAACTGTCTGTTGCCATTTTTCATTCACCATAAAGTCGTTGACTCTGACAGTGCACACACAGTACATTTTTAAACAGTAATTTCACTTTAAACAAAGAAAAAAATGCTTGCTTTACTCTTGATATAACAAGAAGTGACTAAGGAATGGGGGAACAGCAAAATTAAATATAAAAAACAAATACTGCATTGTTCACTCTGCTGTGGAAGCAATTTCACATGTTTGAGAAACTGCTCAGATTCCACCAAGGACAAGTTAAGTACTGATTTTGAAATTTAATTTGGCTTTAAAAAGGGGAAAGGGGGCAAAAATGCTTGCTCTACTGATAGGTTTTGAAGAAGAGATTGTCAGAAATAGAAAAACATGCAGTTCATAAGAAAAAATTTAAAAGAAATATTAAGTTGCTCTTTTTCACTACAATAGATTCCAGTTAAATGTGCCAGTCATTTATTTGGAATAATTATTGAAGTACATCCCAAATTGTAACTGCACCTTTGCATAACAGGTGCAGTTACTTAATTGAACCAAAGTGTTATAGTCCCAATTAACTGGAATCTACTGCATTACCAAAGGTATTAAAAATAAGGAACATGATTTTAAAATATATATATATAAAAACTAAGAACACAATATGGAAGAGAAATGAAAAACAAATGCAGATGGGTCAGAATAATTCAAAAATCATGGAACATTCTCATCCCTGCTGGAACAATAAATTTCAGCTCTTCCAAACATTTTTAAATCATGGAACATTCTCATCCCTGCTGGAACAATAAATTTCGGCTCTTCCAAACATTTTTGGCCAGCAGACGGTATGAAGCCATTCAAAAAATATTGAAGAAGTGTCACAATGCTAAAAACATTCAATACGCAATCCCCAAAATGGTTAATGTTAGAAACTTGACAGTAAACTTTACACAGATGTTAAAAAACATTACTTCATTGAGATTTTTTATTTCTGTAGTATATTCAATTTCTCATACTCCATAGTGGACCAAGGATTCTGTAGTGACTATGATGAACATGTAACACTTGGAGTGTCTGGGTCTTTTCAGAAGCAATGGCAGGTCATGTGACTAAGTTTATCCAATCACTCCTGTAGTTCACCCTATTAGGAGAGGACTGAGTGAATGTTGCCTTGGGGTGCGGTAGGGAGGGTGAATTTAAAATAGCTTCATTGTAAATGAAGAAAACTTGTGAATTTCGGGAGAGGGGAGAGAAAGGTTTACTTCCTGCCTACTAAATGCACAATGGAAGACACGGTGTACAATATTTTCCCAAGACACAAAGTACAATATTTTCCAGTAGAGAAAAACTTTTTCCATCAAAATTAAATTTCAGAACTTTTTCAGAAGTTTGAAGGCAAATAAGAAGAAAAAGGCCCATCTAAGTTCTCCTTAAATTCCAGGAAGCGTACAAACCTTGGAACAGTCCCATTCACTTGCTACAAGTAATCATGCATGCACTACAGACACATAGGAGCTAGCATGTAAGTGTAATTGAAGCCATAGTTCTACAAAACTATGTTACACATATAATGACATAATTTTCTCCTGAGATCAATTTCTTCACTCAAATTTTTGAACTGGGAATCAGCATAAAATAATGCCTTACTCACGCACCAGGAAGTCTTTTCTTGCTCAAAACATGATAGAGTTTACTACAAACTTTGTGGATATGTCTGATTGCACATAGAAAGGATTGCACAAATAATACATTCTGTATATACTTTACCAAAGGCATAAATGGTTGCACCTGATGAAAAATGTTCAATCAGAGATATCAGCAAGCATGCTTTCTTTGTTAACCTTTTTTTTACAGCAGCACTGAAACCATCACATACTGACCCATTACCATCACTGTTTAAAGCTACAAAAGTTTTGTTTACGAAAGCATAAATTAAAAAAGTTCTTGTAGCTTTTATGCTGTGCAGTACGGCCATCTGTGAAATCATCAGCGCAAGCTGCAGTTTTCAGTACTGAATTTTTCATATACGAGGGCCGTCAAAAAGTTAGTTGCATGCGTCCACAATTCTGTTTGTATAAAAGATATTTGGATGCGATGTGGGGTGGCACTTGTACTTCCTCCTCGAAGCTGCCGTGTTAACTTTGTCGATGTGGCGGGAACAGTTTGTCTCTCATCACTCGTGAAAAATGTCGTGTCCGTTGGAAGTAGCGTCCAAATTTGAAATCTGCGCAGTGATCTGTTTTTTGTGGGCCAAGAATTTGCACCCCACTTAAATTCAACATAAATTAATTGCAGTGTATAAATCATTTTCGCGGCAGGCGATCGCAAAATGGAGTTCGTTGTTCGAGAAAGGACGCATGGATATCAAAGACGATTACCGGAAAGGAAGGCTTTCAACTTTGACGACGAATGAAAACATGGACCTCATTAATTAATCAATTTACCAAACAGGTGAATCACAGTGGGCAAGATCACAGATGAGTTGAATATTTTGCATGGAAGTGTGCACCACATCAACACTAAGTGTCTTGAGTTTCAAAAAGTTTCTGCTCGATGGGTGCCTCTCTTACTCGTAGAGCAATACAAGGTGCAATGTTTTCAAGCAGCTATCGCTTTTTGGATCATTATCACAGAGAAGGAAATTAACTTTTGGACTATATCATGACCGGAGACAAAACTTGGGTCCATCACTTCTCACCAGAAATGAAGCAGACTTCGTGTGAGTGAAAACATTCACATTCTCCGCCTCCAAAAAGGTGCTGAATTGTTCCTTCCACCGGAAAGGTTATGTTCACCCTTTTCTTTGACAATCAAGGTGTAGTTGCATTATGAATTCATGTTGAAGGGCACCACAATTAATGCGGCATCATATTGTGAAACCCTTAAGAGGTTGCAAAAGGCGATTAAAGATCAGCAGCCACCACCCTTAAGAGGCTGTGAAAGGCGATTAAAGGTCGAACCCTAAAGGGTGTCTTGACAATAAGTAATCCATGCTGTGATACATAAAAAAATATATATATTGCCAACATATTTAAAAAGGCAGCACTTTTTGAAAAAATTATGTTATTTATTGTGCAGCAGAAATAAAAGAAAAAAAGACATATGGAGACAGTAGCCATGTACAGAGAAAATAATACATATATATTTTTTAAATTGAGATCCCAACACATCTTTTTTCTTTTTCAAACAGAGTGATTTACTTATACACATGCAAAAATATTTTAAACTGATTTAAACAGTGGGATATAAATAGAAAAAACATGCTTTTATTTAGGTCATAAATGGCCAAATCTTTTCAGTCTTCACTGTTATAAGGTTCTACACATTGTAATGTGCTGACACCATAAAAACATTACAGGACACTGTTTTTACCAAATGTATAATTGATCAGATTAGTTGAAAGATAAAAATTAAGTGTCTAAACCAGTTAGGTGCTGAGTTATGATTTCGTTTGCTTGGCACAGTGGTTCTAAAATCGCATGGTTTCAGAGTTATAAGAGTCACCCAGGTTTTTAGAGGGACATTATCCAAGACCTGTTGGGGGCAAAGGTCTTGAAACTTTTGCAAAATTCACATCTTGTACACATAAAACTGCATACCAATTTTCATTTTAATCGGAGACAAATAGGTATTATTGTGTAAAACACTGGACGATTTCATATCGACTCCCAGGAACGCAAGAATTTCATTTTCTCATAGAAATTATTTCCAAAAGGTGGAATCAACTTCAGAATTTTGATATTTTTATTTGGAGATATGACACAGCCAGAGCTATGTGATGTTCCAATCAAGTGGTTTTCAAAACAAATACAGTTGAATCTCAATAATGCAAACACACTTAATGTGAATTAAGTGCCCTTTTTTTTTTCAGACAAACATATTTCACTAGCATAGGAGAATGCACTCTCTTGGCATGAATTATGCAATTTTGTGTTTACTTGTTAATGCATCTGCTTGGTTCGTCTTTTGTTCTGACTATGAAAATAATAGAATGGGGCCAGTGGACAGGATTGTACAAGGGAGTACTTTCACCTGGGTGGCCTTTGTGGACACTCTTCTCCTTTAACAAGAAATAAGGAATTTAAGGAAAGATGAGGCTTGGGCAGAGAGTGAATCTACTCTTCTCTCAATCTCTCTTCTATGCTTAGGCTGAATTTCCTCCCAGACCTGAAAACTTTCAAGAACTGAAATCCGTAGTAAAATTTCAATGAAAGTTTAATTGATATATTCAATTGACTGATGTAGTAAGCATATAAATCACATTGCTTAAAAGCCAATTTATTATAAAATTTGTCAATTTTAATCAAATTCATATAGTATGATTAAGATATTTGATGCCATTTCAGGCTTACAGCAATTAAAATGCATAATTATCTCACTAGTACACTATCATTAGGCTACATAAACAGATAAACATTCCATTTGTAACAGCAAAATTATTGGAACATTGCAGTAACGTTTTATTAAACTGAGATTCTGACCTTAAAATGTTTGAATGCCTATCAAAAATGCAATTTCAAGTCTTATGTGAGGCTGATGTTATTTTACATTTTACTCTCTCTTTCTTTTAGTGCTTTTTGCCAATTGTAATCCTACAGTGTTTTTATGGAGTCTTTCTCACTAGTCTGTGAACAGAGAGGATTAGGGATAGACAACTGGGTGAAATTGTGATCAGGTAAATCGGAAAGTACAGGCACAGTGGTCTTTAGATACCCTTTCACATTTATAATCTTCCCTCGAAATTGCATTTAACTGGAAAATAATAATTTGTAAAATAAGTTGTCTGTAAAATGATCATAAAACAAGTAGGATTTCTGTAAATTTTACGTGTAAACCATAAAACTTAGCAGGTACGTCCTCCCATTACAGAAAGACAAGTCTTGGTAGCAACTCTTATTCTTGCTTCTAGTCTGCAAGCATTATATTTTCTCCCTTTTCTCTCTATGCTGTTCGTGTTAACATGATATGTACAGTGCAACAGCCTTTGCACTTAGAGACAAACGGCAAATTTTTAACTAAGTAGGCAACAGTATTTTACATAAAACTGCAGTCACTGCAAAATTGTTACTGGTGCTTACAGCAACTTTGAACCTGCTTGGAAACATAAGCAAACCAAACAAACAAAAAAAAAAAAAAAAAAAAAAAAAAAAAAAAAAGAGAAGACATCAATATTGCGCTAATGAGGTGGATTTATATACATATAGTGCTGTACCATAGTATACTGTACTACAGTACACAGTGGCACAACACAATGTATAAAGTTTCGGAAAAAGGTAATGAAATTAATGTTTCAGAAACCAAAAAGGATGCAGATAGTTTTTTATTTAATTAATTACACATACATCTTCACTAAAGTTCTTTCACACCGCTTGAAGGTAACACTGGACATGGCTCAACCGAGAGAACAAGCTGGATTCAGGAGTGGCTACAGCACAATAGATCATATCCACGTACTGAGAGAACTAATTGAAAGAGCGAGGGAATATGAACTTCCATTGTGCATGGCTTTTATCGATTATGAAAAAGCCTTTGATTCGGTGAAACCATCAGCAGTTACCACGGCTCTGAAATCTTGCGGTATTGAAGATGCATACATTAATATTATTAATAACATCTATGAAAATGCAAGTGCAAAGATTCGGCTGTTTGAAAATACAACACACATAAAAATTGGAAAGGGAGTGAGACAAGGTGACACCATATCTCCGAAACTCTTTAATGCCACATTGGAAAATGTCTTTCAATCACTGAACTGGGAAAACAAAGGGATAAAGATTAATGGAGATTATCTAACCCACCTTCGTTTTGCTGATGACGTAGTCATTTTTGCAACTACCCCATCAGAGCTGCAGAGTATGATCCAGGAACTTGCTGACAAGAGTAAAGAAGTGGGATTAAAAATGAACTTTCAGAAGACAAAAGTGATGTTCAATGCTTTTACAAGAAATGAAGATTTATCGATTGATGGAGAAAAACTGGAGATAACAGATACGTATGTTTATCTTGGACAGCAGATATCAAGTGAGGGTCACATTGATGAAGAAATTAATCGGCGTACAAAACTTGCCTGGAGAGCTTTTGGAAGAAACAGCATAATTTTCAAGAGCAATATGCCATTATGTCTTAAAAGAAAAGTGTTTGATCAATGCATCCTTCCAGTGCTTACGTATGGTGCAGAGACGTGGACCTTAACTAAAAGAGACATACAAAGGCTGCAGACAACTCAAAGCAGCATGGAGAGGTGCATGATTGGTATAACCAGGAGAGATAAGAAGAGGAACTCGTGGATCCGAAAAATGACGAGAGTGGAAGACATCATGATCAGAGTTAAATCCCTGAAATGGCAATGGGCTGGACATACTGCCAGAAGGACAGACCATAGATGGACAGCCGAAATTTTAGATTGGATTCCAAGGGACAGGAAAAGACCCAGAAAAAGACCACATGGGAGATGGGTGGATGAAATTCGTAAATATGCGGGAGTGACATGGAGGAGACTGGCACAAGACAGACCGTTGTGGAGGAAACTTGGGGAGACCTTCGTCCAGCAGTGGATTGATAATGGTTGACAATGATGATGATGATGATGACATAGATGCCAACTAGTACGGATTTCCCGTAATTTTTTTGATTTTTGGTTGCTGTTACGGAAGTACAGAAACACCGCTGAAATTACGGAAAATCGCCATTTGATTTAATTTTCTGAGATAGAAAGCAAATTTTCATCAACTTAAAATTTTTTGTTGGTTCTTCAAGTTTTTCTGGGGAAAAAAATTAAATGCTACATTCAGGGCTGCCAGACCTGCGCCAATCGCGCCAAAACGTTGTTCTTGCGATATTCTGCTAAAAACCGCAAATTCGACGAAATCTGCGCCAAAAGTTAAAATTTACCGCTCATCGATATTTTAACGTTATATTACGACATTCTAAATCGATTCAGCGGTTGATTCGTAAATGAGATTCTTCCGCGGATTCCCATCCGTTTTTTTTTTTTTTTTTTTTTGTCATTTTCGAGATCGATGCAAAAGTGAAGAAATTTTCGGGATATTAGTTGGGGGGGGGGGGGGGGGCTCATATTCTGTCTGGGGACGTTGTTTTGTCTTTTTAAACGTTCGGAAACGGAAGTTAAACGAAGTGCAGATTTTTACCGTAATCGTATTTTATTTCTCTCGCGATGTTGCTTCTGTTCAGTATTGTTAAATATAATTTCCTTGCATAATTTCAGCTTGAAATTGTAGGCAACGATTTCCGAAAACGGAAGGTAGGCCGCCCAAAAATTTCCCCGTAATCTTCGGTGACGAGATTCTCACGCGATTCGAGGAATTCTGTCTTTTTTTGTTATCATTTGGATCATGTACGAAATCGATGCATAACTGAACTTAAATTTTGGGAGGATTGGTGGCAGGGGGTCGTTTTCTCCGGCGGAGGACAGAATTTCATCCTTCGAAAATGGAAAGTAGACGGAGGTAAGATTTCTCTGGTAATCGTAATTTTTTTTTCTCGCGATGTTTCTTCTACCCAGTATTGTTAGATATCATTTTATTCCATAAATATTTGTATTTCAGCTTGAAAATGTTGGATAAATTTCCGAAAACTGAAGGCTTGAAAACCATTATTTCAAGCCATGTTTCCCGATTCAGCGTCGCAAAATAATATTCGTGTGGAAGAACCAAGGCTACTGCACTAATTCAGCACATGGCCAGTGTTCTACAAGTAGCATCGTATCTGAAGTAAAAAAAAAAAAAAAATCCTTTTTCTCTATCTACGGACGGAAGAAATGATGCTCAAGCAAATAAACTGCATCCCATTACAATAACATATTTTGACGAAAAAATAGGGGGAAATTCAACGTTTTGAACAATGAGTTTGTTAAAAAAGATATCTCATGGAGCAACTGTGTGTCATTTTCCTGTGACAATGCTAACACTATGATAGGTCAAGTAAAAGGTGTTGTTTCTTAATGATGAATTTCTGAGTCATGCTGAAATTGCAGATGTAGGTACATTAAGGCAAAGTGTTTCTTTTGCATCAGTCCAATATATGTGTTCCCTGTTTCCAGTTTTGAAACCAGAAGAATCTGACAAGGTGGAATCTGAATTTGCTCACTACCAGTTTGAAAATTTTAACTTTTGAGAGAATGGATGAAGTGTGGCACAGAATTTCTTTAATGAAAAATGAAAGTGGCCAGTTGAAGTATGAATCATTAAGCAAAATTATGAAAATGATTTTAATAGCCCCTCATAGCAATGCAAGTACAGAAAGAATTTTCAGTATTGTGAAAAAACCCATGAATGAATTAAGACCTAATTTAAGTACTCATGTGCTGTCTTCTTTATTAGTAGAAAAAATAAACAGCATTGCACACGGTGAACTATGCTATGAGAAGAGTTTTTGCGAATTGAACTAAGGAAGGCCAAAATGGCAACTACAGCCAGTTTATCATAATAATTTGGCCAACAATCCAAGGAATAATTTTTCTTCATGCCTGGAGTTAATTCATTATATTTTTCTGGTAGACAGTATTTTAAATTTTCCCACTAGCAAATTATTTTTTATTGTATTTATTATTATTATTATTTTGTTAATAGTTCTGACAGATTAAAATTTGTTGCAGTGTTTAATACCCAAATTTGCCACTGTACACTGGATTACTGAAAATCACTGATAAAAAAAAAATTGTTACTGAAAAATGAACTTGTTGGTTACTGAAAACTACTTTTAGAGGTTGGCATCTATGCACATAAATAACAGAAACAACTTTCAATGTGAAACATTTTTTGGACCCCTGTGATGTTAATGTTAACGAGATTCAATCGTAATAAATAAGTGAAGGACAACATTCAACTCAATGCTGTATTCCACTTATAAAACTATACTTCAATTTGGAAAAAATTGCTTACAAGGTTAAAAGATCCTTTCTCTAACAGATTTATCTGAGATTATGACATAACTTTCCCACACTGAAACTGTCTCACTGTTCATCTATAATAATAAAATTAGCATGTCAGTCATCTACAGAAGAAACTGCTGAATGAAGAGACTTGAAATTTGGCAGAAACTTTCAGAAGAACATGGGAGAAAACACCCTGAAGCCCCCTCTTTTTTTAAATTTGAATTTGCAGTATGCTGTGCCATAAGCTCATGCAACAATAGTTCATCTAATTGTTATGCAATATCATTTCATTACACTATTGCACAACAAATTTCATTACACTTTATATACAGGGGTTGTCCAAATTAATGGAAACACCTAGCTGAAAACAGTGACTTTGGTATGTGATGCTTTTTGAGTAAAATGAACATGTAGCTACAAAGTTTCAATTTACTTCCGATATTGGAGGTTAATTATTTAACGTGCATTAATGCATTTGCATTTTTGAACTTCACTTTTAGTTGGTAAAGTTCGATGAACACTTACCGCACGTGGGGCTTGGCTTTCAATCCATATTTCCGTTACGTGGATGCGGCACGGGATTTTTTCATTTGGCCACGGGTCCGCTTCTTCTTCTTTTTTTTTCTCCGTTGGAATTTATTTTGTCTCATCACCAAATGAGTTTTTCCTTTGCTGCATCCTCATTTACTTCAATATTTATTCATACCCGAGTACTTTCAGTAAAATTCCTTTACCGTCTTCGAGGGGACGTTTTGCTCCGACTAGCACGGACCGTGTCAGCTGGGCATTTCGGTGGTTCTCGCGGGCTGCTTCTGTCATCGGCTATCGCTTCTTCTTGGGCGTTGTGGCGCCATCTCTTGTTGGTCAGTGATCTCACTTTTCGAACTTTTTCATTTTTTTGCTCAATTCTAATTAAATTCTTCCAGCTGTTTCTCAAATTATTAGGGTCATTATGGTTGCAAACTTTTGTCCTATTTTTTTCAATCATTACCGACTCTGCTATTCTGAGGTGTTTTTCGGATTTACAGCTTTTAATGATTTTTATATTTTCGAATTTTGGATATTTTTGGTTATCTAGACAGTATTGGATAAGTGCTATTTTTTCTTCTTTTTTCTGCCAGTTTTTTACGTGTTGTTTTAATCTGTGTTTAAGCTTATTTTTGGTACTTCCTATATAAGCCATTGGAGGATTTTCAGTAATAGGAATTGAGTAAATACCTGCTTTTTCTAACATTTTTATTTTTTCATTTTTTATTACTATATTTTTGATGGTGTTTACTTTTCCTCCAATTTGAAAAATATAGTAATAAAAAATGAAAAAATAAAAATGTTAGAAAAAGCAGGTATTTACTCAATTCCTATTACTGAAAATCCTCCAATGGCTTATATAGGAAGTACCAAAAATAAGCTTAAACACAGATTAAAACAACACGTAAAAAACTGGCAGAAAAAAGAAGAAAAAACAGCACTTATCCAATACTGTCTAGATAACCAAAAATATCCAAAATTCGAAAATATAAAAATCATTAAAAGCTGTAAATCCGAAAAACACCTCAGAATAGCAGAGTCGGTAATGATTGAAAAAATAGGACAAAAGTTTGCAACCATAATGACCCTAATAATTTGAGAAACAGCTGGAAGAATTTAATTAGAATTGAGCAAAAAAATGAAAAAGTTCGAAAAGTGAGATCACTGACCAACAAGAGATGGCGCCACAACGCCCAAGAAGAAGCGATAGCCGATGACAGAAGCAGCCCGCGAGAACCACCGAAATGCCCAGCTGACACGGTCCGTGCTAGTCGGAGCAAAACGTCCCCTCGAAGACGGTAAAGGAATTTTACTGAAAGTACTCGGGTATGAATAAATATTGAAGTAAATGAGGATGCAGCAAAGGAAAAACTCATTTGATTTGGTGATGAGACAAAATAAATTCCAACGGAGAAAAAAAAAAAAGAAGAAGCGGACCCGTGGCCAAATGAAAAATCCCGTGCCGCATCCACGTAACGGAAATATGGATTGAAAGCCAAGCCCCACGTGCGGTAAGTGTTCATCGAACTTTACCAACTAAAAGTGAAGTTCAAAAATGCAAATGTAGCTACAATTATTTTGTACTTTAAAAGTGTTGCTTATAGTCTCAAGGGACTGTATGATTGCATAATTTCGTTCCAGGTGAAGGCACAATGAGTGACCTGTCAGAGTTCCGAAGAAGGCAGATTGTAGGAGCCCGTCTGGTTGGTGCGTCGGTAACCACAGTGGCACAGGTATTGGGGGTATCGAGAGGTACCACGTCGAAGGTCATGACAGCATACAATGTTCACGGCACAGCATCATCTGTGAGACACAACTGTGGAAGAAAACCAAACTCACTGCGGGAGACAGGAGGACATTAAAGAAGACTGTGACTGCAAGTAGGAAGACCACTGCGACACAAAAGTGACTGCTGAGCTTAATGCACACCTCCAAAACCCAGAGTCTACCTATACCGTGCGAAAGGAATTGCATAAGCACAATATTTACGGCAGAGCTGCGATTGCAAAATTCCTGGTGTAACAGGTGAATATGAAACGGAGGCTATAGTGGTGCCAGGAACGTAAAACGTGGACTGCGGATCAATGGAAACACATCTTGTTTTTCGATGAATCGAGTTTCTCACTATTCCCCACCACAGGACGGGTTTACGTGTGGAGAACCCCTGCAGAAGCCTGCAACCGAGACTGTCTCCTTCCTACAGTGAGGCATGGGGGCGGTTCCGTAATGGTTTGCAGCAGGTCCCATTATCACCTTATACAGACGGATCACTAGCAGTGACTTTGTCACCCTTTTGGCTGACCATGTGCATTCAACGGCACAGACATTGTTTCCGCCAGGTGATTGAACCTTTCAAGATGATAATGCCCCGATTCACAGAAGTCGAACTGTTCAGTCATGGTTTGAGGAACATGAGGATGAAGTTGCACACCTTCCCTGGCCTGCACAATCACCTGACTTAAACATAATTGAGCCCCTGTGGTCTGTGTTGGAAAACAGAGTGTGATCCAGTTATCTTCCTGCGGCGTCTCTCAAGGAATTGGGAGCAGTTTCTGAAGGAAGAATGGTACAACATACCACCATCCAGGACTTGTATGCACCCATTCCAAGGAGGATTCAAGCAGTTTTAAATGCAAAGGGTGCTTCCACACCATATTAGGTGCGTAACACCTGTTGTTTCAAGGTGTTTCCATTATTTTTGACAACCCCTGTAAATGCAATAGAATTTTATTGCACTCTTGAGTAAACTATGAGAACCTCAAGCCTGTTGGCGGCTTTATTGAGGCCGACAATATTAATAGGTTATGCCAAAATTTTTTGAGATTAACTTCTGAAGTTTATGTGTAAACTTTTGCTACAGTCGCTGGCAGATTTGTTTACATTTTTGACTGCGGCTTTCTGTGCACTGCTAAAAGATGTTTATATGGGAAGATTTTGACTAGGTTTCTTCAACTATTGTTTCGAATTTGACATAAGGTGAGCTGTTTACAATTTGAAATTAGATTTTGCTGTCTACTGTGCCAGGCTTTTGAAGTGCTGCATGTATCCTTCAGACGCAGTTGCTGGAGAGTTTCTTTACATTTTAGAGATCGGCTCTTCGTGTGCTTTTATCACAAGTCAAATGAAAAATATAAAAAAAATTGAATTACAGTGTTATTGTTCTGTAACTTGGCAAAATTGTTACCAATGACTAAAAGATTTTTTTACAGGTGGCAGCAAGGTGCAGACAAGCTTAATGATGTAACAGTAGCAGTGTAAAGATGGCTGCACCACTTGAGACATACACCAAAGAGGAGCAACATTCTGTCATCCATTTTTTGAGTAGTGAACGCATGAAACCCATTGAAATTCATCATTGAATGAAGCTGCAGTATAGTGATGCACGTCTGTCACTCCAGCAAGTGTATGAATGGACTAGAAAGTTCCAAAAACAGCATGTGTTCTATGACAGATTCTCCTCGACCAGGTCAGGCACACAGAGTAGTGACACCAGAGTCCATTACAGCACTTGAAGGCACTATGATGAAAATTGCCGCATGATGGTGGACGAAATAGCCACACTTTTGAACATCAGTCATGGTTCTGTGCACCACATCAGCTGACCCCAGAATTGAAACAGCAACATTTTGATGCCTGCCAAGAACTTTTGCCACACTTTGAAACAGAAAGTGATGGCTTCCTACAGAGAATTGTTACTGGAGATGAAATCTGGGTTCACTGTCATCAGCCAGAAACTAAGACAGCGAGCAAGGAATGGTGCCATTCCTCCTCACCAAAATCAAAGAAGTTCCGTACGTAGCCAAATACAGGGAAGGCTATGCCGACTCTTTTTCGGGATGAATGAGGTGTAATTTTGGAGCACTTCATGCCCAAGGGAAACACTTTAACCAGTGACAGGTATGCAGTTCTTTTCAGGAATCATCTTTGACTTGCCATCAAATTCAAACAACATGGACTTCCGAGTACTGGTGTCTCATTGCAACATGGCAACGCTCGACCCCATACTGCCTGTGCAACGGTTGCAACCATACAAAACCTGCACTTTGAGTGTCTTCCACATCCACCATACTCACCAGACCTTGCCTAAAGTGATTACTGCATCTATGGACCACTCAAATATGCGATGGGAGGAAAGACTTTCAGGTCTGATAAAAAGGTGCAGCAGATGGTGCATGGGTGGCTGCACATGTGACCAAAAGAACTTTTTACTACAGGAATCTATGCACTTTGTAAGTGCTGGGGGACTTCTATTGCATAAAATGTAAATTACATTGAAAAATGATACAGGTGGGTACCACTTTTGTTCAATAAATTGTGAGAAAAAATTATTTAAGGTTTTCATTTGACTCTCCCTTGTATGTGCTATAAATAGTTCTATTATTTAAAAAATAACAGTTCTGCAATTCTTTTAGAGAGCAAATATAATTCCGTGAAATGTAAGAAATGTAATGTGAGAAAAATATGAATTTTCTCACACTTAATTTTTTTAAGCTTACATTGCTATTCCTTCATTTGTGCAATCTCCCACCTTACCTTCACTACTTTTTTTTTTTTTTTACCTTGACATAATTTAGATACACCAACAATCTGCAATGGAATATGACTGACTCTCAAGAAACTCGTCGTAATTGGCAAGCTGCAGAGAAGACCATGTTTTTATTCCTCACATATTTCATTAATCCCATCTGATGTTCAATTTCAGTTTCTTTGCCTACAGTTTCCTATTTGTCTCAGTTTTGCCATGAGTAAGGTCAATTATTACAAGTTGTTGGAATGAATCTGTAAAACTCGTGCTTTTCCCATGGCCATTTCTATGTTGGTTGCTCCAGAGTAGGCAGAAATTAAAACTCCTTGCTCTTGGCTCCAAATGGAAGAAAATGGAAGATCAATGACCCAGAGACTCTTGAAGAATAAATGTACTTGTGCTTCAAATTAAGTGTACATTACACTGATCATAACACAATAGAAAAATGTAGATGATTCAAAAATTTCCTATATTCACAATTAATAAAAACTTCTTGTTTCATCGAATTGTGCTGGCAGAAATATAGATCTTATTTTTAAAATTGCTTTCTTTTTGTCCCTGGAGCATATTTCAATTAAATACACTGGCAGAAAGTGAAAAAAAAAAAAGCAAGAAGGAATTGGTGGACGATCATGAAATTTACATATGTTAACGTAGGTGTGATGTTAATTTCGAAACCAACTGGTAAGCGATTACACCACAGCACAGCATAATATGCAAATTATCGTCAGTGGTATTTAAGGAGTACGGCGAAGTGTATGTAATCAGTCGTCGGTGTACAGACACATGCAAAGACCCTGAAGAAGCTGCAATGCCTGGACATGGAAGACGTGTACGATTTCAGCAGTTATCGGACTTTGAGCGAAGTCATCTAGTCTGACTCTGTGAGGCCGGGTGGTCGTACGTCGTATTGCGGAGCAAATTGGATGGGAAGTATCAGTGGTGGTACGATGGTGGCGTAGATGGTCCGAGGAACATTCCCACACGAGAAGACGTAGAACCGGGAGTCACAGACGGACTGATGAGCGGACCGATCGACGCATAAGAAGAGCGGCGTTGTCAAGCAGAACATCCACTGCGACACAAATCCGAGCTGCCGTTGCACCTGAAGTGACTGTGCGAACAATCCGCAACCGTCTACTGGATGCAGGACTACGTGCACGTGTGCCTCTGACTCCAGCCTACCGTCAGGAACGGCTGCAGTGGTGTCGCCAACAGCTGCACTGGAGAACGCAATGGCAATCTGTCGTGTTCAGCGATGAAAGCAGATTCTGCTTGGGAGCCTCCGATGGCCGTATGCGTGTTTGCAGACGCACAGGGGAGCGTCTCCAACCTTCTTGCATCCGCCAGTGACACACAGGGCCTACACCTGGTCTCCTGGTGTAGGGAGTGATCAGCTATCACTCCCGTACACAACTAGTGTTTGTACCGGGTACGTTAAACAGCACCTCTCACATCAACAACATCATTCAGCCCGTTGTTGTGCCATTTGTAAGGTCGGTCCATCGTGGTGTTTTCCAGCAAGATAACTCACGCCCACACACGGCACGTGCAACGCAACATGCACTTCAGGGTGTGAGACAACTTCCATGGCCTGCACGTTCACCGGATTTGTCCCCCATTGAGCATGTGTGGGATTTTATGGGACAACGACTTATCCGGTCTCCACGGCCAGCCACGACCACCCCGATTTACACGTCCAGGTTGAGGATGCTTGGAACTCAATACCCTAAACTTACATCCAACATCTGTACGACAGACTCCATGCCAGAATTGCACAGTGTGATGCAGTTCATGGCGGTTCAACCTCGTACTAACCATGTTACATGGAAATGTTATTTTTCAGTTTACCAGCAAATACAGCTGTATTTTGCCATAATGTTTTGATTGCGTTATCCTCTGTATTCTGTTATTATGCTGTATAAATTTCGTTGGTATCAGACGTCTCCTTCTTGGTGTTCTTTTTTCACTTTCCACCAGTGTATTTCTGCGCAATATATCCTAATCATAATTTCAGGAAAATTTGGAAAGAACTGGCACAAAAGCTGATTAATGTCATTTTTTGTTTTTTGTTAAACCCAGTCAAGGACAGGTTCCTTTGCTGGTATAAAATAAAATCAGGCATTTTTAATAAGCTTCTAGCCTTCCCAGAGAAACACTACTGTGTCACTTGCAACCACATTTTCATCCAATCTGTATGTTTGTGAAAATTTCTGAAGGTCTGTTTACTTTATTTTTGCTCTTCTACAACCTGTTACTGGACTGAACAGTATTTATCAATATGTTTCTTTGACCCCACAATGTTTTGAAATCTGATAGAACTTGACTTGTCCTGCAATGGTTAACATGAACATGTACATATCAGATGCCTGGCACCATGTATAACCACCCTGCAAATTTAAGTGTCACCCAAAGAAGTAAAATTCAGTTCTAAATGAAGGTATATTACCAAAAATACAGCTACAAGGAAAATCTTGTAAATTAACAGAACATTTGAAACATTATGTATACCTGACATTTGTGACTGGTAATTTTCTGTAGCTTTATCAGCTAGTTTCATGACATATTCCATTGTTTTTGTTGCATTAGAATGCTCATCAGCCTGAAACACAATGAGAAATTAACTTAGCACAGGAGAAAAAAAAAGTAAAATAAAAAGACATATTAGCAATGCAGCAAACTTGTCATGTTGTACATAAACGAGATCTCACAGTAAAAGGAAAATATTAACACAAATGCACTCATGTTCATAAAAAGAGAACACCTGAAAGGATTTGAGCTAGGACTTTGATTTTTACAGGATATGCTAATCAGGCAATATTACAGAAATGATTAGCATTTCAGTATCATAGGTGCATGCATACCATATCTAGGCAAATCAAATTGCACAACATCACAGACCAGACATCAGCTGTTTTTCTGTTATAAGCACTATGTGGCTCAGTTGGCATGACAGTACTTGGTCAGCAGTGGGTAAGGATGCCTCATTGTCGTGTAAGACAGTTGTACAGTCACAGCAGTGCTCATATTAGCAGTATGAAAGACTGCAATGGATACTGCTGGTAGTGTGGGGTGCAGTGTGTCTGTCGTGATGAGAATGCGCAGGAAATGGTATGAAGAAGGGCGTACGACACAATGAGAAAGTTCTGGACATCATACAGAGGCAAAACCAAGGGACAACTGCTATCTCATGAAGATGTCTTTGAGTGACCATTCTGCCGCATCAACGGTGTTGTTGCAACAGTGGCAAACTGTAACGCATTCTCCCATGTCAGCTGTAACAGTATGGACTGCAGGCTCATTGGTCTCTCCACAGTGCTGAAAATGGCATTCATATGTGCTTGTTATGTACTAGAAGGGTCACAGATAATCTCTTCGTGAAAATTTGCTTCTCGATAATTTCTATCACACAGTGGAAGGTGGGGCGAAATAATCTTGTCCAACATATTTCAGTTGGCACCTCACTTCCAATTCATTTCCATCTGACAATGCTTTGCTCTCAACTTACAATATTGAATTTACATTCTTACATACACATCTCACTTTGTTTGTCATTACAATAGATAGCAAGAGAAATATCAGTTAGGAATACACCAAACTGCACAAATTCAATAAACACTTACAGCATGGTAAAAATCCATTGATTTAGTGCCGTAATACAGTATATGTAAATTGCCAAGCTTTAATTCTCCACAGGCAGACTTTTTAAGGTAGTGGTTAGACATAAACTGCCTTGAAAAAGTCTTCCTGTAAAGAACAAAAGCTTGGCAATTTACATATGCCGTAATACAGTATATGTAAATTACCAAGCTTTAATTCTCCACAGGCAGACTTTTTTAAGGTAGTGGTTAGACATAAACTGCCTTGAAAAAGTCTTCCTGTAAAGAACAAAGCTTGGCAATTTACATATGCCGTAATACAGTATATGTAAATTACCAAGCTTTAATTCTCCACAGGCAGACTTTTTTAAGGTAGTGGTTAGACATAAACTGCCTTGAAAAGTCTTCCTGTAAAGAACAAAAGCTTGGCAATTTACATATGCCGTAATACAGTATATGTAAATTACCAAGCTTTAATTCTCCACAGGCAGACTTTTTTAAGGTAGTGGTTAGACATAAACTGCCTTGAAAAAGTCTTCCTGCAAAGAGCAAAAGCTTGGCAATTTGTATATGCCGTAATACAGTATATGTAAATTACCAAGCTTTAATTCTCCACAGGCAGACTTTTTTAAGGTAGTGGTTAGACATAAACTGCCTTGAAAAGTCTTCCTGTAAAGAACAAAAGCTTGGCAATTTACATATGCCGTAATACAGTATATGTAAATTACCAAGCTTTAATTCTCCACAGGCAGACTTTTTAAGGTAGTGGTTAGACATAAACTGCCTTGAAAAAGTCTTCCTGTAAAGAACAAAAGCTTGGCAATTTACATATGCCGTAATACAGTATATGTAAATTACCAAGCTTTAATTCTCCACAGGCAGACTTTTTTAAGGTAGTGGTTAGACATAAACTGCCTTGAAAAAGTCTTCCTGCAAAGAGCAAAAGCTTGGCAATTTGTATATGCCGTAATACAGTATATGTAAATTACCAAGCTTTAATTCTCCACAGGCAGACTTTTTAAGGTAGTGGTTAGACATAAACTGCCTTGAAAAAGTCTTCCAGTAAAGAACAAAAGCTTGGCAATTTACATATGCCGTAATACAGTATATGTAAATTACCAAGCTTTAATTCTCAACAGGCAGACTTTTTTAAGGTAGTGGTTAGACATAAACTGCTTTGAAAAGTCTTCCTGTAAAGAACAAAAGCTTGGCAATTTACATATGCCGTAATACAGTATATGTAAATTACCAAGCTTTAATTCTCCACAGGCAGACTTTTTAAGGTAGTGGTTAGACATAAACTGCCTTGAAAAAGTCTTCCTGCAAAACAAAAGCTTGGCAATTTGTATATGCCGTAATACAGTATATGTAAATTGCCAAGCTTTAATTCTCCACAGGCAGACTTTTTTAAGGTAGTGGTTAGACATAAACTGCCTTGAAAAAGTCTTCCTGTAAAGAACAAAAGCTTGGCAATTTACATATGCCGTAATACAGTATATGTAAATTACCAAGCTTTAATTCTCCACAGGCAGACTTTTTTAAGGTAGTGGTTAGACATAAACTGCCTTGAAAAAGTCTTCCTGCAAAGAGCAAAAGCTTGGCAATTTGTATATGCCGTAATACAGTATATGTAAATTACCAAGCTTTAATTCTCCACAGGCAGACTTTTTTAAGGTAGTGGTTAGACATAAACTGCCTTGAAAAAGTCTTCCAGTAAAGAACAAAAGCTTGGCAATTTACATATGCCGTAATACAGTATATGTAAATTACCAAGCTTTAATTCTCAACAGGCAGACTTTTTTAAGGTAGTGGTTAGACATAAACTGCCTTGAAAAAGTCTTCCTGTAAAGAACAAAAGCTTGGCAATTTACATATGCCGTAATACAGTATATGTAAATTACCAAGCTTTAATTCTCCACAGGCAGACTTTTTTAAGGTAGTGGTTAGACATAAACTGCCTTGAAAAAGTCTTCCTGCAAAGAGCAAAAGCTTGGCAATTTGTATATGCCGTAATACAGTATATGTAAATTGCCAAGCTTTAATTCTCCACAGGCAGACTTTTTTAAGGTAGTGGTTAGACATAAACTGCCTTGAAAAAGTCTTCCTGTAAAGAACAAAAGCTTGGCAATTTACATATGCCGTAATACAGTATATGTAAATTACCAAGCTTTAATTCTCCACAGGCAGACTTTTTTAAGGTAGTGGTTAGACATAAACTGCCTTGAAAAAGTCTTCCTGCAAAGAGCAAAAGCTTGGCAATTTGTATATGCCGTAATACAGTATATGTAAATTACCAAGCTTTAATTCTCCACAGGCAGACTTTTTTAAGGTAGTGGTTAGACATAAACTGCCTTGAAAAAGTCTTCCAGTAAAGAACAAAAGCTTGGCAATTTACATATGTCGTAATACAGTATATGTAAATTACCAAGCTTTAATTCTCCACAGGCAGACTTTTTAAGGTAGTGGTTAGACATAAACTGCTTTGAAAAAGTCTTCCTGTAAAGAACAAAAGCTTGGCAATTTACATATGCCGTAATACAGTATATGTAAATTACCAAGCTTTAATTCTCCACAGGCAGACTTTTTTAAGGTAGTGGTTAGACATAAACTGCCTTGAAAAAGTCTTCCTACAAAGAGCAAAAGCTTGGCAATTTGTATATGCCGTAATACAGTATATGTAAATTGCCAAGCTTTAATTCTCCACAGGCAGACTTTTTTAAGGTAGTGGTTAGACATAAACTGCTTTGAAAAAGTCTTCCTGTAAAGAACAAAAGCTTGGCAATTTACATATGCCGTAATACAGTATATGTAAATTACCAAGCTTTAATTCTCCACAGGCAGACTTTTTTAAGGTAGTGGTTAGACATAAACTGCCTTGAAAAAGTCTTCCTGTAAAGAACAAAAGCTTGGCAATTTACATATGCCGTAATACAGTATATGTAAATTACCAAGCTTTAATTCTCCACAGGCAGACTTTTTAAGGTAGTGGTTAGACATAAACTGCCTTGAAAAGTCTTCCTGCAAAGAGCAAAAGCTTGGCAATTTGTATATGTTACCGACCAAACTAGTTTATCAACTCACTGGGTTTTGTTCCAGAATCCTTAGGTTGAATGAACAACTGGAACCTTCAACTGTGGACTAATACCCCACACTGATGTACTTACCTGATTAAAAAGACGAAAAGAAATATTAAGAATGACTTAAGTGTGGGATATGGTGGACCTACCACACTTGAGAAGGACGGTCCACCACGGAATCGACCTGGACTTTCTAAACGGCGTATGAGAAAGCGATCTTGGCTGAGTGAATGTAAGATTGGTGTATGGAATACTAGAGGTATAAATGGCAAGATGAGTGAGGTGATTGAGGAGATGAATAAGTATAGACTGGATGTGCTGTGTGTAAGTGAAACCAAAAAGAAGGAAATTGGGGTAGAAGAAGTGAATGGCACGGTGAGTGTGTGGTCTGGAGTATTGGATAATATGAGAGGACAGGCTGGTGTAGGTGTGATTTTAAGTGAAAAGATGAAGAACAACTTGATTCACTATAGTTGCATAAGTGAGAGAATTCTCTGGATTCGTTTGAAAGTGAAACGTCAGAGAATTGTAATTGTTGTAGTGTATGCTCCTTGTGACTCGGAACCTTCTGATAAGAAAGAAGATTTCTGGAATGAGCTAAAAGCTGTTTTGAGCCAGTTTGGTGCTAAAGAAACAGTTATAATAGCAGGGGATTTCAATGCTAGAGTAGGTGTGCAGAATGCAATTTCTGACAATGTTCTGGGTAAGTTTAATGATCCTTGTGTGAATGATAATGGTGAAAGATTAATTGAACTCTGCATTGAGAATGATTTATGTGTATCTAATACATTTTTCAACCACAAGTATATCCACACATATACTTGGGAAAATCGTACTCTCGGTCAACAGAGTGCGATAGATTTTGTTGTTTACGATCAGCGTTTGAAACACTTAGTTGTTGACACCCGTGTGATGAGAGGTGCAGATGTTGGTTCTGATCATTACTTGGTAGTGTCACGAGTGAAACTTAATGTTGGTTGGAGGAAAAGGAATAGGAAGAGACCTAGGATAGAAAGAATAAAGGTTGATAGGCTCCTTGAAGATCATCAGCGGTATTCTGACTTACTCAGAGAACGACTGAAGGATCTGAAATCTTGTGAGAGGGATGTAGAAAAGAAGTGGGAATGTTTTAAGAACTGTGTTGTTACTGCTGCTAAAGAGGTCTGTGGCACCACAATAGTGGGTAACAATAGGGGTGATGCTTGGTGGAATAGTGAGATTGAAGAGGCAGTAAAGAGAAAGAAGGAAGCCTATTTGGGGATGTTGCAAGGTAGAGTCTCTGTGGATGAATATCGCTGTAAGAAGCGTGAAGCTGCTAAGCTGGTTCACCCCAGTAAGGCAAAAGATAGGAAAGAGAAAGTGGAAAGGCATGACCTGGCTTTTTGGAAAGATAGAAAGTCCTTCTGGAAGTACATGAGACTCAGGAAAAATAGGGGAAACAAAGTTGTAAGTTGTGTGAAGAATGAGATTGGGGAAACGATATGGGAGCCCAATGAGTTAAGTGACAGATGGGGTGAATACTTCTGTGAGTTATTAGATCAGGAGAGCAAAAATGATTCTGAGACAGATGCAGATGATGTCACAATGAGGGATGAAAGCACAGGAGGGATCTCAAGAGAAGAAGTGTGTAAAGCTCTAAAATCTCTTCAGAATAGTAAGGCTCCGGGAGTTGATGGCATAACTGCAGAGATGTTGAAATATGGTGGTGACTCTATAATTGACTGGTTAACTGAAATTTGCCAGTTGTGCTGGGAGTTAGGAATAGTCCCTCGGGATTGGAAGGATGCTATCATTGTTCCCTTGTATAAGGGAAAAGGTGATCAGACTGAATGCAAGAACTATCGTGGTATTAGCCTACTGAGTGTGCCAGGGAAAGTTTTTGGTAAGGTTGTTATTGAAAAAGTACAGGGTCTTTTTTTTTTTTTTTTTTTTTTTTTGATTGGAGGTTTAACGACCACCGTGAGCAACTCAATGGGCTATAAGCAGTCGCCCGTCCCTAATTTAGGGTCACTGGTTCCAGGGAAGGGAGAGAGCCAGTGCCGTAAGACAAACACAACATCCATGCCTGACCGGGATTCGAACCTGGACCCCTTACGGACGAATGATCAGAGGCAAACGCCTTAGACCACTGCGCCACCGGGGCGGCAAAGTACGGGGTCTTACATCAGAGAAAGTGTGGGATGTTCAGAGTGGTTTTATGCCTGGAAAAGGCTGCACTAACCAGATTTTTGCATTACGCATGACGATTGAAAAGTATCTGGCTGTTGGGAAGAAAGTTTTTACTGCCTTCATAGATTTAGAGAAAGCTTACGACTGAGTCAATAGGACACTTTTGTGGAAGGTATTGAATAAATATGGTGTTACTGGGAATCTACTTAATAGTGTAAAACCCATGTATGCTGGTAGTAGAGCTTGTGTACGAGTGAATGGTGTTTTGTCAAAATGGTTTTCCATTAGTGCAGGAGTTAGACAAGGTTGTGTAATGTCACCATGGCTGTTTAATATATTTATGGATGCATGCATGCGTGAGGCCAAAATAGATAATAGTGGTTTATGTCTTGGTGATATCCGTGTGTGCAGATTGTTGTATGCTGATGACACTGTCCTGTTGGCAGAGAGCAAAAGTGAGTTGCAGAGTATGTTGACTCGGATGCACGAAGTTTGCATGAAATTCAAACTGAGTATAAATAAGGGAAAAACCAAAGTTATGGTGTTTGAGAGAGGAATGGGTAGCACTGAATGTAATGTAAGTATAAATGGCACTGTGACTGACCAGGTGAGTGAGTTTGTGTATTTAGGAAGCATGTTTGACAGAGAGAACAAGTTGGATGGTGAAATCAGTAGGCGAGTGAATTCTTCTTTGAAAGCCATAGCTGCTCTGGGAGGTTTTCACAGGAATGATGGGTTCTCTAGAGAGTCCCGCATGGCTGTGTATGAAACAGTAATTGTTCCTACTCTGATGTATGGCAGTGAAACTTGGGTACTGCAGAAGAAACGTAGGAGTCGTTTGTGTGCTGGAGAAATGCGTTACTTACGTGGGGTTTGTGGCAAGACACGGTCTGATTGTGTGAGGAATGAAGATGTATTGCAGTTGTGTGATGTAAAGCAAAATGTTGTTAGCAAGGTGGAGACCAATATGCTTCGGTGGTTTGGCCATGTTGAAAGAATGAGTGATGAAATGCTTACTAAGAAAATATTTTCAGCCCGAGTGGCAGGAAGGAAAGGCAGAGGAAGGCCAAGGAAGACACGGGTGGATCAGATTCAGGAGTGTCTGCATGAGAAAAAGATTATGAGTATGAAGTATAAAAGATCTTGTGTACGGCGTGTAATGGATATCAGTGAAGCACGAGTTGTATGTCAAGATCGCTGTAAATGGCGAAGTTTGATACGACAACAATAAGTAAAAATATCTGGAAGTTTGTATTTCTTTTTGGAGCTAACCTCTGAATCTCAGAGAACAGCTTTGTGATATGCATGTATGTAGTTTATCTGAAGTGCTATAGGACAAACTAGATTATACTGAAATAAAGGTGGAGCTTCCAGGACAAACTGGTTTGGCCTAGTCTTAACTAGTTCGACCTGCATTTGCACTTTAATCTATAGGATATGGAGACGAATCGAGGGGAAATTAAATAAATTATCACTTGAGTAAATAATAACAATATCCATTTTATTGGCATAAAACAGTAAGCAACTGGTTGCAAGCTTTCAGCACCTACGGTTGCTTTCTTCAGGCTTAGACGTGGTTTAAGCACAACTTTTTATTATTTTTTTATTTTTAGGTTCCTAACTTTGTGCTTAAACCACGTCTAAACCTAAAGAAGGTTTTATTGGTTTAAGCACAACTTTTTTTTTTTAAAGGTTCCTAACGTTGTGCTTAAATCATATCTAAGCCTGAAGAAGGCACCCGTAGGTGCTGAAAGCTTGCAACCAGTTGTCTACTGTTTTATGCCAATAAAACAGATATTGTTATTATTTACTCAGTTGTTTGGTGTACCACTACCCACTTCATACATGAGACCGGCCGATGACAAAAAAAGCTGAACTTTTTAACTGGGTGGAAAATTGGGACACGCGAACGTGCGGTGAGCAAATTCAAATACAGCATATATACAATATTTAAGAGTATGCTAGCCATATGGAATTATTTTCTGTAAATTATGTAAGTAAATATTAAAGTGAATCACATTATTATATTCACAATAGAAAAGTAGGGATTTAAGAACAAAATAAAATGAAATATTTTAAAAAATCAGATTTAAAACTTACATGTGAATCTTTACTAGCTAAATCCTGAGGTGAAAAGTATTTGTCTAGGAAAGTTTGTGAATTTAGTCAAGCAATTAGAAACTTGCAAGAATTAGAAACATATATCCACAGCTTAGTTTTTAGTCATTGAAGAAGTCAATAAAGTATTTCTCAATGTAACCTTATAAAATGGCTTGCAAAATTTTTTGCTTGCATTGTGAATATGGTGACATGAATCTCCATCAACGTCAAGCAAGTGGGGAGATTTTCTCTGCCGAATTCTTGTTTTTCACCCTCCCATGACACATTCTTTCCAATTAGCTTTCAAACAAGCAAAACAAATTCCTTCTTAGAAAGAAAGAATAAAATAATAAAAAAAAAAAAACGGAAAGCTGCGTCACGAACTTTTTAGAGGCTTTGGCCCGACGTAATACTGGCCGAAGCCGTGCCTCCCCCCCCTCCACTTAGCTTTCAAACATGCAAAACACATTCTTCCTTAGAAAAAAAAAGAAAGGAAAGAAACAGAGTTGCGTCACGAACTTTGTTCAGCGGCTTCGGGCCGACGTTATCCTAGCCGGGCGCCGTGCTTTCTTTCCACTAAGTTTTCAAACAAGCAGAACACATTCCTCCTCCTTAGAAAAAAAAACAAAAAGGCTCGTCACGAACATGGTTCAGAGGCATCGAGCAGACGCAATTCCGGGCAACAGCGAAAGCACGTCCGAACCAACGTAATTCTGGATCACGGCAAAAGAAGCACGTCCGAACCAACATAATTCCGGATCACGGCAAAAGAAGCCCGCCAGGCCTACATAATTCCGGCATGGCGCCATTCTTCCTTTCCACTTAGCTTTCAAACAAGCAAAACAAATTCTTTCTCTTCGGGGGAGGGGGGTAGAACGAATTTAAGATAAGAAAGCTGCTTCACGAACTTTATTCAGATGCTTCAGGTCGACGTAATCCCGGGCCAGGGCGAAAGAAGCACGACGGGCATTTTTTTTTGTTCACACTTTGAAACAAGCAAAACAAATTCCACCACCTGAGAAAAAAAAAAAAAAAGACAAAGGGCTGTGTTACGAACTTTGTTCAGAGGCTTTTATGTCGATTATTTACAAAATCAGTAAAACTTTCTTAATAACAGCGAAAATCTGAATATCCATATTTTTTTTGTTAGTCACCCGTAATCCCGGGGAAATCCGTAATAATTACGGAGATTCCGTATTTTTTGGCATACTCCGTAGGAAGAGGATTCACGAGTGCTTCGATTCTCGAACGATCTCAGAAAAGCGGGAACGCATTCGGGTACATTTGCAAATTACAAGAGAGAGTTTCTGGCGATGACGTCACAGATAGAATTAAGCAGATAGTTTGGCCCTGATAGAATGCAGAGTGGCGATTTCCCGCAAGACACGGAAAGGGCTGTGGTAGTTTCCCTAACGCACGAAGTAGGCGGAGCTTCCACCCTTTGTGCTGCGATGCTCAAGTGACTGACATCCCATCCATTGTTGACAGCAGTAAACGAATTGAGCTCCTGCTCCACCCTCCAACATTTCTTCTTGCCCCCGCGTTTGCTCCAAAAACAACGCTTTAAGCTAGAAAGCGCTTAGTTCTTTTACTGCACAAAAAAGCGGAATCGCGGAATTCCGCTTTTTTTATTTTTCTATAGAACGACGACCCCCCCCCCTAAAAAATCCTGAAAAATTTCTCTTCATTTTTGCAATGACCTCGAGAATGACCAAAATGATGCCGAAAAGCGGAATTCCGCGAATTCGCGGAAGAATCTCATGTATGCTACTTTTATCTAGTTTAAATTATCACTTATTATGTACTTAGCATGTTTATTTACTTAGTGTTGATTTTTTTTTTTTACATAGACACCTATTCGATGAACAGGTTTTGGTGCAATCGCACCTAACGAAACCTTGTCCCGTCCCGACTGAATGTTTGATTGCTGCAATTCTAAACGAAATCTCATTCTCCTGATTAACTTCCTCTTCATGTAAGAACTTCTGTGCGCAGATGTCAAACTCCATTCTGAAAAATAAACAAACAAAAATCATGTGATTTTGAAAGACTTAATGTTGACGTGAGCACCAGTTCCTGCATGCGCTGCTCCATCTCCGCATCACAGTATAGCAACAGCGTTCAGCCAATGAGTGATTGGAAGCATCCCCCATCGCAGCAGGTGTGATACCAAGCTTTATAAGTGCCCGGGTCACTGGCAGTAGAAATGGGTTTGACAGTGACTTTTAAGTATCAGTGACGGTTCCAGAGAAGTATCAGTGACAAAATCACAGTCGGTGACAGCAGCGCCTCCAAACCGTGCAACGCTTGTCCGTGTGTGACTCATTGTATCAGTGACAGGAACCATCGAGCTTATATCCACGCAGCACTGGCTGCCATAAGTCACAGCCCGCATTGCAGGCGACGTCACATCCAGGTAAGAAGCTGCTTTTAAACTACGGAAACCAATGGAACTACAGCTCTATGAGGCGTACAGACAGATAAAATGAGAGATTTAAAAATCATCAATTATACAAGCTTATTCTTTTATCAACTGTATAATAATAAAAAAAAGTTTGTTTTTTTCTTGCGGTCACAGCTCAGTGGCGCCAAACCTGTCTCCAGAGAGTAGAAACTCTGGAGCTGGAAGTTTTGGCCAGTTAGAGTGAAAGGTGGCACCGACAGTGATTCTGTCACTGATATTTCAGCAAACAAGTCACAGCCGGTGACAGTGACATATTTGTATCAGTGACATGATTTCCAACCCATCTCTAACTGGCAGTGAGCCGCGAAGGTGTAGGGTGTTTGGACATATTATTCGTTTTGTTCTTGCACGTTAGTAAACACTTGTTTTGTTCGGACGCTTTATTCTTTTGTGTTTCTCACCATTATGGATGAGGCTTTGTCTAGTGGACAAAGTTATCAAAGGGAGTGGAGAGAGAGATTTTTGACGGAGATTTTGAAAAGTGAAAAATCGACTCATTATAATGTGCTTACAAAGGACAAATACTTATAATATACACAAGAGGTGGAAAAGGCTGGAAAAGTGGAAAAGAAAACACTCCACAACGAAGAAGGTTAAAACAATTTAGTGTGCTGGAAATCGGAGACATAAAAAAACTTGTCACACGAAATGAAGGAAATGAAAATATAAAATACTATCTCTCAGCTGAGGAATTATATGATGTCATCAATGCAGCTCATGTGGCTGTGGGTCATGGTGGTCGAGACAGAATGTTGGCTGAAATTTCTAAAAAAATTGCAAATGTCACAAAGGAAATTATGTGCCTTATTTTTTTGTACATGTGTGAAGTGTGTCAACAAAAGAAAACAAAGAAGAAAAGGGGGTTGGGTTCCAAGCCAATTCTGCACTCGGAAATGAACAGTAGGTGACAAGTCAATCTGATTGACTTCCAGACCCAACCAAATGATAAATTCAAGTTTGTAATGGTTTATCAAGACCATTTAACAAAATTTGTTTTGCTTCGTCCGTTGGAATCCAAGAGAGCCGAGGACGTAGCCTACAATTCAAATGACATATTTTTAACCCCATGCATCTTGCAGTCGAACAACGGACGAGAATTTGTGAATCATGTAATTTCCAAACTCACAAGTCTGTGACCCGAGCTTAAAATTGTGCATAGGAAACCACGGCACAGCCAGAGCCAGGGCTCAGTTGAAAGAGCTAATCAAGATATTGAGAATATGCTCAGTTCTTGGTTGAAGGACCACAATACAACTAAATGGTCGTAGGGGCTGAGGTACATACAGTTTATGAAGAACCGAGCATTCCATTCCGGCATTAAACAGTCGCCTTACAAGGCCATGTTTGGCACTGAACCCAGAGTAGGCCTCTCTACTACTTCATTGCCTTCGGAGTTACTCAAAAAAATTGAGGATGAAGAGGACCTTCGAAAACTTTTTGAAGATGATAACCAGGATGAAAATGAATTCCCAGAAAACATTTTAGAAGCTGACAATATAAATTCTTCTGCCACGAAGGACATTCGAAAGGCAAGAACAATAGCTACAGAAAACCTCGAAAAACACGCCAAGAAGATGAAAGCAACTTCTGACAATTCACATCCACCAGCCAAATTTGGAGACACCGTTACTATACCCATCCCCGACATAGACAAAGCCAAGGGAGATCTTAGAAATATTATTGCAGTCGTTCTTCAGATAAATGACGACGGATTTTACAAGATTGGTACCAAACATGGTGTTCTACAGAGGTTATACTGCAGGTAATTATGCTCATATTGTAATTCTATCTTCTTGTTCATGGGACTAGTGCTCACATCAACATTAAGTCTTTCAAAATCACATGATTTTTGTTTGTTTATTTTTCAGAACACAGTTTGACATCTACTCACAGAAGTTCTTATACGAGGAGGAAGTTAATCAGGAGAATGAGATTTCATTGAGAACTGCAGTGATCATACATTCAGTCGGGAAGGGACAAGGTTTCATTAGGTGCGATTGCACCAAAACCTGTTCATCGAATAGGTGTCTATGTAAAAAAAAATCAATACTCTGCAATTCAAAATGCCACCACAGTTTACCGTGTAATAATAAGTAAATAACCTGTTCATCGAATAGGTGTCTATGTAAAAAAAAAAAAAAAAAAAAAAATCAATACTAAGTATTAAGTAAATAAACGCCTGAGTACATAATAAGTGATAATTTATTTAATTTCTCCTCGATTCATCTTCATATCCTATAGATTAAAGTGCAAATGCAGGTTGAACTAGTCCAGACTAGGCCAAACCAGTTTGTCCTGGAAGCTGCACCTTTATTTCAGTATAATCTAGTTCGGACTAGGCCAAACCAGTTTGTCCTGGAAGCTCCACTTTTATTTCAGTATAATCTATTAGGTGTGCAACTTGATTCTCAGCTCCTAACCGCAAGCGATCATAGAACGTTTGCAAATGCAAATAGCTGTGTGCGATAATGGCTGATTGCAGCCAATCCAACAGCTTTCCAGGAAACCGTAACCGTTCACAGCTGTAGTGACAGAAGGGACGCAAGTTGACGATGAAAGCAATGTCGTTCAAGAAGCAACATTTGAGGTACTGCCTCCTGTTGGCGTTTGAGCTGAAAAAAGTGCCATAGAAGCCCAGCAAATGATCTGTGCTGCTTTGGGTGAGGCTGCTGTGTCCTACAGTATGTGTAAGGAGTGGTTCTAGTGGTTTAAGCAGGGAAATTTCGATCTCCATGATACAGAACGTCTAGGACAGTCACAGAAAGTTCATGATGAGAAACTGGAACAATTGTTGGACGCGAATCGCTGTCGCACACAGTCAGAGCTCGCCCAGGAACTTGGAGTAACACGGCAAGACATTGCCAAGCGCTTGCACAAGCTTGGACGGATTCACAAGGAGGGCCATTGGGTGCCCCACCAACTCACAGCTGCGAACAAGTCTAGGCGCTACGATGTTGCTGTGTCCTTGCTCTCCAGATTCAAGAAGGATTTCCTCTACAAGGTTTTGACCTGTGAGGAGAAGTGGATCCTCTACGATAATCCCAAGCGGCGTAAATCGTGGGTTTATTCAGGTCAGCCTACCACCAGTATTGCCAAACTAAATATCCATGCCAGGAAGTTGTTGCTGTGCATATGGTGGGATCAGCGTGGTGTCATACACTATGAGTTGCTCAAACCTGGTGAAACAGTCAATGCTGAGCATTATTGTCAGCAACTCATTCGTGTGAGTGATGCAATGGAGGCAAAAAAGCCATACATTAGCAAGGGCAGAAGGTCGGTCCTGTTGCTTTAGGATAACGTGCACCCTCACACTGTGAAAACAACTTTAAACACGATAACCAACATGGGATGGGAGATTTTGTCCCACCCAGCGTATTCTCTAGACTTCGCCTAATTGGATTATCACCTCTTTTCCTCCCTGCAACATCACCTGAGTGATACGTACTTCACTTCTGTCAAGGAGGTCCACACAAGTATCGATGACTTTATCAACTCGAAACAGCCCTCTTTTTTCCGCAGTGGACATGCGCTTATTATGTGAGGAATGAAGATGTGTTGCAGATGTGTAATGTGAGGCAAAATGTTGTTAATAAGGTGGAGACTAATATTCTTAGGTGGTTTGGCCATGTTGAAAGAATGAGTGGTGAGGTGATGACTAAGAGAATTTATTCAGCCCAAGTTGCAGGAAAGAAAGGTAGAGGAAGGCCAAGGAAATCATGGGAGGACCAGATTCAGGAATGTCTGCTTGAGAAAAAGATTATGAGTATGAAATACAAAAGGTCTGGTGTGCTGAGATCATTGTAAATGGAGACATTTGATACACCAACAATAAGTAAATTCTAGTTCTATCAGTTAGAGGTGTACTTTGGCACATGGTCTTTCTTTGAGGAGCTAACCTCTGAATCTCAGAGAACAGCTTAATGATATACATATATGCATACCTGCCAGCACTGGCAAGAGCCTTGTCAGTAGTAATTAGTATTATTGCGCAGCATACACAGGCGCAGGAGAGGGGGAACATCGTGGGAAGGGCTGATTACGGAAGACATCTTCGCTTCGTCCGATTTCCGGTTTTGGAATTCTCCCCCTAATTTCAAGCTGAAATACAAATACTTATGCAGTAAAATGTTATTTAACAATAATACTGGATCAGGGATCATAGCATACTTCTGGAAAATTTTAGGTAGGAATTTTAGGACTTTTTAGAAAAATTTTAGGAGTGTATTTCAATAAAAACTAGATGTATATTTGTATACATCTAGTAAAACAACTTTGTATACATTGTAAAGAGTTTGCTTCACACCCTTCAACCATATATACTGATAGACTACACATGACATCAAAATTTCTGGCTCCAACATAAAATTACATGACATCAGTCAAAAAGATGGGTTACACCTGCTGTGCTTATGGTTGCTCTGAGCGATATAGTAAAGAAAGTTCTATGATTTTTCATGGGTAAGAAACGAATTAAATACCTAAGTCAATAAAGTTCAATTACTTAACCAGAAACTTGCAGCTATTGATATAAAAATATAGTAACTTAAGGAAAAAAATGGAATGCATGTTCCAAATTCTTCGCAAATGTTCATCACATTATAAATCACAAAATGTAAACAACCCGATCATGCATGTATATAGCTCATAAGTAAACTTACCTGAAGAGTTTTCATTATACATGAGGCGCATTCACATAATACACCGAAAACACTGAAGTTCTGCAGCGTAAATTAGTAATCATAACAGCATTTTTACACGAAATTTGGAGTCTGATGATGACGTGCCCAATGTTTGAGCCATGGCGGCTTTGATGCAGCTATTGCCAATGCGCAGTCCATTAGTATATATGGTCGAAGTTCACACCCAAATTTTTTGCATAACGTCTAATGTCTAAAGTTTAAGTATGATTTACTTCTAATGTTCAGTTCTTATCTTTTCACGTGTTATTATCATATTCAAGTATATTTACCACATTCAAGTTTCACTTTGAACATTAATATGCTGTTGAACCAGAAGCAATTCACGATTTTCACAGTAAAGTTTTCAGGTTTCACATTAAATTATAATATCCTAAAAAGGTAATTGAAAACCAAGAACTATGTGCAATTGTTCACTGAATTACTTTTTTCATATTATTGTTTTAACCTTTTCCTGATTAGCCTATCTTTTTCTGCTGCCACCACAACTAATTTACTTTCAGTTTTCTTTATTTCAGCTGAACCTTGTATGATCAAGTTAGAGGCAACTGCTATTTCAACAGTATTTTGTTTTTCTACAGCTTTTCTCATTCTTTCTGTTCCCTCTTGAATTACCGCTAGGGAGGCTTCTTTATCTTTTTTAAGCCTATTTATTTCTGCATCATTTTCTTTTATTTTGTCATCAAACTCAGCTTTTCTTTTTTTCTCTAGCTGCTTTTCCTTATTTTCCCTCTCTTTCTGCTTCCTTTCTTTTACCTTTTTTGATTCTTCTTCCTTCAGCTTATCAACATACTCTTTATAAAATTTATGTGAATCACGAACACTATTTAACAAATTTCTTGTTATGGGAACTTTACTTACACATCCATAGTGTTTAATGGCCCCTTTAACTATTCTTAATGATGTTATAGTTGAGTCTTTTAAGTTAGCCTTGTCCTTCCTTAACAGAGCAGTGTTAACCGAAAATCCCCTTTCTGCATCAGCATTACCATGAGGTAAAACTAAAATTGACTTGATGAGTTTAGCAAGATTTGAATATTTTTCTTCTCCGCTAGAGTCTTTAATACTAAATATATTACGCCAGTAATGATCAATCCGCACTGGAATATGCCCTTCCTCTGAAAATTTCACTAGTTCATCTAGAGTTGGCTTATCGCAATTTAAAAGTTTTCACTCTTCTCTTACTCTATCAATGTGTTTCTCAGAAAGATGCAAAACACTTGAAATTCTGGTTATTTCTGAAAGTCCTTCAGTGACTGAAAGTTGAGTTGACTCTTTCTTTGGTTATTTTACCTTTAAAACTTACTTCTATGTCTCTTAGCTTTTGATTGCAGAATGGCAAATTTGACTTAAATATTTTGTGGTTGCAATTAGTGATGATCTTACATCTAAGAGAAATAATTTCTGCCTGGTCTCCTGAACATTCCTGAGGAGATTTTTTGTCTTCATACCAACTTCCTACTCCCCTAGTTTTTTCCATGAATTTTTGTTTTCAAAATCTATATTCTTTAGGTCTTCTCCAAATTTCCCTGCAAAAACATCATCTTGGATAAACTGAGCCATAACATTCCTCATTAAAGTATTTAAATCAGAATATAACTGGTGTATTTTTGGTTCTTCACTCTGATAACATAATGAAAACTTTTCAAAATTTTGGTGTGAAAATGAAATTAATGCTAAATAGCAAGGAGTTAGCTCATTTTTCAGGAAACAGTGAATTCTTTTATACCTTGCCGAATTGCGTAGTTGTTTTTCCAATATTTTTTGAGATGGCAAGAAGTTTAAAAAATATTCTGTAATATTTAGCCATTGATCCAAGAGCCTCTGGGCTACATAACCCACGGTTAACCATCTGTTGCTGACATGACGCAAAAGAAATTTGGCTGTGACCAATGTTATATCCTGTACAGATTTATAATCCTCTCATCTTGCAGCACTACTCTTTAAAAAGTAATGCATATCAGTAGCAAATTTGTCAAAATCTATATTTAACCTTGTCAAAAATTTTTTAAATGCATTACTAACAACATGCAGGTTGCAAAAACCTAGTTCCAAAGATTTATGGCCTGTTTCTTGTTTTACAACTTCATTGAATTTGTGTAAAAAGCACTTATTTACATTTGGGCTGTCCATGGATACACAAATAATTCTGTTCAACGAAATATTGAAGGATGATAACACATCAAGAATTTCTTTTAGCAAAATATCTGCTGTTGCATGACCCAGAAAAACGCTTGTTAGGTATCGGCAAGAAACTGAATTTATTTCTGAAGACCAGTACCTGAGATACACATCCAACTGCCGTTTCACTTGTGTATTTGTAGTTTCATCAAAAGCTATAGTAACCTTTCCTGGGCTACTAGATGCAATGTCTTTTTTCAAATCCTCTTCAAAATATTTTGACAATCCATGTGATATCACATAAGCAACTTTTTTCTCTTTAAGTTGCATTTTGGCTGCAATAGCAGAATCAGGAAACATTTCTTTGAAAAGTTCAACTGTTTCAGTGCATGAAACAAAATACATATTGTCCTTAGCAACTTTCATGGCCCACAATATGCTTCGGCTTTAGCCAACTGTAAATCATGACTCAGTACTGCACTAATATTTGTTTTGCGCTGAAGATTCCGTCCTCCAAAGGCTTTCAGGATGGACTTATTTTGAAATTTACTTTGAAATTTCTGCAAATGTTTTTTTCCTTTATGATGCGCTTTTACTTGTGAAAAGCCACTATTAGAAATATTGAAAATTTCTGAACACAATATACACTTAGCAGAAAATATTGTTTCAGTTGCAGAACACCATTCTTTCAACTTCACTCCGTCCAATTCTTTGGCGAGCCACGCATCTTGAAATTTCGTTTTGGATTTAGGCATCTTAAACACTTGTATTACTAACCAGAAAATGAAAGGGAAGTACAAAAACACGTTCCAATATTGCAAAACCCGACAACTTCCCGAAGTTTGGCTGCGAGGATGTCAGAAGATAGAAAAAAAAAAAAAAAAAAAAGCAGGTCACCACTAGAGAACTGAACCTGCACACAGCACAGAGAACACCATAAAAGATGCAAAACCAGAAACTATCATACGCATCTCACACAAGTTCAGTCAAAGCGAGTCGGAGCCGAGATATATTGCGCATCGAAGGTCGCTGTCGCCGACACACGATCGAAGGTCAATGATCACGTGCTCTACTGCCTGCCACGATAACACTCAGCTACCATCCCATCGTCATTACCGGAGGTTACGGAAGGAGACCACATGTTTCCTCTTTGCTTTCACCCATCTGCGGTTTACAATAACAAAACATCAGCAGAAAAAGGAGGTTCCACAAGGCATGTACAAAAATAAAGTACGATCTTCTGCGTGCCACGGAGTTCGTCTGCAAAGCGCAAACCAGGGGTGAAAATGACCCCTCCCCTTTTCCCTTAGATCTCTTGTTACTCTCGAAAACTGTCCGAAGGCACAAAAGTGGAGCGCCCACCCTGAAGCAAGTGCATCTCAATGGCGTCATTTTCCCTCCCTTCAGCAGCACAGCATATAGGCTGTCTTTCTACAATAATAGGTCTTTTTACCTTACCGTAATGGTAAATTTATTGGCGTTAATAACGGTTGTATTTTTAATAAATAAGTCAATGAAAATTTTAGGAAGAATAGCAAATTTTAGGAATTTAAGGAGGGTCACAAAATATTAGGAATTTTAGGAATTTTAGGAGGAATGCGATCCCTGCTGGATAGAGGTAACATCGCGAGAAAAAAGAAATTATGATTACGGAAAAAATCCGAACTGCGTCGATCTTTCGTCTTCGAACGTTTCGTAAAGATGGAATTCCGTCCTCTGAACAGCTCCATCCCCCACTCTCCTCCAAATTTCTGTTCACTTGAGCGTCGATCGCGTAAACGACCAAAATAATAATGAAAAAGGCGGAATTCCTCGAATTCGCGGAAGAATCTTATGCCTGAAGATTACAGGGAAATGTTCACGGCATCTAACTTCCGTTTTCGCAAATTGTTGCCTACAGTTTCAAGCTGAAACACAAACATTTATACAATAAAATGTTATTTAACAAGACTACTGGACACAAAGGCTGCATCTTGAGAAAAAAAAACATTGCGATTACGGCAAAAAATTTTACTCCGTTTATAACTATCATTATCGAAAGTTTTGAAACTCGAAATATCATCCTCACATGGAAAACGAACCTCGCGCACCTCGAATTCTCTTTAGTGTTGCATCGATCTTCAGAATGCTCTACATGACCGGGGGGGAATTCCGCGAATCCGTTCAAGAATCTCACATATCATAAAATAATAGCAAAATAAAAAAAAAAAACATTTGTAGAATTCATAGTTTCAACAGTGAGTTCCGTAGTTCCGTAGTCAGACAACTAAATCCACAGAAACTATGGACATTCCGTAGTAGTTGGCAGGTATGTATATGTATGTATGTATGTATTATACGTATCTCCAACATGGTCTTTCTCTGTCCCTTGGTATACAATCTATCATTTCTGTTGTCCAATGGTTGTCAGTTCTTCTAGCAGTATGTGTAACCCATTACCATTTGAGGATTTTTATTTTGATCATGACATCATCAACTCTTGCAATTTTCCTAATCCATGTGCATCTCCTCCTATCTTTCCTGGTTACACTAAGCGTGCATCTCTCCAGGCTTCTTTCAGTTGTCTGCAGCCTCTGCAAGTCTTTTTCAGTTAAAGCTCATGTCTCTGATCCATAAGTAAGAAATCAATGTATACATTAATTAAATAATTTTCTTTTAAGACATAACGGCAAACTACTCTTGAAAATTGTAGTTTTTTCGAAAAGTTTTCCAACCAACTTTTATGCCTATTTATTTCTTCTTCTACGTGGACCTCACCTGATATCTGTTGAAACATATATGTACATTTTGCATTCATTTGTAATAAGATGTTTTGTTAAGACTGGCAACATGCCTTAAGATTAAAATGAGGGTAAGCAACAAGGACTTCAAAATTTTTATTTATTGGCGATACATAATTTAATATAGGCCCTAGAACCTTCAAGTTGCTTAAATGCTAATATGGCTTAATAAATTTTAAGAACTCTACATGGCACTTGGCAACAGTAGCTTTCTTGGAATAGTTTGCAATACAAGTGAGCCTTGCATTTTGACGTCCAATTCTTGACTTAGGTGGTTTTGTAATAATAAGCCTCCACCATTTCTAATTTATTGGCCTTTATTTTCAGGAGAAATGACGCTTGGTAATTTACTATTTGTTAGTACTCTTGTCTGTTTCATTGCAATTTTTGGTTATAAGTTTTATACAATGGTTAAAAAATGGCATTAAAAAAAGCTTCTCTGGTAAATTTAAGCAAAAAAAAAAAAGTTGTTTAATATATTTACTTTACGGTTTACTGTTTTGAGATATAAGCCACAGCTGTTTCTGACATCATGTCCCCCCCCTCAATCTCTTCATGTTTTTGGACACTGTTCCAGGCTTCTGATGAAACCAAATGCTATGAAGCACCTATCAAAATCTGTACCATATTTTGATTCCTACATGCTCCTCATGAAGAAATTGATTCTTCATTTTGAACCCCCGGTCCTCTTATCAAAGATCTTTATGATTGTTTCCACACTATTCATCAACACAGTTGTTTTGTTTTCAACAAAATTGTGTATAGGCAACAATCTGGTCTCCCCATGGGCTCACCTCTTTCCCCTCTGCTTGCTGAAATCTACATGCAACATATTGAAGTTTCCATCATTCCTCTATACCCTTTTCAACCTTCCCTATGGTTAAGATACGTAGACGACATTTTCATTAGCTGGCCACATTCCGAGTCTGAACTACAGATACTGATCAACTCCATTACGGAAAAATTTCCTTCCATTAAGCTCACTTTATCTAAGGAAGTAAATCACAAAATTGATTTCCTGGATGTATCTATCTGCAGAAACGCTGATCTCTCCATTACTCGTTCCGTCTATCGAAAACCTTCTGCGGCCACTAACATCATTCCCTACAAATCTTGCACCCTGCATCTCTACAAACTTGCAGCATTGAAGTCCTACATCCACAGGGCTCATATCATTTGCAACAACCAACTCTCTCTTCAAGAAGAACTCTCCAAAATTTCTACAATAGCCCTCTCTCATGGTTTCCCTGCTGTTATAGTCAACTCCCTCATAAAGAAATATGAAAACCATTCGAAAATCGAATGCCTCCTTCCTCACAAGAAAGAAGACCTGAAATTCTGTGGTTCTGTTCCTTACCATCCTTCCTATGCTTATAAGTTACAGATTCTTTTTAGAAGTTTTGGTTACCATCTTGCCATTAAATCTACCCCAAACATCTTAAAACTTCTACAAAGGGATAGGGACAAAGTTGAAAGCCTGAACCTCCCAGGAGTTTACTGCATTCCTATCTCTTCTTCTACTGGGGATAACTTATACATTGGAAGCACATACAGGAGCATTAGCCATAGAATTTTAGAACATAGAAAAGATGTTTCGAAAGCCAATCCCAATACTGCCTTGTCTATTTTGACAATGGAAGACACATCT
The DNA here is from genome assembly GCA_039090855.1 of Macrothele yani. Lineage (NCBI taxonomy): Eukaryota > Metazoa > Arthropoda > Arachnida > Araneae > Macrothelidae > Macrothele > Macrothele yani. The sequence continues at coordinate 77,982,327 of CM077009.1, forward strand.
GCAGTTCCCCACTGGAACGAAGCAAAACGAATTGCTTCTTTTGACAATCGTTTTGCCCTCCGTTACCGTGAAAGCATAGAAATTATGTTCAACTCAATGACTTGCAACTCCGAATCTCCTCTCTACATTCCGTTGATCTGGAGATCAATTCTAAGTTTTGGCAACAAAAATAAGAAAAATTCAAATGTAGAATCTGGCAACAATCTTAGTCCTCCATTGGCGTGATGAAGACCTAAGATAAGGTCGAAAGCTTCCAACTTACGAACTTTTTATAAAAGTTTCAGTTAACGTAACTAGCGTGATCAAGTTACCTTTATTTATGCTATGAAGAAAAGCTCTTGACAGAATCCTGGATATTGCAAACATATTACCATAGTATTCAACCCAAATCATTCTCTTAGACAATATGACATTCGACAATTTTGCTATTTTTGCAAATGTTGTGACAAACTGAATTGCCTTCTAGATGCAATAAAAAAATAAATAGTTTTTTGCTCACAATCACTGCTCAAAAATAAAACTCTGTAAAACAGCCAAACAACCCACTTGAGTAAGCAAAAAAAAACCCCCAACATTTTTTATTTATTTACTTCTTCATTTCTAATATCTACAGTAAAATTTGCTCTGTTCCCCCAACAGGTCACAACTGGGTGCCACCAACAGCCCCCTCACACTCCAAGCTGAATGATGCGAATTCTGCTAGATTTCACTGCCACTGATATGTGCAGCTGTGGTGTCAAACCTCAGGCTATGAAAATGTGGAAGGGGGTAACGTGTGACCTGTATCTTCCTTGGGACACATTCAACTTGAAAAAGTGACCACAAACCTGTGCTTTTAACCATTTGATTGTAATCAAAATTTAGTACAGAATCTAGGTAACATCTGTGTGTGCAGATTGCTGTATGCTGATAACACATCTTCAACACACTGGAGAGCAAATGTGAGTTCTAGAATATGCTATCAAGGATATGTGAAACTCAAACTAAGTATAAATATGTGAAAGCCCAAAATTATGGTTTTGAGTGCAGAACTGTTAGTACTAAATGCAAGATCAGTCTAAATGGTGAGTGGATTTGTATATTTAAGAAGCATGTTTGACAAAGAACACAGATTGGACAGTGAAATTAGTAGGAGAGGGAATTCATCTTTGAAAGTCATAGCTGCCTTAGGAAAACTTCACAGAACGATGGGTTCTTAAAAATGTCCCGAATGGCTGTTTAGGGAAGTGTAATTGTTACTACTCTGATGTAGGACAGTGAAACCTAGATACTGCAGAATAGACATAAGTGGAGAGATGCACTACTCATGGGGAATTGTGGCAAGATATGTTCTGATCATGTGAGGGACTAAGGTGTGTTGAAGATGTGTAATCTGAAGCAAAATGTTGTTAGTAAGGTGTAGACAGATATTCTGAAATGGTTTGGCCTTGTTGAAAGAATGAGTGGTGAGATGCTCACTAAGCACATTTATTCAGCCCAAGAAGCAGAAAGGAAAAGTACAGGAAGGTCAAGAAAATCATGATATGAACAGATTAAGGAGTGTTTGCATGAAAAAGGGATAATGAGTACAAAAAGTGGTGAGACATGTGATGGATGTATATGAAGATTGAGTTGTGTACCAAGATAACTGTAAATTGAGACGTTTAATACATTAAAAGTAACTAAAAATTTGCATCATCAGTGTTAAAAATTTTATTTGGCTCTTTGAGCAGCTAACCGCTGACTCTTGGAGAATAATCTAGCATTGCATATGTACATATGTCTATCCCACAGAGGGGCAAGACATAGTGCCATAAGAACAAGCACAGTCACATCTTCTTGTACACATAATTTCACGAGATCAACATGAATCATGGCCTGGACTATGGCTTTCAAAGCAACTTGTTGAATGTGAACATTCTCTGTAATTGGATGTAATCTGCCCATTTTTATCATGTGGTAGTGAAGCCAACAAATGATATGGGTGGTAGGATGCCATCTTGTAGGATACAGTTTGGAGTATTCAAGGGCAGTGAGAAGTAAATCCCTTTTACATTTAATTAACTTTTTAAACTCATGTTACCTGTTATCACTCTTCTCCCCAGCAAAAAATTAAGCCATGTAAAGTTCAGTTGTGATATTTCTAAAAAAAGTTAAGAGTGCAAAGAGAAACATCTAAATTCTGCATGCACAAAATATATGTTAGAACAATGACTCACCAGTAATTCAACATCTGTATGCATGTTCTTGACATCATCCCAAACGGATGCATAACAATACTTGTCATCTTTTACTTCGTGGTCGATAGGACTGGAAGACGCACTACAATAACGAGATGAAAACAAAACATTATATTTTGGTGCATAATAACTAATAAGTCAATATTCTTCCTTTACCTTCCAAAATTTCCAAAATCTGGAAGGTAAAAATAAAGGTCGAAAAAGAAAGATTTAATTTTTTTCCAGTCACATACGCCTATTCAAGGGTGTTGTGGATGGGAAGGAACAAATACAAAGAAACTATGAAAACAGCAATTCAACAAATAAAATAAAAGTAAAAATTAATGCTATCTGACTATAAATTTCATTTATTTCTCTTTGTCTGTTGCAAGACTTCCTGTCTCTCCTCACAAATTACTCCTGTATCTGTCGCTAAGCCAGTCTCTACCCACCGAAGCCTTCCCAATGCTCTTACACTGCTGACATTCTCTTGCACTTCTCCGGGTGCTTCCTTCAATTCATCCTTTCAATGTTCCTTGGTATTGTGCGCTCTCTGGAACACAACTCATTAATCACAACCATCTATCTGACATCATCCATTCTTGCTATATGTTCCAGTCCTTCTCCACTTCATCAATTTTACATGCTTGATAATATTCTTTACTTATGGTCCATGTTAAGTATTCACCAAACGCTATTTAAATAAAAAAACTGATAAACCACAGATGAGATTGACTAAATTTCTGAGGGATTCCATTTGTCTTTATGCTGTTGAAACTCCTGTGTTTCATAAACAACCTAAGCCATTAGAGAAGCCTTAGGAGTCACTGAATGCTAGAACCCACATGGCAGAGGACTGCTGCAGCTAGCTGGATGGCCATTCATCTTTGAAAGAGGAATTCGATGTTAACCTCTGCCACAACCACTTACTTAACAAAAATGCCATTTTTTTAAAAATATAAGACACACTTAAAAAAAAAAAAAGTGCCTTCCCCCATTACTATTGCCATAAATGTATATGAATCTATGGACTGCTAAATGGGTTAAAAAAAGTTATCACGTTAGCAGTTTTTTTTACAATCTTATCGCACCGTGAATACTTGTATGTACTATATTTTTATGTTTGGGTCATTCTACATGATTCAAACATTTTTTTTAAATTTTTTTTTGCAAAATATAATTCTCCGTATATCGTTGTTCAATTTTCGCTAAGTTGCGATGAACATACTTTTTACGTGGCTACGATATTCAAATTCGGTTGACATTAAATGTCTGTAAATACTGTTTCACACGTTATACAAGTTCCGCTATCGGGAGTTTGCAAAAGGACATTAACGTAGTATTGGCAATTGAAATCAAGTATAATAATAATAAGTATCTATACTTACAATATTTATAGTGGCTGTAGGTGCTTCATATGTGCGTCATCCAAGAATGTGAATTCTTTCAATTGTGAAGTTAAAATTCATGATACTGTAAAATCTGCGCCAGATAAAATTAAACAAGATGAATTTTCTACAATGCAAAAAAATTCTTTAACATCGATGAAATAAGAAACTGAATTATAGAAATAAGAAACTGAGTTCGTTTTTTAAAAATTCAACAAGGTTTTAATTCAGTTTCTTATTTCATCGATGTTAAAGAATTTTTTTGCATTGTAGAAAATTCATCTTGTTTAATTTTATCTGGCGCAGATTTTACAGTATCATGAATTTTAACTTCACAATTGAAAGAATTCACATTCTTGGATGACGCACATATGAAGCACCTACAGCCACTATAAATATTGTAAGTATAGATACTTATTATTATTATACTTGATTTCAATTGCCAATACTACGTTAATGTCCTTTTGCAAACTCCCGATAGCGGAACTTGTATAACGTGTGAAACAGTATTTACAGACATTTAATGTCAACCGAATTTGAATATAATTCTCCGACTGGGATTTGAATGAAACTCAACTGGTAGGTATACCTGATAAAGTTATCGGAAAATCATAAGTTTCAGTTTTTTCATCCCATAGTTTTTAATATACAGTGTTCCAAAATTCAAGGATGAGAATGGAAAATTTGCAAAAAAAAAAAAAAAAGAAAGAAAGAAAAAACTAATAACTTGCTTTATCCACGTTGATTTTCAGCGACTTGAAAACTCTTGGGAGCGACCAACTCTGTCCAAGCAGTCACCATCATGGTTCAGATAACTGAGTATGAAAAGGGGCAAGTCAAAAAGGTTGAGGGCTTTTTTCAGAGAGGAGGGAAGGTGGGTGGGTGAGGATTAAAATCCCAGGGAGGAACAAAGCAAGGAAGAGCACCAAGCACAGGTGGCTGAAAGGCAGGACAACTTGCCTTTTGTTTAGGAATCCCCCTCCCCAGACACACACTTATCCTACCCTGATGGAAAAGTGGGTGGGGTGCTGTTCCTGCTCTTCCCTGTTCTAATAATTTGTCAGCAGTGGGAGTTTAATCCCCTCAGAGAGGAGAGGAAAAGAACACTGTTACTGCTTGCAAGGAAAGGAAATTAGATTTTAACTTCTTTGGATATGGTAACCAAACAGCATTGAAGGAGAACAAAAAAAAAAAGAAGAAAGAAACCCCCCAAAAATGGAAAGAAACAATGTCCGAAAATGCAAACGACAGGGAAAATCGCGAAACGCAGAAGATTGGCCCTAAAAATTTAGCTGAGCACTTGCTTTGGCAGAAGTGCAGCAACATGCCCCTTTTTACAAAGCTTGCTGTAACTGCTACTCTAGTGAATTTAGGACAAAACTTGAGGAGTTCATGGAAAAGGGTTCACAGATTACAAAACCATTTCAATTTTACTGGAAACTCTAGATAAATAAGTGACACCTAGTGGTGAAGTGAAGAAGTACCATAAAATTTAGCATGATGGAACTGATTTTTCTTTTATACTGATCCTTGACACATCCTGTAACTTATTCAGGAAAAAAAATGGTGGGTAACAGTGTACTTTCACAGGAAAGTAAAATTATTTTAAATGTATGTAGGGGTTTTCTCTGACACCTCAGCTTTTTTTTTTTTTTTGATTCACCCACTTGGATGTTCAGGAAAATTAGCATGTGTGTTTACCTAACAAACCTGAGGCTCAGCTTTTTGCCCCCAATAAATAACCTCCAATGTACAACACTTAAAAGTTAGGCCTAACAACTGTTTCATCAGCAAATTCACCACTTTCAAGCCCTGTGTGTGTGAGACTTGGCATCAGTTGAATAAATGTATTGAATATGTCAACATTCTCTGTTCTGAATATTAAAAGCAATCATTTAAAAAAAATAACAGGACTAGAAATTAATATTTATATATGCATAAAAATAACAATTATTACCATTAATATTAGTGGGAAATACTTTGTAACCAAAATAGTTTTTCTACAGTGAATTTCCTTGTGCTAAGGACCACTTGGACTGAACTAATTTCTATCTACTTCAAAAAAGTAATATGTTCTCCCCAGACTCATTGTCGCTGGGGGTTGCACTGTATATACTGAAAAGGCATATGACAAATATCATCATGAGTTGGCCAGTAAAATGGTGTAGCAGGATATGTGGATGCATAAATATAATTTTTCCATCCCCTTCTTCCTTTTCAATGCTGGTAACCATATCCTACATAACTCTGTGTGTACACCTGTGGCACATTTTTGGAATCATTGCCACTTCTGAAGTCAAATATCAAACTGTATTTTTTATCTGCATTTATCCTTTTCATCACAATTGTGTTAGATGAAAGCGGACAAAAGTGGTGGAAGCTTTTGGTACAACTTTTGTTTAAAAAAAACGTTCCTGTAGATTATTTTGCAGATTTTCAACTTCAGATTTCGATACGAAGTGAAACTCTATGTTTTTTAGGTTTTCTACATAAAAATTATAAACATCTACTGCTTTTGTGATATGATCTTCTAAAAGCTGTTGCAGGCTTACGCTGCTTACAATTCATTTCATTGTACCACCAATGCCACGACAAGGTGACTTGCGTGGCTAGTTGCAAAAAATGACCATGATGCAGATGCAGCAAAATCATTTTATGCTCACATAAATTTATAAAGCTCTTGTGATTTTTGTATTAAGCAGCACACCCATCTGTAAAATAGTGAACTTTAACAACTGGATATTTATTCTTAATACATTGCATTGTTTCTTGCTGGATTCTGTATACCATGTAAACATCAAGATCATCAGATAAGAAACAGTGACTGGAGATTTTAAGCAACTGTGTCTCAGCTCTGGTTATAGGTGCAGATTGGCACTTGCCACTCACCAGATGGCGATTCAATTTATCAAATAATATTATTGTCATGCTGAAGTATATGCATATATTCAATTTATTTTAGTGGTCGCCAGTTTGGCTATTTGTCATTTTTAGTGCCAATTTCCAAAGGTATAATAATTCAGAAGAAAAAGGACTCGAAACCAGCCTTAACTAGGGATGAGCAAAACACCTCAATGTTTTTGAACACCGAAGATAATTGAACGCCACTGATAATCGATGTTTAAATCTCGATGTTGCAGAAACCGATACATCAAAAAAACATGGAGGTTTCGTGACTGATGGTTGAAACTGGTAAAGAATATTTTCTCTATGTAAAGTAAATGAATTTATTTTTGTTGGCTTCTCATAAAGAGGAAAAGAATACCATCTTTCTATGTCGTGAATTGACTGTTTTGGTCGATGTTTCATTGGCAAAATGGAGTTTTTTTCCTTAATCTACAGGAAACGATACATCAAAAAAATATCAAGGTTTCCACCAATACACTGAGCATTTTAACAAATATTATTGGTTACTCAATTTGAACTGGTGAATAATCCCCGTTATATTGAGCAGAGAGTATTACCCACCGATGTGCTCATTTATTGCTGAAGATGGAAAAGTATGAATCTTTCGATTTATTAGCAAAAACATCGAAACATCCAGGCTTTCACTGATGCATCAAAAATTTCCACAGATACTATCAATGTTTTGGGAATGAGTAACCACCATGAGCATAGATGCCAACCTCTAAAAGTAGTTTTCAGTAATCAACACGTTCATTTTTCAGTAACATTTTTTTTATATCAGTAATTTTCAGTAATCCAGTCTACAGTGGCAAATTTGGGTATTTAACACTACAACAAATTTTAATCTGTCAGAACTATTAACAAAATAATAATAATAATAATAATAATAATAAATACAATAAAAAATAATTTGCTAGTGGGAAAATTTAAAATACTGTCTACCAGAAAAATATAATGAATTACCTCCAGGCATGAAGAAAAATTATTCCTTGGATTGTTGGCCAAATTATTATGATAAACTGGCTGTAGTTGCCATTTTGGCCTTCCTTAGTTCAATTCGCAAAAACTTCTTCTCATAGCATAGTTCACCGTGTGCAATGCTGTTTATTTTTTATACTAATAAAGAAGACAGCACATGAGTACTTAAATTAGGTCCGAATTCATTCATGGGTTTTTTCACAATACTGAAAATTCTTTCTGTACTTGTGCTTATGAGAGACTATTAAAATCATTTTCATAATTTTGCTTAATGATTCATACTTCAACTGGCCACTTTCATTTTTCATTAAAGAAATTCTGTGCCACACTTCATCCATTCTCCCAGAAGTTAAAATTTTCAAACTGGTAGTGAGCAAATTCAGATTCCACCTTGTCAGATTCTTCTGGTTTCAAAACTGGAAACAGGGAACACATATATTGGACTGATGCAAAAGAAACACTTTGCCTTAATGCTACATCTGCAATTTCAGCATGACTCAGAAATTCATCATTAAGAAACAACACCTTTTACTTGACCTATCATAGTGTTAGCATTGTCACAGGAAAATGACACACAGTTGCTCCACGAGATATATTTTTTAACAAACTCATTGTTCAAAACGTTGAATTTCCCCCTATTTTTTCGTCAAAATATGTTATTGTAATGGGATACAGTTTATTTGCTTGAGCATCATTACTTCCGTCCGTAGATAGAGAAAAAGGATTTTTTTTTTTTTTACTTCAGATATGATGCTACTTGTAGAACACTGGCCATGTGCTGAATTAGTGCAGTAGCCTTGGTTCTTCCACACGAATACTTTTTTGCGATCGCTGAATCGAGAAACATGGCTTGAAATAACGGTTTTTCAAGCCTTCAGTTTTCGGAAATTTATCCAACATTTTCAAGCTGAAATACAAATATTTATGGAATAAAATGATATCTAACAATACTGGGTAGAGGAAACATCGCAAGAAAAAAAAAATTACGATTACCAGAGAAATCTTACCTCCGTCTACTTTCTGTTTTCGAAGGATGAAACGGAGAAAACGACCGCCCCCCCCCCCCCCCGCCACCAATCCTCCCAAAATTTAAGTTCAGTTATGCATCGATTTCGTACATGATCCAAATGATAACAAAAAAAAGACGGAATTCCTCGAATCACGTGAGAATCTCGTCGCCGAAGATTACGGGGAATTTTTGGGCGGCCTAACTTCCGTTTTCGGAAATCGTTGCCTACAATTTCAAGCTGAAATTATGCAAGGAAATTATATTTAACAATACTGAACAGAAGCAACATCGCGAGAGAAATAAAATACGATTACGGGAAAATCTGCACATCGTTTAACTTCCGTTTCCGAACGTTTAAAAAGACAAAACAACGTCCCCCCCGACGGAATACGACCCCCCCAAACTAATATCCCGAACATTTCTTCACTTTTGCATCGATCTCTAAAATGACAAAAAAAAAAAAAAAAAAAAACGGAGGGGACTCCGCGAATCCGCGGAAGAACCTCACTTACGAATTAACCGCTGAATCGATTTCGAATGTCGCAAAATAACGCTAAAATATCGATGAGCGGTAAATTTTAACTTTTGGCGCAAAATTGGCGCAGATTTCGTCGAAATGGCGATATTTAGCAGAATGGCGCAAGAACAACGTTTTGGCGCGATTGGCGCAGGTCTGGCAGCCCTGAATGTAGCATTTAATTTTTTTTTCCCAGAAAAACTTGAAGAACCAACAAAAAATTTTAAGTTGATGAAAATTTGCTTTCTATCTCAGAAAATTAAATCAAATGGCGATTTCCCGTAATTTCAGCGGTGTTTCTGTACTTCCGTAACAGCAACCAAAAATCAAAAAAATTACGGGAAATCCGTACTAGTTGGCATCTATGCATGAGGATATTCTATAAATATCCTAATGTACTTTATTTTTTTTACTGTTTAAAACACAATCTCAAAGTTTACAATTCTTTATTTTATTGCATCAAAAAAGCTGGCATTGATACATCAAAACTATGGCTGCTGTGTCAATGCTAATCAACAATCATGTTTTTGAGTCTAAATGGTGTTTATGCTCCTATAATAATTAGTTCCATACTTGTATTATATAATATCCCCATTTCAAGATAGAAAATAAAATAAAATTACTGACAACAGCTACTGTTGACAATGGCATGTGTTTACTTATACGGATATGTTCCCCCGGGGGGGGGGGGGGGGGAGATTTACAAAATGGCTTTTATTTTGCACAGTGAGTGGCTTCTTTTATGTTCTGATAAAGCCCTCTGTGTAAATAATAGCAGTTGCATTATAGTTCCTATAAACCAACCCCCTTTTTTATGCTTTTTGGCCACTAAGATTTGTTAACTTACTAGCCAGTTTTTCCCCTCACTAACACCTTTGTTGACTTACCAGTTACTGTCTACTTAGCCAGTTTTTCAAGGTTGACTTTCCAGTTACTGTCCACTTAGCCAGTTTTTTTTCCCTCACTAACCTTTGTTGACTTACCAGTTACTGTCCACTTAGCCAGTTTTTTTCCCCTCACTAACCTTTGTTGACTTACCAATTACTGTCCACTTAGCCAGTTTTTTCCCTCACTAACCTTTGTTAACTTACCAATTAAGCCAGTTTTCCCCCTCACTAATCTTTGTTGACACCAGTTACTGTCCACTTAGCTAAAATTTCAGTCTGCACCTATAGCTGTTTTGTAGGCAGTAACTGGATGACCTGTGCATGCCTGAGATGCCCAATGATATCCCTGTGCTTCATCTTGTATAAAAAATGAATAGTTCTCACTGAAGTCCATGAGAATATAAATGCGGTGTCAGACACAAGCTTCTCTTTTAGCTCCTTTAGAAACTTTGACTGTTCCTTTGCAACATATGATTACGGAATAAGTTTTTCCACCTTTTGCACCAGCATTTGTATAAAATCATCAATTGTTGAATTTTGTTTTCTTAGTTCTGTTTTGTCACTAGATATCCACTGAGACTGTATTCTATGATATCATCTTCCTCATAGCCCTCAAAATTAGTTTTTAAAAAATCAGTCAAATTGTCTGTAGATGGGCAATTTTTGCAGTGTCTCAGCATACAGTTACAATCCTTCAAGTCACAAACTATGTGATCCATTAAAGTTTCATATGATTCTCTCAGCTGTGCAGCACTGAGTAGCAATCTGTTGTAAAGTGCACACTCACACAGAATGAGTACCAGCAGCACCAGCTAAAACACACCATTTTGGTCTCAGACTGCACAATTTTGAAAACCCAATCTTTGTATCAGGATATTGATCTTTAAATGTACTATACAGTTCTTTCAAATTGCATAAAATTAGCCTTTTCTGCACATGCTGATTTCTCCTTATGCTCATAAAATCTTTCTTTTCTGGCATGTGTTGAGCAAAAATGTTATCTTCATAAAATGCCTAAATTAATAGCAATATTCCATTGCTTAATTTCTTCCCTTTTCCTGGTTCTTGTAGGGACATAATGCCACTTTCCCTAATAAATTTTTTTGATCGTCATACTACATATTTTGAAACCTGAAATGTTTTAGCAATGATTTTTCGGGACCAAGATGGAGGTGCCATTGTTTACATTTGGATTTGTCTTTGCCTGTTCAGTGTCGGAAGTTTCTTTTTCATCAAAGAAACTTCCAAAGCTTGGTAACTGCTGTTCCAGTATACGGGCTACTTTATGCTTAACAGTTGATTGAATTTGTTTCATTTTCCTTTTACCATATGACAGTCTGCTATGTTGTGGAACAGAATATAATTTCAAAGGAGAACAACCAATACTGCTTTTGCCAATATTAATTTCTGCCCAGTGTTTGGTCCTTTGAAACAGATTCTTATAGTGGTATTAAATCACTATTTCACTTATACCTTCACTTCCATGCTGTGCTGCTTTGACCAGCACAGCTGGTAATCATATAGTATATATATTACCGTATATACTTGCGTGGGATGTAAGGTCAGGTGATGCGTAACATCACAGCCTCTCCTTGACAAATGTCAACCCCGCCTTCTCGTGGTACATCCTGTTCCCACTAAAGGGGCTCTGACGACCGCCAATAGCGGTATAACTATACCATCGGGATTAGAGGAAATGCTATCCCACACTCACCAACCCGCTTGGCCAGTGTGGTGAGTTATGGCCAAACCCCTCCAAAATGACTCCACAACTTAAATCTTGGCCCTCAGTCTCCGGCAGCTGGAATGTACCTGGCCAAGGCAGCGGCCAGTGCGACATGAAGGCAGAGGGTGCTAAGAATCCCCGGAGGACCGGACTAGGCTGCCATCTGATGCTGACCTTGGCTACGTACAACAGACGCTCCCTATCTTCTGATTTAAGGCTTCTTGAATTGGAAGAGGAACTACAAAGGATCAAGTGGGACATCGTCGGGCTAAGTGAGGTAAGGAGAAAAGGAGAAGATCTCATTGAACTGAAAAGTGGACATCTCTTCTACTATCGTGGGACAGATACTGGCAGAACTAGTGGTGTTGGATTTATAATAAACAAGAAACTGAAGGATAAAGTTGTAGAAGTTGAAAGTTCCTCTGACAGAGCTGCACGACTCGTTATCCAACTCTCGAGAAGATACCAGGCTCAGATTATTCAAACTTGTGCACCCACCGCAAGTCATGCTGAAGAAGAAATTGAAGAATTTTATGAGGAAATTCGTGATCTAAATAATAAAGGTAAGCAGCACTTGAAGATAATTATGGGAGATTTCAATGTAAAAATAGGGCAACGGCAACAGAATGAAACTTCAGTAGGTAAATTCGGTCAGGGCAACAGAAACCAGCGTGGAAATACTCTCGTAGAGTTTGCAGAGGCAGAAGGGTTTTTCATCTTGAACTCCTTTTTCAAAGAAAAAGCCACACAGGAAATGGACATGGAGACATCCAAATGGGACGACAAGTGAAATTGATTTTATTATGTGTAACAAAAAATTCATCATAGAAGACTGCAGTGTGCTAAACAAGTTCAACACAGGCAGTGACCATAGATTGGTGAGATGTAAGATGCACCTCAACACTAAACTCGAACGTAGCAAGCTCATAAGACAAACAAAATGTATTGACATAACCAACCTTAAAAAACACCATAATACCTTCAAATTGGAACTGAAGAACAGATTCTCTGCTTTAGAAGGCCTAACATCGGAAGAAGTGGATATTTCTGAAGTTAACAGAAAAGTAACCAAAGCTCTTATGGAAACAGCAACAAAATTAGCTGGGTCTAAGAACAAAGTGCATGTGAACAAATTATCAGGAAAAACCAAAATGTTGATGCAAAAAAGAAGAGTGATGAGGACAACTAAAGAAGATGTGACTTCCAAAGTGGAATATATAGAGCTATGCAAGACAGTACGAAAAAGTATCACTGAAGACGTAAGGAAATTCAACTGTGAACTAGTAAGGAAAGCAATTGAAAACAACCAAAGCCTAAAGATAGCAAAGGGACATCTCAGTAAGGGAAAAAACAGATTATGGCACTGAGAAAAGAAGATGGTTCTGTAACAAGAAATAGAGGCGAAATTTTGACAAGAGTGAAAGATTTCTACTCCAAATTATATGAAAGGGATGATACATGTACTACAGACATCATGAAAGGTACCAGTACCAGAGTTCTTCCAGTCCTTCCAGCAGAAGTTGCACATGCAATCAAGAACATGAAGCGGGGAAAAGCTCCAGGAGAAGATGGAATTACTGTAGACATCATACAAGACGCACGTGGAAAAATCGAAACAGTACTCGCCCAAATTTTCACTCGATGCCTTAATGAAGGGAAGATTCCTGAGGATTGGAACAACGCTACAATGATCTTGCTACATAAAAAAGGTGACATTGAGGATCTCAGGAACTACAGACCTATCAGCCTCCTATCAGTGGTTTATAAAATCTTCACTAAAGTTCCTTCACACCGCTTGAAGGTGACACTGGACATGGCTCAACCGAGAGAACAAGCTGGATTCAGGAGTGGCTACAGCACAAAAGATCATATCCACGTACTGATAGAACTAATTGAAAGAGCGAGGGAATATGAACTTCCATTGTGCATGGCTTTTATCGATTATGAAAAAGCCTTTGATTCGGTGAAACCATCAGCAGTTGCAATGGCTCTGAAATCCTGCGGTATTGAAGATGCATACATTAATATTATTAATAACATCTATGAAAATGCAAGTGCAAAGATTTGGCTGTTTGAAAATACAACACACATAAAAATTGGAAAAGGAGTGAGACAAGGTGACACCATATCTCCGAAGCTCTTTAATGCCACATTGGAAAATGTCTTTCAATCACTGAACTGGGAAAACAAAGGGATAAAGATTAATGGAGATTATCTAACCCACCTTCGTTTTGCTGATGACATAGTCATTTTTGCAACTATCCCATCAGAGCTACAGAGAATGATCCAGGAACTTGCTGACAAGAGTAAAGAAGTGGGATTAAAAATGAACTTTCAGAGGACAAAAGTGATGTACAATGCTTTTACAAGAAATGAAGATTTATCGATTGATGGAGAAAAGCTGGAGATAACAGACACGTACGTTTATCTTGGACAGCAGATATCAAGTGAGGGTCACATTGGTGAAGAAATTAATCGGTGTACAAAACTTGCCTGGAAAGCTTTTGGAAGAAACAGCATAATTTTCAAGAGCAATATGCCATTATGTCTTGAAAGAAAAGTGTTTGATCAATGCATCCTTCCAGTGCTTACGTATGGGGCAGAGACGTGGACCTTAGCTAAAAGAGACATACAAAGGCTGCAGACAACTCAAAGCAGCATGGAGAGGTGCATGCTTGGTGTAACCAGGAGAGATAAGAAGAGGAACACGTGGATCCGAAAAATGACAAGAGTGGAAGACATCATGATCAGAGTTAAATCCCTGAAATGGCAATGGGCTGGACATACTGCCAGAAGAACAGACCATCGATGGACAGCCGAAATTTTAGATTGGATTCCAAGGGACAGGAAAAGACCCAGAAGAAGACCACATGGAAGATGGGTGGATGAAATTCGAAAGTATGCGGGAGTGACATGGAGGAGACTGACACAAGACAGACTGTTGTGGAGGAAACTTGGGGAGACCTTCGTCCAGCAGTGGATTGATAATGGTTGACAATGATGATGATGATGATATACTTGCGTATAAGTCGAGAAATTTGGGACAAAAAGGAGCTTCAAATTAAGGTGGTCGACTTATACGTGGAGCCTAAAAAAATCGTAAGTCCAAAAGTTCTTCCCGTGAGGCAAAAGGCAATCCCCCCTACCACCACCAATGCGGTATTAATTACGAAATCGCGACCCTCCGAATTTTTCCGCGCTTAGAAAAGTCTCCTGGTTTTGTGTATCCAGAAGGCAGTCGCAGCCGCGCATCGAAAGCACCACCCTCCCGACTACCAGTTTATTGCGCTGACCTACGACCTAACTCAGCCATGCGACAGCCATTGTTAGGTATTGTTTGTTTTTAATCACAAGTGTTTTTGTCTCGCTTCTTCTATTATGGCTGACACGGATTGTGTACAGAAGCGGATGTCATATAACGCAGGATTTAAGTTGAAAGTGGTTTCTTTTGCAGAAAATACTAACAACTGTACTGCTTCACATCAATGTGGCATTAATGAAAAACTGATTCGAGATTGGCGTAAAAAAAAAAACGGACTTGGTGAAAATCCTAAAATTGCAAAAGGTGCTGCGCCGTGGAACGGCATCTTTTCCACAGCTAGAACGTCTTGAATGATTGGATTGTGGACTGCAGACAAAATGGTCACATTGTAACGTGAACTGGTATACGTTTGCGAGCAATGAAGCTCGCAAAAGATAAAAAGTTTGCAGTCACAAATAACACTTTTCGTGCCTCACCAGGTTGGTGCACAAGGTTCATGAACCACTATGGGTTGTGTCTATGCCAGCGCACCAAAATTGCACAAAAGTTACCTCGTGACCTCGAAGCAAAGATAATGGAATTTCAAAAGCATGTAATTCAAAAGAGAAAAGAGACTGCTTTTGAACTTTCCCAAATAGGGAACATGGATGAAACCGCCATGTGTTTCGACCTTCCTGGAAATAAGACGATGAACCAAAAGGGCGAAAAAAATATCATGATTAAAACGACTGGCCACGAAAAAACCAGTTTCACGGTTGTTCTTTCCTGTTTGGCCGACGGCAGGAAGCTAACTCCGGTAATTATTTCCAAATGCAAAACTCTGCTGAAAAGCATCGTCTTTCCAACTGGTGTGCTTGTTTGTGCCCATGGAAAAGGATGGATGAATGAATCCGAAACAATTGACTGGTTAAAGAATGTGTGGAAAAAAAGGCCAGGTGCACTTTTGAGGAAACCTTCTCTTTTGGTGTGGGATATGTTTGTTGTACACCGTTGCGCAGAAGTGAAAAAGAAAACTGCAGAAAATTCAAAAACAACTCTTGCTGTCATCCCAGGTGGGTTGACATCTGTTCTTCAACCACTAGATGTCTGCTTTAATAAGCTCTTCAAGGACAATGTACGGAGGTATTAGGCGGATTGGATAAGTTCTGATTTGCCGACTGAAACCAAGGGCGGAAATCTAAAGAAGCGGATATCGTTTTGATTGCGCGATGGGCCAAGGATGCTTGGGATGCGGCACAGAGGATGATGAGATTTTTATGAGTGATGACGACAGTGATTCTTATGACACAGGCATAGATGGGAATACTGATGTTTACGATGACATGCCGATGACAGAGAAAGACCTTTTTTAACTGTTTGGCAAGTCTGACTCGGAATCGGATTTTGAAGGGTTCTGATGAAGTTTTTGGGTATGCAAATTAAATTTATTATTATATATATTATTTCTTTTTCATTTTCAAATGACGTTTTTGAATAAATTCATTGAAACGTGTTTTTTTTTTTTTCTCATTCCGGGATCGACTTATACGCGAGTTTTTGATTTTTACGATTTCTTTACTCTGAAGGAGGGGGGGGGCGTGTTGAATGCTCAAAACAGAAAATGTCAACATATTCAACACATTTATTCAATTGATGCCAAGTCTTACACACACGGAAGCTTGAAATAGGTGAATTTGCTGATGAAACAATTGTTAGACCTAACTTTTGAGTACTGTACCTTGGAGGTTATGGGTGGCAAAAAGCTGAGACTTAGGATAGTTAGGTAAACATACATGTTAACTTTCCTGAACATCCAAGTGGATGGATCAGAATTAAAAAAAATGTTTGAAGTGCAGGAGGAAACCCCTACATGCATTTCAAATAATTTTACTTATCTGTGAAAGTATGCGGACACCCACTATTTTTTTTTTTCCTGAATAAGCTGCTCTGTTGAGCACAGTTGGTAACCATATACAGTAGTATATATAAAGTTACAGGATGTGTCAAGGATCAGTATAAAAGAAAAATCAGTTCCATCAATTCTCTACAGAACTTGATATAAAATAGCCAAATTTTATGGTAATTTTTCACTTCACCACTATGTGGTCAGGGCCTCAGAATTTGGAGGGGCCTCCAAACTACCTTAATAATAATATAATTTTCCAGAACCAAAATACATTTTTCATTATAGCACGAAATTACTATAAGGTTTGGTTTCAAAATTTTGGATGAGACTTTGGAAACCAAATTGTTACTATTTCATATAATAGAGCTCAAGCGTTGTACTGAGCTGTGATCAGCCAGTGTAATATCGTAATCTGACCCTTATTTGTAACAATCAAAATGCAAAGGGAACAGCCTAAATTCGGAGCAATATGGTATAGTATACATGAAAAGCATTTCAGCAAACATGTATAATTTACTCAAAATATTTTTATTTTATTATTAATATTAGTCTTGTGAAAACAAAAATTGTGAATCAATATTCACAATTACGTAGGGTTTATTTTTACATAAGTAAAAATGCAAAAAAAAGTTTGACACTACTTTATTTAAAGACTTGTAATAATCTACATAGAGTGTTGCAATAATTTCTTACAATGTATGTGGTCAGATGTAAGACTTCCTGAGGAATTGCTTCTTACAGCTTAAACTACCATGGGTCCATCGTTTCCATTAACTTTATGGTAAACTAGATGTTTTAAATTATATCTCTGGGAGGATAGTTATTTGTTTCCGTAAATTATACTATAAAACAAACAAAAAGAATTCCAGATGTTACAGCTGTAAGCTCCGCGGGTGCGAGGAATTATAAGAGTGTGAATCCTCCGTCTATTACATGCCACATTGGCTGTAAAGTTGACGAGCATGTGGGATGTGTTTTACAGTTTTTGCTGCTAGAAAAACTGCTTGAAAGAAAAATATTTACCAGTAAATATTCTTTTCGACTGTTTGAATGAAAATTTTAATCAAGGGGGCCCAGACATAGGACTCTGCACAGGGCCTCAACTGACCTAAGTTGGGCCCTGTATGTGGTGCTTATTTACTAGCATTTCTGGTAAAATTTAAAATGGTTTTGAGATTTGTGAACTCTTTTCCATGAACTCCACAAGTTTTGTCTTCCTAAATTCACTAGAGTAGCAGTTACAGCAAGCTTTGTAAAAAGTGGCATGTTGCTGCACTGCTGCCAATGCGAGTGCTCAACTAAACTTTGGAACACTGTATATTAAAAACTATGGAATGAAGAAAACTAAAACTTAGAATTTTCCCCTAACTTTATTAGGTATACTTACCAGCTGAGTTTCGTTCAAATTCAAGTCGGTGGGTGACATGGCCTAAATGATTTGACATGCAAACAATTCCCCTTTTATCTATTGTTTAACTATGCATGTGTGTGTTTTGTGAGCTGGGCCTGCTGACATGCTAGGCATGTATTTACACCAATGTGCATACCTGTGCAGTCATGAGTTAATCATATAAAATGCAATTTATGCACAAACTCATATGTGGTATACAACACTCTGAAATGACAAAAAAAGGAGTACCTCAATTCTTTTAAAAAGCAAAGTGATAGAAAAAGAAGGTAAAAAAAAAAACCCATCTCAGAATGAAACATCTCAACAACAGACACTTAAGGAAGCCGCCAGCGGAGGTGCATTATTGCAGGTGCAAATTCTCTCTCTTCAGTTTATGCAGAACTTTCATAGTAGACATACACAAAAATATTATTCATTCACAATAACATAAATAACATGGAGTCATAATTTTAAAGAAATTTTGGGGGAAATCCAATCGTGAAATGTGCTGCTACAGAGGATGTTCATACATTTTAAGAATGATTTTCCAGCTATATAATTAATGTTTAAAATAAAATTATTTCTGTTTTAAGTGCCTGATAGTCCTTTCTCCAAACTATGAACCTACATCTACATTTCCAAGACAACAGGGCATTTCTTACAATTGGTAGTGGTATTTTATTCCACTCCTCTTCCACTGCTTTCCATAGTCTAATCAGTGTTTTAGCTCTGCGTTTAGAAAGCACTCTTTTTAGCAGTCTGAAGGCGCAATAGTCCGTTGGTGACGCATAAAGGTACTTTTGAAGGAGTATGAACAAAACGTATAGATTAATAGCCATCTCTTTTTTCATTTTTTCAAGAAACAAAGTGGTAGATTTGGATGTATGACTGGTAGCCTTATCCTGATGGAGTTTTACTCTCACAAGGCTCAGTGAATAAACGAATGGTATTTCCTCTTTAAATATAGGAAATAAAACATTATTTTGATAATATGTAAAATTGATTTTAATGTTCTTTTTAAACTTTAATTTCCCTTTGTACGACAAACCAGCAATAATCATAAATCCTTTACTGAAACTTTCTTTGGATTCTTAGAACCAAGAGTTTAAGTCTTTTTCTGCTCTTTTGCAATAGTCAATTGACTTTTTTTTTTTTTTTTTGATTGAAGGTTTTAACGACCACCATGAGCAACTCAATGGGCTATAAGCAGTTGCCCTTCCCTAATTTAGGGCTACTGGTTCCAGGGAAGGAAAAGAACCAGTGCCATAAAACAAACACAATGTCCATGCCTCACCGGGCTTTGAACCCGGACCCTTCTCGAACGAAAGGTCATAAGTCAGCGTATAAACCACTGCGCTACCGGGGCGGCATTTCACTCGTTTAGGTAGATCCATGTTTCACCAACAGTCATAATAAATTTCCATCTGACTCCGGCTAAGTGACTTTTACAAAGAAATCTACACTGTATTCTAAACTCAGCCAAATGCCTAGACAAAAGGTGGTGAAATTCTTTTTGAAAGATACAAATCTTTGTTTATTACCTTGTTTACAGTTGATGCACAGTTTTTTAATGACTTAGTGATTGCTCTTTGGGTCAGTGGATTTTCTTTTAAGACCAGAGACCTTACTTTTAAAATAGTCATAAAAGTATGTACCTTCTTTGGATATTTGTTTGAAGTTCTTTTTCCTGTTAAAATCAATCCTCAGCAATTTTTCTCTGTTATTAATAATACTGCTTATTTTACATTTAAAAATGCTAATTCTATTATTTTTACAGCATTTTTTAAATACAGAATACAAATACAGGGTGTCCCACTCGCTACTGAACCCGGCATTTCTTTAATAATATTAACACAAATTTGAAGTGGACGTATCTCATTTCGTGCGAAATGTGATGACTTCACATGTGCTGGAAGTGGCCACCAATTTCGTCCAGACAGCATATTGAACCTGGTGCTGTCTGCCAGCCAGCTGGAGTGCTCTTTAGTGGCAGACATGTTCCTAAGTGTGGCACCACTGAGCAGCAGTCTGCCAGCCAGCCAGACGCACCTCTCTGCTGCTTTGTTATGCTATTTCACTGAGCGTGCCTACACTAGAGATGAGCTCTGGCCCAAGCTCGGAATTATACGTCTTGAATTTCATTACTGTAATTAATTCAACACTTGTAATTCCGAGTCCGGTTGAATTACACGTGTTGAATTTCATTGAGGATTTGCTACCATGGTGGAAGGATTTTCAATTTTCTAAGCTAGCTGCCATTGCAAGACAAATTTTGCTTAGCAAGACTTGCATTATGCATTGTCTAAAGCTATGATGGCCCAAGCAAGGATTAGTTTAAGGAGGTCTGGTATCGAAAAACTGGGGGAAAAATCACATTCTCATTTTTTGTATTTTATTAAAAATCAAGAATCTAGAGTCAAAATTTCAAACACTTGCAACTGTCTGTATGGTGTTGTACATTTTATAATGCAATTTATTCAAAATAAAAGTAAATTTAGAAATCAAGAAATAACGAATGGAATTTTTTGTTTCTAAACGATTTTCTTTTCTTCAGCTTTTACCAAAATTACTGATTCCCCTGATATGATCGAAGGGCACGTTGATTTTTTATTTATTTTCAAATCCACATTTTAGAACACTTGGCTTTATGCGTAGTATTTCAATTAATATTACAAAGTGGATTAACTGAACTAAACTTTTTCAACTAATGATTTTTAAACTAATCCTTGATTAGGCCATATCTTTGGCCAGTGTATAATGCATAAATCTGCAAGCCTTGATAAGCAAAATTTTCCAAGAATCCAGGCCCGGGCTCAGCAAGCACATGTAATCAAAGAAAGCGGGCCGAGCCTGGGCTTTAGGCCTTCGGACCCGGGCTCCTAAAATTGAGCCTGAACTCATCTCTAGTCTACACAATACAGTTGTTGATAGTGAGTGCTCGTGCTCATGGCAGTTCATGTACATATGAAAATGTATTGTTATACTCTGGAGGAGCGATTGTTTATTGTTTGCACTTATTGGAAAACAGAATTGATAAAGTCTTGTTAACAGCAATTCCTGGAGAGGTTTACAGGCAGACATCCGCCGAGCAAATCCACCATTTGGGCATTGTCGAAGAAACTGGAAACCGAGGGGACTTTATTAGACGACCATGCAGGAGGTCGTCCACAAATGTCCAAGGAAACGATCCAGAATGTAAAGAGCTGACTGCTTGTGTCTCCCAGGAAGTTAGTTTGCCAACTGTCACAGGAAACAGGGTTATCCAAAAGCACTTGTCAATGTGCTGTGAAAAAAGTGAAGCTTCATGCGTACCATGGCTCCGTGGTCTATGAACTGAAACAGCCTGACCACGTGAAACAAGTGACATAGTGTCGATGGTTTCAGATATTTCTTCAGGAAAATCTGGGCATTCTGGACTACACGTGGTTCTTGGATGAAGCGTGATTTCACCTGTCCAGATATGTCAGTTCTCAAAATTTCCATATTTGGGCCAGTGAAAATCCCAACACGACACATGAAGAACCCCTTCATTCACAGAAAATTGGTGTTTGGTGTGGGATAACCCGGCACCGCATAATTGGTCCCATCTTCTTCGATACAACCATCACAACAGCTGCATATATGGAAACCTTCAACACCTTTGTAAATCAGTTGGATGACAAAATACTCTCCATTGGATATTACCAGCATGATGGAGTGACATCACACACCAGTATGGCCGAAATTCAGTCCTTTTTCAGCGACCGCGTCATTTCAAAGGGTCTATGGCCACAGCACTCGCCTGATCTGATGCCTCCCGATTACTTTTTATGGGGATATCAAAAGAAACCAGGAAGCCATAGATGCCTTGAAAGCAAACATCACCGAAGAAATTCAGGCAGTGACGGCGGACGTACTGTCAAGAACTTTCCACAATATGGTGAGCCGGGTTTAATGCTGTCTGGACGCAAATGGTGGCCACTTCCAGCACATGTTGTGATGTCATCACATTTTGCACAAAATGAGGTGACTTCAAAATTTCGTAGCAATATCTTCATTAGTGTTAATATTATTAAAGAAATGCCAGGTTCGGTAGCAATTGGAACATCCTGTATTTCTCTTCGTACAGAGCAAAAAAATATAACCTTCTATCCACAGCTTGTTTACGTGCATCATTTTATTGGCAAACAATATTTAACTGCAGCAGATGATTGCTTCGTGTTCATCTTAAGCGCTGTTCCCAGTTTAAATTCTTTGAACTTCTTTTATTTTCTGTAATGTCTTCTCAAAAACGTTCTTAAAATGTGTGAACATCCTCTGTATTTACAGTTTATGATGGCCGACAGTCTGGCTTCCTTGCTGTTCGCCAACAATGTACAGAGGTTAGCCAGTTTGCTTCTCTGACGATATTTTTTATTTCGAACAGTTCTTGGCAAGCTTTAGATTAGAAAAGAAAAACAATTCCCTGTTCCCAGGAATTGTTAGTATGCCACAGAATGTTCAGACTTTGACCAAGCCCGTCTTACTTTGACACATCAGTCGTATGGTGAGGATGACCACCCGAACCAAAAACAAAGGCTATTGGTTGTATGAAAGTGTGACATCATGGACAAATCCTGCACAGCATGTATGCCATTGGCTGATGGATTGAGTGGCATTTCTCTACATTGTTTTTAATCAATAGTATCGTGCGTTACTAATTTCGCAAATCGGAAGGATTTAATGATTCATAGGCTGCTGTTTTTAAGCATAAAATAATTTTTTTCTTAATAAAAAATCTTTGAAATGCCATTTAATTGTTTCTTTAATTTTTCTCAAGAAATCAGGGTGTCTCTTATTCTGAAAAATAGGGCAGGTTTACATTGTAGTCAAGAGACATTCTCTATGTTACTACTTCTGTTATTTAATTCCTTATTGTGTGGTTTATCCACACAGATCATAAATGAAAAGCGGATTCATGCAGTTTATCCATACAAACGAAAATGGGGATTTTAAGCAGCTTACCCATTAAATACATTAGCAAATATTCCAATCACAACAACTGAGATTTGCAAGATTTACATGGTCATTATGATTATTATCACAGTAACAATCTTGTTACTATATAAAGTTCTGTTCACCACGTTATTGTCCCCAAGTTATAGGGAAACTTCCAGAGTGGCCTCGAGGCTGCAATTGATAATTGAGAACTCTATGTTATCAATTGCAGCCTCGAGGCCACTCTGGCAGTTTCCCTATAAATTGGGGACAATAACGTGGTGAACAGAACTTTATATAGTAACAAGATTGTTACTGTGATAACAATCAGTTTACCCATACACATCACAATGGAGATTTTAAAAGCAGTTTATCCATACATATTGCAAATGGAAATGTGGATTTATGCAGTTTATCCACATAAACCACAAATAAAAATGGAGATTTCAAGCAGTTTATCCATACAGATCACAAATGAAAAGGAGGGTTTATGCAGTTTATCCACATAGATCACAAATAAAAATCAGAATTTATGCAGTTTACCCACATCGTACACAAATGAAAATGGGGATTTCAAGTAGTTTATAAATATAGACCACAAATGAAAATTGCCTAATACCTGTCATTTTCCAGAGTTTATTTTAAACTACTTATCAGTACTTTCTACTCCATCCTGCCCACTGAAAGCTTCTTCAAGTAAAGGCTTCTGACTAACTCCAACAATCTGGCTGCTACTCAAAATTTTTTAACACACCATACAACTTGTCCTTGATACCCACCATATATAAACCCTGATGCATGCAACAAAACATTTTAGACAGCTATCTGAACATAAGTGTGCCTAGGTATTACTTTCTTTTATCGTTGTGACAACAGAAAAGGAGGAAAGACAAAGGTAGAAGAAAGTAAAGGAAAACAAACAAGATAGCGTATTAAAAAAAAAAAAAATCCAAAGAGGAAACATAGATGGCGACAGGGTGCGTATCTGAGACGAACGAAGAATGGCAACAGGGATTAGCAAACCCCAGTAAGCGAGAAGGCACCCACAAGCAAAGGTGCAAAATCGCCATGCTCCTGAAGATGCCCAAAGTTTTGGGTGAAAAATTTCGAGCAAAGAAAACGGTAAAAGTTGGTATTAATGGAACCTAATCAAAGTTTAGGGAAGCAAACCTGCATTAAACGAAAATAGCGCCAAGAACAGCTATACCTGAAACGGACAATTGGAACGATAACATCAGCGACAACCGGACCACGTGCAGGAAATGTAAAGTCAAGCAAGATAGAAATGCAAAGGTAAGCATTATCTAGCTGAAATATCATATTTTACTTGATTTCAGACACCTAAAATACACCCAGCTCCATCATTATTATCTAAGATGCACCCTAAAAATGGAAGGCTTCATTTTTACATTTTTTATTCATGATACTGCCTGTATAACATTTTTTATATATAAATGTCAAATAATTAAAACTAAGCCAAACAAAAATAAAAACTTACTTCTGAACAGCTTGCAATTTCTCTCTTTCAGAATGAAAAACTCTTTTCCAGTTTTCAGACTCATTCTGAAATCTTTAAGAACAAGTAAGAACCATTAGCAATCAAATAAAAATAAAATAAAGGAACTTTAAAACATTTTCTGTCACAAATGCTAAACAAACAAAATGAAAAAATTCTAATGATTATTCTAATGAAAACCTAAAATTCTAATGATTATTCAGTGTAATACCTGGATTTTGGTTATTATGTTAAGCAGGCTCAAACTGTTCCAGGCATCTGTTACATGCTGAAATAACACAGAAATTGAAAATGTATACAGGTAACTATACCAAGGGCTCCTAGAATACAAATTAATCTGATGTTATTAATACAGGGCTGCCAGCCTATCGCACCGAAGAAAATTGTTGCTTTAGAGCCACTAATGGTAAAAATAGTAGCAAAATAGTAGCCTAACAAGTTATGTTAATGACTACAATAGTATCCCAAAACAGTGTATGAGTTTCAGAATGTAAGTGCTCCACACTAAAATAAAACAATTTTTTTTTTTATTATTTATTTCAAACCATGGTGACAAAATTAGCAGATGTTCACGTTTTGGTTAAAAAAAAAAAAAAAAAAAATATATATATATATATATATATATATATATATATATATATATATATATATATATATATATATATATATATAGGGATGTAAGGTCAGGTGATGCGTAACATCACAGCCTCTCCTTGACAAATGTCAACCCCGCCTTCTCGTGGTGCATCCTGTTCCCACTAAAGGGGCTCTGACGACCGCCAATAGCGGTATAACTATACCATCGGGATCAGAGGAAATGCTATCCCACACTCACCAACCCGCTTGGCCAGCGTGGTGAGTTATGGCCAAACACCTCCAAAATGACTCTACAACTTAAATCTTGGCCCTCAGTCTCCGGCAGCTGGAATGTACCTGGCCAAGGCAGCGGCCAGTGCGACATGAAGGCAGAGGGTGCTAAGAATCCCCGGAGGACCGGACTAGGCTGCCATTTGATGCTGACCTTGGCTACCTATAACGGACGCTCCCTATCTTCTGATTCAAGGCTTCTTGAATTGGAAGAGGAACTACAAAGGATCAAGTGGGACATCGTCGGGCTAAGTGAGGTAAGGAGAAAAGGAGAAGATCTCATTGAACTGAAAAGTGGACATCTCTTCTATTATCGTGGGACAGATACTGGCAGAACTAGTGGTGTTGGATTTATAATAAACAAGAAACTGAAGGATAAAGTGGTAGAAGTTGAAAGTTCCTCTGACAGAGCTGCACGACTCGTTATCCAACTATCGAGAAGATACCAGGCTCAGATTATTCAAACTTATGCACCCACCACAAGTCATCCTGAAGAAGAAATTGAAGAATTTTATGAGGAAATTCGTCATCTAAATAATAAAGGTAAGCAGCACTTGAAGATAATTATGGGAGATTTCAATGCAAAAATAGGGCAACGGCAACAGAATGAAACTTCAGTAGGTAAATTCGGTCACGGCAACAGAAACCAGCGTGGAAATACTCTCGTTGAGTTTGCAGAGGCAGAAGGATTTTTCATCTTGAACTCCTTTTTCAAGAAAAAGCCACACAGGAAATGGACATGGAGACATCCAATTGGGACGACAAGTGAAATTGATTTTATTATGTGTAACAAAAAATTCGTCATCGAAGACTGCAGTGTGCTGAACAAGTTCAACACAGGTAGTGACCATAGATTGGTGAGATGTAAGATGCACCTCAACACTAAACTGGAACGTGGCAAGCTCATAAGACAAACAAAATGTATTGACATAACCAACCTTAAAAAACACCATAATACTTTCAAGTTGGAACTGAAGAACAGATTCTCTGCTTTAGAAGGCCTAACATCGGAAGAAGTGGATATTTCGGAAGTTAACAGAAAAGTAACCAAAGCTCTAATGGAAACAGCAACAAAATTAGCTGGGTCTAAGAACAAGTTGCATGTGAACAAATTATCAGGAAAAACCAAAATGTTGATGCAAAAAAGAAGAGAGATGAGGACAACTAAAGTAGATGTGACTTCCAAAGTGGAATATATAGAGCTATGCAAGACAACACGAAAAAGTATCACTGAAGACGTAAGGAAATTCAACTGTGAGCTAGTGAGGAAAGCAATTGAAAACAACCAAAGCCTTAAGATAGCAAAGGGACATCTCAGTAAGGGAAGAAAACAGATTATGGCTCTGAGAAAAGAAGATGGTTCTATAACAAGAAATAGAGGCGAAATTTTGACAAGAGTGAAAGATTTCTACTCCAAATTATATGAAAGGGATGATACATGTACTCCAGACATCATGAAAGGTACCAGAGTTCTTCCAGTCCTCCCAGCAGAAGTTGCTCATGCAATCAAGAACATGAAGCGAGGGAAAGCTCCAGGAGAAGATGGAATTACTATAGACATCATACAAGAAGCAAGTGGAGAAATTGAAACAGTACTCGCCCAAATTTTCACTCGATGCCTTAATGAAGGGAAGATTCCTGAGGATTGGAACAATGCTACAATGATCCTGCTACATAAAAAAGGTGACATTGAGGATCTTAGGAACTACAGACCTATCAGCCTCCTATCAGTGGTTTATAAAATCTTCACTAAAGTTCTTTCACACCGCTTGAAGGTAACACTTGACATGGCTCAACCGAGAGAACAAGCTGGATTCAGGAGTGGCTACAGCACAATAGATCATATCCACGTACTGAGAGAACTAATTGAAAGAGCGAGGAATATGAACTTTCATTGTGCATGGCTTTTATCGATTATGAAAAAGCCTTTGATTCGGTGAAACCATCAGCAGTTACCACGGCTCTGAAATCCTGCGGTATTGAAGATGCACACATTAATATTATTAATAACATCTATGAAAATGCAAGTGCAAAGATTCGGCTGTTTGAAAATACAACACACATAAAAATTGGAAAGGGAGTGAGACAAGGTGACACCATATCTCCGAAGCTCTTTAATGCCACATTGGAAAATGTCTTTCAATCACTGAACTGGGAAAACAAAGGGATAAAGATTATTGGAGATTATCTAACCCACCTTCGTTTTGCTGATGACGTAGTCATTTTTGCAACTACCCCATCAGAGCTGCAGAGTATGATCCAGGAACTTGCTGACAAGAGTAAAGAAGTGGGATTAAAAATGAACTTTCAGAAGACAAAAGTGATGTTCAATGCTTTTACAAGAAATGAAGATTTATCGATTGATGGAGAAAAACTGGAGATAACAGATACGTATGTTTATCTTGGACAGCAGATATCAAGTGAGGGTCACATTGATGAAGAAATTAATCGGCGTACAAAACTTGCCTGGAGAGCTTTTGGAAGAAACAGCATAATTTTCAAGAGCAATATGCCATTATGTCTTAAAAGAAAAGTGTTTGATCAATGCATCCTTCCAGTGCTTACGTATGGTGCAGAGACGTGGACCTTAACTAAAAGAGACATACAAAAGCTGCAGACAACTCAAAGCAGCATGGAGAGGTGCATGCTTGGTATAACCAGGAGAGATAAGAAGAGGAACTCGTGGATCCGAAAAATGACGAGAGTGGAAGACATCATGATCAGAGTTAAATCCCTGAAATGGCAATGGGCTGGACATACTGCCAGAAGGACAGACCATAGATGGACAGCCGAAATTTTAGATTGGATTCCAAGGGACAGGAAAAGACCCAGAAAAAGACCACATGGGAGATGGGTGGATGAAATTCGTAAATATGCGGGAGTGACATGGAGGAGACTGGCACAAGACAGACCGTTGTGGAGGAAACTTGGGGAGACCTTCGTCCAGCAGTGGATTGATAATGGTTGACAATGATGATGATGATGATATATATACACACACACACACTACAAAAAGGGCATCTAAGTTTCAATATAATGCTATTCAAGACACTCAGAACTATAAAAGTTATGGAAATTACACCTAAAAAATACTCTATTCAATTACATATCAGAAACTGCTTACATAAACTAACCTGATAGAAACTTTGGAATTAGAAAACACTTCCTTCTTTGTCATTGTTCTGGAGGTCAGATGTTTTCATCTGTATCAAGCCAGTACAGAGAGCTTTCTTCTGCTTTTGTGGTTGGTAAAAAAAAAACATAAGATTTCCCAAGTGGGCTTCATACACTGTGTTGAAAAAAATGTGTATTTCTTCTTTCAAAGGTCATAGTTGTGTTCATTCAGTGTTCTGATGATCACTTGTTTTGTTCTGTAGACATAATCGTAGTTATCTGATATGAGGTATATCAAGAATCGCATTCAAATAAATAATCAATCTCTGCCGTATTTCAAACAGAAAAACAGGACACTTTTCGGGCGGAATATCTTGATTTGTGTAGGTCGTTCTCCTAATCACACGTGGGTCTAGTCTATACTTGCCATTGACTTTCCCCCATGATACTTGCAGTAGAGCAGAAAGCAATAAACTGAACAAGACATGTCGATATCGATTTGACATGTACATATCGATATCAAAATTGATATCCATGTGTATCGATATTAAAACTGATGTAATACAAGCACATCGATATATGCACATAAATTATGTTTTTTCAAAAAATAGTAGCCTTACAATTAAAACAGTTCAGGGTTTTTCTGAAAATAGTTGCTTTTGGCTGTTTTTTGTAGGAAATAAGTAGCCATAGTTGCCTGTCATAAAAAATAGTAGCGATAGTCGCCTATTAGTCACCACTGGCAGCCCGTTAATAACATTCACAGAAAACATGAAAAAAGCTGAAAGTCCAATATGCATTAAGGTAATCAAAGGATTGAAATGATAATAGTAAAAACAATAACACAGAATCAGGTGCTGCTATTAATAAAATTTTATTAGAGTAAGGGCCACTGGCCAAAGAGTGCCGTAACACACACACACAATATGAAGGGTGGTGCACAAAAAAATAGCCCTGTCCACAGATCGACACAGCGATTATCACAACAGATGGGTGTGTTACAAAAGTCATGTCATCGTGTACTTCATGACTTGCAACTGAAGCCCTACTATAATATATAAATGTTGTGCAGGAACTAAAGGCACATGGCACAGAGAGATGTGTGGCTTACTGTGAATGGCGTGTTACAGGATAATTCGCAGACCCATTTCTCTTTTCAGTTGATGAAACCTTTTTTCACCTGTCATGATATATCAATGTGCAGAATACACAGTATATTGGTCTTCAAAAAATTCACATACATTCCAACAGATACCACTTAACAATCTAACAACTGGTGTTTGGTGTGCTGTCTCAGGGAACTGGATTTTTTTTTTTTTTTTTTGATTTGAGGTTTAACGACCACTATGAGCAACTCAATGGGCTATAAGCAGTCGCCCGTCCCTAATTTAGAGTCACTAGTTCCAGGGAAGGGAGAAAGCCAGTGCCGTAAGACAAACAACATCCATGCCTCATCGGGATTCGAACCCGGACCCCGTTCGGACGAATGATCAGAGGCCATCGCTTAGACCACTGTGCCACCGGGGCGGTACTGGATTGTTAGATGAATCTTCTTTGAGACCATTTACACTAATGTGTGCATTTGCATATTTTTGATGAATTTGTGGGACAGTTGACTCCTAACAATCAGAACTAAACCTTTTCCCAGCAAGATGGAGCAACATGCCATACATCTGCTCAGTCACTTGCCTAATTACACACTGAGGAAAAGATTATCAGTGCGTGTTGGTGGTCGGCCCGCTCTTCAGACCCATTGCCTTGTGATTTTTACCTCTGAGGCTTGTTAAATGTGGAAGTGTACAGGAAAAACCTATGAACCTTAGAAGAGTTGAATGGCACTGTAGCCCAGGAGATAAATAACACTGTCTATTTTAATGAATATGTTACGGCATGCAGAACTTTGCATTGCTGCCGGTGGAGACCATTTTTAGAACAACCTTTGACATGGTAAATGGGGTCATTCCATGCCAAATCAACAAATATTAATTTTTTTGGTTACCTTATAGTCATGGATTTTGCTGTAACTTTAATCATGGATAGTAAGTACGGAGATATGACGAAATCCGGAATGTAATTTTTTTCAATGGGGGGGGGGGATTTTGCCCCCTGAACCTTTGTTCGAGGTCATATTTTTGAAAAAAGTGGTGCTCATTGATTTATTAATAAAACTGCTTGCGTTTCTCCTAAACAAATCATTCAGACGTCATTTTTAAAGGTATGATTGCCATCTTTCTGAAAAAGTAAGTTGAATTTTTTTTTTAATTTTCAAAAAACTTTTGAGTAGAATTTTTTTTTAAGTCAAAAATTTATATTTTTGACTTGCAAATGATACCAGCCATAAGGTTTGGCTTATTTTAAGAGTGATAACTACTTTGTCTCCACAATTAATTTCAGGTTCATCCTCCAAAATTTTCTTGGCTTTTGGGTTGCCCAAATAGCATTCCTTAATGACATATTATAAATATAAACACCCAGAGCTCTCTCTGTCTGGAATGCTTAATGTCACAGCAACATCTGCAATGTTACGCCATCATATATCGATCAATTTGTGTGTGCTTTCGAGACATTAAAGTAATAGCAAGCGATCACTTTTAGATGTCAAGGTGATCACGTGCTAATTTAAAAAGCATTGGATTATCAAAGGCTCGAGTTCTGTTTTTCGAATCTACAAAATTTGAATTGAATTCTTGATATCACAGCAAGCTGAGTTTGCACGCGATCACACTGAGGTGTCAAAGTAATCGTGTGCTACTTTAAAAACATTGGATTGTCAATGACTCGAGTTCTGTTTTATCTGATCTACAAAATTCGAATTGAATTCTTAATAGCCGCCCCGCGTTCGAGCTGGGTCTGGGTTTGAATCCCGGTGAGGCATGGATGTTGTGTTTGTCTTACGGCACTGGCTCTTTCCCTTCCCTGGAACCAGTGGCCCTAAATTAGGGACGGGCGACTGCTTATAGCCCACTGAGTTGCCTACGGTGGTTGTTAAACCCCCAATTTCAAAAAAAAAAAAAAAAAAAAGGATTTTTAATATCACAGCAAGTTGAGTTTGTATATTAATTTAATCTAGTACAATTCAAATATTAATTGGTATGCTTTAATTATTTCTTACTTTCTTAATTTACCTAACTTTCCAAGTTTAGTGCTGGTTATATTATACATTTTGCAAAATATCGATATATTTAAACACTTTATCCTACAATAAAAACTGAAATCTTGAAATGTCAAAGTGAGCAAAATTGCATCTAAAAGCAGATGTCGCCCCAATAGCACATTGTCGAGAATTTAGATAGTTCTGATTTGTAACCAGATGTCGCATTATTTTGTAGAAAAAGCTTCAGT
This sequence comes from Macrothele yani, assembly GCA_039090855.1. Taxonomy (NCBI): domain Eukaryota; kingdom Metazoa; phylum Arthropoda; class Arachnida; order Araneae; family Macrothelidae; genus Macrothele; species Macrothele yani. Next base: position 78,014,269 of record CM077009.1, read on the forward strand.
ATGAAGGTTTCAAACTAACCATCGAACAGGACAGTCTATAACAATCCATGAAGGGAATAACAAGTGTACCCGAGAAAAAGTAATTTAACACGAAAAATCAAATTAAAAGTTATTAAGGTAAATTTACACGAAAACAACTTTCCGAGTTTAATGCTGATTATATTACGCATTTTGCAAAATATTGATCCATCCAAATGCTCTAACCTACAATTGTTAAACAACAAATATTTTACACAGAATGTTATTTATCACGAAGTCTTTTGAAAAACGGAAATGAATAGCACATAATTTTTAGTTCTAACATGAATGAATTCTTACTATATAAATTTTTACTATATTTCCTTACAGAAATCCAGTCTATTTGATTTGTTTTCAATCTGCTTCAATTAAAAATTTCACTCCGTCATATGACTGGCAACATCTCTTATATATTAATATTTATTTAAAGCTTAAAAACAACTGTTTTAGGATGGGCAATAAGTTAGTTTTAACAATAATATGTACATGCATGTCATTAAGCTGTTCTCTGAGATTCAGAAATTAGCCCCTCAAAGAAAGACCATATGCTAAGTACACATTTAACTGATAGAAATAGAATTTACTTACTGTTGTGTACCAAATGCCACCATTTACAATGATCTCTTCACACCACTCAAGCTTCATTAAAATCCATCACACGCCGCACAGAAGACCTTTTGTACTTCATACTCACAATCTTTTTCTCAAGCAGACATTCCTAAATCGGGTCCTCCCACGATTTCCTTGGCCTTCCTCTACCTTTCTTTCCTGCCACTTGTGCTGAAAAAATTCTCATTCTTTCAACATGGCCAAACCTTCGAAGAATATTAGTCTCCACCTAACTCGCAACATTTTACCTTACATTACACATCTGCAACACATCTTCATTCCTCACATAATCAAAGCATGTCTTACCACAAACACTTCATAAGTAATGCATCTCCCCAGCACACAAACGATTCCTATGTCATTGCTTCAGTTCCCAAGTTTCACTGCCGTAAATCAAAGTAGGAACAATTACACTTTCATACACTGCCATTCGGGACTTCCTTGAGAACCCATCATTCCTGTGGAATCCTCCTAAGGCAGCTATGAATTTCAATGAAGAATTCACTTACCTACTAATTTTGCCATCTAATTTGTTCTCTCTGTCAAACATACTTCCTAAACATACAAACTCATTCACCTGGACAATCTCTGTGCTAATAAGGTTTATCTGCATTCAGTATGAACAGTTCCTCGTTCAAAAACCATAACTTTTGTTTTTCCCTTATTTATACTCAGTTTGAATTTCACACAAACTTCATACATCCAAGATAACATACTCGGCAACTCACTTTTGCTCTCTACCAACAGGACTGTGTTATCAGCATAGAACAATCTGTATACACTCATATTAGCAAGACATAAACCAGTATTATCTTTATTGACATCACACATGCATGCATGCATCCATAAATATAATAAGCAGCCAGACTGACATTACAGAACCTTGTCTGACTCCTGCACCAATAGAAAACCATTTGGATAAAACACCATTCACTCATACACTTGCTCTACTGCCACCATATATGGCTTTCACAATATTAAGTAGATTCCCAGTAATACCATATTTATTTAGTACCTTCCACAGAAGAATTCTATTTTCTTTGTCACAAGCTTTCTCTAAATCTATGAAGGCTGCAAAGACTTTTTTACCAACAGACAGATACTTTTCAATCATCATGCGTAAAGCAAAAATCTGATTAATGCAGCTTTTACCAGGCATAAAACCACTCTGTACATCCCACACTTTCTCTGACGTAAGACCTCGTGCCTTATCAATAACGACCTTCCCAAACACTTTTCCTGGCACACTGAGCAAACTGATCCTACAATAGTTCTTGCATTCAGTATGATCACCTTTTCCCTTATATAAGGGAACAATGACAGCTTCCCTCCAATCCTGAGGGACCATTCCGAACTTCCAACATAAGTGGAAAATATCAGTTAAGCAGTCAGTCACAGAGTCACCACCATATTTTAGCATCTCAGCAGATATGCTATCCACTCCCCAAGCCTTACCATTATGAACAGATTTTAGAGCTTTACACATGTTTTCTTTTGAGATCCCACCAGTGCTTCCATCTCTCACTATGACCTCATCTGCTTATGCCTCAGAATCATCTTTGCTTTCATGACCTAATAAATCACAGAAGTACTCAACCCATCTTTCACTTAGCTCATTGGGCTCCAACATCATTTCTCCGAACCTATTCTTCATACAACTTAAAATTTCATTTGACCTCTTTTTCCTATGTTTTATGTACTTCCAGGATGTTTTTCTATCTTTCCAAAAAACCAAATCATGCCTCTCCTCATTTTCCTTCCTATCTTTTGTCTCACTCTCTGGCAAACCAGCTTTGCTGCCTCATGCTTTTTACAGCAATATTCATCCTCAGAAACTCTACCTTGCAGCATCCCCAAGTATGCTTCCTTCTTTCTCTTAACTGCTTCTTTAACCTCACTGTTCCACCAAGCATCACCTTTCAAGTTACCCACTGTTGCAGTACCACAGACTTCTTCCGCGCCAGTGACAACACAGTTCTTAAAACATGACCACTTCTTTTCTACATCCCTATGGCACGCCTTCAAATCATTCAGACATTCATTTAGTAAATCAGAGTAACGCTGATGCTCTTCAGACAGCCTTTCAACCTTTATTCTTTTCACCATAGGTAACTTCTTATACCTCCGTTTTCAACCAACATTCAGTTTCACCCATGACACTAACAGGTGATGATCAGAGCCAACATCTGCACCTCTCATCACATGGGTATCAACAACTGTGTTTCAGATTCTGATCATAAACAACAAAATCGATTACACTCTTCAATCCGAGAGTATGATTTTCCTAAGTGTATGAGTGGATATACTTGTGGTTGAAAACATATTAGATACCCACAATCCATTTTCAATGCAAATTTCAATTAATCCTTTACCATTATCATTCACACCAGGATCATTAAACTTACCTAGAACATTATTAGAAATCCTATTCTGCACACCTACTCTAGCACTGAAATCCCCTGCTACTATAACTTTCTCTTTAGCACCAAACTGGCTCAAAACAGCTTTTAGCTCATTCCAGAAATCTTTCTTCCTATCAGAAGGTTCCGAGTCACACGGAGCATACACTACAACAATTACTATTCTCTGAAGTTTCAGTTTCAAACAAATCCAGAGAATTCTCTCACTTATGCAGCTATAGTGAATCAAATTTTTCTTCATATTTTCACTTAAAATCACACGTACACCAGTCTGTCCTCTCACATTGTCCAACACTCCACACTACACACTCGCCGTTCCATTCATTTCATCTATCCCAATGTCGTTCTTTTTAGCTTCACTTACACATAGCACACCCAATCTATACTTATTGATTTCTTGAATCGCGTCATTTATCTTTCCATTTATACCTCTAGTATTCCATACACCAATCTTACACTCACTCAGCCGAGATCTCTTTCTCATATGACATTTAGAAGGTCTAAGTCGATTCTGTGGTGGACCATCCTTCTCAAGTGTAGTAGGTCCATCATACACCATACTTGAGTTCCCTTTTAACTTTGAGTCTTTGTAACCAAGGAAGTGCATCATTGCTGGGGATTAGCTCACAGTTGACGGTTCCAGTTGGTCAGTCCACCTACGGATTAGCCCACAGCTAACGGTTTCAGTTGGTCATTCCACCTAAGGTTCCTGGAACATAACTCAGTGAGTTGGAGTCTGTTCACCAATCTCACACAGAACTAGCTGGTACTTCTCCAAAGCTCTTGTTTCTGTTCTGTGTGCCATTGTTGCCTATGGAGCGCCCCAAGCAGGCAAACCCATCTCTCGCTAGGACCGCCCATTTTATACGTTGTATTCCAGGGGTTTTTTAACAATAATAAAACAACAAAAAAACTTTTAAAATGTAATATAACATTATTTTATTACTAATAAAACTCTTATTGACACTGATAATAAGACAGCATGCCCTTTTCATAATCCACCCTGTATATGCAAAGTTTGGTTTAGACTATAGGAGTGGAAGTACCTGAAAATTACATTTACAACACATAATTACAACAAAGTCTACATATAACCTTGAAATGTTATACATACTCAGCTATTAAGTGCAGGCATTTAAGTTATTCTTCAAGTTCCCAAGTGTCCTCTGAAACTCGGCAATCTTTCTGCCTGACCCATACACAATACATACAAAAAAAGGTTGGCTCGGATTATGGGAATGTAAGTCCTCAGTAGTCTGAGCTGACTAAACTCTAACATCATAATGCTTCATGTGTTGGAGAAGTTCCTAAGAAATTTATTAGGCTCCACTGAAAAGATGAACCCTTTCCAGCTCAGCAGCACTCTGTGGAATGTCTGTCCATAGGAACATCTACTAAACTTCACTTTTTTTAAGCATACTTTTTTTTTTTAAACTTCATGATTTTTAAGTCTCTCTCTTCATATGACACAGGGACTTGTTCTGTACTATCAGGTACTCAGTCCCCTTTGATGAATGTCAGGCACTGGAACTCTCACTTCAGCCACTAGTGAATATCTCTCCATGCTGTAGGGGTTCTACTTCGCTCTGGTGCACATTGCCCTTCATGGCTATCAGAAAATCTCCATCCACAGGAGCAAGTTGTAGCTTCTCATCCTGGTTTTGAACATTTGGCAGACTGTCACAATCCTCTCTCTGCTGTATGCAATTCTCACTTGATAACTTCCTACCCAAATGACATCACGTACCTCTTCCTTCATGTGATAGCAGTCAATACAGTTGCATTGACTGTAGGGCATTGCCAAGCTCAGCTGGAGTAGGGTTGAAACAGAGTTGCATGGTAAAAAAAATTGACACCATGTTGTGTTCAGCAATGAGTCCTGATTCTGCCTCGGTATACACGATTGCACAGTCCACATCTGGCAATGATATGGCCACACAGAGAGCATCCAGCTGTTGTTAACAAGAAGCATGTATTGGGTACCATTAATTATGATAGCCATTCACCTCAGCTACACACCACAAGCATGGTGATACATGGATGAAGTTTTACAGCCTGTATTGTTGCCACTTTTTAAGTGGTGATTTGTTGGCAAAGTAACACTTGGCCACACACTGCTCTCTTCTGAGCATGCTTACAAGGAGTCCATATGCTTCTTGTTCTGTACTGTTTTCAACCTTTTGATGATTTTCAAAATACGTTCTCCTCTCTTGTACACTTATATGAGTCCAGAATCTGCTTAGAAACAAAATAACTCTGAAATAAGGAGAAAAGAAAAAGACAGGAAATTCATCTTGAATTTGCATTTAACTAGGCATCTCTGATTAAGATCAAAGATAGCAAGTGGTTTGGTTGGTGAAAATTCCTATAAATGTCTTAAACAAATTCATTAAAAGTATTATGCACTAACCAAATCAATAGCAAAAAAACTCCAATAATAATAACAAAAAAAAAAACCAACTCTGAATAGTGCCCAACAATTCAAGTTTCACCATAAGCAAATCACCCACAATGACAAGTCTTGCCACAGCTTTTACTTACTGTGAAAACTAAATAACACTAGAAATGTCATCTACACATACTGCACAAATTACCAGGTAAAATGTCATGACAGTTAGATTGCTTTTTACTACAGAAAAGATTTAATGAATGAGTATGCCTCTCTTCTTCTCAGATTCATTGAATTTCTTCTATATACTGAGATCTTGATTACAAAATGTTTCCACATTTCCTGAAGTACAATAATTAGCATCTCATTATGTACTTTAGAAATTAATTCTTAATAACTGACTGTTATCTAAAAACATTTTTACGGCATCCAATGTTAAAAAAAAAATGAAAATTTTATGCAAACTTGGCTACATTCCACACTATTTGAAGAGGCTGAAATTTACTTCTAGCTTCATCTCACTCAGATGCCAGCCCCCTTTTTTTTTAAACCACACACAAGTAGATTATTTGTGAGAGAGAGAGAGAGAGAGAGAGAGAGAGAGAGAGAGAGAGAGAGAGAGAGAGAGAGAGTGTGTGTGTGTGTGTTTTGGCAAATGTTACATACTCAATCTGTCAAATCCCACTGTTTTTTAAAATTACATATCAGTTTTAGAAAATTTGCCAAAAATACATGATAAAGGTTGCAAATATCTAAAAAATTCATGCACATGTTTTGTTTGCAAATACCTGTTTGAAAACCGAAACATTAAGGAAGTAAACTGGAAGGTGTCCAGAGAAATACAGAACAGTTGGCAACTCTGCTTCGCATATTAAGTGAATCAAGTTACGATCTTCCAAGAGTGAATTCTTGCTACTATTTTTTTACTTTTGACTTTAAAGTGCTAGAAATGTCCAACAAAGTTATAATATTTTTAAAATTTAGCCTCATTTTCATTCCTCACAGAGTGCTTTGAATTCAATGGAAATCCATTAGTCTTTCAAAAGGATTAACAGTGTTAAATCATGTGCAAAGTAATAAATAAAATTTATTCTTGTTAAAGAACTCACTTGGTAATGGTATTGTAGTGCTCTTCAATTTCTTTACATTCTTCACAATCTACATCTTCACACCTGTTGCATTAATATCATTAAATAAACAAAGCAGTCACAAGAAGTCAACAGATAAAATTATACAAGGATTGATTATTATGAATGCAACAACAAAATACACACTTACTTATACTTTACACACACTAAAATAAATAAATTCCATTTTAATTTAAAAATTCTTGTATAATTATACACATACAATTATACTAATAACTCTTGTTTATATTTATAATTCCATTAATAATTGAGAACAGGCCTTGATAAAGATCTAGAGGCCAGAAACATGTGAAAATACAACAGAACTCACATTATATGAAGAATATTTGAAAGCTCTTCAGCTAAAATAGAATTTAAGAACAAAATAATAAATCCTGAAGACGTAACATAATTTTTACATACATACACAGTATAAGCAGTAGATAAAACCTACAAATTTTCAGGCACCAGCTCTCTTTTTTTCAAGAGCCAGCACACTTTTTTAAGAAATACAAGAAGAAAACCATGATCAACCTAAAAAAAAAATGCACATACAGAATTGTGACCAACAGTCAAAATTAATGCATTATTCCTTAGTTGTTTAATAATTCAGAGTAATAACCACAACTAAAACTAGGGAACATATTATGCATTTGTATTAATAGGTGTGTTTCAAAATGGGTTTTCATTTCAGAAAATTCAACTTTGTCTTTTGGGATATAACATTCAATAAAACCACTAATCAATAAATACACTTCTAGGCACCACACATGAAAATAATGCCATAGTATGGACATTTCTGACAATACTCTGCATGTGTGCATGTATCTTGTCTTGGGCTGCACCGCAGAACTTCAATTTGAATTACTACTGCAGAATTCATAGCTCCACTGGTGATAGTGCCAAAAATAGATCAGCACCTTCATTATTCATATTTTTACAGTAAGTATGGTACAAAAAATATTCAAACAAACAATGTATAATGCACTGGTCACTTTCTTAAAGAGATGGCAGCTTTGTAATCGAAATCAAAATTTTAAACAATAAGATTTTCAGAATCAGCTTGATTCACTATAGCTGCATAAGTGAGAGAATTCTTTGAATTCATTTGAAAGTGAAATTTCAGAGAATAGTAATTGTTGTAGTGTATGCTCCTTGTGACTCGGAACCTTCTGATAGGAAGGAAGATTTCTGGAATGAGCTAAAAGCTTTGGGGCTAAAGAGAAAGTTATAATAGCAGGGGATTTCAATGCTAGAGGTGTGCAGAAAGCAATTTCTGACAATGTTCTCGGTAAGTTTAACGATCCTTGTGTGAATGATAATGGTGAAAGATTAATTGAACTCTGCATTGAGGATGGTTTGTGTGTATCTAATACGTTTTTCAACCACAAGCATATCCACACATATACTTGGGAAAATCATACTCTTGGTAAAAAGAGTGTGATAGATTTTGTTGTTTACGATCAGAATCTGAAACACTTAGTTGTTGACACTCGTGTGATGAGAGGTGCAGATGTTGGTTCTGATCATTACTTGGTAGTGTCATGAGTGAAACTGAATGTTAGTTGGAAGAAAAGGAATAGGAAGAGGCCCAGGATACAATGAATAAAGGTTGAAAGGCTCCCTGAATATCATCAGCGTTATTCTCACTTACTCAGAGAACAACTGATGGAGCTGAAGTCTTGTGAGAGGGATGTAGATACGAAGTGGGAATGTTTTAAGAACTGTGTTGTCACTGCTGCTGAAGAGCTCTGTGGCACCAAAATAGTGGGCAACAACAGAGGTGATGCTTGGTGGAATAGTAAGGTTGAAGAGGCGTAAAGGGAAAGAAGGAAACCTACTTGGGGATGTTGCAAGTTAGAGTTTCTGTGGATGAATATCGCTCAAAGAAGTGTGAAGCAGCTAAGCTGGTTCACCAGAGTAAGGCAAAAGATAAGAAGGAGAGGGTGGAAAGGCATGAGTTGGCTTTTTGGAAAGATAGGAAAACTTTCTGGAAGTACATAGGAAAAATAGGGGGGGGGGGGGGAAGTTGTAAGTTGTGTAAAGAATATGATCGGGGAAATGATATGGGGGCCCAGTGATTTAAGTGAAAGATAGGGTGAATATTTCTGTGAGTTATTAGACCAAGAAAGCAAAGGTGATTCTGGGGCAGATGATGTAACAGTGAAGGATAAAAGCAAAGGAGGGATCTCAAAAGAGAAATATGGTGATAGAAGCTGTGCTGGAAGTTTGGAATGGTCCCTCGGGACTGGAAGGAGGCTATCATTGTTCCCTTGTACAAGGAAAATGGTGATCAGACCGACTGCAAAAACTATCGTGGTATTAGCCTACTGAGTGTGCCAGGAAAAGTGTCTGGTAAGGTCATTATTGAAAAAGTACAGAGTCTTACATCAGAGAAAGTGTGGGATGTTTAGAGTGATTTTATAACTGGTAAAGGCTGCACGAACCAAATTTTTGCATTACGCATGATGATTGAAAAGTATTTAGCTGTTGGTAAGGAAGTTTTTGCTGCCTTCATAGATTTAGAGAAAGCTTACGACCGAGTACATAGGACACTTTTGTGGAAGGTATTGAATGAATATGGTGTTACTGGGAATCTACTTAATAGTGTAAAAGCCATGTATGCTGGTAGTAGAGCTTGTGTACGAGTGAATGGTGTTTTATCAAAATTGTTTTCTATTGGCTCAGGAGTCAGACAAGGTAGTGTAACGTCATCATGGATGTTTAATATATTTATGGATGTGTACATGCGTGATGCCAAAACAGATAATATTGGTTTATGTCTAGGTGATATTCATATGTGCAGATTGCTGTATGCTGATGACATTGTCCTGTTGGCAGAGAGCAAAAGTGAGTTGCAGGGTATGTTGTCCCGGATGTACCAAGTTTGCATGAAATTCAAACTGAGTATAAATAAGGGAAAAACCAAAGTTATGGTTTTTGAGAGAGGAACTGGTAGTACTGAATGTAATATAAGTCTAAATGGCACAGTAATTGACCAGGTGAATGAGTTTGTATATTTAGCCAAGCATGTTTGACAGAGAGAACAAATTGGATGATGAAATCAGTTGGCGTGTGATTTTCGGAGGTTTTCACATGAATGATGGATTCTCAAGAGAGTCCCACATGGCCATGCATGAAAGTGTAATTGTTCCTATTCTGATGTATGGCAGTGAAACCTGGGTACTACAGAAGAAACATAGGATTCGTTTGTGTGCTAGAGAAATGCAATACTTACGGGGGAAGAGGGGGGGGTTGTGGCAAGTGGCAAGACATGTAGTGATTGTGTGAGGAATGAAGATGTGTTGCAGTTGTGTAATGTGAAGCAAAATGTTGTTAGCCAGATGGAGACCAATTAATATGTTTCGGTGGTTTGGCCATGTTGAAAGAATGAGTGATGAGATGCTTACTAAGGAATTTTTTAGCCCAAGTGGCAGGAAAGGGGGGCAGAGGAAGGCCAAGGAAGTCATGGGAGGATCAGAGTCAGGAGTGTCTACATGAGAAAAAGGTTATGAGTAGGAAGTGTATATGCCTTAACGTGGAAAGAGCAATGGATTTATTTATTCAACTGAAACCACTTATTTAGATGAATTTCACCAAAATTTAGGTTTCTATCAATACAATATCATTTCAGAATTATTGGATATGCCTGAATCGCCAGTATTTACTGTTCAACACGTGAGATAAATCTTATCAGGAAACTTGAAAATTACATTGCCTGGAGCAGGAATTGAACCTGCATCTCCCTATTGCAATCCCGACAAAGCCTATATCTGATTGCTAAGTCAAAAATTCTGATATACTTCCACAAATTAACAGAATATTTCTTCCACAGAGTTTATAGAATATAATTTGTTTTACACTAATTGCTGCACTCATTCCTAAGTTATGATTTCTTAAATCAACAGCTAATTTTGGTTCACCCTGTATATTATCTACCAGTATTAAATGCATGGACAGGTCCATTGAAAGCTTTGAAACTGGCCATGCCAATCTTTTATACAATATTTAAAACATTTTCTTGCAACAATGACCTAGATAATGTTCTTTGCACGACATTAAAAAACCATTCCACAAATATGTCATCGATGGCTTCATCTCTAGTTTTCTGCCACTTATTTTTGCACTTTGGTTTTTCACATCAAAACCACTGGCATTCAATTTCACCCATTTTATCTATTTTAGTCCTTAAAAAACATAAATTTCTGCTTAGTGTGGCCAAACACTTATTCTCTGATAACTTTCACATTTCCTGCTAATGTTAAAAAGTTTCTGTTTTGTTTCTCTCACTCAATTTTAAAGAAGCATAAAAGTTTCTGTCACAGATTTAAACTGAAGATATGTATTTCCCAGGATTGTTGGTTGAACACGAGCTTAATCCACTTACATGTATGTAATAAAAAGAGGAAGTGTGACATGGCCTGGGGAAGAATCACTGATATCTGTGGGATAAACAATTTATATCACATAAATCAGTGGGTTAAGCAAACCTGCTAGTGGTGTGCAGTTCACAATGCAAACTGCACATTGTAAGGCAACAGAAAATTGACCTTAGTTCAAGATAGAAAATTTAAAGTTTTAGAATCATAAATAAATATGAGTGGACATTTTTTATACTTAATTTTTGAGGCAGTAAAATCAACAACAAGCATAATTTTACAATGTGAATACATGATTTTTTCATGCTATTATGCCCTATTGCTTAGTTTTGGATGACCTCTAAGCAAGTTCAAATGCCTTTCTTTCCACCTAATTATATTAGGTGTACAAACAAGTTTTAAAGCGTTTTAAGACAACGCAACATGTAATTTGAAAGAAAACTACTATACCTTTACGAATCAAAATAAGTGTCGTCATTATCTATCACCTTCCACCATCGGTCGGGCAGCTGATGGATTCCAGCCATGAAGAATACTTCATTGTGTGATGCGATGAAGTCGTCAACACATTTTTTGTGCTTCGTCACATGTCCGGAACCGTACAGCAGACAAACCATGTTGCATCGATCGGAACAAATGATAGTCCGAAGGGGCTATGTCAGGACTGTACACCAGGTGCTCCAAAACTTCCCAGCTAAGCGAGAATAGTGTTTCCTTGACCGATTTCGCGACATGCGGCCTAGCATTGTTATGCAGTAATTTCATGGGACGCAATCCTTTGCCTGTGAATGGACGTTTCCGACAGATTTCCTGGTTCAATCGCAGCAATTGTTGCTTGTAGTGATCAGCAGTAACAGTCTAACCCTGTTCCAATTGTTCATAATAGAGCACACCCTTCATATCGCACCAGATGCACAGCAGAACTTTCTTGGAGTGAATATTACATTTCGGGGTCGAAGTCGTTGCTTCACCGAGGTCTGCCCAGTGTTTTTTGCATTTGGGATTGTCGTACCATATCTACTTTTCATCACCCGTAATGATTTTCCACAGGAAAGACTTTCTGTGTTGTTTATTCAACAGATTCACACATTACACACGCTCATCCTTGTTCCTCTGCCTCAGGTCATGTGGCACCCATTTTTTCTTCCTTCTGAATCTTTCCCACTGCATGTAAACAATTGGGAATGGTTTGTTGAGTTACCCCCAGTTGTTCAGCTAGTCATTTTTTTGTTTGAGACAAATCTTCATCCAGCAATGCTTGCAGTTCCTCATGTGCAACCTTCTGCGGGGCACTGCTACATTCTCAGTCGCTAACATTAAAATCACCTGCTTTAAACCGTCTAAACCAAAACTCATGTGCTTTTCGATACAATATTCTCCCATAGAACAGAACAGATCGATGCACATGCTTTTGAAGTACTTTTTCCTTGATGAAATTCATAACGAATGCAGTGTCGAATAAATGCAGTACCACTTGCCATCTTCACCTGCCGAGGTGCAAATGTGTTTGACTGTTGGGCAAACTTCTGTGTTACATTTTATACTCTGGACCAGTTATGGTCACATGACAACAACGCAGGGAATGTCGGATATGTAAATTAGCGGTATAAGTCACACAAAAAAATCTTTAAAACTCATTTGTACACCTAATATTACATTTGTACTCCAATCCACCCTCCCTGATGCAATGTCAGCAACACTGTTTGTTCTTGACTTACCCTTTTCACCAAGTACAGCATAGGTGGTGTCATTCTCTAACTGGATTTAATTACGTATAATCACATGCCATTTTTGAGGCCAATACGACCACGAGACCTCCTTCACAACTGATTGGTGTGCTTGTTGATGACAGTTTAGAGGTTTCATTTTTTTCTGAAGATACTGTTGATGTTCTTACCACAGCTGTACCTGCCGATAAATGATATCATCAAATCATATTAACAGTTCGTATTCCGACTTAGAAATCGATTGGAAAAGGCTACTATTCATTTTTATGTGCATTATTTCAAAAACTTGGAAATATTCTAGTTGAATAATGCTTACCTAGGCATTCCGTTTCTAGCGATGATTCACTTTTCTCGCACGTTTCGGGTCTTCATTGAAGCTATTGTCCGTTGTATGTGCAGCTACCTACCTTTCACATCCAACAACACACTGCTTACTTTGGGTAGATACAGTAGATCTTCACTTTAGGATTCAACAACATCAATTCTGTACCGTTAATAATGCTATAAATTTTTCGCCCTGTCATTGGGCATCCTCAGGAGCGTGACGACTTTTCCACCGATGTTCGTGGTTTATTTCTCGTCAATGGAGTCCGATACCCCCACGTTGCCATTCGTCGGATACGCTGTATTAGATACTTTTCTTAATTAAACCTAGCCGGCGGCACCATCTATGTTTCACTAATTCTACCTTTTTTTTTTTTTATAAATTTTTTTTTGTAACTTTTTACATTTTTTTTTTTTTTGAGAAAAAATAAATTAAAATATATAGGTGCATTCCCTTACCTGGAAGGTGTCAGTAAAGAAATTAATAGGCAATGTGCCAAATTTGACTTACAACTAGGAAGTTCAGTGCACACCTTGAGAAATCTGACTATTAACAAAAAAACAGAGCAAAATATTAGAGGAGTCAGGGTCTTACGAAATGCCCATTGCACACATATCCCCAATATCGTACACAGGGAATACTAAAAACAGGTTAAAAAAAAAAGGCTAAAACAACACATATCTAACTGGCAAAAAAAAGAAGCAAAAATGGCATTAGTGCAATTCTGTATTGACCACCGAACATTCCCAAAATTCAAAGAAATTAAAGTGCTAAAACAGAATAAAAAAATCAGAGAGACAAATGAGAATGGAGGAATCGATCCTAATTTATAAAAATAAAACAAGGGTGTGCAACCAGAATGACCCTAATACATTATCTAGCCTTTGGAAAGAGCTAATAAGACAAGAAAAAGAGCAACAAAAGACAAGGGAACAGGAATAGGAAATGAAAAGAAGAAGAATAAGGAAAGACGACATCAACGACCATTTGACGAGGGGGGGGGAAAAGAAAAAAAATATAGATTTAGTGAAACATATAGACGGTGCCGGCTAGGTTTAATTAAGAAAAGTATCTAATACAGCGTATCCGACGAATGACAACATGGAGTATCGGACTCCATTGATGAGAAATAAACCACGAACATCGGCGGAAAAGTTGTCACGCTCCTGAGGATGCCCAAAGACTGGGCGAAAAATTTAGAGCACTAATAATGGTAAAGAATTGAAGTTGTTGAATCCTAAAGTGAAGATCTACTGAATCTACCCAAAGTACGCAGTGTGTTGGATGTGAAAGGTAGCTGCACATACAACGGACAATAGGACAATAGCTTCAACGAAGACCCGAAACGTGCGAGAAAAGTGAATCATAGCTAGAAACGGAATGCCTAGGTAAGCATTATCCAACTAGAATATTTCCAAGTTTTTGATATCATCAAAACGAAAGTAGGTGCGTCGGGCTATTAATTTCAAGGCAACAACAATGGCTATAGCTTCAGTGGAGGTGACCCCTAAACCTGGTAGTTTTTCTTCGACGAGCAAATGGGCAATATCCAGAGGGACACTGGGAAATAAAGAAATGGATAAAAGGTGAATCCCAAGAGTCAAATGACTTAATTTTGGCAGGGGCTTGGGTAAAACTTTGAGTGGAAAAGTCAGAGTTAGCAATTAATGGTTTCAGAAAGGTAGTCAATGCTTTTTCCAAGGGCCGGGTAGGGTTGGCATAAACATTTCCACTTTTATGCATCCACCCAATGGCCCTATTATTTGGCAAGGTTAAATTACATAAAGAGGGCCACCCTGTTTGCCCATTGGTTTCGGGTTATGCCAACCCTACCCGGCCCTTAGAAAAAAGCGTTAACTACCTTTCTGAAACCATTAATTGCTAACTCTGACTTTTCCATTCACAATTCTGCCCAAGTCCTTGACAAAACTAAGTCATTTGACTCTTGGGATTCACCTTTTATCCGTTTCTTTATTTCCCAGTGTCCCTCTGGGTATTGCCCATTTGCTCATCGAATAAAAACTACCAGGTTTAGGGGTCACCCCCACTGAAGCTATAGCCATTGTTGATGCCTTGAAATTAATAGCCCGACGCACCTACTTTCATTTTGATATCATTTATCGACAAAAAGCTGGCACGCCCATGGGCTCTCCACTATCGGGCTTTTTGGCTGAGATAGTACTACAACAGTTGGAAAACAAAGTGCTCAGGCAGTGCCCGCATAAACCTTTATTATTTTTAAGGTATGTCGATGATAATTTAGTCTTTTGGCCCCATTCTGTTAATGCACTCCATGAGTTTGCTGATTTACTATCCACTCCATTTCCATCTATCAGATTCACTATTGAAATTGAAACCCAGGGATCACTTCCTTTTCTTGATTTTTGTTTAACCGTAACCCTTCTAACCGTTCTTTTTCATTTAGGGTTTATCGAAAACCAACTGCTCCTCCCACATTAATTCCATTCACCTCCTCCAGCCCGAATCAACATAAGACTGCTGCTTTATCTTTCCTATTTCGCAGAGCATACTCACATTCCTCTTCCGCTAAATTTTGTGACAATGAGATAAAATTTATTTTTGATTTGGCTTTCAGGTTTGGATATCCACGTGAGTTTGTGGCAAGACAACTTCACAAATGCCAACTCTCTACGCTTACTTCTTTACGAGGAAATAAGGATGTGGTCTCGTACGTTGGCTCCATAGATTTCGTCCCTGAGGTTAATACATATTTTAAAAAAGCATGTTGTAAACAAAACATGGACTTTGGCATACAAACACATAAGTTATTTTCCTTAATCAAAAAGGATCGTGAAACAGTTGCCCCAACACAAAAATATGGGGTTTACTCTATCCCATTAAAAGCGATGGACTCCAATGTTAGGGACTGATAGGTACATAGGATCTACGTTTCGGACAATTGCGACCCGTGTGTCCGAACATAAGTATAACGTCCGGACGGGATCAAAGGCCACCGCTTTGTCCAGACTAATAAATCAAGGTCTGCACACATGGGATTGGAATACCACCACTTGCTTAGCAATGACCACAACAAAACCCAGTTTGTTATTCACAGAAAGCATATACATTATTATGCTTTCTAATCAATGTTGTAATGATGACACACCATGTGCATTGACTTCATCTTCGAAACACTATGTTTTAAACCATTGTATATATCATTGTAATCCATAACCGTCTTTATTTGTAGTTTCACATTATTTGCATGTTATGTGTATTATGTTGAGTGCGCATGTGTGAATTGGGAGAAGCGCCTTCATGCTGATGCATTGTGGTATGGATCTCCGAGTTTAAAAGATCGGAATCCTACCCACACGGTGCCGATGATGGACCCATAGTGGGTCCGAAAGATCTCGCATGTTTTTTAACTTCGTTTCAGCTGTAAATAAAGTTCATTTTTTAGTTTGCAACTATCTCCATTTTTAATATCGTGTCTAGACAACAGTGAATCGATTGATGCATATCAGTTGGCACGAATACCACGGACGTTTGGATACAGAATGACTTCCCATGAAATGCCAACAATGTAGACAAATGGAACAGCAATTTGTAATTCTGCTGTCAAGTTCTGTAAATCAACAACTCAAAAATATAATGTAGAATTCAGGGGTGTATATGGAATCTTTTTTTCAGGGGGGCCGATTAAAACTGAAAGTTTTTGAAATCCATTAGAACAAAATGAAGTTAATGAAAAATAGAAAAAGAATTAAACCATTTTTTTCTAATGTTATTAAATACATTGTTATTAAATTAAAGCTTTTTCAGGGATCATAGCATACTTCTGGAAAATTTTAGGTCGGAATTTTAGGAATTTTAGGAATTTTTAGAAAAATTTTAGGAAAATTTTAGGAGTGTATTTCAATAAAAACTAGATGTATATTTGTATACATCTAGTAAAACAACTTTGTATACATTGTAAAGAGTTTGCTTCACACCCTTCAACCATATATACTGATAGACTGCGCATGACATCAAAATTTCTGGCTCCAACATAAAATCACATGACAACAGTCAAAAAAATGGGTTACACCTGCTGTGCTTATGGTTGCTCTGAGCGATATAGTAAAGAAAGTTCTATGATTTTTCATGGGTAAGAAACGAATTAAATACCTAAGTCAATAAAGTTCAATTACTTAACCAGAAACTTGCAGCTATTGATATAAAAATATAGTAACTTAAGAAAAAAAAATGGAATGCATGTTCCAAATTCTTCGCAAATGTTCATCACATTATAAATCACAAAATGTAAACAACCCGATCATGCATGTATATAGCTCATAAGTAAACTTACCTGAAGAGTTTTCATTATATATGAGGCGCATTCACATAATACACCGAAAACACTGAAGTTCTGCAGCGTAAATTAGTAATCATAACAGCATTTTTACACGAAATTTGGAGTCTGATGATGACGTGCCCAATGTTTGAGCCATGGCGGCTTTGATGCAGCTATTGCCAATGTGCAGTCCATTAGTATATATGGTCGAAGTTAACACCCAAATTTTTTGCATAACGTCTAATGTCTAAAGTTTAAGTATGATTTACTTCTAATGTTCAGTTCTTATCTTTTCACGTGTTATTATCATATTCAAGTATATTTACCACATTCAAGTTTCACTTTGAACATTAATATGCTGTTGAACCAGAAGCAATTCACGATTTTCACAGTAAAGTTTTCAGGTTTCACATTAAATTATAATATCCTAAAAAGGTAATTGAAAACCAAGAACTATGTACAATTGTTCACTGAATTACTTTTTTCATATTATTGTTTTAACCTTTTCCTGATTAGATTATCTTTTTCTGCTTCTACCACAACTAATTTACTTTCAGTTTTCTTTATTTCAGCTGAACCTTGTATGATCAAGTTAGAGGCAACTGCTATTTCAACAGTATTTTGTTTTTCTACAGCTTTTCTCATTCTTTCTGTTCCCTCTTGAATTATTGCTAGGGAGGCTTCTTTATCGTTTTTAAGTCTATTTATTTCTGCATCATTTTCTTTTATTTTGTCATCAAACTCAGCTTTTCTTTTTTTCTCTAGCTGCTTTTCCTTATTTTCCCTCTCTTTCTGCTTCCTTTCTTTTACCTTTTTTGATTCTTCTTCCTTCAGCTTATCAACATACTCTTTATAAAATTTATGTGAATCACAAACACTATTTAACAAATTTCTTGTTATGGGAACTTTACTTACACATCCATAGTGTTTAATGGCCCCTTTAACTATTCTTAATGATGTTATAGTTGAGTCTTTTAAGTTAGCCTTGTCCTTCCTTAACAGAGCAGTGTTAACCGAAAATCCCCTTTCTGCATCAGCATTACCATGAGGTAAAACTAAAATTGACTTTATGAGTTTAGCAAGATTTGAGTATTTTTCTTTTCCGCTAGAGTCTTTAATACTAAATATATTACGCCAGTAATGATCAATCCGCACTGGAATATGCCCTTCCTCTGAAAATTTCACTAGTTCATCTAGAGTTGGCTTATCGCAATTTAAAAGTTTCCACTCTTCTCTTACTCTATCAATTTGTTCCTCAGAAAGATGCAAAACACTTGAAATTCTGGTTATTTCCGAAAGTCCTTCAGTGACTGAAAGTTGAGTTGACTCTTTCTTTGGTTCTTTTACCTTTAAAACTTCTATGTCTCTTAGCTTTTGATTGCAGAATGGCAAATTTGACTTTAAATATTTTGTGGTTGCAATTAGTGATGATCTTACATCTAAGAGAAATAATTTCTGCCTGGTCTCCTGAACATTCCTGAGGAGATTTTTTGTCTTCATACCAACTTCTAACTCCCCTAGTTTTTTCCATGAATTTTTGTTTTCAAAATCTACATTCTTTAGGTCTTCTCCAAATTTCCCTGCTATAACATCATCTTGGATAAACTGAGCCATAACATTCCTCATTAAAGTATTTAAATCAGAATATAACTGGTGTATTTTTGGTTCTTCACTCTGATAACATAATGAAAACTTTTCAAAATTTTGGTGTGAAAATGAAATTAATGCTAAATAGCAAGGAGTGAGCTCATTTTTCAGGAAACAGTGAATTCTTTTATACCTTGCCGAATTGCGCAGTTGTTTTTCAAATATTTTTTGAGATGGCAAGAAGTTTAAAAAAATATTCTGTAATATTTAGCCATTGATCCAAGAGCCTCTGGGCTACAGAACCAACGGTTAACCATCTGTTGCTGACATGACGCAAAAGAAATTTGGCAGTGACCAATGTTATATCCTCGACAGATTTATAATCCTCTCGTCTTGCAGCACTACTCTTTAAAAAGTAATGCATATCAGTAGCAAATTCGTCAAAATCTATATTTAAGCTTGTCAAAAAAATTTTAAATGCATTACTAACAACATGCAGGTTGCAAAAACCTAGTTCCAAAGATTTCTGGCCTGTTTCTTGTTTTACAACTTCATTGAATTTGCGTAAAAAGCACTTATTTACATTTGGGCTGTCCATGGATACACAAATAATTCTGTTCAACAAAATATTGAAGGATGATAACACATCAAGAATTTCTTTTAGCAAAATATCTGCTGTTGCATGACCCAGAAAAACGCTTGTTAGGTATCGGCAAGAAACTGAATTTATTTCTGAAGACCAGTACCTGAGATACACATCCAACTGCCGTTTCACTTGTGTATTTGTAGTTTCATCAAATGCTATAGTAACCTTTCCTGGGCTACTAGATGCAATGTCTTTTTTCAAATCCTCTTCAAAATATTTTGACAATCCATGTGATATCACATAAGCAACTTTTTTCTTTAAGTTGCATTTTGGCTGCAATAGCAGAATCAGGAAACATTTCTTTGAAAAGTTCAACTGTTTCAGTGCATGAAACAAAAGACATATTGTCCTTAGCAACTTTCATGGCCCATAATGCTTCGGCTTTAGCCAACTGTAAATCATGACTCAGTACTTCACTAATATTTGTTTTGGGCTGAAGATCCCGTCCTCCAAAGGCTTTCAGGATGGACTTATTTTGAAATTTACTTTGAAATTTCTGCAAATGTTTTTTCCTTTATGATGCGCTTTTACTTGTGAAAAGCCACTATTAGAAATGTTGAAAATTTCTGAACACAATATACACTTAGCAGAAAATATTGTTTCAGTTGCAGAACACCATTCTTTCAACTTCACTCCGTCCAATTCTTTGGCGAGCCACGCATCTTGAAATTTCGTTTTGGATTTAGGCATCTTAAACACTTGTATTACTAACCAGAAAATGAAAGGGAAGTACAAAAACACGTTCCAATATTGCAAAACCAGACAACTTCCCGAAATTTGGCTGCGAGGATGTCAGAAGATATGGAAAAAAAAAAAAAAAAAAGCAGGTCACCACTAGAGAACTGAACCTGCACACAGCACAGAGAACACCATAAAAGACGTAAAACCAGAAACTATCATACGCATCTCACGCAAGTTCAGTCAAAGCGAGTCGGAGCCGAGATATATTGCGCATCGAAGGTCGCTGTCGCCGACGCATGATCGAAGGTCAATGATCACGTGCTCTACTGCCTGCCAAGATAATACTTAGCTACCATCCCATCGTCATTACCGGAGGTTACGGAAGGAGACCACATGTTTCCTCTTTGCTTCCACCCACCTGCGGTTTACAATAACAAAACATCAGCAGAAAGAGGAGGTTCCACAAGGCATGTACAAAAATAAAGTATGATCTTCTGCGTGCCACGGAGTTTGTCTGCAAAGCGCAAACCAGGGGTGAAAATGACCCCTCCCCTTTTCCCTTAGATCTCTTGTTACTCTCGAAAACTGTTCGAAGGCAAAAAAATGGAACGCCCGCCCCGAAGCAAGTGCATCTCGATGGCGTCATTTTTCCCTCCCTTCAGCAGCACAGCATATAGGCTGTGTTTCTACAATAACAGGTCTTTTTACCTTACCGTAATAGTAAATTTATTGGCGTTAATAACGGTTGTGTTTTTAATAAAAATAAGCTTACGAAAATTTTAGGATGAATAGCAAATTTTAGGTCTAATTTTAGGAATTTAAGGAGGGTCACAAAATATTAGGAATTTTAGGAATTTTAGGAGGAATGCGATCCCTGCTTTTTTTTCTAAGGTAAATTGCATTTTAACCAAAAATATGAAAAAAATTAACACTTGGGGGGGGGGTAAGGCCCCTTGACCCCCTCTAAATACATCCCTGGTGGGATTACAAGATGAAATG
The DNA here is from genome assembly GCA_039090855.1 of Macrothele yani. Classification (NCBI taxonomy): domain Eukaryota; kingdom Metazoa; phylum Arthropoda; class Arachnida; order Araneae; family Macrothelidae; genus Macrothele; species Macrothele yani. Next base: position 78,035,473 of record CM077009.1, read on the forward strand.
TGAGTAATAAGTATTATGTATGGCACTGACTGATTTAGCAAGTTTCTCAATTGTACAGAGGGAAAGATGGGAAGGGCATAGTTAGAGTGCACATGCACAGAATACACTTTTGCAACTACTGTATATACACTGACGGAAAAAAAAATCCCGACACCAAGAAGGGGTGGTGTTAGATAAACGACAGTTGGTAGGCGGTGAGAGTACATCTGTAAGATGACGTCTATGCAAATTTCGCGCTGGGCGTAAGTGTGGCGCTAGTAGCGCCCACGTAAATGAGTCTTCGCTTCATTTATTTTACACACAAGACCTCTAAAAGAAGACCCCATTTAAAGTATTTAAAATTACGACCTCTTTTACACTTCTCCCAACTAAAATCTTATTCACAGTCCTACAAACGAGTACATCTTTCAAACGCCTTCAATTGGGGATATCGTTTACACTGCTCCCACCCAGGACCTACTTTACACTCCTCCAACCGAGGACCTACTTTACACTCCTCCAACCGAGGACCTACTTTACACTCCTCCAATCGAGGACCTACTTTACACTCTCCCAACCCAGGACCTAATTTACTCCCCTCCAATCGAGGACATTGTTACACTCTTCCAATCGAGGACATCGTTTGCACTCCTACAATCAAGGACCTACCTTTACACCCCTCCAATCGAGGACATACTTTACACTCCACAACCGAGGACCTACTTTACACCCCTCCAACCGAGGACCTTCTTTACACCCCTCCAATCGAGGACATCGTTTACACTCCTCCAATCGAGGACCTACCTTCACACCCCTCCAATCGAGGACCTACTTTACACTCCACCAACCGAGGGCCTACTTTACACTACACCAACCGAGGGCCTACTTTACACCCCTCCAATCGAGGACATCGTTTACACTCCTCCAATCGAGGACCTACCTTCACACCCCTCCAATCGAGGACCTACTTTACACTCCACCAACCGAGGGCCTACTTTACACTACACCAACCGAGGGCCTACTTTACACCCCTCCAATGGAGGACATCGTTTACACTCCTCCAATCGAGGACCTACCTTCACACCCCTCTAATCGAGGACCCACCTTACACTCCCCCAACCGATGACCTACTTTACACCTTTCCAATCGAGGACCTATCGTCACACCCCTCGAATCGAGGACCTAATTTCCGCCCCTTAAATCGGGGACCTCGTTTGCACTCCTCCAACCGAGGACCTCATTCATACCCCTATATATATATATATATATATATATATATATATATATCATCATCATCATTGTCAACCATTATCAATCCACTGCTGGACGAAGGTCTCCCCAAGTTTCCTCCACAACGGTCTGTCTTGTGCCAGTCTCCTCCATGTCACCCCTGCATACTTTCGAATTTCATCCACCCATCTCCCATGTGGTCTTCTTCTGGGTCTTTTCCTGTCCCTTGGAATCCAATCCAAAATTTCGGCTGTCCATCGATGATCTGTCCTTCTGGCAGTATGTCCAGCCCATTGCCATTTCAGGGATTTAACTCTGATCATGATGTCTTCCACTCTTGTCATTTTTCGGATCCACGAGTTCCTCTTCTTATCTCACCTGGTTACACAAAGCATGCATTTCCCTATGCCTCTTTGAGTTGTCTGCAGCCTTTGTATGTCTCTTTTAGTTAAGGTCCACGTCTCTGCACCCTACGTAAGCACTGGAAGGATGCATTGATCAAACACTTTTCTTTTAAGACATAATGGCATATTGCTCTTGAAAATTATGCTGTTTCTTCCAAAAGCTCTCCAGGCAAGTTTTGTACGCCGATTAATTTCTTCATCAATGTGACCCTCACTTGATATCTGCTGTCCAAGATAAACGTACGTGTCTGTTATCTCCAGCTTTTCTCCATCAATCGATAAATCTTCATTTCTTGTAAAAGCATTGAACATCACTTTTGTCTTCTGAAAGTTCATTTTTAATCCCACTTCTTTACTCTTGTCAGCAAGTTCCTGGATCATACTCTGCAGCTCTGATGGGGTAGTTGCAAAAATGACTACGTCATCAGCAAAACGAAGGTGGGTTAGATAATCTCCATTAATCTTTATCCCCTTGTTTTCCCAGCTCAGCGACTGAAAAACACCCTCCAATGTGGCATTAAAGAGCTTCGGAGATATGGTGTCACCTTGTCTCACTCCCTTTCCAATTTTTATGTGTGTTGTATTTTCAAACAGCCGAATCTTTGCACTTGCATTTTCATAGATGTTATTAATAATATTAATGTATGCATCTTCAATACCGCAGGTTTTCAGAGCCATTGTAACTGCTGATGGTTTCACCGAATCAAAGGCTTTTTCATAATCGATAAAATCCATGCACAATGGAAGTTCATATTCCTTCGCTCTTTCAATTAGTTCTCTCAGTACGTGGATATGATCTATTGTGCTGTAGCCACTCCTGAATCCAGCTTGTTCTCTCGGTTGAGCCATGTCCAGTGTTACCTTCAAGCGGTGTGAAAGAACTTTAGTGAAGATTTTATAAACTACTGATAGGAGGCTGATAGGTCTGTAGTTTCCGAGATCCTCAATGTCAGCTTTCTTATGTAGCAGGATCATTGTAGCGGTGTTCCAATCCTCAGGAATCTTTCCTTCATTAAGGCATCGAGTGAAAATTTGGGCGAGTATTGTTTCGATTTCTCCACTTGCTTCTTGTACGATGTCTACAGTAATTCCATCTTCTCCTGGAGCTTTTGCCCGCTTCATGTTCTTGATTGCATGTGCAACTTCTGCTGGAAGGACTGGAGGAACTCTGGTACTGGTATCTTTCATGATGTCTGGAGTGCATGTATCATCCCTTTCATATAATTTGGAGTAGAAATCTTTCACTCTTGTCAAAATTTCGCCTCTATTTCTTGTTACAGAACCATCTTCTTTTCTCAGTGCCATAATCTGTTTTCTTCCCTTACTGAGATGTCCCTTTGCTATCTTTAGGCTTTGGTTGTTTTCAATTGCTTTCCTCACTAGTTCACAGTTGAATTTTCTTACGTCTTCAGTTATACTTTTTCTTACTGTCTTGCATAGCTCTATATATTCCACTTTGGAAGTCACATCTTCTTTAGTTGTCCTCATCTCTCTTCTTTTCTGCATCAACATTTTCGTTTTTCCTGATAATTTGTTTACATGCAACTTGTTCTTAGACCCAGCTAATTTTGTTGCTGTTTCCATAAGAGCTTTGGTTACTTTTCTGTTAACTTCAGAGATGTCCACTTCTTCCGATGTTAGGCTTTCTAAAGCAGAGAACCTGTTCTTCAGTTCCAACTTGAAGGTATTGTGGTGTTTTTTAAGGTTGGTTACGTCAATAGATTTTGTTTGTCTTATGAGCTTGCCACGTTCAAGTTTAGTGTTGTGGTGCATCTTACATCTCACCAATCTATGGTCACTACCTGTGTTGAACTTGTTTAGCACACTGCAGTCTTCTATGACGAATTTTTTGTTACACATAATAAAATCAATTTCACTTGTCGTCCCATTTGGATGTCTCCATGTCCATTTCCTGTGTGGCTTTTTCTTGAAGAAGGAGTTCAAGATGAAAAACCCTTCTGCCTCTGCAAACTCAACGAGAGTATTTCCACGCTGGTTTCTGTTGCCGTGACCAAATTTACCTACTGAAGTTTCATTCTGTTGCCGTTGCCCTATTTTTGCATTGAAATCTCCCATAATTATTTTCAAGTGCTGCTTACCTTTATTATTTAGATGACAAATTTCCTCATAAAATTCTTCAATTTCTTCTTCAGGATGACTTGTGGTGGGTGCATAAGTTTGAATAATCTGAGCCTGGTATCTTTTCGAGAGTTGGATAACAAGTCGTGCAGCTCTGTCAGAGGAACTTTCAACTTCTACAACTTTATCCTTCAGTTTCTTGTTTATTATAAATCCAACACCACTAGTTCTGCCAGTATCTGTCCCACGATAGTAGAAGAGATGTCCACTTTTCAGTTCGATGAGATCTTCTCCTTTTCTCCTTACCTCACTTAGCCCCACGATGTCCCACTTGATCCTTTGTAGTTCCTCTTCCAATTCAAGAAGCCTTGAATCAGAAGAAAGGGAGCGTCCATTGTACGTAGCCAAGGTCAGCATCAGATGGCAGCCTAGTCCGGTCCTCCGGGGATTCTTAGCACCCTCTGCCTTCATGTCGCACTGGCCGCTGCCTTGGCCAGGTACATTCCAGCTGCCGGAAACAGAGGGCCAAGATTTAAGTTGTGGAATCATTTTGGAGGGGTTTGGCCATAACTCACCACGCTGGCCAAGCGGGTTGGTGAGTGTGGGATAGAATTTCCTCTAATCCCGATGGTATAGTTATACCGCTATTGGCGGTCGTCATAACCCCTTTAGTGGGAACAGGATGCACCACGAGAAGGCGGGGTTGACATTTGTCAAGGAGAGGCTGTGATGTTACGCATCACCTGACCTTACATCCCTATATATATACACTGCTGGCCACCCAAAATGCAACACCAAGAAGGATACGAGATAGCAAAGCCTGATTTACTGGACACATAACAGATACAAACATGAAACGATTGAGCTTACAGGCCCGTGCGACTTGCGAAACACACAGACATCCATAGTTCGTGTGGCCCCCATGGCTGGCAATAACGGCCGCTACACGCCGCGGCATCGAACGAAAGAGGCTTTGGATGTGGGCTTCTGGTATGTCTGTCCAGGATGCTTACACACTTTGCCACAGTTCATCAGGCGTAGCCGCGGGTGGTGCTTGCCGGGCCACTCAGTTGCCGATCAGCGACCAGACGTCCTCGATGGGCGACATATCGGGAGAACAGGCGGGCCACGGCAGCAGGGACACCTGGTGGGCCGTGAAGAACTGTTGCACGATGCGTGCCACGTGCGGGTGCACACTGTCCTATTGAAACGTGGACGTTGGCAGGTCCTACAGGTAAGGGGGGACTACAGGTTCCAAAACGTCGGAGATGTAGCGGTGGCTGTTGAGTGTACTGGCTATGCGTACCAGAGGGGTGCGGGTGTCATATCCAATTGTGCCCCAAACCATAACGCCAGGCGACAGACCGGTAGGGTGATGCATAATGCAGGCATCATAAAGTCTCTCGCCGGGGTGCCACCACACACGGATCCGACCATTATGGTGTTGCAGGAAAAAGCGGGATTCGTCGGAGAAGACAATGTGGTGTCATTCCGTAGTCCAGGTGCGGCGTTCAACGGCCCACTGCCGCCACAATCGCCGGTGGTGTAACGTCAATGGTAATCTGAGCAATGAGCGCTGTGCGATAATTCTCTGCTCCTGCAGATGACGTCGAACGGTACGTGCTGACACAGGTTGTTGCGCAACACACCCTAATTTTTGCATTAATGTTCGTGATGTGGCGGTGGAAGCCGTCAATGCCCCCCGCGCAACATGCCGGTCCTCGCGTTCTTTGGTGTGCCGCGGTTGCGGCAACCGCTCACTTTGGTCCGTACGTCCCTCCTGCACCCACCGAATCCATACTTGCCTCACTGTGGCTGGATGTCGTCCCACACGGGCAGCGATGTCTCGGTACGATAAACCGCTGTCGCGATAAGCCACTATTCGTCCTATGTCGAACTCTGAAACATGCTGGAATGACTGCGGTATTCTGCGACAAGGCATCAGGAAGCTTCCCATGCACAGGTCCGGCAGCAAAACACACTTCCACTACTTACACCCCGCCTTCTGTGCACCCTTCTTATAATGCTTCTAGGTGGCGTACCGGGCGCACATAATTTGCATATGCCCTACAATGCTAATCGTTTGCATGTCCTCTCGCGGGCAACACATGCTGCGAATTTCAGGCCAATCCGATGAGCGCTCTCTCTCTCTCTCTCTCTCTCTCTCTCTCTCTCTCTCTCTCTCTATTATATATATATATATATATATATATATATATATATCGGTGACCGTTGTGGAGGAAACTTGGGGAGACCTTCGTCCAGCAGTGGATTGATAATGGTTGATGATGATGATGATGATGATATATCGGTGAAACCATCAGCAGTTACAATGGCTCTGAAATCCTGCGGTAGTGAAGATGCATACATTAATATTATTAATAACATCTATGAAAATGCAAGTACAAAAATTCGGCTGTTTGAAAATACAACACACATAAAAATTGGAAAGGGAGTGAGACAAGGTGACACCATATCTCCCAAGCTCTTTAATGCCACATTGGAAAATGCCTTTCAATCACTGAAATGGGAAAACAAAGGGATAAAGATTAATGGAGATTATCTAACCCACCTTCGTTTTGCTGATGACGTAGTCATTTTTGCAACTACCCCATCAGAGCTGCAGAGTATGATCCAGGAACTTGCTGACAAGAGTAAAGAAGTGGGATTAAAAATGAACTTTCAGAAGACAAAAGTGATGTTCAATGCTTTTACAAGAAATGAAGAGTTATCGATTGATGGAGAAAAGCTGGAGATAACAGACACGTACGTTTATCTTGGACAGGAGATATCAAGTGAGGGCCACATTGGTGAAGAAATTAATCGGTGTACAAAACTTGCCTGGAGACCTTTTGGAAGAAACAGCATAATTTTCAAGAGCAATATGCCATTATGTCTTAAAAGAAAAGTGTTTGATCAATGCATCCTTCCAGTGCTTACGTAGGGTGCAGAGACGTGGACCTTAACTAAAAGAGACATACAAAGGCTGCAGACAACTCAAAAAATCACGGAGAGGTGCATGCTTGGTGTAACCAGGAGAGATAAGAAGAGGAGCTTGTGGATCCGAAAAATGACAAGAGTGGAAGACATCATGATCAGAGTAAAATCCCTGAAATGGCAATGGGCTGGACATACTGCCAGAAGGACAGACCATCGATGGACAGCCGAAATTTTAGATTGGATTCCAAGGGACAAGAAAAGACCCAGAAGAACACCACATGGGAGATGGGTGGATGAAATTTGAAAGTATGCGGGAGTGACATGGAGGAGACTGGCGCAAGACAGACGGTTGTGGAGGAAACTTGGGGAGACCTTCGTCCAGCAGTGGATTGATAATGGTTGACAATGATGATGATGATATATGTATACACTGGCGGAAAGTGAAAAAAAAACACCAAGAAGGAGACGTCTGATACCAACGAAATTTATACAGCATAATAACAGAATACAGAGGATAACGTGATCAAAACATTATGGCAAAATACAGCTGTATTTGCTGGTATACTGAAAAATAACATTTCCATGTAACATGGTTAGTACGAGGTTGAACTGCGTCACACTGTGCAATTCTGGCATGGAGTCTGTCGTACAGATGTTGGATGTAAGTTTGGGGTATTGAGTTCCAAGCATCCTCAACATGGACGCATAAATCGGGGATGGTCGTGGCTGGCCGTGGAGACAGGATAAGTCGTTGTCCCATAAAATCCCACACGTGCTCAATGGGGTACAAATCCGGTGAACGTGCAGGCCATGGAAGTTGTCTTACACCCTGAAGTGCATGTTGCGTTGCACGTGCCGTGTGTGGGCGTGCGTTATCTTGATGGAAAACACCACGATTGACCGACCTTGCAAATGGCACAACAACGGGCTGAATGATGTTGTTGATGTAGGAGGTGCTGTTTAACGTACCCGGTACAAACACTAGTTGTGTACAGGAGTGATAGCTGATCGCACCCCACACCAGGAGACCAGATGTAGGCCCTGTGTGTCGCTGGCGGATGCAAGAAGGGTGGAGACGCTCTCCTGTGCGCCTGCGAACACGCATACGGCCATCGGAGGCTCCCAAGCAGAATCTGCTTTCATCGCTGAACACGACAGATCGCCATTGCGTTCTCCAGTGCAGACGTTGGCGACACCACTGCAGCCGTTCCTGACGGTGGGCTGGAGTCAGAGGTACACATGCCAGAGGCACACGTGCACGTAGTCCTGCATCCAGCAGACGGTTGCGGATTGTTCGTTCAGTTACTTCAGGTGCAACGGCAGCTCGGATTTGTGTCGCAGTGGATGTTCTGCTTGACAACGCCGCTCTTTTTATGCGTCGATCGGCCCGCTCATCAATCCGTCTGTGACTCTCGGTTCCACGTCTTCTCGTGTCGGAATGTTCCTCGGACCATCTACGCCACCATCGTACCACCACCGATACTTCCCGTTCAATTTGCTCTGCAATACCACGATACGACCACCCGGCCTCGCGGAATCCGACTAGCCGACCTCGCTCAAAGTCCGATAACTGCTGAACTCTTACTAGTCTTCCATGTCCAGGCATTGCAGCTTTTTCAGGAACTTCGCATGTGCCCGTACGCCGACGACTGATTACATTCACTTCGCCGTACTCCTTAAATACTACCGACGATAATTTGCATATTATGTCGTGCTGTGGCGTGAGCGCTCACCGGTTGGTCCCGAAATTAACATCACACCTACGTAAACTCAACCCCATTAACACATGTAAATTTCACGATCGTCCGCTAATTCCTTCTTGGTTTTCTTTTTTCACTTTCCGGCAGTGTGTATATACACTGACGGAAAAAAAAATCCCAACACCACGAAAAAATAGTTATAGAGGAATGAAATGGCGGCAATACATTTGCATAGGTAACACATTTAACCGAATAAGGTTTCAAGATCACAGCTTAATCTAAGCGTGAGAAGAGCCATTTTAAATGTGAAATGCTGGTACATTAATAACCGGTGTAACCGCCAGAATGTTGAATGTAAGCACGCAAACGTTCATGCATTGTGTCGTACAGGTGCTGGATGTCAGTTTGTGGGATGGAGTTCCATGCCTGTTGCACTTGGTTGGTCAATACAGGGACGGTTAATGCTGGTTGGGGGTGACGCTGGAGTTGTCGCCCAATGATATCCCATACGTGCTCGATTGGTGCCAGATCTGGTGATCTAGCAGGCCACGGCAACATGTCGATACTCTGTAGAGCATGTTGGGTTACAACAGCGGTATGCGAGCGAGCGTTATCCTGTTGGAAAACACCCCCTGGAATGCTGTTCATGAATGGCAGCACAACAGGTTGAATCACCAGACCAACGAACAACTGTGCCGTCACGGTGCGTGGGATAACCACGAGAGTGCTCCTGCTGTCATAGGAAATTGCTCCCCAGACCATAACTCCAGGTGTAGGTCCAGTGTGTCTCGGCCGCAGACAGGTTGGTTGCAGGCGCTCACCTGGCTTCCTTCTAACCAACACACGGCCATCACTGGCACCCAGGCGGAACCGGCTTTCATCAGAAAGCACAACAGATCTCCACTCCATCCTCCAATGAGCTCTAGCTTGACACCACTGACGTCGCAAACGGCAGTGGTTTGGAGTAAGTGGAATGCACGCTACAGGGCGTCTGGCTCGGAGCTGTCCTTCAAGTAACTGATTTGTAACAGTTTGTTGTGTCACTGTGGTGGCAACTGCAGCTCAAATTGCTGCCGCAGACACGGTACGATGCGCCACGGTCATACGCCACACACGGCGGTCTTCCCTTTCAGTAGTGCCAAGTGGCCGGCCGGAACCCGGTCTTCTTGAGGCAGTACCTTCCCTTGAATACTGCTGCCAACAATCATGCACAGCGGCTACATTCCTGCCAAGTCGTTCTGCAATATTGCGGAAAGAAAATCCACCTTCTCGTAGCCCTATTACAAGACCTCGTTCAAACTCTGAGCTGTTGATAATGGCTTCTTCGTCTTCTTAAAGGCATTCTTGACTAACATCAACACGCTACGCCGAATCTCAGCGATAACTAACGCTCACGAACGTTACAGCGCGTATTGACAGCAAACCTGCTTTGCATGTTCCGAGGGGCGCTACTAGCTCCACACGTATGCGCCGAGCACGAAATTTGCATAGACGTCATCTTACAGATGTACTCTCACCGCCTACCAACTGTCGTTTCTCTAACACCACCCCTTCTTGGTGTTTTGATTTTTTTTTTCCGTCAGTGTATATATATATATAGAGAGAGAGGGGGTATATCTTGTGAGGGATGTAAGGTCAGGTGATGCGCAACATCATATTTCTGAAGTTAACAGAAAAGTAACAAAAGCTCTTATGGAAACAGCAACAAAATTAGCTGCGTCTAAGAACAAGTTGCATGTAAACAAATTATCAGGAAAAACCAAAATGTTGATGCAAAAAAGAAGAGAGATGAGGACAACTAAAGAAGATGTGACTTCCAAAGTGGAATATATAGAGCTATGCAAGACAGTACAAAAAAGTATCGCTACAGACGTAAGGAAATTCAACTGTGAACTAGTGAGGAAAGCAATTGAAAACAACCAAAGCCTAAAGATAGCAAAGGGACATCTCAGTAAGGGAAGAAAACAGATTATGGCACTGAGAAAAGAAAATGGTTCTGTAACAAGAAATAGAGGCGAAATTTTGGCAAGAGTGAAAGATTTCTACTCCAAATTATATGAAAGGGATGATACATGTATTCCAGACCAGTGGTGGCTTTTCAGGTGAAGTAGGTGAAGTTCCTCTTAACTTATTTTATTTGAAATAAGGTTTCATTTAATAATTTTGTATAATATATTCTTTTTTTTTTTTTTTTTGCCTTTATTGCGTGCTAAAATACACAAAATTTTGATTAGATATCAATTCACAATGCGCGTCCAATACGGAAAACAAGTCCTTATACGTAAAACAGTTCAAGTGAAGAGCTGAAATGAGAATGCTTGGAAGTCTGCACTTTTCGCCCGAGTTGCCATGGTAACTGTGACGTCACCCTCCCCTATCTGCCGGGCAAGTGAAGTGTTTTAGCTTGAGACGCCAAGTCTCTGCACCTGAAGACCAGAAGAGATCGCAGTGGAACGGGAATACTTGGCAATTTACTAGCTAGGGCTTTGCGATGTTTCGGTACATACTTTCCGAAAGAGATTTGTTTTTTCGTGTTTTGTGATTATTTGTTAAAAACTTCATTAGTTACTTTAGTTCCGTGTACAGTTTAACTGACAGTGATAGTTTTAGTTTTCAGTATGTATCCTGTGAACGACATTGTAATTTATTGCCAACTCCGTTCAATCGGTGGAAAGATGAAAATAAAAGAGACATTTTACTTCAACGACGACCGACGGATTCACTGACAATTGTCGCCAAGAAAGAAATCAAGAAGAGCGGCAAATCTTACAATATTAATTTTAAAAATTGTTGGTTTACTGAATATAAATGGCTTTGTAGCCCTTCTGTGTTACAAAAGTTTTTGTAGGCCCTGCTTATTTTTTAGTAATAAAATTCGGCGTGGAATAAAGACAATTTTCAGATTTCTTAAACATAAAACGGTAACTTCACAAACGTGGTGATTCCAGCGAATACCGGAAATGCGAATTAATGCTAAATAATTTTGAAAAGAATCAGAACACCATTGCCTATGCCCTGAGGGAGAATGCTAGGCTTTTGAAAATGCATTTCAACGAAAGCGTTCGTTTAAATAGACTTTTCCTGCAGACAATGATTGATGCAGTACTGTATTTGAGTAAACAAGAACTAGCATTCCGTGACCATTACGAAGGCATTGACTCGATAAATCGTAGAAATTCAAGGAATTGCTTTCACGGTTGATATCAAGAAGTCCTTCAAAAATTCAAAATCAATACGAAACTATAAAAAAATGTCTTCACAGGTGACTCAAAAACTATTCAAAACGAATTAATTGAATGTATTTCTGAATATATAAACGATCACGTCAAAAACGAAATAAATGAAGTTCAATGCTTTTATATTCAAGTAGATGGGAAGACATACCCAGACTTCCGAGTGCTCTTTAATAATAAGATCTGTTGATTCGGAAGGTGTATTGGTTGAGCGATTTTTGGGTTTCCATGGTGTGAGTGAAGATAGAACGTCAGAAGCTTTATACAAAATGTTAGACAAAGTTTTGGAACAGTGTGATTATCAACACAAGTCAATAGGACAATCGTAAAGGAAGAGGATAATGTTACGATGGGGCAAACGTAATGTCTGGACACTTGACTGGACTCCAGAAAAAAATGAAGCATAAAGCTACTCAAGCTGTTTTGGTTATTGCTTAGTACATCGTTTGAACCTTGTATTACAGCAGAGTTTTTCTAAAATTTCTAAGTGTCGAATATTTTTTGCAAGCCTCAGTGAAATTCCTTTGTTTTTTCCCCACTCAGCGAAGCAATCGCTTCACTAAGTAACAGTACCAGAGTTCTTCCTGTCCTCCCAGCAGAAGTTGTACATGCAATCAAGAACATGAAGCGGGGAAAGCTCCAGGAGAAGATGGAATTACTGTAGACATCATACAAGAAGCACGTGGAGAAATTGAAACAGTACTCGCCCAAATTTTCACTCGATGCCTTAATGAAGGAAAGATTCCTGAGGATTGGAACACCGCTACAATGATCCTGCTACATAAAGAAGGTGACATTGAGGATCTCAGGAACTACAGACCTGGTATATAAAATCTTCACTAAAGTTCTTTCACACCGCTTGAAGGTAACACTGGACATGGCTCAACCGAGAGAACAAGCTGGATTCAGGAGTGGCTTCAGCTTAATAGATCATATCCACGTACTGAGAGAACTAATTGAAAGAGCGAGGGAATAAGAACTTCCATTGTACATGGCTTTAATCGATTATGAAAAAGCCTTTGATTCAGTGAAACCATCAGCAGTTAAAATGTCTCTGAAGTCCTGCGGTATTGAAGATGCATACATAAATATTATTAATAGCATCTACAAAATGCAAGTGCAAAGATTCGGCTGTTTGAAAATACAACACACATAAAAATTGGAAAGGGAGTGAGACAAGGTGACACCATATCTCCGAAGCTCTTTAATACCACATTGAAAAATGTCTTTCAATCACTGAACTGCGAAAACAAAGGGATAAAGATTAATGGAGATTATCTAACCCACCTTCATTTTGCTGATGACATAGTCATTTTTGCAACTACCCCATCAGAGCTACAGAGTATGATCCAGGAACTTGCTGACAAGAGTAAAGAAGTGGGATTAAAAATGAACTTTCAGAAGACAAAAGTGATGTTCAATGCTTTTACAAGAAATGAAGACTTATCGATTGATGGAGAAAAGCTGGAGATAACAGACACGTACGTTTATCTTGGACACCAGATATCAAGTGAGGGGCACATTGATGAAGAAATTATTCGGCGTACAAAACTTGCCTGGAGAGCTTTTGGAAGAAACAGTGTAATTTTCAAGAGCAATATGCCATTATGTCTTAAAAGAAAAGTGTTTGATCAATGCATCCTTCCAGAGCTTACGTATGGTGCAGAGACGTGAACCTTAACTAAAAGAGACATACAAAGGCTGCAGACAACTCAAAGCAGCCTGGAGAGGTGCATGCTTGGTGTAACCAGGAGAGATAGGAAGAGGAACTCGTGGATCCGAAAAATGACAAGAGTGGAAGACATCATGATCAGAGTTAAATCCCTGAAATGGCAATGGGCTGGACATACTGCCAGAAGGACAGACCATCGATGGACTGCTGAAATTTTAGATTGGATTCTAAGGGCCAGGAAACGACCCAGAAGAAGACCACATGGAAGATGGGTGGATGAAATTCGAAAGTATGCGGGAGTGACATGGAGGAGACTGGCACAAGAGACTGTTGTGGAGGAAACTTGGGGAGACCTTCGTCCAGCAGTGGATTAATAATGGTTGACAATGATGATGATGATGATATATATATGATGTTTACATCATTGTAGGACAAACAAATGATTAGCAGCACAGCGCATATGAAAATCATTTGCACCAGTAACGCCACATAGATGCTGTATAATAGGGGAGAACAGAGAGCTGGTTTTCCATATAAGAATCATGTTTGCACGTCGGTTGTTTTTGTTTTTTGTTTTTTTCGCAGAAGGTCTCAGGATGTTTCGTGTAAGAAAACGGAACTCATACCAGCACGTGTCTGAATTTGATCACGGGAGAATTGTAGCGTACTGTTACTGCGGATTATCCTGCCGCGAAACTGCTGCTTGCGTTGGCCGAAATCCGACCACTGTGATGCGAATATGGAATGGATGGGTTCAGGAAGAATGGACATATCGAAGTGAAAGATCAAAACGGCCCCGACACACCAACGCTCGAGAGGACATACATCTTGTGCGCAATGCCCATACGGAATGTACAACCACTTCCTGCTCCCTAGCTGGAGAATTCTGGTGTGTGGCACAACAACAAGTATCCTCACGTTCGGTGCGACCTTGTCTGCAGCGGAACGGACTGTTTGCACTGCGGCCATTGCTTTGCCTACCTTTAACTGCACAGCACAGGCGTCTGCGGCTACAATGTTGCGCTGAACGACGACACGGACGCACGAATGGCCTGACCTCGTCTTTTCAGACGAATCCCGTTTTTGCATACAGCACCATGATGGCCGTATCTGTGTTTGGCGACGCCGTGGGGATCCACTGATGGAGTCATGCATTATGCATCGTCATACCGGCCCAGCATCTGGAGTTATGGTATGGGGTGTCATTAGATATGAATCCTGCTTGCTTCTAGTACGCATATCCGGTAATCTGGCCAGCCATCGTTACATCTCAGAGGTGTTAGAGACTGTGGTTGTCTCATATCTACAGGTCCTCCGTGGGGACACCTACGAACAGGACAATGCCCGACTGCACGTCGCACCCAACGTCCTACATTTCCTCGATGGACAGCATGTTCCACTTCTGTCTTGGACGGCGAAATCACCAGAACTTTCGCCTATTGAACACGTCTGATCCCTAGTTGAACAGCGAGTGGCAGGACAACAACCACTAGCGGCTGCAGTAGATAAACTCTGGCAAAGAATTGAAGCTTCATGAACTGCACCCCAAGCTAACATTCGGCATCTATTCCAGTCTATGCCGAGACATGTAGCAGCAGTTATTGCTTCCCAGGGTGGATACAGGCAGTACTGATTTCTGTACGTTCTGTAGGTCCGAACCATCTGAATCCTTGTACTATAAGGTATTTATAAACTAAGTATGGCTTTGTTATCTTTCGTCCTTCTTCGTGTTGCAAGTTTAATTGCCAGCAGTGTGTGTGTGTGTGTGTGTGTATATATATATATATATATATCATCATTGTCAACCATTATCAATCTACTGCTGGACGAAGGTCTCCCCAAGTTTCCTCCACAACAGTCTGTCTTGTGCCAGTCTCCTCCATGTCACTCCCGCATACTTTCGAATTTCATCCACCCATCTTCCATGTGGTCTTCTTCTAGGTCTTTTCCTGTCCCTTGGAATGCAATCTAAAATTTTGACCTCCCATCGATGGTTTGTCCTTCTGGCAGTATGTCCAGCCCATTGCCATTTCAGGGATTTAACTCTGATCATGATGTCTTCCACTCTTGTCATTTTTCGGATCCACGAGTTCCTCTACTTATCTCTCCTGGTTACACCAAGCATGCCCCTCTCCATGCTTCTTTGAGTTGTCTTCGGTCTTTGTATGTCTCTTTTAGTTAAGGTCCACGTCTCTGCACCATACGTAAGCACTGGAAGGATGCATTGATCAAACACTTTTCTTTTAAGACATATTTATTTTAAGACATATTTTCTTTTAAGACATATTTTTTGGCATATTGCTCTTGAAAATTACGCTGTTTCTTCCAAAAGCTCTCCAGGCAAGTTTTGTACGCCGATTAATTTCTTATCAATGTGACCCTCACTTGATATCTGGTGTCCAAGATAAACGTACGTGTCTGTTATCTCCAGCTTTTCTCTATCAATCGATAAATCTTCATTTCTTGTAAAAGCATTGAACATCACTTTTGTCTTCTGAAAGTTCATTTTTAATCCCAGTTCTTTACTCTTGTCAGCATGTTCCTGGATCATACTCTGCAGCTCTGATGAGGTAGTTGCAAAAATGACTACGGCATCAGCAAAACGAAGGTGGGTTAGATAATCTCCATTAATCTTTATCCCTTTGTTTTCGCAGTTCAGTGATTGAAAGACATTTTTCAATGTGGTATTAAAGAGCTTCGGAGATATGGTGTCACCTTGTCTCACTCCCTTTCCAATTTTTATGTGTGTTGTATTTTCAAACAGCCGAATCTTTGCACTTGTCTTTTGTAGATGCTATTAATAATATTTATGTATGCATCTTCAATACCGCAGGACTTCAGAGACATTTTAACTGCTGATGGTTTCACTGAATCAAAGGCTTTTTCATAATCGATAAAAGCCATGTACAATGGAAGTTCTTATTCCCTTGCTCTTTCAATTAGTTCTCTCAGTACGTGGATATGATCTATTAAGCTGAAGCCACTCCTGAATCCAGCTTGTTCTCTCGGTTGAGCCATGTCCAGTGTTACCTTCAAGCGGTGTGAAAGAACTTTAGTGAAGGTTTTATATACCAGGTCTGTAGTTCCTGAGATCCTCAATGTCACCTTCTTTATGTAGCAAGATCATTGTAGCGTTGTTCCTTTCATGATGTCTGGAGTACATGTATCATCGCTTTCATATAATTTGGAGTAGAAATCTTTCACTCTTGTCAAAATTTCGCCTCTATTTCTTGCTACAGAACAATCTTCTTTTCTCAAAGCCAAAATCTGTTTTCTTCCCTTACTGAGATATCCCTTTGCTATCTTTAGGCTTTAGTTGTTTTCAATTGCTTTCCTCACTAGTTCACAGTTGAATTTCCTTACGTCTTTAGCGATACTTTTTCGTACTGTCTTGCATAGCTCTATATATTCCACTTTGGAAGTCATATTATTTAGTTGTCCTCATCTCTCTTCTTTTTTGCATCAACATTTTGGTTTTTCCTGATAATTTGTTCACATGCAACTTGTTCTTAGACCCAGCTAATTTTGTTGCTGTTTCCATAAGAGCTTTGGTTACTTTTCTGTTAACTTCAGAAATATCAGCTTCTTCCGACGTTAGGCCTTCTAAAGCAGAGAACCTGTTCTTCAGTTCCAACTTGAAGGTATTATGGTGTTTTTTAAGGTTGGTTATGTCAATACATTTTGTTTGTCTTATGAGCTTGCCACGTTCGAGTTTAGTGTTGAGGTGCATCTTACATCTCACCAATCTATGGTCACTACCAGTGTTGAACTTGTTTAGCACACTGCAGTCTTCTATGACGAATTTTTTGTTACACATGATAAAATCAATTTCGCTTGTCGTCCCATTTGGATGTCTCCATATCCATTTAACTGTGTGGCTTTTTCTTGAAAAAGGAGTTCAAGATGAAAAACCCTTCTGCCTCTGCAAACTCAACCAGAGTATTTCCTCGCTGGTTTCTGTTGCCGTGACCGAATTTACCTACTGAAGTTTCATTCTGTTGCCGTTGCCCTATTTTTGCATTGAAATCTCCCATAATTATCTTCAAGCGCAGCTTACCTTTATTATTTTGATGACAAATTTCCTCATAAAATTCTTCAATTTTTTCTTCAGGATGACTTGTGGTGGGTTGCATAAATTTGAATAATCTGAGCCTTGTATCTTCTCAAGAGTTGGATAACGAGTTGTGCAGCTCAGTCAGAGGAACTTTCAACTTCTACAACTTTATCCTTCAGTTTCTTGTTTATTATAAATCCAACACCACTAGTTCTGCCAGTATCTGTCCCACGATAGTAGAAGAGATGTCCACTTTTCAGTTCAATGAGATCTCCTTTTTTCCTTATCCTTTGTAGTTCCCACTTGATCTTTTGTAGTTCCTTTTCCAATTCAAGAAGCCTTGAATCAGAAGATAGGGAGCGTCCATTATACGTAGCCAAGGTCAGCATCAGATGAAAGCCTAGTCCGGTCCTCCGGGGATTCTTAGCACCCTCTGCCTTCATGTCGCACTGGCCGCTGCCTTGGCCAGGCACATTCCAGCTGCCGGAGACTGAGGGCCAAGATTTAAGTTGTGGAGATATATATATATATTTATACACTCACCGGGTTACATAATTTAAGAGATAAGTGGAAAAATCAGTATAACTCCAAAGCCAATAAACCAAATAGCATAAAAGTTGATGCACATCTTTATAATTCCATATGTCACAGAAAAACGCAAGCGAATTTGGTACAACGCAATTATATGTCGTAAGAGATATACAAACATAAAGAAATCATAAATACACACTTCAAAATCATACAGAAAGAAGTACCTCAATAAGAGGTGTAGTCACCCTGAACAGCAATGCAAGACCGACAGCGATGTTTCATGCTGTTAATAATGTTCTATGAGATATAATCCAATTTTTTTCGCGCACATAGTAATTAAATGAATGTGAGTCTGTCACTACACGATTATCACGTGCAGTGATGTATGATAAACGTGTATTGACAGACTCACATTCATTTTATTACTATGTACGCAAAAGAAATTGGATTATATCTTTGCATCTGCGAATTTATAGGTATTATCATATTCACTTTGTTACGAATCAATACATATTGCTATTTTATCGGTGATAATCGTGCAGTGACAGACTCACATTTATTTAATTTAAATAATAAAAAATGTTCTATGAGTTCCGTTGGCAGCAACACCCGTTGTTACCGTACAGCAATTCTCCTGCAAGGTATGGGAGGGGTGGAGGGAAGCAAAACGCCGATCCAGAGCGTTCCACATAAGCTCGATAGGATTCATGTCGGAGAGCGTTCTAGCAACACCATACGTACAATAGTCTGCTCTTCCAGGTATTGTCAAACCAGGTGAGTTGTGTGAGGGCAGGCGTTTTCAGCTTGCAGTAGAAATGTGGCACCGAATGCGCCTGTATATGGACGGACGATGGAGTCCACGATATCATCTCTATGCTGCTGTGCAATAAAGCGTTCTTCTAGCAGCACATAGATGTCTGTACGGCCGCCTAAAGAGATGTCTCAACATAGAAGCACACTGCCTCCGCCATACCTGTCCCTTTCATAGATCAGAAAAGGGTGATAAGTGTTTCGGATTCTCACCGGATGTAAATGCGTCGATAATCACTCTGTAAAGCATATCTCGACTCATCCGTGAAGAGTACATACCTCCATTGACCTTCACTTCAGTTCACATGCATTCGTGCGCAATTCAAAAGTTGCATTCTGCGGCGGGAGCGGTTGCCTAGCATAGTGTCCTCGTTTATGTAGCCTTCGGCATACCGTAGATCGTGATGCCGTCCTTCCTGGAAATGCCACAAGCACGGATCGCAAATAGGTCGGAGTAGCATCCTGTTCCGCTGTGTAGATAGCTGTCATCGGAGCAGGTCTTTGGCATTCGCCAACCTTGTCTGAATTGTCGGGAAACTGAACCCACTGTTTGAAATTGGTACCACAACCTATGAACAACAGAACGACTCACGTTGAGACATCTTGCAACTTCCGCTTGTCTTTGCACTGCTTCAAGTCTGCCTAAAGCTCTGTAGCGTAATTCCACTACTGAATGACGTCTGGAGGTCATTGTCACAAAATGCCTATTTGGAATTCTCTTTGTTAAATGCCTCACATAAATTGGTGCCTCACGTCGAAACAGCATGTTTTATTCTATTGCGCACTTGCATGAACCGATGCACGTGACACCCATTTGTATACCGTACGTCGAAGCAGCATGCCGTTGCCCGTAACATATCCAAATTTCGTACGTTTTGCATGATGTTTACGCAAATTACAGCATTTTTTCCATTTGTTCCGGAACTTATGGAAACCAGTGTATATATACAAGAATTGGACAATAAAACTGAAACATTATCGATTATAGCGCAGCAAGTTTCACGCCGATGTACGTGTTACCTGGAAACCAACCGTTACCTATTTCGCATTCGATCAAAGAGGAGTGCGAAGTTGGAATTAGCAGACCAGTAGCATATGTGTACGTCAAATAGTTCAATCCATACAACATAATGGAATACATATAAGACTTTAAAAGAGGACAAATTGTTGGTGCGCGTCATGCCGATGAATCTGTTACAGAACCACAGCATCCAAGGTCATGTCGGCATACCACCAAGAGGGACGAACAGCATCAAATAGGAGTAACTGTCTATGTAAGATGCAGCTGTCTGAAAGTGACGGCCTGGGTACTAACACGGATTTTATCCAAAAAACACAAAACCTCAGCTGTCTTAACTCACCTCAGAATTGAATGTGGATCTCGACTCACCTGTTTCCACCAAAACTGCTCGTCAGGAACTTCACATTATGAATATTATCGGTGGGGATGCTATAGCCAAACCCTTGTTTACCATTGTCAAAGCCAAACGTCGGTTTCATTAGTCCCAGCAGCACAAATCTTGGAAAACTTGAAATGTGTATTGTCCTCCGATGAGTCCACCTGCACAGTCTTTCCCACATCCGGGAGAGTTTACGTGTGGATGTTTCAGGCTTACCACCCGGACTTTTAGCGCCCTTAGTGAAGCACGGAAGTGCATCAGTGATGGTTTGGGTCGCAATATCGTGGCATTCCAGTCATTGGTGTGGACAGCATTGCATATCGTCGTTCTGTCTGTGGTTGGGACGCATAAGAGATGAACAGCAACAACCTGCTAATTAGGGAACTTTTGCATTAGGTTGGCGGAAGACTGCCACACATCTTTCAGCAACTTAGAAAACTGCCACACAAGAAAACTGCAACACGCTTTTCATTAAGAGGCCAGGCACAAATTGCTAGTCTTCCGAGGAACACTTTGAATGTGTGGCAGTTTTCTGGTGTGACAGTTTTCCAAATTTCAGAATTATGTGTGTCAGTTTCCCAAGGTGCCTAACGATGGGAAGGAGCTCTTTTGTTTGTCGGAATTTTCATGTCGGTTCATACTTAGGGCAACTGGCCACACAAATTCGAGGGAGGGGGGGATAAAGATTGCCGTTTCCTGGCCTATATTGAAAATTGAATTGGGAACTCCAAACAAATTTCGAGAAAACGTTCTATGTGAGCCAAGCTAAAATTGCTGTGTTCCGGAAAGGACAATAAGGTGGTATTTTTTAATAACGCTGCACCTTTACTTAGACACTAAATATTTACATAACATGTCAAATTTGTAATATTTTTCTTTCACTTAATTCATAGGCCCTACACCTCGGCTTTTTTAACAGCTTTTAATCCGCCGACTTTATATTCATAACGCTTACGTATCAAATCAAGTCAATAGCATTGCTCTTTTACTTAGGCACTAAATAGTCATAAAACACAGGCATAGGCCTTTTTAACAGTTTTTATTCTACCAGTGTCATATTCGGTTACCGGTAAAAAAATCCAAGGAAAAAAGATCCACGGAAATAAAATTCAGGAAAAAAGATCAAATGGAAAAATAATCCAGGGGAAAAAAATCTATGGAAATAAAATCCAACGGCTACTTTCATGTTGGCTAGCCAGTAGGAAACTTAGGCGGTCATATAAAAATGCCCTGGCTATTTTTGTGGATCTTAGTTCATATTAATTCACATATCCAAATCCATTTTTATAGTATAACTTTATATGAAGTTCATAATTATTTTATAACCATACTTTGCCTACCCTTACATTACAGATAATGAGAGTTGGAAAGTGGTATGACCTACAAAAAAAGTGCTCACTTCTCAAAGATTATGAGGACACCACAATTTGATTCCATGGAAGTTCGAGCAACTAGGGGGCCGTATAAAAATTGCACGCATTTTTGATTTTCTTGTGTCCACTTCCACGTTGGTTGACCTTGTAGGAAATTTAGGGTGCCATGCAAAAATTGCATTTTTGATTTTCTTGTGTCAACTTCCATGTTGGGCGACCTTGTAGGAAATTTAGGGGTCGTATAAAAATTGCTTTTCTTATTTCTTTCTGTCACTTCCATGTAGGAAGCTCAAGGGATCATATAAAAATTTATTTTCTGATTTCGTTGATTCACTTCCACGTAGGAAGCTTAGAGGGTCGTATAAAATTTTTCATTTGTTTTTTTCCCCTGTCTCGATGTTGTTTTTTTCTCCTGGATTTATTTTAGCTTATCTTTTGCACTAAAAATTAAGTAAGCTTTGCAAATTATGAATTCTCAGATGTAAGCATAGGCTCTGAAAAGGAGGTACTGATAAAACCATATTGAAGTGTACCATAATAATAAAAAAAAATAAAAAAATAAACGCTATGTGCACGAGGAAATGCAGCAAAGAATATTCTAGTAAATAATATTCTAAGAACAGGAATGAAATATGTCAATCCAGGGCTCAATTAAAGCCTTAGTGGGCCCCTAGGCTAAGACATTTGGGTGGGCTTACACAGAACTTATCACGGGGAATCTTTATGAAGTTCGTTCAAACACAAATCTGTAGCAGTATGCTGTGATAATTAATACGTAGTTTATTCTTTAAACTGATAAATTATCTGCAGAGCATTAATATAAGTCGCTGTATTTTTCGTCCTTCTCATAAGAGCATGTGTTAAATGCTTAAGATTACTGGATTTTTTCTTTGATTTCCTAATGATTTTGCATTGTATGCTTTTCTTAGCGCACGTTTAATTATGCAATGTGAAGCCGACTATTAACGGTTCCAAGTGCAAACTGGGAGGTGTGGGTGGATGGTAATGAAAAAGCTGAAACTGTCTCATCGACCTCGCTGTACAAAGCAACATGAAACTTTTACCCTTGGTGAGTCACCGCCTTGAAATCTGTTCGTCTTCTAGCCACTATTCGTGACCAAGTCGAAATCGTACGAGACAAAAGCAAAACTATTTTATAAACCTCTATTTCTCTTTATTATTTGCCCAGACATGCATTCTGAACCCCTTGGTCATGGTGAGGCCCAAGGCTGGATTAAATAGACCCCCCTCCCTCCCTTTAATCCGGCCCTGTGTCAATCATGTAAATGGATAACTGTTTCGTTGGAGTTGGATTTTATTTCCCTTGGCTTTTTTTTCAGTGGCTTTTTTCCCCCTGGATCTTATTTCCGTGGGTCTTTTTTCCTTGGATTTTTTTCCCCAGATTCGTCATATTCACAACGTTTACACATCGAATGAAGTTAATAATATTGCTCTTTTATTTAGGTACGAAATATTTATTCATAGGCCCTAGGCCTAGGCTAAGGCCCTTTTACCAGTTTTTATTCTACCAATGTTATATTCACAACGTTTATACAGGGAATCATGTTAATAATACTGGGCGTTTACTTAGGCACGAAATATTAATTCATATGCCCTAGGCCTTTTTAATAGTTTTGACTCTCTGCCAATGCCATATTCACAACGTTTACACATCAAATCAATTTAATAATATTATGCTTTTATTTGGGCGCAAAATATTAATAGGCCCAGACCTAGGGTTTATTAGCGAATATTTCATGCCAAAGTAAAAGAGCAATATTATTACATTTTTTTGTTTGTGTGTGTAAACGTTGTGAATATGGCATTGATAGAGTAAAAACTATTAACAAGGCCTAGGGCCAATGAAATAATATTTTGTGCCTGAGTAAAAGCGTAATATTATTACATTTATTTGTTGTGTAAACGTTGTGAATATGACATTGATAAAGTAAAAACTACTAAAAAGGCCTAGGGCCTATGAATTAATATTTCGTGCCTAAGTAAACACCCAATATTATTAACTTGATTTTCTGTGTAAACGTTGTGAATATGGCATTGGTAGAATAAAAACTGGTAAAAGGGCTTAAAAGACTAGGCCTAGGGTCTGTGAATAAATATTTCGTGCCTAAATAAAAGCGCAATATTATTAACTTGATTTGATGTGTAAACGCTGTGAATATGACACTGGTAGAATAAAAACTGTTAAAAAAACCTATGCCTGTGACTTTAATATTTAGTGCCTAAGTAAAAGCGCAATGCTATTGACTTGATTTGATACGTAAGCGTTATGAATATAAAGTCGGCGGATTAAAAGCTGTTAAAAAGGCCGAGGTGTAGGGCCTATGAAATAATTAAGTAAAAGAAAAATATTATAAATTTGACATGTTATGTAAATATTTAGTGTCTAAGTGCAGCGTTATTAAAAAATACCACCTTATTGTCCTTTCCTGAACACAGCAATTTTCGCTTGGCTTACATAGAACGTTTTTTCGAAATTTGTTTGGAGTTCCCAATTCAATTTTCAATATAGGCCAGGAAACAGCAATCTTTACACACACACACACCCCCCCACGAACTTATGTGGCCAGTTGCCTTAAGTATGAACCGACATGAAAATTCCGACAAACAAAAGAGCTCCTTCCCATCGTTAGGCACCTTGGGAAACTGCCACACATAATTCAGAAACTTGGAAAACTGTCACACAAGTAAACTGCCACACATTCAAAGTGTTCCTCAGAGGAATAGCAATTTGAACCCTGCCCCTTAATGAAAAGCGTGTGGCAGTTTTCCTGTGTGGCAATCTTCCGGTGTGGCAGTTTTCTTGTGTGGTAGTTTTCCTGTGTGGTGGTTTACAGTGAACCCTGTGATTAATGACATTTTAGGGTTCACTGTAAACTGCCACACATCTTTCAGCAACTTGGAAAATTGCCACATGTTTTTCATTAATGGGCCGGGCACAAATTGCTGTTCCTCCGAGGAACACTTTGAATGTGTGGTAGTTTTCCAAGTTTCCGAATTATGTGTGGCAGTTTTCCAAAGTGCCTAACGACGGGAAGGAGCTCTTTCATTTGCCTGAATGTTCATACCAGCTCATACGCGTTTAAGGCAACTGCGCACTAAAGTTCAAAAGGAAAAGATAGCCATTTCTTGGCCTATATTGAGAACTGAATTGGGAACTCCAAACTATTTTCGAGAAAACGTTCTATGTAAGCCAAGCGAGAATTGTATTTTAATTTGAGGAAATAAATTGCCGAGGGATATGAGGTACCTGGGTTCGGAGGGGGGGGTTGTGCTCTACCCCTGACTTACGTTATTTCATATTCCGGACCGCTGGAGTCTGTCAGTATATCCAGGATCTTCCCCTTGAAACTTCCGCGATGTCCGTAAGCTTTGAGGGAGGGCTTGCCCACAAAATGTAACAAGAAAGATGACACCGAATTTTCGGGTGTAATAAGCACGTCTTTTGAATAAGTTCTGACGCAAATTAAATTTATCAAAGCTATTCAAAGGCAATGGAACCGGTATGGAAAACAATAGTATCTGACGGAAGAAAGAAGTTTTTCAATCGGATCTTTAATCCCTCAGATATTGGTGTAAACGGAATCTTGAGCTTACGAATTCTTAGAAACAGAGTTATCGACAAAAATAAGATGTGACTTTACGTTCGCTGGTGGGAAAACCATGCATTATTTTAGGAAGAAAGTATTCGCAAAAGGTTTATCCATATGAGCAGTATCTGTCCAACAAAAAAAATTTAGTCGAGTTTTCAGGAGCCCAGATTTTGCTACAAATACATCAGAAGCAGAAATTAACACCTATGACCCCTGGTGGCCAAACCATTCTTTACAAAACATTAGAAATTATGTGAAAAATATTTTCCATCAGGTCTTGTATGCGTTACAGAAAGAATTTTTTCAAATCAGAGTTTTAGGAGTAGAAAACGCAATTTACCTTTATGCGCCCTAGCGGAAAGTCTAAATGATTTAAGTGAAAATTTTGAATTTATAGGGAAAACATTTCGCATCGGAAACACTAACCAACAACGAAGGAATTTTTCAAATTGGACTTTTAGAAGTAGAGATATTGACAAAAATAAGATATACACCTTCGCCCCCTGGCGTAGAAACCATGCATTATTTCAAGAAGAAAGTGTTCCTAAAAGGCTTGTCGACATGAGTAGCATCTGCCAACAAAAGACTTTTCTTTTCCATCGAGATTTTAGAAGCTCATATTTTGCTGCAAATACATCAGAAGCGGAAATTACGCCACCTGGTGTCCATACCATTTTTTTACAAAAATTACAAATTACGTGCAAACGATTTCCCATCAGCAGCTGTATCCAGTGCCGAAAGAATTTTTCAAATCGGAGGTTTAGAAGCAGAGATATGGGGGGAAAAGGCAATTTAGCTTTATGCCCCCTAGCGGAAAGTTTATGAATTAAGTGAAAATTTTGAAATTATAGGAAAAACATGTCACACTAGAAACACTATCCAACAAAGAAGGAATTTTTTAAATCGGACTCCTAGAAGTGGAGATATTGACAAAAATAAGATATGTGTATGCCCCTGGCGCAGAAACCATGCACTATTTTAAGAAGAAAATGTTTCTAAAAGGTTTGTCGACATGAGTAGTATCGGTCTACAGATGACGTTTTTTGCAATCGAGAATTTAGAAGCTCATATTTTGCAGCAAATACATCAGAAGCGGAAATTAAGATTTACGCCCCTGGCGGCCAAAACCTTTTTTTTACAAATATTAGAAACTATGTACAAACGATGTCCCACCAGGAGCTGTATCCGGTGCAGAAAGAATTTTTCAAATCGGAGTTTTAGAAGCAGAGATCTAGGGAGAAACACAATTTAGCTTTACGCCCCTAGCGGAAAGTCTATGAATTACTTGAAAATTTTGAAATTATATGAAAAACATGTCACACGGAAAACACTATCCAACAAAGAAGGGATTTTTCAAATCTGACTCCTAGAAGTAGAGATATTGACAAAAATAAGATATACATCTACGCCCCTGGCGGAGAAACTATGGGATATTTTAGGAAGAAAATATTCCGAAAAGGTTTATCGATGTGAGTGACATCAGTCCACGAAAGAATTTTTTCAATAGATATTTTAGAAGCTCAGATTTTATGGCAAATACATCAAGAGCAAAAATTAACACTTACGCCCCTGGTGGCCAAAGTATTCTTTACCAAAAATTCGAAATTATATGCAAAAGATTTTCCATTAGGAGATGTATCCGCTGAAAAAAGATTTTTCAAATCGGAGTTTTAGGAGAAGAGTTATCGGAAAATTGTAATTTACTTTTATGCCCCCTAGCGGAAAATCTATGCGTAATTTTAAAATGAAACTATATCTAAAACACTCTTCGACATAAATGGAATCGAAAGACAAAAGAATTTTTTCAATCGGATGTTTAAAAGCAAATATGTGGATTAAAACGTAAATTTGAATTCGACATCATCTGCATATACGTCCCCTAGAGACAAAATTGTGCATCGTAAAAAAAACGAAATAAAGGATCATCACTCGCATATTTCAAGCTTCCGAATGCGAAAAGAATTTTTCAAATCGGAGTAATAGTTGCAGAGATACCGTGGGTAAGGACGGACGGACAAACCGATAACAGAAGCACGATCTTTTTTTACAAAAGACGTGCTAAAAATGGACGTAGAGCTGTAAACATTTGTAGCATACATTATATAATGATTCTGTACACGACCACACATTTTCAGAAGGGTTCGGTGAATTCACCTCCCCCCCCCTCCTTTCTAAGAGCGGAGACAAGGTGTTCAATGTAAGTTATTTTCTCGCAGTTTCCATTCTTCATGTTCTGTTGAGTGATAGACGCTCTTCCTCGTGGGTACGCTCTTCCCCCAGAAATTTGGTGAAGTCTGTAAAAGAGATCCGAGGTGTTTGGGTTGGGAGGCTTTACCCCCTACTTACGTAATTTTATATTCTGGACCGCTAGAGTCGGTCAGTGTATCTAGGATGTTCATGTTCACCCTGAAGCGTTGTTAGAAACATGGGGGCATAAAACATGCCCCCCCGGATATGTTTTATGCATTTGCAGAGAATTTGTCGAGCTGTAGATTTTGAACCGTGGAATTATTTTGTTGAGTTGTAGATGATAAACATTTTTATTAAAAATAACATTACATATCGCAATTACGAAAATACGAAAACTTTATGTGATTCAGATAACCAACCTCTAAGGTCGTGGCCACGAAGCGGTCGAAAACGCAATTTTTATACGGCCACTTAAATTTTTTGTGGGCAGCTCTTCTACACCAGGAATATCTTATCCTTGCTGGTTGACCAACAAACAACCGTGAACCGTGCATGTGTGTGGGATTCTGTGTTCCGCCGTTTGCCGTTCTCTAACTCCGCCATTGCATATGATTTGGTTGGTTGGTGTTTTATGGCGCAAGGGCCTCAATGGACAAAAGAGCGCCACGTCAGAGTAGTAAAAAACTAAGAAACAACAATATTGAAACAAAACGATAAATGTATAAAACAATAACAATAAAAGTGGTATATGGCAGGAGAGACAATAACAAACAAGAAAAAAACCGGTGTAACTGATACAATTGGTTGGCGGAAAACCGCCACACAAGAAAACTGCCACACGTTTTTCATTAAGGGGTCGGGCACTAATTGCTGTTCCTCCGAGGAACACTTTGATTGTGTGGCAGTTTTCCAAGTTTCCGAATTATGTGTGGCAGTTTTCCAAGGTGCCTAACGACGGGAAGGAGCTCTTTTGTTTGTCTCAATTTTCATGCCGGTTCATACAAGTTCAAGGCAACAGGCCACAAAAGTTCAGGAGGGGTGGTGGGGTGGGGTATAAAGGTTGCCGTTTCTTGGCCTATATTGAGAATTGAATTGGGAACTCCAAGCAAATTTCCAGAAAACGGCCTATGTAAGCCAACCGAGGACTAACCATTATTTGAAGAAACAAATTGCAGTGATTTAGTAATTTCTTAAAACTACACTGTTCGACGAAACAACGGAATTACAGCATGAGTCATTCTGTGTTCAGAAAATGACTATAAGATGGGATTTTTGAATAACGCTCCACTTTTATTTAGGCCCTAAATATTTACATAAATGCAAAATTTGTAGTATTTCTCTTTTACTTAATTCATAAGCCCAACATCTAGGTCTTTTTAACAGTTTTTAATCCACCGACTTCATATTCATAACGCTTACGTATCAAATCAAGTTAATAGCATTGCGCTTTTACTTAGGCACTAAATATCAATTCAGAGGCTCTTGGCCTAGGCCTTTTTAGCAGTTTTTATTCTACAGATGCCATAGTCATAACGTTTACATATCAGCTGAAGTTAATAATATTCTGCTTTTACTGAAGCACTAAGTATTATTTCACAGACCCTAGGCCTTTTTAACAGTTTTTAGACTACCAATGTCATATTCACAACAATTACGTATCAACTCAAGTTGATAATATTCCTCTTTTACCTAGGCAGTAAATATTCATTCATAGGCTGTGCTTTTTAAACAGCTCTTATTCTACCGATGTCATATTCATAACCTTTACGTATTAACTTAAAGTTAATAATACTGCGTTTTTGCTTAAGCACTAAATAATAATTATGTAAGCGACTATGTATTTTCCCTTTTTTTTGGGGAAAAAAGTAGGAAATGGAAAACCTTGTAGAGTAAATTGATCATCGCTTTTCTTTGTAGTTGTCCTTTATAGCCCTTTTGTAAAAACAGCTGGTGCCTATGCTATCACTTTCTCCCATGTACCTTGTGGGACACTATAGGTTTGTGTTTGATAAATTTTGTGATTCACAACTCTGTTGCTAGGTTGTGTTTATGTACTTGTGTTTGGAGCCATACCTTCGCTTAAAAAATCTTATTGAGAATTGTTTCTTACTGTATGCCATTCGCTACAATAAATATGGGGATGAATTATCCTCTTTAAATGATGTATAGTTTTCCCACTAAATACCCTAAAGGACAAAACCTTTCCCTCACTATTTGCTCTTCCGCGGAACGTATTCGAAAAGTATTTTTCATTTCAAAAGAATACTTTTCCCATTTTTGCCATTTTCAATTAAGCCAATTTTTTTTCCCAGTACAAGGTGTTGAGTTATATGTTTTCTTCTGTATGTCTTGTTTTACTCTTGATTTGAAAATCTTTTTTTGTCTCTCATACCTTTCTTCTGCTGTGAGAAACCTTTTTGTTTACCATTCGTTAATTTTCGTGGCATAATTTTAGCCGCTGGTGAAAGTCAGTAGCTGTTTTTCTTTCTGTAAATATTATCGATTGTAGAAATACACTTAATTTTGGATTTTAGCCGGTTCCATTGATTTTGAATAACTTTGATTAATTTTATTCGCATCGGAAAGGATTCGAAAGAAACCAAAAATTACAAGAAAATTCTGTCTTGTTTTACTTGGTTGAAATGATACTTATGTTATTACAATTTTTGACACTACAGTAGTGTCAACTGAAACGTATTCACCTCGGCACGTTGTGACGTATTACAAAGGTGAATTAAGTGTCAAGACGACAAATCTGCAGCGGTACGTTTTGTCCATGCAGCTTATCTGGGAGAGCACCTTACTCCGGAGTGAGGGAGCGCGGACTAGATCTCCGTCACGAAAAAACTTGTGTTTTTACAACGTGACAGAGTTAAATATTTTAGCCTTCCTTATATTGCCTTAGTGTGAGACGTACTCTCTTCGGTTTTTGAATGCCGACATGGAATTGTATGGAATTAAGACATCCTTTTCATTTGAACTCAGCGGTGATTTTATGGCATTGAGTTTTCTTTTTTTTTTAAATGTTCTTATATCCATTGTACAAAAAAATATAATGTTGACAAAAGAATGGAAAAATTCTTCCTGGCACAACCGATGAAATGCTCAAACAAAACAAAAATTTTTTGACAAATGCAAAGAATTTATATCGTCGACCATCAGTCACGTATTTTATAATAATGCTAAAAGTCTTGCTGTAAGTTTCCTCAACAACTTTCTCTCCAACGACAGCGTCCAAGGTCCTAAGAAAAGAGAGGTACAATAAATTAAATAATTAGACTTGTCAATAGAAACACTTTCCAAGCAATGCGTAGGACAGGCAGGCTCAAATAGCTCATGCTGCCCCTAATTATGTACCATAAACTCTGTAACGCGACTCTTCTTAAAGAGGCACTACAGTGGTCCGAGACGAGCCCAAACTCTTTGGAGCCATCGGCAGCT
Organism: Macrothele yani; assembly: GCA_039090855.1. Lineage (NCBI taxonomy): Eukaryota > Metazoa > Arthropoda > Arachnida > Araneae > Macrothelidae > Macrothele > Macrothele yani. Next base: position 78,066,120 of record CM077009.1, read on the forward strand.
TAACAGAAACAAAGTTCATCCCACCCCACCCAAGAATTGCTCAACCCTTGTGTCCACCCAAAGTTATTATATTAGACTACAAGGTTATGTTTATCAGACAATTCCGCTGGTCACTGTCTCGAGGGGTTGTCTTCGTGACGTCACGGTCCAGGACAGCTCCTACCGAATCACTCTGTGGCCTGAGGCTCCTTGCTCCCGTTCTGCTATTATTATAGGTACAAGCCAGGGTACAAGCACTATCGTTGCATGATTTCTATTTCAGGGGATCTCTCAAACTCAGCAGATTGTTCTAGAAACATTCCCGCACATAAACATAAAAGAATTTTGAGGGAACTAAATTTCCGTAAATAACCATTTCACTTTTTTATAAACAACTTTCAGAAATGTGAAAATTTCATCATGACTTTCGAAGTTAATTTTATAGCATAACTTCTACGAAAAACGTTACTGCATTTTTACACAAAATATCTGCATTCTTACAAAAAAATATCGAAAGTGGGGGAGATTTCCAGGGTCAGCATTTGCATTTTTACGCTGTTTAAAAACAGATGCAGCCGTGCAAATAGCACAAATATGTGGGGGAAATTTCCGGTATTGGCATTTACTTTTTTTAATGCACTTTACAGATGTTTTCACTTTTACCGTAGTTTCTATAATAGTAACAGGATGACATAGTGGGAGAAATTTCCGGGGTCGTTATCTCAACTTTTCTCGCGGTTTATAGTAAAAATCAGTCTTACAATTAGCTGGACGGGGTGGGGAAATTTCTGGCGGATCGTCATTTCGACTTTTCCGCAGTTTAATAGCGATTTGAAACGGTCTTACAAGTAGCTGGGTGGGATGGGCGAAATTTTCGGTGTCGGCATTTTTTAATCCATCGTTCTCATGTTCATAACATTTACGTAACATGTCAAATTATTAATATCGCAATATTACACAAGCAGAAAATATTATTCAGGCCTAACGTGTAGGCCCTCCTAAAAGTTTTCATTCCGTCATTCCCATATTGCTAAAATGTACATAACAAATAATGTCAATAATATTGTGCTTGTACTTATGCACCATACATTAATTAATAGGCCGTGGCATTTTTAACACGTTTTTTCACCCCTATGTGATATTCGCAAATTTTACAACAAATCAAGTTAATGGCTTTGCGCTTTTACTTAGGCATTCAATATTTATTACTAGGCCTATGGCCACTGAATTAATAACTAATGCCTAAGTAAAAGTGTAATATGTTTAACTTCAGATCATACATAAACGTTACCAATATGACATTGTTAGAATAAAAACTGTTGAAAAGGCCAAGGGCCTATGAATCAATATTTAGTACTTAGGTAAAAGCAAAATATTATTCACTTGAGTTGATATGTAAACGTTATAAATATGACATCCAGTTAATGGCATTGCGCTTTTCCTTAGGCACTAAATATTAATTCATAGGCCTCAGGCCCAGGTTTTTTAACAGTTTTTATTCTACCTGTGTTCATAACGTTTACATATCAAGTAAAGTTAATAGCATTGCGTTTTTACTTAGGCTCTAAATACTGAAGCAGTTGTATATGCGACCGGGTTTGAAATGGTAGTAAATGCGACTGGCTAAACCAGAGGGATGGGGAAAGAAAGAAGGGAGGTCAGATGGGGGGGGAGTGAGCTGCTGACGATGCGGTGTGACGAAATGGGTAGTATTTGCGACCATCACGTGAACTACGGAAATGCGTTTTCTCTACAACGTAAAAGAAGTTGCTTTGTACCAAAGTACGTACTTCAGTTTGAGGGCGACAGAACTTCAGTGTTTTGAACCCGTGTCTGGAGGACTCGCGGTTTCACCCACATGAATGTTGAATTTTCAGATTTGTTTTTTGTTTTTTTTTATTGGAGGTTTAACGACCACCGTGAGCAACTCAATGGGCTATAAGCAGTCGCCCGTCCCTAATTTAGGGTCACTGGTTCCAGGGAAGGGAGAGAGCCAGTGCCGTAAGACAAACACAACATCCATGCCTCACCGGGATTCGAACCCGGACCTCATTCGGACGAATGATCAGAGGCCATCGCTTACACCACTGTGCCACCGGGGCGGCAGGAAATATTAAATAATAATATGGCTTTGATTCATTTGTCATTTTTAAGAATAGCTTATTTATGCTCACTTTTTTACAACCACATGATCAGGGCCTGATTATCGCAGGGTCATGAGGAACACGTGGCCAGGGCCCCCAGTTTGAAGGGGCCCCCAAATTTGCATTTTTTATAATAATGTTATAAATTTATTTTTTTGAAAGTTCCATTTTGATTGGATGGATTAATAAAATTTCTGAGGCACCCATCTTAACTGAGTGAGGCATTTTAAACATTTCAGATTGTGAGCTTCGCCTTCTATCTATTGCTATCATGTCCATATCATAAAATGCGACAGTATCCTAAAGTCCGTGGACGATTCTTTCAGTTTGCAGCTGCACGGATGGAAATATTTGCCGAGGAAAATGGCAACACGTTTATAAAGCCTTGTTTACAGCATGTGCTTCTACCATGAAGCTTTTGGACTTAGTTAAAAGTGAATCCCTGAATTTTACGTTTTTATTAGTGTTAGCATGAGGTAATAGTTTGAAGTGGGATAATATTTTTTTTAATTTTGTGGTTTTTATCAGAATTTTAACTGAAATCGTATTTGTTTAAAAATACTTTTTAAGTGACGTCTCAACGAACGTATCTGTCCGGTTCTGCTAAAAGGAAATTAAAGACTGAAAAAGACGAATCTACCAAAATACTTGCAGGATCATTGTTAAAGTATTCTGTTACGGTCAATCAAAAACCGGATATTTCTGAGAATAAAATGATTATTTTTTGTGCACCAAGTAATGAGCATAGTAAAGATTTTGATGCATCAGCGAAGGAATCCAAAGACTCTGATCCAGTTTTGAATTTTTTTTTCAAGAACAGGAGATTTTGCCATTAAATATGAATCGTGAGAACAATCAGCAAATAAAACTGTATTTTAATTATAGTATTAGATGGAGATGTAACATATCTTCATGTCGCAGCAGAAGAAGTTTTCGTAGCAGAACATGGTTTGAGAACTGTCAATTGCCTTTAATAAAATAACCCAGAGAATGTTATTTGTGAACCATATTTGGCGATTTATCACTTGCTCCCGGCTAATGGAAAAATAGTGTTCATTTTTAATAAATCTATTATGCATATTAAGGAGCAAGTCTGAATTTTTAATTCATTATACCTAGTATATTGTTATTTAAAACTGTCTCACTTTTGTTTGCATATGCCCTTAAAGTTTCATACATATGCGCGTCTTTCTGTGATAGAGTAAAAATGTGATGTGAGGGAGGCCACATGTGGATTTCTGCCCAGGGCCCCGAGTTATCATGATCGGGCCCTGCACATGATAACAATTGGTTAGAAAATGTAGAATATATCGTTCCCCAGAAAACATTCCTACCTACATGTACTGCTCTTTTAATTCCTCATAGATTATTTTACACGTACCCGGAATTATTATTCCTAAAAAATCTGCAGAAATAGCTGTTGCAAATTTTAGATCTTCATACGAACGCTCAGTATTGGACTGGCGATCCATAAACAGCCCTGAAAGCAGATTTTTTGCTTCTTACTGTTTGCAAAAAATCTGCCTCAAACCTAAAATTAGCTGTATGCTGACGTCACCATTTCCTGTTTAACAGTCTTTTATAGCAAAAGTCTGATAATTATTGTATTGTTTGTATTTACAAAAAAAGGTTTTACTCATGTTTCTGGATTGCAGCTGAAGATACCCCAATTAAAACTTGATCTGTATATAAAAAATAAAACACTTCCTTTTCCCAAGCAATAGCCATAGTACTTTCTCTACGACAAACTGCCGGAGATTTTATTCTATTCGTGTGCGGATCTTATTGTGATAGCTGCATTCAGAATTAATTGTAAGTTCCTTCGGTTTTAGTAAGAAAGGAAATCCAAATGCTCCCAAATTTAAATATTTTTTTTTTCAAGACTGTGAAAAACAAAGTAATTACGAAAGCATCAAAATATCGATGACAAAATTTAAAATCTCTGCTACTGCAAGAATTTCAATGATAATTCAGATATAAAGTGAGAGAAACTAAAGAGTGCGAAAATTGTTTATTCAATTAATTTCTCCAAACGTGATCTGCTCGGCCCTGAATACACCTACCATCTGACCTTTCAATGGTGTCCTCTCGTTTCCCCTGACAGTTCAGTCAAAGTTACGATTAATTCCAGACCGCCACGTTTAGTTCTTATTTATACTGGTATTCCTATTTGAATTTGCAAAGAAAGAGCGTCATGCCTTTCTTCATGCATATAGACAACATACATATATTTTGCCCTAACTGGTAGGCAGAAGCATAGCTAAAATAACATTTACATATAGTTTGACATAGAACCCAAAACTTAAAAACACTTATGGCATTGAAAATAAGATACGTTGTTATAATTTGTTCAAGAACTAATTAAATCAGCATTTATTAACCATTGAACGGCAGTCAGAATAAACCAACGCTAGCTGCTGCCTGAAATCCTTGTCTGGAATGGTATTGTAGTGCGTTTTCTATCCGAAGTTGTCCTACAATGTCTACAAATGACCAAAATCGTAGGTTTGCCCTTAGGGAGAGATTATGCATTAGGGGAAATGGAGGGGATCCTTTCAACCCCGGTAGCATTGACCACTGGGAGACCTCAGGTGGTCAACACCTAATCTCCCCACCCTGCCACCCTCCTTTTTTCACCAGTCCTCTTTTCCCCTGCCGGTCGCATATGCTACCATTTCAACCACGGTCGCAAATGCGACGACACCCTAAATACTAATTCGTACGCCTAAGCCTTTTTAGAAAATTTTAATAAGTGCAGCATATTACTTATGCCGATATTTAAAGTTATTAATATGACACAGTCAGAATAAAAACAGTTTAAATGGCCTGGGCCTATGAATTAATATCTAGTGCCGAAGTTAAAAGTGCAATACTATTAACTTGACTTGGTATGTAAACTTTATGAATATGGTATCGGTACAATAAAAACTGTTGAAAAGGTCGGCGGATTAAAATTTGGTAAAAAGGCCAAGGAGTTAGGCCTATGAATTTATTAAGCAAAAAAGAAATATTACTAACTTGACATGTTATGTAAATATTTAGCGCCTAAGTAAAAGTGCAGCGTTATTAAAAAATCCTACCTTATCGTGCTTTTCTGAACACAGCATGAGTCATGTTGTAATTCCGTTGTTTCGTCAAACACTGTAGTTTTAAGAAATGTACTAAATCACTGCAATTTATTTCTTCAAATAATACTTAGTTCTCGCTTGGCTTACAAAGAACGTTTCCTCGAAATTTGTTTGGAGTTCCCAATTCAATTCTCAATATAGGTCAAGAAACTGCAACCTTTATACTCCCCCCCCCTCCTGAACTTTTGTGGCCTGTTGACCTGAACTCGTATGATGAACCGGCATGAAAATTGAGACAAACAAAAGAGCTCCTTCCTGCCGTTAGGCACCTTGGAAAACTGCCGCACATAATTCGGAAACTTGGAAAACTGCCACACTATCAAAGTGTTCCTTGGAGGAACAGTAATTAGTGCCCGACCCCTTAATGAAAAATATGTGACAGTTTTCCTGTGTGTCTCTTTTCCAATGTGAGGCAGTTTTGGGTGTCGGATATTTGCTCACCGGCAAGATTCCCATCGGACATTTGCCCACTCGGACAGTTGCCCACCAGACAATTGCCTACCCGGACATTTGCCCACTGGACTTGATCACACTTAGCACATTAACTTTAGGAATAATTGCTACCACATTTTCGAAATTTAAGCATCATGACCTCTTTGATTTTGGGAGATGATGTATACTTGCCGAAATTTAGATTTCGTATGCCGTGTGACCCACGTACGTTTGGGACATGATGTAAATCCATCGGATTTGTACACCCGGCGAAATTTTTAATTTGTATGCACTGTGACCCGACGTACGTTTTTAAAAAGAATTTGAATTGTCTCAACTGGAGGGAGACAGGGTGTTCCCCCTCCCTTTCTAAAGTTAACAAAAGGAGGATTAGTGCTGGGTCACAACTCCAAACTTCCAATCTCTAAGCTTGCTATGTAGGACGTTTCCCTGCGGCAATCAGTGCATTCTTCTACCATGGGTGATTATGAGGACAAGTCAAAAACCTTGAAAACAATGAGACAAAAGTCACCTGCATGCTGAGTTCACTTAGGGAACAAACTGATTATTTTGGACTACATGTATTAAAATACTTTTCCATAAATATTCTAACTTACATATTCTGTGAAGTGAATTGCTGTGAAATAAGTAAAGCAATCATGAATTTAAAATCAAACAGCTTAAAAACATTTTTTTTGCATTTTCCTTTTACACAGAATAAAATCTGAAAACAACTAACCTGTTTTTATAAAAGCAGAGGTTGATGAATTCTAAAAGTTCATTCTTTTTTTGCAAGAACACATCAATTTTGAAAAAACCATGAGGAATAACCACTCACTCACCATAAAGATCATGGTAACTTCCAATGACCACACACTTCCAACACGTCATTCATTTGAATGACGTGTTGGAAGTGTGTGGTCATTGGAGGTTACCATGATCTTTATGGTGAGTGAGTGGTTATTCCTCATGGTTTTTTCATATATGAATTGCACGTAAACTATGCGCATTTTGCAAGAGGTTAATACCTTAAAAGTGCAAATATAATAATCACATCAATTTTGTCTGTTTTTTCCCTCCAACATCAGCACAGACTTTCTTTTACACCTTTCATTTTTACTAAGTTCTGGAATCTCAATAATTTTTTTAATGTTACAATGTTCTTTGTTCTCTTTTCTTTTTTTGTAATCCCATAGTTTTCAACAGTACGACTAGATTTTTTTAATACTACTTTACGTATCCTTCGTGTAATTGTCCCAACTATTTACCATATTCTGCACCAATTGTACTTGCTCTGTATTATCGTCCCTTGCGCGCGTGATTGACGAATATTGGTCAATAAGAGCATTATTTCTAGATTACGAGATTATTATTTTTTTTTTTACTTTTACAAACTGGTTTATCCTGTAAAAACTATCAATTCCTTTACTATAGATTAAGTCTGAGAATAAATTTAACGGATACAAGATATCCGGACTTCTCATTGTCTCCGGAATTTCCGGGTTTAATCGGCAAAAAAAAATCCGGAATTCCGGATAGTCAGGACCACGATCACCCCTGATCTACTGAGAGCATAAGACAGACGGGGAGTGGTGACATCTGGAAAATCTTGTTTACCCCAAAGGCGTAGCCAGGGGAAAGGGGTCCTCGGGTCCGGACCCTACCCCCCTTGAGGGGAGATTTAGTATGAATTTAAAGCGATATATATGTATATATGGAGCTTTCACCAATTAACCAAACCCAAGGACCCCCTCCTTAAGAAATTTCTAGTTACGCCACTGGTTTACCCTTATCCCATTTCTTGTTCTTTCTTGTAAAAAATATGCTGTTTATTTTGATTGAGCAAATGTGAAAGAATTTTTACAGCAAATTTCCTCCCATAAACTCCGCTTTTAAGACAAGGAAGATATTGCAGCTTATTTGAACTTAAATATCAGTCTTTTATGCTGTCTTTGAGGCTGAAAATCTCTATTTTTCTGCTTTTTAAATGAGCTTTATTTTTCGTCGTACAAAAAATATTTTATGACGGATTATTTTTTCTGCAATATCTACATAACATATGTGCGCATATTGTGCATGTAATCGGTTAGAATCAGGCCCTACGGGTAATTTAACGTAGGTCCAACACTGAGCCAACAGTTTCTATTTCTAAAAGACAAGGGCTCAGTGTTGGGCCTACGTTAGACTGCAGGGCTAAGCTACCAGGAACATATTCCTGTGTCCACAAACTTAGGTGTCTAGAAAAATGTAATTTGTAAATTTATTTGTTTCACGAACACTTAAGTGTCCAGAAAAATGTTCCAAATAATTTTTCTAGTGCCTACAGTTTTCCAATGTTTTTATATAAATTACTTTTACTGGCTTTACAGAATTTTCGCCACAGGTCTGGTTTTCCTTCCTTACGGATAAGCTTATGTGCAAACAGTTAAAGAGCAGTGGGATTGGAAGCAGGTGCTGTGCATCTAATTAAATTAATTGATATCTATTTGTAAAACAAATAATTGTTTAATTGATATTTATTTATCAAACAAATAAATGTCAGTTAAAATATCAAGTTAGTTTTAGAAATAATGAAAGCTAAAACAATGCACACAAATATGACATCAGTCGCTTATTAAATTTGGAGAAAATGGATGCTCAGAGGTACAAGATTTTTGCATCCTACACATTATTCAATGAAATTCCATTCAAACAGAAAATAAATTACACAGAGTTTGCGGGGATGACTTCATTCAGTGTTTGAGCATTGTCCGATTATATATGTTTGAATTATAAATAAATTAAAAAAAATGATTCCCCTTCAGAAAATAGTCCCCAGCTTTATGGTCATCCGTTCTCTTGTAATTTAATAAACAATGGCTGATGTCAAAGTAATTGGGTACATTTCATTGAGCACAATTTTGGCCAATGAAAATTTTTTAAAATGATACTATTGAACTATGAATATTTCTTCTAATAGTGATAGCACGATTGTGTTCCGAAAAAAAGTATCACTCAGAGTATATAAACCATGTTCAAAGATTTCAAAGCTATTTATTTTTCCGTCGGGAGGAGCCTTATTAATGCCCCGTTTCGGGGGTTCTTGGAAAGCCCATCTTATTTCAAGGGGAAGAACGCTTATCCTTTTTCGTGCTATAAGATAAGGGTCCATAATATGATCTTATTTCATGATACATACAAGATAGAATATTAGGTGTTCTGCCCTTCGGAATCTAGTTGTGTATTTGACTAGAAACCTTATTTAAAAAGTGTTGTTAACGTTAATTTTGTGTGGTGTTTTTATTATTATATACTCGGGCCTCACTTACACACTTCAAACGAACACCTAATTCAAGCACTGTGAAATGAGGAACTCAGTTACACAGCTTCAAACGTGATATCGTTCACCCACCTGTAAACGAGGACCTAATTCACACACCTTCGAACGAGCACCTGACATACACATCTCCAACCGAGGACCTCACATACACACCTCCAACCGAGAACCTCACATACACACCACACCTTCAACCGAGGACCCGACATACACATCTCAAACCGAGGACCTAATTCACACACCTTCGAACAAGCACCTCACACACACCTCCAACCGAGAACCACACATACACACCTCCAACCGAGGACCACACATACACACCTCCAACCGAGGACCTCACATACACACCTCCAACCGAGGACCATATATACACACCTCCAACCGAGGATCTCACATACATACCTCCAACCGAGGACATACCATACACACCTTCAAACGAGGACCTACTATACACACCTCCAAACGAGGACCTCATATACACAATTTCAACCGAGAACCTTACACATACCTTAAAACAAGGACTTACCTACACACCTTCAACCGAGGACCTCAGATACACACCCTTAATCGAGGACCTCACATTTTCACCTTGAAACGAGGACATCATTCGTTAACCTTCAAACGAGGATTTCAATCACTATCTTATACGACGCCAAATTACGTCTGCAGCTCTAGACAAACTAGAATTGCGTTGAGCATATATGACAAACGGGAAATTTTGCGGGAACAACTTCAACCTATAAACTTTAATTATATCATTTCATCCTTGAAAAAAGACTAGAGGCAGAACTAAACTAGATCATTAAAGCACATTTGCAGAAAGAGAGAGAGAAAGAGCATTTTATCATATATATTTACATATTATTTTATAAGGGTTTCGGCGTTGTTTTGATTGTATGACAGATATACAGTATATGTAACTTTTAATTTATTTTGAAACAAGCAATTTTACCACAACAGTATTTTTTTTCTTTGTTCAAGTGAATAAAAGTTTTCAAAGCGATTAACTTGTATAGCACAATGGCGTTTTTTGGGTTGTAATGCGTATGGTATTTTGTACAAATATGACAGACATTATCATTATCCTATACAGAGAGCTTCGCAAAATGAGCAAAAACTAAATTTTTAATAAAAATGTTTGTCACTCACAACAGTAAATTTCCTTCATTAGTACCTATCATATTGTCAGCATTTTCAGATAAAGAAAAAAAAATCAAAACCATGCGAGTAGCACGACATACAGAAATTTATTTCAATTAAAGCCATTTAAACAAAAATGAAAAGAGGCTGAGAATTTTCAATTCGTCACAAATTCAGTCAGAAACAATACGGAATAATAATAAAAAACAAAACAACAACCACCCTTTGTCGTTTGAAGCTTGCGAAACGCATACTGCGCTTCTCCCGAAGCTCGCAACAGCCACTGATCCTAACCTGTATTTATACCGTGAAACCGAGGACCCTCCATTTTGGCACGACACACACTCTGCAACCGCGCTATACACACAATGTATGAAAATACCGACAATCGAGGACATAACTTCAAATCAGTTGGAAACAACTCAGACATAGTAAATTAAGAGCGTAGAACCTATTTCAGCGATTAGTCTAATCGAGGACGTCCTCGGTATGAACCAGGTCCTCGGTTGGAAGGTGCGTAAACATACAAAAGTCCTCGGTTTGCACCTTACGCCCGCCCACACACACACACAAAACTGATGTCTCACATAATTTTAACTCTCAAAGCAACAACCTACAAGATAGTGGCGGCTCGTGAGTACATCTACATGGGGTTCACAATTAATAATTTGCAGTTTTTGAGATACACTGTGTCACACACTTGTGTGTTGCTTGCAATATTCATATAATTTAGGCGCTGCTATACCTTGATGTAATGTATTAATTTTGAAATGAAATGTTATTATAGATATTACTGTACTTTAACTGTTTCACAACTTAATAATAAAGGATTACTTTATTGATCAAACTTGTTATAATATGCTAATTGTTCTTTTTTACTGAAACAATTATTTTCATTTAATTTTAAAGTAGTAAAATAAACGCAAAACAGAAAGCTAGTTTTAAGTGTTAATTATTTAGATCGTTAGTCATAAGGCCTCATGCTCTCAATTATTAGATTAGATTATTAAACACACAGAAAAAGGAAAATAATCAAAGCTGCTGCATATGATGGTAAGGTCTAGTATTTACTTGACAAATTTACTTGGATGGTAGCTTACACAAATATTTTCTTTAAGTACAGTTTTCGTAAACAAAGTTCATCCTTCTATCTCTTCTTGACACAAAAATATCAGTAACTCTTTCATTGAAATTATGGATGTTAGAAATAATTTCCTTCTTGATTGCAAGCATGGCTAAAGCTGTAAGCCTCTCTTGACACATCGTAGATCGCAAAAATGTCTTTATCTGTTTTAGGGTTGAAAAACACCCTTCAGCTTCAGTAGTCGTCATTGGCATTGTTGCAATAATTAATAACAGTTCATAACTTTCAGAAAATGATGACAATAAGTTCTTTTCAATAAAAAACTGTAAAAGACTAACAGCACCACACATGTTTCTGAAATCAGTTCTTTTGTAAATGATTTCAAGCTTAGTCTTGAGGCGATTTTTTTTTCAAGAAATGAATACACATTTACTGTATCTTCAAGCAATTTCTCGGGGAATTTCTGTTCAAACTCTTCAAACTTTTGTGATTCAAAAAGAGATACAGCTGAGCAATATGTTGTGAATGAAAATCTTGTTTTTATTTGCGTTGTAATAATGTCACAGGTTTTCTTGGCAGCCACTGTTCTACTTAAGTAAAAATCTTCTTCACGCCTCGATCGTTTTGGTGCATTTTCTGGGTACTGATTAACCAGCTCTGTCACTTTGTCCATGTTACCTCTTTCCTTATCAATGGCTTTGACGAAGTGGTCAACATTGGCTTTAGTTCTCATAGCATCGGTGTAAGTTAGCTGTAATTGGTTGTACAAAATATCCATATGTGGCATTAATCTGTGAAAAACAGAAAGCCAAAATATGAACACAAATATTTTCTTTAAGTACAGTTTTTGTAAACAAAGTCTCGTCTGAAATACAGACGAGACGTCTGATGTTTATTATCTCTAAGGAGACGAGCTAGAGCACCAGCTTTAATTATGGTGGTTGGTTGCTTAGAGGTTGATTGGATTTCCTCCATACATTCAATTAATTTCTCTCTGTACTCAAAAAACAGTATTAACAGTTCTGCTCTTAAAATTCCACCTTGTAGCTGACGCCCGAGGTATTCGTTTGCCAACTATCTTGTCCAAAACAGACACTCTCTGAGGGGAATTCGAAAAAACAATTGTTATATCACTTAAGTCAGAAAAAGAAAAATTCTGACATCTTGGTTTTCCCACACTCACCAACCCGCTTGGCCAGCGTGGTGAGTTATGGCCAAACTCCTACAAAATGACTCCACAACTTAAATCTTGGCCCTCAGTCTCCGGCAGCTGGAATGTACCTGGCCAAGCCAGCGAGCGGCCAGTGCGACATGAAGGCAGTGGGTGCTAAGAATCCCCGAAGGACCGGACTAGGTTGCCATCTGATGCTGACCTTGGCTACGTATAATGCACGCTCCCTATCTTCTGATTCAAGGCTTCTTGAATTGGAAGAGGAACTACAAAGGATCAAGTGGGACATCGTCAGACTAAGTGAGGTAAGGAGAAAAGGAGAAGATCTCATTGAACTGAAAAGTGGACATCTCTTCAACTATGGTGGGACTGATACTGGCAGATCTAGTGGTGTTGGTTTTATAATAAACAAGAAACTGAAGGATAAAGTTGTAGAAGTTGAAAGTTCCTCTGACAGAGCTGCACGACTCGTTATCCAACTCTCGGGAAGATACCAGGCTCAGATAATTCAAACTTATGCACCCACCACAAGTCATCCTGAAGAAGAAATTGAAGAATTTTATGAGGAAATTCGTCATCTAAATAATAAAGGTAAGCAGCACTTAAAGATAATTATGGGAGATTTCAATGCAAAAATAGGGCAAAGGCAACAGAATGAAACTTCAGTAGGTAAATTCGGTCACAGCAACAGAAACCAGCGTGGAAATACTCTCGTAGAGTTTGCAGAGGCAGAAGGGTTTTTCATCTTGAACTCCTTTTTCAAGAAAAAGCCACACAGGAAATGGACATGGAGACATCCAAATGGGATGACAAGTGAAATTGATTTTATTATGTGTAACAAAAAATTCATCATAGAAGACTGCAGTGTGCTAAACAAGTTCAACACAGGTGGTGACCATAGATTGGCAAGATGTAAGATGCACCTCAACACTAAACTCGAACGTAGCAAGCTCATAAGACAAACAAAATGTATTTGACATAACCAACCTTAAAAAACACCATAATACCTTCAAGTTGGAACTCAAGAACAGATTCTCTGCTTTAGAAAACCTAACATTGGAAGAAGTGGATATTTCTGAAGTTAACAGAAAAGTAACCAAAGCTCTTATGGAAACAGCAAACAAAATTAGCTGGGTCTAACAGCAAGTTGCACATGAACAAATTATCAGGAAAAACCAAAATGTTGATGCAAAAAAGAAGAGAGATGAGGACAACTAAAGAAGATGTGACATCCAAAGTGCAATATATAGAGCTATGCAAGACAGTGCGAAAAAGTATCACTGAAGACGTAAGGAAATTCAACTGTGAACTAGTAAGGAAAGCAATTGAAAACAACCAAAGCCTAAAGATAGCTCAGTAAGGGAAGAAAACAGATTATGGCACTGAGAAAAGAAGATGGTTCTGTAACAAGAAATAGAGGCGAAATTTTGACAAGAGTGAAAGATTTCTACTCCAAATTATATGAAAGGGATGATACATGTACTCCAGACATCATGAAAGGTACCAGTACCAGAGTTCTCCCAGTCCTCCCAGCAGAAGTAGCACATGCAATCAAGAACATGAAGCGGGGAAAAGCTCCAGGAGAAGATGGAATTACTGTAGACATCATATAAGAAGCAAGTGGAGAAATCGAAACAGTACTCGCCCAAATTTTCACTCGATGCCTTAATGAAGGGAAGATTCCTGAGGATTGGAACAACGCTACAATGATCTTGCTACATAAAAAAGGTGACATTGAGGATCTCAGGAACTACAGACCTATCAGCCTCCTATCAGTGGTTTATAAAATCTTCATTAAAGTTTTTTCACACCGCTTGAAGGTGACACTGGACATGGCTCAACCGAGAGGACAAGCTGGATTCAGGAGTGGCTACAGCACAATAGATCATATCCACGTACTGAGAGAACTAATCGAAAGAGCGAGGGAATATGAACTTCCATTGTGCATGGATTTTATCGATTATGAAAAAGCCTTTGATTCGGTGAAACCATCAGCAGTTACAATGGCTCTGAAATCCTGCTGTATTGAAGATGCGTACATTAATATTATTAATAACATCTATGAAAATGCAAGTGCAAAGATTCGGCTGTTTGAAAATACAACACACATAAAAATTGGAAAAGGAGTGAGACAAGGTGACACCATATCTCCGAAGCTCTTTAATGCCACATTGGAAAATGTCTTTCAATCACTGAACTGGGAAAACAAAGGGATAAAGATTAATGGAGATTATCTAACCCACCTTCGTTTTGCTGATGACAGTCATTTTTGCAACTACCCCATCAGAGCTGCAGAGTATGATCCAGGAACTTGCTGACAAGAGTAAAGAACTGGGATTAAAAATGAACTTTCAGGAGACAAAAGTGATGTTCAATGCTTTTACAAGGAAAGAAGATTTATCGATTGATGGAGAAAAGCTGGAGATAACAGACACGCACGTTTATCTTGGACAGCAGATATCAAGGAGGGTCACATTGATGAAGAAATTAATCGGCGTAAAAAACTTGCCTGGAGAGCTTTTGGAAGAAACAGCATAATTTTCAAGAGCAACATGCCATTATGTCTTAAAAGAAAAGTGTTTGATCAATGCATCCTTCCAGTGCTTACGTATGGTGCAGAGACGTGGACCTTAACTAAAAGAGACATACAAAGGCTGCAGACAACTCAAAGCAGCATGGAGAGGTGCATGCTTGGTGTAAGCAGGAGAGATAAGAAGAGGAACTCGTGGATCCGAAAAATGACGGAAGTGGAAGACATCATGATCAGAGTAAAATCCCTGAAATGGCAATGGGCTGGACATACTGCCAGAAGGACAGACCATCGATGGACAGCCGAAATTTTAGATTGGATTCCAAGGGACAGGAAAAGACCGAGAAGACGACCACATGGAAGATGGGTGGATGAAATTTGAAAGTATGCGGGAGTGACATGGAGGAAACTGGCACAAGACAGACCGTTGTGGAGGAAACTTGGGGAGACCTTCGTCCAGCAGTGGATTGATAATGGTTGACGATGATGATGATGATGATAAGCTTAGAAAGGACATACCTATTTTGAGTCACTTGTTCATTGTGCTTTTTAATATTTTGTCGATAAGCACTGTCAAGCTGCTGACGAACGTCAACCTTTTCCAGCAAATTGAAATCCAATGTAGCACTTATGTGTCCATGAGAACTTGCGTGTTTTTAAATTTTTTGGGTCAAATGAGATAGGTCACAAACGCCGTTTTTCACCCAAGTAGGATCGCCCTTTTCACGGGAAAATAACAAACAAGGAAAACAAAATATTTTGTTTGTTTGTTCACAACCACAAAGCCAAGGAATTTTTTCGTATAGCTCTTCTTTAAATTCTCTTTTAAAAGTTCTAGATTTTGATGTTGATGTTTGACTTATATTAAGTCGGGGCGTTGGCCTGCCACTCTCTTTTATTGCTATTTTAACTTTTATGGGTAAACTGCCAAACGCTACTTCCTTTAAATTACTGAGTACTTACAGGTACTTTCCATTATTGTACAGTAAATAAAAACAACAGTTCACTAGCTACACTACAATAGATAAACTGTAATAAGTGTAGTTTCAACTAAAACTTTATTACCAAAAAATTATCGAAACTGGAAACTCCAAAACACAAATGTAACACGCGCGCAAAGGTTAGGAGCATCCCCCGTCAACTACAGCCGTGAAACAACTGAGCTGAGCTGTGCAACAGGCAGCTCATCGGTATTCTCCGTTAAGCCGCTTGTAGACATGTTTACCCCTACCGCGAGCAAATGGACTCTCCCGTCTGTCGTATATCCCGTGTGTCCAGTATCGAGAGCGGCACATTCAGTCCGCTCCTAGCCACTGGCACGTCATTACACTTAACCTCACTTTGCGTGCTCTACGCTGTTTTTCATTGTCCGCTCTTTTAAACTTACTGAAGATAAGCCATTTAGTACTGTGTCAATAAAGATGTATTATTTATATCGTATAATTATTTTTCTATTTTTTATAGGGGGTTCGCATACTCTTGTGCTCTTATGGACGAGCCACTACTCCTACAAGCACTCTACAGATAGTTAATTACATATCTACATCATGGTTTCACTAAGCTGTTCTCTGAGATTCAGAGGTTGGCTCCACAAAAAAATACAAACTACCAGATAAATTTTCAACTGATTATTTACTTACCGTTGCAGTGTCAAATTTCGCCATTTACAGTGATCTTGACACACAACTCAGACTTCACTGACAACCATCACACAATGTACACAAGACCTTCTATACTTTATATATTTATAATCTTTTTCTCATTCAGGCACTCCTGAATCTGATCCTTCCATGACTTCCTTGGTCTTATTCTGCCTTTCCTTCCTGCCACTTGGGCTAAAAAAAAAAAAATTCTTAGTAAGCATCACATCACACATTCTTTCAACATGGCCAAACCACTGAAGCATATTAGTCTCCACCTTGCTAACAACATTTTGCTTCACATTATACAACGGCAACACATCTTCATTCCTCACACGATAAGAACATGTCTTGCCACAAACCACCTGTAAGTAATGCATTTCTTCAACACACAAACGACTCCTATGTTTCTTCTGTAGTACCCAGGTTTTACTGCCATACACCAGAGTAAGAACAATTACACTTTCATACACAGTCATGCGGGACTCCCTTGAGAACCAATGATTCCTGTGAAAACCTCACAAAGCAGCTATGACTTTCAATGAAGAATTCACTCGCCTACTAATTTCACCATCCAATTTGTTCTCTCTGTCAAACATGCTTCTTAAATACACAAACTCATTCACCTGGTCAATCACTGTGCCATTTAGACTCATATTACATTCAATGCTAACAGTTTCTTGCTCAAAAACCATAACTTTGGTTTTTTCCTTATTTATACTGAGTTTGAATTTCATGCAAACTTGGTACATCTGGGACAACATACTCTGCAAATCACTTTTGCTCTCTGCCAACAGGACAGTGTCATCAGCATACAGCAATCTGCACACATGGATGTCACCAAGACATAAACAAGTATTATCTATTTTGGCATCACGCATGCATGCATCCATAAATATATTAAACAGCCATGGTAACATTGCACAACCTTGTCTGACTCCTCCACCAATAGAAAACCATTTTGATAAAAAACCATTCACTTGTACACAAGCTCTACTGCCAGCATACATGGATTTTACACTATTAAGTAGATTCCCAGTAACACCATATTCATTCAATACCTTCCACAAAAGTGTTCTATTTACTTAGTCATAAGCTTTCTCTAAATCTATGAAGACAGCAAAAACTTTCTTACCAACAGCCAGATACTTTTCAATCATCATGCATAATACAAAAATGTGGTTAGTGCAAGCCTTACCAGGCATAAGCGCTGAACATCCCACACTTTTCTGATGTAAGACCCCATACTTTTTCAATAATGACCTTACCAAACACTTTCCCTGGCACACCTGGTAGTCTAATACCATGATAGTTCTCGCAGACAGTCTGATCATGTTTTCCCTTATACAAGGGAACAATGATAGCATCCTTCTCATCCCGAAGGACCATTCCTAATTCCCAGCACAACTGGCAAATTTCAGTTAACCAGTCAATTACAGAGTCACCACCATATTTCAACATCTCCACAGTTATGCCATCAACTCCCACAGCTTTACCGTTTTAAAGAGATTTTAAACCTTTACATACCTCTTTTCTTGAGATCCCTCCTGTGCTTCCATCTTTCACTGTGACATCTGCTTCTGTCTCAGAATCACCTTTGCTTTCTTGATCTAATAACTCGCAGAAGTATTCATCCCATCTTTCACTTAACTCATTGGGCTTCCATATAATTTCCCAAATCCTATTCTTCAAACAACTTGCAACTTTGTTTACCCTATTTTTCCTGTGTCTCCTGTATAATACTCCCAGAAAGTTTTTCTATCTTTCCGAAAAGCCAATTCATGCCTTTCCACCTTCTCCTTCCTATCATGATGATGATGGGCAAAACACGTAACAATAATAACAAATAAAGATAACTTGATCACGCTAGTTACGTTACATGAAAAAACCTTTCACAAGAAAGTTCGTAAGTTAGGTCTTCATCACGCCAATGGAGGATTAAGATTGTTGCCAGATTCTACATTTGAATTTTTTTCTATTTTTGTTGCCAAAACTTAGAATTGATCTCCAGATCATCGGGATGTAGAAGAGATTCGGAATTGCAAGTCATTGGGTTGAAAATAATTTCCAGGCTTTTACTGTAACAGAGGGCAAAACGATTGTCAAAAGAAGCAATTCGTTTTGCTTCGTTCCAGTGGGGAAAGCAGATGTGTCTTCCATTGTCAAAATAGACAAAGCTGTATTAGGATTGGCTTTCAAAACATCTTTTTTATGTTCTAAAATTCTGTGGTTAATGCTCCTGTATGTGCTTCCAGTGTATAAGTTATTACCTGTTGAAGAAGAGATAGGAATGCAGTAAACTCCTGGGAGGTCCAGATTTTCAACTTTGTCCCTATCCCTTTGTAGAAGTTTCAAGATGTTTTTTTTTTTTTTTTTTTTGGGGGGGGGGATTTAATGGCAAGATGGTAACCAAAACTTCTAAAAAGAATCTGTAACTTATAAGCATAGGAAGGATGGTAAGGAACAGAACCAGTTCTGTTCCTTACCATCCTTCCTATGCAAGGTGCAGATTGCAAAGAACAGAACCAGTTCTGTTCCTTACCATACTTCCTATGTTTATAAGTTACAGATTCTTTTTAGAAGTTTTGGTTACCATCTTGCCATTAAATCCCCCCACCCCAGCATCTTGAAACTTGATGAACTGAAGGAAGATGACGTTCAAGGAGAAAGTGCAACCTGTAGTGTTGACACAACTTTTGCTATGACAAATGAGCTGATTGAAGCCTTAAACACAAGCATTGTTGCAGTGCAAGCTGATATTTCCCCACTTAAAAAACCAGAAGATGTCAGGTATGAAAGAAGTAGTAATTATTGTAAGAGGAAAAAACTAGATTTACAAACCAGTCTATCTGAAGCAATGGCATCAAAATTAGGTGATATGTATCAAGTGTCTGCAGTACAGTCAGAGTCTAGGGTTAAAACAGAATGCTCAACCTGTAAAGAATGTCTATGGAACATGGAAGTCACAGTAACATTATCTCTTCAGGAGAAAGTTCAACTTCTAACTCTTTTGCCAAGTTCGTTATCTAAAAGCCAAATTCAATCTAATCTTGCATTATCAAAATATTTGGTAGATAAATCTCAAAAAATAAGAAAAGAAAAGGGGGTGTGGGGAAAACCCGATCTATATATTGGTCAACCTTTAGATACTGAAATCATCAAAATAGCTGAGTCTTATTTCACAGATGACAGAAGAGACTGCTCAAGACAGTCCCAATAAAAATTATGTAATAACAGTTGTAGAAAATGGGGAAAAGGTAAAGAAAGTTAAACGTTTTATGACAAGGTCCATGAAAGAAGCATACGGTCAGATGAGAGAAAATTACCCAGAGAAAAAGATTGGACACTCAAAATTTTATTCATTGAGACCAAAGTGGGTAAAGTTGCAGCCAGTAAAAGAGGTATGTACTTGTGTATATTGTAGCAATGTAAAACTGTTATGCAGCTCACTGAAAAGTATTACAGGAAACAAAATTGAGGAAAAAGACCTCTTCATCCACTGTCTTTGTGCAAATCCTTCTGATAAGTACTTGCTGCAAGAATGTGGTGAATGCCCTGATTCAAGTGAAATAACTTTAGAATATCTGTGTTTGGAAGAAAATGAAGTTACCTTTGCACTCTGGGAATCTGGGGACCTAATTAAAAAAACACTTCCTGCTGAAGGATTTCTCTTCCACATACAAAAATGGATTATGAAGGGAATCATGCAAAGCTATATTAGAAAAATTCAGAGGGTAGGACTAGCTGCTGTAAAGAACTCCATTGATGAAGACTGTATTGTTCTGCACTTTGATTTTGCTAAGAATTGGTCTGTAGTTCTGCCAGATGAAATACAAAGTTATCACTGGCAGAACACACAAGTCTCCATTTTTATTTGCGTAGCTTACTTCTGTCGAAGTAAACAGAGTTTTGCCATAGTATGCAATGATCTCACTCATGACACTGCTCATACATTGTGTGCCCTTCAACTCATACTTGACAACATCACTGCAAGATTTGATGGTTCACCTCATTTTAAGTCCATGGTGTTCATCAGTGATAGTGCTGCCTTACACTTCAAAAACAGATTTCAAATTCATGAACTATTTGAATCTCTTGGTCTTTTGGATTCTAAAAAGTGGATTTTCTCAGCTACAGAACATGGAAAGAGTGCATGTGATGGCATTGGTGGCTTGAGCAAACATTATGCAACAACATATAATTTGCAAAAAGAACCTCTTGAAGCCATTCGAAATGCCCAAGACTATGCATCTAAAGTACAAGTTCTTTTGAAAACAGTAACAGTGATGGTTCTTGAAAAGGAATATGTTGAGGAATTCAGAATAATAAAGAAGAGAAAGTGGAGAAATATTAAACAGGTAGTTGGCATTCAATCTACCCATCTATGGTCAGTTGACAAAAGTGGAATGCATACATCACGAACCATAAAACATTCACTTCAAAAAATCAGTCACTGTATAGATGAGTCAAACAAAGACATAGGAAGGTCAAACCATTCTATCAATACATTCAACATCAGAGATTTCATCTCATGTACATATGATCAACAATGGAGGATGGCAAGAGTGACTGAAGTTTCTCATGAGCTCAGCGACATCACTGTGGCATTTATGGAGCCTCATTGGCCTGCAAATGGCTTCAAGTGGTCCACAGATATGAAAACTATCACCTGCCCTATCAAGATAAGAGATGTTCTGCTGAAGGTAAAGCCACCAACTCCTATTGGGCGACTGATGCGTCTTCACAAGTTTGCGGATGAGGACATGAGAAGAACTGAAGAATTTTTTTCCCTCTTATAATTTGTAAGTTCACTTACTTGATCATGTGGCAGCCTACATGCATATGCTTATAGTCCCAAGCATTAAAAATTTAATTTTTTACTAACAGGCCCAGATTACTTCTAATACTGTATATTGTAGTGGAATGAAATTAATTTTCACAAAAAAGCTAACAATTTAAGAAATTTTTAAACCCATTAGTTACCGAAAAAATTGCCACGTGAAATTTTAGGGATAAAACACCCACCAAATGGATTACTTAATTACATATTTTTTAATTGAAAAAGGATTTTTGTTTTTAGGAATGTGCTCCTAAACTGATTAATTATTATTAATGTAGCATAGCTGAAATGAAAAAAATGTTATTAAAAATCAACAACAACAAAAAATTGCTCGGTCTGATATCGGGGTTCAATCAAGCATCAATTGGACTACTTTCCCACAGATTTTCAGATTTTTTGAGAAAATTTGCTGTAAAGTAGGGCTAAATTTGAATTTTTTTTGTATTTTAAGCATTTATAACTAGCCCAAGGTATAACTCAAGGTAAGAAAAAAATTGCTTTAAAAACACTTTGAGGGTACTTCAAATCAGGCCTAATAGCAAAGGTTCAGTACAGAAAATACTAGTGAAAAAAAATTTTAAAGTATGCACATAGACAAATATTTTTTTAATTTTAACAAAAATTTAAAATAGCTAATGGCTACCTGTGATACTTTTCATAAACACCAAATTAAAGAACTTTTAAAGAGCTTTAAAACAAAAAAGAATCAGCTCTCTAGGACTTATAGTTATCGAGATATTTCAAATTAAGCAAATGCATGTTTTCGGAGAAGTGATAAAACGGCCAAAAAAAAAAAAGCAAATTTTGAACTCATGTAAATTGTGGGAAAAATCCTTTTAGGGTGATTAATAACCCAGGTAAGGGTATAATATATATTTTTTTCAAAAAATTGGTGATGGTCACTTGACACCTCCTGCCTAGAATTGAGATGGAAAGGACCATCTGTCAATGATTCTTACATGAGACTGCATTGATCAGCAATAAAACTACCCCTTAACAGATTTCAATATTACAAAATAAATTATGCCAAAAATATTGTTAAATAGACTTATGATCTGAAAAGCACATGAAGTAGTCTGCTTATCTATAAAACATTTAAAACTGACAAAAACACACCTACATTCAAGAAAAAGAAAAGAAAAAAAATCACCTCTCATCAGGTGTCTCATCAACAGCCAATTTAAATAAGTTTTTTTCCTTCAGCTCATTGACAGTGTCTTCGCATATCTTTAACCCTGAAATGCAAATTTCAACATAGTACAATTTGAAATATATCTCATGTAAGATTGCATATCAAAATAAAGACAAGAGATCAATTCTGTTACACAAAAAAATCGAAAGGAGGTAAACTACTGATAAAGAAAATTCTCTTAGAGTAGCCTCAACTAATTATTTATTGCTCTCAAATGTTCTCTTGTTTCTTTTTTCAAACCTCAAATCATTCCAAACTCTTGGGGTGTTAACTGCAGGCTGGGAGTTTTAAAAAGTGTAATGCTCTATAAACTACCACAAACTTCAATAAGTAAATGAGTAATTTCCTTGATATCTTGCTTTTATTTGTGATAACAATTTATGTTTGATATCATGATCATGGCTATCACAAAAAAGACAGTACCTTTACTATTCCGTCTTGGTAGTTAATCATCTAACAACAAAAGAGGTATCTTTTGCTTGGAAATAAGTTACCTTGATTAACTCAACTAGTATTCTTGAATGCAAATCAGAACCTGCTTGTTTGATTGGTGGAACAATGCTACTGTTCTATATTTTTAATACCAGCCATTCTAAAAACTCAAAAATTAATTGTTCATTTGAATATAATCAAGTGGATTTCAAAACATTTATTACATACAATGCATAAAGTATTATTCATACATTTCCTTGAAAATGACCTTTGATTATTGCTGACAAGCAAAATTCATGAATTACTGTCTATTTTACCACAAGATATTTATGAAATTTCAATACAGTATTTAAATGTGACATACAGTTGAAAGCATGCAATGTTTTTGAAAATATGACTAAATAATCACATAACTCTTATCTTCTAGCAACTCTTCTGCAAAATCTATGAGTAGTTAGTGTAAAATTTTCAGAATGATAATATTATTCAGTAATTGCATTACAGTCATTCAAATCAAAAACCTGAAGCATCCAGAAAACTTCACTTGTTTTACAATTTGCAAAATATCAGCCAACAGGAAAAGTCAACTTGGGCCAGGGTGCTGCCACTCCCAGTGAGGTGAATAAACAGCTGCCCCTGCAGTTTTAAATGCAAAAGAACACCAAGAGAAAACTCTGTCAGTCCCAAATTCTGTTTGGCTCTTGAAGTACAATTAAAAACAAACTATTCCCACTTGGGGAATATAATCCAATGACAAACTGACAAACCATTAATCACTTACCAGCTACTAAGAAATTACTAAACCTAACTTCTTCATCACTAAAGTCTTGCTCAAATGTACGTATGGTGTGCTGAAAAAGACAAAAATTAAATAATGAAGGAGAATGATATTCAGAGATACAAATAAATTCAAGATGTAAAATTTTTTACTCAAACAGTATCTCTCCCTCCACAAAATATAAAACAAAATCAAAGGAAAAAATACTAATTGTTGACCAAAATTTCTAATAAACTAGGACACTAAGAGTGTACATTGGGAAGTTTGGAGCCTCCTGGGAAAACAGCATAGTTTGCTGCTACACATATGCACAGATAAACACAAGACAACAGCATTAATCATGCATTATACAAACAAAAAAAAAATGCAAATATTGTGGTTGTTGGGTTGCTTATGTATTCATTTGGGTCATGCATATAGCAGAATTTGTACCTGCAACCAGTCAGAAAATGAAGTCTGCACCTTTGAAAAAGGCTTGATTATCAGTTCAAGCTTAGCTGAAGCAATTATCATACCACAAGAATAACTGACCTTTCCAAATCTACTGTCTCTGAGGTCTTCATTAAATGGAAAGTAAAAGGACTAACTTGTTCCCAAAAGTAAACCTCAGAGAAATACATGGCATACTCCAAGAGCAAGATCAGTGGATGGCCCCACATGTTTTTGGGCCAAAGCATGTTGCACCACCTGATAATCCTGTTCTTGGAGTATGCATAGGGCTCCAGAAAACACCTATATCCTCCCATCCCTGCCAGGCTGAAATATCACAAGGACAGCTTATTTTCAGAAGCTGCTGTCCTTATGGACAGCCTCTAAACTGAATTTTCAATTAAAAATCACCGATTCTAGAAAAATTCGCAATGCGTTTAATCTCAGCGATTAATTTTTAAGTCACATGATGATAACTCACATGATGATAACTGGCTTTTTTCTTTTTAATTCAGTATGAATTGGACAATACTGGTTTATGTCTTGGTAATGTTCGTGTGTGTAGATTGCTATATGCTGATGACACAGTCTTGTTGGCAGAGTGAA
Organism: Macrothele yani; assembly: GCA_039090855.1. Classification (NCBI taxonomy): domain Eukaryota; kingdom Metazoa; phylum Arthropoda; class Arachnida; order Araneae; family Macrothelidae; genus Macrothele; species Macrothele yani. Next base: position 78,090,961 of record CM077009.1, read on the forward strand.
AGTGAGTTGCAGAGTATGCTGGCCTGGATGTACAAAGTTTGTGTGAATTTCAAACTCAGTATCAATAAGGAAAAAACCAAAGTTATGGTTTTTGAGTGAGGAACTGTCAGTACTGAATGTAGGATAAGTCTAAATGGCACCGTTATTGATCAGGTAAATGAGCTTGTATATTTGGGAAGCATGTTTGGCAGAGAGAACAAATGAGATGGTGAAATTAGTAGGCGGGTGAACTCTTCATTAAAAGCCATAGCTGCTTTAGGAGGATTTCACAGGAATGATGGATTCTTAAGAAAGTCTCGAATTGCTGAATAAAAAAAGTATAATTGTTCCTACTCTGATGTATGGCAGTTAAACCTGGGTTCTGCAGAAAAGACAGGAGAAATTTGTGTGCTGGGGAGATGTGTTACTTACAGGGGGTTTTTGGTACAACACACTCTGATCATGTGAGGAATGAAAATGTGTTGCAAATGTGTAATGTGAGGCAAAATGTTGTTAGTAAGGTGGAGACTAATATTCTTAGGTGGTTTGGCCATGTTGACAGAATAAGTGATGAGATGCTTGCTAAGAGAATTTATTCAGCCCAAGTGGCAGGAAAGAAAGGTAGAGGAAGGTCAAGGAAATCATGGGAGAACCAGATTCAGGAATGTCTGCATGAGAAAAGGATAATGAGCATGAAGTATAAAAGGTACTGTGTACGGCGTGTGATGGATATCAATGAAAGTGAAGCGGTGTGCCGAGATCGCTGTCATTGGAGATACCTGATACAGCAAGAGTGAGTTTTTCCTGTAAGGAGCTAACCTCTGAACATCAGAAAACAGCTTAGTGATATGTATGTATGTATGTATGTATGAATTCTTTAAAAGCCTCTGACCAGCCAAGTAACAAGCTCATTTTACAGGAGTGTACTGTGCCCCAAGGCTGGTGGGACAAAAATAGGTGTCGCTTCAGGGACCAGAGCTACTGTTTCCCCGTGAAGTGACACATGATTTACAGGAAGGGTTGCCATTATCCAGTGCAAACTGGACTCGATTCAACATTGTGCATGTTGCTAGTTAATTGATGTTTCGAGTTAGTTGCATTGTTTAGACGTACAAAAAATTGCTTGCTTTAGCATAAATCCAAGCGCTAAGAAAGCAAATGCTGATGAAAGAAATGAATTACGGATATTCTTGATCGTGATTCTGTGTATATATCAACTTCTACTGATTTCAAGAAGAAGCATTTCAGAGTCATTACACACCAATTCACCTGGTTTTAATGTTCAACCATGCTGTCACACCACAGATTTTTTTTCAATTTTTTTTTTTTTATGAGTAGGTACCTATGAGATAACTTCAAATTAATTTTTTCAAATTTTTTGATCCAAAATTGGAATTGGGAGAAATTTTTGAAATTTTCACGCGATTTATGCCTTTTCACTTTCACCGTCACAAGAAAAATCCTCCTGTTTCACTTATTTTTCAACCGATTGGGCTTATTTTGGTGTCACATTAAAGCTATTTATTTGCTCTATCAAAATAAGGTATAAAAGTGGTACTAATGCTAGAAAAAAAAATGTCTCTGAGCTTTCAAAGTGGATTTTATGACTTTGTACCCTGGTACATTCGGTAAGCCATAGCTTGCAAACCACAACTAACACAAGTATCATATTTTTTTTTTTTTTTTTTTATAGAATGAGCTATCCAAATACTTTTTATGATTCAAAAAATAAAAAGGGTGTTTTTTGTTGATATCAAATAAAAAATTAATTTGTTTTGTGAAAATTTTACTTCAAAATAAACATTTTGGAACAGGTTTAAGGTCCCTTATTGAACCTCAACACACATTTGTGAGAATAGTTAAAATAGTACCCTCTTATGTTACAATGTCATCTAATGTTATTTTCCCATTATTTCACTGTAGCTTACCTCTGTGATGAAAGGTCACATCATACTTTTTGCTAATTTCCGCACTTGTTTGTGAACCTTTTCGTCTATGACATATGTCCTTCCTGATACAGATGATGAAGGAACAGGAACTTCTCGAATTATATTTTCATAGGGTACCCAGCAGCAGTCATTTTTAGTTGGCCAAAAATATGTTGAAAAACCAGATGAGTGCATGAGTTGAACTTTAGCATCCCTTTCCTCTTCACAGATGTCGAATATCTTCACAATCCACCATTTTGTGTCATAGATAACTGCATAGTATTTTTCAGGAATATTATTGACCAGTTCTCTAGTTTTATCACCAACAGTGGCTTTAAAATATTTTTCTGAAGTGGAAACTCTCTTCACCAAAAGGGTTCTTTTGTCCAATGGTTTGAAGAAATGGTTATCTCTGGTGCCTACTATTGATAATGAGTTATCATACAGTCTCTTCAGAAAGTCTTCATTTGCATCGACATCAGCTGACAGTGTAAAAAAAAACACATGAATGTCCTTTATGTTTTGGCAAGTAAATTGAAATAAGTCATCTGCATTCAAAATGTGCCCCTCAACAGTTCTCCGAAGACTTGCTCTTGTGGCAAGACATTTTATTGTTCCCCCTACTCCATGCATTTTTACCATGACTAGTGGCAAAGAAATGCCACTCAGCTGTGATGCCATATTCATCTTTATGGTAAGATAAATTAATAATTTTTTTGTAATTCTTGTATTGTGCTGATCTACAGTCACTAATATATATTATCAAATTTGTTGTACATGGGTGTTCTTCTTTAACATATTGCAAAAGTGACTTTTGAATTGGAATGTGAAAAAAGTTGTGTCATGTTTCAGGCAGTCACTAATACAGCATATAGGCTTGGACTTCAGCTGGCAGTCACATTTGTAGTACATTACATATGGGTGTAATGTAACCTGAATATTATGCTAGTGAAAACCTTGAGCAGCATCTACTTCAGAATGCATGTGTAATTTTCTGCAAAGTCTGCTAAAATTATGCAATGTTTATCATCCAAATCTGCTTTCATTTGCTTTAAGCATCAACTCTGTGATTTGGCTATAAAATTATGTTTTGTTAACTGCATTAATTTTGCAACCAAGAAATCAACAAAATCATCAACTGGTTTTATACTAAAGTTTCAAGAGATGATCGGCCAGTTTGAAATCACTGTTTAAAAACAACTGTTTCTTTAGTTTCAAGGTATTCTAACCCCATAAGAAAATCTCGAAGTGTAGATTCATCGGGACATACAGGACAACGGTGAAGAATGCATTCCTCCGATTCCAGGTTACACACTAGTTTTAGGAGTCAGTTCTTGATATGACGTACTTAAATGTATACTACCCATCATAAGCTTAACATTTTGGTGGTAGGTACATACACACTGAATGAATACCATGACTATTTACAGTTACACACTCCTTAGGACGCAATTCACAAAACTTTGTGAAACCAATTTTTGCTTTAGAATTTTGTTCCATGAATAATAAATACATCTTTTAAGTTGAGCAGTATTAGTCTCTTTGTTCTCAATTCTCTTTTACCATGTTCTGTTGGGATAGAAACACAGTCTTTTTTATTCTCTGAAACTTGACAGATGTCATCGCCACAATAAAAATCCCTTACTTTCTGTACAACTTCAGCACATAGAGTACGACCTTTCCTTTTGTCAACTTTACCTAAAACACCTTCTTCGTTTAATATCTTTCGAGCCTTTTTCACCATGTACTCTGTGGTTTCAAAAACCCCGGGATGCTCCACGACTAAGGAACAAAAGTCAATATCTGAACTTCATCTATTTTACTACTTTTAAATTTGCTTTTCAATTTATACATTAGGCTACTACAATCACTGCACTTCTGTTTGTTTCTTTGTTCACTTTCATTTCTTCCTGATGAAGATTGAACATTTAAAGCCTTGCTTGCTATGTCTTGGAAACTACTTGCAACTCGCTGAGCTTTGTTTTTCAGATAAACTACTCTTTCGTCAAGTTTTTATGTTTCATAACTTTAATGAAAGAACATTGGATCAATTCACAGCTTTCATTTAGCTTCTCGATGATTTCACGAGTTGAATCATCTGGTTCATAATCACTGCCTGAAAGATTGCTTTCTTGGACATTGTCTGGAGAATAGTTTGAAAATACCATTTTTCTACAAGATATGCACAGTTTTGTACCTGGTAGTTCAATACATTGCTGAAATTTTCTTGAAAATGGAAGGGAAATAGTTTTAAGGCTTCTATAGATCTTTTTGTGTCTTTTAAAAGGATCACAACATACCTTTTGTCGATCAGCAAATGTTGAAAGAAAATAATGCAGATGATGGTTGCATATGTTTTCAAAATTCACATATTAAACTATTAAAGAAAACTGCTACATTAAATTTTCATTTTGCTGATTTAGAAAGATCATGTTGCATACAATGGACATCAGGCTGCTATGACCATATCAGAAGTCTTTTACAAAAAATAATGTCAACAAGGTTTATAAGATCTGTATTCATTTTTAATTAAATACATAAAAATGAAAACAAATATTTGATAACCACATAAGAAGTGAAATAATGTGAAAATAACATTAGATGACATTGTAACATAAGAGGGTACTATTTCAACTATTCTCACAAATGTGTGTTTGTTTGAGGTTCAATAAGGAACCTTAAACCTGTTCCGAAAACTTTGATTTTGAAGTAAAATTTTCACAAAACAAATTAATTTTTTATTTGATATCAACAAAAAACACCCTTTTTATTTTAAATCATAAAAATTATATGGATAGCTCATTCTATAAAAAAATATGATACTTGTGTTAGCTGTGGTTTGCAAGCTATGGCTTACCGAATGTACCAGGGTACAAAGTCATTAAATCCACTTTGAAAGCTCAGTGACATTTTTTCTAGCATTAGTACCACTTTTATACCTTATTTTGATAGAGCAAATAAATAGCTTTAATTTGACACCAAAATAAGCCCAATCGGTTGAAAAATAAGTGAAACAGGAGGACTTTTCTTAAGTGACGGAGAAAGTGAAAAGGCCTAAATCGCGTGAAAATTGAAAATTTCTAAAATTTCTCCCAATTCTAATTTTGGATAAAAAAATCTGAAAAAAATAATTTGGGTTATCTTATAGGTACCTATTCATAAAACTTTTTTGAAAAAAAATCTGTGATGTGACAGCACGATTGAACATTAAAACCAGGTGATTTGGCGTGGAATGACCCTTCAGCATTTACGATAAAGCTAAAGGGTAATTCCATGTGAAATCAACCAATGAAATGGCTTTTTTCAACCTGACCCCCCCCCCCCTTTAATTTCCTTGAAATTTGGTGTTGATTGTCAGGCATGTGCATAAATCCCAAATTTTAGCCCAGTCCACCCATGGGGTTTTAAATTATACGATTTTGAAAATAGATTGTCGTTTTCAAGGTTACAGAAATAACCTGTGATCTTGAATAATTTAAAAAACTGTCATTTTAAAATTTTGAAAAAAAAAATATGTATGGCATTGTTAGACTTTTGTTTACTACCATATACCAACTTTCAAGTTGGGTTCACAATGGAACAATTATTTATAAAATATTTAACTGCAGTGAATTCTCAACCAAAAATTCCCCAAAAGTGATAGAATGACATTTTGCAACGGGTTTGACAATTAATTAACAAGTTTAACATGATATATTTATGAACTACAAAGTTTGGCCACTATATGATGCAATAAATGCATCTTTATAAATACATCTTTCCATTGTAGGTATTGTATGTGTGAGGAGGAGGGGAGGGAAAAACTACTGGGAGTAAAAATGAAAGCCATGCTAACATGCTAAGACTAGATCATTACAATGTGTTTTGTGGCAAATTCTTTATGTTGTTGTTTTGTATCAGCACAGGATTGTAAGTTCTCTGATTTTTCCAGGTTTTTAGCAAAAAACATTCGTTTTTTCCTGAGGTTTTGCTGATTTTTTTTACATCTAGTTTTCCCCTGTGTTCATCTCACAGCTTTCACATGGTGGCATGCAAACCCTGCTATCTCTTCTAAACCCCACACACTTTGAGGTATGAACAATAGCAAGTTTAATTTTCAGTTTGCTTTTGACTTTCATTATTTAATCACAGCTTTGTTTACTTTCATTAGTCAAATACAACAGTCAGATGAACACATCTCACACTTCTAGTTTCGTTCTGTTACTTGTTACAGGAAGTCTTTAATATATTATGCTCTAAGTTGTTATGTTTTTTCTTTTCTTTTTGGTTACTCTTCTGGTCTCAAAAGGTATCAACAAAGCAGTTTTGTTTTTAAAAAATAAAATAGTGTTGGCATTTTTCTCGAGAAACTTGTTGAATTCCACCATCCCCTCAAGTGTTAAAATGTCACATATTTAAGACCTTTAACTCTTTTTAAGAAAAGGGTCACTATAATGTGAAAAAGAATATATGTTCTGTTTTTCAGAGTGGATGGTTAAAATTCCTATTCATAAAAACAAATCTGTTACAAGTTATGAACAAATCTTTTAGAGACAAAATAAACTAGTGAACTTTGAACTGATGACACCTTCATCAGTTTAAAGTTCACAGATGATGAAACTGATACTTAACCTATCATAAGACTGAGTGTAGTGAAGGTGAAATAAGTAAGGAAACTTCTGAAAGTGCAATACAAATTTTGAATGTATCTTTACAGTTAACTGGCTAAATGCCTGTAAAAAAAGAAGAGACTTAATCAATAAAAACACCCTTATGTAAATTTGAAAAAAATTACATGGGTTTTACTGAAGAAAGCTATGAATCTTTTCTTGATGCTGAACTCCCAACATTTGAACCTGAAAACAGAAAAAATATTGCTCAGCTTAAAGTAATGTTAAGTGATATAAATTGAAGAGCTTGAAAGCTGCAATTCTTATTGTACTACCAAATAGTTGGAGTTTTCAAAATTTGCAGGATGAATTCAGTATTTCAAATTACATGGCAAGAAAAGGTAAAACCATTTTCAAAGAGTGAGAGTTGAGAGGAAAAGGGAATTTTATCATTTCCAAACCTAAAGATAGGGAAGATATTAAAATAAGAGACAGCTGATCTAATGCAAAGTTTTTATTGCCATCAGTGCATTGGCAGGTCAGTGTCTGAGAAAAAGATAGTTGCAGTAACAACAGTACTAGCTGAAAAAACAGATTTACAAAAAAAAAAAAAAAGGGAGGGGGTCTTGTTAAACAATCTGTCAGATATTCACAAACATTTAAAATTGGCTACTCAAAGTTGCAGAACTGCATTACAAAAAAATGTATCATTGTTGGAGCAAGTAGTACATTTTTTTTTTTTTGATTGGAGGTTTAACGACCACCGTGAGCAACTCAATGGGCTATAAGCAGTCGCCCGTCCCTAATTTTGGGTCACTGGTTCCAGGGAAGGGAGAGAGCCAGTGCCGTAAGACAAACACAACATCCATGCCTGACCTGACCGAGATTCGAACCCAGACCCCTTACGGACGAATGATCAGAGGCCAGCGCCTTAGACCATTGCGCCACCGCGGCGGCAAGTAGTACATGTATACACATGTGCATCATAATTTGTCAAAATTTAGTCATGTTTTTAGGGTGTTATATGGCAAAATTAACTACTGAAGATACTCTCCCCATTAACAGCTATAAAAACTGCATTGCAAGAGTGATATGCAATCCTCTACTTCCTTCATCCTACTTCAGTAAATGCCACTTTTGCTCGATCAGATTTACTGAAAAGTTTCTTGATCTAGTGGAAAGGAATAACATTGATTCTGTGACATTTAAGCAGTGGGTATCTATCAATCAAACACCTCTTGAAACTGACAAAATCAGCAGAAGAGTTAGTTGATTTTTTTCTTTTCTTTTTGTCTTTTAAGACTAAAGGCATTGCTGTACTATCTTTTTCTTTTATATCATTTTAGTTCAAAAAATATAGTTATACATATCCTAAAAGATACCTTTGAGTCTTTAACTGATGAATCCTCTCAATTTAAATTGGCTATTTAACCTAAAACACCTTAATCTTTCATTAGGTCATTTTTGGTGAGGGTGTATTTCATTTTAATATTTTATAAATAATCACCCCATTGCAGATCCAACTTAAAAGTTGGCATACTAGTAAACAAAAGCCTAATGATGCCATATTTTTTTCTAAATTTTAAAATGAGATTTTTTATAATATTCAAGGTCAGAAGTTATTTCTGTGACCTTAAAAGGGTCAACCTAATTTTTTTTTTTTTTCAGTACATGATTTAAAAGCTCATATAAAATGCTATAAAAAAGCACTAATTTCAACCTTCTAGCCCAATTAGATAATGAGATACAACTACTCAAAGATTGTCTGGAGGTCATGATTTTCTAATTTTTAAGGTCATGTAATTTGAAACTCCATTGGTGGACAGGATTAAAATCTGGGATTTATGCATAAATCTACATATGCCTAACAATCACACCAAATTTCAAGGAAATCAAAAGGGGTCAGGTTGTGAGCCTTGTTGATTTGACACAGAATGACCCTAAACAGAAATGTCTGTTTCAAAGAGGTGTCTGCTTCATTCTGCAGTAATTTGCCAATCATTTCTGAATGAAATGAGGGACAAGCAAAACTTCTGGAGGATGGGTTGTTACCTGAACAGAAATCCTCCTGGATGAGTATGGATTTTTTTTATATTTTCAGGGTTTGTGCACACTTACAGAAAATGAATTCCAGGACTTTTCTAGAAGTTCATCAAGAAATTCCAGGAGCTCTATTTTTTGCTAGAATCAGTGCTTCATTTTATTATTTGCAAACTGGGATGAAAATTAAAATATTCTTTTAGAATTCTTTGAATAAAGCTCATATTGAGAAATGGCTTCCTAGTTTAATTGAATTAATAATCTAAAGCAACTTATGGGAATTTACTAGGAAATTTTTTATCATTTATAGCAAATTTTCGGAGAAAACTCTTCTCCTTCTTCAGGCTCTCTTGTTGTTGTCACTTTTTGCTTGTCACTATCATGGTTACGGTTTACCTTGACGGTTACGGTTAACCTTGACGGTTTAGGTTATTTTTCAACAAATCCTGCCAGATGTTAGGCAGGGAAAATCCTTTGCAGTCATTGATGATGGAATTTTGATTTTTCTCAATCTCTATTCCTTCTTTCAGTTTTCTTTTTTGGAAATTGCTTTGGAAACTGATTACTTTAAGGGAATTCCAATCCATGCTGTGCCCAGTTTCTCTAACATGCCTATCTAATCCAGTCTTGTTGGAGCAATTTTTTATAGCTGCTTTATGCTCAGCTATACGAGTTTCTAGTCTGCGACCTGTTTCACCTATGTAAGATAGTCCACAACTACAATTTACTTCATAAACTACTCCTTGCATTTTTAAAATATCTTCTTCTCTTTGAACTATTTTAGGGAAAATTTTTTTAACTTTGTTCTCTAAACTTGGAGCTAGCCTAATATTGTATTTTTTACTAATTCTCTTTAAAGCCTCAAATAAACCTTTGTGATAAGAAATTTTTCTAGTGAATTTTACTTCTTGCTTTTGTGGGTTCTTCGTACCATTAAAATTCAGAAGCTTCTCAATTTCTTCTTTAGGATAGTTATTTTCTGCAAGTATGACTTTAAGCTCTTCTTTATGGGCTTCTTTTTTATCTGCAGTAGAAACTATTTTATTAATTTTTTCTAAAAACTGACTTGCTACATTTTTCTTAATAGAAACTGGATGATACGAATTGAAATCCAGTAGTCTTTTAGTATTCATTGGTTTTTTATACCAACTAGTGAGGAATTTTTCATCTTCATAATAGATAGTAATATCTAAGAAGTTAATTCTTCTTTCTTTTTGAAGTTCAATAGTGAACTTAAGGGAATCATCTAATTCATTGAATGAGTCTAGAATTCTTTCTGGAACAATTTCTGAGCTATCTATTATAAATAAGATGTCATCCATGTATCTGCTATATAAGCAGAAGTATGTGGGTTGTACTAGTATCTTTTCTTCTAGTTTTCCCACATAATAGTTAGCTAAGAGTGGGGAGAGTGGGGAGCCCATAGCTAGCCCCGATTTTTGAATGAAAAAAGTTTTCCCAAATTGAAAGTAGTTGTTCTGCAAAGAGAAAGTAAGCATTTCAAAAATTCCTACTAATATGTTTTTTTCCTTGTTGTGAAAAACTATTAGGTCTGCCAAGTCTTCCGCTATAAAGTCTATAAGTTGATCTATATTAATGTGAGTATACATAGACACTATATCTAAACTACCCATAATAGGAGAATCTAATTTAGGAAGAAGTTCTAGTTTTTCTTTTAGCTGCATTGAGTTTTTAATCAAGTTAGGTGGCTCTTTTAAAAGATTCTGAAGGTGTGACTTTAAAAAATAGTTTAGATTTGAAAGAATAGAGTTTTTTGAGTCTATTATTGGTCTAATTGGTTGGTGTTCTTTATGCAGTTTGACTATTCCATATATTTGAGGTAATCTGAACTGTAATTTTGAGAATTGTTTATAGTTTTCTGGAAGCTGGTTTTTCTTTTTTTGAAGTGAAATAAGCTTAGAGACTTTTTAATCAAATCTGGTAGTGGGTTTTCTTTTACTTCTTCATACATAGGTTTTTTTAGTTCTTCTTCCATCTTTTCTAGATAATCTCTCTTATCCATAATAGTAATCAACTTACTTTTGTCTGTTTTCACAGCAACTATACTTTCATTTTTTCTGAAATCTTTAAGAGCTTTTAATTGACTATTATCAAAATTTTTTTTGAGGTTTCCTTACTTGCTTCTGGAATTTTGTAAGGCTATTGTAGTAATCTTTTCTGAGGAGGTCTGCTTTAATTTGGTCCTCTTTTTCTAAAGTGCTGCAGATGCTTTCCAATTCAATTACTAATTTTTCTGGATTTATTTTTTCTTTGGATAGATTGAAATTACTTCCTTTATTTATCACTTGTAATAATTCTTGGCTAACTCCAGTAGCAGTGTTGTCCTTCACATGACTAAGAACTGCAGTTTTTTTGTTTTTACTTGAATAGTTTTTCTTCAAAAAATTTTCTTCTTTAAGGTTCAGCTTTTTAACAAATTTCTTATTTTTGTTTCTTACTCCAATTTTTAGCCAGTCATCCAATTCTGCTTTTACTGTATCCCTTAAGATTCCAGAAATTTTCTTTTCATTTTCTACTTTTACTTTTTTATAATAAGCAACATTTTTATATTTTGCTTCAATACTTCTTTTTAACGTTTTTTGCTCTATTTTTCTTATGAAGTTGGCTGAAAGTAAATCTTTAAATGGTTTTCTAAGTCTAAATGAATTTGGAATAAAGTTATTTACCTTGCAATTTTTCAGGAACTTGATTTGAGCTATGGATCTTTCCATCTTCAATGTAGCATGTTGAACTTTCTTTATTGTTTGCCAAGTATCTGACCCATACTCTGTTCTAATTCTTTGAATAAAGCTCATATTGAGAAATGGCTTCCTAGTTTAATTGAATTAATAATCTAAAGCAACTTATGGGAATTTACTAGGAAATTTTTTATCATTTATAGCAAATTTTCGGAGAAAACTCTTCTCCTTCTTCAGGCTCTCTTGTTGTTGTCACTTTTTGCTTGTCACTATCATGGTTACGGTTAACCTTGACGGTTTAGGTTATTTTTCAACAAATCCTGCCAGATGTTAGGCAGGGAAAATCCTTTGCAGTCATTGATGATGGAATTTTGATTTTTCTCAATCTCTATTCCTTCTTTCAGTTTTCTTTTGGAAATTGCTTTGGAAACTGATTACTTTAAGGGAATTCCAATCCATGCTGTGCCCAGTTTCTCTAACATGCCTATCTAATCCAGTCTTGTTGGAGCAATTTTTTATAGCTGCTTTATGCTCAGCTATACGAGTTTCTAGTCTGCGACCTGTTTCACCTATGTAAGATAGTCCACAACTACAATTTACTTCATAAACTACTCCTTGCATTTTTAAAATATCTTCTTCTCTTTGAACTATTTTAGGGAAAAATTTTTTAACTTTGTTCTCTAAACTTGGAGCTAGCCTAATAGAGAACAAAGTTAAAAATTTTTTCCTAAAATAGTTCAAAGAGAAGAAGATATTTTAAAAATGCAAGGAGTAGTTTATGAAGTAAATTGTAGTTGTGGACTATCTTACATAGGTGAAACAGGTCGCAGACTAGAAACTCGTATAGCTGAGCATAAAGCAGCTATAAAAAATTGCTCCAACAAGACTGGATTAGATAGGCATGTTAGAGAAACTGGGCACAGCAAGGATTGGAATTCCCTTAAAGTAATCAGTTTCCAAAGCAATTTCCAAAAAAGAAAACTGAAAGAAGGAATAGAGATTGAGAAAAATCAAAATTCCATCATCAATGACTGCAAAGGATTTTCCCTGCCTAACATCTGGCAGGATTTGTTGAAAAATAACCTAAACCGTCAAGGTTAACCGTAACCGTCAAGGTAAACCGTAACCATGATAGTGACAAGCAAAAAGTGACAACAACAAGAGAGCCTGAAGAAGGAGAAGAGTTTTCTCCGAAAATTTGCTATAAATGATAAAAAATTTCCTAGTAAATTCCCATAAGTTGCTTTAGATTATTAATTCTTTTAGAATTCTTATCAATGTCCCATGGGTTTTGCTGTTAGAGAATGTTCGTCAGTATGTGTTATATCTTTGATGAAGTGACAAGATTTCCTTGTATAATAAATGCTCTGAATAAAACTTAAGTGAAACAATTTAAAACTTAACACAATGATAAAAATAAACAGTTTTGCCATAGTACTGAAGATTCCCTATTCCATAGTTATCTAATCCCACACACAATGGCAACAGCAGAAACAGATATTAATCTGAAAAAACCATGAGGAATAACCACTCACTCACCATAAAGATCATGGTAACCTCCAATGACCACACACTTCCAACACGTCATTCATCGTGATGTAACTGGGCTTCCACAGGTTTACAGACTTCTTGCTTACGCTTCTTATTTTCGGGTGTGAAACATCGTTTTTGTTTTTTTCCTTTGCCTTATAAAATGTTACTATAATGCTTGTCAATTCGATAAAAATCACACATAAAACTCATTCATACAATTCAAGTAAAAACTATGTACATAAACCTTGCATTCACAGGCGATTAAACCTTGGTCAACTCTAATTATGGAACTCCTCCTTCTGTTTCACAACCTCTGCTACTCCCACTGCAAGTGTCACACCCATTCAGCCCCGCACATCCAATCCTCTAGTACTTTCGACAGGTCCCTGTCATCTTCAGGAGGCAGGTGTGTCTCACCCGCCCACCACAGCTCAAGTGAGCAGAGCCATAGAGGCCTGGGCTCCAGTCGCTATCTCTGAATCGTTGTGTCTCTGGCGCCATCTATTGTCCCTGCTGCTCTTTTTTCCCTCTTTCTTTTTACGCTGCTGTTCAATTTTTATTAGGGCTTTCCATTGTTCGTTTAGGTTACTTGGCTCATTAATGTTGCATAATCTTGATCTGTTTTTTTCAATTAACACTGATTCTGCAATTCTTAACTGCTTTTCGTTTTTACAGCTCTTAATAATTTTAATATCTTCAAACCTTGGACATTTTTGATTTTCCATACAGTATTGGGTCAATGCTGTCTTAGCCTCTTTTTATTCCAATTATTAATATGCTGGTTCAATCTATACTTTAATTTATTCTTGGTGCTGCCTATATATGACACAGGTGGTTGCTGGTTTATTGGGATTTCATAAATTCCTGCTCTATCTAATTGGCTAATTTTTTCATTTTTAATCACTAAATTTTTTACAGTAAATACCTGATTTCCTACCTGTATGCCATACTTGCCACAAACTTTATTAATTTCTGCTGAAACATTTTCTATATATGGTATTGCTCCCACATATTTTACAAGTTTTTTATCAGTCTTGACCTTATTGTAACCTTGAGTTACTTCATAAATCCATTTTTTAATACCTGTTTAGGGTATCCAAAAGCATATGCAATTTTTTCAATATATTCAATTTCTTCCTTTCTATACTGTTCAATTGATGAATGTGTTAAACTTCTTTTAATTAGTGTTTTAACACTATTTCTTTTATGTGTTAATGGATGTGATGACCGAAATGGTATAAGTACTGGGATATATGAAGATTTTCTATGCACTCTGAATTGTATATTGAATATATTAAATATACTGAAAAAATTGCATATGCTTTTGGATACCCTAAACAGGTATTAAAAAAATGGATTTATGAAGTAACTAAAGGTTACAATAAGGTCAAGACTGATAAAAAACTTGTAAAATATGTGGGAGCAATACCATATATAGAAAATGTTTCAGCAGAAATTAATAAAGTTTGTGGCAAGTATGGCATACAGGTAGGAAATCAGGTATTTACTGTAAAAAATTTAGTGATTAAAAATGAAAGAATTAGAAAATTAGATAGAGCAGGAATTTATGAAATCCCAATAAACCAGCAACCACCTGTGTCATATATAGGCAGCACCAAGAATAAATTAAAGTATAGATTGAACCAGCATATTAATAATTGGAATAAAAAAGAGGCTAAGACAGCATTGACCCAATACTGTATGGAAAATCAAAAATGTCCAAGGTTTGAAGATATTAAAATTATTAAGAGCTGTAAAAACGAAAAGCAGTTAAGAATTGCAGAATCAGTGTTAATTGAAAAAAACAGATCAAGATTATGCAACATTAATGAGCCAAGTAACCTAAACGAACAATGGAAAGCCCTAATAAAAATTGAACAGCAGCGTAAAAAGAAAGAGGGAAAAAAGAGCAGCAGGGACAATAGATGGCGCCAGAGACACAACGATTCAGAGATAGCGACTGGAGCCCAGGCCTCTATGGCTCTGCTCACTTGAGCTGTGGTGGGCGGGTGAGACACACCTGCCTCCTGAAGATGACAGGGACCTGTCGAAAGTACTAGAGGATTGGATGTGCGGGGCTGAATGGGTGTGACACTTGCAGTGGGAGTAGCAGAGGTTGTGAAACAGAAGGAGGAGTTCCATAATTAGAGTTGACCAAGGTTTAATCGCCTGTGAATGCAAGGTTTATGTACATAGTTTTTACTTGAGTTGTATGAATGAGTTTTGTGTGTGATTTTTATCGAATTGACAAGCATTATAGTAACATCTTATAAGGCAAAGGAAAAAACAAAAACGATGTTTCACACCCGAAAATAAGAAGCGTAAGCAAGAAGTCTGTAAACCTGTGGAAGCCCAGTTACATCACGATGAATGACGTGTTGGAAGTGTGTGGTCATTGGAGGTTACCATGATCTTTATGGTGAGTGAGTGGTTATTCCTCATGGTTTTTTCATATATGAATTGCACGTAAACTATGCGCACTTTGCAAGAGGTTAATACCTTAAAAGTGCAAATATAATAATTGAGAATTACACGCAAAATTCTGAGCTGGGATAGTTGAGGTGTGGGGTTTGCAGTCGCTATCATACTCTGGGATTATGCGCTATAGGAATCAATTTCACAACTTCGAGATGAGAGATATTAAGGCGTTTAAGAAGGCTAAAATTAAATTAGTAAAGTCAGAAAATCAAGAAGAATTTTTGGTGACGTGCCGTGACTTAGAAATAACACCAAAGTATTTAAAAATACGGAATTGCCCAGTCACTGCTAAGGATAATAGAATAATCCAGGAGTGCCAAAAAAAAGAGATTAAGAGCTGAAATTGTCAATAAAAGGAAACTGATTTTTAACTTGAATATGAAATGTTTACATTTAATCGATTTGATATGTTATAAAAAGTATAGAAAGTTCGACGGTAATTGGAAAGATGAGATTTTGGATGTAACCTTCAGAGAAATTTTTGACATCGTGGAATACGAAAAAAAATGCTCAAGAGCAGTCATGGAAAAAAAGTTGCACGTGATGATTGACAGACAACGTGTACAAGAACAACGGGAGAATATGTATGAGGTATATCAGAATAACTCCAACTTGACCTTGAGCTTCACGCAAAGAGCTATTTTGCAGAGAGGTAAAAAATTTGCGTTTCCACGGAGCCTGCCGAGGACGGAGGAATTAATACCCAACGTAGAAGAAATGGCACGCAGTGTACCAGCAGAAGAACGTGAAAATTTTCGAAGTAAACTGTATAGAATTGTTTTGAAGGAATTTAATGAAAAAAGTAAGAAAAAGAAATATCATATAGATAAAATTCAGTATGAGAAAGAACAACTGATTAAATTAAGAGATGACCCAACAATTAAATTCTGTGAAGCTGATAAAACAGGGCAAATTGTAATATTAAACACAACTGAATATGATCTAAAAATGAATAGAGCTATAGAAGAACTAAATTGCAGCATTCTAACGAAAGACCCAACCGAATCTCAAGTAAGGTACTTAGCTAGAATAAGAAATCACAGCACCTTGCCTGATGAAATAAAGAAAGCATACCCACCAATGGGTACTGGAATACCAAAAATGTTTGCAAAAATAAAAACTCATAAGCCTGATACACCTATGAGAGTGATTGTATCAAAAAGGAATTCCCCACTAATAAAACTAGAAAAGAATATCTACAAATTTTTGGCACCTGTGTTCATGAAGACAAAGTTCACTGTGAAGAATACATACGAATTTATTGAGAAAATTAAAGTAATTAAACAAGATTTAAGTGAATATCATATGGCTAGTATGGATGTGAGAGCTCTTTTTCCTAGCACACCAGTACCTCAGGCAATAGAAATAATTATTGCAAAATTGTATGTGCTACAGACAATGAATGCAATACAAATAGAGGAGTTAAGAGAAATTTTATTGTACATATATGAAAATAACATTTTTAAGTTTAACAACAAGATGTACAAACAAAATCATGGTGGACCTATGGGGTCACCACTGTCAACTTTATTTGCTGAAATTATAATGAGTGACATTGAGGAAAAAATAATAAGTAAACTCGAGGATCCACCACTGATATACTGCAGATATGTTGATGACATTTTTCTGTTATCCAAGCTAAAAAATGATGAACTTGAGGACTTGACAAAAAAGTATAGTGAAATTTATCCATCTATTGAACTGGCAGTAGAACAAGAACATGACAATACTTTGGCATTTTTGGACGTTTTGATTATTAAAACAGAGGAGAATATACAATTCAGAGTGCATAGAAAATCTTCATATATCCCAGTACTTATACCATTTCAGTCATCACATCCATTAATACATAAAATAAATAGTGTTAAAACACTAATTAAAAGAAGTTTAACACATTCATCAATTGAACAGTATAGAAAGGAAGAAATTGAATATATTGAAAAAATTGCATATGCTTTTGGATACCCTAAACAGGTATTAAAAAAATGGATTTATGAAGTAACTCAAGGTTACAATAAGGTCAAGACTGATAAAAAACTTGTAAAATATGTGGGAGCAATACCATATATAGAAAATGTTTCAGCAGAAATTAATAAAGTTTGTGGCAAGTATGGCATACAGGTAGGAAATCAGGTATTTACTGTAAAAAATTTAGTGATTAAAAATGAAAAAATTAGCCAATTAGATAGAGCAGGAATTTATGAAATCCCAATAAACCAGCAACCACCTGTGTCATATATAGGCAGCACCAAGAATAAATTAAAGTATAGATTGAACCAGCATATTAATAATTGGAATAAAAAGAGGCTAAGACAGCATTGACCCAATACAGTATGGAAAATCAAAAATGTCCAAGGTTTGAAGATATTAAAATTATTAAGAGCTGTAAAAACGAAAAGCAGTTAAGAATTGCAGAATCAGTGTTAATTGAAAAAAACAGATCAAGATTATGCAACATTAATGAGCCAAGTAACCTAAACGAACAATGGAAAGCCCTAATAAAAATTGAACAGCAGCGTAAAAAGAAAGAGGGAAAAAAGAGCAGCAGGGACAATAGATGGCGCCAGAGACACAACGATTCAGAGATAGCGACTGGAGCCCAGGCCTCTATGGCTCTGCTCACTTGAGCTGTGGTGGGCGGGTGAGACACACCTGCCTCCTGAAGATGACAGGGACCTGTCGAAAGTACTAGAGGATTGGATGTGCGGGGCTGAATGGGTGTGACACTTGCAGTGGGAGTAGCAGAGGTTGTGAAACAGAAGGAGGAGTTCCATAATTAGAGTTGACCAAGGTTTAATCGCCTGTGAATGCAAGGTTTATGTACATAGTTTTTACTTGAGTTGTATGAATGAGTTTTGTGTGTGATTTTTATCGAATTGACAAGCATTATAGTAACATCTTATAAGGCAAAGGAAAAAAACAAAAACGATGTTTCACACCCGAAAATAAGAAGCGTAAGCAAGAAGTCTGTAAACCTGTGGAAGCCCAGTTACATCACGATGAATGACGTGTTGGAAGTGTGTGGTCATTGGAGGTTACCATGATCTTTATGGTGAGTGAGTGGTTATTCCTCATGGTTTTTTCATATATGAATTGCACGTAAACTATGCGCACTTTGCAAGAGGTTAATACCTTAAAAGTGCAAATATAATAATTGAGAATTACACGCAAAATTCTGAGCTGGGATAGTTGAGGTGTGGGGTTTGCAGTCGCTATCATACTCTGGGATTATGCGCTATAGGAATCAATTTCACAACTTCGAGATGAGAGATATTAAGGCGTTTAAGAAGGCTAAAATTAAATTAGTAAAGTCAGAAAATCAAGAAGAATTTTTGGTGACGTGCCGTGACTTAGAAATAACACCAAAGTATTTAAAAATACGGAATTGCCCAGTCACTGCTAAGGATAATAGAATAATCCAGGAGTGCCAAAAAAAGAGATTAAGAGCTGAAATTGTCAATAAAAGGAAACTGATTTTTAACTTGAATATGAAATGTTTACATTTAATCGATTTGATATGTTATAAAAAGTATAGAAAGTTCGACGGTAATTGGAAAGATGAGATTTTGGATGTAACCTTCAGAGAAATTTTTGACATCGTGGAATACGAAAAAAAATGCTCAAGAGCAGTCATGGAAAAAAAGTTGCACGTGATGATTGACAGACAACGTGTACAAGAACAACGGGAGAATATGTATGAGGTATATCAGAATAACTCCAACTTGACCTTGAGCTTCACGCAAAGAGCTATTTTGCAGAGAGGTAAAAAATTTGCGTTTCCACGGAGCCTGCCGAGGACGGAGGAATTAATACCCAACGTAGAAGAAATGGCACGCAGTGTACCAGCAGAAGAACGTGAAAATTTTCGAAGTAAACTGTATAGAATTGTTTTGAAGGAATTTAATGAAAAAAGTAAGAAAAAGAAATATCATATAGATAAAATTCAGTATGAGAAAGAACAACTGATTAAATTAAGAGATGACCCAACAATTAAATTCTGTGAAGCTGATAAAACAGGGCAAATTGTAATATTAAACACAACTGAATATGATCTAAAAATGAATAGAGCTATAGAAGAACTAAATTGCAGCATTCTAACAAAAGACCCAACCGAATCTCAAGTAAGGTACTTAGCTAGAATAAGAAATCACAGCACCTTGCCTGATGAAATAAAGAAAGCATACCCACCAATGGGTACTGGAATACCAAAAATGTTTGCAAAAATAAAAACTCATAAGCCTGATACACCTATGAGAGTGATTGTATCAAAAAGGAATTCCCCACTAATAAAACTAGAAAAGAATATCTACAAATTTTTGGCACCTGTGTTCATGAAGACAAAGTTCACTGTGAAGAATACATACGAATTTATTGAGAAAATTAAAGTAATTAAACAAGATTTAAGTGAATATCATATGGCTAGTATGGATGTGAGAGCTCTTTTTCCTAGCACACCAGTACCTCAGGCAATAGAAATAATTATTGCAAAATTGTATGTGCTACAGACAATGAATGCAATACAAATAGAGGAGTTAAGAGAAATTTTATTGTACATATATGAAAATAACATTTTTAAGTTTAACAACAAGATGTACAAACAAAATCATGGTGGACCTATGGGGTCACCACTGTCAACTTTATTTGCTGAAATTATAATGAGTGACATTGAGGAAAAAATAATAAGTAAACTCGAGGATCCACCACTGATATACTGCAGATATGTTGATGACATTTTTCTGTTATCCAAGCTAAAAAATGATGAACTTGAGGACTTGACAAAAAAGTATAGTGAAATTTATCCATCTATTGAACTGGCAGTAGAACAAGAACATGACAATACTTTGGCATTTTTGGACGTTTTGATTATTAAAACAGAGGAGAATATACAATTCAGAGTGCATAGAAAATCTTCATATATCCCAGTACTTATACCATTTCAGTCATCACATCCATTAATACATAAAATAAATAGTGTTAAAACACTAATTAAAAGAAGTTTAACACATTCATCAATTGAACAGTATAGAAAGGAAGAAATTGAATATATTGAAAAAATTGCATATGCTTTTGGATACCCTAAACAGGTATTAAAAAAATGGATTTATGAAGTAACTCAAGGTTACAATAAGGTCAAGACTGATAAAAAACTTGTAAAATATGTGGGAGCAATACCATATATAGAAAATGTTTCAGCAGAAATTAATAAAGTTTGTGGCAAGTATGGCATACAGGTAGGAAATCAGGTATTTACTGTAAAAAATTTAGTGATTAAAAATGAAAAAAATTAGCCAATTAGATAGAGCAGGAATTTATGAAATCCCAATAAACCAGCAACCACCTGTGTCATATATAGGCAGCACCAAGAATAAATTAAAGTATAGATTGAACCAGCATATTAATAATTGGAATAAAAAAGAGGCTAAGACAGCATTGACCCAATACAGTATGGAAAATCAAAAATGTCCAAGGTTTGAAGATATTAAAATTATTAAGAGCTGTAAAAACGAAAAGCAGTTAAGAATTGCAGAATCAGTGTTAATTGAAAAAAACAGATCAAGATTATGCAACATTAATGAGCCAAGTAACCTAAACGAACAATGGAAAGCCCTAATAAAAATTGAACAGCAGCGTAAAAAGAAAGAGGGAAAAAAGAGCAGCAGGGACAATAGATGGCGCCAGAGACACAACGATTCAGAGATAGCGACTGGAGCCCAGGCCTCTATGGCTCTGCTCACTTGAGCTGTGGTGGGCGGGTGAGACACACCTGCCTCCTGAAGATGACAGGGACCTGTCGAAAGTACTAGAGGATTGGATGTGCGGGGCTGAATGGGTGTGACACTTGCAGTGGGAGTAGCAGAGGTTGTGAAACAGAAGGAGGAGTTCCATAATTAGAGTTGACCAAGGTTTAATCGCCTGTGAATGCAAGGTTTATGTACATAGTTTTTACTTGAGTTGTATGAATGAGTTTTGTGTGTGATTTTTATCGAATTGACAAGCATTATAGTATCATCTTATAAGGCAAAGGAAAAAAACAAAAACGATGTTTCACACCCGAAAATAAGAAGCGTAAGCAAGAAGTCTGTAAACCTGTGGAAGCCCAGTTACATCACGATGAATGACGTGTTGGAAGTGTGTGGTCATTGGAGGTTACCATGATCTTTATGGTGAGTGAGTGGTTATTCCTCATGGTTTTTTCATATATGAATTGCACGTAAACTATGCGCACTTTGCAAGAGGTTAATACCTTAAAAGTGCAAATATAATAATTGAGAATTACACGCAAAATTCTGAGCTGGGATAGTTGAGGTGTGGGGTTTGCAGTCGCTATCATACTCTGGGATTATGCGCTATAGGAATCAATTTCACAACTTCGAGATGAGAGATATTAAGGCGTTTAAGAAGGCTAAAATTAAATTAGTAAAGTCAGAAAATCAAGAAGAATTTTTGGTGACGTGCCGTGACTTAGAAATAACACCAAAGTATTTAAAAATACGGAATTGCCCAGTCACTGCTAAGGATAATAGAATAATCCAGGAGTGCCAAAAAAAGAGATTAAGAGCTGAAATTGTCAATAAAAGGAAACTGATTTTTAACTTGAATATGAAATGTTTACATTTAATCGATTTGATATGTTATAAAAAGTATAGAAAGTTCGACGGTAATTGGAAAGATGAGATTTTGGATGTAACCTTCAGAGAAATTTTTGACATCGTGGAATACGAAAAAAATGCTCAAGAGCAGTCATGGAAAAAAGTTGCACGTGATGATTGACAGACAACGTGTACAAGAACAACGGGAGAATATGTATGAGGTATATCAGAATAACTCCAACTTGACCTTGAGCTTCACGCAAAGAGCTATTTTGCAGAGAGGTAAAAAATTATGCGTTTCCACGGAGCCTGCCGAGGACGGAGGAATTAATACCCAACGTAGAAGAAATGGCACGCAGTGTACCAGCAGAAGAACGTGAAAATTTTCGAAGTAAACTGTATAGAATTGTTTTGAAGGAATTTAATGAAAAAAGTAAGAAAAAGAAATATCATATAGATAAAATTCAGTATGAGAAAGAACAACTGATTAAATTAAGAGATGACCCAACAATTAAATTCTGTGAAGCTGATAAAACAGGGCAAATTGTAATATTAAACACAACTGAATATGATCTAAAAATGAATAGAGCTATAGAAGAACTAAATTGCAGCATTCTAACAAAAGACCCAACCGAATCTCAAGTAAGGTACTTAGCTAGAATAAGAAATCACAGCACCTTGCCTGATGAAATAAAGAAAGCATACCCACCAATGGGTACTGGAATACCAAAAATGTTTGCAAAAATAAAAACTCATAAGCCTGATACACCTATGAGAGTGATTGTATCAAAAAGGAATTCCCCACTAATAAAACTAGAAAAGAATATCTACAAATTTTTGGCACCTGTGTTCATGAAGACAAAGTTTACTGTGAAGAATACATACGAATTTATTGAGAAAATTAAAGTAATTAAACAAGATTTAAGTGAATATCATATGGCTAGTATGGATGTGAGAGCTCTTTTTCCTAGCACACCAGTACCTCAGGCAATAGAAATAATTATTGCAAAATTGTATGTGCTACAGACAATGAATGCAATACAAATAGAGTTAAGAGAAATTTTATTGTACATATATGAAAATAACATTTTTAAGTTTAACAACAAGATGTACAAACAAAATCATGGTGGACCTATGGGGTCACCACTGTCAACTTTATTTGCTGAAATTATAATGAGTGACATTGAGGAAAAAATAATAAGTAAACTCGAGGATCCACCACTGATATACTGCAGATATGTTGATGACATTTTTCTGTTATCCAAGCTAAAAAATGATGAACTTGAGGACTTGACAAAAAAGTATAGTGAAATTTATCCATCTATTGAACTGACAGTAGAACAAGAACATGACAATACTTTGGCATTTTTGGACGTTTTGATTATTAAAACAGAGGAGAATATACAATTCAGAGTGCATAGAAAATCTTCATATATCCCAGTACTTATACCATTTCAGTCATCACATCCATTAACACATAAAAGAAATAGTGTTAAAACACTAATTAAAAGAAGTTTAACACATTCATCAATTGAACAGTATAGAAAGGAAGAAATTGAATATATTGAAAAAATTGCATATGCTTTTGGATACCCTAAACAGGTATTAAAAAAATGGATTTATGAAGTAACTCAAGGTTACAATAAGGTCAAGACTGATAAAAAACTTGTAAAATATGTGGGAGCAATACCATATATAGAAAATGTTTCAGCAGAAATTAATAAAGTTTGTGGCAAGTATGGCATACAGGTAGGAAATCAGGTATTTACTGTAAAAAATTTAGTGATTAAAAATGAAAAAATTAGCCAATTAGATAGAGCAGGAATTTATGAAATCCCAATAAACCAGCAACCACCTGTGTCATATATAGGCAGCACCAAGAATAAATTAAAGTATAGATTGAACCAGCATATTAATAATTGGAATAAAAAGAGGCTAAGACAGCATTGACCCAATACTGTATGGAAAATCAAAAATGTCCAAGGTTTGAAGATATTAAAATTATTAAGAGCTGTAAAAACGAAAAGCAGTTAAGAATTGCAGAATCAGTGTTAATTGAAAAAAACAGATCAAGATTATGCAACATTAATGAGCCAAGTAACCTAAACGAACAATGGAAAGCCCTAATAAAAATTGAACAGCAGCGTAAAAAGAAAGAGGGAAAAAAGAGCAGCAGGGACAATAGATGGCACCAGAGACACAACGATTCAGAGATAGCGACTGGAGCCCAGGCCTCTATGGCTCTGCTCACTTGAGCTGTGGTGGGCAGGTGAGACACACTTGCCTCCTGAAGATGACAGGGACCTGTCGAAAGTACTAGAGGATTAGATGTGCGGGGCTGAATGGGTGTGACACTTGCAGTGGGAGTAGCAGAGGTTGTGAAACAGAAGGAGGAGTTCCATAATTAGAGTTGACCAAGGTTTAATTGCCTGTGAATGCAAGGTTTATGTACATAGTTTTTACTTGAATTGTATGAATGAGTTGTATGTGTGATTTTTATCGAATTGACAAGCATTATAGTAACATCTTATAAGGCAAAGGAAAAAAACAAAAACGATGTTTCACACCCGAAAATAAGAAGCGTACGCAAGAAGTCTGTAAACCTGTGGAAGCCCAGTTACATCACGATGAATGACGTGTTGGAAGTGTGTGGTCATTGGAGGTTACCATGATCTTTATGGTGAGTGAGTGGTTATTCCTCATGGTTTTTTCATATATGAATTGCACGTAAACTATGCGCACTTTGCAAGAGGTTAATACCTTAAAAGTGCAAATATAATAACAGATATTAATCTTCTTCAGCAAGGAAAGTGCATGCTAGAATGATGTGACACCTTGAACTCACAGGAAGGTTTCCACATCTTGTTGTGACTCCAACTACACACAACTGCTATGCCACAAATCAAGGTGGCTAGAACTATGGTACTACAAAGTCTTGCACTGTAGCGTCATGAGATGACATCATGTCTCTACACCTCATGGAAGAAAGCACTTGACATCATTGTGAGCAGGTACTGCAAGCAGCTAAAACAAAGTGATGCAATCAATTCAAATATTTCACCCATCAATGAAGGAAGAAATATTCTTCTCTCATTTCAACCAATTTTTTTTTTTTATTGTACAAAAAAAAAAAAAAAATTAAGGACTATTCCAGAAATTTCCACAAAAATATGAAATATCATTCAAGGACTTTCTAGGCCTGGAAAAAAGGGAAATCAAATTTCAGGACTTTTCCTTGGGCAGTTCAAACACTGTATTTTGAGTCCTGAGTATGCAATTTGTCTCTCTCAGTTCTGCTTTTGACACTTCTGTGAAGGTGATGAAGCAACAATGTATTCAAATGAACTGTAAGATGAGAGCTTAATATTTGAGTTCTGCTATTTCATGACCATTTTTTAAAAACCCTGTGTATATACACTCAATGAACAGAGATACTGCTGTGATATGATACCTTAGCTCATGGAGAGACAGCGGGCTTCCTGCAGGGAAACAAAGGCGATTGGACCTACATTATTCATTCTAAATAACTTGAGTAGACCTAGAAATATGTAGACAGATGGTGTAATTCTGCAATTAGCAATTAACGAAGCAATACATTATGGGCAGAAAACCTCATAACAGACAAAATAGGTGGTAAAAAGTTACAAATCAGGATTATTTTTCATTTTTCTCTCAGTAGCCTGTGCCAAAAACATTTCTGTACACCACACAGATATACACATGTGTGGGGATGATGCCAAAGGATATTACGATTAAATGTTTTCAAATTATATGATTGATGACATAGTTAAATTGGTGACTGAAGACATCTAGGAACTACATGCCAAACTGAGACAGAAGGAGAATGTAAAAAGATCTGAGCACCAAACAACAAAATCTGTGATATGTATCAGAATATTTTAGCTGCATTATTGTTTTTTATTCTCTCATACAAAATATCAGTTATTTTACACTAGAGAACCAACAGGAATCGAAATGTGCTATAAAACTAAATGTGTGAAAAATCTACATCATTTAATGATAGGGTTGGATAAATATGTTCCAGATCTAGGAGTCAGCTCCCAAAACTAGGGAGCCATGTGAAATGATTCAAATTTTGAAGAATTATGCCTAAAAATAAAGTATGATGATGATGGAATGTAAAGTAATATAGCAGTGTGTCTGCTGCAATTTTTTTTTCTTTTTTTTTTTTTTTGCTCAAAGCAATTATTGCTAAATAAAATTCCAATTTGTCCTCAAATTTTCTTTTTCATTCTTACAGTGGCTGCTCTTAAAAAGTTTTAATTTTAGCATTGGATTTTATTAAAATACAAATTAAAGCTAAATTTTGGGCATATAAATCCAAAGTACTGTATTTTCTTCCTTCATATAATCCACAGAATGTGAAATTCTAAATTCCTCCTATGTATAATTCATGGCAGTGCATAATCCATAAAATGTTAAATTCGGAAAAACAAATCAAAACTGTTTTTTCTTTCTTTGTATGTTCTGTAATAGCACATCTGTAGACTAAAATTCAGAAAAAAATTAAAAAAAAATCCACACCTATCACATTGACACCAAACCGTAATTTCCGACAGAAAAATCATGATTTGCAGGATTACACCAAAAGTCCAAAGAAGTAAAAAACTATCTTCTTATTCAAATAAAGTAACTGTACTTCTTTTAAGTAAATAAAGAACAAAAACGCCTAGTTTTCTCAGCATTACTGTGGTTCACCAGTTAGACCTTAAATTCTGTAGAACCTAGGAAAATCTCTGTATTACTGGGTATTTCTGAAATGCTTCAACTGGTGAGTGAACAAAAGCCTAAACTAATGTGATTAGCAATTTGCAAAGTGATTACTGATGGCAATTATGTGATAAGGAATAGCTTGTCTTCCATGAACAGAAGTAGTTGCACCGCTTTTGTTGCATCATATTTTTTGTCAATATAAAAAAGTATTTCCATTTTTTTGCAGCCCTCGTCATGTTACATTTTTCTTTCCTTTTTTTTTTTTTTGTTTTTGCATTTTTGTTACTTTTCCGATACTATTGGGTTGTCGGAAAAGTCGCGACGTATTTTGGCACCCAATGGTGGTTGGGAGGTTTTGGAAGTACTAGAGGCATGCGCAGCTTTGTTATCGCTATGGCATTCGACAGGTGCCAGTTCTAGCTGCAGTCTTAAAAGGAATAGTGAGCGATTTGCGGAGATTTGACATCAAGTTTAAAATGGAAGACCAAACTGCATTTTCGCCATATTTTACTGTTTTACTTTTGTAAAGGGAAGAACGCACGTCAAGCTTGTGAAAAGTTTCATAAAATGTACAGTGATAATGCTCTACAAGAACGTCAGTGCCAGCGGTGGTTCGCAAAATTCTGTGCTGGTGATTTTGACCTCAACGATGCTCCTCGGTCGGGGGAGGCCCATCGAGGTTGATGACGACCAAATCAAGGCATTAATCGAGTCAAACCCACGTTACACGACATGAGAGATTGCAGACACATTGCACATCTATTATTCAAGCATTCATGAATGACCACCTGAAGATGCTGGGATACGTAAGCAAACTCAATATGTGGGTTCTTCACGAACTCAAAGAAGCTCAATTGAGCAGTACGTATAAACATCTGCGATATGCTCGTTAAACAAGAGGAAAATTACTTTTTTGAAGCGACTGATAAATGGTGACGAAAAGTGGATTGTGTACAACAATGTGCTGTGCAAACCATCTTGGTCCCGATGTGCTGCTTTGCCTCAAACGACATCCAAAGCAGACATTCATATTCATCAGCGGAAGGTTCTGGTCTCAGTGTGGTGGAATTTTAAAGGTGTCATGCTTTTTGAGCTCCTACCCTGGAACCAAACAATCAATTCGAATGTGTACTGTCGGCAATTGGACAGTTTGAATGAATCCATCATCCAGAGCTCGTTTATCATAAAGGTGTTGAGTTCCATCACGACAACACAAGACCACACACAAATTTGATCACCCGCCAAAAATTAATGGAGCTTGGGTGGGATGTGTTGCCACACCCAGCATACTCACCTGATCTTGTGCCGTCAGACTTCCACTTGTTTCGCTCTCTTTAACAGTCCTGCATGGTATAATGTTCAATTCAGACGAGGCTGTAAATCAGCACCTTGTACAGTTTTTCGCCACGAAAGACAGGTCCTTCTATGAACGAGGCATTCTGCAGCTCTGAAAGATGGCAAAAGTTATCGAACAAAACGGGCATTATATCATTGATTGATCTTTGTTCTTTCTATCAATATATGACGTTTGCAAAACATGGCTAAAATACGTCATGACTTTTCTGACAACCCAATACTTCCCCTGACAATTTACCATGCAGATTTTTTAAACACAGTAAAAAAATATTTTGAAGCAGTGCATTATTTGCAGATCCTAAACTTACAAAATTTTAATAGATGATCTTCAAATTACAAGGCAGAAATTATGGCATTTTTTGCAAACTACAACAGAAAAAAAGAAATCCTGGGCAGCAGACAGCCAGGGCTGCCTGCTGCCCAAGATTTGTCTAGCCCTGTTTCAAGGTAAGTTGCAGTGCACTAAATAAAATAAATATTATTTATATATATATATATATATTGGTGTTTCATTGATTAAATATAATTTTTCACAAAAAATTTACACAAATGTTAAATTAACAGTACATTAAAATAACCTATTTGGGTGAACTGAAAGGTACATTTTCAATTCTAACATATCTTAAACCAAGAAATATTGATTTCTACAAGTAAAATAATTTTGATTAGGTTATTTACTGCTCTGCAACATGCCACGCATGTTCTTATCAGTGGCATAAATGAAGTATTAAATACAAAATTCTTTAGTTCACAATTTTATAAGTAACTCACTTCAAATGCAGACTGCATCAAGCTTTGTAAGCGTTCTTCACGTGGTAACGAGGCTGGTATACTTTTAAATAGTGATTCTAAAGGGGAGAAAACCAAATCCCATAAACTTTCTCAAAATTCAATAACACATACCATACATGCAAAATGATAATTGACAAAAATTTTGGAAACCAGTACTTTTGTAGGTGAATTTAAGTCTACTGAAAAAAACGAAAACAAGTCTCCATCATAAGAATAAAAAATCATTTTCTTTGGACATGACACTAAATAACCATAAGCTTCAATTGTTCAATTCTAAAATTCAGCATTTTTAGATTTAAGGCTAATTTTTTCATATATAAATATTCTTGTTTAATACTTAATCATATTCGCTGAAACTTTAATCTATTTTTGTAATATTTTGTTACCAAAATTTAATCCAAAATCTTACCACTAATGATGATCTGGTTTCCACCATTAGTTCAGAATTGTCTTCAAATATTTATCTTTCCCTGTTTGCTGTGCATTACATATCGTCACCTGGGGTGATTCCCGGTCACTAAGTTTCCGGGGCAATTCTTGGTGACATTTTTTTTAAATCAAAATAACACTTCACCAAAGTCAAAAAAATCATAGAAACAATTCAAACATTCTACTTTGCAATGCATAACTCATTTATTTCTCAAATTGAAATTTATTATGAAAAAAAAAAATTTTTAAACCTACTAGTTAAGTTTCTGTAAAACAATATTGGGCTAAGTAAGTGCACACATTTGCAAAGATCTTTGTCATTAATAAAAAACCCCGGTGGCGCAGTGGTCTACGGCGCTGGCCTCTGATCATTCGTCTGTAAGGGGTCCGGGTTCGAATCCCGGTCAGGCATGGATGTTGTGTTTGTCTTACGGCACTGGCTCTCTCCCTTCCCTGGAACCAGTGACCCTAAATTAGGGACGGGCGACTGTTTATAGCCCATTGAGTTACTCACGGTGGTTGTTAAACCTCAAAAAAAAAAAAAAGTTTTAATTATTTAACATTTTTTCTTTTTTGGTAAAATTATAAACTATCACAGCACCTAAAAGAAAATTTAAGATTTTCTTATGCTATTCTAAATTAATTTATAGTAGTGTGCCAAACTTTGCCCTATATTTAAGGAGTAATTCCTGGTCAGTGTAGTTTTCCAGTATTTATGCTAGACATTTTACTTATTGTGACCATCCAATTTCTTTAATCATATTTATTATGCAACTTTTAGCCCTAACTGCAAAACTACATTCTTAACTGTAACTGCTGTGATAATTTGTTGCGCCAAAAACATGTGCATATTGTTTAAATGTTAGTCAGTTATTCAACTTGTTTTTTTCCTGTATTGCATTTATCTAAAACTTTAGTCTATTATTTTAGTGTACTTTCTGTGTTAACTATGGGCTATAATATTATACAGTTTCAGTGAAATTTATGCATCATGATGAGGCAATATAAGCCAAAGAAAGATATCAAGTTGAAGAAATTAAAGCTTGATGAGGCAATATATAAGATGGAAAATGAAAATTTCAGAGCATGTGCAGCTGCTAGAGCTTTTTTCAACTTTGCAGGCACAAACAAAACAGAAATAAAGATTTTTTTTTTATTTTTTTTTTAGTGGAGGTTTAACGACCACCGTGAGCAACTCAATGGGCTATAAGCAGTCGCCCGTCCCTAATTTAGGGTCACTGGTTCCAGGGAAGGGAGAGAGCCAGTGCCGTAAGACAAGCACAACATCCATGCCTGACCAGGATTCGAACCCGGACCCCTTACGGACGAATGATCAGAGGCCAGCCCCTTAGACCACTACGCCACCGGGGCGGCGAAATAAAGATTGTAGGTGCTCCTTTAAGTATTCCAAGTGAATCAGAGGATAACTGCAGTTGCTCTGAAGATATGGATGATTTAAATTTGATTAAACAGTTAGGTAAAGATACTTCATTGCAAAATACGAAAATAGTGTTGAGAAATATCCAGAATGCAGTAGAAGTGCACAGTTATTATGCTGCGTATTATGATAAAGTTACTTTTTATATTGGAAAAGTCACAAACAAACAAGTAAGTAAAGTAGAAGTAAAATTTCTAGAAAAAGGAGCTGAAAACTTGTATTTGCCTAAGCAAGTCAGACTAGAAACTATAAACATTCAGTACATTTTCTATGGACCAGTAGATTTGCAAGGTGTTGATCCATTCACAGTGAATGATGAGCCAATAAATGTTGCATACAAATGTTATAAGAAAATACTTTGGATAATGTAGAATTTAAGTGCAAGACTTTGGCATATCCAATAAAATTGTATTTAAGCTACTACACAGTGCATGTTCTCCTTTTTGGCCATATGGTTAATATAACTTCATATCATTTAGTTTAAATGTTTTAACAGATTATCATGTATAATTAAATTACTCAATTTATATATCAAATATGGTGCTGACCAATAATTACCCCACCCCCGGGGTAATTATGGGTCACTTAATAATTATACTTAATCAAATTAAGAATTAATTTATGAAGTAAAATTTTTATAAGGAGCAGAAAATTGGAGATACCAACTTTCATAGTTTTTATAATTGAATGTTATTGATTTTTGACCGGGAATTACCCCGGGTGACGATTACATCCAATTTCCTTTCCCGATACATTTTTTAATCAAAGGTAACTTTCCATTCATGTAAAATAAGAACTGAAAGGCAGTCAGGCACATGACCCTGTTCTCTTTGACATGACCATGTCATTCTACGGCAAAACAACCAAAGTACAGCGCACTCATCTCATAGCGTGTGACACATGACACATTCCCTTTGTTTAGCCCTTTGCTGATAGGAAGTTTACCAGCTTTCGTTCATTTTTAAAAATTCGGTAACTTCAAAACCAACCTGACTAAATAGTACTACTTTACATACCTGAGTATACCAAATTTAAATTAAATCCATAATGTCAAAATTCATCATGATTCAATGCTTTACCTACTAGTTTGTTTAATACTGGCAGGGTACCAATTCTCAAAACTTGCTTACCAGAAGTAAAAGTACATAAACTTTTCCTGCTACTGCTACGTCCACACATCAGAGACGATTTTCTGGACGTTGTGGGCTCGGATTCTTCCATTTCAGACAGTAACGTTCACACAATCTTGAAGAACTGGCTAAAAAAGATTAAAATCAAAATTCAAAACATACAGAACAGAGCAAAGAGCCAAAACAAACTGCCGCGTGTGCCGCCACGTCAGTGTTGCCAATTTGAAGGAAGAAACAGCAACAAATTTTTTTTTTATAAGACGATGCGGCCTATAAACTGAACTTTGTGCCTCACAGCAACTAGTTGGCCATGTGGTAATAGCGAAAATGTCTCCTGATCACTAAGAATCTCAAAGATGCACGACCAGCCAAGGAGGCGAACCTCCTTGCGACCAGCACATGAAGCCACGGCAGCATCACAAAAGTCCATCATAGGAGACGCTCATGAGAAGGAAAGTTAGAAATGGAGCGTTCCCAAGGATAAGCGTCTGGAGAGAGTTATAAATTTCTTCAAGGCTCGAAATTTACATTTTACCACGGAAGCGTCCCGAAAGTCCAACAAGGAATACGTTGAAAATATTCCAAATACGTGGCGACAGTTAATAAATAGATACATCGCTCTTTCCACGTTCCAGAAACACACAGCAACCGAAAAATTGTTTTTCAGGTTGCTGTGTGTTTCTGGAACGTGGAAAGAGCGATGTATCTATTTATTAAGGAATACGTTTGAGCAGAGACAGAAGTTGTGGAAGGAGGGGTTGTCACTTCAAAATTAACCCTCCGATATGCGCTGTACGCAAGGCAGGAGAGGAGGAAGTGAGGAACAGTCTCAGGCCCAGAGCCACAGAAGCACATCGGGGAAGAACGTTTCCGAAGCAGAAAGGAGTAGCTGTTTAAAGGTGCCATATCCGTGGGTAATTTCAGAATTATGATCGCTGAGGAACTTCGATAACAATGTTCTCTAGGTCATCTGTTACGGAAGCTGATGAACGGATATCGCTCTGCCCACCCGGACGAATGCCAGGCTGAATCAGAAGCGGAGATGATCATGTTACCACTGTGCCGAGCAGCGTCGGAGGCTGTAACTGGGGGAGGGGGCCCGGCCCTCAGCATGGCCCCGTCGGGCGGCAGCGTCAGCGGCCTCATTCGCTGGAAGACCAACCTGGGCCGGGCACCAAACGAGCACAATGTCCTCGTAGAAAGAGCGGATGCGTTGAAGAGAATCATGCAGAAGAACGATGATGTCTTGAGACTTGAGATTTAATGCCAACAAAGCCTGTTGAACAGAACGACTATCAGTAAGCAGCAAGAAGCCACCGCACGGGCCGGGAGCAAATTCAAGCGCTGTTATTAGGGCCCAAGCTTCAGCCGAGAACACTGAGGAAATAGTCGAGAAGGAGAACGAACAGCTGGAATTGTTCAGTGGAAAAACTGCCCGATCGCCACCGAGGAGTTAATCTTCAAAGCGTCAGTTGCAATGATGTGGTGCGACGCTGAGTACTGGACCAAGAACACCCCAAAGCGATGTCTGAGAAGTATCGGATGCAGATATCGGTGCTGAAAAGGGAGACCCGAGCAGATAATCGAGTAGCAGGGTGCAGACGAAACAGGAGGGGCCGGCAGAGCCTGAAGAAGATCGCTGTTGACGAAAAGCGGCTCCTGTCGGAAGCGACAGAGTACGATTCCAAGGGGAAAGCCATGTGATCTCCAAGCGTAGAATGACAAGGCGTCCTCTTTCAGAACAAGATTTGCGATAGGCGAACGCTGACCCATCGACAGGTGGCAGTACAAAAATCGGACTGTCAGGAGGGTGATTCGAGAACGAACGCTAGCGATTCCACATTCAGCACGCAAGACCGCAACATGCGTCGAACGAGGGAGGTGAATAGCTGCACGGAGTGCATCGTTGAGCAGAACTTCTAGAGCGTCGTAGAGATAGGTGGGGAATGCGAACAGGACCGGAGCCACATATTCCAGAATTGGCCGAATCACAGCAAAGACAAAGGCAAGAGCATTGGGGAAGCCAAAACCCCACCGGTGATGACAAACAACTTTAACAGCAGACAAGGCTCGGAAGACTGACTTCTTGACGCGCGTGAGGTGGGAAGACCAAGTCAGGGAGGTGTTAAACCAGACTCCTAAAGGCTTGATGGAGGACTGCCAGGTCACTGAGTCGGAGCCCAGCCGGAAAGGAGGGGCCGGCGACCGGCGCTTACGAGAGAAGTCAACCGCGAAGCTTTTACAAGGAGAGAGACGTACATCCCAGGATGATGCCGACTGGACAATGGAATCCAAAGTGGATTGCATATAGCTAAGTGCCGCCGCCCGGTTGGGACTATAGGAAACAATGAAAATGTCGTCTGCAAATAAGAACATATGCGCATTCGGATGACAGCAATCAACCACATTATCAATGTATAAGAGTTGAAAAGGATAGGCGAAATGGAGCTACCCTGAGGAACACCTCGAAACTGCGGAAAGGAGGAAGACACCGTTCCCCGCCAACGAACGCGAAATCTGCGGCGAGCAAGGTAGTCAGCCAGCCAACGGAGAAGACGTCCACGAACACCCAGAGACGCCAATTTACCCAGGAGAGCAGGATGACAGACCGAATCATATGCCGCCTGAAGGTCCAAAGACACCAGAAAAACATAATTATGTCTAGCTCGAGCCACCAGAAGATGACGCTGGATCGACAGAAGGCATGCCGATGTGGAACGTCCTGGTAAAAATGCGAACTGCAGATTGCTGATCCGTTGATGAGAGAGAACGAAGTCTGTGAGGCGAAAGACCAGGACTTTCTCCAAGATCTTCGAAAAAACCGATGTGAGAGTGATCATTCGGTACGATGATAAGTCGAGAGCAGATTTGTTAGGCTTCTTTATTGGGATCACGCAGGGCTCCTTCCAGCCTGAAGGGTGAACGCCGGCAGACCAAAAGAAGTTAAGGAGGTCAACCAGCCATGACGAATTCCACCTCCATATAAGTCTCAATAGTTCGTAAGCACATCCATCAGGACCGGGAGCACAGCGTCGAAGCGATCCCTTAATAGCCCTGGCAACTTCACCGGCTGTAAGTAACGCATCCATCACTAGGGAAGAGTCATCATGGTCAATAGAAAAGGAGTGCACCGAACAGCCTGAGGCTGTGGAAAAGAGATCACCAAACGCCGAAGCCTGCTCCACCAGATCAGCAACAAGTCACTCCGAAGAAGCAGGTGATCCGGGCTCGATCCAACATGAGATTTCAAACGGTACAAGAGGGAGAAAACGAAGCCTGGCCTCGAGGTGTCGTTGCATTGTGCCTTCCAGTAGGCACGTCTCTTAAGTGTGAGGAGATGGCGAAGATTCCGTTCTTCCAGCCGATATAACGTCGAAGCGAAGAGGCAGCCTGACGACTTGGCATAGCGAAGGAGGCGGCGTTTCTTGCGAAGCCGCTGAGCACAATCAAAGTCCCACCAGGGAGACCAACGTCGACGCTGACCGCTGGGCCGACGAGAAGCATGAAGAATCTTGGAAATCCTGTCCAGGATCAGAGCGGCACCGTCAGGAGTGGAAGGAAGTTCACTTCGGATAATCTTCTGGATGGAAGGCCAAGCCACTGACCAAGCAACTGGCTGCAGACCCAGGGCAGGAGGGGAGGGGAGCCAAACATCCCTGCCGCCAATGTTGTAATGACAGGATGATGGGTGCTACCGTAGAGGTCACTATCCACTGACCAGGAGCAGTACGGAACCAGCTGAGGGGAGCACATGGTGAGATCCAAGACAGAGCAACTTGACCCCCTGCAAAATGTAGAGGCCCCCGAGTGTAGGAGACAAAGATCCTGTGAGCAAAGCCAGTGCACGAACTCAGTACCTCCCGGCTCGGAGAAGCAGAACCCCAGCTAGGGTGATGAATATTGAAATCTCCAACCACCATACAACAATCTGTGAGCAGTTGTTCGATCAGTCCAAGCAAGAGTGCCGAGAGGGGAGGAGAAAGAATGTATAAATTAATAATCCTGATCGTGGTGTCGCCAGAGAAGATATCCATAGCAAGAAGCTGTTCGTTCGAATCCGAGCTGAAGATGTCCACCAATCTGGAAGAAATATCTGACCTGATTGCAGTTAGGAGGCCACCCCCGACTCTCCACCCGGTCACTTCTATACACCGTACGGGCTGGGAGGGAAAAAGAGATACCAGGAGACAGCCAGTATTCTTGGATAGTCAAGATCATGGCTGTAGCAAAAATAGAACTGTCGGTGAAATAAGGTCTTTCCGAGCGAAGGGACTGCGCATTCCATTGGACTAGCGACCAACTATTCATGAAGAGGAAAGTGATGCGCTAGGCCAGATGCCGTCTTGAACCGCATGGAACAGAGGCTACAAAGAAACTTACCGTCGTTACGATGAGCTTTCAGGTGAAACAGCAATGCTAGACGAGAAGAGAAGGGCATGACGCATGGAGGACACGAGAAGGTTCTGGAGTGAGAAAGTTTGACGGATTCCACAGCAGACTCCACATACGGAACCACAGATTCTTCGCATGACAGGAATTCATCGGCGATTTGGCCAGTGGCAGGAGGTTGCTCAGCAGGCACTGAAAAAGCTGGGCTCGCTGCAACTGTAGTGGGAGGATTCTGAAAAACTTCAGCCTGTGGCCCCTGTGCATCGGTTGATGTGGGACCGGCATGTAGGGAAGGAGGTGAAAGAAGATTCGTCAATGAGTCCAATCTACTGGTGAGTTTGGAGATGATGTCCAGAAACTGAGGGAAGGCAGAGGAGCAAGCACACGGAGATTGAGCCTGTGCTGCCGCCGCCGCCGCATATGAGGCCTGGTGGACTTAACGCACAGAGTCCCGTGCTTCTGGATAGCTGAGATGCTTTGAAGCCATAATATCTAGGATCCGCTTTTCTTGGAGGTAAATTGGGCAGTTCGTGTCAGAAGAAGGATGAGAGCCCTTGTACAATGCGCACTGGAAGCTCGACGCCGAGCATACTGAAGAGTCATGTCCTTCACCACAACGAGAACAGCGAGCGGCTCTACAACAGGTTGACAGCAGATGTCCATAACGCTGACAATTTTTACTCTGCCTAGGCGAATCCAAGAAGGGTTTGACCGCACATCTTGAATACCACAGATAGAAATGTCACGGTTAGTAAAGCCCAGGTCCTCCACTGGGACCGAAGAAGTAAGGACCCTCGAGGAATTTACTGAACGTCGGAACCGAACAACACGAAGACAGTTCACACCACGGTCCAACAATTCCGTAGCAATCTCATTGACAGGGGCTTCAATATCCACATCTCTAACTAAAAACTTCGTTGTCATAAGCTTAGTGAGGACCTGAGTTTTGACAGGTACCTGAAGAAAATTAGAAAGTTGACAAATTTCCAGCAAGCAAATGAGATTCGAGGAACGCACCAATAAGTCACCCGAACGTAAAAACTGAACGTCTGAAATCGAGTCATGCATTGAAATATTGTCCACGAAGAATCTGTTCAACAACATGGGCCGGGCTCTGGGTAGCTTCCCCAGAAGTCGCGGAAAGAAGTATTTCACCACGAGTCACTCCGCTCGCAAATGCCCTAAGCAGCAATTTCTGAGAAGACCATTGAATCGAACAAACAAAATCATTAACTGGTACTAGCAAACCACCCAGCTGAGGAAGCTCATCACCCGGTGAAGAACGCATCCTTTTAGCCGGAGTCGAGGAATCAGAGTCCCCCATCCCCACCGGACCCCCGGCGGTAGCTACGGCTCACCCCGAATCAACTGACCACAACAGACAAGAGCATGCAAAGAAAAATATCCTACCTTGGATATGGGCAGAACCAACCGCCCGCAAAACTTTAGCAGGCAAAGAAACGAAATAAAATAGGAAACAGCAAGCCGCTGTCTCAAAAATGCAACGAAACAAGAACGCTTTCGCCAACGACGACACACCCAAAACACACGGTATCCTACGGGGTTCACCGGTTAGAAACAGGAGACCCAACTTCACACCAGCCAACCGTTGCCAATCAGCACCCCAACAAACTTACCAAAGCCTATATATATGTGTATATGATGGGATTTGGTAACCGTATTTTTAGTACTGTTAGTACTAATAAGGTTAGAAGAAGAGGAGGTGAAGGGACCCGTTTTGAGTGAAGCCAAAATAGATCAGCTGTTTCTGTCCTCTCTCTGAGGTGGTGGAAGTCTGCTCTGCGAGAGTTCGGGAACGAGGCGTCACTTCTTGTGGCTTAAGCAGTTTTGCTTAGCGCATGCAAACCAAGGATGGAAAGAAGGAATATTTCGGACTTCTTATTTCTTAACATTAGACTTTTGGTTATGTTTTAAATATGGTTACTTGCAGATGGGCAGTATGCATGGTTACTTGCACATTTGCAGTAAGTAACCATGCGCACTATGCACTTCCGCTCAAAAAATCATTATTTTGTTAAATTTTTTAAAGAAATACCAACACATATTTTCCTGTTTTTTTCTGAAAATTTTTTATTATGGGAATGAATATTTCAGCCTCAATTTTTTTCATGCCTGTATGGGTAGAGTAAGGGTCCGAAAAACCCGTTCAAAATCGCGATTCCCCCATAGATATACAGGAGATTCTTAGATTGTGCGCATTGGCGTAGTCAGCTGATAAAAAGTGGCGTCACGCCAGAAGCACAGGGAGAGGGGCTGTTGCCAACTCCTTTTACTTCTAACCTCCTTGGTTAGTACACTGGTGTGTTTTCATACACACAAGCGAAACATTTGATAATTTGCGAAGGAATAAAAAATAACGAAAACTAGTTGTACACAGAATGAAATTTTTATTAGGGGGTTGCCATAAATTGCGCTCGCCGCTCACGTTAAGGTGACCAGACGTTCTCATTTTCTGGGTACAGCCCAGCAAAAACACAAGTGCTGGGAAACTGCTGGCCACCAGCTGGCAGTGATGTGTCACTGCTGGCTGAAATCTGCCGCTCACGGCCCGGTAGTGGTCCGTTGGTGGCAGCGCTATCAGTTGGCAAGCCATTGATGGCCCTGCAGCATCGCCGTGAATTGTGGGCCTCCAAGCAAGTGCCACTAGTGGCCCGTTGCTGTCAACCAATGCAACCCCCAACAGCAGGTGGAAGCATAGGGACTGCGCATGCGCAGAAGCAACACTTGCTGTGTCTTTCATGGTACCAGTTACTTGAAGACGACGCTATCGCCATCGTGTTATTTTAGTGGATGTTAGGAAAAAAATCCATATGTGGAGAGGCGAATTAATTTTCTTATGAAATTTTACGTCGACGAAGATATCAGATTAAGCCGTGAAATACTAGATTACAGCCATGAAATACACCCACTCCATTCCCATGAATAACAATTCATGGAATGGAGTGGATGAATAACAAGAAAAAATTTGAAACCGCTTGAAACACATATACTGGAAAACCATTAAAATAGCGTTTGTTGAAAAAAAAAAAGAAATATACGCGTACAAAATTTATTAATTATTTGAAAGAAAAAAAAAGCAACGCTATGTGGTGTACTCATCCATGGGTTGAATGCACAAGACTGGGAGGAATTCGCTTCTAAAAATAACGAGAAGTAAAATAAAATATCTTTTACTCTTTAAAACAAATGTAGCTTCGGACAACGGAAAGGAAAGACACAACGTTAAAAATGTAACAGAATGTGACATGAACCTGGGTAAATATATATTTATTCAACAATCTCTTTTCAAGACGGCAAGGACAGTACAAAACTTTGGAAAGCGACTCTAAGTATGTACACGCCTTGAAAATGAGTAAAGTTCCTTTAACGTAAAAAAGAAAAAAACTATCGTTACGTTGAAAAAATTAATTTATCAATTATATGAAACTGACTTTTATAAAAAATACCTCGCAATATTATAAAACGAAAGAGGGAAGAATTCGATTACAAATTGCATAGCAAACAGATAGCTTCCAGCAAGTATCCGAACGTTGTGAATTAGTCCGGTCGGTAGCGAGCGCGGCCTCCACGTAAACGGCCCAGGATCGAATCTAGTCAGATGCAAACAGCGTTTTCCCGGTCTGTCGAGAAAATTTCCCCAGCGCAGTGCGTTAATTCACAAACTTCGTAAGGGTAGAAAAAAAAATTGTGGCTTTAGGAAACTGCAGTTATCCTTGCTTTTTATTATTATGGGAAATTGGCGGACAAGATTCGGCAAGCCACCAGTTACGTCACGTGGTTGCTGGCTGCCACTAACGGCCCACTAGCGGACCACATTAGGCTAGCCATCATTTCTGGCACGTGCTTGCAGGGCCACTGAAGGGCCACTTGTTGCAGCTACTGCCTGTGATCAACCACTGATGGCCCTGTTGTGGCATATGACAACTGATGGGGTGCCAACTGTTGGCCAGCTGTTGGCCTGAAATGCTGGCCCTTCTGTTGGCCGCCCGGACATTTTATTGACGGTTCGGCAGCGGCAACATAGTGCTGGGCCAGCAAGACTGTTTTTGCTGGGAGTTCTCCATTTCAATGCTTTGTCCTCAATTTCGTAAAAACATATTGAAGACATCAAATGCCGCCCCGGTGGCGCAGTGGTCTAAGCGATGGCCTCTGATCATTTGTCCGAACGGGGTCCGGGTTCGAATCCCGGTGTGGCATGGATGTTGTGTTTGTCTTACGGTACTGGCTCTCTCCCTTCCCTGGAACCAGTGACCCTAAATTAGGGACGGGCGACTGCTTATAGCCCATTGAGTTGCTCACGGTGGTCGTTAAACCTCCAATAAAAAAAAAAAAAAAAAAAAGAAGACATCAAATGTCCTAAATTTCTTCGTTTTTGTCCCCAATTTTTGAAATTTCCTCCCAAAAATTGAAATAGGTACAAATTTTGAAGATGGCAATCCCATTTTCGGTGTAAATGTGACAAGAATGGAAAGTCAGATAATATCCGAAATTTTCATCGTCCTGGAGCGGGACACGAAGCCGCGTCTCCCAGATAGCGTCCGGGGATGCTAACCACTACACCACCCAGAACGACCAAGTCTCAAGTTTCCGATTAATTTGAATATAACCATCACAGGATTCGCTAGTTGAAGCAACAGGCATTCATGTTTAGCGAATCTGGAGGTTAAGAATTCTATCCCGTGATTGCCAGGAGGAGCAGATAAATCAAAAATGTGCTAAAAAAAAAGCGTAGAATTCATTGAATTTACCAAATGCAACCAAATTTAGCATCAACTTCGTATTTAATTGCTAGGAAATGGATTCATGAAGGAAAGGTATGGAACAGTTTTCCGAAGCGGAAGAATTTTTCTTTGAATTAAGTTAAAAATCATGCAGTATTAATGGAAGACATGCCGAAGCATCGAACAAAGTCATCTCGATAAATGTGGTTGAAAAACGAACACCAAGAAGGAGACGTCTGATACCAATTTTCGTTTCTGTTTTAAGTACTTCTTTTCTATTTTAACTGGATTTAACCAAATTAATTTTAGGATGGAAATGAATCTCATCTATCTCAGCATCCACTTTCTTACAATTAAATAAGTAATTGATGAAAAATTTGGTTACATTTGATAGATTCCATTGAGAGTTCCACCACTTTTGTTCAGTACATTTTTCATTAAATTGTTTCTTCAAGTGAGGTTATTGGGCTTGGAATATTCCTTCTCATGGAGCTAACATACAGCTATTCCAGGATTTCTGCTCGGTCAGCGTATAGTAATTTTCTGGCTTCAGATATTTATTCTTGTACAGAATCACAATGAAATTTCAGTACAAATTTAAAATGTAGCTTTGTTAGCAAGTGCTGCCCGTACAAGTAAGATTTTAAATGTATCGGAAGTAATATTCTGCATACACTAGCGGAAAGTGAAAAAAGCACAAATGTATTTATTGCTGTTTAATGCTTTGTCATCGTGAGGGGAAATGATAGTCTCGAAACAGACCCGAAGAGTATCATGAAAACTAACAGAACCGCCGCGGTCAGACAAGGAAGCACGTCACACGATGTTGCTTCCCTTCCGGAACAACATTTTCGCGTGAAAAACATACTTACCTAACACTACCGAGCAGCCAGGGAGTTTTGACGTCACAGGAAGTTTCGTCATTTTGCTCCCCCTTCCGTCACACCGTTCTTCCTAGCAGACGCCACTAGGCAGGTTGTGCGGTGAAAGCAACTTACGGACAGCGGGAAGGAACTTTACATGGCGGCTCGCGTTCGCTGCCGTTGAGAGTGAGTTTACTTTGGAGCGCTAAAACGAGATAAAAAAGCTTTCTATTCCAATTTTTTTTGTGTGATGCTTCATTCCTCTGTTCTGAAGTTTGTATCCATGCCACTTTTAGGAGATTCCGTCGTGAAATAAAGGAGCAAGTAAGGGAGAAGTTTGTTCAGTTAGAGACCACTGATACCCGAAATTTATACAGCATAATTACGGAATACAGAGGAAAACGTTATTACCACCCCCTTTCCCTGCTGGCGGTAGGGAGGGATATAATTATTATTTTAATTGGAACCGTCGAAATTATTATTATTAAAAGGAATCGTCGAAAGTGAGCCGAAGAGTTGTGTTTCCTTCCGAGGATGGCGACACAAATTTTCGGCCGGACGGTGCGTTGTGTTTTCACATGAGAGTGCACGCGAAACGTTGGCCCTCATATGCCGCAATGTTTTTTTTTAGATTAAATTTAAAATAAAAGAAGATCGAATGATAATAAATGGTACTACGAATTCCACTTTATGGCTGGGCAGGTTATTCCCGTCTCCCTGTTCCTTCGAGTGCCCGCGTACACCCTAAATCTTAAATTCAAGAGAATATACGTCTACTATAGGAAAACAGAGATATAAGGTAAAATTAACAACTGTTTATTATGATTGCACCAAAACAATGTATAAGGTGGTGAAGAACCATTCTATTACAATTACTTTAAGTAAACCTGCAGTAAATTTTATAACTCATGCCTCTAATCTGGCAGTCGATCAAATACAAATTATTATGCAAACACTCTTGGAAAGCAAATAATGTAAGATGTTTGGAGAAAGTGTGCCAAATTCGCCAAATATTATATATCAGAAAATTTCGTAGGTTACTATTAAGATATTGTGACTGTCAGGAAAATTTGATTTACCTTTC
Organism: Macrothele yani; assembly: GCA_039090855.1. Lineage (NCBI taxonomy): Eukaryota > Metazoa > Arthropoda > Arachnida > Araneae > Macrothelidae > Macrothele > Macrothele yani. Next base: position 78,133,754 of record CM077009.1, read on the forward strand.
TTCGCACTTCCGCTGTCGACATCAGCGACGGGACATCATAAACGTGGGCTGGTAACTAAGTCTCTGGATGTGGGGGTCAAAGTTCATCGGTGGTTTCCAGTCTGGCCGATCACCACTTCGTGAGACTGAGGGTTCGATGGCGCGCTTCTGCCTACCCGCAAATCGGGACTCCAACGGGGCTGCTGTGATTAGTTCCTCCGTCGCTTGGGCTTCGCAGGAAGGGGTCTGTTCTGTCCCTCTCTGGCTTCGGCACGGCCTCGTTCTCACTCCCTTTGGAAATTTAGGACCTCTTCTGTCCTGCGTAAACGGTATACGTTTCTAGTTATTCTCGCAGCCTCCGTAGAATTTACTTCTAAGGTCTTTCCTTCCGTGACGGGCTCCTCCGAGCTGAGGTAATGGTTCTACGAGTGCCGAAAACTTTCATCTTGGCCTCAACGTACCGCTTCCTCGGCTCCGGTGATGTCTCCCGTCAGATGAGGATGAAGAGAGAGACTTATCTCTCCGAAAAATTCTTAGTGAATGCTTGTGTTAAACTCTCGGTTACTTCCGACCAAAACTTCTACACTTTCAAACCCCGCTCCTATTCCTATCCAAAACTGAAAATTGTATCGCTGACTGGCTACGGCTGAATAAAGGAAACTTGCCCATTCGCCAATTTAGAAGCCCCTGTTTTTACTATATTCAAAGGTGCCGGTGAATCGCTAAAAGGCACGTACCGTGAGAATCTGTGAAGCTGCCAGTATTGGTAATAAATGTTACTTGTTTATTTCCTGTCAACTGGCCTTTGTTCCGCGGTTTTAACTCGGTGTTGCCTTTGTACGTTATCGAGGGTATAGCGGTTATCAACATTCGGTTGATTGCTACTTCAAGGTAGGGTCACAATGCGGCGGGCTTAATTGCTCTTTGCGGCGACCCTTGACTACCTGAAGGCACAACGTCGTACTGCTCTTGAGTTCTCTGCAGGTTTGGGGGTTTTAGAAGGGGTAAAGGTCATTTGACCCTTCCTTGGCCATCTCTGCCTGTGGGCGCTCCTTCCACAGTTGACTGGGGGGGGGTAGATGGGTCCTTCTTTCGACGACCTCCCTGTCTGCTGAGCAAGGGGGTGGAAGAATCCTCTAGCTCCCTACGTTCCTTTTGGGAAAAAGGAAATCTGAAATAGAATAATAGATTATGCCTTCTTCCAGTTGAATCTTGAGTTTGCCAAATTATTCCGTGCCGATTTAATAACTCCTTTAATTAAAATCTTCTTCACTTACAATTTAACTTGAATTTCAATGCTGCGGGTAATGTGAGCAGATTTAAATAATTAATTAAAAATGTGGCTACCAAAAGCAATTGGCTCGCCAACAGCGTGATCAAAACATTATGGCAAAATACAGCTGTATTTGCTGGTAAACTGAAAAATAACATTTCCATGTAACATGGTTAGTACGAAGTTGAACCGCCATGAACTGCGTCATACTGTGCAATTCTGGCATGGAGTCTGTCGTACAGATGCTGGATGTAAGTTTGGGGTGTTGAGTTCCAAGCATCTTCAACCTAGACGCGTAAATCGGGGATGGTCGTGGCTGGACGTGGAGACCGGATAAGTCGTTGTCCCATAAAATCCCACACATGCTCAATGGGGGACAAATCCGGCGAACGTGCAGGCCATGGAAGTTGTCTCACACCCTGAAGTGCATGTTGCGTAACACGTGCCTTGTGTGGGCGTGCGTTATCTTGCTGGAAAACACCACGATGGACCGACCTTACAAATGGCACAGCAACGGACTGAATGATGTTGATGTAGGAGGTGCTGTTTGACGTACCCGGTACAAACACTTTTTGTGTATGGGAGTGATAGCTGATCGCTCCCCACACCATGAGACCAGGTGTAGGCCTTGTGTGTCGCTAGCGGATGCAAGAAGGGTGGAGACGCTCCCCTGTGCGTCTGCGAACACGCATACGGCCATCGGAGGCTCCCAAGCAGAATCTGCTTTCATCGCTGAACACGACAGATCGCCATTGCGTTCTCCAGTGAAGACGTTGGCGACACCACTGCTGCCGTTCCTGACGGTGGGCTGGAGTCAGAGGTACACATGCCAGAGGCACACGTGCACGTAGTTTTGCATCCAGTAGACGGTTGCGGATTGTTCGCACAGTCACCTCAGGTGCAACGGCAGCTCGGATTTGCGTCGCAGTGGATGTTCTGCTCGGCAACGCCGCTCTTCTTATTCCTTGATCGGTCCGTCTATGACTCCCTGTTCCACGTCTTCTCGTGTGGGGATGTTCCTCGGACCATCTATGCCACCATCGTACCACCACCGATACTTCCCGTCCAATTCACTCCGCAACACGACGATACGACCACCCGGCCTCGCGGAGTCTGACTAGACGACCTCGCTCAAAGTCCGATAACTGCTGAAATCATACACGTCTTCCATGTCCAGGCATTGCAGCTTCTTCAGAGTCTTCGCACGTGTCCGTACGCCGACGACTGATTACATTCACTTCGCCGTACTCCTTAAATACCACCGACGATAATTTGCATATTATGCCGTGCTGTGGCGTAAGCGCTCACCGGTTGGTCCCGAAATTAACATCACACCTACGTAAACTCGACCCCATTAACATATGTAAATTTCATGATCGTCCGCCAATTCCTTCTTGGTGTTCTTTTTTCAATTTCCGCCAGTGTATTTTACTGATATTGTAATACTTATTTCACATGAAAATCATTCTCCCGATTCATCGTATGCTTTCCAATGAAACTGAACAATTACGGGACATTTCATAACATTCTTTGCTAACCTTTGGCTTTACCATAATGCGTCAGACGCTGTCCTCAATTATGGCCTCATTTTGAAGCGAAATTGTCCTCAATTTTGTATTAAAATTGAGGACAAATGTCATTTTGTCCTCAATTGCATTCTCCAAAATCTGGTCACCTTATCCTAGTTTCATATAGTAATACCGACAGGGGTGACATTTCAGTAAATGTGTAGATTTGCGTCCTAAATTATTTCGTCGGGAAAATGTTAGTACCTGGGAGTGGCGTATCTTGGGTCCAAGACCTAGGATATCTCACCTGTCGGCTGCCCCCACCCCTCCGCCCCGTACTGTTTTTTTTAAAATTGCGAAGTTTAATTTTTTATTTTAAGTAATAGAAGTAACTTTTTTTTTCTAAATTTTAGTTACATGCCATTGCTAACATGATACCAAATAATTATGAGGATTAGGATTTGAACACTTAATTGTACATGAACTCCATTCTTCTTCTGAATACATTATTTGTACATGAACTCCATTCTTCTTCTGAATACATTATTTGTACATGAACTCCATTCTTCTTCTGAATACATTATTTGTACATGAACTCCATTCTTCTTCTGAATACATTATTTGTACATGAACTCAATTCTTCTTCTGAATACATTATTTGTACATGAACTCCATTCTTCTTCTGAATACATTATTTGTACATGAACTCCATTCTTCTTCTGAATACATTATTTGTACATGAACTCCATTCTTCTTCTGAATACATTATTTGAACATGAACTCCATTCTTCTTCTGAATACATTATTTGTACATGAACTCCATTCTTCTTCTGAATACATTATTTGTACATAAACTCCATTCCTCTTCTGAATACATTATTTGTATATGAACGCCATTCTTCTTTCCTTTTGTGTGAACTTGAGTGTTACGTTTTCATAAAATGTTTCCTCCGAGTACTTTTTCATATTTAAAAATAATGTTTTTCTCTACTGATAAAACAGCCAAGTTTTTCGAATGTGCATACTCTTGTGTGGCTCTAAGATATATCTTGATTCTTTTTAATGCAGAAAAACCTCTTTCGGCAGTTGCAGTTGTTGATGGAAAGCTTAATAAGAGTAATAATGAAACGCACATAGCGTGTGAAATCCGTTTATTTTTGTGATGTAAACACTCAACACAAATATTCGCCAAGCTTTCGCACTCGACTGGGAGGCTTTTTCAAGGCAATGGTAGACACACAAATGCAGAGAATTGGAACATGTAAAGTACGAAGATGATTTTTGAAAATAACGCGGGTGACATCACGAGTATATTACATGACTTTTATCATGTAATTATACAGTGCATTGTGATGTGTTTCCATCTTTTAACCACGCATGCCAATTGCCAAATCATTGGTAGTTCAGTAGAGACTATATCATTGCATGCCACTTTGCTGGGTAGGATCTCCACTGTTTCCCTGATGGCAGTCTCTTTGCAATTCGTGTAAGGGGCAATGCTTCTAATATTATTCCATACATGAGCGGCCGAGCAATGCATGACTTCTCTGGCGCGGGATGTATTCTGCATGTCCTGGTTCAATTTCGTACGTGTTCTTTACATCTAGAGTCCAAGGATCGCTTTGTCGTTCCTATATATATCTTTCCCGTGTTGTCAGGATATACCAATGGTATAGCGTACACACCAGTCTTTTATTTCTCACACTGTCTCTAATTGCAACTTGATATTATATGTGATAACGAGGTCAGTGACTTTATTGCTATTAATATGCTGTATTTGCGTAATAAATTATTTAACCAATATGTAAAGCCTGGGATATATTTGATGGATCCTGCGTATCTCATTGTCCTACTAAGCGATTTTGCTAATGCTGATATAATACGATTTCTCACAGTCTTATGTACTCTGTCTATGTCATCCTTCTTATATCCAGCCTTTAGACCTCTGCTATAAATATTATCAATTTATTTATTATTTAGGTAGTCGGGTTTGCATACGTTGTACACTCTATAGAACCACGCTCTAAATGCTGAAAGTTTGTACTCCCTTGGGCAGTGCGAATCAGGAGGGACAAGGTTCGGTACTGCGGTCAGTTTATAATAAACGTTAAAATCGAAGCTGGATGTTCTATTTCTTCTGAGCGCGACGTCAAGATAATTCAACGTCCCGTCTTTTTCAAGCTCCATGGTGAACTTTTTTTTTTTTTTTTTTTTTTTTTTGAGGTTTAACGACCACCGTGAGCAACTCAATGGGCTATAAGCAGTCGCCCGTCCCTAATTTAGGGTCACTGGTTCCAGGGAAGGGAGAGAGCCAGTGCCGTAAGACAAACACAACATCCATGCCTCACCGGGATTCGAACCCGGACCCCTTACGGGCGAATGATCAGAGGCCAGCGCCTTAGACCACTGCGCCACCGGGGCGGCATGGTGAACTTTATTGTATTGTGTAGGTTGTTTATCTTGCGCATGAAATCATTTAATTCGTCTACTCCATGTTTCCACATGAAGAATATGTCGTCAGCATAGCGGATCCAATCTCGGGGTTTCTTGATACAATTTAAAAGGATGAGATCTTCTAGCGGTCTAAGTACTGCTTCCGCAAGAACTGCAGATAGAGGTGAACCCATCTGTGCTCCTTTAGTTTGTTTGTAGATGTTTCCATCCAACTTGAAATAGTTGTGGTTAGTAATCAGATTTAAAAAGATGGAAACACATCACGGCGCACTGTATAATGACGTGATAAAAATTCATGCAATATGCTCGTGATGTCATCCGCGTTATTTTCAAAAATCATCTTCGTTCTTTATATGTTCCAATTCTCTGCATTTTTGTGTCTACCATTGCCTTGAAAAAGCCTCGCAGTGATGTGCGAATATTTGGGCTGACTACACCACAAAAATAAACCCATTTCATACGCTATATACGTTTCAATATTATTCAACTCTGGTGTATTTAAAAAAAAGTTACTTAATATGAGGTCTGCTAATTTGTACACCTCACTAAACACTATGTCCAAATTATTCAACTTTATGTAACACGTATAATGTTTCTTACTGATTTGTTTTTGTATTCATCAAGGGAGTAAAGCAGCTTCAGTTCATTTTTTAGTCGAACTGAATCAAAATGTGGAGCATAGAGTTCTTTAAGTTCTGACAGCATACCCGGTTCAACCATTAGGCGAACTAGGTGGCTGCATAGGGCAGTGGCGTAACCAGAGGGGGGAGTCGGGGCTTGAACCCCTCCCTTGAGGAGAAACTGAGCGCGAATTTAAAGCGATATATACATGTATACGAGGCTTTCACCAATGAACCAAACCCATACCCCCCCCCCCTTCTTAAGAAATTTCTGGCTACGCCACTGGTCTAGGGCGCCAAGGTTTAGAGTTGATAAAATCGAATGAGTAATACACAAGAAAAAAAATGAGTAAAAATGATAAAAATAAAGAAAATTTAATTTTCTGTTGTGCTTTCAATAAGCGAATTCTTGCTCCTTGAGTAAGCGAAATACGGAGACCTGCGCCTATAGAGGGTCGACGTTAAAGTGGATGGCGTTTAGGCATCATGACGTAACACTTTTCGTTCGCGTTTCGTTCGGCTCGGCGCTTGGGAAACGTGTTCGGAGATCAAGGCTTGTGAGCCGCAGAATGTAAACAAATACTGTCGTTGCACTCCAGCTGTTATTCTGGCCTGCTAGTGAGTGTTTAAACCTCTTCTGTACTGCTTGTTTTGTACCAGCCTTAAGTTCAAGGTCTGGTTGTTCTTCCCGTTTTGCTCACGAGTTGGTGAGTCGTTATTTTATGTCGTTTTTCTGTTTTGTTTACGTTTTGACCGGGCCGGTTAGCTCCGTCGCGTCGCCGCCATTTGCAATGGCGTCAACCGAAGTGGTGGACCGTTGCCTAAGCTCCATTCCCACTTCCGGTGTCCTCACTTCTTCCTCTTCTTCTGCACCTACCGATGTAACAGTGCCTTCTCTGCCAGGCGGCGTTCAACTCCCCTCCAATGCTGCTTCGAACGACTGCCCTTCTGGTGCCCTTCCCGTAACTGGCTCAACGTGTCAAAGAGTTCACGACGCTGATGACGTCATGGATACTACAACCCTGGGATTCCTGCTCCTTCTACTTTTTGTCCACCGGCATCTACCTCGTATTCAGCAGCAACATCCAAACCACGCCCTGCTCTTCGTGAGATGTACAGTGAAGCACACACTTTGACGCCCCTTCTACACCGAACTGGGAACACCATTCAACTGGACAATCCGGTAGAATCCTCGGCTGGACAATCTTTCAAAACGATTCTCGATCGTGGAGTGGTCTTCGAAGCTCTACCGAATACACCCCTCTATGTGTATGAAGATGCCTTAAAAGGTATGTTTACCTCTACCTCTATTCAGTTCATGGCGCGTAGACCATCTGTTGTAATAATGTATTTTACAAAAGCGGAATATGCATACAAGGTTCTTGATAAGGTTTTAACCATTCCTGATTGTCACCTCTTTCCCGAGCTAGTAGCGTACCGGCCGGTCAATGTCTATTTCTATCCTGTACCGTCTGAAGTAACAGATACCATGCTGTTTGCAGTCGCCTCTTCTCTTGGTAGAGTTGTTGGCCCCATTCTTACTCACTCTGCAGCTCCAGCCAAACCGGAGGGTCGAGCTGTTGCTCGTGAAGTTCAAGGTGCAAGACGAGTTGCTCGGGTTGTTTTTCCAAAGCAAGATTCCATTGAAAACTGTCCTACTCAGTTGACCGTCAACTGTGGGGAGCATCTTCGCAGGATAGATGTACTAACTATTTATCACTGCAGTAAATGCAAAAAATTTGGGCACCACCAGAAAGATTGCCGGAGTGTTTCCTCACAACAGGCTCTAGCTAGGGATCGTGCGACTCCATCCAAGACCGTTGCCCGAGATGTTCCCTTATACCCTTCCTCTGTGATTTCATCTGACCTGGATGTTGGGCAGGCGGCGCCTTGTCTGCCACCCAAAACCACGGAAATCTACCCAGCACTACCTTTTACACAGCCTTTCCGCACCCCAGAAGTTCAGAAGTTTCTCGACTCTTGGAAAGTAGTCCTATTATTTCTGATGCTGCGACTTCTAATGTGGATCCTGAGGATTCCTACTACAGCACGGGTGACCCAGCCTTAAGTGATGGTTCGGTAGACGACACGCGTTCTCGTACTGAGAAACGACAAGCGACACGAGCTCAGGGTGGTGCAGCTAAGCGTGGGAGGGCTCCTCCGTGCTTCGGGCAGACGTCGTACATCCCCCGCTTCTTGGAAGGATTTTGACATGTCTGTTGACTCCCGTGAGGATTCTGCACTTTTCCTCTATGATGATTTTGTTACCCAGCTTCGGCATTACAACATCCCAGAGCAACCAGTCACCTATAAGCAATTGTGTGAAATACTGTGCTACAAAGTGAGGCAGAACACCGCTACCGCTTTAGTTCACGAAGCTGGTGATACACTGCCGGCTATCCTTCATCAATTAAAAGCAGTGGATTATGCTTTTCAAAGCTACGCCCAATTGACCGGAGATAATGGTGACGTTGTGTCGACGATTCGCCAACAAGTGGGAAAATTCTGTCTTGCCAGCTCCAGGTCATATTTGTCCACGGAGGACCTAAGCCTTCCGAGTGCTGACATTTAACTGCAGGGGTTTTGCCACCCCTGTGAACAATGCAATAGTATTTGAAGATTTGAGAGCTGTGTCTGCTGACATTATCATCCTCCAAGAAACGAACTGTGATGCATCTACCCCTTTCACCTTTGGAGAACGTGGCCGTACACGTTCTTCCATGAATATCCCGAGTAGGGGTGTCTCCATCGTGATTCACCTCCGCCTGCTTAATCGCTTCACTTCTCATGCGGTACGAACTCTTTATCCTGGAAAATTGCAACAGTTTACATTTTGCCTTGATAAGAAGACCTTCCATGTGTTTAATGCGCATTTTCCGCAGAATGAGTCTGTGGTGACAGCTTTCTATACCTGTCTACATGATACCCTTGACTTCAATTCCCTCCCAGGAATTTGTTATTCTGGGAGGAGATTTCAACTGTACCCTTCAGCCATCCTTAGATCGAAGCTCCTCACGTCGCAAATATCGCCTCCACCTTGCTACCCTACTCTCCCAGTTGGTCCACGAGTTTCAGCTGATGAATGCTTTTCGATACTTGTTTCCTACCACCATCTCGTTTACCTGGCATCGACCAGTAGCGTTGGGCTCGTCCATGGTACGCCTCGACCGTATCTGTGTTTCTTTTTTTTTTTTTTTTTTTTTGGAGGTTTAACGACCACCGTGAGCAACTCAATGGGCTATTAGCAGTCGCCCGTCCCTAATTTAAGGTCACTGTTTCCAGGGAAGGGAGAGAGCCAGTGCCGTAAGACAAACACAACATCCATGCCTGACCGGGATTCGAACCCGGACCCCTTACGGACGAATGATCAGAGGCCAGCGCCTTAGACCACTGTGCCACCGGGGCGGCATATCTGTGTTTCACACACCTCGATTTCACATGTCACGGATATTGCTCACGTACCAACGGCTATGTCCGATCGTTGTGCTATTAGCCTCACTGTTAGCGTGCCTACCACCCCTCCTCGAGTACGACGTACTTGGACATTTGATGATGAGTTTCTGGAAGATCCGGCTTTTGCACTGCCGTTGAACGGTTCCTCGCAAGACATCGCAACTTGTTGGATACTACACCTAGCGCACTTCGTCTTTGGCTGCAGGTGAAGAGAGGTCTTCTGCTCTTCATCCGGAATTATTCCTTTACCGTACACACGGAGCGAGCTCAGCAGATTGATAACCTCCGTGGTATTTTAACAACGATGCCGATAACGGACCCACTTTACTCTGCATATCAAGGAGATTTGCAGGCACTGCTCAAGCCGTTTGCTCAACAGGCTGTAAGGCGGATGCGCTTACGGCATATTTCACTGTCATCGAAGTCGTATGAATATCTTGCACGACTTGAATCAAGAAGTGAGCCTCTTCTTCTGTTCAATTCCTGCGTCTCGAGGATGGCACTGTTACTGGAAACCAGTGGATCGTTTGCTACACGGTTCGTGGCTTCTTCACGGAGAAGTACCGCACGGGGGCGCAGACTTCTGTTTCCTTTTCTTCCTCTCCCCTTCTTTCTTCTTTACCTCAGGTCCCGTCTCGTCTCTGTCCGCTTCTACTTTCTGATTTCTCTTTACCTGAACTTCGAGAGGCTTTCGCGTCTCCCAACCCTCATGCTTCCCCGGGACCTGACGGTCTTCCTCTCTCCTTCTACAGAGCTTTTCTTCCTTCTCTTTTACCTTTTCTCTCTGCTTGCTTCTCATGTGCTCTTTCTTCTGCAGTGCTACCGCCGGACTGCACCGTCGCACATATCATACTTCTCCCAAAAAAAGGGGACCTTCTGGATTTGAAGTATTGGCGACCCATCTCTATACTAAATCTTCATTAAAAATTTTACACTAAACTCCAATCTCACAGGCTAAACGATATTCTTCCATTCATTGTTTCTCCCGACCAGTCATACACTGTGCCTGGTTGGCCTATTACTAACAATATCTCCTTTCTTCTCCTTCTCCCCTTTCTTGCCCGCAAACATTCAGAACCTCTTGCTCTGCTTAATATTGATCAGAAATCCGCTTTCGATAATGTGTCACATGACTATCTTTCTGCTGTCCTTCTATCCTTTAGCTTTCCTCCTCGCTTCGTGCCTATTCTTCTTGGCTTCTATCGGGGCGCCTTTTTTCTCGACCTGACGGCCTTCTTTGTTACTGCTCCAGTTCCGTTTCAACGATGGATCCGGCAGGATTGTCCACTCTCGAGACAACTCTTTGCCTTAGCATTTGAGATTTTCCTTCTTTCGGCACGCAGATCACTTCTCTCAACCACGCCTTCTACAGTTGCAAGTACACGGCATAATCGCTATGTGTACACTGCGTATGCGGATGATGCCACGTTCTGTCTTCGTCATGATGCTCAGTTTTCTGTGTTGCATCAGGCATACCAATCATACGCTACTCTGTCTGGTGCTTCCTTAAATTTAGAGAAAAACAGAGGGTTATAGTGCGGGTCCTGGGTGGGCCGCACTGATGCCCCGTAGGGTGTGGTGTGGTCCTCCTCGGTCCAGAAAATTCTGGGTACTCATATTGGACGCCCGATTACGGCAGCCTCAACCTCCTGGAGTTTCGTACTTCCTCATCTTCAACGATCTGCGGATTTTTGGAGGTCAACTCATTACTATACTTCATACCACCAGCGTGCTGCGATTGTGCACCGCTACTTATTATCTCAAATCACGTTCTCATGGTCCTTCGTCTTAATGCCAAAGTACCGCCTTGATATCGTACAGAGCTTATTCACGTCGGTGATATGGACCTCGAAGCACTGGATCGCGGCGGCGACACTCCATCTCTCTTCCTCTTTGGGAGGTATCAACCTCACGGATATTCACTGATACTATCGTGCTCACCGCATTGTTTCATTTCTTCGTCTGTTGGTTGCCCCTTCTCCCTCTCGTCTTTCTACTCTGGATGTTCTTTTTTCTCTTCATGATCCATCTTTCTCATTTCTCCTTTTTCTTCGGATGGATTCCTTTACTGCTCCTTCTGCTAACTTTTCTTCTTTGATTTCTGAAGCTCTGACGTTCTTTCGCTCTCTCCCGCTTTCTCGGGCTATTCCAACCACTACTCTTGATCATTTGGACGAACCTCTCTTCTTTTCCTCCCTTACCCACCCCTCCCACCCCTCCCACCAGCTTTTCTTTCTCCTTCCTTCCTGGATTCGTTCTGGTATCTTAACTGTACGTGCCCTGGTTAATTCTGACCTGACCTGGAGACCCCTCTCCTCCCTGTTCTCTGATCCTACTCCCTCTCTTGCAGCTGATTATGCTCTTCTCCGTTCTTCCCTTGCTTCGATCTACCCCTCTCTGGTTTCTGACACTGGCCTTATCCCTGTCTCTGGTCCGAGTCTTCCAGTTCCTTTCTTCCTACTCCTTCGGGGTGTTCCTCTCCCTCTTCTTTCTATCTCTACTGCTTCTTTGTACCACTTTTTCCGCACCCCCCCCCTTGCTGTTCCGCATCCTCTTCTCGCTGCTCCGTCCACTTCTCTCCTCCTCTCCTCTTTCTTCTCCGTTGGAGCTTAATGTTCACTGGCGGTATCTTCGCCGTCGGCTTCCTGTTCCTCTCGTTCTTTTGCGTATGTCTCTTTCTTCCTCTGCACTTTGCACGTTCTGTGTATCTACTGGAGACGTTGATCACATGTATTGTTACTGCCCTGTCCTCCTGCCGATTCTCCATACAGCTTTTCAAATTGCGAATCGCATCACCTCTCGTGATCTTCCATTCACGGCGTATGCTTGGCTTCTCCTTACAAAACACCTCCCTGCCCGACTTCCAGATGTTTGTGCGTATTTGTTTGTCTTGGTGAAACAAGTAATTTACCTCTATCATTTGTATACTCGTCCTGTGGCAACTTCTACCTGTATCCTTGCAGCGGGTGACACGCTTCGTATTCTCTACAGGAGCCGCCCCACAGCTCGCCTCCGCATGGAACATGCTGAAGCCCGCTCCTCAAATTGCTCGCCCGCTTTCACACAGTGTGGGCTCAAGATGCTGGCTGGTTTAGATTTCATGATGATGTGCTTCATCTTTCCTTTTAGAAAAGTTCCCTCTTTCTTTGAGCGGATGGTTTCGTTCGGACGAGAATTTCTTTCCCGCATCTGGCTTGTTTGCGGTTTCTTTTTGTTGAATCTTACCGATTGGTAAGAATCTAGAGCACATTTTGCTCACTGATTGTGTAATTACTTTTATTTGTGTCAGTTCGGTGTATAAATTGGTTTCTTCCTTCTGGCGTAGGAAGTACTCCCATATGGTGTTATATTGATTCTGGTACTGATTCTATTGGGTTCGTTGAATTATGCTATAGCGGTGTATATGTATTTCCTATGCCTGTAGTGTTTATTCAGTGTGCACCGTGAAGTTATGTTTTGTTCTGTACGTGGGCAGGAAGTCCACCTCGCTTATCTTGCTGTTGCGCGCTGTGTTTTTATTGGAATGTGTTTTGTTCGCGTGGTACTGATTCTATTGGGTTCGTTGAATTATGCTATAGCGGTGTATATGTATTTCCTATTCCTGTGGTGTTTATTCAGTGTGCACCGTGAAGTTATATTTTGTTCTGTACGTGGGCAGAAAGTCTACCTTACTTATCTTGCTGTTGTGCGCAGTGTTTTTTCTGGAATGTGTTTTGTTTGCGCGGTACCTGTTTGCATCTTCTGTTCTACTGTGATTTGGCAACTGTACATAGTTTGGCTTTTCTCCAAGTGTTGTATGGTATGATGATTTATCGGGGTTTTTTTTGGAACGCATCATTCAGTGGTTTATTTTCTTTCGTGTGCCTGCCTGTGTAGATACTTATCCTTAGTCGGTGCACTATCCTTTGTAGTGAAGAGTGTTTTTGCAAATCACTTGCAAGTTGTACGTGCGTTTTTTGTTTTTTGTATATACCGTTGCTGGAAACCTTGCTGTTTCCCCTTGACATTTGTTGATATGTGCTTACTACTGTAATCTTGTAGTATCTTTTGATCATATCCGAACTATGTTGAGTTCCGGAGGTTGTACATACTGCATGTTATAATAACAAAGGTTTTTTTTTCTCTTTTTTTATCAATTCATGCCTCTATACTGTACGTTTTGAATCACGATTGCTACGAATCCACTCAACTATGTTTGAATCTTAAATGCTCTTAGGCATTTGTTTTGTGTGAATTTTTTGTCATTTGTGTTTATTGTAACTATGTGCTCTTCCTACTGGAGTAGGTTGTACTTTCTTGTGATGTCAAGCAGCCGTGGTGCTGCCTCATCTCGGACGGGTGGTTTAAACACTGCGGGTGCAATTTTAGATACCTTTTGTAGTGTTTTTATCAGTGATGTTACTTTCTGCTTGTGCTTGACCGGATCACCTGTTTCTTCTTCCTTAGTATTGTGCTCTTGCAACTTTTACGCACGAGTCATGTCAGCGCGGCACCTGTATGTCATCGTGTACATTGTAATTTGGTATTTGTACATTGCTTGTACTCCTCTTTTAATGTTGTATGACCTGTTGATTGTTATTGCGTCCTTAGAATCTATTACTCTGTCTTCCTTATGCTTGTCATCTCTGCTTCCTCGAGTCATACCTTACTTTTAATTTACGGTATTGTCCTTCCAGACGGGGGAATTTTTTTGTACATATCTTTTGTCTTCACTGCGCATATTATGTTTATTTCTGTAATTTTTTGTTCGTGAATCTGCTGTATCTTCTTTGCACCTGTGATCAAGTGCCTGTCACGGAACACATGTCTTTTAACATTATATTTACTTTCCGGCCTCCATGGAGGACCGGTATTTGTATATATTCCATGATATGTTCCTGCGATTTGTTTCTCGTTGTTTTAAATAAGTCATTTGCCTCTGTTATGCACTTTTATCAATAAAGAATGTTTTGAACTCCAGCGAATTTGCGAGCTCTGTTATTCTGGCCTGCTAGTGAGTGTTTAAACCTCTCCTGTACTGTTTGTTTTGTACCAGCCTTAAGTTCAAGGCCTAGTTGTTCTTCCCGTTTTTCTCACGAGTTGGTGAGTCGGTATTTTAGATGGTTTTTCTGTTTTGTTTACGTTTTGACCGGGCCCGTTGGATATGTCGCGTCGGCGCCATTTGCAATGGCGTCAGCCTAAATGGTGGACCAGAGCTCCATCAGCACTTCCGGTGTCCTCAGTTCTTCCTCTTCTTCTGCAACTACCCATGTCACAGTGCCTCCTCTAACAGTCGGCCTTCAACTACCCTCCAGTGCTGCTCCGAACGACTGCCCTTCTGGTGCCCTTCCTGTAACTGGCTCAACTTGTCAAAGAGTTGCCAACGCTGATGACGCCATGGCTACTACTACCCCTGGGATTCCTGCTCCTTTTACTTCTTATACACAGGCACCTACCTCGTGTTCAGCAGCAACATACAAACCACGCCCTACTCTTCGTGAGATGTACAGTGAAACAGACACTTTGACGTCCCTTCTACACCGAACTGGGAACACCATTGATCTGGAATCCTCGGGTGGACAATCTTTCAAAACGATTCTCGATCGTGGAGTGGTCTTCGAAGTTCTACCGAATACACCCCTCTATGTGTATGAAGATGCCTTAAAAGGTATGTTTACCTCTATCTCTATTCAGTTCATGGCGCGTAGACCATCTGTTGTTGTAGTATATTTTACAAAAGCGGAATTTGCATATAAGGCTTGATAAGAGTTTAAGCATTCGTGATTTTCACCTCTTTCCCGGGCCAGTAGCGTACCGGCCGCTCAATGTCTATTACTATCCTGTACCGCCTGAAGTAACAGATGCCATGATGTTTGCAATTGCCTCTTCTCTTGGTAGAGTTGTTAGCCCTATTTTTATTCACTCTGCAACTGTGGGGAGCATCTTCGCAGGATAGATGTACTAACTACTTATCAATGCAGTAAGTGCAAAGAATTTGGGCACCACCAGAAAGATTGCCGGAGTGTTCCCTCACAAAAGGCTCCAGCTAGGGATCGTGAGACTCCAGCTAGGGATCGTGAGACTCCATCCAAGACCGTTGCCCGAGATGTTCCCTTATACCCTTCCTCTGTGATTTCATCTGACCTGGATGTTGGGCAGGCGGCGCCTTGTCTGCCACCCAACACCACGGAAATCTACCCAGCACTACCTTTTACACAGCCTTTCCGCACCCCAGAAGTTCAGAAGTTCCTCGACCCTCGGGGAGTAGTCCTATTATTTCTGATACTGAGACTTCTAATGTGGATCCTGAGGATTCCTACTACAGCACGGGTGACCCAGCCTTAAGTGATGGTTCGGTAGACGACACGCGTTCTCGTACTGAGAAACGACAAGCGACACGAGCTCAGGGTGGTGAAGCTAAGCGTGGGAGGGCTCCCCGTGCTTCGGGCAGACGTCGTACATCCCCCGCTTCTTGGAAGGATTTTGACATGTCTGTTGACTCCCGTGAGGATTCTGCACTTTTCCTCTATGATGATTTTGTTACCCAGCTTCGGCATTACAACATCCCAGAGCAACCAGTCACCTATAAGCAATTGTGTGAAGTACTGTGCTACAAAGTGAGGCAGAACACCGTTACCGCTTTAGTTCACGAAGCTGGTGATACACTGCCGGCTATCCTTCATCAATTAAAAGCAGTGGATTATGCTTTTCAAAGCTACGCCCAATTGACCGGAGATAATGGTGACATTGTCTCGACGATTCGCCAACAAGTGGGAAAACTCTATCTTACCGGCTCCAGGACACAATTGTCTACGGAGGACCTAAGCCTTCAGAGTGATGACATTTAACTTCAGGAGTTTTGCCACCCCTGTGATCAATGCAATGGTATTTGAAGATTTGAGAGCTGTGTCTGCAGACATTATCATCCTCCAAGGAATGAACTGTTATGTAACTACCCCCTTTCACCTTTGGAGAATGTGGCCGTACACGTTCTTCCATGAATATAGTCGCGCCCGAGTAGGTGGTGTCTCTATCGCGATTCACCACCGCCTGTTTTATCGCTTCACTTCTCATGCGGTACGAACTCTTTATCCTGGAAAATTGCAACAGTTTACATTTTGCCTTGATCAGAAGACCTTCCATGTGTGTAACGCACATTTCCCACAGAATGAGTCTGTGGTGACAGCTTTCTGTACCTGTCTGCATGATACTCTTGACGCAATCCCCTCCCAGGAATTTGTTATTCTGGGAGGAGATTTCAACTGCTCCCTTCAGCCATCCTTAGATCGATGCTCCTTACGTGGCGAATATCGCCACCACCTTGCTACTCCACTCTATCAGTTGGTTCACGAGTTTCAGCTGGTGGATGTTTTTGGATACTTGTTTCCTACCACCATCTCGTTTACCTGGCATGGACCAGTGCCGCTGGTTTCGTGGTACGCCTCGACCGTATCTATGTTTCGCCTACCTTGATTTCGTCTGTCATGGATGTTGCTCACGTACCAACGGCTATGTCCGATCATTGTACTGTTGGCCTCACGGTTAGCGTGCCTACCACCCCTCCTCGTGCACGGCGTACTTGGACATTTGATCATGAGCTTCTGGAAGGTCCGGCTTTGTGCACTGCGGTTCAACGGTTCCTCGCAAGCCGTCGCAACTTGTTGGATACTACTCCATAGCGCACTATATCTTTGGCAGCAGGTGAAGAGAGGTCTTCGGCTCTCCATCCGGAATTATCCTTTGCCTTTCACACGGAACGAGCTCAGCAGATTGATAATCTCTGTGGTATTTTAACAACGATGTCGATATCGGACCCACTTTACTCTGCATATCAGGGACATTTGCAGGCTCTGCTCAAGCCGCTTGCTCAACAGGCTGGAAGGCGGATGCGCTTACGGCATATTTCACTGTCATCGAAGTTATATGAATATCTTGCACGACTTGAATCTAAGAAGCGAGCCTCTTCTTCTGTCCAATTTCTGCGTCTCGAGGATGGCACTGTTACTGGAAACCAGTCGATCGTTTGCTCCACGGTTCGTAGCTTCTTCACGGAGAAGTACCGCTCGGTGGCGCAGACTTCTCTTTCCTTTTCTTTTTCTCCCGTTCTTTCTTCTTTACCTCAGGTCCCGTCTCGTCTCTGTCCGCTTCTACTTTCTGATTTCTCTTTACCTGAACTTCGAGAGGCTTTCGCGTCTCCCAACCCTCATGCTTCCCCGGGACCTGACGGTCTTCCTTTTTCTTTCAACCGAAATTTTCTTCCTTCTCTTTTACACTTTCTCTCTGTTTGCTTCTCATGTGCTCTTTCCTCTGCTGTGCTACGGCCGGACTTCAACGCCAAAACATCTCCCAAGGAAGATTAGAATGAGAAGCGAAGAAGTTTAGAAAATAGGTTATAGTCAAGCCTCGGTTAACCCTCACTGTGTATGACCGCTCTGGTCTCTCCTCGCTCTCGCGGTTTTCTGAAGGGAACTGCTGATATACGTAGACTTGGAATTTAAGAAAAGTAAAATTATTGCATTGTGGTAGAAAATACTGAATGTGAAGCTGAGGGTTCGTGTAACTGCTGCTGGCCACTGTGCTTTATGATAATAAAAGGCGCTAATAACTAAATATTAAAAAGGAAACTTTCCCATTTGTATAAAGTAGTAAAACACTTACCCTTTAGTATCTTGTCAGTTTTTATGAGTAATATTATTGGCTATTTAGTATCTTGTCAGTTTTTATGAGTAATATTATTGACTATTTAGTATCTTGTCAGTTTTTATGAGTAATATTATGGTTTTTACAGTTATTAGGAGGCTAAATTCGTAGCATGTTCCTTGTCATAGTTGATTGTCAAGGCAAATGCCAAATGTAAAGCATAGCTATGACAGCATTTTGAATAATAAATGTCATTTTTCCATGTTAAATGAGGTTAGCTTCTGCTTAATAATTTTGTCGCAAACATTCACTTAATACTTTAAAAATAACAATTACAATATTTTTTCAAAAGATAAACAAACTCATCGGTTGGTTGTGTAGCATTTTTAACATTTTTATCTTTAAAATGCTACACAAATGGCTTCAAAAGGGACGATATTTCATTGTCCCTTTCGAAGCCATTTGTGAAAAGCTTGTTCAACGCACTGATTGAACACTTTACCACAGTGGCGGCTTTTGGGAGGAGGCAAGGGAGCAGTGCCTCCTCAGAATTTTAAGACTCTTAGTTAGAATTATTAGTTTTCTTCACTCAGTACTTTTGGGTATAGGAGAGCAAAAGCTTATGCTAGTTAACTCTTTTGAATTAAATGTCGTCCATGCGTTCATTCAGTATTTTAAATTGACTCTTTTGGAAAACAATTGGCAGCGCGTAGTTACGAAATGTCCTCAACTTGCGATCTCTGTCTGTGAGACAGGAAGCGAAATGCCTCTTGTAGATTTTGCGCCAAACCTGTTTACTTCCACTGAATCAGTACATCCGAAAGGGTAGGCGGTAGAACGGCGAACACAAAGAGCGCACGCGCACCGTGGACTTCCTGTGAGGCAGATGTTATCTTGCCTCACGGGAACAGCTGTTTCCGCGTAGGCAGCTCCACTGTAACTCTTCATTCTGACAGCTTCGAGCGCCATTACATAGCGCCTTCTTCCTAGTTTTTTTTCACACTGTTTGTGTAACTAATTTTATTTATGTTTCATGAAGAGTTGTTTGTCAGACCATGGCCTCTGCTTCAAATATATCTAATATGGTGGAGATCTTACTGGAAAAGTCTTTCAGTAGGAGAGATTTTGAAGAGAAGAATCAAATTAAAAATGATGGTAGGCCTACACCTGAAATGAAAAAGATGACTTCAAAAGGCAAAACTTCAAACAGAAGTTTTAATATTGACTGGTACAAAAAAGAACAATGGCTAACTGGTAGTGAATCAACGAACAAACTATATTGTTGGCCATGTTTGCTGTTTCCTGTGAGTGGCGATGAAGTCTGGCAAGGCCGCCCCGGTGGCGCAGTGGTCTAAGGCGCTGGCCTCTGATCATTCGTCCGAACGGGGTCCGGGTTCGAATCCCGGTGAGGCATGGATGTTGTGTTTGTCTTGCGGCACTGGCTCTCTCCCTTTCCTGGAACCAGTGACCCTAAATTAGGGACGGGCGACTGCTTATAACCCATTGAGTTGCTCACGGTGGTCGTTAAACCTCCAATAAAAAAAAAAAAAAAGAAGTCTGGTAAGAGAAAGGCTTCAATGATTTGAAAAACTTACCACGTGCTTTGGACAAGCACAAAAAAAAAGTGAAAAGATCCCATTCTGGCAGCTGTTAAATTAGAGTTGCTAGGCAAAACAAGGATAGACTACTCTATCTCAACGAAGCGAAGAGAACAAGTGACTTACGTCATAATGAAAAAGTAAGAAAGAATCGTGATGTAATGAAGAAGTTGATTGATATTACAACACTGCTGGCGTGGCAAGAGCTCCCATTTCGTGGACACGATGAGAGCGAATTCTCTGAAAATAAGGGAAATTACCTCGAGATAATTGATTTACTCTCCAAGAGTGACGAAACATTGAGAGTGTTTATGGAGAATAGTACAACATTTTCAGGAACTACAAAAACAATACAGAATGACTTAATCGAATCAGTTGCTCATATCGTTAAGAATGAAATCAATGCAGATATTGAAAATGCCCAGTTTTTTTCTTGGTAGATTGATGAAGCAACAGACATTAGCTCCCGTGCACAAGTATCAATTATAGTTCGATTCGTGAAAGATGAAGTACCAGTAGAAAGATTCTTGGGATTTTTTGACGTAAGTTCTGATCGGTGTGCTACTTTGCTTAAAGAATTACTGGATCGTGAGCTGGAAAGATTTAGCTACAAAGAAAAACTAGCCGCCCCGGTGGCGCAGTGGTCTAAGCGATGACCTCTGATCATTCGTCCGAACGGGGTCCGGGTTCGAATCCCGGTGAGGCATGGATGTCGTGTTTGTCTTACGGCACTGGCTCTCTCCCTTCCCTGGAACCAGTGACCCTAAATTAGGGACGGGCGACTGCTTATAGCCCATTGAGTTGCTCACGGCGGTCGTTAAAACTTCAACAACAAAAAAAAAAACTAGGTACACAGACATATGATGGCATCAGAGCTGAATGGATTGCAAGCAAAAGTGAAGTGTGATGCCCCTCAAGCATTATTTGTTCACTGCTACGCACACAGGCTGAACTTAGTTTTGAGCAGAGCAGCGTCAGTGTTAAAGGAATCACGTACTTTTTTTTTTTTTTTTTTTTTTTTTGCAAATTTAGATGCAATTTGTACATTCTTTTCCAAATCGACAAAGCGTGTTCATTTACTTGAATCTGTTGGTGAACCCAGGCCACCCCGTGTATCACAGACCAGGTGGAACTTCAAATCTCGTTCAATGTCTACCATAGCTGACCACAGGTTGCTGCTAATTGAAGTATTTGAAAAAAATGAGGATAATTCCAACTATGATGATGAGACAATTCACAAAGCAGCAGGACTGAAACGGTGGATTCAAGATTTTAATTTCCTTTTCCTTTTCTTCTCATGTAAAAAAATATTTGATTTAACTGAGGTTACTTTCTTTGTACTGCAATCAAATAGTTCCGATGTTACATTCTGTAACAAACGAACTACTGGCTTATGTGAAAAGTTGTTGTACTTTCGAGATCAGAGACAGTTTGATGATCTCTATCATAACGTTTGCAGTAAGGTTGGTTCTCCAAATAAAAGATTAAAAGGAAGCAATGATATTCCCCACCGTGCAATACAGAAGACTGTATTATGAGGTAATAGACAATGTTACAACTCAGTTAAAATGCCGGTTTTCTGACATTGAGAAATTAAAATTTGTTCAGCTAGTCGATGTACACTGCTTTGAAGCTCATTCTGGAATTTTTCCTGAACATTGTTTTAAAGCTCTGCTTCAAACTTATGAAAAATACCTTGACAGCACCAAACTGCATAGTGAGCTGCAGGTTCTGTATTCAGACAGAGATATGTGGAACAATGCCAAAAGTACAACAGAACTTCTATCTGCCATATACAATAATTATCTAGCACAAGCATTGCCAGAGTTGTTTAGACTTCTTTCCCTCGTAGTAACAATTCCTGCAACATCGGGCTCTGTGGAACGCAGTTTGTCGTGCCTGAAGAGGATAAAAAACTACAAGAGAAACTCCACTGGGCAAGAAAGGTTGTCAAGTTTATCAGTTCTGTCCATCGAGAAGGCGCTTGTGAAAAGGATGGAAGCAGAACAGACATGGTATGACCGTATAATAAATCACTTCGCCAAACAGAAAGAACGAAAGATAGACCTCATATAGAAGACCATATAAGCGTAAGGTAAGCTTTATCTCTTGTTGTATAGGTAAATGCTATGTGCAGAAGTTTTCACGACTTTTTTTTTCTTTTGGCGTGAGTGAAAATAGAGGTGTGCCGCCCCGGTGGCGCAGTGGTCTAAGCGATGGCCTCTGATCATTCGTCCGAACGGGGTGCGGGTTCGAATCCCGGTGAGGCATGGATGCTGTGTTTGTCTTACGGCACTGGCTCTCTCCCTTCCCTGGAACCAGTGACCCTAAATTAGGGACGGGCGACTGCTTATAACCTATTGAGTTGCTCACGGTGGTCGTTAAACCTCCAATCAAAAAAAAAAAAAAAAGAAAGAAAGAAAGAAAGAAAATAGAGGTGTATATAGAATTTCATTTGAGATGAAAAAGATGTATAGTTCAGTCTTGCTTTTTATCTTCTGTTTATCTCTTTAATAAAAAACCATTTCGATTCAATATACGTATTTCATATTCAAATAGTCCAAGAGGGCAATTCAGACCGAGAAAAAATATATCTAGGCGAAGCGCTGGAATCTTACATAAACAGGTTTTGTGTTGGTCTGAAAGTCATGTAAAAACGTGCGTCTCCGGTAAAATATTTATAAATCTTTTCACGGGTCACGTTATTTATTTTATACTCTGCATATGAGAAAGTAAATAAAAAAAATTGCATTAAATCGACTAAATTTATTTGAATTCCGGCTGAAAAGTAGTTTGCCTCCCCAGCAATTTTGTCACGGGCAGCCACTGCTTTACCGTCTTCATGGGTTGGGCTCCTAAGATCGAGAATTTTCGGGCCTTCTATTGAAATTTTCATTAAGGCGTCTATATGTGCTGGAAGCTTGCATTTTCTCTCAGATGACAGAATACGGTTCATTGTCGAAAATGTCCTTCTTACACACGCAGTTACAACAGGAAGTAGTAGAAGGCGCATAGCTGCAGCTGACAGCTAAGAGAAGATGGCTTTTCTTTCTGCACCACATGTAAGCATTAGAAGATTGCTTTGAGTTTCAGTATTACCAAGGTATCTCCTGTAAATGCTGAACTCGTTCTTTATGTCATTTCCGTTGGTTCCACACATGCTGGTAATTTTTATAAAGTTCGGGTTTTCCAATTTTTTGGAAAATCTCATGGAACTTTCGTAATTCCTGAAATTGGTCAGAGAATTTCTGGTTCATTTTTTGTATAATTTTTTTCTTGTAGCTGTATGCCAACTTCAACAAATCTTTATCAGTCATGTAGTTATCTTCCATTTTTATGTTATGTTCCTGAGCCTTTTGGTAAACTTCCATTGCTTCTAACATCGAATCATCGATTTCAATATCCTCAATGTGTTTTTGCACCGAATTTATCAGTACCGTTGCCTCCGTTAAGTTTTCTTGGGATGACTGCAAGGATTTACTGAGATTAACTAGTGGTGCTAAAAGAGTAGAAAGTAGCACGAGGATGAAAATCGTCGATTTTTTTCGAAACAGAAGCAGAAGTCCCCCTGCATCAGACGAATAGTCACCAGCCTCAATGTAGATATTTTCTTAGGCTGTACATATACATAGAAGCATAATGCTGTATGACTACTTTAACACTGTCTTCATGTGACAACCGTCTCGTTTCTCCTGTTTGAACAAGTTTATGAGACATGTTATCGACCACCATTTCTGCCATGTGCAAAATGGATAACCTTTTGTGTCTTACTCTGAATGTGCTGTGCAACTTATTAAGCGCGCTCAATACTCTCGTGATATGAGTCTGCAGTTGTGAACAAGAGCAAGTGACAAAAGATGGCTTCGGCAGTGTACAAATCATAAATTTGGTGCATGCTCTTTCAGCCTCGCCTGGACGCCACTCACCATTTCCGCTAAAATTGGCACCGCCATCAAATGATACTGCAGAGATGTTTGCTGGATTCAAACCTGATTTTCTTAGCTCAGTAATCAATACATCTGTAATATGCTCTGCTTTTGTTGACTGTAAAACTATCTGATTACCGTTATCTGCACCGTCCAAATGTGGGCTTCGCAGGGATAGACTGAAGTCTCTCAAAAATGCCGTGAAGGCGTTGCGAGAGCAATCCTACCAGGATCCAGCAGTGTTTCACCTGGGCAGGATCGGTCCAGAGATCAGCACAGATACGCCGCCCCCACGGAACCTACAATTCCCGCCCATGAGTAAAATGGGCAGGGGCTCTAATTTTGCGTCTGGCTGGGAGATTTTTTCGCCAGCGCGAATGTGTATGGGGCCGAAGCCCTTTATTGATACCTGGCTGAAATACAAACACGCATATATGTACTGGGGGTCCTGCGCGATGGGAAAAAAACTCCTTTACTTTCACGAGCCTCCTCACAGAGATAAAAGAAAAAATATTTACAAAGTAATTACTCCGCAGCACTTGGGCCTCGTGCTGCGGAAACGACCTTGGGCTAGGTCGGTTTTACATCTGTTCATGTCTTCTGTCATCTATCTTCATAATTTTTGCATGATTTCTTCCTGCCTCGCAACGAAATCTTTGGCCAGCGCGGAGAGTTCCAGTCGCGCCTTGGGGAGCGCAAGCAGGACCGAGAGGTCTTTCGTGTTTCCCAGGCATAGTGCGAGGGCTTTTCTCTTACTTGAAAGAGACACACAATCTAGAATTATGTGTGCGACATCCGTGATCTGGGCATCGCAGCCGCACACACGTTCCCGTACCGCAAAACGGCGGAAGTACTCTGGCGATACGCAATGGCCGGTGAGTACCTGGTTTAGGAACCCATCACTCTCGATACGCCTAACTGAGATTCGGGGAAAGATACGGTGTATCCTTTCACCGGTATCTCCTTCGTTCCACCTATGTTGCCACTCCACCATCGTGGCTTTTTTCAGCTGTGTCCTCACGCTTTGCAACGGCGTTCGCAGCTGAAAATCTACTGCCCCTTTCCCAGATACGAGCGTGCGGACCAGCTACAACGAGCGTGCGGACCAGCTACAACAAGCGTGTGGACCAGCTACCTTTGCTAGCTGGTCCGCACGCTCGTTTTCAGTGGTTCCGACATGGCTTCGGATCCAGTGGAAAAAATAACCACCGTGTTGCCTGCATTCCCTAGCCGAGAATGGATTTCTCTGACTAGAGGAGTCTTACTCCTGAACTGGCCAAGCGCTTTTAAGGCAACTTGGCTGTCTGAGAAAGTTCGTAAAGCTCCTACGTGGGGCCTGGGCAGGGCCCATTGCAACGCTTCTCTGATCGCCAACAACTCTGCTTGGAGAACAGAGGGGTTGGGCGATAGTTGCAACTGCTCTGCGAAAGTCTCGTTGCCATCAGAGAATTTGCAGAACCCTGCCCGTACACATCCACCTATCTTGGAGCCGTCCGTAAACAGCTCCCTCTCCTTCCCCGTGGGAAGAGCTTTGTCCCATGTAGGACTAAGCTGATTGGTCGGGTGGCAAGCTCCGTCAATTTTCATGAGTTCTACATTGGGCGACCGAAAATGGTGTCCAAGCAGATTCACATCGTTACCAAAGCGGAGGGTCTGCATCGCAGCTTCCTTCGCCACCGCTAACCAGCTAAGCACTTGCAGCGCTGTTGTGGAGGTCATGCGGAAACACCTCGTGATTCCTAATAGCGTACTGCGCTGAATCTGGTTAAGTCCATTGCGCATTCTTACGGTGTCCGACCACCATGCGGAACACGCGTAGGTAAGAATACGCTCCACCCCACGCTTACAGAGCACTTTTTTGGCTGGCCCAGTCAGCCGCATCCCGTTAATCCTGTTCAGGATGAAAGTGCACTTTTCTCTCAGGAATCTCAGGTGAGGGAGTCCCGACAGCTAGGTATCTAGAATGACTCCTAGGTACCACATCTCCGTCACCGCCTTGATAGTATGCCCATTAAAACCACACTTAGGGGGAGTGACCAGTTCCCCCTTTTTCGCAATCATTAAGAGCGTCGTCTCTTCGGGAGCGAAGCAGAGCTTGCACTCCTTACTCCAGCTATCGAGTTATGATAGAGCGGTGTTATTTCCCACTCAATCACAAGCCTTCCTGATGCAGGCATTATGAGGACGAGGCCATCCGCATAGGCCTACATTTGCACCCCGTCTTTCAAGGAAAGAGCGAGTGCGGTATCAGCAACTACATTTCACTACAAAGGGCCCGAGAAAGAGCCTTGCGAGCATCCCTTTGTGTATTCTTTACTAAATATCCTATCACCAACTTCGAACTCTACCCTCCTTTTTGAGAGGAAATCGCTAATCAACAGGAACAAATTCCTGGGAATGCCAAGTCTTTTCAGACGGTCCAACACCAGTGGCTACCAAACGCTGTTGAAAGCGCCCCGCACGTCCAAGGACATGATGCAGGTGTGTAGTCCCTGTGCTCTATTCATCTTTACCTGTTGAGAAAGGTTTACTAGCACTTGGCCACTACACCTCTCCGGTGTGAAACCGAATTGGCGGCTGGAGAGCTTACCTTGGCCGACCAGGAAATGGGTTGCTCTGGTCACAAGGACCTTTTCCAGCACCTTACTCCATGAGGAAAGCAGGTAAATCGGCCTGTACTCCGCGGGTTCTGCTCGGCTCTTATTTTCTTTGCTGAAGAGAACGAGCGGCGCGGTCTTCCACATTGAAGGGAAACACACTCTCTCTAGGCATTTGTTCAAGAGTGCAATAAAATATCTCGGGTTGGCAAGAAAAACTTCTTGGATCACCACTAAGTCCAACCCATCTTTGCCTGGAGCCTTACCGGCACCCACCTCCACCTCCGTGAACGGCGGATCGTCCTCTGCGTCCGGTGGATCTCTGCAGCTTTCTCTGATCGATATTTGCTCAAGTGAGTCCCCCGACTCTTCATCGGCCGCGAAGTGGTGGCCCAAGAGCGCATCCACGGTATTCTGCAAGGTGCCGGTGTTCGTGCCACCTTCTGTCCTGACTGACACGAGTAACAGTGGGCCGGTGAGAGAGCCCTTCGCTACCTTGTACGGAATTCCAAAAAGGGCTCCCGACAGGGGTAGTCTCGCATTGCTGTCTCCAGTATTCTCTCTTCGATGCGATCATTGCTCTACGGTACGTAGCTACGGAACGGTTATATTCCTTTCTCAGGTGTTCCCTCCTGTCCAAGTCAAACCGCTCTCGTTGCATTCTCCTCCTGCTGCGCCTGGCCTTCCCTCGCAGGATACTCAGGTTTTCCGACCACTAGGAAAGCAGGAGTTGGCCCGCCCCGTGCTCTCCTGCATCCTTCACAAATCGCTACAATTTTATCCGTAAATTGACTAAAACATTCGTTTATGTCATCTATCTCATCCAGATCTGCTGTATCCCTGGAGCCAAGCAGAGTACTCGGTTTTTAAGTTCCGACCAGTTGTGATTCTGGGCAGTGAACCTCAGTCTGCGTTTCTTCCCAGTTTTTTCAAAGTCTACCTTGAAGGAAATTGCAAGGTGGTCGCTGCGGCTCACATCGTCCAGAACCTGCCAGTCCTGGAGGAAGGAGAGGACAGAGGTCCTCGTTAGGGTGAGGTCAATCCACGACGTCTCATGCGCCCCTTGGAACGTGGGGTCGTTGTCGGGATCGATCTGGATTGTCAGATCTGAGGAAATGACAAAGTCCAGAAGTTCACTACCTCGCCCATCTTCAATCTAACCGCCCTAGAGGAGTTTTTTGCATTAAAGTCACCAGCAATGATCGTCTCGTGCTGCTGGTGGGACTCCAACAGTCGAGAAATAGGGTTAAGAACCTCCGAGAGAGCACCGGAAGGCGAGCAATATGCGTTAATTAGCAAAAAATTTCCGTACCCCTCTCGATGCCCAAGGTCACCACATTGGGTGTACATTCCAGCTCCAACAATGTCAGGTTTGGGTTTAGAAGGACTGTGGTTACCAGGGGATTTTCGCCTCGAGAGTGGTACCTCCGTGAGAAGTTAGGGAACCCCGCTATCCAACCATGCCAGTGGTAGGGCTCTTGGAGGAGCAGTTTTTTTGCAGCGACCTCACTGGCCGTCTTAAGAATTTGCCCTGTTGCCGCTCTCGCATGGTGGACATTAAGCTGAAGTACAGGAATACCTGCACTACGCCGATCAACCATAGTTAACTGGGCTTCTTAACTGCTCTAGTTCCCTAGAGAGAATAGGGCACGACCTGCTAAAGCTCGAATGACCCGTATCTAGCTTTAGCCGATACTTAGTGTTGGCAGCTGAGCAGTTGCTGCATTTAGGTGTGGCTTCGCATTGTCTGTGCTGGTGACCCACCTCACCGCACTTGCCGCACCTGTCCTCCGCTTTCCTGCAACTACTCTTGAAATGGCCGAAGCCGTTACAGAGGAAGTAGCGGATTTCCCTTAAGAATTTCTGTAAGCGAAGGTCAGACCACCCCAAGTTCAGACTATCTCGCTTCACCAGCGCTTTAAAGGCTAGGGCTTCGGCCTTCACCACCCAGTGCGCCTTTCCCCCTTTAGCCTTAATAATTAAACTCGCCGAAATGCTTGCTATCAACTTGCTTCAAGGTGGGAGAGGTCTTCTGGCCTCGAGCACTCTACCGCCAACCCACCTTTTCTGACTTTTCTCACTCCCTTAACTCCAATCTGCAGTTTAGACGGGTTCACTGCTGATTGAAGTCTTCTTTGTCTCATCAGAAAACATTTTCTCATCAGTGGGGTAGACCAAGAGTACATGCCTCTTGTCTTCCACCACTCTCTTCTGTTTCTGGGCAGGCGCCGGCTCTTGCGCCTTCTTTGCCCCCTTCCTGGCCGCATCACGTAGAACCCCTTGACTGTGACCGAGTCCTTCCGCTCTATCCTGTTGAGTTTGAACGAAATAGGCCAAGAGTGTATATAAATATACACTCTTGACCTATTTCGTTCAAACTCAACGGGATACTTATAGAAAGGTTCTAAATTCTGGATTTGTCACAAAAGCCATTTCCGAAAGAGCAGATTAGAAAATTTTCCTGGGCGCTGTTTTTTTGCTTAAATCGAACGTCATTTAACGGATATTTTTTTAAATCGACAAAATTATTATTTTTCGCTAATATGTCTAAAATACCGAATTTGAAATTTGCGACCCAAGTCATTGAAGAGATATTGTGTTACAAAGATATTAGAACACAGACTGACTCCGTGAGAAAAAAAAATCACGCTTATATAGATAGCTCTTTCATATAAACAAAGTACATGAACGGAAAGTAAAAATTCAGGACATTTCATGAAAATATTTGTGAATGATTATTTTTATAACAGTGTAAAGCATTTCATGGCTTCATTTGTTTGTGAAAGTAGACAAGTGAAGTCTCTTTGTTGTTACCCTAATAATTCAGCTAAAAAATGTTTTGAACCTGTCAGATCCATTCCTGACTGTGCTACTACACACATCAACGAATGGAACAGCAAATAAAAAGCAAAACACGGGCCTTCCCTGGGCTTCCGAATAACCCCACAGTGTTGGCTTCCCACAGAAATTTCGTTTCCCAGCCTACTTCGTTAAGAATTATTGTGCTACTCACTCAACCAAATGATGCGAGGGCAGGTGCGAGCTGGCCCAAAAGCTGATTTGTTCTCTCCATTGGGACTGCACTTTTTGTCCGGCATTATTCTGAATGACAATCAAAAATAAATAATGTTTAAGAAATTCACACTATGTCTTCCTCTTGTGATCGTTTCTTTCTGTGTTTGAACTTGTCGATCATGTAGCTTCCATTTCTTTCGGATGAGATGTGACAAAACATCATCATCATATGTACAATGCTGGCCACCCAAAATGCAACACCAAGAAGGAAGCATCCGATAGGCCTGAAATTCGCAGCATGCGTCACCCGCGACAGGACATGCAAACGATTAGCATTGTAGGGCATATGCAAATCATGTACGCCCGACACTCCTCCGAGAAGCACTATAAGAAGGGTGCACAGAAAGTGGAGTGTAAGTAGTGGAAGTGTGTTGTGCTGCCGGACCTGTGCGTGGGAAGCTTCCTGATGCCTCGTCGCGGAATACGGTAGTCATTCCAGCACGTTTCGGAATTCGACAGAGGACGAATAGCGGCTTATCGCGACAGCGGTTTATCGTACCGAGACATCGGCGCCCGTGTCGGACGGCATCCAGCCACAGTGAGGCAAGTATGGATTCGGTGGGTACAGGAGGAACGGACGGACCGACGTGAACGATTGCCGCAGCCACGGCACACCACCGAACTAGAGGACCGGCATGTTGTGCGGTGGACATTGACGGCTCTGAACATGACATCCCGAACGTTAACGCAGGAATTAGGGTGTGTTGCGCAACAACCTGTGTCAGCAGGTACCGTTCGACGTCGTCTGCAGGAGCGGGGACTTGTCGTACGGCGCCCATTGATTGCTCCGATTACCATTGACGTTACACCACCGGCGAGTGCGGCGGCAGTGGGCCGTTGAACACCGCATCTGGACTACGGAATGGAACGACATTGTCTCCTCCGACGAATACCGCTTCTGCCTGCAACACCACGATGGTCGGATCCGCGTGTGGCGGCACCCCGGCGAGAGACTTTATGACGCCATCATTATGCATCGCCATACCGTTCCGTCGCCTGGCGTTATGGTTTGGGGCGCAATTGGATATGACACCCGCACCCCTCTGGTACGCATCACCGGTACATTCAACAGCCACCGCTACATCTCCGACGTTTTGGAGCCTGTAGTCCTCCCTTACCTTAAGGACCTGCCAGCGGTCACGTTTCAACAGGACAATGCGCGACCGCACGTGGCACGCACCGTGCAACAATTCTCCACGGCCCACCAGGTGTCATTACTGCCGTGGCCCGCCTGTTCTCCCGATATGTCGCCCGTCGAACACATCTGGTCGCTGATCGGCAACCGAGTGGCCTGGCAAGCACCACCCGCGGCTACGCCTGATGAATTGTGGAAAAACGTGTGGAAGCAACCTGTACCGATATACCCCAATCCCACATCCAAAGACTCTTTCGTTCGATGCCGCGGCGTGTAGCGGCCGTTACTGCAAGCCATGGGGGCCACACGAACTATTGATGTCTGAGTGTTCCGCAAGTCGCACGGGCCTGTAAGCTCAATCGTTTCATCTTTGTACGTATATGTTGGTATGTGTCCAGTAAATCTGGCTTTGCTATCTCGTGTCCTTCTTGGTGTTGCACTTTGGGTGGCCAGCAGTGTATATGTGGGTGGGTGTGTATTTTTGTTTGTTACACCCTCCCAAATGGGGGGGGGTGTTGATGTTTTTTATAGGGTGCTGCTGAAGAAATTTGGGGTTGTGTTGGGAGAGTGTTGGAGATGTGTGGATAAATCCCTGATTCAGCTGAATAAAATTTTAACATTTCGTTAATTTCAAACTGATTAAAAAACTCTTCTACAACATTCTTAGCACTTTGAAAATTAGTTGGTTTAATATCTTGCCAGCTTTCTTTCAACTGTTTGAAAAGAGGTATGTCAGGACTGATGTATTTTGGTTTCAAACACGCAACGCAAAACTAGTTCGTAGATGTGATGACTGCAGGGGAAAAACAACTCCTCTCTGTCCAGTTTTTATTCAATGAGTATACAAAGACCATTAAAACGGCCAGTGTTTGAATAAGTTGTGTCACAACAAAGAACTTGCACTTTGTCTTCCACACCCCAATCGTTTTATACAATCCAAACAGCTTGTGCTTGTTCTTTACCAGAGGAATTTGGTAATTTTGGGAGAGAAATGAGCTGCTCGCTATCTCCAAATGTAACAATTATTAAAAGTCTTTCTTCTTTTGAATCTCTGACGTTTGATACAGGCAACAATTTCCCGTCCCAGTGAACGGTAACAAATGCAGGAATATCATTATTAAATGCAGATTTAGTGGCTTCAGCATGGTCCTTTCTTATATTTTCCCAGATTCGTTGAATAGAACATCTGTTAATAGAAAGTTCATTAACATAGCGAAGTAGAAAGGGGAGGAAGACGCCCTTATTTATTACCGGGGGCCAGTCGTAGGGTCCGACGGCTTAACGTGCCCATCCGACGCACGGAGGATATTTAGTGGATCGAGCGTTCGTACCTGCTGGGATCGAACCTGAGGTCCTTTCCGTGGCAGTCACGAACGTTGCCCACTAGGCCACCCGAGGCCTATGTTTTTAGAATACCTACATCTCACCTTATATACCCTCCAAGCCAGCTCACGACACGTGCCCTCTTTCATTGGCTACGCGCTGTTGACGTCAAAAGTAGGAGGTGGTCACAATAATGTGACTCGACTGTGTGTATATATATATATATATATATATATATATATCATCGAGGGTATTTGGGAACGGCGGGAGGAGTCAAAGGGCCTTGTCCCCCCCGCCCCCCAGTATTTAATAAAAATGCATCAACTTATGTTAGAAAATAATGCTTTAATTTTTTTCTTCTATTTTTCATTAACTTTTATTTTTATCGTGGTGGATTTCAAAAAATTCCATTTTTTGTCGCCCTCCCGAAAAAAAATGCCCTATAAGCCCCTAAATTATCATCAATCTTATCAATCTACTGCTGAATGGTCTCTTTAAGTACCTTCCACAACTTTCTGTCTTGAGGGTGTCACTGCAACATTCAGAATTTCATCCACTCATTTCCCACGTGGTCTTCTCTGGATCTTTTCCTGCCTCTTGGTATCCAATCTAGTTCTTCTAGCTATATGTCCAGCCCATTGCCATTTGAGGGTTTCGCAGGAAAAGCACATGTACATTCGTCCAGGCTCGTTCATTTTCTAAGTAACAAAACTCCAAGAAAGACCTGTTCACAACACGCAGCAGTATACTTACCACGTAATTTGAGTTCGAATTATTTTTTTGTTCAGTTATTTATTTGGCAGATGTGTTGGGTTTTCTGATCCCGAACTTGGAAAAAGAGAAAAGAAAAGAAAACACAAAGAGGGAGAAAAAAATCGCACTGGTTATTGCTTTTAAATAATTAAAATAATTCTTCAACGATCTTTTTTTAAAGAGAAAAGCCCAATGCTGAGTTAACTGTTCACCTTATCTGTACAAAATATTTATTTTTAATTGTAGATGTGTATTTGTGCCCATGTGCATACCCATGCATTCGTGAGTTAATGATTTAAAATGCATTTAAAATACAGTTTTACCTTTTATGTTGTACATGGCAATCTGAAACGGACACAGGAGGAGTACCACTATTCCTTTAAAAAGCAAAGTGATAGAAAAAGAAGAGAAAGTACCACATTTCAGGATGAAATATCACAACAAACACTTCAGACATCTATCGGCAAACTGAGGGTGCAAATGCTTAGTGCCTGCTTCATTATTGCTGTCGCAAATTCTTTGGTTTACAATGAACGTCTGCACAACAACAGTCAAAGTGTTTACCTTCAACAGTCAAAGTGTTTACCTTCAACAGTCAAAGTGTTTTCCAGAAAACTGCATAGCGTGGTAGCGCTCTCCAGGAAATCATAAAAAAAAAACGATAACTTATAATATGTGAACCATAAATCTTCCGTAGAAAGAGCCCCAGTGAGGGGGACCATGATATTTCCGAGAGGCGTCCGGACACCCATGTCCCCTAACTTCCGCCGCCCGTGAGTGTCACTGTTTGTACAGCCTTTTGCAACTGCTTCGGAGTCAGGACCTTTGGTACTACACCAAACGGACCGAGTGCAGCTGGCAGTCCTGGCTCGCAGTAGTAACACTCGACTATGCGTGGTATAGTTTTAAATCTCTAGACGAGATCTATTCAAATTATACGAAAAACATTTCGCAGTGGTTTGTACTGAACATTTAAAAAATTGTTTTCTTGTAAACCGATGAACACTTGACAACACCGAGGTTTATCTCGACAACCGTGAGTGCAAAACGACTGTGTTTGGTATCGTTTTAAAGCTCTCGAAGAGATCTAGCTCCCGGAGAATCTTCAGCAACATGAACGACATTCTCATCTTATCCATCCAATTAAAGCAAAAAAAAAAAAAAAAAAATCGCGGTCCTCCATTGATGTCGACAAAGGCAGCGCTTCTTCTTTAGTTGAACGGTACCCATAGAGACCTCCTTCATTTCTGAATGTGAGTAACTAGCATCTCCTGAACATTCTGAGGAAGAAATTCGATTTTTAAGTGTACAAGAGACTCGTGAAAAAGTTTCAATTCCAATTTAAATCAGATTGCAAGCAGTGGTTTTTGCGCCCTTTCTTGAGCTGCGCCTGAGGCAGCCGCCCCCGTCTTCCCCGTCCTAATTACGCCTATGCCGAAATCACGACATTCCTAGAATGTGATCTTTTTCAGTGTTGACCATTGCCTCGCTAAGGATCTATGTAAAAGCTTCATAGCATCTTCCATAGGCCTCGACAGTGAAACAAATGTGGAAAAGGAGGGCTTTTCATTTGTTTTCAGAATCCCAACGGAAAACTTGTCAGTTTCATTGGCAGCAAGCCTTATTGCGCCGCCCCGGTGGCGTAGTGGTCTAAGCGGTAAGTTCGGGTTCGAATCTCGGTGAGGCATTGTTGTTGTGTTTGCCTTATGGCGCTGGCTCTCTCCCTCACCTGAAACCAGTGGCCCTAAGTTAGGGTCGGGAGACTTTTTATAGGCCATTGAGTTGCTCACTATGCTTGTTGTTAAACCTCCAATAAAAATAACAAAAAAATCTTTGCCGCAATGTGTCTCATCGAGACAAGCGTAATCATATGAGATATGCGGGAGGTAAGGCTGAAATCCGGATTACAAAGCAGAGCTTTCTTTTTTTACATACAAGCATGTGTATGTTTGGATGGATTTTAGCGGATTTACACTCATTGTCATAAAAATCCGCGCACCAATAAAGAGGCTTCGGATTGAAATGAGATTTTAGTATAGTGAGATGGTACATACCAAGGACATAAGTGATTACAATATCACAGCTGTAGGGCGATTTCCCGCGGACATGCGGTACACATTCCGGTCAGCGTTAGTACCGCGTCGGACCGCCTCGTGCTCGGATACATGCGGTGATACGGTTCGGCATGGAGTCAAAGAGACGCCGCATGTTATCTTGGGACAGATTGTCCCACATTTCTTACAATTAACGCTCTAAATCACGAACACTGGGACACGGAGAAAGCTGGCGTCCCATCTGGTCCCACACGTGCTCGATGGGTGGGAGATCAGGCGATCTGGCAGACCATGGATGCTTCGAATCATGGCGTATAAAGTCCTGGGAAAACCCGAGCCGTGCGCGGACGGGCGTTATCTTGTTGGAAAATGGCTCCGAACCGCTCCTCCAGAAAAGGCAGCACATGAGGTCGCAGGATCTTCTGTACGTAGCGCTGGGTTGTCAACGTCCCTCGGATCATTGCGAAGGAAGTCCGGCTGTCATACGCGATGGCTCCCTAGACCATCACCCTTGAAGTTCAGGACGTGTGCCGCTGTACAGTGAGGTTGGGATTGTAGCGCACACCTGCGGTCCTCCACACTGTGACATGGTGGTCTTCCGTTCTCATACAGAAGCGGAATTCGTCGCTGAACACTATATGTTGCCATTGCGTAGTATTCCACGTTGCTCGCTGCTGACACAACTGCAATCAACGACGACGTAGGTCAGGTGTTAATGGCGGAAAACGTGAGGGCAGTCGAAAGTGCATGTTCGCCTCTGCCAGACGTCTGGAAATGGTTCTGGCGGTCACAGAAGTCCCTTGTACAGCCGCCACATGTCTCTGGATATTGGACAAAGACGTCGTTGCATCTGTGTGTACCGCTCTCGCAATCCCACGGTCCTCTCTGCTGGTGATGTGTGGGTCGTCAAGAGCCAGTCCGCCGTTTCTGGGTGCCGTTCCG
Organism: Macrothele yani; assembly: GCA_039090855.1. NCBI lineage: Eukaryota > Metazoa > Arthropoda > Arachnida > Araneae > Macrothelidae > Macrothele > Macrothele yani. The sequence continues at coordinate 78,169,063 of CM077009.1, forward strand.
TGTCCATTGCTCCCAACACGATCGCACCGTACTGTCCTACCTGCCCAAATGACGGCCGATTCGGCACGCCGACCACCCTGCCTCTCTCATCCCAAAGATACGGACTCGTTCAAACTCCGTCAGTTGCCCGTACGCACATCTATGGCGGCTCCTCGTCATGTCTATCGATTACGGATCTCACCTGACACTTGTCGTGCACTTCGGCACGAATGTGGAGTCCCCTGCGCGGCACCTTATAAGCCCCAAGGATTGCGATTGCAGCGCCGGTCTTGGACGCGCGGGCATGCGAAATCACACGAAACTTTAATCATTTGCATGTCTGCCTTCCCCGTAACTATTCGCTGAGTTTCGCGTTAATCGCACGTTATTTTTTTTTTTATTTATTTATTTTTTTTTTTTTTGGTGCGCTGATTTTTGTGACAATGAGTGTAAGATATAAAATGACATACAAAGTTCATAAATTATTATCACAAATTAATTCTGGAAAATTTATTTTTCTTGCTTCATTTCAGCAAAGCAATTATGTTGTTGTAATCCAGATTTTCACATGTTTCAGTAATGCTTACGAGAGTTTGAACACACACAAATACGAAAAGTACAAAAAAGGAAAAAGTGCATACGGGGTTACCCTGTCTTGTCCAGGACAATTTTGTATGTTTTTTGGGGGTTTAATGACCACCGTGAGCAACTCGATGGGCTATACGCAGTCGCGCATCCGTAATTTAGGGTCACTGGTTCCAGGGAAGGGAGAGAGCCAGTACCGTAAGAGAGCCGCAACGTTCCTGCCGCACCGTATTCGAACCCAGACCCTATCATGGAGGAATGGTTCGAAGCTTAAGCTTAAACCACTGCGCCATCGGGACGGCCTAGGGCAATTTGCTGGCTTAATTTAGGTATATTCAAACGTTCCCATACGAATAGGGTAACATTCGCTTGATTGTGCAAGTCATTCATAATTATTTTGTTTTATTCCGCATATTGCATTTTTACCACAACATTTTTGTGCTTGTAATGAACGGGGCCCTCCAAAGCACGAGGCCCCCTCAGGGCGTGGGCCGTGGGGCAGGTGCCCCACTTTCCCGGATCAACGGATAGTGCTGCTTGTAACGTACCAGGAGATGTGACGTACCTGCCAGAAGGACGCACACGACATAAAGGCAGATAGGAATCAGAATAAAAAAACGTCCGCGTAGCTCAATTGGTAGAGCAACTTATTCCGGAATGAGGGGATCCGGGTTCGAATCCTGGCGTGGACAGAAATGACGGAGAAATTAACTTCGTTATAATGGCGCCCGAACTATCCAGATGACCCGACCGTTCAAAATCTCGCATTGGTGTGATGTTATTTCCACACCGCGAGATAGGAAAAATAAGAGAATCCCTTCTCCAGCACTTGGAAAAAAAAAAAAAAAAATAAAAAATAAGGGGGAGATGATGTAACGTACCAGGAGATGTGACGTACCTGCCAGAAGGACGCACACGACATAAAGGCAGATAGGAATCAGAATAAAAAACCGTCCGCGTAGCTCAATTGGTAGAGTGACTTATTCTGGAATGAGGGGATCCGGGTTCGAATCCTGGCGTGGGCAGAAATGACGGAGAAATTAACTTCGTTATATGCTGATGCTGCAATGGTACACGGAAGTAAATATCAACATCCAGTCATATTCTCCATTTTCTTGAAGGAAGAACGTCTTTAAAGATATCATAGAGTGGAATGTTTCTTTTAATTAAAACAAGCGGAGTGGATTAATTTAGGAAACAAAATTTCTTGAATGTGAAAGAAAAGCTGGCTGCTTCCGAAATCAAAATCTCTAGTCATGAAATGAGAAGAAACCTGAAATGCCGCCCCGGTTGCGCAGTGGTCTAAGCGATGGCCTCTGATCATTCGTCCGAACGGGGTCCGGGTTCGAATCCCGGTGAGGCATGGATGTTGTGTTTGTCTTACGGCACTGGCTCTCTCCCTTCCCTGGAACCAGTGACCCTAAATTAGGGACGGGCGACTGCTTATAGCCCATTGAGTTGCTCACGGTGGTCGTTAAACGTCCAATCAAAAAAAAAAAAAAAAAAAAAAAAACCTGAAATAGGTATTTATTGTAAGCCATTGAGCGCAGACAGGTGTGATTGAGGAAGTAATTAAAGTGTGACAGCGCCAAATACAGATCTCTTGCTAGCTGACGGAAAGCAGAAGCCAGAAAACTGTTCTCTTCCTTTTGTAATCAGAGGGTGAGAAAAGCTAAAAATATTTACACATGGCAACAACTGCTACTGTCAAAGGCCGCCTTCTGTCACAAGAAATGTTATTAATCAAATGAAATATCAAAGTTGATGCAATAACAATATTTCTCATTAGGGCTTATTTCCTAAAACAGGAAGTGCAAGAGACCTACTGGCAGCCCGAACGGTGTGGAACGTCATGAATTAACGTAAGGAAAATGCGGAGGGGACTATTTCTTTGCTGTACACTACTTTTTAAGCCAATAAAAATAATGTAGTGCTTCCGAGCGGTTTGGTTTAATTCATACGGCGCAAGGATTTTTGTATTCGGGCATATATGGGGCCTAAACGCTTACCAAAGTACTGAAATGCAGGAATTCAGTGCCAAAGCCAAATGAAGAAGGAGCAAAATTATGCACACAAATACCTTTAATCACAAAGCAACACTGTCGGCCTGGAGGCTAATGTTTATAACTTACAAGCGTCAGGAGGGGTTTCCCCTCTTAGCAAGTTCTTACCCGTGAGATAGACCCTCACAATTCAGCATACATAAAAGTACAGCGTCAGCAGGTATTTCTTTGGCCCAATAAGGTTAAGTCTCTCATCAGGGAACTTTCTAAGAGTCCCCTTCCAAAAAAAAAAAAAATCACATAAATAATAGTGAAAGTACTTACGAATTGTCCGTCAACGGCAGAATAATCCTTTAGAACACATAGCGCACTTGGGCCTAGCGATGATGACCATCATTGATTTAGGCAAACAGAAAACCACGGCAGGCGTCGGCACACATACACACACGAGGAGGAAGATGGCTGAACCCGTCGTCAAGGAGGGTTCCCCTGCTCACTCTCTTTCTCTCTCTCTCTCTTTTCTCCTTGGTCACAGTGGACGCAGATTCATAGTGACACGGGGTCAGCGACCTCCGTACGTCTTCGGTTGGGGGACACACCTTCTTCGCTGGACTCTGCTGTTTGGTTACGAAAGAGTTCTCTCCTAGGCACGTGCGATCTCCGAAATTGCTTCCAATGATTGCATCGTGATATTGGCAGTTTCGTACCCGTCGGCTGGTCTGATGCTGCATGCATACGACAAAGTAGAATTTATGGGGAGCTAAAAGGACTTCCACTAGCCTATAGCCCCCCCCCCCCCCAAATAATACCATCGCTGCACTAAATTGGCAGGCGACTTGCAATACTTGGTCGGCCTAACCCCTCTTTCATAGGCTGCCGTAATTACGTATTCAGGCGGACTTACAACTGTCAATACTGAGTTTTACGGGGCACTCTAGCCCAAATCTCCTAGCTTCCTATTTCTAAGGGTTGTTTAAGACCTGGGGTCAGACACTTCCTTCCTAAAACCCTCTACATATGATTTGATCTGATCTACTATAGAGCATTGTGGTTTATCCGCCTACGGTGGACACTAGTAGTCGTTCGAAAGCCGAAATTGCGGTGGAGGAACTCACTCGTTGTAAACAGGCAATCCTGGATCGATGCAGGAAGCTTTCTGCTCCTGCCCGAGACCCTTAAGCAAATCCTCCCCGTATTTTCCGGTTGATCCGAGAAAAGAACAAGTTCCTGAGGATCTGGCAGCTGTCGAGATCAGCCGAAGACAGGGTTTGTTATAACTCGTGTCGCGATCTCGCCAAGGCAGAAAACCACGCGCTCAGAGAACACCAATGGAACAAGTACCTTCTCAACGCGGGTCTACCTCGTCAGGATGATGCGTGGACCATTCTTAGAAAACTCCGGTGTAGTAAGACCGTCATACCGGCCATTCTCTGTCCACATGGTTTGGTGTACGATGATAACGAGAAGGCTGGGGTACTTGCTGGTGCTCTGGAGGAACAGTTCTCACCTCATGACATTCAAAATCCTAGTCACACTAACAGGGTCATGGAGGCTTGTATACGATCTTGATGATACAGACGAAGTCATCTCGCCTGTCAGTTACCTCGAGGTAACTAGACACACCAAAAAGCTAAAGATGGAGAAAGCTTCCGGAATAGATATAGTTTCGGGGAGAGCTGTTCAACTGCTCCCTGAGAGCTGAATTCTGGTAGTGGTGTAGATTTTCAACAGGTCTCTCCGGCTGAAGTATTTCCCTAGACACTGGAAAAAGGCAGTGGTACTGACGTTGCATAAACCTGGAACCAATCATATTTTACTGGAGAACTACCGTCCGATATCTCTCTTGCCCATCCTGGGTAAACTCCTGGAGAGGGTCATCCTCTCTAGGCTTTTGGAGTTCTGTAATGCTAATGGTGTGATTCCTGACAAACAGGGTGGCTTCCGGGCGAAACATGCCACGACCCACCAGTTGATCAGACTTATGGAATTCGTTTCTGAAGGACGTGATAAGAGTTAGTATTCCGCTGCTTTCTTCCTAGACATCAGCAAGGCCTTCGACCGCGTATGGCACGATGGTCTTCATGAGTTTGCAGGAGCTTCGGTGTCCTCGCTCACTTGTTGACCTGATTGGCTCGTACCTCAACAGCCGCAGCTTCACTATTAAGATTAACGTTGAGCTTTCTTCGGAAATGAAGATCCGGGCTGGCGTTCCTCGGGACTCTGTTCTTGGACCAATACTGTTCTCCATTTATCTGAACTACTTACCCAAACCCAAGTACGGACAGGTCATGACGCACGCAGATGACACAACTGTTGTCATCAGGTCCCTGAACAAAAACAGAGCAGTGAAGCTCCTCGAGGACTTTCTCTCTCAGGTGGAAACCTACTACACTGACTGGTGGATCAAGATCAGCCCGTCTAAGAGCAGTGCGTTGTGGCTTTTGGTTCTCTCCAAGGAGTATCGAAACTTGTTATGTTTCGAGAGACAATCACCTGGGGGACCTCCACTAAGTACCTATAAGGCTCGAACTTGATTGTCGACTTTCGTGGGTAGTGAACACCAGCTACCACACGATTAAAGCTAGACGATGCCTTGGGCAGCTAGCTTCACCACTCTACCGAAGAAGCTTCCTTGCAACACTGTACAAAGTACTTCTGTACAAGACGGTCGTCAGGCCAGTGCTTACCTACGTCTCCGCCATCTGGATAGGGATTAGTAAGCATCAGCGAGAGAGAATCAAGAGGGTGCAGAGCCGATCACTTCGTATGATCACTGGAGCTAACCCCTGAACACCACTTCGTACCCTGAGGAACATACTTGGAGTTGAGAAGGTACATGAGTTTTCCACCAGACTCACCAAGAAGTTCTTCAAGAAAGTGGAAACCCACCCTAATGAACTTGTTAGAGGTGCGGTTGACTACGATCATAGCGAATTCCTTAGGTATCCCAGAACTAAGGCGGCTATCGTTGTTCCCCTGACAGGGATTTGGGGAAGGGCAGCACTGTTGAGCACTCTTTCCTGGGCTGGAGGCCTTAGATAAGATGCAGGACTGGATCGGAAGGAGTGTAACTGTGCGAACACTGGTGGGTGTTAGACAGACGGGTTCTACGTCAATTCGTCGCGTGCGTCAATTCGTCGACCGCGTCAATTCGTCGACCGCGTCAATTCGTCGACTGCGACGATTCGTCGCGCGTCAATTCGTCGCCTACGTCAATTCGTCGCGCGTCAATTCGTCGACTACGTCAATTCGTCGCGGACAAATTCGTCGACTACGTCAATTCGTCGACTACGTCAATTCGTCGCGTTTACAGATTTTGGTTACATACAAAACGAATGCAGGAAAACGTACGATTTCGAACGTCTTGCTCCCTGATCAAATTTATAAAGTTTGGACACGCAGACAGGATAGGAATATTACGTTTTTCTTTGGCACTAAAAATATTAGACGGTAAACGGTTTTTGGAACGGGGCAGGGCCCGGTTGGTCAGAGCCCCCCATATACAAAATTTTCGTAAAATCTACAGTTTTCAATTCAGAACCACCAAATCTGGTATACTATCTCGTGGTATTCTAACTTAGACTGTAGACGGTTTTGGGAAGCGGTTGCAGAGAGGGGGGTAGAGCCCCCCTACAGAATTGCCGTAAGATATAGTTTTCAATTTAGAACTACCAAATTTGGTGTATTATCTCATGGTACTCTAACTTAGACGGTTTTTGGAACGGGTCAGGGGCCCGGTTGGTCAGAGCCCCCACACACAAAATATTCGTAAGATCTACATTTCAAAATTGTCTTTATTCTTCAAATAAAAATAGCATTTCTATGTACATGACAGTAGAATTCTGCAGTTTTCAATTCAGAACCACCAAATCAGGTATCCTATGTCATAGTACTCTAACTTAGACGGTTGTCGGTTTTTGGAACGGGTCAAGGCCCGGGGAGTCAGAGCTCCCCCCCCCCTACATACAAAATTTTCGTAAAATCTAGTTTTCATTTCAGAACCATGAAATTTGGTACCATGAAACTCTAACTTAGACGCTAGACGGTTTTTGGAAGGGGTTGGAGCCCGCGGGGTCGGAGCCCCCCCCCCCCTATAAAAATTTTCGTAAAATCGACAGTTTTTATCTTAGAACCACTAAATTTGGTATACTATGTTATGGTACTCCAACTTAGACGGCAGACCGTTTTTGGAACGGGTCAAGGCCCGGGGGTGAGAACCCCCCACATACAAAATTTTCTTAAAAACTACAGTTTTCAATTCAGAACCACCTAATCTGGTATACTATCTCATGGTACTCTAACTTAGACGCTAGACGGTTTTTGGAAGGGGTTGGAGCCCGCGGGGTCGGAGCCCCCCCCCCTCATAAAAAATTTCGTAAAATCTACAGTTTTCATCTTAGAACCACCAAATTTGGTATACTATCTTATGGTACTCTAACTTAGACGGCAGACCGTTTTTGGAACGGGTCAAGGCACCGGGGGTCAGAGCCCCCCACATACAAAATTTTCTTAAAAACTACAGTTTTCAATTCAGAACCACCTAATCTGGTATACTATGTCATGGTACTCTAACTTAGACGCTAGACAGTTTTTGGAAGGGGTTGGAGCCCAGGATGTCAGACAAACCCCGAATTTTTTTTTTTTTTTGTAAAATCTACAGTTTTCAATTTAGAACCACCAACTTTGGTATACTATCTCATGGTACTCTAACTTAGACAGTAGACCGTTTTTGGAACGGATCAAGGCCCGGGGAGTCACAGCCCCCACATACAAAATTTTCTTAAAAACTGCAGTTTTCAATTCAGAACCACCAAATCTGGTATACTATCGCATGGTACTCTAACTTAGACGCTCGACGATTTTTTGAAGGGGTTGCAGCCCGGGGGGTAAGGGCCCCTCTCATATAAAAATTCGCAAAATCTACAGTTTTCAATTTAGAACCACCAAATTTGGTATACTATCTCATGGTACTCTAACTTAGACGCTAGACGGTTTTTGGAAGGGGTTGGAGCCCGGGGTAAGAGCCCCCATTAAAATGCCGCGTAAAATCTACAGTTTTCAATTTAGAACCACCAAATTTGGTATACTATCTCATGGTACTTTAACTTAGACGGTCGACGGTTTTTGCGACTGGTCAAGGCACTGGGGGTCGGACCCCCCCCCGCACACACACACAGACATACAACATTTTCTTAAAAACTACAGTTTTCAATTCAGAACCACCAAATTTGGTATCATGAAACTCTAACTTAGACGCTAGACGGTTTTTGGAAGGGGCTGGAACCCCGGGGTGAGAGCCCCTCCCCCTCCTCATAAAAATTTCGTAAAATCTACAGTTTTCAATTTAGGACAACCAGATTTGGTATACTACTTATGGTTATCTAACTTAGACGGTAGACGGTTTTGGAAGGGGTCGGGGCCCGGGTCAAGGTAGCCCCATGCAAAATTTTCGTAAAAAGTTCCGTTGTTTTTTACTCTTAAGAATACCCTATTTACGTTCTAAGGCGCTCTTTGGCCCTTTGAGGGCCTTGCACCATAAACCATCAACCAACTAACCAACCAACCAACTAACCAACCTACGGTCTAAGTTAGGGACTGTAGATAACAATAAAGTGCAAAAATATGCGTTTAATGGTGTATTAAAAACACAAATCTATATAGTTTAGCTTTCACTACCAACGAACGGCTTATCAGAAAGAAATATAATGTAATGTAAACAGAGAGTTCCAGATATTCAAAATTCAAAACGGTAAGAAAAAGATGATCAATGCCAATGTGAAGTCGTATGCATGCGACATCACATAGGTACATTGCATTTCTGTGTCGCGGGATTCACAGAAGCACACGCCAGATGTATGGCAGTTCTATAGATGTCTCCTAGAAGGTAAGTATTCCCATTCCTTTTTCCTTCTTTTTTGTTTCGCAAAATTAAATTAACTAAATCAAAAAATTTAAAATAAGTTTACTGGAAAATTGCAGGAATATCTTTTTCATTCATTAACTTTCACCCGCTGAACTTGGTAATTCCACAAATAGTAATATGTACCTGGCAAATAACTGGTATCCCTGCTAGTACAAATTATATTAATGATTTATTTGCGTCCAGTTCAATCTAGTATGTCCATAAGAGCGTTTGGGGCCGTGTGAAAAATACATTTCAACGTGTGCCGCTACGGCGGCGGAGTGATCTAGGCGCTGGCTTCTGACCACTTGTCGAGAAGGATCCTGGTTCAAATCTCGGTGAATCATGGACGTTGTGCTTGACTTCTGGCACTGGCTGTCCCCCTTCCCAGGAACCAGTGGCCCAAAATTGGGAATGTCCGACTGCTTATAGCACACTGAATTGATCACGGTGGTCGTTAACCCCCCCCCCCCAAAGATTGCGACGTGTCCATTGCTATTTGTTGTGGACCGTACAAAAAGTATGTTTTTGATATCAAAGTGTCCACTTCCATGTAGGCTGGCCATAAAATGTTAGGGGACCGTACAAAATTGCACTTTTGTTTTCACCTTGTCAGCGCTTCGGTATATGGTTGAAGTATACGTACATATAGTTGGGCCATTTCAGCACGTAGTTTGGTTTATATAGAAAATCAAGATAATGTTACATTTTTACTCAGCTACAACACATTAATCCCAAAGGCTATTTGTTGAAATCTTTAATCCACCGTGCTCATATTCACAACGTTAACATAACATGTCAAGTTATTAATGTTGCAGTTTTACCCTGTCACAAAACTTTAGTTACAAGACCTTAGGCGTAAATTTTTTTAGGAATTTTTAGTCCGACGTATTTATAAGGTTTCGATAACATGCCAAGGTTATGGTACTGCGTTTTGACTGAGGCACAAAAATTAATAAACAGGCCTTAAGCCTTTTTATCAGTTTTCAATCAACCGTGCTCATATACATAAAATTTTCAGAGAAAGTCAAGTTTACTGTGTTGCGCGTACAAAACTATAAACAGCCATTAACTTTCACCCGCTGAACTTGGTGATTCCTCAATTCATCCATTAACAAGTCTTTTAAGTGATTGTATGCTATGGTCATATTGATAATGTTTGATGACAAGTCAGGTTAATGATATTGCACTTATTAAAGACTTAAAAAGGTGTAGAGGCTAGTAATTATTATTTGAAGTCTAAGTAAAAGCTCATTTTTAACTTGACTCGTCATGAAATCCTTGTGAATATGGCATTTATTTTATTTTGTACATTTTACAAAGCGTATGCATTTTTTTGGCATTTGTTTTATTTTGTGTTGTACTTGTTACATAGCGTTTCGCATTTTTGTAATGCTTGTGACTTGTGATTGCAGTTTGAATTTTTATTTGTTTCACATTTTGAATTTTTATATGTTTCACATTTTGGATTACTTTTTGACATTTTCTGTTTTTGACATGCTATTTTGAAAATTTTGACTTTTTAAATTTTGCGTTGTGTTTTACATTCTTGCATCTTCGGCGGAATTACATTCTTGAAAAATTCAAATACAAGTTAGTAAAAGGTATAATTCAATTAGTGAGAAATACCAGCACATTTTAGTAAAGGGTAGAATTATATGAAATTCCTCTTAAAATGTCCAGCATGTTAACATTGTCTCTGTGCACCAAAGAAGTTCGAATTCCTTTTTATCTTGCCAGCGTTTCTCTTCTGGGTGGATTTGTTGGAATCTGTGCTATCACTCTTTCGATTTTAGCCATAGTTGTTCTCTGCTCTTTCGCAATTTCACTGATTATTTCGTACAGTCACAGTTTTTTCTCTCCCAGAATTGTACTCCAGCGTCTGTCTAATCTTTCAAGTTCGTTTTGTGTTCTGGGAAAGCCAAATAAATTGTTTTCACTAACTGACCAAATTGTTGGCGGGAACAGCGGAGGGCTTCTGCTTGGATTGTTTCTTCTGCTTCCACGAAATTTTCCAAGAACATAATTTTCCTCAAACCACTGAACTACAGAATCTGCATATTCTAGTAAAATTGATTTCACTTCTTCAAAAGCAGCTGGAATTTCATCAGATGAAAAAAATGCGAGTGCTTGCAAATGTCTGACTTTGAGAGCAAACTCACTGTTTTCCTTATATTCCAAGGCTATGCCAGAGGATGGATATTCCTCAGCACATTTTTTTCCGGGATGAAACCAACAACATTTGTGTGTGCTGCTTCCAAATTCCTTTTTAGCAGCATTATAACGGTAGCTATTTCAAAATCTATTATTATGCGTATATTGTGGTGCAAGCTGAATATCATAGTCTGATGCATAGTCTTGTAAATCCTACAAAAATACTTTATAATAGTATTATATTATTTATACTTGCTGGAAAGTAACCCATAAACTAGTGGGACAAGTCTGTGCATAACTGGATTCGTTTCAACCATAGCATAAATGGAACATAATTGCCTAAAAAGGGTTGGACAAGTTTCAAATGTTCCATCCATAATCCAGAGGGGTGCTTCTTTAAGCTTTCGTAAATTATTCTCTGTTAAAAATAAAATAATTCCTTGATGTCCAAATGCGCTATCTCTGCCAAGAAATTCTGCACCATCTTCTCCTGTAAATTTATTGGGGCATCGATCCGTTCTGAAGTCGTAGGCTCCGCAGGCATGTCTTGGCATGTCTTCTCTTTTTTACAACTTGCCTTAGTGCATCCATATTAGGCATGTAAGCTGCATTTACTGTAGCCATTGACGTTGTCACGGTTTGAATAATTTGTGCAGGGGGCTTGGTCCGTATTTCTCGCTCGTTCTTTTATTTGCGCTCTTGCAACAGCAACATCACTTTTCTCCGGTCTTGGAGCATGATTATGTGGTTTCTCATTGCGCATTCTGTGTTCATCTCCAATAAGAATAGTACTAGCAAAGCCAGTACAATTTCCATAATTTCTTTCAATACAGTGACAATACCGTAAATCACCTCGCACTCTGTTATGGCAAAATAAATACCCTTTCCATTTCAGCAAATCATTTTCTTTTTGTGAGTTAACTATTTATGTTGCATTCTTCATCTGCATAGTGCCTTCGGAAAACAATGCACTTTCTCTTTCCAAAATATTTAGAATGATATATTTCCACTATTATCACTTGACAACGCACAACAAAGGTTTCAACAAGCACGTTCTCTGTTCTCCAGTCAACTACGAACTAATGAGCAACCATTCAATAAAACACTCAGAATACAGACAATCACGTGAAGCTTGTTCCTCCAGTTAGGGTTTAAGCGAAGTTCAAGATTTTCGTACCTGCGGTCACAAGAAGTGGTTAATTTTAAGGATCGGCATCTTATCTTTTGTTTTTCCAAAACGCAGAGGTACATGTATTTTACAGCTGGGACGCTCCAGGCGGGGATCAACAGATGCGAAGAACCCGGGAGCCAGGTTCCGGTGGCAGCAGCAGGCGCGGACTGGGCAGCTGTACTCTGGGCCGGTAGGCGTCATGCTAATTCTCAAAAATAAATTCAATTTTTTTGTGTTGCACCATGCGTATGAAAGAAAATTGTTATACTGAAAAGACAATTTGTTTACCCCGTAACATATTAAACGAAACCTACGTCCCTACGTGCCAAATGATCTGCAAGCCAAACACAGTTTTTCATGCAACACCTTCTCCCGACTTTCTAAGTTCAGATCTGTCTCGTTCGACTTATTTCCTGTACCGTCCCTCTCTTTCGCTAATTGCAGTTAATTGCCGTGAAATTGGTGTTTTACGTTGGGGTGTATTGCCGCCTGTCCTGAAGACTATAGTGAAATCGGTGAACCCCAGGGGAAAAGTATTCCATCAAAAGCAACAGAAATCCAATGCGAGAGCAAAACTTTGTTCGTTGGCATTACATCCAAGCAATTTAGGCGAAGTAGGAAGTGTGTTTTTCTACTACGACACCAGAAGATTGTCGCGAATGCTCAGGCAATTACGATACAGATGTGTCCTTAAGACTTCTCTTTCAAGACGTCCAAAGGCCGGCACTAGGGGATGGGGAGGGATACAGTGCGGATGCTCTTTTTTGTTGCAGTTAGAAATTCTTAAGCTCATTCTTCCTAAAAACTTTGCCTGGTTACCAGTAAGTACTGTCTCATGCCTCAACCATTGCACAGATTTGTTGTTTTTGTTTTCATTCTTTGAGTTAACAGAGGGAAAATATCTGAACTGCGTTGTTTCAGTTGGAAATATTTTTTTACTTCAGCAACAGGGCTTCACGTATAATTGCAAAATACTTCGATAGAATAAACATACCTTACATAAAGAGTTTGCACGAGAAAATAGATTAATAATAAGGAAAATATTCTAAAACCAAAAAAAGAAATTGCGGAACCGAAAGAGCTAGGTAGAGGAAACAAAAGGCTCTAAGAAAAAGTTCATATTTAAAGAAACCTGTAGTCGCTTAATGAGTAAGTGGTATAACTCAATACAAAATCATGTGCTGTATTTGAAAAAAAAATTAGAAGCAAGTAGGCATCGTGACTGTCCCCAGTTTCCCCTTTTCATCCTGTCGACATTACAACTACCACAGAAAAGAAAATAACAAAAACATAACAAAAACACCCATACAAAGTAAAATGCCCAAAACATAAAAAGAAGTAACCACACAAAATGAAATGCCCAAAACATTAAAAAAACTGCAACCACACGAAACAAAATAATCAAAACATGGTAAGAAATTCTGTTGAAAGCACAATGAAGGTATACGATAGGAGAAATATATGTTTTTAAAACTTAATACAAGTGTCAAAACTGAAATAAAAAGAAAGAAAAAAGAAATATTCCAAATTTCATTGTTACTTTAGATATTTTGACCTGTTGACATTTCGTAAATTGTACTTGCACTCGGTCAAAAAATATTACTTACAAGGACTGTTTAGTAACTTTTAATCGCTGTGGTCGTATTTATAAGGTTTGCATAACAAATCAAGTTAATAATGTTGCGCTTTCACTTACCGTCTCCCGCTAAGTTAGAGTTTCATGACACAAAATTTGGTGGTTCTGAATTGAAAAATAAAAATTTTAAGAAAATTTTGTATGTGGGGGGGGGTCTTATCCCCGGGCCTTGATCCGTTCCAAAAACCTTCTACCATCTAAGTTAGAGTACCATGAGATAATATACAAAATTTGGTGGTTCTAAATTGAAAACTATAGATTTTACGAAAGTTTGTGTGTAGGGGGGGGGGATAACCACCCTTGCCCCGACCCGTTCTGAAAACCGTCTACCGTTTAATTTAGAACACCATTATATAGTATACCAAATTTGGTAGCTCTAAATTGAAAACTTTAGTTTTTACGAAAAATATTTATCTGAGGAGGGACTCTGACCCCGTGCCCGACCCGTTCCAAAAACCATCTACCGTCTAAGTTAGAGTACCATGAGAGAGTATGCCAAATTTGTTGGTTCTAAATTGAAAACTGTAGATTTTACGCGGCATTTTTATGGGGGGGCTTTACCCCCGGGCTCCAACTCCTTCCAAAAACTGTCTACTGTCTAAGTTAGAGTACCATGAAATAGTATACCAAATTTGGTGGTTCTAAATTGAAAACTAGATTTTACGAAAAAGTTTTTATTCGGAGGGGTGGTCTGACCCCCGGGCTCCAACCCATTCCAAAACCCGTCTGGCGTCTAAGTTAGAGTACCATGAGATAGTATACCAGATTAGGTGGTTCTGAATTGAAAACTGTAGTTTTTAAGAAAATTTTTTATGTGGGGGGCTCTGACCCCCGGGCCTTGACCCGTTCCAAAGACGGTCTGCCGTCTAAGTTAGAGTACCATAAGATAGTATACCAAATTTGGTGGTTCTAAGATGAAAACTGTAGATTTTACGAAATTTTTATGAAGGGGTCTGACCCCCGGGCTCCAACCCCTTCTAAAAACAGTCTAGCGTCTAAGTTAGAGTACCATGAGATAGTATACCAGATTAGGTGGTTCTGAATTGAAAACTGTAGTTTTTAAGAAAATTTTATATGTGGGGGCTCTGACCCCCGGGCCTTGACCCGTTCCAAAAACGGTCTGCCGCCTAAGTTAGAGTACCATAAGATAGTATACCAAATTTGGTGGTTCTAATATGAAAACTGTAGATTTTACGAAATTTTTATGAGGGGGGGCCGACCCCCGGGCTGCAACCCCTTCAAAAAACCTTCTAGCGTGTAAGATAGAGTACCATGAGATAGTATACCAAATTTGGTGGTTCTAAATTGAAAACTGTAGTATTTACGAAAAAGTTTTTATTCGGGGGGTCTGACCCCCCGGGCTCCAACCCTTCCAAAAACCGTCTAGCGTCTGAGTTAGAGTACCATGAGATAGTATACCAGATTAGGTGGTTCTGAATTGAAAACTGTAGTTTTTAAGAAAAATTTTTATGTGGGGGCTCTGACCCCCGGGCCTTGACCCGTGTCAAAAACGGTCTGCCGACTAAGTTAGAGTACCATAAGATAGTATACCAAATTTGGTGGTTCTAAGATAAAAACTGTAGATTTTACGAAATTTTTTATGAGGGGGGGGGCGACCCCGCGGGCTCCAACCCCTTCCAAAAGCCGTCTAGCGTCTAAGTTAGAGTTTCATGATACCAAATTTGATGGTTCTGAAATGAAAACTAGATTTTACCAAAATTTTGTATGTACGAGGGGGGGGGGGGGGCTCTGACTCCCCGGGCCTTGACCCGTTCCAAAAACTGACAACCGTCTAAGTTAGAGTACTATGAGATAGGATACCTGATTTGGTGGTTCTGAATTGAAAACTGTAGATCCGTTCCAAAAACCGTCTACCGTCTAAGTTAGAGTACCATGAGATAATATACCAAATTTGGTAGTTCTAAATTGAAAACTATATTTTACGGCAATTCTGTAGGGGGGCTCTAACCTCCCCCTCTCCAACCGCTTCCCAAAACCGTCTACAGTCTAAGTTAGAATACCACGAGATAGTATACCAGATTTGGTGGTTCTGAATTGAAAACTCTAGATTTTACGAAAATTTTGTATATGGGGGGCTCTGACCAACCGGGCCCTGCCCCGTTCCAAAAACCGTTTACCGTCTAAAAAAAGAAAAACGTAATATTCCTATCCTGTCTGCGTGGCCAAACTTTATAAATTTGATCAGGGAGCAAGACGTTCGAAATCGTACGTTTTCCTGCATTCGTTTTGTATGTAACCAAAATCTGTAAACGCGACGAATTGACGTAGTCGACGAATTGACGTAGTCGACGAATTTGTCCGCGACGAATTGACGCATGCGACGAATTGACGCGCGACGAATTGTCGTAGTCGACGAATTGACGCAGGCGACGAATTGACGTAGTCGACGAATTGACGCACGCGACGAATTGTCGTGACACCAGACAGACGACCAACCCTCCTTCTTCAGGTTGGTGTTGTGACGGCGAGTACTGATTGCTGCTCCGTCTTCCGGATGTGGTTTGTGTGAGTTTAGGTCCCCCCCCCCGGGTCGTCAGCGACTTGGTGGTGTTGTGGTTCTCTGTGATGGGTGCCGTGGTGTTTGGTTTCTCCCTGCCCGTCCCCTCTCTCCCTTCCCGCCTTGGACTGGTGTCACGGTTCACTCGAAAGATTTGCCCTCCTCTTCTTTCACTCATTTTTCCTGTTTATCTTTTCTATGGAGTTCACTTACTCAAATCTCCTAGCTTCCTATTTCTAGGGGCAGTTTTAGACCTGAGGCCAGACACTCCCTTCCTAAAACTTTTTTAAACGTAACGTAGCGTTGTAATGGTCGCTTCTTGTTATTATATTAGGGTATCATTTGTGTGCATTCTCGATAATGGTTAAAAGTGCGGAATTGCACAGAGCGGACAGAGTAAAAATAATTGTTCTGCATGAAGAGGGATATTCTTCAAGGCAAACCACTGAAAGAGTGGGCTGTCATCAATCTACAGTTAATAGGGTACTGAAGAAAGTAAAACACACTGGTGATATTAAAAATATGCATCGCAGTGGAAAGCCCAGATCCACTTAATGGGAATCAGAGTAGTGCCTATGTAAGGAGATTCATGCATGAAGAATTCCATCCAAGTTGCTTAGTGACTACTGTTAAACATCCGGTGAAGGTCATGGTTTGGACCTGCATGTGTGCAGATGGCTTTGGGTACCTCCATATTGTCGATAGTACGGTAAATGCCGAGAAATACATCTGGATATTAGAAAACAAGATGATACCTTCATCTAGAAGGCTTTATGACGGCTATTTCATTTTTCAAGATGACAATGCTTCGTGCCGTGTCATCCTGTTAAAGTATTGAAAAAGTGGCTTCAGGGAAAAAAATTTCAGCATCTTGATTGGCCACCACAGTCACCGGATTTAAATCCGATCGAAAATTTGTGGTTTAAAGTGTATGAACTATCTATAATTTTGCTTCATTATATTTCTGTATTTAAATGTTATTTCACTCCTTATTAATTACAACAACGAGTTATTACTTACTCTATTAGATAAACGATCTTTTTCATAATAATTTCTTCTTGGTCATGATTTTTGTAATGTATCTTACGAACAGAAGTAGCTACAGAAAAAACTAAGACATTTTTGAAATCTCCATTAAATTTCGCATCCAATGGCATATAAACGAGGAAATAACTATGCAAATTAGTTAGTTAAAAAAGAGTTAAACCTAAACATTCACTGTTTTTGCAGGGGATGCAATAATTTTGCACAACACTGTATGCATGATTATAAATTAAGTTGCGAATTTATAGTTCAAAGCAGATGTTTCCGGGTCGGGTCCAATAATATGACATCCGGGTCCAAAATATTTGACCCGTTTCCAACTCTGCTATAGAAGAGCCAAATTAATTATCTTATGCATTTTGATAGAAATGATACTGAAACCTTGTGTTTCAGTATCATTTCTATCAAACGATTCTGATCTAAAAGGTAAGGAAAAGTCCCCTTGATAGGCCCATGATATGTGTTTTAGTGATTTACGCTTACGCATTATCTTTTATTAATTTGATTCTCATTTGTTAATTCTGAATTTCTACTGATATAAGGTAGTTTATGAGTTTCAGTTTTTAACCTGAGATAAATAATGTCAATAATCACCACAGCCATAAAAAGCGAGGTAAGTTCGTTCGTCAGTTCCTGTGTTTCATTAACCGTTTAAGTAGCCGATGTATTCGAAACAAAAGGTGTCCAAGATTTCTGCCCTCCCCAAATTGAAATGTTCATATAGTGGATGGGTTTAACGAATGCTACGGCACAACTTCTTCCCTTTTACCTCAGCAGCACCGATCATAAACTTGTTACTGGTGATAATCGCTTGCTTCCATGTCTTATATATTCTTCATTCCCTGATCCGAAGCATGATGTGTAAGGGCTAGTGCCCCTGACACGGAAATCATGTAGAAACAAGTGACTTAGACATTATCTCCTTTCTTCCTTTCGTCGTCATTATTAGTCCTTTTAGCAGGTATTCGACCAGGAAGATAAGTGTAAAACATCTAGACTGGAACAGTTTTTAAAAATTTTAAATGTAGAAAGCATTTTTGAAGAAAAGCTGGCAAAATACTATTTCATAATGAATTTGGTGTATTGATTCCGAATATTTCGTTTGCCACCCTCGATTTTGATGTTATATGTTTCAAATCGCTAAGAAAGAAAATGGTGACATCTTGTTAATCGACATCTAGGAAATCATCTTAGACATCTTTCAATGAAGAATACAGTCAGTCAGATAAATGCTGAGCAGACAACAGTTGGATGCATGCCAATAATTCCATCACCTGCACATGAAATGGATAGTTTGGATACAGTTTCACAAAAACTACTGCATGTAGCACTTGCCATGGAACCAGGGCCGGCCTTTGAGCTGGGCAAACGGAGTGCCGAAGGCGTAGGGGCGCCAAAAATAAAACTCGAAATATTGTAATAAAGAAACAAATCTTGAGATGTGACCCAAAAATTAAAAAAAATTATTATCACTCTTTCAAAAATTATTGCGGAAACATTTTATTCTAGAACATTTCGTGCCACTCAAGTTCATGCCGCCCTTATGAAAGATACCGCTGACCAATCAGGTAGGAGTATTGGTTGCCGTGTGCTAATCTTGAGTACGCCTTTCTTCCATTGATTTCGGGAATTTTCCATCTGCGTTGGTTTTTGTTAGCTTTGTGACTTCTCTTGAACAAGGCATATTTTTCATACTTAACATATTTCAGAATGTCTAGAGCTGGGAACCATAGGTGTTTGGTCGCGCATATTTTGCATGTTTTACAATAATTTTGAGCGTCTTGTGACGGAAATTTGCTGTAAATAGCAAGAACAGAATGAAATAAGTGCTGCGTTTACGTGTACGTTATGCGGAGTCTCGAATGAGAATGATCTGTACAATTTTCTCTCCAGCAAACTGAGTTTACGCTTCTGCGCATGGAATATAAACAAGCGGTGTATTATATACGTCTTGTTTATATACCAGCGCTTTGCAAAGAGCAGAGAGATTAGAGTTTAGCGAGGTCACATGACATATCTTAGCTGAGCTTAGCGAGGGTTGATTCAGATGTTGAATAAATAAATCCATCGCTCTTTCCACTTTAAGCAACGCACAGCAACTGAAAAATTGTTATTGTTTCACCTTGATTCAGATGTGCAATCTAAATAAGTCGATAAAAAATTTCTATATACACAGCATTCTTACAAATGATCAAATATTTTTGCATTTTGATTCTCTATTAGCTTTGATTCAATATCAGCTTCTATATGGAATATTTTCGAAAATATTTGCACATTTTCAATAAATTCCGGCTATTGTACGGATTTCGACCTACCCGTCCTCGGCAAGACACTTTTCGTAAAAAAATTTTTATGCCTATGTTATTTGTGATGCATTTTCTCTTTAACTTTTGTTTCTGACATTTTTTTTGGTATTCGGCAAACTAATTCTTCAGTGCATATGCACTGGTGTCTGGCGACCCTGACTTTGATCGGAGCGAAAACAAGTGCTCTTTTAATCGGCGGAGCGTAGCTTGCTGTGATTTGTCGACGGAAATCGCCTGACTGAGCGGAGGTCAAAGAGAAAAGGTAGGGTGAAACCGAGAAGCCGATGGTGGTTTGAGTGCATATGATCCGAGCTTTCCGAGGACATTTCAGTGCATATTTAGTTGCATATTTTGTCTTTTTCAAACAGAGTGTCCGTCGATTTTAGTGTTTCCTAAGCTATTTCCAGGTGCTGTATTGTGAAAAGGGCAAAACTATCTGGTCATCAGCACCGTAAAAGGAAGGCAGAGAGACAAGCGGAAGATCAAAAATCCTCTGAAAGTTTGCGAAGATTTTTTCAAAGACCTCCTGAGGAATAGCAAGCATCTGATCCTGATCACATCTACTGTTTTTCAACTGATGAACTTGATGTCACCGAGCATTCAACAGATCGCACTCGGGTTGCTGCTGAAGAGAACAACCAGTCGCAAGAAGAGTCTTCTGATGCCCACTGCTCGACGAAGCATGCTTCAGATCCAGCCTCAAAACTTCACACAGAAAACCATGTAGAATGAACAATATGAAAAGATACGTGGCTCCTCCTCTTTGACCGATATTGACTGCCAACTGACCAGGCAATATCACTTCGTCATTTATTGACACTGTTCATATGATCGCAATCGGACTACAAAGTCGAAGTCTTGAGAAGAAAGATTTCCCAGTAGATGACAAAGGTCGCCAGTTTTCTGCAAAATACTTCATAAGAAAGTTAGCGAATGGTGAAGAGTTGAAAAGGCGACGGCTGGTATAATCAAATCAGACGGATCGTGTTTTTTTGTCTGTATTGCAACCTTTTCCCTGCTGCAAAACCGTCACATTGAACATCGTCACAGCTAGGAACAACTGGTTACGACGACTGGAAGCACATCGCTGACTGCCTGAAAGAACATGAGACATCCCGCAGTTATTCTTTAGCATATTGTACGTGGATTGAAACAGAAAAAAGAGGCTCAAGATCAACAAGGGTGTTGATGCCCTGCACGAGACTATGATAAATAGTGAAGTGGAGCATTGGAAAGCCGTCTTGAAAAGACTAATGGCAATAGTTCTTTATTTGTCTGAGCATAATCTTGCTTTCAGGGACTCGTCAGACAAACCCTTTACAGCTAATAACGGCAACTTCCTTGGACTTATTGAGCTTTTTGGGCAGTTTGACGATACAATGCAGGTACACCTGCGCAGAATCCAAGATGGTTCTATAGCAGACCATTATTTGGGGAAAACTGTACAAAATGAGATCATCAATTTGATGGCAAATGAAGCATTAATGGACATCCGTAAAAGAGCCAAGCAATCAAAATACTTCTCAATCATTTTGGATTGCACTCCAGATGTGAGCAGCTCGTAAAAGCTCTCTGTGATTATCAGGTCTATAGATTTCAGTAACGATGAAGTCACTGTAAAATAACATTTTTTAGGGTTTAACCCTTTAACGATCATTACCCTAAAATCTGGTATCACTCTAAATTCCATAACGCCCGAAACTTTCTTTTGTTTCACTTCTTTGTTTAGTAATAACAATGGTGACTGACGGTAACTCCTGCTGACCCCTCATAATTTGTGCAAATTTAAAGAACAGGTAGAGGTAAGAAATCTGACTCACTCTAGACAGGCTTTTCGGGCGGCTATGGTCGTTTGTATGGACGGGCATTTTGGGTGTTATGGTCATTAAAGGGTTAAAGAAGCAAATGAGGTCATAGGAAAAGGACTGACTGAACTTCTTCCAGAAACTTTGCAGGAGAACAACCGAGATTATAATAACTTAAGAGGCCAAGGATACGACAATGCTTCAAATATGAAAGGAAAAACGAAGGCGTACAGGCGAGGGTATTGCAGATGAAACCTAGGGCATTATACCTTCCTTGCGGCTACCATTCCTTAAATTTGGTGATATCTGACGCAGTATCAGTACCCACCGAAGCAATCACTCTCTTTGAGGCGCTGCAAGGAATATACGCACTTTTTTCTGCTTCGACACGACGATTGAGTGCTCTTTTGAAGCACTTACCGTGAAGCCAGTCTGTACGACAAGATGGGAAAGTAGAGTCGACACGGTCAAAGCTATCTGCATTCAGACAAAACAAGTGTATGATAGCTTGATAGAGATCTATCAAAACACAAACTCATCGGCCCATGTGTAGTATGATCTACTGTATCAAATGAATAACATCATCAAATAGAAGTCATCGCTCTTTCCACGTTTATAAGTGAGTCACGGAAAAGTTCTCATCGACCGCCACCGGGAATCGAACACAGGGTCTTCCAGTTACGCGCCGGACATGCTTCCAGTGCACCACAGCTGCCTCGAAATTCTCCAGACTCACATACGACAAACTGCCAAACCACCTGGCAGGTTGCTTCTTTGGAGCCCCGCACAATGCTGGGGATTCACCAAAGATGAACAGCAGCAACTGAACAAATAACTAGAAGGTGAATGAATAATAAATACACATACGATAAACATACATATATCGTATGTGAGTCTAGAGAATTTCGAGGCCGCTGTGGTGCACTGGAAGCATGTCCGGCGCGTAACTGGAAGACCTGGGTTCGATTCCCGGCGGCGGCCGATGAGAATTTTTCCATGACTCACTTATAAACGTGGAAAGAGCGATGATTTCTATTTGATGTTCCTAATCCACGTCAACTGTGTATTTATGAATAACATCAGCAAACGCATGCAAAATGCTGATTGTGACCTAATTGTTTGTACAGCTATGATAGAGGGCGCAATTAACTTTATCAAGGCTTTCAGAGACAATGTCTACGATAAAGAGAAACTGAAAGCTGCAAAAAGTGCAGAAAACCTGAGCGCAGAGGCCGTTTACCGAGAAACCAAGAGAAAACGTACAAAGAGTTTGATTACGAGGTGGAAGACGAATTAGTGGAAACTGCAGAAGAAAAGTTTAAAAGATATTTCTTCTTTGGCACAGTCGACAAAGTTCAAAGTGCGTTAATTGAGCTTTTTGAGCAAATGCTCAGCTACACTAAGTTATGGGGTTTTCTATTTAACTTAAAATGTCTGCCGGAAAACTTGGAAGCTCATTGCATGGATTTACACCAGGCTTTAAGTGACCAAGCCTCATCAGACAGAAATGGTGCAGATTTAGCACAAGAGCTAAAGCACTTCATTATGCCGTCTAAACCTAAATGTGTCAACCTTCGAGCAGTAGCGCACCCAGAAATTTCCCAAGGGAGGGGCCCGTGCGCCATGGCACACAGAATTTTTCCAAGGTGGGGGTGAACACCCCCTCCTAAATTTTCCGGAAAAAATAGTCAGGTGCTATAACAATCAAGGAGGTTGACTTTTGTACATTTATTCTTATCCAGTTACTAGTAATGTTACAGTACAAGAAAGTTAAATTATTAGAAGAAGCAGTAGATCAAATTCTTTTCCTGGTTAGATTTTTCTAAATTTATTTAACAGAACTACTCCCTTATAATTATTATATGTTATAATTATACGGTACATGATTAAGAAGTATATTTAGATCGCGTATCGCGACTTTTTGTTTCAAACTTCGACATAATGATTTTCCGCTCTATTAGCCTAAGGGGTGGCCTGGGCCCCATCGGCCACCCCCGTAGGTGCGCCACTGCCCTCGAGAAGCATTGGAGTTTCTTCTCGAAAAGAAAATGCAGGATAATTTGCCCAACATTTGGATTGCTTTGCGAATACTTCTGGCAGTTCCAGTAACTGTGGTAAGTGCGGGACGTACTTTATCTAAGCTGAAACTAATCAAAAATTATCTGAGGTCTACAATGACTGACAATAGACTGTCTTCATTAGCTGCGTTGTCAATAGAAAACGGCATTGCTCAGAAGATTGACCTATCAAAAGCAGTGACAACTTTCGCTGAAATGAAAGCAAGGAAAGCGAAGTTATCTTAAATCTGTAATTGAAGGAGGTTTTGAAAACGTGTTGAATATCAATGAAATGTTTAAACCTGTATCTCTTTAGTTGAATTGTTCCAAACCAAAGCTCTTCCCAGAATATTTATTTGGGGGGGGGGGTCGGTGGGAGCTGGACCCTGATATGGGGCGCCAAAATTCACTCTCGCCCCGGGGCGCCATATAACAAAATTATACATTGGTTACTGTTAATCAAACACTATATCCTATCCTTATGCAGTTGGTTGAAGTGGTCTCTGCCGTAGTATGAAGTATGAGGAAACTCTAATACCTACACTGGGTGGACTCTATATTAGTATGAACTTTCTTAAGGTTTTGGGGCAACACACTGAAGATATTGGATTGGAAGATGTGTGGGTAGAAAATGGAATTTTAGGACCAGTATGAAGGAAAAAAGCATTGAATGGAAAGTCATATGCAAAAGGAGTGCGAGCACATAACCTAACCCTGCAAGCTGTCTGGCAATTATTGCTGCCACAATTCATGTCCTATTTGCAGGAATACGATCATACGTTGAAAGAAGAGTTAGTGAAGATGGCACAATCAGGGCCGGTTGGACCATAAGGGCAACCGGGGCGGTGGACCCTGGCCCCGCGCCTTCAGGGAGCCCCGCAGTTTAGAAAACAAAATAATTTTCGGTAAAAAAAAAATTAACTACATTTTTTTCTGTAACTTTTGGGGCACAAGGCCCTTAAAAATATATTTTTGAACTTTTTTGTTTGTTTCCAATCTCCCCATTTTTGAATACGTTATCCCCCCTGTTCGTCGTACGGACACTGAGATTTGCAGATTCGAAATGATTTTTGTAACCACCTTAATCTTTTCCGCATTCATGAAATAGCAAATTAAATTTCATCGGGCGAGATCCAAAGTGAAAATCCTCCAAATACGTGGCGTGTTTGGAATACATCGCTCTTTCCACGTTCCAGAAACACATAGCTACCGAAAAATTGTTATTCGGTCACCGCCGGGAAATTGAATCCACGGATCTCTCGATGTGGTGTAAGGCTAAAGCGCTCGGCTAGATATCGATAGATCCGTGGGTTCTCTTCCCCGGCGGTGACCGAATAACAATTTTTCGGTTGCTATGTGTTTCTGGAACGTGGAAAGAGCGGTGTATTTGTTTATTAAATTTCATCATTTTGTGGTCCCCTACTTTTATATATTCAACAATTTGTGTGAAAACCTGATACTTAAATTTAAGGAAATAAAAAGAACAATACCGAAGTTACTTTCGGACTACATATGAAGGCCACTTTTCCAACATTAAAAGAAATTAAAAAAAAAAGGCAACTTTCATATATGAACGGGTACAAAAGTTTAGAATGTCATTAATTCGTCATTTACTCCACCGTGCATTAAAAATCAGTCACTAAACATGTATCAGGGGAAACAACTGTTTATACCAATTTATTTGTGAGAGATCCTTGTTTTATTTCCTATACAAAAATATTCGCTAAGCAGGTATCTTTTTATCATTTTGTGAATAAGCTGTTATATGAGTCACAATGCAACCTAAACCTCTTCTCCCGGGAAAGAAAATGTAGATTTTAACACTTTAATCTCTCTCTCTCTCTCTCTCTCTCTCTTTCTCTCTCTTTTTCTCTCTTTCTCTCTCTTTCAGTCCGTACTATGGTCTTTTTCTTAAGCTTAAAGCAAATACTTCTTTGAGATAATCATTTTGTCTTTACGGTAGTGTTCGTGTGTCTTCCTCACGAACGATAATTTTCAGAAACGACTTTATTAAAATATGAGATTTATTTTTTAGTGACCACAATGAAATTTTGCTCTGGGCCCCGAAATGAAATTTCGCCCAGGGCCCCGTAAGAGCTCCATCCGGCCCGGGGCCCAATCAAATGATCCAGGACAGTATGTCACTTTAGTTACATTTCTGCCGTCAGCTCCTTTACGAAATTGTTTCGATGCATTCATCCACAGTAAATCTGAAAATGTTAATTTCCAATACTGGTGGAATTATATGAAAATTGTCAATATATTACTGTTATTCATTACGGCTCAGGGCGATGGTCTATGGGGGCTTTATCTCTTTGCATTCGGAGAAATGCTTCCATACTTTCACCACTATGAACACATTAACTAAGCAAGATGGGGGATTGTGTACCTTGCAGCAATGAAACAGCCACCAGAAGAGTTGAAAGAAGAATCCGAGAAAGGGAACTTTGTTGTCAAGGAATCAGGAGCGGATTGGTGGTCGCAAAAGGGCCCGGAAATTTTTTTGCAAATGGGCCCGTTCAGTGTTGTAGTTCGGTACCATTGTATCACAATTGAAAATCACTTTTTATTTAAGAAACAAAACAAAAAGTACAGTTTCTCTAGAAACAGTGGCAAGCATAGTATTGGGGGGGATAAAAAGTACACCCGTTCATCCTTTTTTCTGCTGTGGACAATTTAGAAATTTCAAGATATTTAAATATCGTGGCAAACTCACTTAATCGACGTGGAAAGAGCGAATAATCAGGTTTAAATCATTAGTTTAGTCAGGTATGTATGTAATTGCGCTGGAAAAGCTTCTAATTTTGGACACACTCAATATTTATATTTGTTTAAAATTTTCTCTTAAGAACGCTGAAGTAAGAACATAATTTTTTTTTAAACAAAATTGTGAAATTTCAGCAAATATTTGAGAGAGAGAGAGAGAGAAACCTGCTACTACCAAAATTATGTTGCAGTTGTACCAAAAATCCTTTCGCATAAGACATGAT
Organism: Macrothele yani; assembly: GCA_039090855.1. Taxonomy (NCBI): domain Eukaryota; kingdom Metazoa; phylum Arthropoda; class Arachnida; order Araneae; family Macrothelidae; genus Macrothele; species Macrothele yani. Next base: position 78,195,213 of record CM077009.1, read on the forward strand.
TTTTAAATTTCAATAAATGAAAAAAATACAGAACTTTTACACTGTAAAATTTTCTATTTGTACTGCAATTTTTGTAATTTTTCTATTGTGGAAAATCACAGTTAGAAATTTCAAGATTTTTAAATATCGTGGAGAACAGATTCTTCATTTAGTGATCATATATTCGTATGTGTTTGAATTACAAAACGTGCTTTTATGCTGCGGTTATGTATTGTATAGACACCTTACTAAATAACGTAAACAAAACATTTTGCAACTTTATGTTGAAATGATATCTCCGTAAATGTCTTCATCATCAGCATTTGTCATTTATCACAAAGAGCGTAGGCTGCGTGGGTTGAACATTTCGGGGGAAAGGGATCCTATATGAACACCCCCGCAAATAATTTTACAGTTATTTCAAAATGAGTTCTTGATATTATTAGCTTTCACTCTGAATTGTGTGTTGCCATATAGTGGATAGTACATCCCATAATGACCATTATCTAGCATTGTTCTGCAACTAAAGGGCTAGTAATATGGAAAATTCATAGATATATATGACTTGTCAAAATTGTGTCGTATTTTAATAACCCATCTATAAGGTTTTGTGCCTTAACTCGAATTCCGGGATCAGTTTTATCACATTTCACAATTTTATGAAGAGCTAGGATTACATCAACATTAAAGGCATTTTTTGGAGCGTGAAATAAACCAAACATTTTGCTTAAACTTCTTTAGCCCTCCAATATTTTACAATTTTCTGATTTTGTTTGTAGTAGTTTCAGCCCAAATGTTAATCCTTTGGTAAAATTCTTTGAAAAAAAAACAGCAACTGAATTCAGCAAATTAAAAAGTGATGCTGCTGATATTGAAGACTTGGTAGCATCAGACAAAACTAGGTTTAAAATATGACTGTAACACTATGCATGTGTGTGATTCGGTGAAGCTTTGGCTAACCATGCCGAGAACCCATTTTATTGGCGCTGCATATCAGCCGTCCCATCTGAAACATTTGCTACACAGTCTTCCAGTTTTAAATTATTGGAAAACAAAACTCCTTGCAAAAGATCAAAGAGTCATTTACCTGTAGAGTCAGTTGCTTTTGCCAGGCCTAGTAGCCTTTCGCAAATGCGTTCATTTTCACATATCTTACAATTATGGAGCGATATATCTTAAGTTGTATCTATTTGTATAGAATACATGCTCGTTTCCACAATTGCATCGGATATCGATTTTTAATCAGTGAAGATATGGTTTGTACTATCAAATCAACAGTAGTTTTCGATAGGAAAGTTACTAAGCCACCACGTCTCTTATTTCCAAGGTCATGAGACTTCTTGCTTTTTCTTGTGACATTATCTAAATGTTCTTTTAGTGTAACGTCATACTTGCTGAGCAATAATATCAACTCCAAAAAATTACCATGATCTAGCATTGGATCCTCTAATAATGTATATGCAGCTTCAAATGTTTTGCCTCTAAACCTCATTCCGCGCTTTCCTAAAACTTTCACAACTTTTTTTTCTTTTTTTCCACACTGCACCATTTACCACACAATCAAATCACAGAAACAATTTCTATACAAACAAAAACATGCAAATACAAATATTATACATATATTGAAAAGTATAAATGAAGTAATTGGAAATACAAAAACACGTATGATAACATGAATAATTTTGTTTTTAGTTTGAGTAAATTGAAACACCACTACAGGTTCTTAAACAAATCAGCGTGGTGCACTGTGATTGTAGCAAGGGAACCAGGGAAAAAGGCTAACAATAGTCTGACGGGCCCCTAGTCCCCCTCCCCCAAAGAATCTAAATAGTCAAGCCAAAGAACAATTTAACCATTATGCATGCAGTAAATTAAAGTAATAATACGTAATATATAACCAAACGTTAATCAACCATTAATTTTGAAGGTCTTTAGTTGTTTTTTGAATACCGAAAAGTGTGTAATCGTCTTGATTCGAAGCGGCAACCCATTCCAGGACCTAGGGCAGGTCAAGTTAATATTATTAAATAATAAATTAGTACGCGCTCTAGGTATTAAAAAACTAGTATTTCCACGAGTGTCATGATAATGGGAACGGAAATGCAAGATGATTAGATCTGAATATTTCTTAGCATATATACGTTCATGCATAAACAGTATTAATCGAAAACTGTATAATTTATCAAATGACATTATTTGATAACTGAGAAAAAGAGAATGTACCTGTAAAGACGGATTCACCAAACGTAATTTTTTTTTTGTAAAACATAAATTCTATTTATATTCCCAATAGTTGTGCGACCCCAAGCCAAGAGACAATAAGATAGAAATGGATAAATAAATGAAAAATACAATAGCAACTTAACCCTGGCAGGCAACAAACTTGAACTCCTTCCTATAAATGACACCAATGCGGGATCTGAGCCCAACCGCAATTTCACTAACATGTGCATCCCATCTCAAATTATCTTGTAAATATACACCCGAGAACTTTACAACAGCCTGAAAGTTAAGGGGCACTCCATTAAATAATATCCCATTTTCAATATCCACTCTTCGCCTACATCGCGAAAATAGTACACTAGTAGTTTTGGAAAAAAATATTGATAAGGAATTACAGCAAAACCAACGAAAGTAATCCTGAAGTTCCAGATTCACACGTGGGATCAACTCAGATAGAGTGTCCCTGGAAAATAATAGGCTTGTGTCATCAGCATATAAAATAGGAGTAGCACTTGAAGTAATAGTAAATAAAACATTAACATAAATAAAAAATAATAACGGGCCCAAAACTGATCCCTGAGGAACACCATGACGAACCATAAGAGCAAAAGATCGAACACCCTGTATTTGTACAAATTGCTTCCAGCCTGTTAAATAATTTTGGAATAAAGTCTTAACAACCCCCCAGATGCCAATATTTTCTAACTTAGATAACAATGTGTCGTGACAAATGGTATCAAAAGCGTGGGAAAGATCACAAAAGACCCCCACCGCACTAGTGCCATTATCAAGACTAAAATGTAAATAGTTTAATACATCCAAAATAGCAGTTTCTGTCGAAAACCCCTTACGAAACCCATGTTGGCTTTTATTCAAAATATTTTTATCAATATAGGATAACAACTGTATCAGTATTAATCTCTCCATAATTTTAGCAAACACAGGAATTACAGATACTGGTCGATAATTTGCAACATTTGTTACTGATCCCTTTTTATGTATAACAGTAACACGACTTAACTTCAATGGCAACGGGATACAACCTGTATACAAAATACGATTTAAAATATGGGTCAACGGAACAAGTAGCTCCCCTGAAACAAACTTTATAACCCTAGGATGTACGTTATCAGTCCCCGCACTTTTGGACTGGTCCAATTCACTCATTACCATCAAGAGGTCATCATCCACTGGTTTAAAAAAGAATGAGGAATCAGACGACGGAGGTAGGTAATCAGAGAAATGGTTAGTATAATGAGGAATTTCAGACAACAGAATGTCCGGCAACTCCAAAAAATATTTATTAAAAATATCAACAACCTCTCCCAAATTAGACGTCCTAATTCCGTTATATTCAATTATAGTTGATGATTGGGCATCCCTCGAGGTTGCCAACAGTTCATTAATTGAACGCCAGATTTTCCTACCGTCAGGAGTAGTGCCGAAATAATTAAAATAATAGTTTTTTATACTTCGATTACCCTTTCAAGAATTTGCCGGTTCTTTCTTCATTGTTCTTTTTTTTTACTTTACGTGTTTTGAGACAAGCAAGCATTCAATATTCCTTTGCTTTTTTTGCCATGACAAAATACTCTGGGCTTATATTGTGCATTTTGTTATTTTCATGCTCAGAAATTCTTTGGTGAACATGTTTCCAGTCATTTATGCCCTCTGTAAAAGCATTTTTCCTCGGATTTTTTCACAAATGCAAGACACACAGTGCAATAGAGGAAAGTCGAAATTTCATCATAGCTCAGCCAACAGCGGTTCGACCCATTTTCGCGATAAAATACTTTTTTTAATGAATGGAAGCGTCATTTGTAAGTTGTATCGGGTGACTTCGAAAAAAGAATTCTATGTCCTCCTTCTTGGGTTGTTTGAATATTTCAGGTTTTGATACAACACTGTTATCCACCACAGTTGCGTAAGATGTTTTAGCAGAAGTTGACATATCAATGGATGATTCCTTATTATCCATTGAAACATTTTTAGCACAGCAACCATTTTCACTGCATTTGAATAAACTGTCATCGTTCTTTTTAGTCGAAAATGTAGAATCATTATCCTTGAAAACATCTTTTAGTTTTACACGTTTTTTGGCATCTGATTCTAACAGCATTTTTTTTATCCCGCTTTTTCTCAGAGACACTTTTACCGGTTTTTTTTTTTTTGTTCATTTCCGATTAAAAATGAAAAACACTCTGATTTTGACAGGGCCCTTCCTTAAGCCTTAATTCTTAGAGAAAACAAACTGTTCTTGTGCGTTTCCCAAACTCAAATGACTGAACGTATCTCTTTCTTCCCTCCCCTCACCCCGCTCCCTCCAACACAAAAACAGTTTAGAATATTATGGCCATTCCTTCCGTTTTGTTTTATGGCCATTTAGTAAATAAACAATGCTTGAGGTTGGGTTAAATCTCACATGTTTCTGACTTCAAAGAACACCGGGTACTTCCCTCGGAATAATCCGCGAACGAGCTGTTTGATCCTTTTTTTTTTTTTTTTTTTTTGATTGGAGGTTTAACGACCACCGTGAGCAACTCAATGGGCTATAAGCAGTCGCCCGTCCCTAATTTAGGGTCACTGGTTCCAGGGAAGGGAGAGAACCAGTGCCGTAAGACAAACACAACATCCATGCCTCGACGGGATTCGAACCCGGGCCCCGTTCGGACGAATGATCAGAGGCCATCGCTTAGACCACTGCGCCACCGGGGCGGCTGTTTGATCCTTCTGGAACCTATTATCTAGGGTCGTCGGTCTCATTTTCTCATGAGAATGATTTAGCAGCATTACCATGTGATTGTGCCGATGGGCACAGCACTAATGCCTCCTACAACCAAAGGGAGTAAAATCAACTACCCCCCCCCCCGCCCCGGGCCCCCTTCCTTGGGGAATGTATAGAACATCTTCTACACACCCCACCCTCCCACAACATACGGTACATACATTCTCGTTCCTGAGCTACTAGTGAACCTAGAAGTTCGCAAACACACGTGGCCCATCTATTGTAGTTGGGATTCTAGCAGTTGCCTGGTGAGGGGATTTTTTCCCAATTTAAAATAAAAGTTGTTGTTTTTCCCCCGCTTGTTATAATTACATTATGTGCATTTCGTTTTAAAAAAAAAGTGCTGTGGTTCAGTTGTGTGTTTAAAACAAATGTACTGAATTTTTTTTAAAGAAAATAAAAAAAAAGATACAAAATATACGGAAGGGGCCCACCAGAAAATGTCCCGGTCGGCCAATTCGCCCCTGCAAGGAATCTAATCGAAGATTCAACCAAGTAGATCCTGATCACAGCCTGGTGTGGTTGAATGCAATTGGAAAGAAAGGTGGTGGTATCATTGGAATAACAAAAACTAATTCTGCATTAGCAAGGTAGGCTCTTTCCTATAAGTTAAAGGCTAGCATAGCACGCAATACGAGGACATTGTTCATGGTTGACCATTATGACAAAATGGTTTACAATAAACCTACTCCTACTCCTAATCCTTACAGGCCGCCCCGGTGGCGCAGTGGTCTAAGCGATGGCCTCTGATCATTCGTCCGAAAGGGGTCCGGGTTCGAATCCCGGTGAGGCATGGATGCAAGGTGCTTCTTTTCAGTTCCTCCAGAACTTTACCACAAAAGATTTAGCTTCTGATGATATTCAAGATAGTCTACTAAGCGCCCAGACACTGGGATAGTTAATGCTAAATACCTTCCTGAATGAAAGGGTGATGTATCCCGATGAAGGCTATGAACAAGTCAAGTTAAGTGATCCTCTAAGAAAATCAAAAGCATAGACGTTTAAGTCCCTTTGTGAAGTTAACATGGTAGATACTGACAAGGTAACCATTTTGAAAGCAGACAGGAATGTTCTTCAGCGCCTCATAACTGCCTATCAAGCCGGTCGTAATGTGGATCTAAATCGCATTTTGTGTCATGAGCTAATGCCAGCATCAATATCCCTTGCCAACACAATTCGAAGTCTAAGAACAGGAAACAAAGCCATTCTAGCTGATGTGATGACCAACATCAGCTAGAATGGCTTTGTTTCTTTATATAATTTTTCCATCTGATATAGCAATTCAGACAAAGTCCTACATTTTTAATAGATTGTCAAGCATTAGTTGTTGCACTTGGAAAGCCTACAGGAGTCATGAACTTTGGTGAACTGACAGACGCATTTCTAAACCATGCGATTTCTACGGGAAGAAACTTCAGTAGGATTGATGTAACCTTTGATCGGTACTGTGAAACTTCAATCAAGGGTGGGACTAGAGAAAGGCGTTCAAAACATGTTCTTCTAGTAAGAAGAGTGATAGAAAATGGAAATGTGCCAACAAATTCAGTGAATTTCTTGCTAAGTCAGAGAACAAAAAAGATTTGTCCCGTTTTCTATCTAATCATTTGATCGACAATATTCCTGAAGACAAAACAATTGTAATTTCTGGTGGATTTCTGAAGGAGGATGATGTACGGACAAACAACCCTGATCTGCCAATTCAAGGACTACCAGCAAACCACGAGGAAGCAGACACGAGTATAGTTATTCACTGTCTCCAATCTGATGTTGATAGCATTCTTGTCTCAGCACGTGATACAGATGTGTTGGTTTCTCAGCACGTGATACAGATGTGTTGGTTCTATTGGTAGCATTATTTCACAAGGTTGGTTGTACTAAGTTGTCTTTGAGAGCAGAAACATCAAAACAAAAAACAAAAAAAAGACCATTCTTGTGAATGAAATAAGACAGTAACTTTCGTTTACAGATTCTGTTTTCGGGAGCCTCCTCCCATTTCATTTCATAACAGGATGTGACACTGTTTCCTACATTGCTGGGATCAGTAAGAAGACAGCATGGAAAATATTTAATACTGATCATGACCTCCTACTACATCTCGGTAGAGGCGAATTGAAACAAGAAACAATACATAAGGCAGGAAAGTTATTATGCAAGTTGTATTATGCGCCAGACGCAAGTAGCTGTGACAAAGTCAGAGTTCAGCTGTTCAGCAAAGGAAAAACACCACAAGCATTTCCCCTACAACTGATGCTCATAAGTTTCATATACAACGGGCCCCGCTATCAAGCCATGGAATGGAAGCAGTCGGTCATACCAAAACCTGTGTTACTGCCACCCACTGCCATGGGATGGAAAATGGTTGATGAACAGCTCATTCTAAATCTGCTATCACTCCCACCAATTCCACAATTCTGCAAAGATATTGTCTCCTGTGGATGTAAGGGTGGTTCTATATCCGCTAACTGTTCATGCAGGAAAGGCAAGCTTGTATGTACTGTACTTGCAAATGTTCAGATAATGGCAGTAAGGAATGCATGAATATCCTTGAGTAAAAAAAGTATCTGTTTGTATAAACAATAAGGATCGATAATTTACGGATTTTATACATACTGTTAATGTATTAAGATGATTTTATGCTTTGCATTATATTACTTTGCGCCAATAGGGCCATTCAACCATACATCATGTAATGTTCTGCAGCAATTTTTCAGCTTGTAATATTGTATTAAAAATGTGTAGTTATATATGACATGGTTTTATTCATCCAAAAGTGAGAGCCGCGGGTGGCCTAGTGGGCAACGTTCGTGACTGCCGCGGAAAGGGCCTCAGGTTCGATCCCAGGCAGGTACGAACGCTCGATTCACTAAATATCCGCCGTGCGTCGGATGGGTACGTTAAGCCGTCGGATTCCGGGTGCTTGCCCCCGGTAATAAATAAGGGCGTCTTCCTCCCCTTTCTACTTCGCTTCCGCGATACTTTCCTATCGGGCACTCTAGCCCAAATATCCTAGCTTCCTATTTCTAAGGGTTGTTTAAGACCTGGCGTAAGACACTCCCTTCCTAAAATCCTCTACATATGATCATCCAAAAATGGAAGTTTTTCTGTCTTGCAGGATGGCGGCCATTTTGTTTTTTTAGCGATAAAAACAATGTAACATCAAATTTAAGAGTAGAAATTGAAATATTTGGATTTAATATACCTAAAACTGCAATGTTAGATACCAAGATCACTATTTCACTACTGTTACTTCAAAAGCTACTTCATTTCGCATGGTCGCCATTTTGCTTTTTAGTGATTTGAAGCATGTAACACCAAAATCAAGAGTGGCAAACAACATTTTCGAAATCAGCACAAAACAAACATACAAAAAAGATCATTTGTCAGCTTTTCCACAAAAATGCTTCCTACACTTTTTACAGCTTCATTTCTCAGAATTTGTCCCAATCTTATCCCCCTAAATGAACACTTTGAATAACAAAGCCAAAGGGAAAGCGACGCTTTCGGATGTGCAGTTTCACTCGTTCCAGCCGCGTTCGGCACACTTCTTGAACCGCGAATATACCCGTTCTAGCTGATTTTTGCTCATTTTGCTAATCCGAGTTAATTCATTTCAGTCGGTTAAACTGTTAAGTTGAATCACCAGGATCAGTCATGCGGTGCCATTTCTAACCAAGGTTACTAGTCCAGGCAATTTCCATTTATACCTCGGAAAATTTCTTCAGAAGCGTTTTAAACTGTTTCCATCGCAGGAACCGTTGCTGAATAACATATCCAAAATCGAACCACGGGAACACCCCTAAAATGAGATTTCAAAATGGCGGACTGGCTGATTCCAACTACATGCAAAAAGAAACCATTGCATGCTTTGTAGATTGAGAATAAGCTTTTATTTGCGTATGAAAATATGTCAAATGAAAACATCTTTTAATAATATTCCACGTCACACAATTTCTATTTTTTTATTTTATTTTGTAAAATTTCTTTTTGGAATTTTGATTGTCAGAAATATTTTACAGAATTTAAAAATTAAGTAACAATTTTAGTCTCGAGTTCTATTCATTAGATTATAGAAGTCAAGTTAATGAAGCACATATATTAATTAGTCGTCTTCATCACTGTAATCACATTCATTGTCGGCAATGGTGGTGTTATCGCCACCGCTGGCTTGACATTCACCACAAGCTGCTAAACAGGACAATCCATTACGCCTGCATCCACATCGCGATGTAACACATTTCATCTTGCAAGAACTGCGAATCATATTCAGTAGGTAATCTGGAGCTGGTGGCATGTCACAGAGTATAGGATAGTAGGAATTATTTTTCACCTACCATTCCCACTCTTCTGCCTTGATCATCTCTGCTGTGGACTTTCACGTCCTTACTTGAAAGCATGTACGAAAGCTGTGGTACTTTGTGGACGAATCGGTAGGTGGCAAACGCTCAGGTGCAGGGGCGCGCCAAGGGCATTTGCCGCCCGGGTGCAAGCTCAGATTTACCGCCCCCTTGTATGAGAATATTTTTCAATTTTTATTTATTTTTACATGAAATAAATATCTTTAGCAACATTTTTTCTAATTCCGGTAAATTGAGATTTTCCGTAAAACACTACTGTCTCATATAAAATTGAAGAAAAAAATCTGTAAAACTCTAGTTCAGATGACGCTACGAATAATTCAAGAAGTCAGCTTCCTCTCTCTCTCTCTGTCAATTTACACAAAAGTCTGCATTACCAGTAAAAAAAGTTTCGTCATGTACGATGATAAACATATTACAGTTTCTCGATGGATACACACACACACACACACAAACACACAAACACATATAAAGTATATACCGTATAACTAAGCAAGATAAGATGAGGAATCCGTGGGTAAGGAAAATGATAAAGAGTGGAAGACATTATAATCAGAGTAAAATCCCTGAAATGGTAATGGGCTGGACATATTGCCAAGAGAACGGACCATCGATGGACAACCGTAATTTTAGACTGGATTCCAAGAGACGGGAAAAGACCCAAAAGAAGACCAAATTCTAAAGCATGCGGGAGTAAGATGGAGGTGATTGGTCCAAGACAAACCGTTGTGAAAGAAACTTGGGGAGACCTTCATCCAGCAGAAAATTGATAATGGTTGAGGAGGAGGATGATATATATACATGTAATATTAAACATGATGGGCATCTCTTTAACTATTCTAACCAAAATATCTAATATCGTGGAATACATCGAAATTGTACCCCAGTGCTCGTTACCCGTATTGCATCGATCCTATAATATTTTCCCACCCTGTTTTACGGTCAACGCTGGAAGCTCTTTCTTGAAAATTTGCCAACGATAAGGTAATTCAGCAAAGTAAGCATATATTTCTTGAACAATGCTGAAAATGTTCACAATCTGTCGGGAAATTTTTTCGTCGGCATTTACGACCAGATTTAAAGAATGAGCCGCTCAAAGTACATAAAATGCGTAAGGGTCTTAAGTCGACAAATTATGCTTTTTCAAGTAAATTGTGTTTTTCCTACATATTGGCTCCATTTGTCATAGCGCTGGTCACGTATTTATGAATGCTGAAATCTCCAAGATTTAAAAAAAATTAGAAAAGGAATTTTCAATCCTTTGCCCGCGGGATCTGTTACTGAACAAAACAGTAAAAATTATTCTCTGATTTCAAGACGTTTTCTGTTGAATTATAAACGAGTTATTATAACTAAGAAGTAAACGTTCCACTTAGCATTACGATTTCTCACAGTATAATGTTTTCATAACTTCTCCCACGTCACTGATATTAATTTATCGACCGAAAAAATTGATTGTGGGTCCTTCCGCTCCCGGAATATGGCGCCCTAGTGCTTAGCACCCGTTGAACCCCCGCTTGACGCGTCCCTGCTCAGGTGTAACAAATAATGTAGCTGCAGCCGCCTTTTCAACTAGCATTCGATGACTCAGGGCGTCTGTGGATTCCAGTGAATTGCAGCCATACAACAGAACGATTGATTTTCTTCCAACGGCTTCAATGTCCGAAAGTCGGCAAGAATCAAAGCAAAATGCATTTGCAACTGAACGGAGCTCAGCAACCTTCATAAGCTTGTCAAATGCTGTGGACTTTCCAACGGAAAAAATCTGGATGTGGTATCACAGCCCGTGAAAGCATGCAGAAAAGAGAGCAACTTGCAAATATCACTACCCAACAACGATTGAATGCTGAGGATATTACAAATAGGATTGAGAGATGATTCCCGTCTTATGTCACTGCGATAGTACAGCTTGAAGCCCCTATTCTTGGCATGGTGCAGAAGCAGTATTAGCAAGTCGGTGTCTTCTCCTACTGCCGTCGTAATTGCATTTTCTGATGATGAGAATGCAGTACGAACGATAGCCACATCCGCATCCCCATCTGCGTTGTGAATAATACATCCGTGTTTCTTCAGCATCTCAGCTACTAAATAAATCATTGCCTGCTTATTATTATCATCAGTCAAGAAATATTTTTTCTTGCCGACAAACTTCATGCCCGGGCTGAAATTAACATTCCTACTTGTCCAAGTGCAGCGTCTTCTGTGAGCCATGTCCTTGATTGTAGGAGAGCCACTGTAGCCATCTAAAACAATTATGGCTTTTCGATATGTTTTTAATGTGAAATCTGCATATGACATAGCAATGTCCTCATATGCGTCATTGTTGGCCCATAAAATGCAATGTAGGAAAGATCCGCCATCCAAAACATATTGGATGGTATACTGAATTTCTTCAGCTTCTTCGGGCATTGTGAGCGTATTTGATTATTGCATGAGCTAACTGAGGCTTGTCGGCTTTACTCAACATGCTTTGTGATTCGAATAGTGCAGGATGGTACGCACAAAGTTTATAACACATGACATCTTCAAGATTCATATAACCGCCAGTGGCAATAATCATCATTCTCTGAAAGAGGAATGCTGGATCTATTTGTGCATCAACATCGAGAGGGCTCACAAAGGCAGCAGCTGCTCCTAAGGTTTTCACTTTGTCTACCCGTTTAGCAGAGTATTTGAAGGCCTATTTACCTATCATTTTCAAGACGATATCCGTACCGACGGATTTTAATTTGTCAACGTTATCTCCAGGTTCAGTAGTTGCTCCTGTAATAAAATTGCAGAGATCTGAACCAGAATGAAATGGGTATGTGGATTTCAGTCGTTCGACAACTTTTATAATGTCGATACTGTCAATCATTTGTCTGCTTCCCCTCATTTCTTTGTGCTGTTCACTACTTTCCATCAAAACCCCGGTGTATTCCTGCATTGCTAAATTATAAGTGGAGCACAAGGGCATAGAAAACAGCCCCACTGCCCTCTGGATTTCTATAAATCCGCTTCCGCGTGTAAGTCCTCTCTGCTTTCTAGGGATCGCATTAGTACTTGTTCTATTACCAGATCTGATCCGAGTCCTCCCCGTAATCCGTCACTTCTTCTTACCACAAATTTACCTTCCAGGAACATTTTGTTTACGGTTGGATTTTCAGACGGCGAACATTTTCTGCAAGTACTGATATAGCGACTTAAGGTAATTGTGATGCTCGGCTGTTGCAATTATAGGGGGAATACCCAGCATAGCTTGCAAGTGCAAATTCTATAAGCCTGGCCTATCTGCTGTTATCAAGGCAGATATTGATCATTTGCTGATATTCCAACCAGAGTTGACTTGTTCTTGAAGAAGTTTGCAGGTGGGTTCTATTTTCCTCAAAAGCAGTATCAATCTGAGACAATGTATTAGAAAATTCTACCCTCTCAACTTTTTGTTTGTCGGTCATTACTTCGTCGAGAAGTTCACAAGCTTCCTTAATGAGGACATGAGGGGATCCATCCTCATTGCGGGGAAAAACTTAAAAAACCGCTAAGCTACTAAGAGCTGCATTTACCATATGACCTCGTATCGCTCTAGAAACAGCTTTTCCAGCCATCATACGTAGCACTGCATTTGGCCCATAAATTTCTTGAACTATTTCGGATAATCCTACTTCATTCATCAGAGTGCCGATTGCGCCCAAAAGATTCATTAGAGTATGAAATGTTCCCAGCATTAAGACAATATCTTTTAGGTCATTATATTCATTGATGACTTGGGAAGCTTTTCAAAACAAGGGATGATCAAAGGTAATGATACAAGGGACGTTTTGATCGTAGGCTATCTTGCTCAGATACCGTAGAGTCGAGAGTATGCAAGTCATGTCACTGGCCGCCATATCTATATGATGGGAAGGAACGTGATCGATGCCACAACCGGATGTGAAATACTTGATCTACTGTGAATTGCTTGCATTGTTCCTGACCAACTTGGACCTGATCTTTCTACTTCGCCAACCTGTCACAGAAGGCTAAGTCTACTTATCGAGACAGTGAGTAGTACTGAAATTTTGCAGAAAGAAATGTTCCTCAACATGCTCCTGGCGTTTCTATATTCAGTAATATCAACTATTGCCACCTTATAAATCTCACTTTCACCAACTTTACGCCTATGGATAGTTGGCTGGATGTTGCTCTTCGGAGTAATTGCTGCAATCATTCCCATTCTATGAAAGGTGTTCTTCCCATCCAGAGTACAGGCATCATGATCGACGTTAGCTGCTGCTAGAAGCACTGCAGCGTTTTCAGCAACATTTAAAGAGGCCGAGTCACCTAGTACTGCGGCGTTTCTTTCGAATCTTATTATCCCTGAATACGATGAAAAATAACCAAGACGGTGGAGAATGTCAATAAGGTATCTTGACCTAAATTTGTGGTGCACCTGTACAGACAAACCGATATGTAGTGGACATATCAATCCTCTTGGGCGATACCTTGCATAATGCTCTGGCGAATATCACTAATTTCCATAGAAGGATCCTTTTCTACAAATAATACTGATAATAGCAGTTTCAAACTGTTAGGAATGTAATTCATAGCACTGTCTTCAGTCAGGTCACTTGGAGATGGATACGCATCTACTCTAGAAGATTCGAGAGACTTGATATCGCTTCTAATTAATCTGGCTGCAGCTACTTTTAAGTTAATCTTCTGTAGCTCAATACCACATTCCTTCGACCTTTGGTGATAACTTCGAAGAATTTCGTTGGCTGTCTCCCGCAGAGTTACTACATCTGCCTTCCCACTTTCACCCGAAATTATAATATTATCTTCGTAATGTTCTAAAAGCTTTCTCTTCATGTGCCTACTTTCGTAGGCATGGCTCTGACTGCTTTGAAGGTATTCCTCCATTTTTGAAATTAGGAATCCAATCAACAGTTCTTCATCATTCTCTCCCAAGTAAGTACAGGTCTGAAGGAATGCGTGATTTTGCTCTTCGTTACTGGCTCGCCTTTCCTCGAACACTTCTCAGTGTAGAAGTATTCGCGAGGGATGTTTTTCCACTTCGAAAATTGACACTGCAAGTGTGATGGTAAACGTAATCAGCAGCATGAAGATCACCAAGATACAGAAATACTCCAAACGGCCTCCCACCTTAAATGACCATTCATCACAGCGGCTTTCGCACCACCGTTTTATGGCTTCAACAAAGTCAAAATTTCTTGCTTTCACGTGCTCCGATTTTGGTCTATGTTTAAAAGAAAAGTCCACAAAGGTAACACAAAACAAGCAGTGAATAGCACTACAAATTGGGCCTTCAATTATACGAGCGCTTTTCCTTGGTATCGCTTCCCCCTTGGCCTGTCGTTTTTTTATTTCAATGTTCTTTTTATCAGTAAATATTTTTCGACATGCAATGTGAACGCTTATTCCAGCTCCTGCAACAACGTAACTTCCACGGCTGCGGCTAGCTTCATTTATGCCATCTGCTCCTTTCTGAGAAATCTTTTTTTTTTTTTTTTGATTGGAGGTTTAACGACCACCGTGAGCAACTCAATGGGCTATAAGCAGTCGCCCGTCCCTAATTTAGGGTCACTGGTTCCAGGGAAGGGAGAGAGCCAGTGCCGTAAGACAAACACAACACCCATGCCTGACCGGGATTCGAACCCGGACCCCTTACGGGCGAATGATCAGAGGCCAACGCCTTAGACCACTGCGCCACCGGGGCGGCTGAGAAATCTTTACTAGCTGGTGTCCATTGTACAATTTTTCCTTACAAATCGCTCACAATTTAGATATCTCCATTCTGAAAGGCAAACTTTAGTCTGAAATAAAATAAAAACATGTATCATAAGTAATTATACAGAAAATATTAAAAATTATTTACTGATAAATGCAAAATGTTACGAAATTCACAACAGCACTGTTCGCCATTTTGAATTCGGTTTTTAGCGGTGCTCCCGTGGTCCAATTTTGTTTGATTTTGGATGTGTTATTTAGCAATGGTTCCTGAGTCAGAAACTGTTTAAAAAGCTTCTGAAGCAATTTTACCCAGGTTAGGCGAATATTTGTGTTAGTTTGCCTGGACTGAACTGCCAAACTCTGAAATTAGAGTAAGCAAACAAACGAAATGCTGTTTTCAGTTAGAATTATTTCCAAAAAAAACAACAATATATAAACATTAAAAAAACCTTTTAAAATATCATTTGAGGAAAAACAATTGTGTTTCGGAATGCTCGTTTATCTACAGTAAAATGCATTGGATGAAAAATAAATTTACAAAAATGACACCTCAGCGTACAAAAAAACTTCAAATATTGTACTTTTGAAAAAGTTCTTTCATTCACTTTATTTTTCAGGAGAAAATTTTTAAAAACTGGAATTTCTACTTTTTTTTTTTTTTTTTTTTTGCCACCCCGGTGGCGCAGTGGTTTAAACGCTGGTTTATGACCATTTTTTTGGGAAGGGTCCGGGCTCGAATCCCGGTGAGGCATGGATGTTGTTTGTCTTACGGCACTGGCTCTCTCCCTTCCCTAGAACAGCGACCCCTAAATTAAGGGCGGGCTACTGCTCATGGGTTAAACGTTAAATAAAAAAAATTCTGTTTTTAGTATTTATTATTTTCCTGTCGTTTCTTATAGGTCGTTGCTAGACAACAGTAAGAATGGTGTTACCTATAAAAATTAGGTGTATTCGTCTGAGATTTAGAATCATTGTATTCGATACATATCATAAATGTTTAAACACTATTTTTTTCAACAAGGGGTGTGGAACTAAAGTGTAAGCTGAAAGAAAAGTTCGAGGGACTACAAGTTCGCATTAATTCGACAGCAGAACGAATCAGGTGCTACCTGATATTCGGTGCTAGTAGATGGTGAGGATTTTTCTGCCTGCACCTCCTGTGTTGGCAGTAATTGCCATTTGCTGATTATGAGTAAATCCGATTTTAGGCTTTTTCTTTTGTAAGCATCTAGTCCGATTCCTAAAACTTTTGTTACTTTACTGCTTTTGCGCGTTATTACTTCCTCTATTGCACCTGTTATATCTTCCGGTGGCCGTGTCGTAGGAATTCTAACGTACGGTGCCATAAAATGAATAAGAAAAAAAGAAAGAAAGAAACGGTTCTACACTGCTGGCCACCCAAAATGCAACACCAAGAAGGAAGCATCCGATTGGCCTGAAATTCGCAGCATGCGTCACCCGCGACAGGACATGCAAACGATTAGCATTGCAGGGCATATGCAAATCATGTGCGCCCGGCACGCCACCGAGAAGCCCTATAAGAAGGGTGCACAGAAGGCGGGGTGTAAGTAGTGGAACTGTGTTGTGTTGCCGGACCTGTGCGTGGGAAGCTTCCTGATGCTTCGTCGCAGAATACGGCAGTCATTCCAGCACGTTTCGGAGTTCGACAGAGGACGAATAGTGGCTTATCGCAACAGCGGTTTATCGTACCGAGGCATCGGCGCCTGTGTGGGACTTCCAGCCACAGTAATGCGAGTATGGATTCGGTGGGTGCAGGAGGGACGGACGGACCGACGTGAGCGATTGCCGCAGCCGCGGCACACCACCGAACGAGACGACCGGCATGTTGTGCGGTGAGCATTGACGGCTCGCACCGCCACATCACGAACGTTAGCACAGGAATTAGGGTGTATTGCGCAACAACTTGTGTCAGCACGTACCGTTCGACGTCTTCTGCAGGAGCAGGGACTTGTCGCACGGCGCCCGTTGCTCCGATCATACCATTGACGTTACACCACCGGCTAGTGCGGCGGCAGTGGGCCGTTGAACGCCGCACCTGGACTACGGAATGGCACTACATTGTCTTCTCCGACGAATCCTGCTTCTGCCTGCAACACCACGACGGTCGGATCCGCGTGTGGTGGTACCGCGGCGAGAGACTGTATGACGCCTGCATATGCATCGCCATACCGGTCCGTCGCCTGGCGTTATGGTTTGGGGCGCAATTGGATATTACACCCACACCCCTCTGGTACGCATCGCCGGTACACTCAACAGCCATCGCTACATCTCCGACGTTTTGGAGTCTGTAGTCCTCCCTTACCTGCCAGCGGCCATGTTTGAACAGGACAATGCACGCCCGCACGTGGAACGCATCGTGCAACAATTCTTCACGGCCCAACAGGTGTCACTGCTGCCGTGGCCCGCCTGTTATTCCGATAAGTCGCCCATCGAACACGCGTGGTCTCTGATAGGCAACCGAGTGGCCCGGCAAGCAACACCCGCGGCTACGCCTGGTAAACTGTGGCAACGTATGGAAGCAGCCTGGACCGACATGCCCCAATCCCACATCCAAAGCCGCTTTCGTTCGATGACGCCGCGTGTAGCGGCCGTTATTTCCAGCCATGGGGGCCACACGAACTATTGATGTCTGCGTGTTCCGCAAGTCGCACGGGCCTGTAAGCTCAATCGTATCATCTTTGTATGTTGTTATGTGTCCAGTAAATCTGGCTTTGCTATCTCGTGTCCTTCTTTGTGTAGCATTTTGGGTGGCCAGCAGTGTAGTTTAGATGAACCTAGATGTTAAGTTTCTTTTTTCCCAGCGGAGGTTACCATTGAGCCAACTTAAGGCACGGCCAGTGGCGGCTCCAGGTACGGGCAGACCGAGAAACCGCATAGGGATCCGCCCCCAGAGGGGCAGCAGAAGTGATGAGGTGCTGCATTCAGAGTCGCCGTCGCAGCCGCCATCTCCAGCGCCTTCATCTCTCTCATCACCTGCACCAGAACATGAGGATATTCATAAGGTCAGCAAAGCCGCAGCACCCAATGTGAGTGATCCATATTTATGGCTACAACTGTTAAGTGACTTGGAATTGACTAAGACAGTTCAAAACGGCCCTATGCGGGCAACAAGAAAAGATTCCCCCAAAATGGAAGTGGGCGCTGTTTTAGTGAATTCCATTACACTAGAATTTTAATAAATGGTGAAGAGCAAGACAGGCGATGGTTGATTTATTCTGAATCAAAAGATGATGTATACTGTTTTGCGTGTCGTTTGCTCTTATTTACTTCCTGTAGTGCTTTTAGTTCGAGTGAGGGAATGAGTGATTGGAAGCACCTGAGTGATGTCCTGAAATCTCATGATACCAGCAAGTCCCACAAGGACCGTATGTTAAAATGGTTAGCTTCAGAAAAAGGGCTGAGTTGCGGGAAAACCATCGACTCGCTATCTCAAACTGCGATTCTAGCTGAACAACAGCGCTGGAAAGACATATTGGAGAGGTTACTGGCAATCGTGCAATTTCTGGCTTCCCATAATTTGGCTTTTAGGGGACACATGGGAAATTTTGGCCACAGATTCCAGCGGCACTTTTTTTTGGATTTGGTCAAATTGATTGCTAGATTTGATCCCATTTTACGAGAGCATCTACACCAAGTGATGAACAAGATGGTTGTTAGAAACCACTACCTCGAGAAAAATATCCAAAATGAGTTCATACAGCTCATAGCAAGCCACGTGAAAACTAAAATATTAGAAAAAGTGTTAAAGAACAAGTACTATACAATAATCGTGGACTGTACTCGAGATATCGCTTGAATTGAGCAGCTCTCTTTAATACTGCGAACCTCAAACAAGGACACGGCTAAAATTGAGGAACACTTTGTGGGGTTTTTAGCGGTAGAGAAAACTTCTGGTGAAAGGTTGGCTGATTACATCGTCACTGAACTGGAACAACTATGTTTGTCACTGAAAAACTGTAGAGGGCAAGGTTACGATAATGGTGCCAACATGCGCGTGGGTAAAAGCGGTGTCCAAAGAAGACTTCTCAACATGAGTCAGTTTTCGGAGTACCTCCCCCCCCCATCTTTCAGCTAGAGTGCATGATCCAGGAACTTGCTGAGAAGAGCAAAGGAGGAGGTCTACAAATGAACTTATATTTCAGAAATTCATGTACAATGCTTTTACAAAGACTGAAGATCAAGAAGTTGATGGGGGCAAATCTGCATGTGACCGATTTGCCTTGAACAACATGTATCAAGCAGCAAGGTCTACATAGAGAAGAAATGCGAAGGTGAGTCAGAAGTTCGTCCCGTTTGCAGCTAAAACGTTGAATAACGCAAAATAGCCATACATGCTCACCTCATTCTGCAAAGTACAGGCCTTTGTCCTACAGTTCTGGGCCAATGTTCCACCAGAGCCATATTCTCACGGAAGTGCCACTCGGCAGGTTTCGAGGACAGAAACTATCTGATGTGATATTCCACATCCACCAATGAAGCGAAGTGCCTTCATCGTAGGAAATAGTCCACGGAGTGAAACAAGTGGCATTCGGATGGGGCCAATTCTGAGCAGTATGGAAAATAGGGTAGTATCACATCCCTCTAGTTTCAGGCAGACCATTTCGTAGGTATGCTTTGGGGGTATTATCCACGGTTGTTTTCTAATGATGAGTACTGGGTAGCGGTGGTTGTTTTGCATAGTGATTCAGCCCGGAACCTGAATATCTCACACAAGTTCCCAGTGTAGGGGACCTTCACAATTCCACCAAATGTACAGCATGACTTTCACCTCGAGGTTCCCTCTTTGTGCCACTGGTTGTGCTTCCTGGTATGTCCTCAGCCACTGGTGCCCAGTGGTAGGATAACGTAAGATTACGCAATTTTCATCGCCTGTGGCGATAAGACGCCAGAATCTATCGTCCTGTGGATTTGACAGCAATCTGCGACAGAGAGAAACACCTTGTTTCGCCTTTTGGGGTGTCAGTGCATGGGAAACCATTCGATGGCACCTGGAGGAGAAAACAAGCTTTTGCAGCTGACGAGCAAAAATGGACTGGGAAGATACCACCTCAGCTGCCATTTGTTGTGTATTTGTACCGGGGTTCGTTGTCACAGCTTCCACCGTGGAGTCAGTGTTTGTGATTTATAGACTTCCTGACCTCGATCTGTGTTCGAGACTGATGTTCGGAGCATTGAAACGCCGAAACCATTTTCGTGCAGTGCTGCTGTCCTCTGTTTTCTAGCCTTCAAGTGCAAACATTTGTTCCACTGCTGCCGCGTTTAACCACTTTTTCCAATACTGGTGTGGGTGCGCTCAAACAGTGCGTTTATCGATATCCATATTCTAGAACGCAATGTGGCTCTGTGCCAAACGTACGTCTTTAGGCTTTTGCGTTCCACGACATCGCTGTACGCAGTCGACGGGGAGGACTTTTACACAGGAATGGAGACACAACATTACGTCGAGCTCAAAATGGGACGAACTTTTGACTCGCCCAGGTAAATAGGCTCTCCAACTAAGTTTTGTACTTAGTTGAAGAGCATTTGGAAGAAACTATATTTTTCAAGAGCAGTTTACCATTATGTCCTAAAAGAAAACTGTTTAATCAATGCATCCTTCCACTTTTTACACATGGAGCAGAGATATTAACCTTAACTGAAAAAGGTACACAGAGGATGAAGACAATTCAGAAAATATAGAAAGGTGCAGGCTTGGTGTAATCTAGAAAGTTAGGAAGAGAAATACGTGGATTAGAGAAAGGAAAAAAATTGATAACGCCATGATCAAAATGAAGACGCTCGAGTGACAATCAGCTGGGCATATTGCTAGAAAAAACTGCCCAGCAAAAACGGTCTTGCTGGGCCATTGTTGGCTGCCAGCACTGGCCCAGCACTATGTTGCCGCCGCCCAACCACCAATAAAATGTCCGGGAGGCCACCACATTGGTCAGCGGCGGGCCAATAGTGGCACCCTCATCAGTTGTCATATGCCAGAACAGAGCCATTAGTTACCCATCACAAGCGGTAGTTACCACAAGTAGCCCTTCAGCGGCCCTGCAAGCTCGTGCCATAAATGATGGCTAGCCTAATGTGGTCCGCCAATTTCCCGGCAGTGGCAATCACGAGACGTAACTGATGGCTTGCCGAATCTTGTCCACCAATTTTCCAGTAGTAAAAATAAAAAAAAAATAAAAATAAATGACAACCGCTGTTTACCAAAGCTACAACTTTTTTTTTTCGCCTTATGAAACTTCTACATTACAGCACTGCGCTGGGGAAATTTTCTCAACAAGTCCTGAAAAACGCCAGTTTGGATCCGGGTGGAAACGAAATAAGGACTGTGGGCGTGGGAAGCGGGCGCTCTACGAACGGGACTGATTTGCCTCGCACGGGTGTTTGCTTGAAGCTGAGCCTCTTTCCCGCGTGATGTGTAACGATGGTTCTCTTTTTAATTTTCAAATATTGCGAGGTATTTTTCATAAATGTCAGTTTCATATAATTTTTAAATTTATTTTTTCAACGTAACGATTGTTTTTTGTTTTTGTTTTTTTACCTTAAGGGAACTTCACTCATTTTCAACGAGTGTGCCAACTTAAAGGCGCTTTCCAAAGTTTCGTGTTGTCCCGGAAAGGCGATTGTTGAATTAATATACACTGGCGGAAAGTGAAAAAAGAACACCAAGAAGGAGACGCTGATACCAACGAAATTTATACAGCATAATAACGGAATACAGAGGATAACGCGATCAAAACATTATGGCAAAAGACAGCTGTATTTGCTGGTAAACTGAAAAATAACATTTCCATGTAACATTGTTAGTACGAGGTTGTACCGCCATGAATTGCGTCACACTGTGCAATTCTGGCATGGAGTCTGTCGTACAGATGTTGGATGTAAGTTTGGGGTATTGAGTTCCAAGCATCCTCAACCTGGACGCGTAAATCGGGGATGGTCGTGGCTGGCCGTGGAGACCGGATAAAACGTTGTCCCATAAAATCCCACACGTGCTCAATGGGGGACAAATCCGGTGAACGTGCAGGCCATGGAAGTTGTCTCACACCCTGAAGTGCATGTTTCGTTGCACGTGCCTTGTGTGGGCGTGCGTTATCTTACTGGAAAACACCACGATGGACCGACCTTACAAATGGCACAACGAGCTGAATGATGTTGTTGATGTAGGAGGTGCTGTTTAACGTACCCCGTACAAACACTAGTTGTGTACGGGAGTGATAGCTGATCGCTCCCCATACCAGGAGACCAGGTGTAGGCCCTGTGTGTCGCTGGGGGATGCAAGAAGGGAGACGCTCCCTGTGCGTCTGCGAACACGCATACGGCCATCGGAGGCTCCCAAGCAGAATCTGCTTTCATCGCTGAACACGACAGATCACCATTGCGTTCTCCAGTGCAGACGTTGGCGACACCACTACAGCCGTTCCTGACGGTAGGCTGGAGTCAGAGGTACACATGCCAGAGGCACACGTGCACGTAGTCCTGCATCCAGTAGACGGTTGCATATTGTTCGCACAGTCACCTCAGGTGCAACGGCAGCTCGGATTTGCGTCGCAGTGGAGGTTCTGCTTGATAACGCCGCTCTTCTTATGCGTCGATCGGTACGCTCATCAGTCCATCTGACTCCCGGTTCCACGTCTTCTCATGTGGAAATGTCCCTCTGACCATCTGCGCTACCACCGATACTTCCCGTCCAATTCGCTCCGCAATACGACGATACGACCACCCGGCCTCGCGTAGTCTGACTAGACGACCTCGCTCAAAGTCCGATAACTACTGAAATCGTACACGTCTTCCATGTCCAGGCATTGCAGCTTCTTCAGAGTCTTCGCACGTGTCCGTACGCCGACGACTGATTACATTCACTTCGCCGTACTCCTTAAATACCACCGACGATAATTTGCATATTATGCCGTGCTGTGGCGTAAGCGCTCACCGGTTGGTCCCGAAATTAACATCACACCTACGTAAACTCGACCCCATTAACATATGTAAATTTCATGATCGTCCGCCAATTCCTTCTTGGTGTTCTTTTTTCACTTCCCGCCAGTGTATTCGCCCGTTCATGTCACATTCTGTTACATTTTTAACGTTGTATCTTTCCTTTTAGCTGTCCGAAGCTACATTTGTTTTAAAAAGGAAAGATATTTTATTTTACTTCTCGTTATTTTTAGAAGTTAATTCCTACAGTCTTGTGTATTCAACCCATGGATAAGTACATTATATCCACATAGCGTTGACTTTTTGTTTTTTCGAATAATTAATAAATATTGTACGCGTATAATTCTTTTTTCAACATAACGTTTTTTAAATGTTTTTCCAGGTCTTCTGTTTCAAGCGGTTTAGTGTCATGGGAATGGAGTGGGTGTATTTCATGGCTTAATCTGATATCTACGTCGACGTGGCATTTCATTATAGGGAATTAATTCGCCTCTCTACGTGTGTTTTTTCTTGACATCCACTAAAATAACACAATGGCGATAGCGTCGTCTTCAACTGGTAACACGAGAGACACAGCACGTGTTGCTTCCACCTAGTGTTGGGGTTGCATCGGCCACTAGTGACGCTTGCAGGCCTGCAATTCACGGCGATACTGATGGCGCTGCCACCAATGGACCGCTACCGGGCCGTGAGCGGCAGATTTCAGCCAGCAGTGACCCATTACTGCCAGCTGGTGGCCAGCAGTTTCCCAATACTTGTGTTTTTGCTGGGTGGCCGTGCTTGAGCAACTGAAATATTAAATATAATACCAAGGGGCAGGAAAAGACCCAGAACGAATAAAAAACGTGTGAGTGAACTACCACGTGGAAGATGGGTGGATGAAATACGAAAGCCTGCTGGAGTAACTTGGAAGAGACAGAAAGTCGTGAAAGATACTTGGGAAGACCTTCACCCAGCAGTGGACTGACAACGGTTGTTAATGATGATGGTATGCACGGGTATATACTCATCTACCCTACGTTGTTTTATTTCTCTTTACTTTTTTTTTATCTTGTTTTTGCTCCCGGAGAATTTGGACCCCTTTTGAAAATATTAGGTTCACCCGCGGATTCTGTGAATATCCTGCATCAGTGATCAACTTGATAACGCTTTCAATTTCGTGTCGTCTGGAATGGGTATCGGAGAAAAACAAGCAACATCATGCCTCGTATCTTTAAATGAATATAACGTCGTATCTATTTATTGTCAAGTTCCCATGTTCAAATTGTTAAAGCGTTCTATTATTCAGTTTCTGTCTAACTTCCTTGAAAAAACATCTGGTTGATGTGCGAAAGCTTGGAAACGTCCATGTGTTTATTTCCTACACCAATAAATCGGATCACTAGTATAGTGTTACTATTTCCTACTTTAATTGGTATACTATTCCTCGTTATCAAGGTTATTGATGTTTAGTACATTTCAGGCAAGTGTTTTGCAAAAAAAGCACTGTTTGCACAAAGTTAGGATGTTTTTTTCAGTGAGCCAATTTTTATTTTTGATTGAAGGTTTAACGACCACAGTGAGCAACTCAATTGGCTATAAACAATCGTTCGTCCCTAATTTAGGGCCGCTGACTCCAGGGAAGGGAGAGAGCCAGAGCTGTAAGACAAACACAACATCCATGCCTTACCGGGATTCCAACCAGGACCCTTCTCGGACGAATGGTCAAGCCATCGCTTAGACCACCGCGCCACCGGGGCGAATTTTTGATGTTCATGTGTATATTCCTACACTTCCTTCGCTGAGGAACTAGGGTGGAAATTTTTCACCATTCGAACCATAGGGCGCAAAATCAATAGACATCCTTTAAGAGGCAATCACAAAGTTGTTACCATACGAGTAAAAAGGCATTGGAAAAGCAGGTATTTCGAGACATACTACTCGATTTCATCCATGTTCAAGCTCTTTTGGGGGGATCTGCCTGTCGGGTGGAACAGGAATCTAGAGAGGGCTGAGTCCGCCATCTGCAAGGCAAGCAAGTTCCCCTTGAAAATGCAAGATGTAAATTTTTTACTTTTATTTTGGTGGCTTATGAATTTGACTTGTATTTCATTATAAACATAAATGCTTTACCGTATTTTGTTGTGCATTACATCATTTAACAAAAAGAAAAATTAAAAGTAATACAGTATGAATGATGGACAAAAATTCTTTTCGAGGTCAATCAGCAGGAGCAGCTGTGCCAATGGCTCTCTGTCAAATGGTGACATGGCTTGTTGGTGTTATGGGGCCAGGACAGAGAGAAATACCAGAGGTTTCTTTTTCGAGGAAATGTAAAAATTTAAAGAACATTACAACAACAAAACATTGAAAGAATGGCAGAGGTAAAGGTTTAGTTGTGCAGAAGGCTAAAACCCTGTTGGAAAGTGATATGAGATGATAAGCCACTAGTTTAGAAACTTCCACGTGTTTGTTGCCTACAAAGAAGTGCATTCGTGGGAACATTTTAACCAAATACATCCCACTACGCGTTGGAAAGTAGTGCTAAGGGGCCGTCCATAAAGTACGTCCGAGATTACAGGGGAAGGAATCCTGACAACCGGACCTAATGAGACATGGGGGAGGAGGGAAGTTTACTAATTCGGACGTCCTGCGGAAAAAATATGATGGATGGTATTTCTTCATTTTCTCTTTTTTTCTTATTTTAATAGTTAAAAAAAGGTATGAAATATTTCAGATTTCTGATGATATTTAGCTAAATCAGAATATAATATTAAGTTCCCGTATTTGTACTACCAAATCTATCGTGTTTTGTTGATTATATGATAGGGAGTGTTGCAACTTGAATGCGTGCGTTCATTTGTAGATCTTTATTTCAGAATGATAAAGTTCGGGTAGCATTTGGGAATAAATTAATGCCTAAATAAACATTTTCTGAAGAAAAAGTGTAAATACAGGGCGTTTCATAAAGAATGTCCCGATTTGAAAAGTGGATATCTCGGCAACCACGAACCACCAATGAATGCAACTCGCATCATGTCTACGGGCGTGGCCCAGAGTTTATGACTACCGCTAGATGGCAGCACGAGCGTCCAAACAGCCGCTACGCTTAGTGAGTGAGATGGCGTCGAGGCAACAGAAGGCGTTTTGTGTGCTCTAATTTAGCAAGACCAAGTTGTGATTACGGTGCAGCGTGCGTTTAAACGGCGTTACGGCAGTGCTCCACCAGTGGGTAAAAACATTCGTCGTTGGCATCGACAATTTGAAGAAACAGGGTGTTTATGTAAGGGAAAGAGTCCTGGATGACCAACCACCTCAGCGACGAATTCACGAGGCGTTTCAGCGAAGCCCACGGAAGTCTACTCGTCGTGCGAGCCGCGAACTTGCCATCCCTCATGTGACTGGCGTGTTTTACGACATTTGCTGCTGAAGTCGTACAGATTGCAACTGATGCAAGCTCTTCGTGGAGGTGACAAAACACAACGAAAAGATTTTAGTGCAACTCTGTAGAGGACATGGAGGACGACACCGTAGTACAAAGGTTGATTTTTAGCGATGACGCAACCTTTCATGTAAGCGGGAGTTTCGCGCCACAATGTTCGCATATGGGGGCTGGAGAATCCACATGAAACTCTCCAACATGAACGTGATTCACCAAAACTGAATGTGTTTTGCGCGGTTTCTGTTAGAAAGGTTTATGGCCCTTTCTTTTTGCGGACAACACGGTTACGGGCAACTCCTGTCTTGCAATGCTGAAGGACTGGCTACTTCTACAGCAGCAGGACAACTCAGCAGATTACATTTTGCAGCAGGACGGCGCACCGCCACATTGGAACCTCCAAGTTCGTCGGTTTCTTTTTTTTTTTTTTTTATTGGAGGTTTAACGACCACCGTGAGCAACTCAATGGGCTATAAGCAGTCGCCCGTCCCTAATTTAGGGTCACTGGTTCCAGGGAAGGGAGAGAGCCAGTGCCGTAAGACAAACACAACATCCATGCCTCACCGGGATTCGAACCCGGACCCCTTACGGACGAATGATCAGAGGCCATCGCTTAGACCACTGCGCCACCGGGAGGCCGTCGGTTTCTAAACGACACATTGCCTCAGCATTGGATTGGACGCAGGGGACCCCATGACTTGGCACTACACGCTTAGCCTCAGAGATCTCCAGACATCACACCATGTGACTTTTTTTTTATGGGGATACGTTAAATACCGTGCTTATGTTCCCCCTTTACCCGCTGACTTGGACGAGTTCCGAACGAGAATCACGGCCGCGGTAAATTCTGTGACTGAAGCTCTCCGACGCGCTTGGGATGAATTCAGTTATCGGCTTGATGTCCGTGCAGCAGGTGGACACATTGAGCATTTGTAATTGTGGTGATTGAAGCTTTAGACCTTCCTTCATACTTGGCTCTTTGTTTTGTAACTATCCCACATTTGCCTTATTAAATATATTACTTTGAAATCGGGTCATTCTTTTAGAAACACCCTGTATATGGAAGATTCCTTTAAATAATTACATGTTTTCTGTCTGTTTCTCAACGGACTTCTAAAAGTAGTTGAAAATAAATGGGGTTGCAGGAATTAGGACGTACTTTTCAGGGGGGGGTGTCAACAATTGAATTGGACAAAATGTGACATAGGGAGGGATTATTAAAAACAAAGCAAACTTGCATCTGTATTTGTGAAAAAATGCAGTTTGTAGTTAAGGGGGTCTAAAAATAGTAAAAAAATCACAGACGCACTTTATGGACAGCCCCTAAAGGGAAAATCCTGGCAATGCACGCGAAAGTGCTTTCAGCATCTTTCCATTCATTGCTTTTTGTCCAGCTAGAGTGGTTTTACGATGTTTTTATGTTGGAGAATTTTTTTTTTTTCTGGTAATCTGTTGCTCTTGGTTATCGAGAGGGAAAGGGGTTTGACTGTTGACCACAGTAAGAAATGGCTACCACCAAGAACTAGCAAAAGAGAATACAGGATGAAACATGGAATAAAAGGTGGAACTGAAAAAGAGTAGCACAAGAAGTTGAAATATGACATCAGTAAATCCTTGATGCGATTGTGTGGATCCACGGAAAAGAAAGAGACCAGAACAATAAACTAAAAAGAAAAACAAAATCACACTAATTGGGAATCAATTTGCCTCCAGAGATAAGGAACGTGTGAGTGAACTACCATCAAGCAAATCCTAAGAAACGTGATTTATTTTTTATATTTCATAAGATTTTTCTTTCATCTAATTGTTTTTGCTTCTTGGTAACAATTTTTCACCAGTCACATAAACGAACAAAAGATTATTAAAAACAAAGCAAACTTGCATCTGTATTTGTGAAAAAATGCAGTTTGTAGTTAAGATAACCCCCAGGTAACTTTTCGGCCCACACCTAGTTCTGGGCCCTAGCTATGACCCTGGGATGGAATCTGATGTTATGTGACTGTAGATCCCACACTGCATGTAGCATAAATGTAGATTAAAGCAATGCCATAAAAACTGACAGTATGCTAATTTTTTTTTTTTTTTTTTTGAGGTTTAACGACTACCGTGAGCAACTCAGTGGGCTATAAACAGTCGTCCATCCCTAAGTTAGGGCCACTGGTTCCAGGGAAGGGGGAGAGCCAGCGCCGTAAGACAAACACAACATCCATGCCTCATTGGGATCCAAACCCGGACCCATCTTGGATGAATGATCAGAAGTCATCGCTTAGACCACTGGACCACAGGGGCAGCACGTTAAATGTGCTTCAGTGACCATCCTTATAAAAGTTCCGACTTTTTTTTTTCTCCAAGAAAGGCTTTCTCACTTGTAACTTCCTTTATTTATTCATTAGGGTATGTATGACAATACCCCTAAATATCAAATTTAGTCTCGATAGCTATAATAGGTTTTGAGTTATGGTGCAATAAACCACAAGTACACACAGTCGAACTGACAAAGACACTATGGTGAAAAAAGTCAAATCATGTTCGGGGGAACCTAAAATGTGTACTTATCTTGAAAACTCGGAAGTCCATTGTGTGTGTGTG
This sequence comes from Macrothele yani, assembly GCA_039090855.1. Taxonomy (NCBI): domain Eukaryota; kingdom Metazoa; phylum Arthropoda; class Arachnida; order Araneae; family Macrothelidae; genus Macrothele; species Macrothele yani. Next base: position 78,224,221 of record CM077009.1, read on the forward strand.
TGTGTGTTTGTGAGAAATTACTTTTTTTTTTTTTGTACATTAGTATGAGAGAGTAAATGTAGAGGGGGAGGTGAGTATGCGACAACAAAAACTGCTATTTTTCGAGGATGGTGGGTAAACTGAGGGTCCACCAAAATGGATGCTGGGCCTGGCAACTCTAAATCTGCTACTGGTTTTAGACAGAAAAAAATTTGTGAAGGTTCTTAAGAAGTGCCTCACTGGGTTATGAATGGAGCATTTAAAACTTGTTCAACCCTTTTTTGATAATTGTATACCATTCATGCTATGATACGACCTAATCCAGAGACGCAAAGGTTTTCCCCATGAGTTTATGGTCAACTTCTCAGCAAGAATGTAGGGTGGCAATCATATATACTATGACACACAATTGCATACACAAGACTTTTTAGGATTTGCAAGATCTGACTATGTTAGTGAGCTCATATAACAGCATATAGAGACAGATTTTGAAATAGCTACCATAAATGTTGCAGAAAATTGATTTGTAAGCAGCACACAGAAATGTTGCTGGTTTCACCTAGGAAAAAATGTTTGGAACAGTGTTCAGTCTTTTGATTTAAAAACAGAATTTTAGAAAAAGAATGAGACATTTCCAAGCACTGGTATTTTTTTCCCTTCCATTTGATGACATTCCAGTTCCTTTTAAAGGAGTGAAATCAATTTTACCTGAATATATAGAGCCAGTAGTTCAAAGAAAATTGTGTTCTCAGAAGATTTCATGGAAGCAGAAGAAATAATCTCAGCAGAAGAACTTGGCTTTTTCCACTTACTATTTGGATAGTAAATTAAAATAATTTACCTTGTTTTCTTAGAACACAGAACAAATTCCAAGGATGTTTTTCATTTTGAAATAGAAGAACATTTATAAGCACAATTAGTTATGACGAAACGTCTACTGTAGTTTTGCTTGAAACAATGAATTGTTTCAAGCCAAACTATAGTAGACCCCAACAAAAAAGGTCTTACTAGGCCAGCACTCAATCCAGCAGCAGCTCAGTACTATGGTGCAGGTACCAAAGTCAATAAAATATCCCAGCAGCCAACAGATGGCACCCCCATCAGTTGCCATATGCCACAAGACCAACAATTGTCCATCACAGGTAGTGACTGCAGTAATGTAAGCGTTCCTGCAAGCACATGACATAAATAGTGGCTGGCGTAATGCGGTATGCCAGTTTCCTGGTAGTGGCTGGCGTAATGCGGTATGCCAGTTTCCTGGTAGTGGCAGCCGGCAGCCACCTGATCATGTGACATAACTGATGGCTTGCTGAATCTGGTCCGCCAATTGCCCAGTAGTAGCAGCCACCTGATCATGTGACGTAATTGATCGCTTTCTGAGCCTGGTCTGCCAATTGCCTAGTAGCGGAAACCGACAGTTGTTAAGAGTGCTACATCCCATCCATGTTATATAGGTTTTTGCTACTACAAAATGCCCAAAGAATGATTCTGAAGTATGTTTTATTGTATCACACAAACTAATTCAGGTTGCGTAATGAAATTTATATATTTGATGCATTGCAAAAAGGTAGATACTTTTTTGCAATGCAGCAAATATCTAAAAATTTACTTCAACAGTAAACATTTGAAAATGGCAAATGAACAGAATATATCTTTTTTGCTTTTGTACATAAGAGCAGCTCAATATCCAAGGATAAAATGTGAAGTTCTTAGGTTATGAAATTATGTTAGAATTAAGACAACTATTCACTGAATATGAACACAAGAATTTGCTTATTCAGAAGTATTTCAAGACCTGTTTTAAGCAGAGAAAGGGTGGGGACTTAAATATTTCAACATGTTCACATTTTAATATAACCATGTTATTTCTAAATTTCTGTAAACATTATGAGTAATTCATGCATTTAATGAATAGATTTTGTTATTCTTTTTTGTGAACTAAAGTAGCAAAAATTTTAGTTGCTGTTTAAATTTTAGTTATCTGCCCCCCCCCCCCTTTTTTTCATGAGTTTATTTTTCAATGTAGTGTGTTGTTATACCCCAAACAAAAATATAATCAATAATAAAAACATTTGAATGGTCATGTGAAGTGCACCCAACTGTCATAAGACAGCCCAGCAGAAGATACATAGACTAGTTCATTCAGTTATGTAAATGAGACAAATGAATGAATGCAGTTAAATTTTATATACAAATTTGCACCAACATTTCCCTACTAACTCTTACCAAAAGTCTATGTTTTAAGTAATTCCACCTTATAAATCAAGAAGAGCAACTGTAGCAACACTGATTACATTCATCCATTCCTAAAGCCTTCATATACACACCTAAATATCATGGGAAATCAATTTAAAATGAATAGGCATGCATAAAGTAACAAAAATACCTAGACAGATGCTACGGGATGTGCCTTTCTTAGATCTAGAACTGTCTCCTATGACAAAATGTGTATTACAGAAAACATTTTGTATATTATAAAATACAGAATTTTTCAAAGACATTTGCAAGTATCACATCAACCTGGACACAATATATATTCTGTATATATCAGTAACCCTAAAATTTGCTGCACCTTGCAGTTACCAAAAGTTCATTGAGACAAAATATCAATGTTTGAGATTATATTTATTGACATGATCAAAAACACAATTTTTAAAAACATAAATTAATTATTTAACAGTGGCATTATTTCTTTTTGTCCTCCCACCATCTCTATCACAAGCAGTGCGGAGCCATCGCTTCATTATGCTCTCCACATCCGACTGCTTTGAATCTCTAAGATATGGTGTCTGACGAACAGCAGCTAGAAGAAAAATTAAATGAACAATAAAAAATCACAATCTAATAATATCTATCAATAGTAATATACATGGTTCATACACTTTTTCAATCACAAAATTCCAGGACTTTTGGATTTTTTTCCAGGACATACGATCCAAACACTTACTTAAAATATAGTGAAACCATAGGTCTGTTCAACCTGTAAAATACAACAAACCACTTCCTACAGGCTTGGGCAAACTTAATGCAGAATGTTAAAAATGATGTCTACTGCAGCTAATCAGAAACTTAGAATCACAAATAAATACTGAAATACCAAAACTGTCACTGAAAATGTGACCAGGTTTAATATCTAAACTGGTTTTGAAAAAAAATTATTTTTCTACTTTGGCTTTAGTTCAATTATTGAAGCAAATTGCAGAATAAAAAAAACCCATAAAACTCAAAAATACACTATCTACCAACAAGTAATTGGACACCCCTGCAATCGACGATATCTGCGGTCCTGATACACGTCCCGGCCGCCGCCGTTAAATATCATGTGGGAAACAACAACGCAACCAGTCGCATGCAAGATGCCACGCAGTTCGGAGCTCTCTGATTTCGAGAAAGGTGTAATAGTCGGGTATCACAAAAATGGCCGATCCATGCGTGACATATCCAGCGAGTTGAAGTACCCAAAATCGACAGTGGCCTACGTTATTGGCAAGTGGAAGATGAGGTGACTGTTGGAATGTGCCCCGACCTGGCAGACCCACAAAACTGGGAGTTAGAGACCGACGAGTGCTGGCCACAGAAATTCGGAAGAACCGCACCAAATCGACGGGCCACATCCGCGAGGAGTTTCAACAGGCATCCGGGAGTGTTCTTTCGATGAATACCATCCTTAAGGAAGTCCAACTGCTCGGTTATCATGGATGTGCTGCTGCCCACAAGCCTTTGATCACCAAGTCCAATAGCGCTGCTCGGCTAACGTGGTGCAAAGAACGTTGACAGTGGACCGTTGAACAGTGGAAACAGGTTACCTGGAGCGACGAATCAAGGTTCACCCTCTACCATTTGGATGGCAGGGTCTGGGTTTGGCGTCTGCCTGGAGAACGCCTCCTGCCAGAATGTATTGTGCCAACTGTGAAGTTCGGCGGCGGTGGAATTATGCTATGGGGGTGTTTCTCCTGGTATGGCACGGGACTCTTGGTCGCAATTCCTGGTAGATTCAACGCCGAGATCTACTGCTCCATTTTGGATGACCATGCACTTCCTACGTTGTGGCAGTTTTACGGGGTGGACCCATGTTACTTTCAGTATGACAATGCCACCTGTCATGTTGCGAGGTCCACCATGGCTTGGTATGGTGACAATAGGGTTAATCGAATGGACTGGCCTGCGCAGAGCCAGGACCTTAACCCTATCGAGCACCTCTAGGACGAGTTGGAGCATCGACTTAAGGGGTGCGCCCCCAGCGTCCGAAATCGGTGAAGGAACTGACCTGTCTTCTTTAAGCAGAGTGGAAGAAAATACTGCTAGCCGTCGTACAATGCCTAGTTGAGAGTATGCCCCGGAGGGTAGCAGCTGTAATCGCCGCTCGTGAAGGCTCCACCAACTATTGAAGGTGAATAAACTTCGTTTTCCTTTGCTATCACAGGTGTCCAATTACTTGTTGGTAGATAGTGTACATAGGTATGTGGCATTTCTCTTGAAATGCTTTCATATACCACACAATCAATACATAAAATACTATTTATATTTAATTATTTCAAAATAAAGCTTACATTGGAAATTTAAGGGTAAAGAAAGGTGAAATATTTGGTTCAAAGGACCAAAGGGATTGTTATTTCTTAAACACAAAGTCACGGGAGCAAGTATTTATGTTACATTTTATTTAAGGAAGGGGTTTTTAACATAATATTGATGCTGTAGCTATGTTTTAAATTTGTACTTGCCAGCAAACAAAGTATGCACAAAAATTTTCAATGTGAAATGAAAGAGAAATAACAGGAAAACTTTAAGTCCAAGGGCTGTGTACAACTGTATTCATTAGTGATCAAGGCAATTTGACTGGGCATGATTAGAAAACTAATTATACAAGATGCAAAGTGATTACTTAGCTCAGAAAATACTAAGAAACAAGTAGATTTAAGTTTCTGATATTAGAAAGCAATCTAATTTTATGGCAAATTTTTATATAAAGTATTCATTAGAAAATTTCAGTAAATCAGTTATAATCTACATTTTTGAGGTTACTCACCTTTATTCCAAAAATCTTTTAGGAGGTTTTCGTCTCTACACATTTTCAACACATATTTTTCTTAGTTACATCGTGGTTCAAGCCCCCCCCCCTCCTTCCCAGAAAAAAAAATAGGGGGAAAAAAAAAAAACGTCTTTTTTAACTCACACAAACTTTTTTTTCTTTTTTTTTTACCAATGACCAAATGCCAATTCAAAATAATAAACCACAAGTATACATAATTCAATTCTATAAAACACTAATATCTAATTAAAACTTCAATCAATAAAACTTATATTACACATTTCCTAAAACATCAAAGTTAATAAACTGTAACCCATAATTATTTACAACTGCACACCGGCAACCAATTGAAATAAACCTAAAACCTGACAAAACCACTACACTCTACAATCTTGGACCTCTCCCCACTCAGCTCTAAGCATACTATCCTAGCACTTTCAGCTTCAGCCCAGGCCATTCTCAAGGAGTGGACGCAACAGATGAACCACCCATCACCGCCCTCAAAACGTAGCGAATGTTCCACTGCTCGTGCGGCATCATCTCATTTTCGTTCTTTGGCGCCATCTATCAGATGCCTTTTTCTTTTCATACTTATAAACATCTGTTCGATAGCTGATCGTAGTTGATTCTTGAAATTAATCATCTTATATTCTATCATAACATTTTTTTTTTATATATTACGTTACATCATTTTTTTCCCCTTTTCCCCTGTGTTCTTTTCTACTGCTTTCCATTCTGATCAAATCCTTCCAATACGTGTTTAAGTTATTAGGATCATTAACGTTACATAACCTGTGTCTATTTTTTTCAATCAATACTGTCTCTGCTACTCTTAAATGCCTTTCCGTACGACAGTTCTTAATAATTTTTATTTCATGAAACTTTGGGTATTGCAAAGAAAGGGAATGAGACGATGCTGCGCGAGCACTTAAACATTTGCCACGTTTTGAGGGTAGTGACAGGTGGTTCATCTGTTGCGTCCACTCCTTAAGAATAGCCTGGGCTGAGGCTGAAAGTGCTGGGGTAGTATGTTTTTTTCTGAGTGGGGAGAGGTCCGAGATTGTCGAGTATAGTGGTTGTGTCAGGTTTTAGGTTTATTTCAATTGGTTGCCGGTGTGCAGTTGTAAATAATTATGGGTTACAGTTTTTCAACATTGACGTTTAGGAAATGTGTAATATAAGTTTTAATTAGATATTAGCATTTTATGGAGTCGAATTATGTATACTTGTGGTTTATTATTTTAAATTAGCATTTTGGTCATTGGGGGGGAAAAAAGAGAAAAAACGAAGTTCGTGCGAGTTGAAAAAGATGGGGTTTTTTTTGGGGGGGGAGGGGGCTTGAACCACAATGTAACTAAGAAAAATACGTGTTGGAAATGTGTAGAGACAAAAACCTCCTAAAAGATTTTTGGAATAAAGGTGAGTAACTTCAAAAATGTAGATTATGTCTAAATAGCAGGTGAATAATTACACAGCTAAATGACATTTGACTTTTGCAATGCTGTATGGATATGTGGTAAATCAGTTATTTACTTCCACCAGTAGCTAAAAAGTATGTTACGAAAATTAACAAATGGCACAAAAAACGTTTCCAATAGCAGAAGGAAGGTATTAGAGACGAGAATATTTTCAAATCTATGGCTTTTAGCGGAAGAATTTGCATAATGGAAAAGTTGAAAACAGGCGAAAAGCATTCTTCATAGCAAAAGCTATGCTAAGGAAAAAGAACTTTTCAAATATGTCTCCTGGAAGCAGAGACAGCAAGAAAGACGTTTTGACCTTTACAACCCCTAGGGGGGAAGTTGTACATTATTTGAAGAGGATCTTTTTATTGTAGCAAAAATCTTATACACTCCCCATCTATATTGTAGCAAAAGGCATACAGTAAAAAAAGGAATTTCTCAATAGTTTTTAGAAGTGGAGATACAAATACAAACTGAAGTACACAAACACTACCTAGCAGGAGAATTGTGAACCACAAACCTCCTCAAATACAAACCTAAAAGCGCTCCATAAGGTAAATGGTATCCAGTGTTAAAAGAGTTTCTTAAATCAGACATTTAAAAGTACAGATATTGAGAAAAATAGATTAAATATTTGCACCCCCTAGAGGCGAAATTGTGCATAATTTTAGGAAGAACGTACACATAAGGAGTTTTCACAGTTAGTAGTATCTGGTTGAAAGAGAATATCTTTCAATCGGGTTCTTAGTCCTGCAGATATGCTGTAAACAGAAACGCGAATTTACGCCCTCTAGTGGCACATTTGCGAATTAAGAAAAATTTGAAATTATATGGGAAACATTCCGCACTGAAAATGTTCAACAAAAAAATAATTTTTCAAATTGGACTCCTAGAAACAGAGATATGGACAAAAATAAGATATACGTGTACACCCCTTGGTGGAAAAATTATGCACTATTTTAAGCAGGAGGTATTCTCAAAAAGATTTTTGAGGTGAGCAGTATCGGTTCATGGAAATAAAATTTCAATGAAGTTCCCAACTCAGATTTTGTTGCAAATACATCAGAAGCAAAAATAAACACTTATGCCCCCTGGTGGCCAAACCGATCTTTACCAAAAATTAAAATTTATATGCAAAACATTTCCCCTCAAGAGCTGTATCCGACACAGGAAGAATTTTTCAAATCAGACTTTTAGAAGCGGAGATATTGGGAAAATCGTGATTTACCTTTACGCCCCCTAGCGGAAAATTTATGCATTACTTGAAAAAGCGACTGACTAAAATAGTCTCCGATATAAATGTCATTAAAAGGGAAAATAAATTTTTCAATTGAATATTTAGAAGCAAATATATGAAATAAAATGCATTTTAAATTCGATAGGATCTCCACTTGCGCCCTCTAGCGGTGAAGTTGTGAACCAGAAAATAAAATGGAACAAATGGATCATTCTCACATTTTAAGCTCCCCCATACAAAAAGAATTTTACAAATTGAACTAATAATTGCAGAGATATGGTCCCCCGGCCGGACAGACAAAGTGATAACGTAAGCACAACGCAAAAGATGCTAATACGCAGCTTCAGTCCTCCTAACAGACAAGAAAACTAACAGCTTCCCCCCCCCTCGTCTAATTTTGCAAGGGGTGTGTAGGGAAATTTGTCAGATGTAAGTCGTGTCAGTAGAAAAATCCTCAACTACAAGACCCCAGGGACAATAAGGCAGGAATGGATAAAATTCCAGGACATGTAACAGAATTTTAGGACATTTCCAGTACTTCTCCAGGATGCATACGAACCATGTAATACTAACAATGAAAAATAGTAACATAATACAGGGAAACCTCAATAGCAAACATAACTGGTTACAGAACTCTTGTCTGTTTTAGAGAGGAGTCAGCTATGTGGAGTATCCATATTTAAATCAAGTTGTACTACATTAAGCAAAAATGCCATATGTCTCAGTATACTTCTCTCCTTACTGTAAGAAACCTTTTCCTTTTTTTTTTTTTTCATGCAATACTGCACTAGCTGCATGTGCTGAGTTTTGGTGATTAAAAAATATTTTCAAAAATTATTTCACTTGAAAATTTCCAAATAAATATCATAGGTAGAATACGAGCAGATTATTCAATAGAGATAAATCTCACAACCACTATCTGGCACAGTCCAGTTCTTAAAGCTATTTGCTTTTCATTATGTAATTCTAATTCACTTATATGCTTGAACATTCCCTACATCACTTGTCTTACAATCATGAAACAAATCTGCCTTTGAGATTCAATGGTTGGTTACAACCTACAACTGGGCACTACTTATGCTCCACTAATACCTGAAAGCCCAGAGAGATAGGAGGTTACATTTGTTTATTACGAGTTTCTACCAGTGGGCCCATATGCTTAACATGACTTCCGAAGAACAACGGTTATTAAGCAGTTAGTGGGACTCAAACTAAGGAGGAATTTTAACAGAAATGCATGTTTTGGGGTTCTTTGAATATGATTTGTTGCGAACACAACTCAAAAACTATTATACATCGATGAGCCATTACATTATGACCACCCCCAGCCTAGAGACTGCACAGTGGCACAGGTGAAGTTCACACAGCAGTATATATACAACCCGAGAACTGGCTTTCGGTTAGTACAGTGTTCGGAGTCAGAAAGGGAAAAGCTGCCGATTCATCAGAGTTTGCTAAAGGATAAATTGTCATGGCATGGCGCTTCGCAACTACGATCTCAGAAACGGCACGGCTTGTGGGTTGTTCACGTGCCGCTGTAGTGAGTACGTATCAAAAGTGGTGCACAGATGGTCAAACGACAAACCGTCGTCCAGCCATGTGTCGCCCACAGCTCACTGATGCCAGAGGGGAGCAGAGACTGTCGCGCATTGTAAACTGCATCCACGGGGCCACAGTGCGACAAATCACCTGCAGCTACAACAGTGGTGATCAGGGAAATGTATCACAGCACACAGTTCATCGCAGTCTTCTGCGCATGGGCCTGTGTAGCTGAAGAAAACTATAAAAATATATATTACAGAAAAAGCATCCATCTACCTTGATCTAAATATAAATTATAAACTGTCAGATGGAATTCCACAGCAACATTTACAAATTGCATAGAATCAACCAAAAAAAAAAAAAAAAAAAATCATAGTTTTAACCAAGTCTTTGGCAGCTCTGTAGTCAGTTCTGCATTAAATGTATTTCATTTCACTAATCACAATAAAATATTTTAAATTTAAAAATACTACCACAAGAACTTTGATAGGAAGCATACCACCAACAAGTTGAAGGAGATATGGGAATTCCTTAATTCCTTTTCTGTTTTTGCTGCCTGCCCAGTTCAACTGCACAGCGACATCATTGGTCATCACAGTAGCCAAAACTCGCCGTGTTGCTTCATTAAGATCTTTCCCACCAAGTTTGCCAAGCTGCTTAACCTACAAAATAAACAACGATTATGCCACACATAAAAATGTATGAAGAAAAATACACAAACTTTGTTTTTCAAGTTGCTTAACTTGAAAAATAAGCATTATATCACACATAAAAATGTGCGAAAAAAACCCCAACTTAGGCTGGTATTTGCATGCCAGCAGTTTTGTTTTCCATTTGAATTCTGTAATTACCTTCTGGGCCAGATAATTATCTTTTTCATAAAGGTTATATGTCTCAGAAAAATGGATCCCAGATTACATGCTTGTCTCAATTGTACTTATACGGTTTTACAATTTCTAACTTAAAATTTTGCCAGCACATCTGCTTTTTTGTCAATCAAAAAGTTATTTATACAGTTTCATTGCACTGCTGGAACCTACAATACCCAATGCAAGAAGTTATAATTACTTTGAAATTAGTATATAATTGCTTTAACTTATTTCAAAACTCTACAATCTTATGCAAACAAGTATGAAAACAGTTTCTTCTGTAATAAAGAGCGGGTAAGTAAAATTGAACCAAGTGTCACGGTTGCTTACTTCTTCTGGCAGCAAATAAAACATTTTATCTAATACTTCTGAAGATCAGCTAGAAGATGGAAACACACGGAAAAGTTTTGATCCATCTCTACAGTCAACTTTGATCTCTGCTTAGCAGAACAGTTTTGCACGAACTTTTTGAGACTGGGGTTTAAAGGTTAAAGTAATGTTATTGAAGTCAGTGATGGTATTTCACTATCATTGACCTCAATAGCATTAGTTAAAATTTGTATCAGATTAATAACTTGCTGACTGTTATCTTTTACATTAACAATCTTGAGTTGCTGATCCACAATTAGTTTGTTAAATGTAACACCTGGTTCAGCTGCTTAATCAGACTTAAAATTCTCAGACTTTGAGTGAGAATTTTAGTCTGACTGAGTATGTTACAATGAGAATTTTAGTCTAATTGACCCGAGCATGCAATAAAAAAGTTTCTGAATCTATATTTTTAGTGATTCATCCCTTATTTAATCTACTGCTGTTGCATCCTTTGAAAATTCTAAGACATGATATAGATCATTTGGCAAAACGTGAATTTTTGAAGGGAGGGAGTAATGAATTAAACTGTAAAACACGTATAAGAAATATATGCATTACCTACAGTTTTTTGGTACAATGAATTCTTACCATTTTTATGAACTCTTCGTCATTTGCTGCAGAATCATTCATGGCTTCCAGCTCACTCAGCGAAGAAGCTAACACATAAGCAGGGGGAGTATCATTTGGTCTGCATCATCATCGAATTTTTGGAATAATAACTGCCGCAGGCCCCTTACTTCTCGTTTAACTTCCTCTACTGAAATCCATATTTTCTTCAATAGACCTAGAAATGGAGTGAGTCATGAGTGCAAGAAAATTTGTACAGAACTGCAGGTACTTCTGATTTTTAATTCCGAAATAAACCAGCACGCTCACTTTGCAATATCCTTTTACTTGACAATGTTGCAGAGTGAGCATGCTGGCTTATTTTGGCAGGTCTCAACACCACCAAAGGAAATGTTTTTGATTTTTAGTTAATTATGGTTAAGTTTTAGAAAATATCAAGTATCTATGATATAAAGTTATTTTTCCTTGCGAATGCATTAATTGCAAAGAAAATGTCTACAGAAGTTTTTATCATAAGAAACGCTAGGCAAAGTTTTTAGGTGGATCCATTTTAAAACAGAACACTTCGAAAGTGGACATTTAATCTAAAACCATTTTAAGTAGTCAATTCACACGTACCAGTGACTACAAGGACGTCTCTTTAGATCTCTTTTCCTCCATGAAAATCCAAGTTGTTTTTTCTAAAAACCTTCCATATGGGATTAAGAGTTTACTCAGTCAATTCCACTGCTTTTCTCAACTTCGCTTACAATTCGAGATCATCTAAAATCTTAAAAAACTAACAAGGCTTCGCTTTTTTTTTTTTTTAAATTTTTAATTGGAGGTTTAACGACCACTGTGAACAAACTCAGTGGGCTATGAGCAGTTGTCCATCCCTAATTTAGGGCTACTGCCCTTCCAGTGCCGTAAGACAAACACAACATCCATGCACCACCGAGATTCAAACTCGGACCCATCTCCAATGAATGGTCAGAAGCCAGGGCTTAGATCACTGCATCACCAGGGGGCCCCCTAATGCTTTCCTATGGAAAATCTTGTGTATTTGCATCTTGAGGGCAGTCACGCAAAAGCTGTCAGATTTTCACCACCAGCCCTTGTGCGACTGCCCTCTGCGAAAGCACGTGAACCTGGCTTCATTCTATTAGTGTGGGAGGGGTAGCGAATGCCTCGTGCCAATTCCTACCTCCATGGATGTTTTACCTAAAACATGCCATGAAAGGGTGCATATATGGTGCAGACCACACGGGACCATGGACACCAATGGTCAAGTTGGAGTGCTATAGGCTGGTAGAGCCTTGCAATGTTACGAGACGTGTTTATGTGGGCATCCTTGGGGACACTTGTACCGATTTAGACTACCATCACCACACAAGACTTGTGATGTACTATAACATATGTGCGAGTCAAATCAGCAAAGTGGCAGCAATAAGTCGTGCTGACATAATTCAATTGGGAGAACAGCCACTTTACAGTAGGACGTGACAGGAGTTTGAATCCCTCCAACAACAAAAAGGTTAAATGTTAAAAACTATCCGGACATCCTCGCCAACCATCTACACCCATTTGTACCATTTCCCAATACAGGATGTCTTCTTTCAATAACACAACACTCCCTCTCATTGTTCTCGTTTGGCAAATTACTGTTTGCCGATCTGACTCTGATGTCATTACAATAGTACATCATGTTATGAAGGACCTTACAATTTCTTACCACTACTTTCTGGCTACGTTTGGCAGGCAACATCTAGCGTATATATTATTTTATAGCATATAAGCCATAACATAAAATTCCTGGAGTTACTCATTTGAATGCTGTCCATTGCATTTTTGTGTACTCATTACATTATGTCCAATAAATTTCCGCAGTCAGTGGACAGGATGTTGATTTTTGTTGTTCATTTTTGTTTAGGAGTTTAACGACCACTGTGAGCAACTCGATGGACTATAAGCAGTCAGCCATCCCTAATTTAGGGCCACTGGTTCCAAGGAAAGGAGAGAGCTAGTGCCGTAAGACAAACACAACATGCATGCTTCATTGGGATCTGCCATCGAGATGGCAGGATGTTGGTTAGCTGTGTATAATGTTTTGAAATAGCGATAGGTACTATTGTGTTATTCTCATACATAGTTTCTATTGTAAATATTATATGCAAATATTGTGCTCTGTTCCAATAACAACAAAAAACTGGTTTTTCACAGCTGCTGTTGTAACACTGTCTCATCAAAAGCACTCTAACATGACAGCAAAGCTGCATTAAGTCACAGGATCAAAGTCGTTTCAACCACTCCTTAGAAACAAGGAAATGTTCATAACTAATATTCATTCTGTTTTGTCGCTCATAAATGACATTTGAGGAACAAATACATAGGTTTATAAATAATTAAATGATGCAGTTTCTTTTACTTCTTTTGTAGCTCCATACAGACAGGAAAGAGTGGGGTCAATAAATATGCCAAATTAAGGTCCATGGGTGTTTTTAATAACTTCATTTTTTAACATCTCACTCACTCACTGCAGAATTGAATATTTAAAAGCAATTTGACACATGGCTAACCCATATTTTCCTATATCTGCATATTTATATGTGTGGTGTATTAATTCATTGTTTATTAAATTATGTGCGTGTGTATTCATTCATTGTGAAAACACTAACTTAGTAGTTTATTAGATTAATTTAATTATACCCAGTGCGAATCACAACACTAATTTATTAGCTAACCTATGCCATAAAGCTGTTATGTCACACAGTGATATAATATCTCCCGGGAAACAGTTCCCAACTGCTAAAGATCAGCCAGCAAACATGATAAAATAAACGTGACTATATAAATATTTGTCTCTTAGTTGTTGCTAATGGTTATGGTGTGTATTATGCATGTGTGTGAACAGCACACATTTACCAAAAAAATGTAATTATTAGAAGCTGCAGTTGAATAAATTGAACTTCATTCTGTTTTATATCCACCATTTTGGATGGGCTGTGCCTAGTAGTTCATGTATTTCCATGGTACAACAGTAAAAAGTAACAGTAATTTGAAAGACAACAGTATAGCAAAGCATGTTTCACTGCAGATGATAATTGTGAAAATTATGTAGCATTTGCCCTTGTAGCGAAATTACAAATATGTATTATAATTCTGTTTCTTCTTAGGGTTTGAGAATGCGGGCATTAGTATTCTGCATTTTTGCTGTTCTCATCCTTATTTCAACGCATGGAGCTGAAGGTGGAATCTGCAACTGGCTCTGTTTTAATGTCTTTTGCAAGCCAAAAGGTCCATGATGTGCAGGAGATGTGGGTTTTGGTGTTCACCTCCAACTAATCAAACCACACAGTAAGTTATTTCCTAATCAACTGAAAAGTTTGGATTTTCAGACGTTTATTGAATATATTATATATTACCAGTTAAAACTGAAAGTAATAATTCACCAAGGGTTTCAATTAAAACAATACGCCACTGAAGGCATGAGCATGTATCCAAGACCCAAAACATTATGACCTCCAGCCTAAAATCATATCGATACTCCACATGCTGCCAAAAACAGCTCTTACCTGATGAGGTAGGGATGCTACAAGATTTCCTAAGGTGTCTTGTGGTATCTGATACCAACACATTACCAGTAAATCCTTTAGCTCTTGTTATGTGGTTGAGCTGCCGCAGATCAGATTTACAAAAATATGAGAAATCAATTACTTTTCAGGTCTAAAATAAGGTTAAAAAAAAAAAAAAAGAATATTCCAGAACTTTTTCAGATTCCAGGGGCCATGCAAAACCTGTGTTTAACCTTTCTGTTAATAACATTATAAACTAATAATGGGCGGTCTTAGTCAGAGATGGGTTTGCCTCCTTGGGGTGCTCCATGGACAACAATGGCACACAGAACAGCAACAAGGGTTTCTGTGAATCTTGGAGAGGTACCAGCTAGTTCTGGGTGACATTGACGAAAAGAGCCCAACTCAACTGGGTTATGTTCCAGAATCCTCAGGTGGAATGACCAACTGGAACCGTCAGCTGTGGGCTAATCCCCCACACTGATGTACTTCCCTGATTACAGAGACTCAAAGAAAGCTAAAAAAAAAAAAAAATAAAGGACTCAAGTGTGGGATATGGTGGACCTACCACACTTGAGAGGAATGGTCCACCATGGAAACAATATGGAAATGGAAAAAAGCAAAGGAAAAGGAGATCTCAGCTGTGTGAATAAGATTGGTGTATGGAATACTAGAGGCATAAATGGCAAGATGAATGAGATAATTGAAGAAATTAATAAGTACAGATTGGATGTACTGTGTGTAAGTGAAACCAAAAAGAAGGATATCGGGATAAAAGAAGTGAATGGAACGGTGAGTGTGTGGTCTGGAGTATTGGATAATGTGAGAGGATAGACTGGTGTAGGTGTGATTTTAAGAGAAAAGATCAAGAACAACTTGATTCGCTATATAAGTGAAATAATTCTTTGGATTCGTTTGAAAGTGAAACTTCGGAGAATAGTAATTGTTGTAGTGTATGCTCCTTGTGACTCTGAGCCTTCTGATACGAAGGAAGATTTCTGGGATGAGCTAAAAGCTGTTTTGAGCCAGTTTGGTGCTAAAGAGAAAGTTATAATAGCAGGGGATTTCACTGCTAGAGTAGGTGTGCAGAATGCGATTTCTGCTAATGTTCTGGGTAAGTTTAATGATCCTTGTGTGAATGATAAAGGTGAAAGATTAATTGAACTCTTGCATTGAGAATGGTTTGTGTGTATCTAATACATTTTTCAACCACAAGAACATCCACACATATACTTGAGAAAATCATACTCTTGGTCAAAAGAGTGTATAGATTTTGTTGTTTATGATCAGCGTCTGAAACACTTAGTTGTTGACACTTGTGTGATGAGACGTGCAGATGTTGGCTCTGATCATGACTTGGTACTGTCATGAGTGAAACTAAATATTGGTTGGAGGAAAAGGAAGAGGAAAAGGAATAGGAAGAGGAAAAGGATGGAAAGAATAAAGGTTGAAAAGCTACCTGAAGATCATCAGCGTTACTCTAACTTACTCAGAGAATGACCGAAGGAGCTGAAGTCATGTGAGAGGGATGTAGAAAAGAAGTGGGAATGTTTTAAGAACTGTGTTGTCACTGCTGCTAAAGAGGTCTGTGGCACCACAATAGTCGGTAACAATGGAGGTGATGCTTGGTGGAATAATGAGACTGAAGAGGCAGTAAAGAGAAAGAAGGAAGCCTGTTTGGGGATGTTGCAAGGTAGAGTTTCTGTGGATGAATATCGCTGTAAGAAGCATGAAGCAGCTAAGCTGGTTTGCCAGAGTAAGGCAAAAGAAAGGAAGAAGGTGGAAAGGCATGAACTGGTTTTTTGGAAAGATAGAAAAACTTTCTGGAAATACACGAGACTCAGGAAAAATAGGGGAAACAAAGTTGTTAGTTGTGTGAAGAATAGGACTAGGGAAATGACATGAGAGCCTAATGAGTAGAGTGAAAGATGGGGTGAATACTTCTGTGAGTTATTAGATCAAGTAAGCAAAGGTGATTCTGAGGCAGAAGCAGATAATGTCACAGTGAAGGAGGAAAGCACAGGAGGGATCTCAAGAGAAGAGGTGGGTAAAGCTCTAAAATCTCTTCAGAATGGTAAGGCTCCGGGAGTTGATGGCATAACTGCTGAGAAGCTGAAATATGGTGGCGACTCTGTAATTGACTGGTTAACTGAAATTTGCCCATTGTGCTGGGAGTTAGGAATGGTCCCTCGGAATTGAAAGGATGCTACCATTGTCCCCTTGTATAAGGGAAACCGTGATCAGACTGACTGCAAGAACTATCGTGGTATTAGCCTACTGAGTGTGCCAGGGAAAGTGTTTGGTAAGGTAGTTATTGAAAAAGTACAGGGTCTTTAATCAGAGAAAGTGTGGGATGTTCAGTGTGTTTTTATGCCTGGTAAAGGCTGCACTAACCAAATTTTTGCATGACGCATGATTGAAAAGTATCTGGCTGCTGGTAAGAAAGTTTTTGCTGTCTTCATAGATTTAGAGAAAGCTTACAACCGAGTAAATAGGACACTTTTGTGTAAGGTATTGAATAAATATGGTGTTACTGGGAATCTACTTAATTGTGTAGAAGCCATGTATGCTGGCAGAAAAGCTTGTGTACAAAAGAATGGTGTTTTATCAAAATGGTTATCTATTGGCACAAGAGTCGGACAAGGTTGTGTAATGTCACCATGGCTGTTTAATGTATTTATTGATGCATGCATGCGTAATGCCAAGATGGACAATACTGGTTTATGTCTTAGTAATAACCGTGTGTGCAGATTGCTGTAAGTTGATGACACAGTCCTGTTGGCAGAGAGCAAAAGTGAGTTGTAGAGTATGTTGCCCTGAATGTACAAAGTTTGCATGAAATTCAAACTGAGTATAAATAAGAGAAAAACCAAAATTGTTTACGAGCGTGGAGCTGTTAGCACGACACAGTGATTAAATGGCACAGTGATTGACCAGGTGAATGAGTTTGTGTATTTAGGAAGCATGTTTGACAGAGAACAAATTGGATGCTGAAATTTTTAGGCGAGTGAATTCTTTATTGAAAGTCATGGCTGCTTTGGGAGGTTTTCACAGGAATGATGGGTTCTCAAGAGAGTTCCGCACGGCTGTGTATGAAAGTGTAATCGTTCCTACTCTGATGTATAGCAATGAAACCTGGGTACTACAGTAGAAACATAAGAAACATAAGAGTCGTTTGTGTGCTGGAGAAATGTGTTAACTTACGGGGTGGGGGTGGGGGTGGGGGTGGTAAGACATGTTCCGATCATATGAGGAATGAAGATGTGTTGCAATTGTGTAATGTGAAGCAAAATGTTTTTTTAGCAAGATGGAGACTAATGTGCTTCGGTAGTTTGGCCATGTTGAAAGAATGAGTGATGAGATGCTTACTAAGAATTTTTACCCCAAGTGGCAGGAAGGAAAGGCAGAGGAAAGCCAAGGAAGTCATGGGAGAATCAGATTCACGAGTGTCTGCATGAGAAAAAGGTTATGAGTAAGTACAGAAGGTCTTGTGTACGTTGTATGATGGATGTCAATGAAGCCCAAGTTGTGTGCCAAGATCGCTGTAAATGTAGAAGTTTGATATGGCAACAGTAAGTAAATAATCAGTTAAAAATTTATCTGGTAGTTTGTATCTCTTTGTGGAGCTAAACGCTGAATCTCAGAGAACAGCTTAATATGATATATTAAGGGATGCAAGGTCAGGTGTTGTGCAAACATACAGCCTCCCTTGACAAATTCCAATCCCACTTTCTTGTTGTGCGTCCTGTTCCCATTAAAGGGGCTCTGATGACCAACAAATAGCATTATAATTATACTATCAGGATTAAAGGAAATGCTACCCCACGCTCACCAACCCGCTTGGCCAGCGTGGTGAGTTAAGGCTAACCCCCCCCCCCACCACCACCACCACCACCACCACCACACACACACACACACACACACACCCAAAGATGATTACACAACATAAATCTAGGCCTTCAGTCTCCGGCAGCTGGAATGTACCTGGCCAAAGCAGTGGCCAGTGTGACATGAAGGCAGAGGCTGTTAAGAATCACTGGAAGACTGGACTAGGCTGCCATCCAATGCTGACCTTGGCTATGTTCTATGTTCAATGGACAATCTCTATCTTCTGATTCAAGGCTCCTAGAATTGGAGGAGCAACTACAAAAGATCAAGTGAGACATCATTGGGCTAAGTGAGGTAAGAAGAAAAGGTGAAGGTCTCACTGAACTGAAAAGTGGACATCTCTTCTACTATCATGGGACAGATACTGGCAGAACTAGTGGTGTTAGATTTATAATAAACAAAAAACTGAAGGACAATGTTCCAGAAGTTGAAAGGTTCAACACAGGGAGTGATCATAGAATAGTAAGATGTAAGATGGCATCTCAACACTAAACTTGAACGTAGCAAGCTCATAAAACAAACAAAATATGTTAACATAACCAACCTTAAAAAAGCATAACAATACCTTCAAATTGGAATTGAGGAACAGATTCTCTGCTCTAGAAGATCTAACATCAGAAGAAGCAGACATCGCTGAAGTTGACTTCTTAACCACCCTGCTTAGTCTGGACTTGGCACCTTCCGATTTTTATGTTTTCGGTGTCTTGAAGGATAGACTTCATGGCTACCACTATGAGAGTATCGACGATCTGAAAGTGGCTGTCTGTCAATGGATTAGCAACACCCCTGCTGATTTCTTTGCTACTGAAATGAATCTACTTGTTGATTGGAGAAGGAAATGCATTGTGCTGAATGTGGAATACATCGGAAAGTGACTGACTGTTCTGACATGTAATACAGAGGTACCTTTGTATTACATATGTCAGTATCATATTTATACATCTTCCATTTTTTATTTTTCTCCTGTAATTGATAGGAATAAAAATCCGGATACTTATCGGACTCTATATAAGACCATATGGGAGATAGACGGATGAAATTTGAAAACATGCCGGAATAACATGGAGGAGAGTGGCTCAAGACAGACAGTTATGGAGGAAACTAGGGGACACCTTTATGCAGCAGTGGATTGATATATATATATATATAACAATATCAAAGTTTATTTTGTTTTTGTTTTTTTGGCGATATATGGAGGCCAATTGACTTAACTTTTTTTTTTTCTTTTTTTTGGCGATATATGGAGGTTCAGTGACTTAACTTTTTTATCATTTTGTAAGGAAGTTTTAGTAAGAATCGCAACACAACCTCAATCCCCTCTCCCTGGAAAGAAAATCCTAGATTTTAAAACTTTTTACTCTCTCTGAGCTTTCAATTAATAATTTTTTTTTTAAAGCTTAAAGCAAATACTTCCTTGAGATAATCTTTTTTGCTTTATGATAGTTTTAGTGTGTATTCTTTATGGACAGGATTTTTGACATAACTTTATTAAAATATGAGATTTATTTCCTAGGATCCTCAATGAAAATTCGCTTCGGGCCTCGCAAGTCGCAATGAAATTCCACCCCGGGCTCAGCAAAAGTTCGGTCCGACCCTGATTGCACAATTCAAGAGACCTTCATCTGGAAAAAATATAATACAAAATATTGAAATCCTGATAGTAACTGTGTAACGCAAAACAAATAAATTCACTTCATTTTGATGCAACTTTATGCCTTTGTTGCAAAATTGTGCAAAGAATTGATACAGTCATCTTCTCTTAAACTGCTAAGCAAATACACTGATGAAAATTTAAATAGCAATGAATGTATATTATTATTTAATTCAGTCTTAACAAGCATTGCATTAATTTCATCCCTGAGAAGCACTATGCGGAAGAAAACAGAACTCAACTGAACATAAGGCAAACAACATTTAAAAGCCAGAAAGTTCAAATTGTAATGAATAGAACACTGGTACTCTTTTAGTGGACCTTTGGAACACTAGTTTTTTTTAGTTAATTTCCGACAAATTATTCCAGTAATTACACATAATGCAATTCTTCATCTTTTTTTTTAGTTTTATAAGAAACAATTCTTCAAGAACTTTGATCAGCTTTCAGAAATCAAAATGAGTTAAAAAAGACATATATACACACACAGACACATAACATTTGAGTATGAAAACACAAAATTAGAGGTAAAATGCATTAACAATTTTTTTCACAACAAGTAACTGGATTTATCAGTTACGTGTTGTGAACATTAGAACAAAAGAGAAACAAATAATATAATAGAAACATATATATATATATATAATAAAAGGAAAACAAGAAATTTATCAGTTGTTCTTTCCCTTTCTTCCTTTTTTTCTTTTTTTTTTTCTTTTTAGAAATTGCTTATTACTGTGAAATCATAAAAACATATAATGTTTTCTGATTGAAGACCAAATGTCTATTAGGTACCACCAAAGGTTAAGCTATGGTAGCTATTTTCGTGAAATGTGATGAGTTAATAAAAAATGCAAGAGAAGAATTAGTGTGTCACAAAATGGTGCCAGCCATTTAAATATCAACCCATCAGCAGATTCTGCTCTGGCTTTTCTATTTCAGTGAAAACTAGTTTCCAAAATTCTGGCAGCAATTTGCACTCCTCTGTTGTTTTCATAATCCTTAGGTACATTTTACAGCACTTGTTGTCTCAATCACCTTGATTCCTCCTCCATTACACTTTCGGGGTACTCCATAAAGGGTGGGGCGGGCGCAGTAAGATTATAAACGCCAGAGGGATTACACTTTTTTCCCGTATTCAAAGTTCAAGTTTGTGACGTCTACACCCCCCTCCCCCATAAACAACCCCTTATTGCCAGTGCATTCGTGACCAGAGTGATCTTTCAAACTCTTGTAGATTGCACCGTGATGGAACATGAATTAGGAAAGTAAAGTGTACACTAGAAGCTGCTAGACATTCTCTGGTGCTGTCTGTCATACACGTGTGCTGTTACTACATTGTTAAGAAACGCAAAGATTACAAAGACAGTGAGGATAAATAAACTGAAAAAAATTTTGAGTTAAAAAAAGAAAAAAAAGAAGTAAAATTGCTACTGAATCTATAACTTTTGAGCAATTTCTGCAAAAATGGTGCTCCCTTTACAAATAGGTGCAAGTTAACTGGATGGATAAAATGACATACTTGAACAGCAAATTGTGTGTTGCAGCAAGAAAGAGCACTGTCCTGGCAAGTGATAAAAATTTGGACTTTAAGCCTATTTAATCATGATTTAAGAAATAAGTCCTTATCTGTTACTTACCTGTTAACTGTATATCAACTTATACTGTTCAATAGAGTTTTCTTTTAAATATGTTAGTACCTTCCAAAATAATTTCCACTGATGTCTAAAGTTTTGTTAATGTGAACAATTAAATTGATGTTATGATTTACAGAACTACAAAAGTGGCTTTCTTTAGCCTTTTAGCTGCAACTTTCCCCCCATTTTAGCATTTTTAATACAGCATTTTTTGAGCCAGCTTAAACTCTGAGTACCATATTTTTTAAAAGCTACATCACAAGACTTTCTCAATATTGTCGGTGCTAAGTTGCTTTTATATCCTACCTGCTGCCTATGCTGTAAGACATAGAAGCATGTCATCTAAAGAATTAAAAGAGAAGCAAAGAAACCTTCAAAAAATAATAACTAACCAAAGTGGCCAGTAAATCAAATAAATGACTACAAGATTTCACTTAAAGCACATGCAGGAAGCTGTTTTCTCGCATGAAAAAGCTTGGATTTTCTTTTCTTTCTCTCGTCATCATCTTTTGTTATTGTTTCATAGTTTAAACAAATTCATGAGCATTCAATGTTAAAAGAGGTTGCTCAGCCTCATTTCTTGTTTTGAGGCCACTAGTTTTATGAAAGGAACACACACACCAGCACCATGGAACAAACATGTCAACCATACCTTATCTGGAACTTGAACCTGTGGCCAACTAGGACAATTTGCTAAAAGCCCACACCCCTGACCACTTGGTCACCTGGAAAGAAGCCATGGATTAAAGCCTATGACAGGATAATTGATCCTAATTGTTCAGGTAACAGTCAAAAGATTGTGTCTGGACTGCACTATCAGAAATGGAACCCAGCACTTGATGTTAGGACATTCCTCAAATGTGAAGGATAAAATATATCTCACAGCAATCACGGAGACCACAAAAAAAGGAAATAAAAAGTTTACTGCAGTTCATGAGAGGAAATGCACACTGACGAAATTCAGTTAATTCTACACTATCAAATTTACATGTACATTACAAAAAACACTTTCTACATTACAAAAAATTTAACTTTGTCAATAAAAAAAAATGCACATTAATAAGGTAGATTTTGATTAACTGAGACACTGGGGTTAGAAAACTTTGGTCTAACTAACTGGTAGCCCCAATTATGCAAAGCTTTATCCCAAAGGGCTAATTTGGGATATTCTTCAAGAATGCTTGTCCCAAATAAACAGCTGCCCTGACTAACCAATGGCCCAATTAACTAGAATCTACTGTACTTTTCTTTGGAATTGCTGAAATATTAAGAGCAATAACGGAATATTAAAAGCAATTTGTTACAAATTAAGAAAATAGTAAAAGGATATCTTTTAGAAAATAGTCATTTACAGTACAAATAAAATTAACATACATGGTACTCAATCACTACTACTACATTTTCATATAAACAGTTGTAATGGTTTTACACTTGTTCCTCTTTGCTGAAATCAAACAAAAATATAGTAGCTTTATACAAAGAAATGGAGTGATGACTACATGTACAGTTGCCTTCACTATGGTGTGCAATGTAAAGCCAGGTTTTGCATATGCACTTTTTGGGAAAAAAAGAAAAGAAAGTGTGGTTACTGATGTCTTCTTCTTCTCAACAGTTTTTTGAAAAATGTTTCTACTTGATTCTTTGTTGTTGTTGTTGTTGTTGTTTGTACTTTCTTCCTTTTGCATACCTTTAACCTGTTGTTTTTTTTTTTTTTTGTACTTTCTTCCTTTTGCATATTTATAACTTTTTTGTTTACATAGGTCCATCACAGCCAATCAAACATATTTTCAAGAGGTAAATCAACATTACTAAGTGCATAGTTGATTTGATTAAAACAAGCAACATCATCAGCTTTACCAAGGTAAAAAGTTTCTAAACACCTGGACACAACTTCACATTATTCTGAGCCCTGTAATTAATAGTAATTTGAAGTTCCTTCTTGTCTTCCACACTTGTAGTTTTGTCACAGACCAGCATCACAGATTGTGCCTCCTGCAAAAAGGCATCACAAAAATAAGGAGCTAAAACACCTGTCAAAAATAATGCACTTTTTTTAGGGCTCAACAAAAAGTCTTTTGGAACAACTGATGAAAACATGGCACTAAATGTCTGTGAAATACTTTGACATCTGTTAAAAAAATTCATTATCCAAATTAACTCAGCAGTGGTTGCACTATCTTTGCTGGTAGCAAAAGCAAAAACTACTGAATGCTGAGATTTGTGCAAATTTTAATTCTCAGGTGAACTGCCTTCAGCAACAGATGTCAAATACATCTGGTTGGAACTAATAACATCTTTACAAGCTTTCTTATGTTCACAGGAATCTGAATGCTGCAACACTGATTGAAATCCTTTGTTTTTTGTATTAATCCCACATGTGCAGACTCTGCAGAAAAGTCATTGTTGTGCTTCTGGCCTCAAGATACTTTAAAACCATTAGTATATTTCTGTGGAAGCAATTGGTCATTGAATTTACGTTTTTCAATCTTTATAAGAAATACCTAAGAAAAAAAAAAAAGTCAGAGTTAGAGAAATTAACATAAGCAAACAAATGCTAAATATATAAAATATGAAATCATATTTCTATTTAGATCTGCACAAAAATGTCCTCAGTAACCACAACCATGGAATAAATAAGGCACTGCATCACTGGTAGTGGTTCACGTACGTATTTATGCATACATGTGCACGCACGCACAGACACAAACTATTATGTATGCCTTAAAAACTTTTTGTTTATTAGGCAAAAAGAAGTACTCTTGAGTAATACCTGAAGTACTATAAGATTGGAAATGGGTGGATTGGGTCAACAAAATCAGGCCAGGAATTTTAGCTTTGTGATCCACCACAGAAACACGTGCACCCACAGAAAAACACTCCATGAATTCCCTTAATGAAAAAATTCTGTTAACTCTAGCAATTTAAGAAAGAATTTTAAAAATCCCTCATGATTGAATGTAACATATCAAACAAACCATACTCAAAACAGGGTGTCGTACCAGATAACTGTGTTTATTTAGTCACTGATTGTCTACAAGCACAACAGTATTCATACCACCTTCTTGAATAAATGCCTTGTCTACCCATTACTTTGACTCATGAACTATCATTCTGATCCATGAACCAGTGCCGGTATAAATCATTGTTTCTTTTAAAAGGGTGGAACACTGATTTCGGAACACCGCTGCTGAAGAATCTTTCTGGCAGTGTTTCGAAATCTATGTGTGGATAAGGGTGTGGGAATGATGGACCATCAAAATTGTTATTATTTTCTCCTCCAAGATTACAAAAGGTGGGTAGAGCCTACCAATGACCCTTTGGCTCAGAGTCCAACAACTCACGCTTAACCGTAGTTAGCTAAATTTATTCATAACACCATACTTGGTCCGGTGGCAAATTTTAAGACAATATTGTTTTAGATGATTAGAGACATAAGAAAGATTTTTACACCTTTTGTTTTAAAAGAATCAATATATTATGCAGTGGCTTTTCAAAGATTGATAGTACATTAGGTCTTTTCAGTTTCAATAGCAAACAGTGCTAGAAGAATCATGTGACAGGTGTCTTAACAATAACTACACAGAAAGTGAAACTTTTACTGTACAGATGGCAGTCAATCAACACCTTTTTTTTTTTTTTTTATGACAAATTATTATCGAAGATACTGATTTGAATTGCACTGATGTTAAATGCTATTCATGCTACGCACTGAAAGTTGAGTGTGTAGGCACTTGTACCTTAAACTGCAGTGTCATCTTAGGGTGAATCGAAGTATAGTCATGATGCTGAGTTGGCAACATTATCTTGACACTAAACACACATACGAGTTCTCATCATTTTCAGTGTGGATTTCTCAATCTCCAAAATTAACAAAATGCACACTGCGCTTTATAGTGCACTATGTGGAATGGGCTGTGTTGAGTGATTCTGATGCTGTTCAGAGGAGCAATGTTTGCTGATATGCTATATACCAAAGGATAACTAATATCTGAAAGTGACAGTATGGATAGAAAAAACAGGTTGAATATCAACATGCTCTGGGAAATGAAAACATACACTATCACCAATATGGATATTGAACAGGTGCCAGTAACTGTTACCACCATTATACAAGATTACTTGGATCTATAATAAATAGATATGAGCAGAAATGCAGGTTAAATATTATTTGCATGCTCTGAGACGAAGACATCAGCAAGCATCATAGCAACAAGAAAGATGACGTGAAATATAACAAGAAAGATGACGTGAAATGTTTGGTTCTAATGAGCATGTCTTTTCAATCCTGTCCTACTTGAATATAAAGTATTTCAAAAATATTCATAGTCAAAGGAACTCATTACAAAACAAGCAAACAAACAAACCACATTCCTATTGAATCAATAAAAATCTAGAAACAGTTACTTTCTCCCAGTGGCTGAAAAGTATGTTACGGAAAAATAACAAATGGTACATAAAGTGTTTCTTTTAGCTGAAGGAAGATATCAGAGACAAAGGGATTTGACAATACATTTAATTACAGATTTTATAGAGGTAAATTTTAATACATTTGGTGGTCAAACTTTTAAACTGATACCTAGTTCATTGAACAGTTTAGATGAATAGATATAGAAGAAAACATAACTTTATGCCCCCTAGCAAAGAATTTTGAATAATCAAAAAGTAGAAAAACATGCAAAAAGTATTCTTTGTAGCAAAGGCTATTCTAAGAAAAAATAATTTCGAAATTTGTCTTCTGGAAGCAGAGACAGCAAGAAAAAAGTCTCTTTTGAGGGGAAAACTATGCACTATTTAAAAAAAAAAAAAAGACAATGCTCCCCATTTTTATTTTAGCAAATGGCATACAGTAAAAAAACAATTCAATGGAATTTTTTGGAGCAAAAGTACAGCATCAAACAGAAATACACAATATCACCTAACGCCAAAACCGTGAAGTACAAAACCCCACCAGTACAGGCAGTGTTCCAAAAAATGTGGTATACAGTGTTCAAGGAATTTTTTAAATCAAACTTTTAGAAGCAGAGATATCAACAAAAGCATACAGACATTTGCACCTTCTAACAGAAGAAATGTTTACTATTTCTGACAGCAAATGCAGACAAAATATTTTATCGGTTAATAGTATCTGACTGAAATAGTACATTTTCAGTCAAGTTTTAAAGTGCACAAATATTATGATTAATATGCTGCAAGTGGAAATATGAACTTATGCTCTCTAGTGGTACACTAGTCACTAGTGCCTAGTGTTAAATTATATCCAAAACATTTCTCACCAGAAACACTTTCTGACAAAGAAAGGATTTTTCAAATCAGAATGTTAGAAGCACAGATATAAGAGTGTGTATAAAAAAATAAGATATACATCAGTACCCTTGGTAGAAAAACTATAATTTTTGGTAGGCTTAGAGAGTGACACCTGGCAACAAAAAATGTTTAAGTTTTTCGAAGAGCAGATATTGCAAATACATCAGAAACAAACAAACACTTATGCTTTATAGTGGCCAAAATATTTTTTTACCAAAAATCAGAAGTCCTATGCAAAACATTTCTCACCAGGAGCTCTATCCAATGCAAAAATAATGTTTCAAATAAGATTTTTAGAAGCAGAGATATCATGGAAATTGAATTTTAACTTTACATCTTCTAGCAGAAAACTATGCACTGCTTAAAGAAGAACCTGTACTTAAAATAGTCTTAGTTATCAAATAAGGGTAACTTGTTCACGCTAGTTACGTTACAAGAAAAAAAAAAAAATTCTTCCATTAATCTCACTATATCTAAGGAAATAAACAACAAAATTGATTTCCTGGATGTCTCCATCTGTAGAAACTCTGATCTCTCCATCACTCGTTCCATCTATTGTAAACCTTCTGCTGCCACTAACATCATTTCCTACAAATCTTTCACTCTGCATCTCTACAAGCTTGCAGCATTGAAGTCTTACATCCACAGGGCTCATATCATTTGCAACAACCAACTTTCTCTTCAAGAAGAGATCTCCAAAATTTCTACCTCTTATGGTTTTCCTGCTCTTACAGTCAACTCCCTCTTAAAGAAATATGAAAACAATTCAAAAATTGAATGCCTTAATCCTCAAAAGAAAGAAAACCTGAAATTCTCTGGTTCTGTTCCTTACCCATCCTTCCTATGCTTATAAGTTACAGATTCTTTTTAGAAGTTTTGGTTACCATCTTGCCATTAAATCCCCCCCCAAACATCTTGAAACTTCTACAAAGGGATAGGGACAAAGTTGAAAATCTGGACCTCCCAGGAGTTTACTGCATTCTTATCTCTTCTTCAACAGGTGATAACTTATACATTGGAAGCACATACAGGAGCATTAACCACAGAATTTTAGAACATAAAAAAGATGTTTTGAAAGCCAACCTTAATACAGCCTTGTCTATTTTGACAATGGAAGACACATCTGCAGTTTCCCGCTGGAACGAAGCAAAACGAATTACTTCTTTTGACAATCGTTTTGCCCTCCGTTACAGTGAAAGCCTGGAAATTATTTTCAACCCAATGACTTGCAATTCCGAATCTCCTCTCTTCATCTCGATGATCTGGAGATCAATTCTAAGTTTTGGCAACAAAAATAGAAAAAAATTCAAATGTAGAATCTAGCAACAATCTTAGTCCTCTATTGGTGTGATGAAGACCTAAGATAAGGTCGAAAACTCCCCACTTACGAACTTTTTTGTAAAAGTTCTTTTATTGTAACTTAACTAGCGTGATCAAGTTACCTTTATTTGTTATTATTGTTACGTGTTTTGCCCATCATCGTCAACTCTTAGTTATAAATGGTATTGAATGAAAAAATGTTTTTAATCTGATGTTCAAGAGCAATTATATGAATAAAATGTGTACTCTGAATTCAATAGTATATGCATTTGCACCCTCTAGTGGCAAATTTATGCAATGGAAGAAGAAAAAAAAATGTCAAATATAAATTCTCACTCTATTATATTCTCACATTTCAAGCTTCTCAATGCAAAAAGAATGTTTCGAATCTTACTTTTAGCAGCAGATATATTGAGGAAATTGCATTTTCAATTCAATTTATTTATTTTGCTGTGCAGGGGAGATTGTATTACAAGTGCATGGTAACAAGCACAGCAAGGGAGCATGGAAAAAAGGCCAAAAAAGCTGACAGAGTCCATGTTCCCTGAACATGAATTACAAGGTGATTGAAAAAAATAGTTGATAAACTTGACATAGTATTGCCAAATACAGTGGGAAAACAGGAGAAAAGAAAGCATGAGTGCAATATATATCAATGATAAAAGATTAGTATTAATGTATACTGTATACATAGTAGTCATTCTTTACTATAGTTGATCTAGTGGCTGCAGTTCATTATGTAGTTTTTTAGTTGTTGTTTTTGGAAAAGGTTGATATTATTTAATGATGTTAATTCCGTCGGCAGTGAGTTCCAGTAAGATGGGCCAATGTAGTTTAGAGTTTGTTTCATAGTTTTCGTCTTTGGATGAATTGGTCAGATGTGCAATTTTGTGCGTGTGTCGTGTGAAATTTTAATTTTATGCCCCCTAGCAGAAAAAAAAACTGCACTACTTGAAAAAGCAACTGTACCCAAAATGGTCTTTATTATAATAGGTATGGAATGAAAGAATGTTTTCAATCAGATGTTTAGAAGCAATGACAAAGAATAAAATGTATTTTGAATTTGATTGTATTTGCATTTATGCCCTCTAGTGGCAAAGTTATGCACTGTGAAAATAACAAAATAAAGCAAGGATCATCATTTTCACATTTCAAGCTTCTCAATGCAAAAACATAATTTTTCAAATCAGGCTATAAGTTGCAAAGTTATGGTGTCCATACAGACTGACAAAGTGATAACAAAAGCACATGCTTTTTTTCACAAGACATGCTAAAAGAAGGATGTATAACCTCTAAAAAGACCCTTCTAAAAAAAAAAAAAAGAGAGAGCATAAAGTTGGAAATACGAGAACATTTTACTTTTATGCTCCAAACTTGATAGGAACCAATAAATGTAATAGAAGTGAATCTATTTGAAAACAAAACAGGTAAATAATCTAAAGCAACTTATGGGAATTTACTAGGAATTTTTTTCCATTTATAGCAAATTTTCGGAGAAAACTCTTCTCCTTCTTCAGGCTCTCTTGTTGTTGTCACTTTTTGCTTGTCACTATCATGGTTACGGTTTACCTTGACGGTTACGGTTAACCTTGACGGTTTAGGTTATTTTTCAACAAATCCTGCCAGATGTTAGGCAGGGAAAATCCTTTGCAGTCATTGATGATGGAATTTTGATTTTTCTCAATCTCTATTCCTTCTTTCAGTTTTCTTTTTGGAAATTGCTTTGGAAACTGATTACTTTAAGGGAATTCCAATCCATGCTGTGCCCAGTTTCTCTAACATGCCTATCTAATCCAGTCTTGTTGGAGCAATTTTTTATAGCTGCTTTATGCTCAGCTATACGAGTTTCTAGTCTGCGACCTGTTTCACCTATGTAAGATAGTCCACAACTACAATTTACTTCATAAACTACTCCTTGCATTTTTAAAATATCTTCTTCTCTTTGAACTATTTTAGGGAAAAAATTTTTAACTTTGTTCTCTAAACTTGGAGCTAGCCTAATATTGTATTTTTTACTAATTCTCTTTAAAGCCTCAAATAAACCTTTGTGATAAGAAATTTTTCTAGTGAATTTTACTTCTTGCTTTTGTGGGTTCTTCGTACCATTAAAATTCAGAAGCTTCTCAATTTCTTCTTTAGGATAGTTATTTTCTGCAAGTATGACTTTAAGCTCTTCTTTATGGGCTTCTTTTTTATCTGCAGTAGAAACTATTTTATTAATTTTTTCTAAAAACTGACTTGCTACATTTTTCTTAATAGAAACTGGATGATACGAATTGAAATCCAGTAGTCTTTTTGTATTCATTGGTTTTTTATACCAACTAGTGAGGAATTTTTCATCTTCATAATAGATAGTAATATCTAAGAAGTTTATTCTTCTTTCTTTTTGAAGTTCAATAGTGAACTTAAGGGAATCATCTAATTCATTGAATGAGTCTAGAATTCTTTCTGGAACAATTTCTGAGCTATCTATTATAAATAAGATGTCATCCATGTATCTGCTATATAAGCAGAAGTATGTGGGTTGTACTAGTATCTTTTTCTTCTAGTTTTCCCACATAATAGTTAGCTAAGAGTGGGGAGAGTGGGGAGCCCATAGCTAGCCCCGATTTTTGAATGAAAAAAGTTTTCCCAAATTGAAAGTAGTTGTTCTGCAAAGAGAAAGTAAGCATTTCAAAAATTCCTACTAATATGTTTTTTTCCTTGTTGTGAAAAACTATTAGGTCTGCCAAGTCTTCCGCTATAAAGTCTATAAGTTGATCTATATTAATGTGAGTATACATAGACACTATATCTAAACTACCCATAATAGGAGAATCTAATTTAGGAAGAAGTTCTAGTTTTTCTTTTAGCTGCATTGAGTTTTTAATCAAGTTAGGTGGCTCTTTTAAAAGATTCTGAAGGTGTGACTTTAAAAAATAGTTTAGATTTGAAAGAATAGAGTTTTTTGAGTCTATTATTGGTCTAATTGGTTGGTGTTCTTTATGCAGTTTGACTATTCCATATATTTGAGGTAATCTGAACTGTAATTTTGAGAATTGTTTATAGTTTTCTGGAAGCTGGTTTTTCTTTTTTTGAAGTGAAATAAGCTTAGAGACTTTTTTAATCAAATCTGGTAGTGGGTTTTCTTTTACTTCTTCATACATAGGTTTTTTAGTTCTTCTTCCATCTTTTCTAGATAATCTTTCTTATCCATAATAGTAATCAACTTACTTTTGTCTGTTTTCACAGCAACTATACTTTCATTTTTTCTGAAATCTTTAAGAGCTTTTAATTGACTATTATCAAAATTTTTTTGAGGTTTCCTTACTTGCTTCTGGAATTTTGTAAGGCTATTGTAGTAATCTTTTCTGAGGAGGTCTGCTTTAATTTGGTCCTCTTTTTCTAAAGTGCTGCAGATGCTTTCCAATTCAATTACCAATTTTTCTGGATTTATTTTTTCTTTGGATAGATTGAAATTACTTCCTTTATTTATCACTTGTAATAATTCTTGGCTAACTCCAGTAGCAGTGTTGTCCTTCACATGACTAAGAACTGCAGTTTTTTTGTTTTTACTTGAATAGTTTTTTTTTTTTTCAAAAATTTTTCTTCTTTAAGGTTCAGCTTTTTAACAAATTTCTTATTTTTGTTGCTTACTCCAATTTTTAGCCAGTCATCCAATTCTGCTTTTACTGTATCCCTTAAGATTCCAGAAATTTTCTTTTCATTTTCTACTTTTACTTTTTTATAATAAGCAACATTTTTATATTTTGCTTCAATACTTCTTTTTAACGTTTTTTGCTCTATTTTTCTTATGAAGTTGGCTGAAAGTAAATCTTTAAATGGTTTTCTAAGTCTAAATGAATTTGGAATAAAGTTATTTACCTTGCAATTTTTCAGGAACTTGATTTGAGCTATGGATCTTTCCATCTTCAATGTAGCATGTTGAACTTTCTTTATTGTTTGCCAAGTATCTGACCCATACTCTGTTCTAATTCTTTGAATAAAGCTCATATTGAGAAATGGCTTCCTAGTTTAATTGAATTAATAATCTAAAGCAACTTATGGGAATTTACTAGGAATTTTTTTCCATTTATAGCAAATTTTCGGAGAAAACTCTTCTCCTTCTTCAGGCTCTCTTGTTGTTGTCACTTTTTGCTTGTCACTATCATGGTTACGGTTTACCTTGACGGTTACGGTTAACCTTGACGGTTTAGGTTATTTTTCAACAAATCCTGCCAGATGTTAGGCAGGGAAAATCCTTTGCAGTCATTGATGATGGAATTTTGATTTTTCTCAATCTCTATTCCTTCTTTCAGTTTTCTTTTTTGGAAATTGCTTTGGAAACTGATTACTTTAAGGGAATTCCAATCCATGCTGTGCCCAGTTTCTCTAACATGCCTATCTAATCCAGTCTTGTTGGAGCAATTTTTTATAGCTGCTTTATGCTCAGCTATACGAGTTTCTAGTCTGCGACCTGTTTCACCTATGTAAGATAGTCCACAACTACAATTTACTTCATAAACTACTCCTTGCATTTTTAAAATATCTTCTTCTCTTTGAACTATTTTAGGGAAAAAATTTTTAACTTTGTTCTCTAAACTTGGAGCTAGCCTAATATTGTATTTTTTACTAATTCTCTTTAAAGCCTCAAATAAACCTTTGTGATAAGAAATTTTTCTAGTGAATTTTACTTCTTGCTTTTGTGAATTTTACTTCTTGCTTAGAAAATGAAAAGAAAATTTCTGGAATCTTAAGGGATACAGTAAAAGCAGAATTGGATGACTGGCTAAAAATTGGAGTAAGCAACAAAAATAAGAAATTTGTTAAAAAGCTGAACCTTAAAGAAGAAAAATTTTTGAAGAAAAACTATTCAAGTAAAAACAAAAAAACTGCAGTTCTTAGTCATGTGAAGGACAACACTGCTACTGGAGTTAGCCAAGAATTATTACAAGTGATAAATAAAGGAAGTAATTTCAATCTATCCAAAGAAAAAATAAATCCAGAAAAATTGGTAATTGAATTGGAAAGCATCTGCAGCACTTTAGAAAAAGAGGACCAAATTAAAGCAGACCTCCTCAGAAAAGATTACTACAATAGCCTTACAAAATTCCAGAAGCAAGTAAGGAAACCTCAAAAAAATTTTGATAATAGTCAATTAAAAGCTCTTAAAGATTTCAGAAAAAGTGAAAGTATAGTTGCTGTGAAAACAGACAAAAGTAAGTTGATTACTATTATGGATAAGAAAGATTATCTAGAAAAGATGGAAGAAGAACTAAAAAAACCTATGTATGAAGAAGTAAAAGAAAACCCACTACCAGATTTGATTAAAAAGTCTCTAAGCTTATTTCACTTCAAAAAAAGAAAAACCAGCTTCCAGAAAACTATAAACAATTCTCAAAATTACAGTTCAGATTACCTCAAATATATGGAATAGTCAAACTGCATAAAGAACACCAACCAATTAGACCAATAATAGACTCAAAAAACTCTATTCTTTCAAATCTAAACTATTTTTTAAAGTCACACCTTCAGAATCTTTTAAAAGAGCCACCTAACTTGATTAAAAACTCAATGCAGCTAAAAGAAAAACTAGAACTTCTTCCTAAATTAGATTCTCCTATTATGGGTAGTTTAGATATAGTGTCTATGTATACTCACATTAATATAGATCAACTTATAGACTTTATAGCGGAAGACTTGGCAGACCTAATAGTTTTTCACAACAAGGAAAAAAACATATTAGTAGGAATTTTTGAAATGCTTACTTTCTCTTTGCAGAACAACTACTTTCAATTTGGGAAAACTTTTTTCATTCAAAAATCGGGGCTAGCTATGGGCTCCCCACTCTCCCCACTCTTAGCTAACTATTATGTGGGAAAACTAGAAGAAAAGATACTAGTACAACCCACATACTTCTGCTTATATAGCAGATACATGGATGACATCTTATTTATAATAGATAGCTCAGAAATTGTTCCAGAAAGAATTCTAGACTCATTCAATGAATTAGATGATTCCCTTAAGTTCACTATTGAACTTCAAAAGAAAGAAGAATAAACTTCTTAGATATTACTATCTATTATGAAGATGAAAAATTCCTCACTAGTTGGTATAAAAAACCAATGAATACAAAAAGACTACTGGATTTCAATTCGTATCATCCAGTTTCTATTAAGAAAAATGTAGCAAGTCAGTTTTTAGAAAAAATTAATAAAATAGTTTCTACTGCAGATAAAAAAGAAGCCCATAAAGAAGAGCTTAAAGTCATACTTGCAGAAAATAACTATCCTAAAGAAGAAATTGAGAAGCTTCTGAATTTTAATGGTACGAAGAACCCACAAAAGCAAGAAGTAAAATTCACTAGAAAAATTTCTTATCACAAAGGTTTATTTGAGGCTTTAAAGAGAATTAGTAAAAAATACAATATTAGGCTAGCTCCAAGTTTAGAGAACAAAGTTAAAAATTTTTTCCCTAAAATAGTTCAAAGAGAAGAAGATATTTTAAAAATGCAAGGAGTAGTTTATGAAGTAAATTGTAGTTGTGGACTATCTTACATAGGAGAAACAGGTCGCAGACTAGAAACTCGTATAGCTGAGCATAAAGCAGCTATAAAAAATTGCTCCAACAAGACTGGATTAGATAGGCATGTTAGAGAAACTGGGCACAGCATGGATTGGAATTCCCTTAAAGTAATCAGTTTCCAAAGCAATTTCCAAAAAAGAAAACTGAAAGAAGGAATAGAGATTGAGAAAAATCAAAATTCCATCATCAATGACTGCAAAGGATTTTCCCTGCCTAACATCTGGCAGGATTTGTTGAAAAATAACCTAAACCGTCAAGGTTAACCGTAACCGTCAAGGTAAACCGTAACCATGATAGTGACAAGCAAAAAGTGACAACAACAAGAGAGCCTGAAGAAGGAGAAGAGTTTTCTCCGAAAATTTGCTATAAATGGAAAAAAATTCCTAGTAAATTCCCATAAGTTGCTTTAGATTATTAATTCAATTAAACTAGGAAGCCATTTCTCAATATGAGCTTTATTCAAAAAACAGGTAATTTTTTAAAAGATGGATGCACTTGGTTTTTTGAATTCCAAGTAACTCAGTGTTGTCTGCTTTAGCATTTTATTTTGTTTTGGTACTTAAATAAACATTTCGCCTAAAAGAAACATTTTATGTGTTATTTTATCTATAAAACTGCATTAGGCTACATGCACAGATAAAAATTCCATTTGTAACTGCAAAATTATTATTCTTTTAAATATTGCAGTAACTTTTTTTACTTAACTGAGATTTTGACCGTACATTTTTTTTTGTCAACATATTTAAGAAACTCAATTTTAAGTTTTATATAAGGCTGACATTTTTCATTTCTCTTTCCCTCTTTCTTTCTGTAACAGGTAATGCAATTTTAATCCTACAGCATTTTCACAGATCAGTTGCAAGCAGAAAGGTAATGTGATCCTAATATCTAATAGGCATGGTGATACGTGGGGGCACTTGCATATTCACCTCTTAAAATTACACTAACCTGTGGTGGCTGGGGGGTCTGTAAAATATGCCATCGTAATATAACTGTAAAACAAGTAGAATTTCCATAAATTTTACAGGTAAACTGTAAAACTTGGCAGGTATGCTTCTTCATAACTGTGCCTTACACATGAGGGAGCGCAGCTGTGATATAACTGGTGAACAGTCACAAAATCATCATGTAGTTTGCTTTTTGATTTTTACCATTGCTTATTATTATTACTTCAGTCACTATGTATGCACACACTTACAAGGTTTTGCTCTGCAAACTACCATAGTTAGTTTCTGACTTTATGCCAGTTAAATCACAGGATTACAGCACTCCTGTGATTGAATATTCATTATTCTTCCACAAAATATAAGTACTTAAATTTTAAGCACCCTACAAAATATTTTTAAGGGTCTTACAAATTGCATACATGACAATGACACACATATAAATACACTTCTACACACAATTATACAAACTGAAGTATGCTGATGAAGTTTACAATAGTTGCATACAAGGTCTGTTCAAAAAGTTCCAGAACTTTTACGATGGCGTGTTCACATGACGTCACACCAATGTGTGGTAAGTGGCTCAACAGTGACCCTGGCAAGTAACTTCTTGTTTACTGTGTCTTTCTACTGTGATTAGTCATGCTACATCACCTTGTTCAAGAGCTTGCTGTGCACAATCTGCAATTCTCAAGATGAGTGAGTTCCACGAGCAATGTGTTAACATCAAATTTTGTGTCAAACTTGGAAAACATTTACAGAAAATCATGAAATGATGAAACAAGTTTATGGTGGATCAGTGCTTAGGCTGTACGGTGTTATGAATGGTTCAAGGGAATCAATAAAGGAAGAAATATTCTTCATAATACATGGGAATTCAACAGAATATTCATAGTATTCAGATCATAAATTCTGAATTTGCTTATAGTTCTTACTGGTCATCCATGTAACATCTCTCAGAAAACCTGAAAATTTCATAGCCCAGGAGCAAGAACCTGCATCTCCCAATTTCCATTCGAGTATGCTATCCATTACACAAGTTGACAGTCAAATGATGACGATCCCTGCTCAGGGCAGTTCTCAAAGCCAACTGATGACACTCAAGAGGCCCAAGTTCACCAAATTGTACATTCAAATTGTCAATTACCAGTTTGAGAAATTGGGGATGATTGCAACATTTCAATTGCATCAGAGCTTGAGAAAAAACTAGAAATTATTTACCTGCCCAGGTAGTAAAAGCTGGATGCCCAGGGAAATTTATCTTTTAAGATAACAAATCAGAACCCTAATTTTTTTAAGTTAAAGAATACAACAAACTTTTTACATGTTTTTATTGCTGTTTTAAGGTTCTGTATTCAAAACGTTCGACATGCACAAAAGTGTGTCTCAAGTTGTATGATGATGATGTTGCTGAAATTGGTGTTTGAGAAATTTTGTGATTCTGTCATGTTCCTGATTTTTTTAAATACTGTATACCCTGTGTTTTACAGAAGAAATAAATAATCATAGTTAAATATACAGCAGTTCAAATGGTTCAGCAACAATTATAAATTAAATGTTTTATCCATTAATTCCTGAACTGTACAACTGTTGTTTTTTGGGGGTTTTTTTTACCATACATTTTACTGTAGTCTGCCTGGGTAAGTTTCCATTTTACCAATGATGTAGATTCCGATTCTGAAATTACATCATTCAGCAATACAGAAGCCAAATTTGTAATTACTGCTGACCGATTAGGATTTTCTTGCTAGGAATTCAAATTCTCATTCTTAGATTATTATTTTTTTTCACAACTTGATCAACTGTAGCTGAGAAGCGACAATTTACTCTCAGATGAACTAAGAATCAGTAATGTTCAATCCTCTCCCGTCTAACTGAAATGCAGACTCGGTTTTAAACGAAACTTTGCCTTTATTTCAGCAGTACCGTTGTTTGTTCACATGCAGGAGCTTCAACTGCCTCCCTCACTGCCACACTCGCTCAAGTTACATCAGACAGACACAACCCCAGCATGGGATATTC
This sequence comes from Macrothele yani, assembly GCA_039090855.1. Lineage (NCBI taxonomy): Eukaryota > Metazoa > Arthropoda > Arachnida > Araneae > Macrothelidae > Macrothele > Macrothele yani. The sequence goes on from CM077009.1 coordinate 78,262,157, forward strand.
CGTTGTATTTCACCCGAACCTCAGCACTACTCCTATTTCATTGAAGTGTTTGCTCTTTGTCACCAAACACCAGAGGCTCGTTCCATTAGAGGCATGCATCTTGTTGCTGACTATAAACAACATTTGAAGCAAAACTATGCATCTCCAAATTTCAGGACCTACAGCATAATGTAATTAAAGAAGTGGTATTCTTCTGTTCTTGGTATTCCATAACAATAATACAACTTCCGTGATTTGCAATGAAATGAAACACAATATGCTATCTTTTTTCTTAGTAGGAAATTCTGTTCCAAACTTTTTTATTTTCAAATTTAGTTGCCCGGATCAGACGACTGGATTTTTTTATTTTATTTTTTCACCTGCCCTGGCCAATAATTTACATGCCCTAAGCATCTTAGGCATGGTAGTTTTCAAGCATTGCATACCAAGTACGCAGGTTTTGTAGGCCCACAAGAAACCTGCTTTGTTATGAGGCTGTCATAAAATAGCTCACTAAATAAGGCCACAATGTCAGCACAAAGGTCGAATGAATAGTGACTGATCACACATTTCAGAAGCGATTGCTTCTGACCATTCATTCAAGATGGGTCCAGGTTCAAATCCTGGTAAGGCATGGATGCTGTGATTGTCTCACAGCACTGGCTCTATCCCTTTCCTGGTGCCAGTGACCCTAAATTAGGGACTAGCAACTGCTTATAGCCCATTCAGTTACTCATGGTGGTTGTTAAATATCCAATTAAAAAAAAAAAAAAAAAAAACTTCAGGGCCTACTTGATTTTTGCATCTGGAACACTTTTTCCTTTACGTGAGGAAATAATAAACTTGTAGCATGTTCATTTGCTGAGGTGGTTCTTTTAGATGTGGAAACCTTAGGTGATGGTACATTTCAGGAAAAAATTGTTTGATGATCCCAGTAGCAGCAGTTGCTTCTGCATCTAGTGAATTGTACTTCTTTCCTGAAAATGAATAAGTAAATAAAAAAAGATGTCTATAATTTTTACTGAATAACACATTCTGTACATATAAATAATCCTTAAAATCTATGCATAAATGATGCAAGAAACAACAACAAGGTTTTAAGAATTAATTTCATTTCATTTTTTCAAAAAAAAAGCAAAAATTTTTGTTTCAGCTAAAAAAACGTTAGTGAATTCTACTCAACATAAGTCCCTGCTTCACACATTCTCAAGGTAAAAAGCAGTGTTAAAATTAGAAATAAATCTTCGACAGGCACAGCGGACCACTCGAATTTGCAAATCACTGATCCACCAAAATGCCCACTGGTCCATGATAAAAAAACCTCAGACATTTACAGTACATGTAAAAAATAGCACATGATTTCATTGAAGCTGTATATCACAAATTAAGAGCAACAGAATGTGTACATGTACACCTGAAAATAATACTGATAAACAAAACACAATAAAGTAGTCAGAAATTTAAAAAAAAGAAAAAAAAACTTCACTATCACAAAAATGTGGTGGTCTACTCATTTTTACTTCCAGAAATGGAACAAATACTAATACATTTAGTATGCACATGGCAGTGTTAGAATTAGAAATAAATCTACTGGCCCAGAGGACCACTAGAATTTGCAAACCACTGGTCCACCAAAATGCCCACTAGTCTGTAAATATTAATAAAAAAAAAGGTGTTTATAATATACGTAGAAAATAATGCATCATTTTATTGGAATTATCTCCAGTATTTGTTTTTAAAACATCTAATATGAAAGTGCAACTGTTAGGACAAAGAATGTTTCCAGAATAAGATTCCGATGGATTGGCGATATAACAGAGTAAGAGTGCATTCCCGAACTGTTTTTAAGTGAGAAGGAACAAGGAGACTCCAAGGGTACAAAAAAAAATCTTATACATCAGCAGCCTTTTTTATGTTTTATTGTTTAGGGTTTATAGCTTCCTTTACCTTATTTTTAGTCTTATTGCTCATCCCTCCTACTTTTCCATGAAGTTAGTTTTAGTTCCACATTAAATACTGTTTCATGTGAATTGCTCTTTTGCAAAAATTACCTTCACACATCCAATTGACCTCCCCTGCTAGTGCGTTTTTTGGGCCAGAAACAAAAGCTGGCTTGTGTCTGGTGTCAGTATCTGCTGCATTCACTAGGGTGGGCGAAGATAAGAAAAAACAGCTGTTGTCATTACAAGACAAGGACTGGGAAACTGCCTTTCTGTATTTGTTGTTTCTTCCACTCCTTACAAATCATGAGTGATAAAAAATATCTGTTGCCCTTTAGCATTTCATGAAACTAACTACTAGTTTGCAGCCTGAAAAGAAAACCGTACAGCAAGCTAAAATAAATAGAAATTCATTTTTTAACTTGTGACAACTTAGAAAAAAAAAACTTACTGGCCATCTGGGCCAGTAAAATCAACAGTTCAGTGGTCCGACAGAAGTTTTACTGGCCAATGGCCAGCGGACCACTGGGTAATTCGAAAGCTGCACATGGTATTAGTATCACGGACGGTAAACTAATGCATAATATGTAGTAAATTTCAAATTAAATTTTATAGTACAAATACTAGATGATTGCCATTCATAAATGCAAAAGTGACCTGGGTTGCTGGTTTTTAAACTGACATTTCCCAGTCTGCCACTGCAACAACACACATTTCCCTTCTTACGATTTTTTTCGCATTTTAGTTCTACAAGAAATGCTAATGTTGAATGTAAATTGCTGTTTTACAGAAATGAGCTACATACATCCATTTGGCTTCTCCTGCCAATGTCTCTGCCTGGGCAGAAACAAAAGCTGGCTTGCATATAGTGTTTGAGAGAGAAGATGCAGAACCCCTTTGTCCTTGTGGCTTTCCTATTACATTTTTGTACCTTTGCATATGCAGCAAGAACAAGAGGGGTTGCAACTGTAGTTGTTATTCTACTGTGTACTTCTGCAAAATTTTGATCTCAAATGATAAAATTTTAAATTTATCAATCAAATTGTGAGACCAATATTTTCATTTTCTAATAGAAAAATATGTGGAATAAAAGTTGATAAAAAAATTAAAAGGTTTTTTTTAAGTCATGAAATTGAATACATGCATACACAGTGGGGTATGCATGGCATACAAAGTTGCATGGGAAAAAATAAGGAAGGGAAACCGCACAATGCACTGATTATGAAGCACTTCGCAACATATCAAAGGCCACCTTCATAGAATACTTTGTATCAGTGTGAAAGGCAGGAAGTTCTCCCATGTAGACAGAAAAACAGATAGGAAAATGCAGAGCATAAATGGTTCTTCAACCTCCAGTTGAAAAGCATTATAAAATACCCTACTCTGGGGTCATTGCTTGGACAAAAAAGTGGTGCTGTCTGAATGAACCCAAATACTTTGATTCGGACCTCCGTTTCCTACAGTCCAAATTTTTTATAAAACTGAAGTATGGTCTAAAATTCCGATATTTAGTTTTAGTGTAGTAAATATCTGAATTTCAAAAAATCTGAAAACTGCCATCGCCACACCTGGGTAATTTGAAATTTGGTTCAGTTCTTTGTAAACTTGCAAATTCCAAAGCAAATGGAAAAAAATTTACTGTCCACCCAGACCAGTAATATAAATAGCTCACTGCCCGATAGATCTTTTACTGGCTAATAGCCAGTGGACCACCGAGTAATTCAAATGCTGAAAAGTATTTTCACTACACGGAAACACACCACAACAGACATAATTTCAATTTTTTTTTTTTTGGCTTAAAATATTTCATTTCTCATTTAAGAAATTTCAAAATTTTATTTCTAAAGGCAAGACACTCTTTGCAAGTTCATGGCCACTATCAGTGCAACGAGCTGACTTATACACAATACAGAATTAAATCATTGCTTGACATTTTTTAATAATTTTTATATTTTGCATACAATTTTCCAATATATTGACACTTCAAAACCAGCAAAAAAATTTTTTTACAAGTCTTGGTATTTTTTTATTTTGATCAAAATCACCATTTACGTAAAATTTAATGACTGCTTTACTACTAGAGCTACCATGTTCAAATAAAGATCATTCTTTTCTACATGAAATGTTCCACATTTTTGACTGACAATGTTTTAGTTATCTCTTGTGCAAATACATGAAATGAACCTTACAAAATGTTTAATAATTTCACTCAAATTTCTGAATTCAAGCATAATTTTTTTAAGAATGGTAAAAGTCTCATACTTCACACTTTGTATGTTTACAAGTATCTACTTGGACTATTATTAATTCACAAAATCTGAAAGCTGAGACTCTCGTCCTTTTTTTCTATGGACCTCCAAACATAGCCCGAACCTTAAAAAATGGTCACTTTTTTAGGCCTAATATTTCAAAAGGAACAGCTTCTAAAATTGTAATATTTTTACACAGCAATGTGGCCTTAGGGGTAAACCTGCAGTAAAAAATCTAAACTTGTCGGCGTAAGTATTAGGTGTACAAATAAGTTTTAAAGCATTTTTTGTGCGATGTATGCCACTAATTTACACATCCAACATTCCCCCACGTTGTCATGTGACCGTAACTGGTCCAGAGTATAAAATGTAGCACAGAAGTTTGCCCAAGAGTCAAATGCACTTGCACATCGGTTGGTGAAAGATGGCAAATGATACTGTATTTATTCGACACAGCATTTGTTACGAATTTCATCACGGAAAAAGGTCTGCAAAAGCATGTGCATAGATCTGTTCTGCTCTGGAGGAGAATATTCTATTGATAGCCAATTTATCAATTTTTGCTAAAATTTTGGAGATTGATTTACAATAGATTAATCTCGTACATTCATGATCTAAATGATATCCATCCAAATCAACATAGTTTTCAATCTGGAAAGTCAACAGAATCGGCCTTATTATACACTATCTACCAACAAGTGATTGGACACCCCTGCAATCGACGATATCTGCGGTCCTGATACAAGTCACGACCGCCGCCGTTAAATATCGCGTGGGGAAACAACAACGCAACCAGTTGCATGCAAGATGCCACACAGTTCGGAGCTCTCTGATTTCGAGAAAGGTGTAATCGTCGGGTATCACAGAAATGGCAGATCCATACGTGACATATCCAGCGAGTTAAAGTACCCAAAATCGACAGTGGCCTACGCGATTGGCAAGTGGAAGATGAGAGGTGACTGTCGGAATGTGCCCCGACCCGGCAGACCCACAAAACTGGGAGTTAGAGACCAAATCGATGGGCCACATCCGCGAGGAGTTTCAACAGGCATCCGGGAGTGTTCTTTCGATGAATACCATCTGTAAGGAAGCCCATCTGCTCGGTTATCATAGACGTGCTGCCGCCCACAAGCCTTTGATCACCAAGTCCAATAGCGCTGCTCGGCTAACGTGGTGCAAAGAACGTCAACAGTGGACCGTTGAACAGTGGAAACAGGTTCTCTGTAGCGAAAAATCAAGGTTCACCCTCTACCATTCGGATGGCAGGCTCTGGGTTTGGCGTCTGCCTGGAGAACACCTGCCGGAATGTATTGTGCCAACTGTGAAGTTCGGCAGCGGTGGAATTATGCTATGGGGGTGTTTCTCCTGGTATGGCACGGGACTCTTGGTCGCAATTCCTGGTAGATTCAACGCCGAGATCTACTGCTCCATTTTGGATGACCATGCACTTCCTACGTTGTGGCAGTTTTACGGGGTGGACCCATGTTACTTTCAGGATGACAATGCCACCTGTCATGTTGTGAGGTCCACCATGGCTTGGTATGGTGACAATGGGGCTAATCTAATGGACTGGCCTGCACAGAGCTCGGACCTTAACCCTATCGAGCACCTCTGGGACGAGTTGGATCGTCGACTTAAGGGGTGCCCCCACCGTCCGAAATCGGTGAAGGAACTGACCTGTCTTCTCCAAGCCGAGTGGAAGAAGATACCACTAGCCGTCGTACAACGCCTGGTTGAGAGTATGCCCCGGAGGGTCGCAGCTGTAATCGCCGCTTGTGGAGGCTCCACCAACTATTGAAGGTGAATAAACTTTGTTTTCCTTTGCTATCACAGGTGTCCAATTACTTGTTGGGAGATAGCGTATCTACAACAAACAGTCCAACATAATTTTGAACTCAACTTATATACCATCGCTTTATTTTTAGACCTATCCAAAGCTTTTGATACCATAAATCATAATATCTTACTACACAAATTACACACTATATAGGAATAAGGAACAATGAACATTCTCTTTTTAAAAGTTATTTATCAAGTAGGCAACAATATACACAAATTAACCAACATCAATCCTCTCTTCAATTCATACCAACTGGTGTTCCACAGGGTTCAATTTCGGGACCTGTACTTTTCAGTATATACATTAATGATATCTTTACTTCAATAAGTGATATTGATCTTCTCTATGCAGACGACATAACCATCCTTACCTCATTTAATTTAACGACTAACACTAATTTGAATATTAATACTGAACTTAATAACATCTCCGATTGGCTAAATTCCAATGAATTAATAATAAATACTACCAAAGCAAAATCTTTGATTTTTTCAAAACAAAATATTTCACAACCCCCTTCTATCACATTATCTATTAATGGTACAAATATAGAAGAGGTAAACTCCTTACTTTATTTGGGGATTACCTTACATAGGGACCTCAGATGGAACCAACATATGGACTCTCTTCTTCTCAAACTCTCTAAAAACACTGGAGTTATCAGCTCAGTATTCACAAACCTTACCTATAAAACACTAATTCATTTATACTATACCATGTTTCTGACTCTTATTAATTATGCTATCTTATCGTGGGGACAGACTAAATATAATTTCAAAAAACTTCAAATTCTTCAAAACAAATATATAAGATTACTTGATCTAAAATTTTATAGAAATACACAACACAATATAATAACACAAGAGTTTTCCCAAACAAATACAACATTCTTATGATTAACCAACTATATTACTTCAATATCAGGAAAATTATGTTCAGACACATTAAGAATAATTTACACACTGACATCATACAAATTATACCTCAGACACACACACGCACTAAATCACATATTCAGCCTATTCATCCGAAGACGGAGACCATGAAGCAAAGTACAAATTACATTGGCCCACACTACTGGAACTCATTACCAACGAAACTGACTTTTTAAAATAATTTTAACCTTTAAAAAAAAAAATTTAAAAACTTCATAATGAATCGTGGCTCCTCAAATTAATGATCACAATGGAGGGGAACTATGACTTGTATATCGTGATGTTAAATTGCTGTTTCAATTGTTTAATATGTAATGTTTATTTTCTTCTCATATATCATTACCTTTTTTTTTTTTTGTCAGTATGAGACATTGCTTTGTTTGTAACTATAACTACTGACCTCAGTGTAAAACTAGTCTAGGGAGCATGGGACCCTGTCAGGCTTGGCTGGCCTTTTCCCCCAGTTTCCTTGCTATGCATTGTTTCAACTGATATTTTTGTAACACTGGTTTTTTTAGCTCAGCAAAATAATTGAATTTAATTGAAAAGCACATGTGAGTTTTGGTTTAGACGGTTTAAAGCAGGAGATTTTGATGTTAGCGATCCAGAATGTAGCGGCACCCAGCAGAAGATTGCACTGAGGAACTGCAAGCATTGCTGGATGAATATTTGTCTCAAACGCAAAAAGAACTAGCTGAACAACTGGGGGTAACTCAACAAACTATTTCCAATCGTTTACGTGCAATGGGAAAGATTCACAAAGAAGGAAAATGGGTGCCACATGACTTGAGCTAGAGGAACAAGGATGAGCGTGTGTAATGTGTGAATCTGTTGAATAAATAACACAGAAAATATTTCCTGTGGAAAATCGTTATGGGTGATGAAAAGTGGATATGGTACGACAATCCCAAATGCAAAAAACACTGGGTAGACCCCGGTGAAGCAACTACTTTGACACCGACACGAAATATTCACTCCAAGAAAGTTCTGCTGTGCATCTGGTGGGATATGAAGGGTGTGCTATTGCTGATCGCTATAAGCAGCCCTTGCAAATGTCGGTAGCAAGTTGCCAAATGGCGACCAGATATTTTGTAGTGGCTAGTAATTTTTTTTAATATAGTAGCCAATGATGGCCAGTAGATTAGTTTCCCCAAGTGAGCAACTATTTAGACCAACTTTTTCCTCCACTTGTGAATGGATATGGAGGTCAGTTTTCTTGCCCGTGTTCCTGCAGCTGCTTCAAAAATGAATGGAAGTGAAAATGAGCTTCGAGAGAAACTTAGTCTGCTGATGGATCAGCCTGGAGCAACCAAAGGGTCAAGGTTACTAAAGTAACCTCTGCCATGGAATATTTGATCTTTGTCATGGTATACCTTGCACAAAGTATAATGTCATCTACAGGTAAAAGAATTATCTTTGAATCTCTGTTTAGCCGCATATATGCTGAAAAAAAAAGAATCAACTGTTATGGCAATGTTTTTTAGATGATGCAGCTGCTACATCTAATGCAATGTAGTACTGCTCCTTGTGAGAGTGGCTTTTCAGCAATGAACCTCATAAAAATGAGTAATCAAGCATGTCTGAAGAATGACACTTTAAATTACTTAAGATGATTAGATGCAATGGGCCTTTAATTGAAGATTTTGATCCTCAAAATGCTATTCACACATTTAATTTCATAGAAACATAAGTAGAGAAGTTACTGAATTATTTTTTGTTTTTCAACTTTTGATTTTGTCATTGGGCTAATAAAATTTTTATTCAACTAGCCACATTGGCTAGTAGAAATTTCTGCAGTTTCACAAGGGCTATTCCTGACAGTTTTCCTGGTTCAATACAAGCAACAATTGCTGCGATTGAACTGTCAGGAAATCTGTCGGAATTGTCCATTCACAGGCAAAGGATTGCATCCCATGAAATTACTGCATGACAATGCTAGGCCGCATGTCGCGAAATTGGTCAAGGAAACGTTATTGAAGCTTGGCTGGGAAGTTTTGGAGCACCTGGCGTATAGTCCTGACATAGCCCCTTCAGACTATCATTTGTTCCGATCGATGCAACATGGTTTGTCTGCTGTACAGTTCCGGACATGTGACGAGTGCAAAAATGGGTTGACGACTTCATCGTGTCACATGACGAAGTATTCATCATGGCTAGAATCTGTCAGCTGTCCGACTGATGGCGGAAGGAGATAGATAATGACGGCGAAAATTTTGATTCATAAAGGTATTGTTGTTTTCTCTCAAATTACATGTTCCGTTGTCTTAAAATGCTTTGAAACGTATTTGTACACCTAATAGTTTTAAGGCTGTGCTACATAAAAATAACAGAAAAATACAACCATTTTTATTTGCAACTTGTGAGCCAGAGTTGCTTTTAAATCATCTTAAATATGTACAAGAAAAATCATAAATAATACAGTAACATTTTATTATTCACTGAAATAAGGAAATATTAAAAAAACCCAACAAGATAATCAGCAAAATAAATTTACCTGATTATGAGTGTATGGTTTTTTACAAACATCCATTTTACATATGTGTTATACAGAAAGTGAGAAACAATAACATTGACATATATTTTACAATAACTATGAAAAAATTAAAGTTACTTACAGTTTTACTGATGTTCTAGTTATACTGAAATAAATAAATTCATTGTTTGAGAAATGTTATTACAGTCTTTCCGTGATATTGTAAGAACAGCCAGTCACTGTTGCCACGTCCATCGGAGTCAGTTTTTGTAAAACATGGCTTATGGGAACCCATACAATGTCCTGTGGAAATGACAACGTGAAAAATGTTCGTGGCCCATGTGGATGAAAAAGTGAATTTGCATATCATTGTTTTTCTCACTGATGTCTTGAATCTTTCACATCCACCATTTTTTATCATAAACACAGGAAACAGTATTTTTGTGGAATGAAAATATTTGATGAGATGTGATTGAGGACACTAGTAAGCAGGGCAAGATTTCATCTTTTTTGCTCACTAGCAAATTTTGCTAGTGACCAAATAGTTTGCTAGCAAAACATTTGCATGACTAGCAAGTAAAACTAAATCACATCGTAACTTATTTTCTAATAAAGTTACACAGAAATTTAAATATGTGTATAAATATTTTGACTTACCTTTTTGAATAATGAATAGAATCTTAGATAAGTTTAGTGACTATCTTTATTATTAATTTCTAACAAATTCTCATACCACATGAATATATTTCACTGACATTCTAATTCAGATTTCTTCCCATATGGTTTACGCTCAGGGTTTCTGACTTTGTCATCATACCACTTTATAACTGCTGACCGTGGATTAAAATTCTCTTCTTGTGGCCCTTCTATTTCAACTGTCATCAGAGCATTTAAAGTTTCAACAGACAAATTGTTCCTCCAATCCCCTTGTATTCTTTTTAAAAAACTGAATCCCACCTCACAACATGCAGTACTAAGTGGAAGTATCGCACAAATTTCTGCTAAACTTCTACACACTTCATATCTGCCAACTAGCACACAATGGCGTAGTTTCTACGGAATTAGTTGTCTGACTACGGAACACACTATCAAAACTACGGATTCTACAAATTTTCATTTTGCTATTATTATTATGATATACACGAGATTCTTACAAGGATTCTCGGAATCCCGCTTTTTTTTTTTTTTTTTTTTTTTGTCATCAGTTGGATCATTCTGAAGATCGATATTTGGGAGAGGGGGGGGGGTCGTTTTCCATCTGGAGACGAAATTTCGTGCTTCAAAACTTTCGAACACAGTAGTGAAACGGAGTAAGAAAATTTTGCCGTAATCGCAAATTTTTCTCCCAATGTTGTCTTTGTGTCCGCTTTTCTTGTTAAATATCATTTTATTGCATAAATGTTTGCATTTTAGCTTGAAACTGTGGAGAACAATTTGCAAAAACGGAAGATAGCTGCTGCAAAATTTTTCTGTAATCTTCAGGCATGAGATTCTTCTGCGAATTCAAGGAATTCCGGCTTTTTTAGTTATTATTGGAATTTCGTCTTTACGAAACTAGAAAACGATAGGTCGACTGAATTCGGATTTTTTCCGTAATCATAATTTTTTTTTCTCACGATGTTGCCTGTCATGCTCATTAACATTTTACTGGATAAATATTTGTATTTCAGCTTGAAAATACAAGGAAAATTTCCAAAACCAGAAGTCAGACGAAGCAAAAGTTTCTTCCGTAATCGTTTACCCCTCCATGAACACCTTTCGTAAAAAAGCGTCTATCTATGCCACGCAATAAGGCTAGTTACTATGGATAAGACTTTTGTCAGTGTTGGCAGGCTATTTTCCAGTAACATTTTGGTTTGCTTCTTTCGGTTTTGTCTACCATCCGAATAAGTGGAATTATTCTTGCTTATTCATCACTGATCATTAGAGCACAGTATTTGATGTATGCACGACTATCAAGACGAGGAAGTAGGCAATCGCTTGGCTTAGGGTACGACAGGAGTTGAGGACAAAGTTCGTGGGCCAAAAGAAGGGACGGTGGCACAGCAGGTGGTCAAACAACCGATCCATCCCAGAGATCTGGGTTGCCACAGCAACCATTGCTGACGTCACGTTCAGTTTCTGTAATAGACCAATGAGGGCACGATGGAGAGGAGTTTCAATGCGCTTCTACGCAGGGCCGTTATGAGATATATCTAAAGACCTTGCGTTCTACGATAGTTTCCACTGGAAGGGATAAAAGATATGGGGAGGATGGGTAATTAAGTGTCGAAAGGAAATTGGCGAAAGAGAATCGCTGATCGTCGCTGTTTTAACAAGTGATAATAGAAACTGTTATGTAAACTTCGTGGATTAATAATGATTTTTGGTTACTTTAAATAAAAAAATTACCTTACTAGCAATATTTGCTACTGCGATTTTTTCACTAGCTATTTGCTAATCGCGCCCTGCTACTAAGTCTTCAAAATCTGATGATTGGGATGTTTTATAGCATCTTATTTGAGACAAATCTTGCTTTGAGTCTTGCAGAATTTGATTGTACCTCATCAGTTTATACATAATGTATGCAATGCCAGTAATTTTTTCAGAGCAAAATTTTTACATATCCTGTGTTAAAATTTGGTCTGTATATATCCTTTGCAAACTACTTCTTGATACTCTCCTTTTTTTTTTTTTTTTGTAGTACCACCTATTCTATCACTAGAATTTTTGCTGTGGGATGTAGCAAAGAAATTCTATTCAGTTTGAAGTCCAAAATCATCAAAATGTTTGCAAATGTTAACAAAGTTCTTTTTATTTTTATATTGGCTGGCAGCACCATCACTGAAATAATTTTCTTTACTGAAGGTGCCACATTTTTTATATCAGAAATTAGATGAGCCTGGAATACATGGACTGCTGCTGTGTTCAGTGTGTTGTGCTCCATATGGTCACTTATAATACAAAGACTTCTGCACTTAACAGCTTCTAATTTGTAGGAATAAACAAATGGCTGAACCATGGCTTGTTAGTTAACCCAGTGATAACTTTGGATTTCAACCTGTACTGTAAAATAAATACAGACATTTGAACATGGACCAGGAACATCCAACAGAAGTCATCACTCTTTCCATGTTTATAAGTGAGTCACGGAAAAATTATCATTGGCCACCACCGGGAATCGAACCCAGGGTCTTCCAGTTACGCGCCGGATATGCTTCCACTGCTACACAGCGGACTCGAATTTTTGGTAGTAGCTTGGCATGCGAGTCTGGGGTGATCGAGGCCGCTGTGTCGCAGTGGGAGCATATCTGGCACGTAACTAGAAGACCCTGGGTTCGATTCCCGGTGGCGGCCAATGAGAAGTTTTTCTGTAACTCACTTATAAACGTGGAAAGAGATGACTTCTGTTGGATGTTCCTGGTACATGTCAAATGTCTGTATTTATTATTCATTCGCCTTCTAATTATTTGTTCAGTTGCTGCTTACCATCTTTGGTGAATCCCCAGCATTGTGTGGGGCTCCAAGAAGCAACCTGCCAAGTAGCTTGGTATGCGAGTCTGGGGGAATTCGAGGCCACTGTGTTGCAGTGGAAGCATATCTGGCGCGTAACTGGAAGACCCTGGGTTCGAATCCCGGTGGCAGCCAATGAGAATTTTTCTGTGACTCACTCATAAACGTGGAAAGAGCGATGACTTGTTTGCTGTAAAGTAAAGGTGAAATTTTCTGAAAAGTCTGCAAGTACCAAACACCAGAGTTGTATAAAAAGAAAATGTATCTGCATACACAACTATTGAAAGAGAAAACTTGCTGCAAACCCGCAAATCACACACACGATAACAGTAGAATAGGATAATTTAAAGAAAATTAATAAAACACTAAATAATTATTAGAACATTATAGATTTCAGTGAGGACAAAAAAAATACATTACAACTGAATGTGCAGCAATGTGTGCAAAATATACCTTTAGGGCAAAATATTGAAATATGAACCTCATAAAAACAAGAGAATAAGTAAAGTTTTTATATCTAGAAAAACAGTTCCATTAATGAACCTTAAAAAATTATAAATAGCATTTTCAGCAACTTAATTCAAAAATAGTACACTTACAAAATATATAAAGAAATTATTTTAATGGAATAACTGGCAACTGCAAGAAGAACCTGGCAATAAAATTAAAATTCTGTCAGTGTAAACGAAACTTTTGATACAGTTCCTATACGTTGAAAACAGGCCTTGATAAAATCTGGAGGCCAGAAAAGTCTGTAAAAACAAAAGAACTCAGAAGATGTGACAAATAAGTGAAAATACTTCAGATTAAAATAGAATTAAATATATTAATCTGAGTGAAGCCTTAAGTGTTTTAATTGCTGTAAATAAAAAAAAATTAATCAGCAAGCAAAATCTATCTGCAAATTCTGCTCCTAATTTTGAAACTATCCGCGTACGGCGTACTCGTGTACGTCTACATTCTGCTGCTCTGCCAAACACTCTGACTGGCTAAGGTTATATTTTTTTCTCTCTTAAATATTGTCCCTGAATCTTTGACACAAAATGGTGTTTTTTTAATAACAATTTTCCAATTAAATTATCCACAAATTCATCTATTTTCTGATCAACTGTAACCAGTTCAGCTCTGTTTGTATTGACCCACTGTTTGAAACTTTATCGGAATCGATGCTGACCAGATATACAGGGATTTCATGAAATCCTAATGTATATCTGGTCAGCATAGATTCTGATGAAAGCTTTGGATACAATCTATACTGACCAGATGTGCATCGGGTCTACCATGAGGAATTTATGTACACGTTTACCTGAACACAAATACAGTGTCAAGACACACTTGAACTCTACTGCTCTGGCATAAGTAGTTAACTGTGGAACACACATCTCTATTTGGAATGAAGGTGGTATTATTTCTTGCCAAAAAACCAAAGGTGCAATCTTGTTAGCAGAGAGGCTTCATATTTTCAACAATAAGTCTAAATGTTGTAATGATGATGTTTCAAAATTTATCTCTCCCGCTTGGATACCAATAATTTGCAAACCATAATGAACCAATAAACTATTAAGTATAAGAACTGAGACATGACTTTCAACCACTGACAACTCTGTGACCATTGGCTAGGTTGAGATGACGCCTACTTCAGGGTCATGCGTGGCTGTACTGTGGTATCTCTAAATATAAGTAGCATTTCTTGTAAGACCCCTTTTTCCACATTTTAATGTATTACATTTTAACTGTCACCTGATGATGTGCTGGAGGCCGGCACGAAATATCTTGTGTTGTGAAATTTTAACTTGCATTTTTAATTGTAATTAAAGTCATTACCATCAATCACTTTAATTTGGAAGTTGTGTGTTATATCCTGCAGTGACTTAATAAACTAGGTCAATAGCATGAAGTTTTTACAACAAATTGTGAAACAAGGATTGCTAATGTTTCCACCTGGTTACAGATGAACAGCAATCATATCCCCATCACAAGAAAATTAGAATTAAACAACAAGCGTCAAAAAAAAAAAAAAACCCTAGATAAAGCGAATCAAAAAACAAAGATTCCCATTACCATTTCCTGGCTGGCACTAGGTATCCAACTAGGTGCCTGTACAATGTGATCAGGAAAAAATTAAAAAGTCAAAAAAATGTGAAAAAATGTGGGATCTTAGCCTATAAAAAAAAAACTAAGAACAGATAAAAAGTTTTTGTTTTTTTTCACAGGACAATATAACAATCCAGCTAACTTTTGGTTCTTCCAAGAATTTCCACCCCCCTTCCTCCCTCTAAAGACATTGTAGTTGGGTCTGCTTCCCTACAAAAATTAACATCCCAGGTAGGTTTTCAAGCAATAATGAAACTGGAAAAAGAAGCATTTAGCTCATGGTGGCATGAAAAAAAAAAAAACCCTATGAAAGCACTCAGTTACAGCAAGATTTCCACTAACTAAAATACCTAATAAACAAGAATTTAATGTATGTAGTGAAAATTCTATTTTCATCATCTAAATTTTAATTATGATTAAAATAACAAACATCAAGTCATTTCTTATATCATTTCTTAAATCAAAGATGATACATAACAAAATGCCAGTAAAGGAAATAATAATGGGATCATGGGTTCAGCCATTAAAGTTCTCGTCAGCCATCAAATCGCATTACGTTGTTCCATTATTGATCAGCTTTTGTCACAGGGAAGTGGTCTTGTGCTGCCATCTCTTGGCTGGAATCTGTTGACTTTTCAGAAGACTTTAATTGGTTGTTAATACACTGCTGGCCACATAAAATGCAACACCAAGAAGGAAGCATCCGATTGGCCTGAAATTCGCAGCATGTGTCGCCCGTGAGAGGGCATGCAAACGATTAGCATTGCAGGGCATATGCAAATCATGTGCGCCCGGCATGCCACCGAGAAGCACTATAAGAAGGGTGCACAGAAGGCGGGGTATAAGTAGTGGAAGTGTGTTGTGCTCCCGGACCTGTGCGTGGGAAGCTTCCTGATGCCTCGTCGCAGGATACGGCAGTCATTCCAGCACGTTTCGGAGTTCGACAGAGGACGAATAGTGGCTTATTGCGACAGCGGTTTATCGTACCGAGACATCGGCGCTCGTGTGGGACAACATCCAGCCACAGTGAGGCGAGTATGGATTCGGTGGGTGCAGGAGAAACGAACGGACCGACGTGAGCGATTGCCGCGGCTGTGGCACACCACCGAACGAGAAGACCGGCACGTTGTGCAGCGGGCATTGGCGGCTCGCACCGCCACATCACGAACGTTAGCGCAGGAATTAGGGTGTGTTGTGCAACAACCTGTGTCAGCACGTACCGTTCGACATCGTCTGCAGAAGCGGGGACTTGTTGCACGGCAGCCATTGCTTCGATTATCATTGACATTACACCACCGGCGAGTGCGGCAGCCGTGGGCCGTTGAACGCTGCACCTGGACTACCGAATGGCACAACATTGTTTTCTCCGACGAATCCAGCTTCTGCCTAAAACACCACGACGGTCGGATCCGCGTGTGGCAGCACCACGGCAAGAGACTGACGCCCGCATTATGCATCACCATACCGGTCCGTCGCCTAGTGTTATTGTTTGGGGTGCAATTGGATATGACACCCGCACCCCTCTAGTACGCATCGCCAGTACACTCAACAGCCGCCGCTACATCTCCGACGTTTTAGAGCCTGCAGTACTCCCTTACTTGCAGGACCTGCCAGCGGCCACGTTTCAACAGGACATGGCACGCATCGTGCAACAATTCTTTGTGGCCCACCAGGTGTCACTGCTCCCGTGGCCCGCCTGTTCTCCCGATATGTCGCCCATCGAACACGTCTGGTCGCTGATCGGCAACCGAGTGGCCCGGCAAGCACCACCCGCGGCTACGCCTGATAAACTGTGGCAACGTATGAAAGCAGCCTGGATGACATACCCCAAGCCCACATCCAAAGCCTCTTTCGTTCGATGATGCAGCGTGTAGCTGCCGTTATTGTCAGCCATGGGGGCCACACGAACTATTGATGTCTACGTGTTCCGCAAGCTGCACGGACCTGTAAGCTCAATCGTTTCATCTTTGTATTTGTTGTAATGTGTCCAGTAAATCTGGCTTTGCTATCTCGTATCCTTCTTAGTGTTGCATTTTAGGTGGCCAGCAGTGCATTTTGTGAAAACGATGTGAGAAATTTATCCCATATTTTGTTAATTTTGAGGGATGAGTCTTAGCTTGATAATTGGTTGAAATTTCGATAGATTCCTGGATAAGAGCTCATTTCCAACTTGTGTAATGACTTTTGCTTCTTCCCAAACAGGTGTAAATCCTTCATCAATAACTTTTTGAGAATATTTAACATTTTGTTTATGCTTTTAATGCAGGTTGATAAAGCTCCTTTGGTCATGCCTATGTACTTTTTCTTAGTGCAACCACCAGGTGAGTAAAGAGGAAGAGGTGTACAGTAAACTCCATTTTTCTCAGATTTTGATGGGTCTTTATTGCTCTTCAGTTGTGCAATTGAAGCATCTTGTCTAATGCCTATTTTGATATTTTCTTTTTTGAGCTTTTTTTAATCCAGTTGGTAACACCTGGTATATACTGAATAGAACCTGTATATTTATATTTATTTTTCATAATGGCAGAACAGGATTTAAAGCATTTAGAAAGTTTGGCAATAATGTTGGGGCTGTAACCATTGTATAAAGCAATTTCTTTTAATTTTTGAATTTCAAGCTGTTTCAGATTTGAGTTGCTTATGATTTTATTGGCTCGGTTTACATAAGATTGGAAAGATGCTTCTTTGTAAGACCAAGATGAGTAAGATTTTGCTGGAATATTAGGGAACCAATTGAACTTTCTAAATACTATGGTATTTATTTCTTGATTGGTCCTAGTAATCAGTATATCCAGATAAGCTAAGGTTTGGTTATTCTCCATTTCCATACTAAATTTTAGATTTTTGTGTAACTTTTTCAACATCTGAGGTAATTCAAACATGCCAAGGTTAACTTGAGAAGGCCAAAAAATACTAAGGTTAACTTGACAAGCCATTAGACAAGGTGCGTCAGTCGCACAACAACTGAGAAGCAATAAAGACCCATTGAAATCCGAGGACAAAAGTGGTGTTTACTTTATACCTCTTTACTCACCAGGTAGTTGCAGTTGCACTAAGAAAAATACATAGGAATGACCAAAGGAGCTTTATCAACCTGCATTAAAGAGCATAAACAAAACGTTAAATATTCTAAAAAAACTACAGATCTAGTTAAAATTTATTAATGAAGGATTTACACCTGTTCGGGAAAAAGCAAAAGTCATTACACAAGTTGGAAATGAACTCTTATCCCGGAATCTATCGAAATTTCAACCAATTATCAAGCTAAGACTCATCCCTCAAAATTAACAAAATATGGGATAATTTTCTCACATCGTTTTCACAAAATATTAACAACCAATTAATCTTCTGAAAATTCAACAGATTCCAGTCGAGAGATGGCAGCACAAGATCACAACCCTGTGATAAAAGATTCAAAAGCTGATCAAGAAGAGAGCAACGTAATGCGATTTGATGGCTGATGAAAGCCTTAATAATGGCTGATTCCATGACCCCATTATAATTTCCTTTACTGGCATTTTGATAAGTATCATCTTTAATTTAAAAACAATCCAAGTATAATGAAATGCCATTAGCAATTTTTACTCTGATTTATTATATAAATTATTTCTTGTTTCTATTGGAAATTTACCAGTGGAAAATGACTCTTATATAAGAAAAACATGCCGACTGTGAATGAGAAAAGTTTGACAATCTCTTCACGAGCCAACTGCTTAAGTATTAAATCAATTTGATAACACCAGTATTCAGTAACTTCGGGAAAGAACCACGAATCGCAAACGAAAAAAAAATGTTACCTTTATACTTATTCTAGATGCCAACATTGACATTTGCATTGAAGCACCTTTTTGTGTTAATTTCTTGCTAGACCACTCTAAGAAAGTAAGAGATCAGAAATTATTTATATCCCCAGAATGCTCTTTAATCCTCTCTTGAATACTCAGAATCATGGGGACAAGTCTTCCATCTGATACAGTAGCTTGTGAAAATCCCAGTGCCTGTACGACTTCCGAGATGGAGTGACCCATTCGTCGGGCCCCGACAATTTGCCCACGATCAAATGCGCTTATGTCCTTCGTCTTACCCATAACTGCATCCGACTCTTACTAATTCCTGTTGCATCACTCCTTATATTGTCGGATCGCTGCATATGTCATGTCGTTTTTGTTTACAGGGCCGCCCACAGCACAACATTTGCATAACGCCAGCTGTCTCTAATTCAATTGCTCTTCAGTGTATATGCCATAAAATGATATTTAACATGAATATAAACGAAACATCGGGAGAAAAAATTACGACTAGGGCAAATTCTTTTTACTCCATTTAAATACTCTTTTCTAAAGCTTTGAAACGCAAAAGACCGTCCCCAGACAGAAAATGCCCCCCCTCCCCCAAACAATCTCTTCATGACAAAAAAAAAAAAAACAGAATTCTGTGAATACGCTTAAGAATCTTATGTACATCATAAAATAATAGCAAAAGTTTTTTTAAACGAAATGAAAATTCGTAGAATCCGTAGTTACGAGAGTGAGTTCCGTAGTCAGAAAATTAAATCCGTAGGAACTACGGACATTCCGTAGAAACTGGCACGTACAACAGTCGTATAAACCTGCACCAATCATGTTAATTGTGAATCGTAATTTCAGACAGAAAACTGCGATTCACAGGACCGACTCAGAAATTTAAAGATGTAAGAAAGAAATGATCGTCGTATTGAAAAAGTAGCTGTCATTTGGAAGTACTTCTGTGTTACTTTTTAAATTGCTAGCTGTTGCAGCATTACCATAGTTAATTAGTTACACTAAAAAATCCATTGAAATTGCAGACAGTCCATAGCATTGTCCTATTTCTGAATACATTTCAACTGAATACCGAAAGAAAAAATCCTTAACTAATACTATTAGTGCACCAAAACTAGCCAATGCGATTCACAGAATGGTTACATGCTACGGAATAACTCTGCGGGATTCCAGAGTGTGACGGATTCTCACACCACACGTGCAAATAGTAACGCCCTCCTTGCCTCATATTTTCTGTCAAAATGCTTCTAAGTAAAAAATATAAATATATATATATATATATTCTTACAATCACTTTGCGGTCTTCTATTTTGCTGTTACATTACATTTTTTCTGTTACTGCATTTTCAGTACTTTCCCAATAACACCATCTCTCCTGACAATTACCTTGCTGACTTTTTTAAACGCTGCATCTTTTTGTTTGTTTGTTTGTTTTCTTTCTTTACCGGTGTTTTGCAATACCTAAGATTATAACTTTTTAATAGATAATCTATGGATTATACAACAGACATTACGGTATTTACTGCAAATTACAAAATCTCAAGAAAGAAGAAAATTAGGCGCCACGGCCCGAATTTTAAGTGCCTCAGATTTGTCGAGCCCTGGACATAGGTATCTTACATTTGTATATGACATACATATCTTTCATATAGGGTGTCAAGGCGCGCAAAACCGCCCGTCCGCTGCGGTCAAGAATTAATTGCGGACGATTAATTTCCCGACCACAACGTCCGCGAGGACAGCCCTTTTTTCCCCAAGCTTGCAGTATGATTGTGATTAAAACATTTTTATTTTACATTTTTTTTTTTTTTTTTTTTTTTTTTTTTGCCAATTTAAAACTTGTGCATGTTAAGTGCCACAGTTTTACGAAATTAAGCATTCTCTTAAGCGATAAGCCGTTCTTTGTTTTGGCAAAATAGTTCCGCGGCGACATCCCTCCCTTCCAAAATTTTAACCTACTAAGCCAATGTGCTGCTTTCTCATTCCCTCTCACAGTTTTCCCGTGTGAATTTTACGCCTGTAACTGTAAGGATAGCGACTTCGCAGTTGTTTTTTTCCTTCTTCCTTTCCCTCCCGTCTATCTCCGTCCCCCAGTCATCCCTTGTTTAGTTTCATTTGTTTATACTGGAGTGACCCAGTATTAACCAATGCAACTAAACAATGGTTGCTTCTTCCCTTCACGCGTGACCTTGACATCTCGCACGTGTGATGCCCGCCGTAATATTGGCTTCCCATGCATTACCATTTTCCGCATGTTTCTGGCGCCCTTGACGACGATCGTACCCAATGCCGCACATTTTATCTCACATCTTTTGCCATTTTGCAGTTGAAAATTCTAGATTCCGTGTTACAAGCTTTTTGCTATGAAAGCAGAAATGTATTTATTTTCTGTATGTACATAAAAAAAAAATTACAGTAAAGTGATGATATTTAAAACGCACGTATTTCTAGAGGTATCGAGATTAAAAAACATGTTTTATATACGTTATTCTTTTTCAGTTAAATTCATTCAATAGTGGTTTAACTGTTGGAACTTTACATGTTATAGTTCCGTTGTGTGAAATGCAATTTCTCAGTTGGAAATTATTAGTATTTAATGCGAACAAATACCTCGGTAATGAAATGTAATTCAAGGAAAAACTTTTCTCGTACCTCTCAGTTGTAAGTGGTCGATGTTTGAATCTTTGTATGACTGTTCTCATCAGGCTCTTGAGTCTTGAGTTTAGACTTTTAAGAATTTAGTCGGCACATTTTCTTCGCGGGTCACAAAGTCGGATAGACAAATTCATCGAATATATTAATTTGTCTAACCAATTTCGGGACCCGTGAAGAAAATGTGCCGATTAAATTCTTAAAAGTCTAAACTCAAGAGCCTGATGAGAACAGCCATACAAAGATTCGAACATCGACCACTTACAACTGAGAGGTACGTGAAAAGTTTTTCCTTGAATTACATTTGATTACCGAGGTATTTGTTCGCATTAAATACTAATAATTTCCAACTGAGAAATTGCATTTCACACAACGGAACTATAACATGTAAAAAGTTCCAACAGTTAAGTCACTATTGAATGGAAAACTGAAAAATGACGATATTTAATTTCTACGTAGTTATGGTATTTATACGAGTCTGATGGGTTACTTTCAAAGGAGGACGGGTACATTTTTAAACAAACCGTCCTCGAGGACGGGTAAAATTTCCAAGATTTTTCGTGCCCTGGTATAAGTATTTTACAAGCACTTGTGCCCAGAATTAGGGGCCTCAAAATCTTCAGTAGTCTAGGGCCCCAAAAAAGCTTAGTCATGTACTGAATATTATGGAAGACCCTTACTCTGGGGTCACTACTTGGACAAAAAAAGTGGTGCGGTCTTAATCCAAATATTTTGATTCAGACCTCAGTTTCCTAGTCCAAAATCTTCATGAAACTGAAGTATGATCTGCAATTTGAATATTCACACTTTTTGAGTAGTAAATATCTGAATTTCAAAAAATCTGAAAACTTCCATATCCAAACCTGGATATTTTGAAAGTTGGTTCAATTCTTTATAAACTTGCAAATTCCAAAACAAATGGGGAGAAAAAATTACTGTAACATAAATAGTTCACAGGCCCGATGGAATATTACTGGTCAATGGCCAGCGGGTTATTCAAATGCTGCATTTATTATTTAATTAGTGTTTGAATTGAAATAAGTTGCATGAAATGGACAGAACTAATTGATACGCTGATAAGCACAGGACAAGCCCAATCACACTACAAGTGTCGAAAAACAAGGAATTCCATAAAATAATCTCATATGCCTGACTTAACCAACAGAATTACCTTTTCCTTATTTCGGGGTTTAACCACCACCATGAGCATCTATAATTCTTCATTTTCTAAAGCATCTATGCGCATCAACAACGCGCAACAAATTGCAAGCAGGGGTCTAGAGGGGCTTCCCCCAGCAGAATATGTGTTGTAAATTCTTTGAACTTTTATTTTTGTTGGTTTATGAAAATGACTTTAAATGTCATTATAAGTATACTTTTTCTTATTTTGTCATGCCTTATATTTTTTTTAAAAACAAGAAAAATTTAAAATTGAAGTGATACAGAACAAAACATGAATAACTACATAAAAATTAGGCTACTTTTAAAAGTAAATCAGTAGGAGCAGCTGCACCAATGATTCTATGCCGCATGGTGATAAGGCTTGTTAGTGGGCCAGGAAACAGATTTTTTTTTTTTTCACCTTTTTCACAGAAAAATAAAATTTTAGAGAATGTTACTACAAAAAATAAAAATAGTGACAGGCATAATTGCCAGAAAGTTAAGCTCCTGTTTGTCATTTGGCAAGTGACTAATGAGATCCTAAGCTGCTTAAAAGCATGCAGGTAGTTCGCCTACAATGAAATGCTGTTATGGAAAGATTTTAACTAAATGTATCACTCTGCATGTTGCAAAATAGTGCTAAAGGGAAATCCTAGCATGTAAGCATGATGGAAAGAGCTTTCAACATCTTGCTCATTGGTTTTCGTCCAGTAGGAGTGGTTTTATGATGCTTGTGTTGAAGAAATTTTTTTTTTGGCAGGATTCTGGTGCTCTTGGTTTTCAAAAGGGAAATGATGTATGGCTATTGATCACAGTAAGGAGTGACTGCCACCAAGTACCAGTGAAGAAAAAAGGGAACCAAAACAAAGAAGTAGGAAAGGTTGAAGTATAACATCAATAAATCACTGATGCCGTTGCATTGGTGGACCCACAGCAAAAAAAAAGACCAGAACAGTAAACTAGAGAAAAAAAAATATCATACTAGTTGGTTAAAAAAACATGCCAGTTATTTGACTCAGGCAATAAGAAGGAATGAGCAGCTCAACCACCACCAAGCAAACAAAGAATGTGATTAATTTTATATATTTCAAGGGAGTTGTTTTCTTACTGTTTTTATTTCACATTTTATCTGGGTTTTTTTTTTCAATTGGAGTATTAATGGCCACCATGAGCAACTCATATGCAGTCGGCCGTCCCTAATTTAGGGCCACTGGTTCCAAGGGAGAGATCCATGCCTCACCGGGATTCGAACCTGGGCCCATTTCGGACGAATGAGCAGAAGCCATCGCTTAGACCACTGCGCCACAATTATTCCCTAAGTAAAAAGCAAAATTTGCGTCTGTATTGGTAAAAAAATTCAGTTTATACTTAACACAGAGGCATCCTCCCCCTTCTGGGGCCAAGCTACGGCACTGATAGCAATTAATTTTAAAAACCCCACATAAATCAGCTAAATTTGCTCATGTAAAATAAAAATTCACATTGACACACCTTTCATGTGTATCTTTTCAAAGTCGCTTCACGCATTTCTGAAAAGCTCAGTTCTTTCCTGCTTGCTGACAACACACTCTGCCAGGCTCCTTTTGCGCTGATGATACCACGTTATAGTGGATAGTCACAAAACACTGAAACATTTTCCATGCATAGCTTTCAGTAATGTTATATAAGAAGCTGTAATCAATTTACTTCCGAAATAATACGATTATTTAAACATAACATCAGCACAAGATTACTAAAAAGGAAGAATTAAATACAGACAGAACCTTTCTTCATACATACACAAACAATTGAACTTCTAGTTATTAATTTAAACTGACTGCGGTTAAGCGCTCTCGGGTCACGGAATATAAAGCTTCGCATGAAGAAGAAGAACGTCAACTCTCGTAGAGATTTACGAAAATTGCAATTCATGAAGCAACCTTATGGGTTGTCTTATGTTATAAACGTGCTTTTGATTAATATATACATAATATCTAAGGTATTTTACCTGTTATTGTCGAAGTATTTTGCACGTTGTTTCCTCTGTGAGGCACGTGCTCCTGGCCCGAGAGGTCCCTTCATTACGGACCTTTGGTTAGTTATAAAAAAAAAAAAAAATGTTTGCAGAAATAAAGGAGTTAGGTTATATATTTTCAGTTACACATTCATTAATTCACACAATCAAACGTTTGAAATTTACTATTAATCAAAAGATTTTAGTAGAAAGAGTTATACTCATCGGGTCAGGAGACGTCGCACAAGGGGTTCCTTTTTTTTTTTTTTTTTTTTTTTTAATAAGACGATGAGGCTTATAGACAAAGCTTTGTGCCTCACAGCAACTAGTTGGCCATGCGGAAATAGCTAAAATATCTCCTGATTAGAAAGACACGAAGATGCACGACCAGCCACAGAGGAGACTTCCTTGCGACCAGCACGTGAAGTCACAGTAGCAGCACTAAAGTCCATCAAAGGGGCACGCTCATGAGAAGGAATGTTAGAACAGGAGCGTCCTCACAGAGAAACGTCTTGAGAGAGTAATAAATTTCTCCAAGGCCCGAACTTTACGTTTCGCCACGGAAGCGTCCCGAAAGTCCAACAAAGAACACAGTTGAGCAGAGACGGAGGTTGAGGAATGAGGGGTTGTCACTCCAAAACAAATCCTCCGATATGCACTGTACGCAGGGCAGGAGAGGAGGAAGTGATGAACAGTCTCTGGCCCGGAGCCACAGAAGCACATCGGGGAAGAACGTTTTCTAATCAGAAAGAGGTAGCTGTTTAAAGGTGCCGTGTCCGTGCGTAATTTTTGAATTATGATTGCTGAGGAGCTGCGAAAACAGTGTTCGCTAGGCCATCTGTGACGGAAGCTGATGAACGGATACAGCTTTGCCCACCCGGACGAAAGCCAGGCTGAGTCAGAAGCGGTGATGAGCATGTTACCACTGTGCCGAGCAGCGTCGGAGGCTGTAACTGCGGGAAACAAGGCCAGGCCCTCAGCATGGCCCCGTCGGGCGGCAGCGTCAGCGGCCTCATTCGCTGGAAGACCAACATGAGCCGGGCACCAAACGAGCATAATGTCCTCGTAGAAAGAACGGAGGCGTTGAAGAGAATCATGCAGAAGAACGATAATGTCTGGAGATTTGCGATTTAATGCCAACAAGGCCTGTAGAACAGAGCGACTATCCGTAAGCAGCAAGAGGCCACTGCACGGGCCGGGAGCAAATTCAAGTGCTGATATTAGGGCCCATGCTTCAGCCGAGAACACTGAGGAAATAGTCGAGAAGGAGAACGAACGGCTGGATTTGTTCCGTGGAAAAAAATGCCCTATCGCCACCGAGGAGTGAATCTTCGAAGCGTCAGTAGCAATGATGTGGTGTGACGCCGAGAACTGGGCCAAGAACACCCCAAAGCAATGTCTGATAAGCATCGGATGCATATATCGTCGTTGAAAAGGGAGACCCGAGCAAATAATCGAGTAGCAGGGTGCAGACGAAACAGGAGGGGCCGACAGAGCCTGAAGAAGATCGCTGTTGACGAAAAACGGCTCCTGTCGGAAGCGACTGAGCACGATTCCAAGGGGAAAGCCATGGGATTTCCAAGCGTAGAATGACAAGGCGTCCTCTTCCAGAAGAAGATGAGCGATAGGCGAACGCTGACCCATCGACAAATGGCGGTACAAAAATCGGACTGTCAGGAGGGTGATTCGAGAACGCACGCTAGCGATTCCACATTCGGCACGCAAGACCGCCACAGGCGTCGAACGAGGGAGGTGAATGGCTGCACGGAGTGCATGGTTGAGCAGAACTTCGAGAGCGTCGTAGAGATAGGTGGGGGAGGCGAACAGGACCGGAGCCGCATATTCCAGAATAGGCCGAATCACAGCAACGACAAAGGCGAGAGCGTTGGGGAAGCCAAGACCCCACCGGCGATGACAAACAACTTTAACAGCAGACAAGGCTCGGAAGACTGACTTCTTGACGTGCGTGAGGTGAGAAGACCAAGTCAGGGAGGAGTTAAACCAGACCCCTAAAATCTTGATGGAGGACTGCCAAGTCACTGAGTCAGAGCCCAGCAGGAAAGGAGGGGCAGGCGACCGGCGCTTACGAGAAAAGTCAACCGCGAAGCTTTTAGAAGGAGAGAGACGTAAATCCCAGGATGATGCCCACTGAACAATGGAATCCAAAGAGGATTGCATATAGCTAAGTGCCGCCGCCCGGTTGGGACTATAGGAAACAATAAAAATATCGTCTGCAAATAAGAAGATATGCGCATTCGGATGACAGCAAGCAACCACATCATCAATGTATAAGTTAAAAAGGATAGGTGAAATGGAGCTACCCTGAGGAACACCTCGGCACTGCGGAAAGGAGGAAGACACCGTTCCCCGCCAACGAACGCGAAATCTGCGCCGAGCAAGGTAGTCAGCCAGCCAACGGAGAAGACGACCACGAACACCCAGAGACGCCAATTTCCCTAGGAGAGCAGGATGACAGACAGAATCATATGCCGCCTGAAGGTCCAAAGACACCAGAAAAACATAATTATGTCTAGCTCGAGCCACCAGAAGATGACGTTGGATCGACAGAAGGCACGCCGATGTGGAACGTCCAGGCAAAAATGCGAATTGCAGCTTGCTGATCCGTTGGTGAGAGATAATGAAGTCTGTTAGGCGAGAGACCAAGACTTTCTCCAAGATCTTCGAAAAAACTGAAGTGAGAGTGATCATTCGGTACGATGATAAGTCGAGAGCAGGTTTGTTAGGCTTCTGTATCGGAATCACCCAGGACTCTTTCCAGCATGAAGGATGAACGCCGGCTGACCAAAAAAGGTTAAGGAGGTCAACCAGCCAAGACGAATTCCACCTCCATATACGTCTCACCAGTTCGTAAGTGCATCCATCAGGGCCGGGTGCAGAGCGTCGAGGCGATCCATTAATAGCCCCGGCAACTTCACTGGCAGTAAGTAACGCATCCATCTCAAGAGAAGAGGCATCATGGTCAATAGAAAAGGAGTGCACCGAACAGCCAGAGGCAGTGGAAAAGAGTTCACCAAACGCCGAAGCCTGCTCCGCCGGATCAGCAACAAGGAAATCGCCAATCCGAAGTAGCAAGTGATCCGGGCTCGAACCAACATGAGATTTCAGACGGCGCAAGAGGGATAAAACGAATCCTGGCCTCGAGGTGTCGTTGCATTGTGCCCTCCAGTAGGCACGTCTCTTAAGAATGAGGAGGTGGCGAAGATTCCGTTCTTCCTGCCGATATAATGACCAAGCGAAGAGGCAGCCGGATGACTTAGCAGAGCGAAGGAGGCGGCGTTTCTTGCAAAGCCGCTGAGCACAATCAGAGTCCCACCAGGGAGACCAACGTCGACGCTGACCGCTGAGCCGACGAGAAGCGTGGAGAATCAGGGAAATGCGGTCCAGGATCCTAGCGGCACCGTCAGGAGTGGAAGGAAGTTCACCACGGATAATCTTCTGGATAGAAGGCCAAGCCACTGACCAAGCAACTGGATGTAGACCCAGAGCAGGAGGGGGAGGGCAGCCAAACATCCCTGCCTCCAATGTTGTAATGACAGGATGATGTGTGCTACCGTAGAGGTCACTATCCACAGACCAGGAGCAGTACGGAACCAGCTGAGGAGAGCACATGGTGAGGTCCAAAACAGAACAAGTTGAACCCCTGCAAAAAGTAGAGGCCCCCGAGTGTAGGAGACAAAGATCTTGCGAGCAAAGCCAGTCCACGAACTCAGTACCTCCCCGGCTCGGAGAAGTAGAACCCCAGCTAGGGTGATGAATATTGAAATCACCAACCACCATACAACAATCAGTGAGCAGTTGTTCGATCCGTAGGGGTTCCTTGTTACGGCTAACAACGAAATAATACGAACAGATGAAATTACATAGGTATCATGTAAACAATGGCAAATTCCCACACCTTTCGGCTTCACGGTTAAAAGACCAGGGCATCTCCAGAAGTATTATTCTAACAAGGAAGTTATATTACTGGAGACACCACTGGCTCTGCCGCCTAAGGTAGCGTGACGTCATGGGCTGGCATAAACAAACTCTTAAGTGAAAGGATAGTAAACAGATAGATGTGATAGTAACAGATAGATGATCATGTACTGCTTATGGTTGTACCAACCGCAATACAAAAGAAAGTAAGTTGACATTTCAAAGGTATATAAAAGACACGAAAATCCTGTCATTTAAGTAAAAATCAGATGTCATTTAATATATATTTACCACGATGACCGCTTATTATGACACCTCTTCAAAACTACATTATTCAAATAACAAATGAGGATTTTAAAGTCTCCTTTGAAAACGTACACTTTCAGAACTTGTGTAAACTGTTAATAGTTTCATTTCTTAATTCAGTTGTCTTAAACCAAACCAGACGAAATCAAATGTATACACCAGTTGCATTTTGAAAGTTACAACACGTTTAATTTGCTTCTAGGTTGTGCTACCAGGAAGGAAAACATTTAATATTGCACTTTTTTTTTGAGGTTTAACGACCACCGCGAGCAACTCAATGGGTTATAAGCAGTCGCCCTTCCCTAATTTAGGGTCACTGGCTCCAGGGAAGGGAGTGAGCCAGTGCCGTAAGACAAACACAACATCCATGCCTCACCGGGATTCGAACCCGAACCCCGTTCGGACGAATGATCAGAGGCCATCGCTTAGACCACTGCGCCACCGGGGCGGCCATATTGCACTTGTTCACATGTTTTTGAGCAATACTTAACACAGAAAATTTATAAACTTGCATCTTCTAAATAATTTTAACTTTCATTTGCTTTTCTGAGTTCTTTTTAAAGTTGAGTGCAGACTATTGAAATATATATTTCTCAATATCTACTACACTCTTAACCAAATTTTTCATGTTACCTAATATGTTAGTCATTTCTGAAAGCTACTCTTTCAATTTTTAGTTAAAGCACCAGATGACATTGGTTGCATCACATGTGTTGGCATTTAATCCCAAAACTGGGTATTTTTTTGCTGTACTTGGGACTATATATAAATAAAGTCACTGTAGCCCACACTGGTATCAAACTTGCTAAGGTACCGGTAATCACTACCACCACTGCCGCCCCGGTGGCGCAGTGGTCTAAGCGATGGCCTCTGATCATTCGTCCGTAAGGGGTCCGGGTTCGAATCCCGGTGAGGCATGGATGTTGTGTTTGTCTTACGGCACTGGCCCTCTCCCTTCCCTGGAACCAGTGACCCTAAATTAGGGACGGGTGACTGCTTATAGCCCATTGAGTTGCTCACTGTGGTCGTTAAACCTCCAATTAAAAAAAAATCACTACCACTGCTTTAGTGAAGTAAACAGGTGAGACATTTATTTAGTAACTGGAATGGGGAGATGAGAAGAGCATGTCACCTGTGCATACCTGATGATCATCTTACATAGTGAGTTGTCTCGGCAGCCCACTCACCAGCTGGTAATAAACCTGTAAGGTGAGTGGGGGAGAACCTTTTTCCCATTTGTGGCACCACAAAGACAGTGAATTTACAAGTGGGCAAATGCGAGAGGTTTATTAGGGAGTAACTTCTTTCTTTATTGGAGTTTTAACGACCACCGTGAGCAACTCAATGGGCTATAAGCAGTCGCCCGTCCCTAATTTAGGGTCACTGGTTCCAGGGAAGGGAGAGAACCAGTGCCGTAAGACAAACACAACATCCATGCCTCACCGGGATTCGAACCCGGACCCCGTTCGGACGAATGATCAGAGGCCAGCGCCTTAGACCACTGCGCCACCGGGGCGGCAGGGAGTAACTGCAACCAATACCGTTGTTCCATTTCCCCCCGGGGGCTGTGATTTGGCTCTCCTACCTTTGACATTAGTACGCAGTTAGTTTCAGTGGCGGCGGAACCGCCCGGGCCCGGTCAATAATTTCAGCCAAGATTTTTATTTTTATTATTTTTTTATTTGACATATGTGCGATTGTTGTGATGTGCCTTAGAAAGTTCCTCTAGGTAAGTGGTTGGGTGGTCATAATTCCCAACAAAGCTCCTTAGGCACAGTAGCGCACACAGAGTTTTCCCAAGGGGGGGGGTTACCCCACCCCTAAATTTACCGGGAAAAGTAATCAGGTGCTGTAACAATTAAGGACGTTGACTTTTGAGCATTAATTCTTATCCAGTTACTACTAATGTTACAGTACAAGAAAGTTAAACGATTAGAAGAAGCAGTGAAATTGTTTTCCGTGTTAGATTTTTCTAAATTCATTTAACATAACTACTCCCTTGTAATTATTATATGTTATAATTATACAGTACATGATTAAGAAGTATATGTAGATCGCGTATTGTGACTTTTTGTTTCAAACTTCGACATAATAATTTTCCACTCTATCAGCCGGGGGGGAGTGCTCGGCCACACCTTTATGTGCGCCACTGTTTGTTCCGGGAAGGTAGAGAGCGCACCACGATTCGAAATTTCGGGCCCGGTCAACGAATTTCACTTTCCGCCGCCCCTGGTTAGTTTGACTTAGAGTGTGACAATGCTCTGATTTTGGCAATTCGAATGATGCTGCCTGCCATTGTGGTTTGGAAGTAACGGAGACAAAAATCAAGGGTCTATCCAGAAAAATGTTTTATGGTACATTTTTCAGGATTTTTCCAGATTTATGGAGGCTATAAAAGGCACCTCTTCACAGTTAGAGAAACGTGTGTATATACACTGGCTTGCAATAATTAAGGACGAGACGGTTTTTCGAATGTTACGTCGTGCAGAAGTGTTCCACATCGACTCAAATCATACCATAAGATCCCCAAGATGTAAGAATATGGGACAAGTTAGCAAAACCGTCCAAACAAGGAATCTAAAG
Source organism: Macrothele yani (assembly GCA_039090855.1). Classification (NCBI taxonomy): domain Eukaryota; kingdom Metazoa; phylum Arthropoda; class Arachnida; order Araneae; family Macrothelidae; genus Macrothele; species Macrothele yani. Next base: position 78,293,590 of record CM077009.1, read on the forward strand.
GATACAAAAGCACTTTATTGAAAAGGTAGCTTCGAACACAACTGGACAGAAGACAGAAACGTCCATGTGACAGGCGGCTGCCAAGAAAAATCCAGTCTTTAGTAGGGGATATGATCACCTCTGACTGCGTTGCAGGATTTACAACGTCTGTCCATGCTGAGGACGAGGTTGTCAAGGAGCTGTTGAGGAATAGCGGCCCATTCCTCTTTTAGTGCCAATCGTAGCTGCGGAATCGTTGCTGGCGGCTGGTGACGTGCTGCCAAGTGCCTCCCAAGAAGGCCCCACACGTGTTCGATTGGATTTAGGTCCGGGGACCTTGCGGGCCAATCCATGCGTTGAACATCTTCACTGACCAACAGCTCTGCGACAGCCACTGTACGATGAGGTGTTGCTTTGTCGTCCATGAAGAGGAACTCAGGACCCACAGCACCTCTAAACAACGCACGCGAGGCAGGAGAACCTCGGTACAATAGCGGACACCAGTGACTGAAGCTCCTTGGAAGATGTGGAGGTCAGTACGGCTACCAAGCATGATACCACCCCAAACGAGGACTACGCCACCTCCTAACCGGTCTCTTTCGATGATGTTGGAGGTGTGATTGCGTGTTCCCTGCTCTCTCCAGATGTGTATACGTCCAGAATCGCTCGTCAGACTAAATTGGTTCATCCGTAAAGAGAACTCGACCCCATTGCTGATGTGTCCAGTTCTTGTGTTCCTGGCACCACAGAAACCACCGTCTCCGATGAGAAGGCGTTAATGGCACACACCGTACTGGTCGTCGTGCAAATAGACCACCTTTGTGCAGCCTCCTGGCCACGGTAAAACGCGATAACGGACGTCCAGTTCTCTGTTGCATGTGCCTTGCGATTTCTCCCGCTGTCTGCCGTCTGTCTCTTCTCGCCTGTAGGACAATATACCGGTCGTCCTCCGCCGTGGCTGCTCGTGGAAGACCACCGCTAAACTCTCGGACAGCTGTTCCTGTCGTTTGAAATGCTCTACTGGCTCGTGAAACGATGCTGTGAGCGATCCCGAACTCCTCGGCCACACTAGTCACACGTCGACCTTCTTCCAACTTCCCAATGACACTACCTCGGGCAAAGTCATCCAGATGTTGTCTACTGAATTGCCTGTTGGACATATCACACGGTGGCAGCAACTCAACGTCGTTCAAACCGTTGTACACCGTGCAATAGCTTTCACCGAATTGCTGAGCGTACACCACCCGTGTGCTTTATACCCTTCCGGCATCCCCCCTACGTCATGCTGCATATATGCGCATGCCCTACCGTACCAGACCCTAGTCTATCTCCTGAGTGGTCTTTCAGTCCGTTCTGCCTGCTCGTTCCGCTGTTATGCTAATTTCTCCTCTTCATACTTAATTTTTGCACACCAGTGCATAAATGTTCTCTGTAAGAATATTAGTCAAAAGTGTTTATGCTTGTAACTATATCATTTTGAACAGTAATTATCAGTAGAGCCATTCTTATTTTCAGTATATATGTTTATTTATTTATTTATTTATTTATTTATTTATTTATGTATTTATATTTTAGGTTTCCTCTCAAAAATAAAAAGCTGATGAAGATATGGCTGGAAACCGTCAATTAGAAGTGTTCTTTGCTCTGCACATTTCACTGAAGATTGTTTTCCCAAGAATCAGTCTATTTACAAAAACGTGTATCAATGAAGCAATCCGATTAAATGAGGATGCTGTGCCTACTGTGTTCACTTTTTCAAGTAAAAATCGTGATGCACCAAAAAGAAAACCAGCAACGTATGGAGAAAACCCATCAGCAGAAGTAGAAGTGCCATTGCCAAGTACCAGCAGCACACAAGCTGAAAACAATTGTGATCACACTTACTGTATTGCTGAAAGCCCCCGAAAACTAAAAAGAAAATTGGATTTAGCAACTGATCGTAATGATGCTTTATTTCAAAAACTAAAAAGTTCTCTACAACAACTACAGCTAAGCAAGCAGCGTAACGCTCATGCAAAAGAAATCTAACAGTTGCTTCTTGAGCACAAATTTTTGAGCGAAGAAGAGTTCCATTTAGTAGAAGACACTCTTCCTGACACATCTATCGATTTGCTCAGAAATGCAATGAAGAATGCAAAGCGAACAAAGGGTAGATCCTACAATGCTGAAATTAAACGATTTGCCATGTCTTTGTACTTTTACTCGCCTAAAGCGTATGACTTTATACGTGACAGGCTGTATCTGCCTCACTCTTCAACAATCCCTCGTTGGTGTCAATCGGTTGATAGAGCACCAGGTTTTACGGAAGAAGTGTTTGTAGCATTACAGCGTATGAGTGAATCCGAAAAAAGCGCTACACATGCTCACTAATTCTTGATGAAATTTCCATTCAAAAGCAAATTCTGTTTGATGGAGAGTCTCAAATAGGATTTGTAGACTATGGTGCTGGTATCAGTAATGAAAAATGTTCTGTAGCATCGGAGGCATTAGTCTTCATGATTGCGTGCCTTGAAGACAGCTGGAAAGTACCGATAGCCTACTTCCTCACAGCTGGTCTATCAGGGTCTCAAAAAGCAGCTTTCTTAAATGTGGCATTAAGGAAACTGCATCATGTTGGCATTGATATTGCTGCTGTAGTCTGTGATGGACTCAGAGCAAATTTTTCAATGTTTAAAGAGTTGGGAGCTTCCTTTGTTTCTGAGAACATCAATAATATTTTTAGTCATCCAGCAGACAGTGAGAAAAAAGTTGCAGTGATATTTGATGTATGCCACATGCTGAAAGTTATCAGAAATGTACTTGGAGATCCTAAAATCCTTTTGGATGGCAACAATAACAGAATATGCTGGTATTAATAAAGAAATTGTATGAAATTCAAGAAGAACAAATGATTCATGACAAACTGAAGCGAAATTATGTGAAACGGTACAAACAAAAAATGAAGGTCAAGTTGGCAGCCCAGACCCTGAGCAATTCTGTTGCTACAGCATTTTTTCATGAAACGCTTAAAAATTCCAATTTTCCAAGACTGTGAAAGTACTGCCCAATTCATTTTCATCATTGACAAGCTTTTTGATATTTTTAATTCCAGGAATCCCTTTGGAAAGCAATTTAAAAGCCTACTAAAGCAGGAAACAAGAGCTATATGGAAAACTCACTTGCAAGTTGCTACTGATGTACTCTTGAACCTGCGGAGAGTAGATGGTTCCAAACTTCTGAACACTAGCAGAAATACATGCATCCTGAGATTTTGTACCACAATAAAAAGCATTATCTATTTGGCAGAAGCTTTGTTAACAGATAAGTTAAACAAGTTAAACTATATTTTAACTTACAAACTTAGTCAAGACCATTTATAATTGTTTTTGGTGCTGTACGTTCTAAAGGGAGACACAATAATAACCCCAACGTAGCTCAGTTTAAAAGTGCATCATCATCATCATCATCATTGTCAACCATTATCAATCCACTGCTGGACGAAGGTCTCCCCAAGTTTCCTCCACAACGGTCTGTCTTGTGCCAGTCTCCTCCATGTCACCCCTGCATACTTTCGAATTTCATCCACCCATCTCCCATGTGGTCTTCTTCTGGGTCTTTTCCTGTCCCTTGGAATCCAATCCAAAATTTCGGCTGTCCATCGATGATCTGTCCTTCTGGCAGTATGTCCAGCCCATTGCCATTTCAGGGATTTAACTCTGATCATGATGTCTTCCACTCTTGTCATTTTTCGGATCCACGAGTTCCTCTTCTTATCTCTCCTGGTTACACCAAGCATGCACCTCTCCATGCTGCTTTGAGTTGTCTGCAGCCTTTGTATGTCTCTTTTAGTTAAGGTCCACGTCTCTGCACCATACGTAAGCACTGGAAGGATGCATTGATCAAACACTTTTCTTTTAAGACATAATGGCATATTGCTCTTGAAAATTATGCTGTTTCTTCCAAAAGCTCTCCAGGCCAGTTTTGTACGCCGATTAATTTCTTCATCAATGTTACCCTCACTTGATATCTGCTGTCCAAGATAAACGTACGTGTCTGTTATCTCCAGCTTTTCTCCATCAATCGATAAATCTTCATTTCTTGTAAAAGCATTGAACATCACTTTTGTCTTCTGAAAGTTCATTTTTAATTCCACTTCTTTACTCTTGTCAGCAAGTTCCTGGATCACACTATGCAGCTCTGATGGGGTAGTTGCAAAAATGACTACGTCATCAGCAAAACGAAGGTGGGTTAGATAATCTCCATTAATCTTTATCCCCTTGTTTTCCCAGCTCAGCGACTAAAAAACACCCTCCAAAGTGGCATTAAAGAGCTTCGGAGATATGGTGTCACCTTGTCTCACTCCCTTTCCAATTTTTATGTGTGTTGTATTTTCAAACAGCCTAATCTTTGCACTTGCATTTTCATAGATGTTATTAATAATATTAATGTATGCATCTTCAATACCGCAGGTTTTCAGAGCCATTGTAACTGCTGATGGTTTCACCGAATCAAAGGCTTTTTCATAATCGATAAAACCCATGCACAATGGAAGTTCATATTCCCTCGTTCTTTCAATTAGTTCTCTCAGTACATGGATATGATCTATTGTGCTGTAGCCACTCCTGAATCCAGCTTGTTCTCTCGGTTGAGCCATGTCCAGTGTTACCTTCAAGCGGTGTGAAAGAACTTTAGTGAAGATTTTATAAACTACTGATAGGAGGCTGATAGGTCTGTAGTTTCCAAGATCCTCAATGTCACCTTTCTTATGTAGCAGGATCATTGTAGCGGTGTTCCAATCCTCAGGAATCTTCCCTTCATTAAGGCATCGAGTGAAAATTTGGGCGAGTACTGTTTCGATTTCTCCACTTGCTTCTTGTATGATGTCTACAGTAATTCCATCTTCTCCTGGAGCTTTTCCCCGCTTCATGTTCTTGATTGCATGTGAAACTTCTGCTGGAAGGACTGGAGGAACACTGGTACTGGTATCTTTCATGATGTCTGGAGTGCATGTATCATCCCTTTCATATAATTTGGAGTAGAAATCTTTCACTCTTGTCAAAATTTCGCCTCTATTTCTTGTTACAGAACCATCTTCTTTTCTCAGTGCCATAATGTGTTTTCTTCCCTTACTGAGATGTCCCTTTGCTATCTTTAGGCTTTGGTTGTTTTCAATTGCTTTCCTCACTAGTTCACAGTTGCATTTTCTTACGTTTTCAGTGATACTTTTTCTTACTGTCTTGCATAGCTCTCTATATTCCACTTTGGAAGTCACATCTTCTTTAGTTGTCCTCATCTCTCTTCTTTTTTGCATCAACATTTTCGTTTTTCCTGATAATTTATTTACATGCAACTTGTTCTTAGACCCAGCTAATTTTGTTGCTGTTTCCATAAGAGCTTTGGTTACTTTTCTGTTAACTTCAAAGATGTCCACTTCTTCCGATGTTAGGCCTTCTAAAGCAGAGAACCTGTTCTTCAGTTCCAACTTCAAGGTATTATGGTGTTTTTTAAGGTTGGTTATGTCAATAGATTTTGTTTGTCTTATGAGCTTGCCACGTTCAAGTTTACTGTTGAGGTGCATCTTACATCTCACCAATCTATGGTCACTACCTGTGTTGAACTTGTTTAGCACACTGCAGTCTTCTATGACGAATTTTTTGTTACACATAATAAAATCAATTTCACTTGTCGTCCCATTTGGATGTCTCCATGTCCATTTCCTGTGTGGCTTTTTCTTGAAGAAGGAGTTCAAGATGAAAAACCCTTCTGCCTCTGCTAACTCAACGAGAGTATTTCCACGCTGGTTTCTGTTGCCGTGACCGAATTTACCTACTGAAGTTTCATTCTGTTGCCGTTGCCCTATTTTTGAATTGAAATCTCCCATAATTATGTTCAAGTGCTGCTTACCTTTATTATTTAGATGACAAATTTCCTCATAAAATTCTTCAATTTCTTCTTCAGGATGACTTGTGGTGGGTGCATAAGTTTGAATAATCTGAGCCTGGTATCTTTTCGAGAGTTGGATAACAAGTCGTGCAGCTCTGTCAGAGGAACTTTCAACTTCTACAACTTTATCCTTCAGTTTCTTGTTTATTATAAATCCAACACCACTAGTTCTGCCAGTATCTGTCCCACGATTGTAGAAGAGATGTCCACTTTTCAGTTCGATGAGATCTTCTCCTTTTCTCCTTACCTCACTTAGCCCCACGATGTCCCACTTGATCTTTTGTAGTTCCTCTTCCAATTCAAGAAGCCTTGAATCAGAAGATAGGGAGCGTCCATTGTACGTAGCCAAGGTCAGCATCAGATGGCAGCCTAGTCCGGTCCTCCGGGGATTCTTAGCACCCTCTGCCTTCATGTCGCATTGGCCGCTAAAAGGGATGTAAGGTCAGGTGATGCGTAACATCACAGCCTCTCCTTGACAAATGTCAACCCCGCCTTCTCGTGGTGCATCCTGTTCCCACTAAAGGGGCTCTGACGACCGCCAATAGCGGTATAACTATACCATCGGGATTAGAGGAAATTCTATCCCACACTCACCAACCCGCTTGGCCAGCGTGGTGAGTTATGGCCAAACCAATCCAAAACGATTCCACAACTTAAAAGTGCATACCGTCAACTTATTTTGAATAGACTTTTTTTTTATTGAAGGTTTAACGACCACCGTGAGCAACTCAATGGGCTATAAGCAGTCGCCCGTCCCTAATTTAGGATCACTGGTTCCAGGGAAGGGAGAGAGCCAGTGCCTTAAGACAAACACAACATCCATGCCTCACCGAGATTCGAACCCTGACCCCTTTCGGACGAATGATCAGAGGCCATCGCTTAGACCACTGCGCCAGAATAGTGGCTGAATAGACTCATTGGAGTGCAAAATACTGGTAACTGTATTACAGTTGCTGAAATGAAAATTCTTAATGTTAATGCACTTTATGATAAAGATGGTATTGTAATTGATGTGTTGAGCATTTCCCGAAAGGCCGCCCCGGTGGGCAGTGGTCTAAGCGATAGCCTCTGATTATTCGTCCGAACGAGATCCGGGTTCGAATCCCGGTGAGGCATGGATGTTGTGTTTGTCTTACGGCACTGGCTCTCTCCTTTCCCTGGAACCAGTGACCCTGAATTAGGAACGGGCGACTGCTTATAGCCCATTGAGTTGCTCTAAGTGGTCGTTAAACCTCCAATCAAAAAAAAAAAAATTTCCCAAACGCGGCGTTGTTCACCTGAGGAATCTTCCATTGGAGTCCTGGACCATGATTCTGCAAACATCTTCAGCATACCAAATCTTTCACTTTTTACTGACAATGTTGTTGTTTACATTGCAGGTTTTGTATGCAAAAAAATTATGAAAAAGATTTCTTGCATAGACTGCAGATTGGCACTGATTGATGTAGACTTCGAAGTGGCTAGAGCTTCAATATCTGTTTTTATAAATCTGAAGTCAGAAGAAGGGTTAACCATACCATCTCGGAGTGTATGCCTAATTTCGAAGATTACTGAACAATGCATTAGAAGTGGGATGTTCAGCGCTGGAAAAAGAAAAATTCCTCGTTTTATCACCAGACTTCAGTGTGTTGTTTTAAGAAGGTTGGCAGGTATGTCTGTATTTAAAACATTAGACTCTCATTTGTATGATAATGAGGTAGACATTACCCTAGATAATCATGTCGCAACATTAAAAAAACTAATTATAAGGGAATATGAAACTATTAGATTGCACCATGCAGTTAAACAAGCTACACAGCAAATGATAGGAATGAATGTACGCTCAAACCTAACAAAACTTATACTGCACAAAAATCAGTAAATGTAAGAATGATGGGCGTGTTAATTTAAGTCAGATTTTTTCTTTTGTTAATGCTTTCTCCCCTATATGCATATCATCATCAACCATTATCAGTCCACTGCTGGGTGAAGCTCACCACAATTTTCAGTCATAAGCTAGTCTTCTCCATGTTACTTAAGCAAGTTTTCAGATTTCTTCATCCCAACTCCCACACGGTCTTCTTTTCTGTATTTTTCTGCTCCTTGGTATCCGGTGTAATATTTCAGTTGTCCAATGGTTGTCAATTCTAGGAATGTGTCCCATCCATTGCCACTTTATGGACTTATTTTGATGTCATCTTCTGTTGCCATTTTTCGGATTCACGAGTTCCTGATTCTGCCAAGCATGCATCTCTACATGCTTTTTTGAGTTGTTTTTTTTTTTTTTGATTGGAGGTTTAACGACCACCGTGAGCAACTCAATGGGCTATAAGCAGTCGCCCGTCCCTAATTTAGGGACACTGGTTCCAGGGAAGGGAGAAATCCAATGCCACAAGACAAACACAACATCCATGCCTTACCGGGATTCGAACCCGGACCCCTTACGGACAAATGATCAGAGGCCAACGCCTTAGACCACTGCGCCACCGGGGCGGCTTTTGAGTTGTTCGCAGCATCTGCATGACCTTTTTAGTTGTCTTATCTCTGGTCCATAAAGATGCATTGATTAAACATTTTTCTTTTAAGATATAATGGTAAATTGCTGTATACTGTACTTTTTTTTTTATTAATATGAAGAACAACTTCAGGGAAAAGTCAGTTTGACTGATTCGGGATTTTTTTTATACTAATCAGCAGGAGTGTATTCATGGAATCATAGGCGAAACCACTGGGGGGGGGGGGCTCAGGACCCTCCCAGATTTTCAGAGTCGGGGATCTCCATTGCAAAAGACCCCCCCCCCCCTCAAATTTTTTGGAAATATAATGATATAATATGACACTTTTTACAAGTGAACCGACTAAATTTAGTAATGTTAGATTGTAATTTTTTGTAGAATGCAAACATATGTGTACTTAATAAAACAGTGATGTCGATTCCTAATAAGCAAATTCAGTTCTGCAACTTTGTAATTTACATTTCTGCCCTGTCTATCATAGTTTTGCAGTTGTGTTAGCTAAGTTCCACAATGCGCCAATAAAGGCATTTATGTCGTGCCCGTTAGATCGCGCCTTAGCAACTGCGTGTGTGTAGGGGGTCCCAAACTTTATCTTATACAGTATGTATGGACATGTTGCCAGAAGAACGGACCACCGATGGACAACCGAAATTTTAGACCGTATCCTCGGGAGATGTTAACAATGAGCAGTAGTCTTAGTAGGAAGGAATTTACCTGCAAATGACGGAATAAATTCTTTAACAAAATTGTCATCAATAATGCTCACTTACTGCAATGACTTCTTTACTAATGTTGTTAATACCATGATACCAAGCTGTATTACATCTTAAAAAGTTTCTGTTGGTTAGAGACCTCATGAAAAACATCCAAATGCTAAATAAACTAACAGAAGTATTTTATTTAGTGGTTGTGAAATTTGCAGGAGGATATATCATTGTTTATGCGAGAATAATATGTTTGGCAAGATTTTATAGTTAACGGTATTAACCTTCTGGTGTTTTATTTTAATTGTTGAATTAACAGAAAGTGCTGTTACAACTGTATGTAATTATAATAGGAGTTACTTGGGCAAAGAATGTCCTTAATGCTATCTCGAATGAGATTTGTAAATATTTACCTTCAGGACAATTATATTGAATCGAACTCTTACATGTTCAATAGTTTGCCCCAACTATTGAACATACTTTCGTGTAATAGTTATTAGTACTTGGTTTTCTTGTAAAGGGTGATTCTGGCTATGTTATTTTTTTATTGTAGTTGAACTGTGGTGGAATTTAATGTTATGTTTTTTGGATACATAATAACTATATCCCGTATGGGTGCATATGCTCATTAAGCAGTGTGGGATGACATGCGTAATTTTGTTTTATGTTAGGAGCTGTGTTTTGGATGGGTTTTTTTTTTTGTGTGAAAACGTTGAGTTTATATTTATATCACGTTGTATACACAAAAGTGTTGAATTGTTTTTTTTTAAGCTGTTTTCCTTATTTATATTTATTGTAAGTATAGCAGTGGACATAAACATATTTGATTCTATGTTCGTAGATACTGAATGTAATTTTAAATGTAATGAAAAATAAGTGACCTGCTATGACACCTGTGCATTTTGTGTTATAAGGTAATATCTTCGAAAGCTGATGTGATGTGAGCGTAAGAATGACCTTTGTATGGAGAATATATGTGTGTTCTCATATATTCTCCATACAAAGGTCATATAAGGTGGTTTCTCATTCGGAATTCCGTCCCCCACCTTACTATAGTTTTTCTGTCATTTTTTTGTTGAGGTTTTGGTCATCTTCCGCCAACTAGGGTAGGGGAAGTGTGTTTATGTGGAATTATACAGTGCAGTCTGTGTCCTTTTTGTGCTGCATTTATTGTATTATTTGTTTGCAAATGTCAACTTGCCATTTGTATTTGTTTTGTTTTGATCTCTTGCATTTTGTGTTGTTCTTTTGCTTATTTTAATTTTTTCATCCTCCTTTTTATCATCTTTTGGAGGATGCTTCTGTATTTTCTGCATCATTGTGCGTTCCCATTGCTGTGTGACCACTTTGTTGTTCTTGCACTGTATTTGCTCCAATTTTCTGCACAATTTTGTGTTTAAATTCCCCTTGTCTATTGTTGAATTTTCTATGTTTTTATGATGTTTCTTACTACATTTTACTTTTGACTGGCCAACACTGTCTTGTGTATTTGAACCATGTTTACTCCTGTCCAATGTGCTGTATATTTTTTCTATCTACATTTTGTATTACATGTTTTGTTTTTGTTTCACCCCACTGTGCGAGTCATGTATATTGTTTGCTTACTATGCTATTTCAATTTTGTTTCTAAAGGTTTTACATGCTATGCTCTTTTTGAACTTGTTATGCGTTTCACACAAAGCACTCTTCACTGTGATGTATACAGCTCATGTTCTGTAATCTTTGTGAGTCTTGTACTCTTTACGGAAATGTTCACGTATTGAGTAATTTTTGCATGTTTGTCTGCTAACTTTTCTTTTCTCCTACCGGAAAATCTCCGGAGCCTGTTATTTCTTCATTCATGCTGAGTGGAGTTTTATCTTGTTTTTATTATATTTTTATGATACGTACCCTGCTTTTACAAGCTAATAAAAATTGTTTTGATCTCAAAAATATGACCGCCTAATAGTGACCCTTCACTTACCGTAAAATTTGACTTCAAACACTTAAATTAGTGAGATTACTGAAAATATTAAATTATCTGCACATATCAGGAAAGTAATTTTATTCTTCCAGCACCTAACCTTCTGTGAAAAAATTGCATTCCGATTTTTGTTTCGTAACGTCGCCGAGTTTAGATTCCCGAAATGCTGGTTTTTTCTTTCTTTCTTTTTTTCTCTTTTTAGAAATCTTGTGAAATTAAGAAGAAAAAAAAAACATTTTTATTTACACAGTTGAATAAACAGTAAGGTTGTATAATTGATAATTATTAAATCCCTCATTTTATCTGTAAATGCCTCGTAGTTTCAGTGGTTTCCGTACGTAGTTTCAAAGAAGCTTTTTTTTTTTTTTTGATTGGAGGTTTAACGACCACCGTGAGCAACTCAATGGGCTATAAGCAGTCACCCGTCCCTAATTTAGGGTCACTGGTTCCAGGGAAGGGAGAGAGCCAGTGCCGAAAGACAAACACAACACCCATGCCTCACCGGGATTCGAACCCGGACCCCTTACGGACGAATGATCATAGGCCATCGCTTAGACCACTGCGCCACCGGGGAGGCGCAGCTTTTTGTCTGCCCGTGACGTCAGACGCTGCGGGGGCAGTGACTTATGGCGGTCAATGCTGCGTGGATGGGAGTGGTGTCTCCAGTAATATAACCAAGGTACTTTTAAGGTACCTCGAATATAACCTCCTGCCGCCCCAGTGGCGCAGTGGTCTAAGCGATAGCCTCTGATCATTCGTCCGAAAGGGGTCCGGGTTCGAATCCCTGTGAGGCATGGATGTTGTGTTTGTCTTACGGCACTGGCTCTCTCTCTTCCCTGGAACCAGTGACCCTAATTAGGGACGGGCGAGTGCTTATAGCCCATTGAGTTGCTCACGGGGGTCGTTAAACCTCCAACCCCCCCCACCCCCCAATACATAACCTTCTTGTATTCTAACCTCCTTGGTCGCATCTAAGGAGGATGGAATAAAGGGAGGGAGCATGTGTTCTCACAGGTGAAGCCAGCAGAATTGATTGGCCGCCATCGTGCGTTACCCTCAGTTGCTCGTTTGGGCAAGTTCTAAGAGTGAACGTTAGCATAGTTCCAGTTTAGTGGGGGGAGGGTGCGGAAAAGAACTTCTTAGAAATGCCAGCGAACGCAGCCGTGGGCTGCACCAATAAGACATGACAAGCTGCCTGATGGGATCACGTTCCACAGGTGTGTGTCTTATACATCTAATATTCTATTTCAAAATTTAAAAATGTATGATGAAATAGTTAAAAAACTATTATGAACTAGAAAGTTATCCTGTTTTCAGTAACTCCCGGTCAAAAACTACATTTCTGAGAACGTTCTATTAAAATTTTGTAAAAGTCAAAGTTGTTTTAAGCGTAAAATCAAATCTGCTGTTGCTTTTAAAATTTTGTGAATTATCTCGTTTATTATTGGTGTATAGTAATCAGCCTATGAACGCTAATAATCGGATTTTTTGTGCGCTACAAACGTCTTTCAACTTTGTAGCCGCCCCGGTGGCGCAGTGGTCTAAGGCGCTGGCTTCTGATCATTCGTCCGTAAGGGGTCCGGGTTCGAATCCCGTCGGGCATGGATGTTGTGTTTGTCTTACGGCACTGGCTCCTCCCTTCCCTTGAACCAGTGGCCCTAAATTAGGGACGGGCGACTACTTATAGCCCGTTGAGTTGCTCACGGTGGTTGTTAAATCTCCAATAAAAAAAAACTTTGCATATTTCGCATACTCTTCGTAAAAGTTTTTTTTTTTTGGATTGGAGGTTTAACGACCACCGTGAGCAACTCAATGGGCTGTAAGCAGTCACCCGTCTTTTATTCAGGGTCACTGGTTCCAGGGAAGGGAGAGAGAGCCAGTGCCGTAAGACAAAAACAACATCCACGCCTCACCGGGATTTGAACCCGGACCCCTTTCGGACGAATGATCAGAGGCCATCTCTTAGACCACTGCGCCACAGGGGCGGCATTAAAAAAAAAGTTTTGTAAATTATCACGTTTAGCACGAATCATCGGTTTTAAGGTAATATTTCGTTGCATTTGTGTTTTCTAGAATATTCACCAGATCACATGAATAACTCAGGGTATATTATTTTTAATTACAGAGTTTGTGAACTGCTTCAGGCATTACTTTTGTGTGACAATTTAAAGCGATTTTTGTAGTACGCAAGGTAAAATATGACCTAACATTCCGTTGAGAGAAAAGAAAACAGTGGTGATATTATGCAGTACATCCATAAATGTAAAGGATATTTTTTCTCTTGGTAAGAGGGCTGTAAAATTGCTAACCAGTATGGTATAGCTATATATGTAATTCGATGTGAACGCAATGAAAAGGGTAACCTAGGCTGGCTGCTGCTCAGGAGATCGACTTCATAGCTCTGCGCACGAACTGCTTGTTATGCTCCCTCCCCTTATTCTATCCTCCCTGGTCGCAGCCTGCCGAACACAGCGACATCAAACCTTTACCCTTGGTGAGTAACTGCCTTGAAATCTGTTCGTCTTCAAGCCTCTGTTTCTGACCAAGTGGAAATCATACGAGACAAAAGTAAAATTATTTTATAAACCTCTCTCTCTCTCTCTCTCTCTCTCTCTCTCTCTCTCTCTCTCTCTCTCTCTCTCTCTCTCTCTCTCTATCTATCTATCTATTACTTGCTCAGGCATGCCACCTGGGCAGTGGCGCCTCCAGGTACGGGTAGACCGGGCAACTGTCCAGGGCCCTGAACCGCTGCCAATAAATTAGTAGTTTTTGCCTGGCGTCATCTAAAATATAAAATATTGTAGTTCACGAGCATATACAAATAAATGAGCAATTCTAATAGTTGTTTACTGCTTTTAATTAGTGACATCAAAAAGTTACTCTGTTAGAACTTTTTTATTTTTTGGTCACAGACATTTTTTCAGCGGGAAAGTTGCGGAGAAATGTCCTAATTTAATTTTTTTTTCAAGATATTTTTCATAGGAGTTTTGCTGCAATTTCGGGTACAAGTACTGTAGTGTGTTGCAATGTACGCACGGAAGCCAGCTACCGTTCTAGGGAGTTTAGCTGACACGTGCGTTTGCCGAAGCTGGCCACGCCTGCTGCTCAGGAGCTACGACCAGGCGGACGAAAAAGACAGGCTTCGATGCGGAAGGGAATCGGTGAGATCACGTGACCAACTTAGTGCTGTTGCCCCGGCTTAGGCTGCCGAGAGCAAACGCTGACCGAGTCCGGGAGCTATTTTTCCCAACACGCGGCGAATATAGGGTGGCACATCTAATCATTGCATATTAATTTCAAACTATTAGAGAATAAAACGTTTAAAAAGAACATTATTAAAATGTGAGTTCTACTGAACTTAATCGTTTAACGTCACTGAATTCATTTTTTTTTCGTTTTCCGTGGTGTGGATTTTCACGCTTAGCCGTTCCTTTAGCAAAGTCGATCAAAAGACATATTCGAAAGTTTTGTTGCTCGTTTTAATGAAATTAACTATATTTTCTTCTTTGTCCGTGTAGTTCATTTTTTTCTTTTTGCATTCATGATTTTCTAGCAACACTGAAAAGCAAATTCGTTTGAGAAATAGCGTACAGGATATTAATAGCAAACGGAAAACTTTAAGCGAAATCATATTGAGGTCGAAGAAAAAGTATTCCCTCATATACATATCCCTAGCTAAAAAGTTCCTTAATAAATTAAAAAAAAAAGATATGTTTTTTTCTGGCTCTGGAAAAAATAAATTTTTGGATATTATTGCATGTATTTTGTTTAATGAAAGGGTGATTTCTAGGACAATGCTTCTGTACACTAAAAGTACATAATTTGGAAATAACTCCTTCTTAAAAAAAATGCTTAGGATCCCTTTTAATACAAATCATCTGTCTGTGCATTAGAGTTTATTTTACTAATTTCTACTTGGGGGAAGCTGAAAAAATAAATTTTGAATCCTTAAATATATACAGATCTGTATATATTTCAACGCTTTAAAATTATGTGACAACACATTCTGGCACAAGCTATTTTCTTGGTAACTGAAAAGAAAGTCGAATGAAGGACACTGTCACAAAAAATGTTTTCATTGTTTTGTGAAAAATTATTGCAAGAATTTTTTTTTTATAAAATTATTCATTTTTGTCTCTATTAAATTTTCCTTTCATTTGTATTTGTAAATTTACAATTACTATAATTGAACACTGTTAGGTAAGCCAAAAATCAAAAAAACTATTTCCATACTAGAATTTAATTCAAACTATAGCTCAGTAAACAGAATTCTTGCTCACCATTCACAGAAATTTAATTGCATTATGAGCCAATAAGCAATCTGAAATTGCAGATTTAGCGCTACTGACTAACTCTTTAATACCAGAAAATTTTAAAACTTCATCGCCGTGGAGCAAGAAGCGAACCTTCATCTCCTGATTTCCATTCGGGCATGCTACCGTTACACCATCGAGGATGAGGAAGTCCCAAACATCCGAGTGATTTAATCTGAATAATCTCAGATTTTCGCCAGTCAAAGCAAGCCATGTTTCATCGTAGTTCAGCTATTTAGAGTCAGGTCGATGCTTAGCAAATTCCCAGTTATTCAGGTAAACATTGCGGAAGAAATATTTCTTCTCATTATACGTAGGAAATATATCTATAAGGAATCTGAAATCGCATATTTACTGTTACAGTTACGTAACTGAAATCAAACGATCGTCCATGGAATGCAAGCATGTCCCCTCTCCAACAAGGAAGGCATGAAAAGTCCAACTGTCTCTGTCTGCGGGAGAGGTCATGGCGACTGTTTTCTTTGACTGTGAATGTGTTGTTTACCCAGAATTTCTGTCAAAAGTGACGACCATCAATAGTGACTCATATTGCCAAAACTACAAAATTTGTGAGAGGCAATTAAGGACAGACGCCGGGGTAAGTTGAGCGAAGGTGTCACTCTGCTACACGACAACGCTACACAGCACGGAAAATAAAGGGAATTGCTGTAGTCATTCAAGTCGGAGGTGTGGCAACATCCACCTTACAGCCCCAACTTATCCCCATGCGGCTACCATTTGTTCGGTAAAATGAAACAGGACCTTAGTGGACAAAGATTCCCAACCGATGAGGCTGTGAAAAGTGCGGTCCTTAACTAGTTGCACCAAACTCGACTTTTTCTGTACAGGTATGGAAAAGTTAATCGCACATTCCGATAAATGTTTACAGTCCTTAGGCGACTATGTCGAAAAATGAATTAATGTTGTACCTTTAAACCAACATACATCCCCTGAGTGTAACAATTTTTTTGATCCACCCTTATATTATTAAAGCACGCTTTGCTGCAATTCAGAAATTAAATTTTTAGTTCGTATTTTAAAAATTAGCATAAACACTACATTTGGAAAAAGTATCAACTTACCTATTGACTATCAATTTGTTTTGTATCTTCAAGCGGAACGAAGTAAAAAATACTATTAAAAATAAACAAATGGGTCCCTTTTTTTACATAAATGTACCTCAAATGTCTGTTTCAAATAGTTTGAAAGAGGAAAGTCATCACAAGCTGCAACGGTATTCAGCTTCAGATTGTTTTCCCCAACTTTCCTTATGCGATAGCATCTGCAACAAAGTTATAGATACACAAAACAAAATAAATAAATAATTCTTGCTAACCAATGGCAGAAATTAAGACATCTGTTTCAAATAGTTTGAATCATCACAAGCTACATCAGAATTATCTCAGCTTTAGATCCTCCAGTATGTGTGACCATCTGAATATTTTATGTATGAGTTGTGTCCATTATTTTCTTTACCTAAAATCTACTTTTATAATGTTCACACCTAACTGCGATCTACTTTTTTATAAAACATATTTGATATCACTTTTTGGATTAGACAACATTTCAACAGTATAAAAATTATTTCCCACACATTTCTAAAGGAATTAAACAGAATTGGTTAGTAGTTTTTCATAACACTAGGGAATTTATACATTTTACTAACATTCTTTACTAGAAGCCAAATTTGCTCATTATGGTAAAATTAAATTTTTACTTTCAATATACCTACATTATGTCAAGCTAAACACTAGTACACGCACGCACACTAGTACTGAGACGGGCCGAGCCCGAACTGGGCTCGGGTTGCGTAATGCTTACTGGAGTTCGGGCTTGGAGAGAGGGGGAGAATTTTCTTCCTTTTAATGTGATTTTATATGATTTAACACACGAGGCTTTTTTTACACTTTGTAGTTGTGAAAGAGAATTCTTCAGCAACTGGGTCTAGATGGGGAGTAGGAATTATGCAGGGCTATCCATTCCGGGCTTGGATAACAAAATACCATGTGCCATGAATTACAGGATTTCTGCCAAGGATAAGTTTCTTTAAGAAGATAGTAGACAGCAAGCTGACGGAATTTTACTCCCTACCTCAAAGGGGCAGCTCCCTGCTAATTCTATTGAGCAACATACGACGTAGATTGTTGTGCCTCCCGAATCTTCCTGACACGCCTCCCCCCCCAAAAAAAACATTTCAGGAAGAAATGAATGGTTAAAGAAATTATATAAATGGATAGACATCCCTTCCCCACTCCACAGTTGAGAAAGACATCGGTTAATTGCACTGGTAGGAAAAAGTGGAGGTCTGGAAGAGACTTTTTTTAAATGCCTTTACAGGTTAATCATAGTTTTCGGGCTCGTTCGGGATGACATACTTCAGGCTCGCGCTCTTAAAATTGAGCCCGAACTCAGCTCTGACACACACACACACAGTAACACTTCAGTTAACTTCTCATAGGTGTTTTTATCAAAATAATTTATGGCAATGAAGTCATTGGGGCAAGTATGAATAAAAAATAAGAGAAATTTCCTGGAATTTTTAGTACAGTATTGAAACGTAAACAAAATGCTACAATATTGCTGCTAACATTGATTCATTTGGGAACTTCTCAGTTAGATATTCTTTGCTCGGGTTGTTGGTTATCGAGCAAGTTCGTCAGAGTTACTGACCGTGATCTAGCCCTATCACAGTGTCATCGACGGGCTTTCTGTTACGTTGCATGGCGTCATTTCAACATAGCCAACCAGCAGCAGAAGTTGTACGCATTACATTGCAACTTCTGCATCACACTGTCTATGTTCTGCATTTTGTGCAGGCAGTTAGGAAAAGAAAAATTAATTTTGTAGGCATCCTGGGGTATTTCAAACACACACACACCACTTTTAAGCACTGTAAAAGTAATTTAGAATGATTAAAGAACCATTCTAAATTTTATCAACAAACCGATGGGACAGCCATGGGTTCACCTTTATCTGCAGTTTTAGCAGAAATTCTTCTTCAGCGCATTGAAAACAAAGTCATACAAGCATTCCCACAAAAACCTAGTTTCTATATCCGTTACGTTGACGACATCTTGGTAATTTGGCCATATACCATATATAAGTTACATCAATTTGTCAACGTTATGTCTTCCCAATACCCCTCCATCAAACTCACGATAGAACTTGAACATAATTTTGTTTTACCTTGTCTAGATTTTCAAATTACTCGTAACCCTCCTGACAATTCCCTGTCTTTTGCCGTTTATCGAAAACCCACTTCCACACCCACTCTAGTTCCGTACAATTCTCCCCACACTTTTCAGCATTAAATTTCTGCTCTGCACTTCCTATTTAGACTTCGTATTTAGAAGAGCATATTCACATTCTTCTAGCCGTTTTGCCAGAGCTCAAGAACTACAATGGATATCAACTTTTGCTAAAAACCATGGTTATCCGGGCGACGTTGTTAAGGGGGTGCACAATACAAAATTTCTTTTCTTACCTTAATTTTTTCTTTGACTACAGACCTGTGTGAACTTTTTTTGTTGTTGTTAAGAAAAGATGATTATATAAACAAAAAAATTCAAATTACTTGTAAAAAATCAAAAAGGAGAACATAGCAGAGGATAAGCACTGAAATAGTGGTAAACAAGCTTTGTTTTTCTTCCTGAAATTATGATTTAGTCAAATGCTAGCTCTAATATGAACTGAATGTCAATAAACTGTTCGGTAATCAAGTGATGTTTTGACAAACTCAGCACGGAATACGCCGATCCCCATGAGTGTAACTTTGCCGATGAGTTGTAGAATCTGAGAATGTGCTGAGTTATTTTCAATCGTACACCTTGTATGCAACGATTGGCATGTTGTATTTAACGAGTGTATGCTGTAAGCAAGCACAGAATAGCTGTGTTTATCACAACCACAGCAAACTGAATGGGTAAAAATACAGAAAATTCACTTCACCCAGCTGTGATCGAAAAAAATGAGAATTGTGTGACACTTTGGCATGAACACATCTCTCATTTGAAATTGTTCTGTTTGTTATAAAACACAAAATTCACCTCACCTAGCTGTGACATAATAAAATGAGAAGTACATGGCCACCTGACACTTTGACATGAGCACACCTTCCATTTGAATTTGTTCTGTTAACACATTGATACCTTGATATTGTGCAGTGTCTCAGCGTTACTTGATAACCATGTCACATGGGCTTCAAACCTGACATGCTGGGTTATTAAACCAAAGATTCTTCACGTCACGTAAGAATTAGTTTCAGTGGTCACAAATGCTGGGTATTTCTAGCTTCTGGGAGGAGACTAACTTTGAAATGTTCGATGAACGTTGTTAATACACTGTCCAGGAAGCGGAGAAAGTTTCCGCATTTTTTTCGCCACGTTTCAGGCAATTTAATTCAAGACATGATTAAAATGTTTGAATCCATAATTCAGATTAATTTCTAGCTGGTGTGTTTCACTAGATTAAAAGAAAGTAGGGTAATAATTTATATAATTTTTCCAAAAGATCTGCAGCGTACAAAAGATGTATACGTAGAGACCCTTGGAGGCTTTTCGTCATGTTTTGGGCAATCTTATTTAAAAAATGTGATTAAAAATTTAAATCCATAGGAAGAAAATAGTTTTCAACTGGTGTTTTTCAGCAAATTAAAAAAAATGTAAGGCACTAATTTATATATTTCCAAAAGAGCTGGAGCGTACAAAAGATGTTTACGCAAAGAGCCTTGGGGGCTTTTCATCGTGTTTTGGGCAATCTTATTAAAAAAATGTGATTAAAAATTTTAATTCATAAGAAAAAATAGTTTCCAACTGGTGTTTTTCAGCAAATTAAAAGAAATGTAAGGCAATAAATATATTTCATCTTTCCACATAGGAGGAACAGCATGTCACTTACTTTTTACCGGGATGATTGTCGAGAAACTGTATTTGCATTTCTAGTGCTCCCAGGCGCAATTTAGAAATTCTGAACAGTTTACAATCCTTAGGCCCAAAATGTGACTATTTGGATGTCGAACATGTGTTTCGAGGTTTGATTTTTTTAACATGGAATACAAAAAATTCAAATGAACAATAGAGGGTATTCAAAAATTTTTAACAGTCCTATATTCCAACCAAAAACCATTGTTTTACAGATAATTATTATATTGTGAACATGATGTGCATATTTCTTCATACTGGTAAAAAGCATCATCTCTGCAACTACAGCCAGTCACGTTTCTTCGTTGCTCCCGAGTTTTCGTCTAGTTTTGTGATTTCTGAGCACCTTTACCAGCTGGAAGTTCTCCGCTACGTGTATGAAGTTCATCTTAATGTTCTGAATTCACTTACCGGGTCGGTGAGTTGCTTATTTTTCATATTTCTTCGTTTTTTTACATGCTCGTACATCAGTTTTGCTTATTTTCTGCCCGTCACCCTTTCCGTTGCGGACTTGCCTGGACTGGGTGCCGACGCCCTTGTATTTTGCGAGCAGCAACTGCTGCCTGCTTCGGTTCTCACTCGGTAGCTTTTTGCGCTGCCTGCGTTGTTGCCTCGGTTGAACGCTCCTAGTGTTTTGACTTGTGTTGATCTGACTGCTGTGACGTCATGGCTTCTACTCCTATGCTCGGCTGTTCTGTAACCGCACCGCTTGCTGACTGCGTCAATGTTGACATCCAATCGTCTACAGGTGCTGTGGATCAGGCGTCTTCCTCTTTTGCTGGATTATATCCTTCTGCTTTAGATTCTATGTTTCATCGTTCAGGTACCAATTTTACCATTACTGTACCTCCAGCCTCGGTTCTAGGCAGGTCAATGCTTTCTATTTTACATCTTGGTATTGTTTTTGATGCCCTACCTAACACACAACTTACAGCATATTCATCAGCGCTGTATTCTTTTTTGCCATCCGATTCCATTGCGCATATTGCTCGCAAACCCCGATCCGTCATTATTTACTTAGCTGCCTCAAAATATGTAACGCAGGTTTTATCCACTCCCATTCAGATTGGTGATCAGTGTATTTATGCTGAACTTCTTTCCCAGCGTCCAGTTTTGATCTCGTTCTTTCCGGTTCCAGCTGAAATTCCCGATTCTCTTTTGCAGAACTTTCTTTCGTATAGCGGTCGCACCGTTGGGTCGGTGCGTACCCTTCCTTCAAACGTTACTGATCCGTTTGGTAATCCCATCTCCGGGTGTCGCCGGCAGGCGCTCCTGATTTTCCCCTCAGATTCTGCAATTTCTTCCTTTCCCACCAAATTGCTGATTAAACTTGGTCACCATTCCTACTCCATAAATGTTGTTACACCTTTCCATTTTTACGCATGTCTTGGTTTTGGCCACCATCAAGCAAAATGCTCGTCAGTTTTTGTGCCTCCGGTCACTGTTCCTTCTACTGCAACGACATCGGAAGTGCCCGTGTCTTCTTCAGAGCCTGTGCTATCCCATGCTCCGACTCCACCAGGAACTCCTGTGCCCACTTTTTATGATGCTGCTTGCTCGACTCCTGTCTCCTCTGCTGTTGAAGTGTTGTCTGCGCCTTTGCCTGCTGGACTTCCTGTTGAATTGCCGTCAGCAGTACCGATATCTATTCCTCTACTTTCTCCACCGTGTACACCGCCGCCTGTGTCTACTGGCTTGTTCACACCAGTTATTGCTCATCTCCATGACTCCCTGGATGATTCACATGTGGAGCCTTTTGACATCCCAGAACTAGCGTCTTCTTCTAGTGATGATGCCACACCATCGATTCAGCATATTGACTCTTCGGTGTCTTCTGTTGGAGAGGCAAGTGCTACTTTGCCTACTACTGCTCCAGTGCTCGATTCGTCGAGTTCCAGTGCCTTTTCGAGTGTTATTGTTTCGCCTAAGCCCTTGCCATTGGCTCCAGGTTTGGTGGCAAGCTTTCCCTGCCTTATAGATGGGTCCCTGGTTCCTACTGATGCTTCGTCTGCACCTCTTTCTACAGCACCATCTCTGGTTTCAACTGGAGTAGACGATTCGATGTTATCTGAGCAAGACTTTGAAGGTGCTGTTCCCAAAAAGCGACGACGCCCTTCCCGTAAGAAAAATCGTAAGAAGCTCTTAGCTTCCTGTGAAATATCCGACTCGACTGCTCTGGATTTTCCGGATCAATTTGTGGTTAATCCTTATTATAAACTTGATCTTAAACGTGCTGCTCTTCTTCCTCTTCCAGAAATTTCCCTGGAACACATTTATATGCTCGCAAATGCTGATCCTCGTTATCGTGCTTTTGTGACCCCCTACGTGGGCTATGATTTGTTTTTTGCACGTGATCCGAAAGCGGCTTTTGCCCGTTTCTGCTCATTTCATGATACTATTGACTATGAGACTGTTTGTGCTTCTTTACGAGCTCTTCAAAGTGCTTTTAGCACTGCAGTGTCTTCATATCCAGCTCTCGGACCGTGGCTTGTTTTTATAGACTATCATTGCACCCAATTTGAAAAGTTTTCCGGATGTTCTCCCACATCTTTGTGAATTGTTTTCTCAATACGTGACTTTTTTCCTAACTTGTTCTCCGCTAATGTAAAATGTTAATTGCTCTCATCCTGCGATTGTGTCCTTGACGTTTCTGTACTTCATTCCCGGCTGTATACTTTATGTCATTTCCTGTTATACTCTCTGTTACTGCAATGTATTTCTCTGTACTTTTCCAGTTTTAATAAAGCGATTTTGAACTACAGCCAGTCACGTTTCTTCGTTGCTCCCGAGTTTTCGTCTAGTTTTGCGATTTCTGAGCCCTTTTACCAGCTGGAAGTTCTGCGCTACGTGTATGAAGTTCATCTTAATGTTCTGAATTCACTTACCGGGTCGGTGAGTTGCTTATTTTTCATATTTCTTCGTTTTTTACATGCTCGTACATCAGTTTTGCTTATTTTTCTGCCCGTCACCCTTTCCGTTGCGGACTTGCCTGGACTGGGTGACGACGCTCTTGTATTTTGCGAACAGCAACTGCTGCCTGCTTCGGTTCTCACTCGGTAGCTTTTTTGCGCTGCCTGCGTTGTTGCCTCGGTTGACCGCTCCTAGTGTTTTGACTTGTGTTGATCTGACTGCTGTGACGTCATGACTTCTACTCCCATGCTCGGCTCTTCTGTAACCGCACCGCTTGCTGACTGCGTCAATGTTGACATCCGATCTTCTACAGGTGCTGTGGATCAGGCGTCTTCCTCTTTTGCTGGATTATATCCTTCTGCTTTAGATTCTATGTATCATCGTGCAGGTACCAATTTTACCATTACTGTACCTCCAGCCTCGGTTCTAGGCAGGTCAATGCTTTCTATTTTACATCTTGGTATTGTTTTTGATGCCCTACCTAACACACAACTTACAGCATATTCATCAGCGCTGTATTCTTTTTTGCCATCCGATTCCATTACGCATATTGCTCGCAAACCCCGATCCGTCATTATTTACTTAGCTGCCTCAAAATATGTAACGCAGGTTTTATCCACTCCCATTCAGATTGGTGATCAGTGTATTTATGCTGAACTTCTTTCCCAGCGTCCAGTTTTGATCTCGTTCTTTCCGGTTCCAGCTGAAATTCCCGATTCTCTTTTGCAGAACTTTCTTTCGTATAGCGGTCGCACCGTTGGGTCGGTGCGTACCCTTCCTTCAAACGTTACTGATCCGTTTGGTAATCCCATCTCCGGGTGTCGCCGGCAGGCGCTCCTGATTTCCCCCTCAGATTCTGCAATTTCTTCCTTTCCCACCAAACTGCTGATTAAACTTGGTCACCATTCCTACTCCATAAATGTTGTTACACCTTTCCATTTTTACGCATGTCTTGGTTTTGGCCACCATCAAGCAAAATGCTCGTCAGTTTTTGTGCCTCTGGTCACTGTTCCTTCTACTGCAACGACATCGGAAGTGCCCGTGTCTTCTTCAGAGCCTGTACTATCCCATGCTCCGACTCCACCAGGAACTCCTGTGCCCACTTTTCATGATGCTGCTTGCTCGACTCCTGTCTCCTCTGCTGTTGCAGTGTTGTCTGCGCCTTTGCCTGCTGGACTTCCTGCTGAATTGCCTTCAGCAGTACCGATATCTATTCCTCTACTTTCTCCACCGTGTACACCGCCGCCTGTGTCTACTGGCTTGTTCACACCAGTTATTGCTCATCTCCATGACTCCCTGGACTATTCACATGTAGAGCCTTTTGACATCCCAGAACTAGCGTCTTCTTCTAGTGATGATGCCACACCATCGATTCGGCATATTGACTCTTCGGTGTCTTCTGTTGGAGAGGCAAGTGCTACTTTGCCTACTACTGCTCCAGTGCTCGATTCGTCGAGTTCCAGTGCCTTTTCGAGTGTTATTGTTTCGCCTAAGCCCTTGCCATTGGCTCCAGGTTTGGTGGCAAGCTTTCCCTGCCCTATAGATGGATCCCTGGTTCCTACTGATGCTTCGTCTGCACCTCTTTCTACAACACCAACTCTGGTTTCCACTATAGTCGACGATTCGATGTTATCTGAGCAAGACTTTCAAGGTGCTGTTCCCAAGAAGCTACGACGCCCTTCCCGTAAGAAAAATTGTAAGAAGCTCTTAGCTTCCTGTGAAATATCCGATTCGACTGCTCTGGATTTTCCGGATCAATTTGTGGTTAATCCTGATTATAAACTTGATCTTAAACGTGCTGCTCTTCTTCCTCTTCCAGAGGTTTCCCTGGAACACATTTATATGCTCGCAAATGCTGATCCTCGTTATCGTGCTTTTGTGACCCCCTACATGTGCTATGATTTGTTTTTTGCACGTGATCCGAAAGCGGCTTTTGCCCGTTTCTGCTCATTTTATGATACTATTGACTATGAGACTGTTTGTGCTTCTTTACGAGCTCTTCAAAGTGCTTTTAGCACTGCAGTGTCTTCATATCCAGCTCTCGGACCGTGGCTTGTTTTTATTGACTATCACTGCACCCAATTTGAAAAGTTTTCCGGATGTTCTCCCACATCTTTGTGAATTGTTTTCTCAATACGTGACTTTTTTCCTAACTTGTTCTCCGCTAATGTAAAATGTTAATTGCTCTCATCCTGCGATTGTGTCCTTGACGTTTCTGTACTTCATTCCCGGCTGTATACTTTATGTCATTTCCTGTTATACTCTCTGTTACTGCAATGTATTTCTCTGTACTTTTCCAGTTTTAATAAAGCGATTTTGAACTACAGCCAGTCACGTTTCTTCGTTGCTCCCGAGTTTTCGTCTAGTTTTGTGATTTCTGGACTCTTTTCCAGCTGGAAGTTCTCCGCTACGTGTATGCAGTTCTTCTTTATGATTCGGGTTCACTTGCCGAGTCGGTGAGTTGCTTATTTTTCATATTTCTTCGTTTCTTTACGTGCTCGTACATCGGTTTTGCTTATTTTCTGCCCGTCATCCTTTCCGTTGTGGAATTGCCTGGACTGGGTGCCGACGCCCTTGTATTTTGCGAGCAGCAACTGCTGCCTGCTTCGGTTCTCACTCGGTAGCTTTTTTGCGCTGCCTGCGTTTTGCCTCGGTTGACCGCTCCTAGTGCTTTGACTTGGCTATGGATAACCTCGCTCCGATACCTGTGGGGTATGTTCCACGGGTCCCTAATCCCTTGACCATTCTTACTACATCAGACTCGCTGCCTTCCCCTGTAAGTATGATCATCTGAGACTAACCTATGACGTCACTCAGGCTCGTTGCGAGGCTGACGAAAAAGACAGGCTACGGTGCGAAACAGTCACGTGCACAACTTAGTGCTGTCGCCAAGTCAATCGGTTGAACAGCCATTGCATCGTTTGTTCACAGTTATTTGTATTGAGTGAGTGTTCCCTTTATTGTCATTTGGATACACGTATAGTTTTGTGAGGTAGGTATTTTTATATTTCTAAGATAAGGTTAATTCTCAGTAAACGTTTTATTTGGTTTTAGTGATAGTTATAGGTTTAGTGAGTAGATCTTAGTTTCACACGTGTTGAAATCTGTTCATGTCTCGTGAATAGTGAAGTATAAAGAAGTGAGTTATTCTGTGGTGTTGAATTCTTATTTCAAATAGAATAATTAATATTTTTTGCCAATGCCGATTCACATAGAGCTTGAATATTACCAGAAATCAGGGCAACTTTTCAGGTAATTAGCCTTCGTAATTTGTATAACATTTGCATCTCCAACAATCGTTAGCCCTTTCTTTACGAAATTAATGCTTGAACTGTTGCATTGTAATGTGTCTCTGAATTAAAGAGGACATTTTTTAATTTCGTAACTTAATGTAACTGTGATATAGCATTTGTCTGATTGAATTTACTAAAGCTGTCTGAACAGTGTGGACAGATTATGTTGAAAAACTGCATGATCAATTTAATTCTAACTGTACAAAACATAGGGAACTACTTTCGATTAAAAATTTCATATCTAGTTCTTCACTTGTATTAAAAGGTATAATTATTTTTAGAGGAATTGCCATGCCACGATTTCGCAGTGTTAGTGGCTGCAAGTCAAATTATAGAAGTGAAAAGGAGACTTACAACTTTTGCCATACCAAAGTAATGTATGCAGCAGATTTTGTATAAGACAAACTTTGTCTTATACAAAATCTGCTGCATACGTTTAAACAGACAAAGTTCTGATTTTAGATTTTTTTATTCATTTTCTGTTGAATGTTTTTGTATGAGTAGCTTGAAAACTAAATAGGAAAACATAACTCCTCAGCTGCAAAATACTCTTGAACAACTTAGTAAAAGCCAAACATGATAACCGAAATGATTTGAAATCACGTGAAATTAAAATTAAGAAGTTGAAAGTCAGAACGCTTAGTTTTCCGTGTCTTTCCTTAGTGCATAGTGTGCACAAAGTCCTGAGATAGGAAAAAGAGTTCAAACTTATCAAATATTTTATATGCATGTAAAGTGTTTAGCCAGGTTGGTTAAAGCATTGAAATGTATTTCTCTTCTGTAGTAAATGAAGATAACATTTCTGAAAAATTATCTTTGAAACTAGAAAGTAAAGATATGTCATATTTGGTTTCATTTTATTTGAAACTTGTTTGTCATTTGGATACACGTACAGCAGTACTTCAGTTAGCGTCTCGTAACATATTTCCGATCTTTTTTCTGCTTCATCACATATTATTCACATAGTGATGCTGAGTGGTGGTGGCATTATGTACTGAAGATTTGTATTTAATTTTTGGTGGTGTCTTTTTTTTTTTTTTTTTTTTTTTTTCAAATTGGAACTAATATTGTTTGTGCAGTTGTTGCCCGTCTTACACAATGTGCCTGTGAAATACCTTTTTTATATTCTCCTATCCCAAGATATGCATCTTAATTTGCCAAGCCGTTTCACAGCAAAATGGGCCAGAGGTCCTCATTTTAATAGCAGTTTTGATTTCATCAGTCCAAATTCATTTGAAAATCTATGGACTATTTTCTTTCCATGGAAGATGATGCTGTACTCTTTCACGTCGTGGGGTCTGGCTAGTCCCTCAAAGACACCATACCCGTACGAGTTCCATGTCACTTATTTCCAGATTAATAAATGTTAGCAGTAATATTGTAGCATTTTGGTTTACGTTTTAATACTGTACTAAAAAATTCCAGGAAATTTCTCTTATTTTTCATACTTGCCACTATGACTTCATTGCCATAAAATTTTTGATAAAAACACCTGTGTGAAGTTAACTGAAGTGTTACTGTGTGTGTGTCAGAGCTGAGTTCGGGCTCAATTTTAAGAGTCCGAGCCTGAAGTATGTCAGCCCGAACAAGCCCGAAAACTATGATTAACCTGTATAGGCAATAAAAAGTTTTCCAGACTTCCACTCTTTCCTACCCATGCAATTAACCGATGTCTTTCTCAACTGCAGAGTGGGGAAGAGATGTCTATCTATTTCTATAATTTCTTTAACCATTCATTTCTTCCTGAAATGTTTTTTTTTTTTGGGGGGGGGGGGGTGTATCAGGAAACATCTGGAGGCACAACAAACTACGTCGTATGTTGCTCAATAGAATTAGCAGGGAGTTGCCCCTTTGAGGTAGGGAGCAAAATTCAGTCAGCTTGCTATCTACTATCTATACTTCTTAAAACTTATCCTTGGCAGAAATCCTGTAATTCATGGCATATGGTATTTTGTTATCCAAGCCCGGAATGGATAGCCCTGCAGAATTCCTACTCCCTATTTAGACACAGTTGCTGAAGAATTCTCTTTAACAACTAGAAAGTGTAAAAAAAGCCTCGTGTGCTGAATCATATAAAATCACATTAAAAGAAAAAGGAAGAAAATTCTTCCCTTCCAAGCTCGAACTCCAGTAAGCATTACGCAACCCAAGCCCAGTTCGGGTTCGGCCCGTCTCAGCACTGGTGTGTGCGTGTACTAGTGCTTAGCTTGACATTTATAGTAGGTATATTGAAAGTAAAAATTTAATTTTACCATAATGAGCAAATTTGGCTTCTAGTAAAGATTGTTAATAAAATGTATAAGTTCCCTAGTGTAATGAAAAATTAACCAATTCCTTTAGAAATGTGTGGGAAATAATTATTTATACTGTTGAAATGTTGTCTAATCCAAAATGTGATATCAAATATGTTTTATAAAAAAGTAGATCACAGTTAGGTATGAACATTACAATTTAAGTAGATTTTAGGTAAAGAAAATAATGGACACAACTCGTAGATAAAATATTCAGATTGTAACACATACTGGAGGATCTAAAGCTGAGATAATTCTGATGTAGCTTGTGATGATTCAAACTATTTAAAACAGATGTCTTAATTTCTGCCATTGGTTAGCAAAAATTATTTATTTATTTTGTTTTGTGTATCTATAACTTTGTTGCAGATGCTATCACATAAGGAAAGTTGTGGTAAACAATCTGAAGCTGAATACAGTTGCAGCTTGTGATGACTTCCTTCTTTCAAACTATTTGAAACAGACATTTGAGATACATTTATGTAAAAAAATGGACCCACTTGTTTATTTTTAATAGTATTTTTTACTTCGTTCCACTTGAAGATACAAGACAAATTGATAGTCTATAGGTAAGTTGATACTTTTTCCAAATGTAATATTTATGCTAATTTTTAAAGCAAACTAAAAATTTGATTTCTGAATTGCAGCAAAGTGCTTTAATAATATGAGGGTGGATCAAAAAGTTAGTTACACTGTTGAATAAAACAAACAAACAAAGATATACTCAGGGGGTTTATGTTGGTTTAAAGGTACAACATTAATTCATTTTTCGACATAGTCGCCTAAGGACTGTAAACATTTATCGGAACGTGCGATTAACTTTCCCATACCTGTACAGAAAAAGTCCAGTTTGGTGCAACTAGTTAAGGACCGCACTTTTCACAGCCTCATCGGTTGGGAATCGTTGTCCACTAAGGTCTTGTTTCATTTTACCGAACAAATGGTAGCTGC
Source organism: Macrothele yani (assembly GCA_039090855.1). Classification (NCBI taxonomy): domain Eukaryota; kingdom Metazoa; phylum Arthropoda; class Arachnida; order Araneae; family Macrothelidae; genus Macrothele; species Macrothele yani. The sequence continues at coordinate 78,323,330 of CM077009.1, forward strand.
ATGGGGATAAGTTGGGGCTGTAAGGTGGATCTTGCCACACCTCCGACTTGAATGACTACAGCAATTCCCTTTGTTTTCCGCGCTGTGTAGTGTTGTTGGGCAGCAGAGTGACACCTTCGCTCAACTTACCCCGGCATCTGTCTTTAATTGAATTTCGCAATTTTAATAGTGTTTGGCAATATGAGTCACTATTGATGGTCATCTCTTTTGACAGAAATTCTGTGTAAACAACAGATTCACAGTCGCCATGACCTCTCCCGCAGACAGAGACAGTTGGACTTTAGACGTCTTCCTTGTTGGAAAGGTGACATGTTTCCATTCCATGGACGATCGTTTGATTTCAGTTACGTAACAGTAAATATGTGATTTCAGATTACTTATAGAGCTATATTTCCCATGTATAATAAGAAGAAATATTTCTTCCCCAATGTTTACCTGAATAACTGGGAATTTGCTAAGCATCGACCTGACTCTAAATAGCTGAGCTACGATGAAGCAGGGCTCGCTTTGACTAGCGAAAATCTGAGATTATTCAGATTAAATCACTCGGATGTTTGGGACTTCCTCATCCTGGATGGTGTAACTGTAGCATGCTCGAATGGAAATCGGAAAATGCAGGTTCGCTTCCTTCTCCACGGCGATGAATTTTTCAAATTTTCTGGTATTAAAGAGTTAGTCAGTAGCGCTAAATCTGCAATTTCAGATTGCTTATTGGCTCATAATGCAATTAAATTTCTGTTAATGGTGAGCAAGAATTCTGTTTACTGAGCTATAGTTTGAATTAAATTCTAGTATGGAAATAGTTTTTTCAATTTTTGGCTTACCGAACAGTGTTCAATTATAGTAATTGTAAATTTACAAATGAAAAGAAAATTTAATAGTGACAAAAATGAATAATTTTATGAAAAAAAGTTCTTGCAATAATTTTTCACAAAACAATGAGAACATTTTTTGTGACAGTGTCCTTCATTCAACTTTTTTTCAAATACCAAGAAAATAGCTTGTGCCAGAATGTGTTGTCACATAATTTTAAAGTGCTGAAATATATACAGATAAGGATTAATTTTTTTCTTCCCCCAAGTAGAAATAAGTTAAATAAACTCTAATGCACAGAGGTGATTTGTATTAAAAGGGATCCTAAGCATTTTTTTAAGAGGGAATTATTTCCAAATTATGTACTTTTAGTGTACTGAAGCATTGTCCTAGAAATAACCCCATTAAACAAAATACATGCAATAATATAAAAAAAATATTTTTTCCAGAACAAGAAAAAAATATAACTTTTTTTAATTTAGTAAGGAACGTTTTAGCCAGATATATATATATATGAGGGAACACTTTTTCTTCGACCTCAATATGATTTCGCTTGACGTTTTCCGTTTGCTATTAATATTCTGTACGCTATTTATTAAACGAATTTGATTTTCATTGTTGCTAGAAAATCATGAAGGCAAAAAGAAAAAAAATGAACTACACGAACAACGAAGAAAATATAGTAGTTAATTTCATTAAATCGAGCAACAAAACTTTCGAATATGTCTCTTGATACGACTTTGCTAAAGGAACGGCTAAACGCAAAAATCCACACTACACGGAAAACGAAAAAAATTAATTCAGTCGTGTTAAACGATTAAGTTCAGTAGAACTCCCATTTTAATAATGTTCCTTTTAAACGTTTTCTTCTCTAATAGTTTAAATTAATATGCAATGATTTGATTTGATGTGCCACCTTATATTCGCTGCGTGTTGGAAAATATAGCTCTCTACTTGGTCACCGTTTGCTCTCGGCAGCCCAAGCAGAGGCAATAGCACTAAGTTGGTCACGTGATCTCTTCGATGCCCTTTCGCACCGAAGCCTGTCTTTCTCGTTAGCCTCGGGCTCGTTGCTTACCCTACACGTGATTTGTATGACGTCACACAGGCTCGTTGAGGAAACCGGAAGGTCGTATATTCTTGAGTTCGAGATTAATCGAGTAACGTCATAGGACGAGGATCTCGGAACCGCTCCCCAGTAAGTAGCAGCACGTGTTCAGAGGAATATTCCGGGAAAGAAACATTTCCTCTGGTGGCAACAGGGGATATCAAGTGTTACTGATATAGGCAAGGAGGTTATATTACTGGAGACACCACTCCTATCCACGAAGCATTGGTCGCCATAAGTCACCGTCCGTGCTGCAAATGACATCATGAGCAGGCACGACGCAGCCGCAGAAGAGAAGCTGCTTGGAAACCAAGGGAACAAAAACTTCTAAGCGTATAAACAGATAAAATGAGTAATTCAATAATATTTATCAATGATACACAAGCTTACTGTTTCATCAACGGTATAATTTAGTTCATTTTTGCCTGCTCGTGACGTCACACCACAGATCAGCTGTGACCTATGGCGGCAGAGCTAGTGGTGTATCCAGTAATATAACCTCCTTGGATATAGGTGTCCCGGGATTACGGCTCGTGGTAGCATAGGTGTCAGGTGTAGCAGTGTGCGTGTTTTCTCGTAAGTGTGGACCTGGTTTTTCATATATGTTTTTGCTTTTCCAACCTTAATGATGAAACGCAAAGGTGAAGGAAGCCTACAGAACTGTAATAAAAAGGTAAATTCTTCAGAAGTGGCGTCATCAGAAGAAATTGATGTGGTGTGCTTAAATGCTCACAATGAATGGGAACAATCTATGTCTGAAAGTTTAACCAGTGATAAACCATCCTCAACTTCCTCTACGGAGATCGATGTGATTTGCTCAAAAGCTGCCGATGCTTTGGAAGAACAGGAGATAGGCATTTTATTTTTATGTTATTCATTTGTGCATGTAAAATTTGTATAAAATTGTAAGTGATCTGTTGAAGACTTTCTCTTGAAGCATTTTTTGTTGCACGCCACGTCGCGTTTTAGGGTAGATAATTTCTTTGTTGTCATAGATGTCGTTTCTTCTAACATGAAAGATTCAATGTACGATATCTTTGGAATATTTCTGTACGAAATATTAACATGCAGTTCATTTTAGAATGTGTACCTGATGTTATGAGAAATTTTACATTGCATGCCCCCGAGGTATTTTAGGGTAGAAATTTTATGTTGCAGGCTACGTGACATTTTAGGGTAGATAACTTCTTTGTTGTCCGTAGATGTCGTTTTTTCTGCCGGGGTATTTTGCTCGCGATGTTATGAACTATTTAACATATTTGGAGTTTGGAAGGGTTTTGAAATCCCATACGCCGCCCCGGTGGCGCAGTGGTCTAAGCGATGGCCTCTGATCATTCGTCCGAAAGGGGTACGGGTTCGAATCCCGGTTAGGCATGGATGTTGTGTTTGTCTTACGGCACTGGCTCTCCCCTTCCCTGGAACCAGTGACCCAAAATTAGAGATGGGCGACTGCTTATAGCCCATTGAGTTGCTCACAGTGGTCGTTAAACCTTCAATAAAAAAATCCCATACGACTTGAAATAACATTTCCGATTTATTCTATTTTCTTTGTGATGAATTTGAAACTTATAGTTTGTCATTCTGAAATTATGCGGTAGCGTGTGTCGATATATTTGTGCGTTGAACAGCTTTAAATCGAGGAGAAACTACAAAGTAATTTTTTAAGCGCTTCCATCCGGGTATCTGTATAATAATGTGAATTTTATCCAACCAGCGCTCACATTAAATCCTTCAAAACAATTACTTTTCATCTAAAACGGGATGGGTTTGAGGAATATTTGTTCTTCAGAATAGCTAGAATCTATTAAAATATGTCCAAATACGCTACCGGATATTTCATTTTTACTAGATAGCATATTAGTATTTCGTTCTTTTTTTAGAAAGATGTTGACGAAGACTATATATCCAGGTTTGAGGAAGACGACAAATCCGAGTGGTCCAAACATCGTCTTACTCAACATACTAGAGACTTCAATTACGAATATAAATCTATGTGCGGAGCAGCTAAGCTTCCCCAGGAGGTCACGACCCGAAATCTACCAAGTTCAAATATGGCTGGATCTTCTCGTGGAGAACCAGTCTCAGTAGACCCTGTTCACAGCCTCGACAGGTCTAGGGGAGGTCAACTCCGAGTTGATGTAGATGTTCCGAACGTGGAGAGAAGAAATTCTTCAGGTTACCGAGTTGTGAGTCACTCGTTCAGGTTTAGTCGAAAGTATTCTACCACTTTCCAGACGTACAAAATCAGGTTAGACATTGGGGCGATCCAAGAACCAGAAGATTTCATCCCATTTGTTCGTGAAGCGCTTGCAACTGCCTTTGTCGATTTTACTAGGGAGTCTAACTTCTTTCGCGTGGGAATGGTGATGCGCTCACGACATCTGAACAACCCAGTCAATTTACCCCTGATAGCAATTGATGAATTGTTAATTGAGCGCTTTTTCGAAGCGTTAGAAAAGGTTGTACAGTCAAATAATGAGATTTTGGCTGATACAGAACTCGAGTTTGATCTAGTATTTGTTAGCATTGACAGACGAGGGAGGGGGGGGCTGGACCGCGAACTCCGGGTCCCCAGAGGAGGCAGATTGCTGACCTTTCTCTTTTTAACAAAAAGAAGAAGTCCCTCATTTCCATCCCAAACAATGACAATCTGTGCTTAGCTAAAGCACTCGTGGTAGCCATGGGACAGGTACAAAAAAAGAACGGGGAAATTTCGAATGAGGAGTTCAAAGTAATTCAGGATTCACGCTGTAATCGCCAACGTGAACTGGTACTGTCTCTTCACGAATCTTGTGATGTTCCTTCGGGAGTATGTGGCCTAAACAAATTAGAGAAGACTCAGCAAGGTCTTCAGCATCAAATTGTGGTGTTGGTGACGACTTCTCTATCATCTACAGAGGTCACCATAAATCCTCTAAAGTTTTTTTATTGTATGAGAAAGGTCACTTTAATGTCATCACAAACCCTGCGGGGTACTTCAGGGCAAATTCACAATGCGGGGATTGTTTGAAACTTATATACAATAGTAGGAGTCCTGCATGCCCCAACATGTGTCGGTATTGCCACACAAAAAGTTGTCCGGATCGTACGTGATTTTCCAAGTTTGTGCCCGATACTTTAAAGGACAGGATTGTTTCGATGCACACAATGTAAACAATACATGTGAAGCAAACCATTGCTGCATGAAATGTTTGATGTATTTTAACCCTCTCAAGGGGGCTCATATCTGCCGTATACCCACAGAACTGTTTGTAGAACCAATGAAAAAACAGCAATCGGACTCCCAGTCCTACATATACTTTGATATTGTGACAGTCCAGACTGATAATAAACTTTTGATCCCTGTTTTAGTCGTCGCTACATTCAAAATGCCTACCAACTGGAAAGTTGTTCAATTTCGTACCGTTGAAGATTTCATAGATTGGTTGTTAGCAGATGAAACTTCCTCAAGAGGGCCGAGGTGGCAGCATAAGATTTTCAAGCCACGCTTTCAAAATGTGACTGTCTTAGCTCATAACTTAAAAGGTTTTGATGGTTTACCTATACTAAACACCCTATGCCAAAAAAATCTCAAACCGGAGATCGTGTTTCAGGGAGCTAGACTCATGGGTATCTTTCTGACAACACTGAAAATAAGATTTATTGACACTCTCTCGTTTATCCCATCCCCTCTTCGACACTTCCCTTACACATTTCACATAACGGATGTTAAAAAGGGATTTTTCCCCTACAGTTTTTGTAGCCTTGAGAACCTAAACTATAAAGGTAGCATCCCCGAGAGGAAATATTTTCCCATTGAGTCATTCTCAAGCAAAGAACTACTAGAATTTAAGAAATGGTACAGTGAAAAAAGAGGAAAAGAGTATCGCCTCTGGGAAGAAATGGTTTCATATTGTGAAAATGATGTGCGCGTTCTGCGTATCGGCGCAGAATCTTTACGTTGCGAATTCAAGGTGCTTACAGGGATAGATCCATTTAAAAATGATCTGACTATTGCTGGGGCATACCTAAGGGTTTTCCGAACAAATTTCCTTCAGGAGAAGACAATAGGGATTATCCCGGCTATCGGCTATTCATCAAGGCATCCGTAGTCGTAAATGTGCTGCGTGGCTAAAGTATGTGGAAGTAACTTCGGGGCAGATTATCCAAAGCGCGTGTTCTCTAGATGGTGAGTTTAAAATCGGTTGCTACAAGGTGGATGGAATTTGTCATGCTACCCGTGTGATATATGAATTTCACGGATGTTTTTTTCATGGCTGTAGTGTTTGCTACCGTGACGGCGATACTATTCAGCCATTTTATCAGCTCCTATGAGGCAGGTAAGAATGGAAAAAAATATAGATAAAGAGAATTTTGTTGTATCCACCATGCCCGATTACAGGCTTCGTGTCATGTGGGAACATGAATTCGAACAACTTTTAAAATCAGATCCACGGATCTCAAACATCCTTGACAGCCTACCTGAAAAAATTGCTATAGAGATGAGGGAGTTCTTGTATGGTGGTAGAACCGAAGCTATTACGCTATATGCTAACACGGAGGAAGAAAAGACATGTTATGTCGTGCGATGTTTTGACCTGCGATGTTTTGACGTGCTACGCAATACGGTATCTCGACTTCTGCAGTCTGTATCCGTATGTGTGCAAATACGGTCGCTTTCCTGCAAGCCATCCACGACGAATCACCGAAAATTTCTGTCATGAAATAAATGCATATTATGGCATCATAAAAGCAACAGTATTACCTCCCAAAAAAATGTTTTTGCCCGTCTTACCATTAAAATATAATGCTAAATTGCTTTTTCCCCTACGTTTCACATGTGTGAAAACTGAGAATCAGGAGGGATGTCATCACAACGATTCAGCCAGATGCTTCACTGCAGCATGGACATCTGATGAATTTTACAAAGCCCTTTCCCTTGGCTACAAAATTGTGTACATACATGATATTTGGCAGTATGACGCCTTCTCGCAATACACAAAGGACTCTGGAGAAAAAGGCATCTTCTCGGAATACATAGATACATTTATAGGTGCAAAATAAAAGTGTTCAGGGTTCCCAAAGGATATAGTTTCCGTAGAAGAAAAAGGGAAGTACTGTGAAGACTTCTTCAACGCCGAAGGTGTCCGTATCGACCATGGGGAAGTTACGCCCAACTCGGTTCGCCGACTCACGGCAAAATTAGCTCTAAACTCATTATGGGGGAAACTAGCTCAGAATCCAGACAAAATACAAAACGTAATTATGGACAACCTTGTCCAATATTTGGAAATCCTAAACGACAAAACGAAAATAATCAACGATATCTTCGAAGTGAATGACGACCACCTGATGGGTACTTTCAAGAACGTGAAAAAATTCGTCCCTACGAATACCAAGGGAAACATAGTCATTGCTTCGTTTGTAACATCCACCGCTCGTTTGAAGTTGTACTCAATTTTGGAGCAATTACAAACAAGGGTGTTATACATGGACACAGTGACCCTAAATTAGGGACGGGCGACTGCTTATAGCCCATTGAGTTGCTCACGGTGGTCGTTAAACCTCCAATAAAAAAAATACATGGACACAGACTCTGTGGTATACAGTTCGACTCGTCAAGAAACCACGCATACTGTCTGCGGTAATTATCTCGGAGAACTGGTTGACGAGATTGCTAGTAAATACCCTGAGGGAGTTGCAATAGAAGAATTTGTATCAACAGGACCGAAAGTGTATAATATGAGACTCTCAAATGGTGAAATAATTCAGCGCTGTAAAGGCATAACCTTAAATAACAACACCAAGAAAAGATTTACTGTAGGACTTCTAAAAAGTATGGTGATGAACGAAGATCGCACTCATATAAAATTCCTACAACCTTTTCATGTGGTGCGAAACAAACATTTAGGCACCCTAAAAAACTTGCCATCAGAAAAGACTTTTAAAATGGTGTTCGAAAAGCGAGTGCTAAACAATGAATCATTTACATCATACCCTTACGGGTTTTAAAAACAAACTCTAGCAACAGGTACCTTAGTAAATAGAAGTCGTTACTACATTTATTTTCCTTCTCTGTGTTCAGAAGATGAATGATTTCGAGATACATTTGTATATTGTATTACTAGGTAACTCATTGTAACTTGAATAAAATACGAATTCTATGAATTTCGTTTTCTTTCTTACCTTATTGTATATCCAGAGAAACACGGTATTTAGAACATAAAAATATTTACGAAATATTTTCAGGGGTATCTGTATATTGTATGCATATATGCATTTCTAGAGAAACACGATGTTTAAAACTTAAAACTGATTTATGATAGAGATTTTTTAGACTGAAAGCTGCTGGTACCTGGGTGGCGGTATTTTCACTGGCATTAAAATAGTTAATGCCCAGGTCAAAGTTAATGTATATCGTCGATTTACGATTGCCGATGATAATTGTATCTCTCAGATGGGGAAGTTTCTTTGACACAAGAAGAGTGGATTTATCTCTATGGAACATTTGATTCAATAGATGAATATCTGGAAGGTGATAATTCAAGCATTCGGAAGATGTGTTTTGGGAAAGAGATGGGTCTCACTGTAACACCTTGGATCCGTACTGTACAGTTGGACAAAGGAATAGCGACAGAAAGTGAAGGATGTAGCAGTACACATATTAGACTTGCCTATGGACAGTGGGAAGAACTGCAAGATATCAAAGATGAAATTACAAAAGAAGTCATCTTTCACTATTTTAAGTCATTATCGCTCAGGCATATGTACTGTGAAATAAGTGGTGAGGTAATCAACCGAGACTGTAATTGCACAACTGACCATGTAGTTTTGACTCGACTGATTTACGATATTCTAAAAACAAGAATATTGCAGTATTTATTAGAGCAGTCGAAAATGTTTGGGGAGGATATAGATGATATAGTTCATAACAACTACCATACGAATTCTGCAGTATTAGTTATTGAAATCTGTGAAGTGATGAGATAATTTTGTGACAATTCCCGCAAAGCTGTATGTGCTACTTTCATAGACTCTACTGACCTAAATTCTGTAATTTCTACGATAATTCGCGAACTCCGTGAAATAGATAATTTCGAATAAATATTTTTTTGAAAAAAAAAGTTTGTGTTTTCTTGGAAGGAAGATTGAGACAAAAACATAATTTTTAAAATCACTACATATTTGATATGAAATCCAACGCGTACATTTTTTTGGTTTTGACAGAGATTGACCAACTTGTAATTTTTCTTTTTTTACAAAAAAAATGTTGGTTTTTTACATATTTCGACGGCAAATTGACTTCTTTAATTGCATGACTAAATTTAAGAGAAGCTGGAATGGGTCTTTGCAATTTTTTATTTCTCAACAAATTGCCCACGAGATCAACGATGTTTGAGTCGACGAGGACTTTATCTTTGTATACGAATTCTCTACTTGAAGTCCATGAAATTTGAATTCTTTTTAAAAATGTCTAAAACAATATGTGCATATCTTCTGAAATTTTTTGGAACAGTTTGTATCACGAGACCTTCAACATCCCCATCTGTTGCTGGTGAATCGGTAGCTTCAACCTTTTCGTGAAGTTTCCTTACATCAGCTGGCATATTCTAGAATTCTCCAGATGAATTATCCTTCGTTAAAGAGTTTGCCGTGGGAGGATTTAAGAGTGGTACTTGAATTCTTTTATTAAGCACTTTATTATATAATTTAATTTTCACATCGACAGGTTCTTTACTCATCAAAATTTTCTTCATTTCTTTATCGAGGTCAGATAAAACTTCATTGGTAGGCACATGTCTCGAAACTCTCTCCTCTGGAACAAGCGTCGTTTTCTTTGCGTATTCCATATTATTACCTTAACAGAGTTGTCAAAACGCTCAGAGCTGCAGGTATCAACACACCTAAGAATCCCCCTTTCTGAACCAAAACTCTTCTTTTCTTGAACAAAGGAATTTTTTTATCAGCTAATTTCCTTAGTGTGTGTTTATGACCTCGCAATTTTCCCTTCTGATGAGGGGAAAGGGGGACATTGCCTTTTAAAGTGTTCAAAGCACATTCACAAAATGGCTTTGATTCCACTATTTGATAACTTTCTCAAAAAATCTTTCTAGTGTTTTTTAGAAGCAAATCTTAATCAGCCGCAGCTGTTGAATGTGTTGCTCCGATAATGCCATGTTGTAGAATAACAAACTTTTTAACACCCTTAAGCTTTTAACCACTCCAAATACGTGACTGCTTTATGGAGAGCACAATGTTTTCTACCAGTTCGCTGATGAACTTGACAAAGTACATTGGAAACGGGGAGGTATATCACATTAGGACAACACAGATCATCTAAGTCGAAAAAGGTGATATCAGTTAACTTTTCCAAGTGCTTGCATTTACTTAGACGTTTGACGAAGAAAATACTATCGGTTTCATAACAGAAGGAGCAAAAGAAGCTTAAAAACATCGTACCCTATATCGTCATTAATCCAAGGAATGTAATGTATATTTTTAGTAGTCCAAAGACAGTGCGTCTTGTCCCTTGGATGCATCCGGTAGAAAGGAAAAGGCGGTAAAGGATAAACATGAGTTACTTAGCCCGTCTGTAAACAACACGTAACTAGTTCTTTTACTACAAATTCTCCGTTCTGAAGGAGAAATCCTTCTACATCGACGATGACAGTCTTCATAACGAATGAGTTGCTAACGTCGTGGTTGGTAAATATATTGAGTTTCTTCCGGTAGTATGTTGGTGCGCAAGCAAATTTTTTCGTAGCATCCAGGTAAAATTCTTGAAAAAATTTAAGTGTGTCCGGGTATATCTGCCTTCCTAAATGAGTAATTTGATTCACATCTCTTCGGGACTTAAACAGAAACAAATAATGAGCATTCAGGGAAATTTCTTTGCCTTTATGAAAAATATTTTGAGTAATGAATATCACGGACACATTGAAATGATGACTCCCTCTAGTGAACAAGTGAATTAATTTTTTATCGCTTTTGCATTCAGTCATGAGATCGTCAATAAAAAACAGCGTTCTTCCTTTCACATAGTCACGGAAATTAGGTGGATCCCTTCCACAAATGTCACGTTTTCTATTTCGTCGTACAATGTTTGGGAAACCCCATAGAACCACTCCACGTGTTCGGGAGGGGAGGGGGAGGCGAGATGACTACCTCTTTATGCTCAAGTAAGCGTTTTACAAACTGGGTCTTTCCCCATCCCGTAGGACCCGCTATCAGAGCTGTGAAAGGATGTTGTAGTCTGGGCACTTCCATGTCAACTGAACAGTATAACAGGAGTCATCGCAATTTAAATACGCATCACCGGAAATAGAGTTCAATCAAAGTTTTATTATTCACATTCTAAATTTTGTTACAATTCCAAATTTCTTTCGAGCATGTACATCGTTTGTTTCGCTTTTATAATTATTTTTTTTACAATAAGATACAAGCTTTTTCCGTGACATTTGGAATATAAGTAAAAATATAAAACTGGCCACATACGGCCGTAAATGAAGTTTGGAGAGGCATGTCATTAAAATTCACAGTTTCAAACTTGGAAACGAATCGTGTGATAGGTCCTTCAAAATATTATGGGGGGGGGGGGGATCCGTAGCAATCCAAAAATTCCAGCGTTGTTGGGTTTGGTTATACATGGCCGACCAGTGTTTCCCTGTATTTCCATACCGATCCGTATTCACAACAAGGCATGCTGGGAACTTTACAATTCTCTTGGGAAGTCGGTCACAAGCAAACACTCCGAGGAAGGAACGACGGGACACGTGATCTTGCTTAAGGGACTTGGTTATTTGTACACTGTTCATTTCTTCAGTTGGAGAAATCACAAAGAATAATTCTGGACGTAGAAATTTCGATAGTGTTCTGGAACTCGCCGTACATCAGCACCGAAATGGTTTTTGTCAAAGCTTTTCCAAATTTGATTTCCACTCTAAAATTTCCTTGCTGTATCAGGTTCATATGCCCTCCATCACACAGGTCGGGACTGAGATCGAACGCATAAAGAGTGTATCCTTTGGAAAATTCTTCTCGGTTGATGAAAATTCCTCTATCTTAACCCAGTTTCTCGGTTTCTTGAAATAAACTGTGGTAGGAACGAATCGTGTTTCCCTTTTCAAAATTGGGTTCTAGAGGTTTATGAGGAACTGGCTGTCCGTCGACATACACGGCGATAAAGTTGACATCGTAATGTTTGAATTCAAAGGGGTTTGATCTATATGTACCATTAAAAGCGTCGTTATATACACATCCAATAACCAATCTTTTGGGCATTTGGCCTAGGAATACGTTGTCTTGCACGAAGGACATACTTCCTCAAGAAATAGAATACACTTTGCATAAAACACGATCAACATGATATTTGGCAGGGGATTTTTCTAAAGCTTTTGCATGACCTATGGCAACTCCAGGGTTTATTTTGACTTTTCTCACAAAAATTGATGCATGCTCGATGAGAACTCTGTAATTGGGTATTCCGAAGGAGGAAATGAGGTAGAAATCAGGCTTGCTTCGAAAAAGTTTGACTTTTACATCCACTAAATTCAGTAACAGTCTATTTTGGAAAAATAAATCAAAATGCAATGTTCCAATCATGTCCATCGTCTCGCTGTCATTTACGATTTCGTAGCGTTGGTGCAAGACGCATTATGAAATGAGATATTTTATTGTCCAAAAAGTAACCGAGAGAGCTGTCGCTCGGTAACGTCAGATAGAAACTCATCCTGCGTACTGCACGTTTGAGATAAGTCTCGAACTTTTATATGCTCACTAAATTGTTCGATGATATCCAAGAATTAAACTTATCGGGGTAGCATTTAAACTTAACAAAGTATTCCATTTTTCCTCTTCTTTTGCGTTTCTATACAACACGTTCCATGGGAAAGGTCTCAGAGAGTGTTACTTTTTGTAGCTCCTCAGCGTAGAAGGTGCCTTCAACTTCTTCCCCTAGTAAATCTTTAACTGTGTAGACTGGTGGCGATCTGGGAATGCATCTCGAAACTACAAAAATTTCCTGTGACCAGTTAGTTTCATAACCTTTTTCGAAATGCAGTTTGCTTTTTGATAGCCTAACATTTTCCCCCATTCCGAATTTATAGACGGCGGGAGTTTCAATCACATCACCGTATAGATTTTCCCACACTTCCGTTTCGTTGCTTAGATTGATATTAGCGGTCTCTGTCTTAATACTCCTGTGATATGATGAATTGTAACTACGCACCAGCTTTTGCAATATATTGATGTATTTGTAGGTGTTTCGACTCGTAAAATATTTCCACATTTTGGCTTTCAAACTGCGATTAAATCTTTCTACAATGCTTGCTTTTGTTTCATTTTTGGTTGTAAAGAAATGAACACCTTGTAGTTTCAAAAACCTCTGAAATTCCCGATTTTTAAATTCCAGTCCTTGATCCGTTTGTAAGTTTAAGAGTTTGCGTTCTTTGAAAATTTTCTTAAACACTTTAACCATGACTGACCCCGTTTTTTGGTTTATAGGCTGAACCAAGGAGGTTAGAAGAAGAGGAGGTGAAGGGACCCGTTTTGAGTGAAGCCAAAACAGATCAGCTGTTTCTGTCTTCTCTCTGAGGTGGTGGGAGTCTGCGCTGCGAGAGTTCGGGAACGGGACGTCACTTCCTGTGGCTTAAGCAGTTTTGCTTAGCTCATGCAAACCAAGGATGGGAAGAAGGAATATTTCGGACTTCTTATTTCTTAACATTAGGCTTTTGGTTATATTTCAAACTTGGTTACTGGCACATGAGCAGTATGCAAGTAACCATCCGCACTATGCACTTCCACTCAAAAAATCATTAATTTTGTTTAATTTTTTAAAAGAAATACCAACACATATTTTCCTGTTTTTTCTGGAAATATTATATTATGGGAATGAATATTTCTGTCTTAATTTTTTTCATGCCTGTATGGGCAGAGTAAGGGTCCGATAAACCCGTTTAAAATCGCGATTTCCCCATAGAGATATACAGGAGATTCTCAGGTAGGGCGCATTGGCGTAGTCAGCTGATAAAAAGTGGCGTCACGCCAGATGCACAGGGAGAGGGGCTGTTGCCACCTCCTCTTACTTCTAACCTCCTTGGGCTGAACCCAAGCATACTTTGAAAATATATCGATACATGTTAATAAATACCTGTAACCGAGATTATATTCTCTCAAATGCGACAAATCCACTATATCGGCCTGCCATTGTTCGTCCATCCCACGCACAATGACTCTATTTCTTGGGAAATGGCAATTCGCTGGTTTATGCAGAGTGTATGCATTTTCCCCCTTCAGCCAATATTCGATATCGTTTTTCTTTATTTTTCCGTTTACAGCACGGAATAAAGCATTTACACCACCGAACCTTACAGGATGTTCGGGATCCAGATACGCTTGATTCAGGACATGATTCACCATTGCAGCAATTAATTTGGATAGTGTCTACGGAAACACGAACATTCATGTTATACGTAAGACAGAAATAACATACAAGAAGTACTTACATGTTATTTTATTGAGACATCGGGTCTTCCAAAATGTACAGATTTTTAGCGTTCTCCAATACATCACAAATATTCAACTCATTAAAGAAATCTAAATAAGTGTTTTTTGGCATGAAAAATGCATCATTCACAAACTCACGACCAATCCAATTTACACCCATCTTAGCCACAGTCTTATTAAACAGTGCACGCACTTTTCCTCTTCGCGTTGAAAATTCACATGCATGTCCAAGTCCAAAGTGGTCTTCAACTTTACACATAAGACAGTCAATGAGGTCATTAATTGTTGAAGCAATGTTCTTTTTTATCACTTGTAAAAATGTCTTTTTTAACACAGATTCACCGTCTACGATGCCGACATTATGAACCCACATACTGTGCTTCTCAGTTTCGGAGCACACGATTTTTTTAAAACATTTCCCAAACATTAACTGATGAATGCTGGTCCAAATGGCATCGGTACGTTCATTCAGATTTTGCCACTGGTCCACAGTCAGAGATATCCGGTTTTGATATGCAGATAGGAATCCGTTTATCCCACTAATGACTTGAATATGTAAATAATTTATGTCGTTTTTCTTATTTGTTGTCAGAAACAGTTTCTTTGCTATGCATTGAGTTAAGGCGGAGTCGAACGAGTCCGCGAACGTTGTCGCTTCGACAAATTCTTCCCACAAAAATGGCGTTATCACCAGTCCAGGAGTAGTTGGGAAAAAATTATGGTTCAAACACTTATAGATCCGTAAGTGTACTTTTACACGATCTCTAAAATCACTGATAACAGCAAACATGTCGTCACCAAGGTGGTAGTGATGGCTTGGTATATTATCCACCGTGAAACCATTCGAAGGGTCTTCCATAGAAGTCACTGGTTCTTCACGAGATTCCATCTGTGCAAAACTACCGTCGATACTACGCTTCATCATGGGACCAAAAAGGACAGACACACCCGATACACTCACCAGCACAACAAGAATGAGGCCCTTGCACTCGACGAAACGCTCCGAACGTTAAGAATTCAAGCACAAACACGCACACTGCTGCACCTGACACGTATGCTACCACGAGCCATAATCCCGGGACATCTATATCAGTAACACTTGATATCACCTGTTGCCGCCAGAGGAAATGATTCTTTCCCGGAATATTCCTTTGAACACGTGCTGCTACTTACTGGGGAACGGATCCGAGGTCCTCGTCCTATTACATCACTGGATTAATCTCGAACCCAAAGATATACGACCTTCCGGTTTCCTGGCTGTGACCTCACGAGGATAATCTCGCTCCGAAACTTGTGGGGTAAGTTACACGGGTCCCTAATCACGTGACCAATCTAACTACATCAGACTCGCTGCCGTCCCCTGCAAGTTCGATCATCTGAGACTAACCTATGACGTCACTCAGGCTTGTTGCCTTCCCCTACACGTGATTTGTTAGACTAGCTGCCTTCCGAACAACTCATGGGAAAGTTTATCTATTCCCAACCTATGACGTCACTAGACTAGCAGCCTTCCCCAACTACTCATGGGTACGTTCATCTATTCCCAACCTATGACGTCACTCAGGCTGCTAGTTGCACCTTCCCAACAACTGATGGGAAAGTTTATCTATTCCCAACCTATGACGTTACTAGACTAGCAGCCTTCCCCAACTACTCATGGGTACGTTCATCTATTCCCAACCTATGGCGTCACTCAGACTTCTTGTCTTCCCCTACATGTGATTTGTATGACGTAACACAGGCTCGCTGTCTTCCCAACCTATGACGTCACTAGACTAGCTGCCTTCCCCAACAACTCATGTGTACATTCAATCTATTACCAACCTAGACGTCACTAGACTAGCTGCCTTCCCGAACAACTCATTGTACGTTCAATCTATTCCCAACTTATGATGTCATTAGACTAGCTGCTTTCTCCAACTACTCATGGGTACGTTCTTTTTTTTTTTATTGGAGGTTTAACGACCACCGTGAGCAACTCAATGGGCTATAAGCAGTCACCCGTCCTTAATTTATGGTCACTGGTTCCAGGGAAGCCAGGGCTGTAAAACAAACACAACATCCATGCCTGACTGGGATTCAAACCTGCACCCTTTCGAACAAATGATCAGAGGCCATCGCTTAGACCACTGCGCCACCGAGGCGGCCCATGGGTACGTCACTAGACTAGCTGCCTCCCCCAACACGTGAATTGACACCTCGCGGTTACGGTTGCCCGACTCTACGCCATACCGCCGTCCTGTACTACAAGCATATGCTCAGGAACAGCTTTCACTCCTTTCTAATGGCGGAACATACGGTTTTCAAAAACTCACGGAAGTAGCTATGTATTTGCCAGTCTATTCTCTCCAAGGTCTGTGGGCTGGGGTCTACGACATAACATCGCAGGTCGAAACATCGCACTACATATGATCGCCGACATAACATCGCAGGTCAAAAACATCGCGGTGCCACCCCGGTGGCGCAGTGGTCTAAGCGATGGCCTCTGATCATTCGTTCGAAAGGGGTCCGGGTTCGAATCCTGGTGAGGCATGGATGTTGTGCTTTTTTTGTTTTTTTTTATTGGAGGCTTAACGACCACCGTGAGCAACTCAGTGGGCTATAAGCAGTCGTCCGTCCCTAATTCAGAGTCACTGGTTCCAGGGAAGGGAGAGAGCCAGTGCCGTAAGACAAACACAACATCCATGCCTCACCGGGATTCGAACCCGGACCCCTTACGGACGAATGATCAGAGGCCATCGCTTAGACCACTGCGCCACCGGGGCGGCGATGTTGTGTTTGTCTTACGGCACTGGCTCTCTCGCTTCCCTGGAGCCAGTGTCCCTAAATTAGGGACGGGCGACTGCTTATAGCCCACTGAGTTGCTCACGGTGGTCGTTAAACCTCCAATAAAAAAAAAAAAACATCGCCGTACCATAACATCGCGGCACTATAACATCGCAGGTCAAAACATCGCGGCACCATCATAACATCGTAGGGCAAAACATCGCGGCACCATAACATCGCCGGGCAAAACATCGTGGTACCATAACATCGCAAGTCATAACATCGCAGTAATCCCTAAATAAATTGCTTTAGATAGATTTTGATGAATTGCAAAAAAAAAAAAGTATACTTAATGGGGAGGGGGACTTCATAGAAATTGATGTCCTGATTAAATTTTGGTAGAAATGGAGGTTCCCCGTACCGCTTTTCCAACAGTGCCCAGGCCCGGGGTCCAGTGCCACTCATTCAAAATTATCGTAAAAATTTACAGTTTTCAATTTAAAACCACCACATTTGGTGTACTATCTCATGGCGCTTTAACTAAAGGAGGTTAGAATACAACAGGAGACGTCCTACGCAGTTTCCCGTGAAGCCAATTAGCTGCGACCCCACCCACACAGCGACCATCTTGTTTGGTGCAAAACAATCTATTCTGCTGCGTGTGTGAGAGCCTGTTGACTCGTGCTTTTACACGTTTCAGTTATTTCAGGATCCAATAAAAGTTTTATTTACAAAAAGCAAAGTTGTGGGGTTATCGACTGCAGTAACACATAATCTGGGGAATTAAATTTAGGACGTTCTGATATCTGGATAAATCTCAGGATCACGTTATAGTGGCTTATCCGCAAAATGCCGGGATGTGTTGCTATAGGCTGCACTAATCGATCTTCCAAAAAATGCCAGGGATTACCTTTCACATGTAATTACTTGTATTTTTTATATTGGACTAAAATATGGTATGGATGTTTGATTAAGAAATATGGTACGGATGTTTGGCAGCAGTGGAATTTTTTTTTTTTTTTGATTGGAGGTTTAACGACCACCGTGAGCAACTCAATGGGCTATAAGCAGTCGCCCGTCCTTAATTCAGGGTCACTGGTTCCAGGGAAGGGAGAGAGCCAGTGCCATAAGACAAACACAACATCCATGCCTGACCGGGATTCGAACCCGGACCCCTTACGGACGAATGATCATAGGCCAGCGCCTTAGACCACTGCGCCACCGGGGCGGCGTGGAAATTTGGAAATGCATTTTTCACAATAAATTCAGGTGTGTCCTCACGTGGACCTAAGTTGAAGTTAATGCAAAATCAATCGACTGCACAAAGTTCTGTTTTGCTGCGGTACACCAAAGATCGTCAGAGTCCATTTAGCGGGGGAGGTGGGATGCAGCCCCGGGCCCCACATTTTCAAGGGGCCCTAAAATATGCAGGATGCTTGAAGAATTGACAGAGTTCTGCAGGTTTTTTTGGTTTTGCCTTGTGAAAAAAAATTTCTTTTTCTTTCCGCTTTTTTAGGAGGAGTCCGCAAAAAATATAATTATCCCCAGTCCATCCCAAATCTTTGGAAAGCATTACAGAATTTTTTTTTTTTTTACACATCTGCAATTGGGAGTAATTTTCATACATTACGAATTCGTTTGAATCATGATATTTGGATCATATTCTTTTGCCCACTACTTCGATATAATTTCAACAAGGTGAACCTAACCCTGGGAGAAGAAGGGGGGGGGGTCAAAGCAGAACTGAACTGGTATCCATTTTTCAAACGTGCATTTTTACATTTTCTTGCTACCACTGATTCGTCCATGAATTATGGGAATATAACGGGATATTTTTATCGCTTCCTCATAATATTTTGGGAATGTTTTCTCCTGGGTATTTTTATTCTGCTGCCCAATGTGAAATCCTAGATGTGCCACTAATACTGGGGCTCCACAATACTGACCAGTCCCCGGGCCCTCATCTCCTTAAATGTGCTCTCTGGGTATCATCTTACCATATTGCAGCTAAAAGCAATCTTTTTCATTTTCGAATTTTCCTGAACGTGAAATTACGGCAAGGGCCCTGCTCAATTTACCAGCTTCCTTATTCTTTGTACTGCCTTAGTAACAGAACAGTAAAAATAATGCAATTATTTTTTGCATTGATTGAATTTTTTGGGGGGATAGTAAGTTGTTTGTTTATACGGTTTAAAATATGTGATTTCTCTTGTGAAACTAAAGACTTATTTTGTGCAAATATATTATGGATGCTTTTATTTACAGTGTATCTGAACCTTATATATTCTTTGCCTGAAGACTACAAGTTTGTTGCCACAAGCCTCCTGCTTTAATTCAGACTATTTGAGATAGAATGTTGTGGTGCAGAGATGTTCTTATGAATACTGCACTCATATTTCTATTTCTAATTGTTGTAAGGATTCATCTTGTAAAACATCAATGATCAAAAGAGATAGGATTTATTAGGAACAAAAACCTGCAGTATCAAAGATTTAATGGTAAGTTGATTGTTTATAGTTGCATTTTTTAAGGGATTTTCAAGGTCTTAGAAGTTGATTATGTATTGCATGAAAATACAGTTTGTTTGTTAGTCTACTCCTATTTTAAACGTTACATTGGATGATGTGTTAAGTGTTTGCACCACGACCATCAGCTACACCCAAAGGGTTGTGGCACGTGAGCTTACGAGTTATCGGGTCCAGGGAAACCATGCGTATGTGTCAAAATGAAGAACAGAAAGTCCCTCATTCTTGTTAACATGTAGGCGAAATAGCTTGCAGAGGATAATAACACAATCCCAGAATTCCTTGTGGTAATTAGCATATGCCTTTTTTTTGTTATTGAAGGTTTAGCGAACACCGTGAGCAACTCAATGCGCTATAAGCAGTCACCCGTCCCTAATTTAGGGTCACTGATTTCAATGAAGGGTGAGGGCCAGTACCGTTAGACAAACACAACATCCATATCTCACCAGGGTTTGATCCCGAACTCCACTCGTAGAAATGATCAGAAGCCATCGCTTAAACCACTGCGCCACCGGATGGCCTTGTTTTTTTTGGTTTTTTTTTTTACTGCTGGTAACCATTATGCTTTAGCTGTATCTATCATTCTTGTATTTGGAGCGTAAATTTTATTTCAAGGAATGCATTTATCAGGTGTCACCAGCTATGTAGCTGTGAAACACTTTGGAGGAGATAAAGATCCAAGCTTTAAATGATATATTTCGAGTCACTAAAAATTTGTTTAAAAGTCAACAGGAAAATCTTGGAATTGAAGAAAAAAAATATCAACACCTCTATGGTATCTGAAATATAGTATATGTGTAAATCAATATATAAATAAAAATCTTTATATATGAATTACCCATGTTGTTTGCCTTTGGACTTTCACAGCAATTTGTTATACATAGTTTCATTTGTGTGTGTACAGTAGTTTGCTTTCTTTAACATTAGGAAGAAAACAACAGTTTTCAATTAATAACAGATCTTCACTCCACCCTTATGTGTTCAGTGAGAAAAGTAATTTCTAGGAACTCTCAAGCCAACTTTTATTTATTTATGCAAGAAATTCCACCTGTAAGTTCACAAGCACCATGTGCCCTTCTGTGAATCTCAAATTTTGGAATGAACAGAGAGAGGAAGAATAACATCTGAGATATGACTGTGCACAAAAGTGCTTTTGTTATTTTTGGTTGTTCGAGGGCAAAATTGATGCGCCAATGTATGAATATATATTTTCTTTAAAAGTTATCTTCCACAGCAAGCTGATTTCTTATTTATCAGCTTCCTACAAAGTTGACTTGTGTGTGCTCTTGTGTCCCCTAGCTTTTTTTTTTCTTTTTTTCTAGAATTTCCTGCTTCTCTAAATTCATAAGTACTAGCATTAAGAAGATGGACCCAGGGTAGAGATTCTTACTTATAAACAAGCTTCACCCCCATAAATAGTGCTCGGTGAGAGCTACTAACCTACTAATCCCCCTAATATATTTTTTTTTCAGTTAAAAAGACAAAAATTTGTTGAAACTACATAAAAAAAACTTCAAAAAATTTAATTTGGGAAAGAAAAAGTTTTTTTTTCTCCTCTAACACAGAAGAAAATGTAAAATCTAGTAAATGTAGGAAATACTAGATTTTATAGATTGGAAAAGGGGGGGGGGTAAAAACTGAATTCAGTTTAACAGTTTTCTTTGCCGAGATATGAACTCCAATTTTGATTGATGGCCCGTGATTTGGGGAAGATCCACTAATTTTCAGTTTAACAGGTTGAAACGTGTAATAAATATTAAAATATATATATAAATTGTACGCGTTCATAGGTTTGTTTCTATTTTCATGTTTCTTACGCTAGATTGGTGTTCTGGTTAGCTACCTTAAAAATCGGGGTAAAAATCTACGGAGCTGTAACATATACCGGAAGAAACTTTAGTTCATGATCTTTAAATAACTGTTTGCAGAATTTAAATCGACCCAGTAGTTTGCATTTTATAAGCCACTATATTTGTAAACAAACCCCTGTTTCTTCGCGTTTTCGCTTACACTGCAGGCTTTAATATGTATCTCATTTAAATTCTAAACAACTGGAAACTTTCTGGCTGGACGGTATACATAAATACAAGTGAAGCTAAACACCATACCGCTTTAATGCTTTAATAAAATACGTGCAAATATTTATTGACGTTGCAACCCCAGCTAGAAATGAGCCAAGCAAGCGTTGAATAGCACGCAAAGTCTTTTCTTGTACCAATGCAAATAGCCGCCACCGACTGGCAGCTGATGGAGGGGAGGAAGTGGCTTCATCAACTTTACGTTGCGCAGAAGGACCAGGGCGTCTCCTGTTGTATTCTAACCTCCTTGCTTTAACTTGACGGTAGACGGTTTTCGGAACTGGTCGGGGCCCGGGCTTTAAGGGGCCCCTACAAAATGTTCGTAAAATCTAGTTTTCAATTTAGAACCACCAAATTTGGTGTACTACCTCATGGTGCTCTAACTTAGAAGGTGACGATATTGGGCACGGGTGGAGGCCCGGTCGGAAGCTGCCCCCTACCAAATTTTCATAAAATCTACAGTTTTCAATATACAGCAACCATATTTAATATCCTATCTCATGGTGCTCTAACTTAGACGGTTTTGGGAACGGATCGGGACCCGGGCTTCATGGGCCCCCTACTAAATTTTCGTAAAATCTACAGTTTTCAATTTAGAGTCACCAAATTTGGTATACTACCTCATGGTGCTCTAACTTAGACGGTAGACGTTTTTTGAATCGGGGCCCGGGGTCAAGGGCCCCTCATTCAAAATTTTCGTAAAATCTACAGTTTTCAATTTAGAACCACCAAATTTGGTGTACTACCTCATGGTGCTCTAACTCAGACGGTGACGGTTTTTGGCACGGGTGGAGGGCCGGTCCAAAGGGGGGGGGGGCCTACAAAATTTTTGTAAAAAATACAGTTTTCAGTATGCAACAACCATATTTAGTATCCTATCTCATGGTGCTCTAACTTAGACGGTAGACGGTTTTTGGAACGCGTCGGGGCCTGGGCTTTAGGGTGCCCCTACAAAATTTTCGTAAAATCTACAGTTTTTAATTTAGAACCACCAAATTTGGTGTACTACCTCAGGGTGCTCTAAGTTAGACTGTTTTTGAACGGGTCGGGGCCAGGCATCCCTCATTCAAAACTATCGTAAATATACAGTTTTCAATATACAACCACCATATTTAGTATCCTATCTCATGGTGCTTTAACTTAGACGGTCTTTGGAATGGGTCGGGGCCCGGGCTTTAGGGGATCCCATAGAAAATTTTCGTAAAATCTACAGTTTTCAATTTAGAACCACCAA
The DNA here is from genome assembly GCA_039090855.1 of Macrothele yani. Lineage (NCBI taxonomy): Eukaryota > Metazoa > Arthropoda > Arachnida > Araneae > Macrothelidae > Macrothele > Macrothele yani. Next base: position 78,346,337 of record CM077009.1, read on the forward strand.
ATTTCGTATACTATCTCATGGTACTCTTAGTCCATAGACGGTGTTTGGAACGGGTCGGAGCCCAGGGTCAAGGGGCCGCCTTACAAATTTTTCGTAAAATCTACAGTTTTCAATTTAGAACCACCAAATTTGGGATACTATCTCACGGTATTCTAACTTACCCGACCTACGGTCTAAGTATGAGACCGTAGATAACAATTAATAAAGTGCAAAAATATCCGGTTAATGATGTATTAAAATCACAAATTAATAAATGTTAGCTTTCACCACCAACGGGCGGCTTATCAGGCAGAAATACAATGTAATGTAAATACAGAGTTCCAGATATTCAAAATTTAAAACGGGAAGAAAAAGATGATCAATGCCAATGTCAAGTCGCATGCACGCGACATCACACAGGTGCATTGCATTTCAATGTCGCGGTTTCTCAGAAGCACATGCCAGATGTACGGCAGTTCTATAGATGTCTCCTCGGAGATAAGTATTTCCATTTCTCTTCCTTTCTTTTTTGTTTCATAAAATTAAATTAACTAAATAAAGTGGCCTGGAACTGTAACAATTCCAATTTTAATGAAAATGAAACTCATATTGCTATGTGAATTCAGCACCTTTTACTTCGTATCTGAAATAAATACTCACATACCAAACCAAGAACTTGACCACTGTGATATGGATATTTCGATGCTACTAGTGGCCCAAATCCTTCTTTACTATTTTTGAGGGACAGAAGGCGTAGATTGGTCCATTGTGATACTGGGACATTTCCTGGTGGGCCCCAGGTACAGATCGCTGACTACTTTTACCTTTCCCTGAAAAATGTTTGCATTTCAAGTGTCCGAGTACTGAGCACCGAGATCTTGTGTGTGTGTAAAGTTTATACATTTCTTCTTGGAGTTTGTAAAATTTTGGTGAAATTGAATAGTATATATACAAGAGTTTTGCAAAAGTCAACAGGGAAAAATCCCATTGTTGAATCTGACTAATGATTGGGCCCCAGGTTTCAAGCGAGAGAGAGAGCCAGTGCCGTAAGACAAAACACAACATCTATGCCTTACTGACATTTTGAACTAGGTTCCATCTCGAACAAATGATCAGAAAACAGCCTTGGACTACTTCGGCACCCCCCAGGTCTTCCCAAGGAACATAATAAAATATAGCTGAAATCCTACTATTTTACTGAAGTTATTTTACAGGCACACAAAGCCAGGTTATAAATGTTTCTTCAGCAAAAACAAAAACACTTAAACAGGGTAATGGGGGTGATTCCTGGGCCTTTGATGCTTTCGAATGTGCATGATTGACCCCAGGTCACTGCAAGACTTTTTTGGTTGGAGGTTTAATGACCACCATGGGCAACTCAATGGGTATAAGCAGTCGCACATCCCCAATTTAGGGCCACTGGTTCCAGGGAAGGGAGAGAGCCAGTGCCGTAAGACAAACGCAACATCCATGCCTCACCGGGATTCGAACCCGGACCCCTACGGACGAATAATCCGAAGCCATTGCTTAGACCACTGCACCACCGGGACAGCTAATTTAATCTAACGAGTGTTGCAGTAGACTCATGTCCTTACTCTTTACCATGAAACAAAATTTATCTTGGGAAAATATACCAAACACTAAAAGACATCTCCTACAGGACACTTTAGTTCCTCAATAGCATAGGCACCAACTATGGAGGGGGCACAAGGTGAATCTTGCCCCTCCAATAATTTTACTGGAGGGGTCAGCACCTACCTAATATTTTTCGTCCTATTTAAATAAATGTGTTAGCTTCACAAGGTGGAGCTTGGCTCCCTTATGAGGCCAAAGCGATTTACGCATTTCCGAAAAATTAAGAACCTTTTTTTCCATAACCTATATTTATATTTTGCTCATTTGACAAGAAACTGGATTGTCAGCAAGGTATTGTGTTTGACATGTCCTCGTGATATGTGGTAAATGTTTAAAACAATTAACAAAAATAAAATAAAAATACAGAAATGTATAATCTCTAGTGCCTTTATTTATCTATTTATTTTTTGCGCTTCTGCTTCTTGTTCTTTGTTTAAGTAACCCAGCTAATATCTAATTTTTTTAAATAAATATTTGGAAATAAAATCTCTTTGGATGCTTTCATAAAATCTGAGGCTGAATTTTATTTTTAAAAATATTAATATTCAACAAAAGAATATTTGTTTTCTTGTTCATTTGCTGATGAGCCATTACAATTGCCTTTTAAAATATACATCGAATCTCGCAATTTATTTTTTTGCCCTCTTTTTCCCTCCTGATAATGGAAGAGACGTGCTCCCCCCCCCCCCATAATTCCGTTAAGTCTTCATCCCTGTAGCCCTCTACAACTTTGAACTGCTGATATCGCAACTGTATACGCGTTTTTTTAATTTTGTTTTTCTGCATAAATGTTCCACACTGACAGCTTCCTGTCCTTCAAAACGTAAGTGAAAAAGCGTGAAATGTCTGTGGGAGTATCATGCTTTTCACTAAGTGGTAAAGTAATTTTTCCGTAACTTTTTGGATGCCAGACGTTGAATGAATCCGAACTACAAGTAATTGCTAATTTTAGGCGTATTTTCAGCATGAATCCATAGATAAAGGTACTTTTGGAAATAGGAAGATATGTTATAACTTGTGAAACAACTGTAGTACACAAGTGATGTAAGGAAGACCATCAGATTTTTTTTAGGAATTGCAGTGATCACAGGATGTTTTAAAAAAAATATTATAGTGGCCTTTCTTTTTCTTACATTTTACATAAGAATACTACTGTTATCAATTTAAAAATATACTAAAATAAAAAAGTGCTCCTTCAAATTCTACAATGTTCTCCTTAAAACTCCCAACACTCGCATTTTCTTCTTCTTCAGCCGTTTCTGTTTCAGTACATATATTTTTGGAAAATGAAACAAAAACATTATATTTTTAACCTATACAGTTCTGAAAATTTCAACTTTCTGCTGCCCGAATTCGGTAGTCCCACTAATAGTTGTGAATCTGAAAATTCATTTGCACAATCGGAGAAAAAAAGAAAAAATGGGTAAATGTGTACTTTAGCGTCCTAAATTATTTCGTCGGAAAAATTTTACTGTGTGAGAAAAGTGCGACGTACAAATTTTTAAGCATACAAAATAATGGGGAAAGATGCAAAAATATAATATTTTTAGATAAAAGAAAAGAATTTTTCCGAAGTATTAACCTGCGAGTACGATGGTTTGCAGCAGTTGGTGCGGAAGGCTGAAGCGATACTGACGGCCACCACGTGAAGGTTCTGTGCGTCGGAACGGAGTACGAGTTGCTAGTGAATACGCGGAAGAATACAACAGGAGTGGGGTGTATATCTCGGAGGAGTGTGATGTGTCGTGTAATCGTGTGCAAAAAGTAGTTCAGAAATGTTTCATTAATTATTAATAAATAAATGTACTAAATGTTTTTTGTTTTTATTGTAAAAATGTCTGAGAATGTTATAAAATGAAGGAATGTAAATCACATAATGTGCGGCAGAAGTTCTGAGTAAGAGGTATTGGTTCCGGTGGAACCCCAAGTTTTGGTTATGGTTTCAGAGATGTTAAGGGGTCGGTGATTTCTTCAAGCACCTCATTTGTAGTTCTGCTGTTTTTCCGTCCATCGTTCGTCCTTTTTTCCTTCTTTAAACGGATATTGTTGACAATAAACGATTTTGTTATACTCAGGAATCGTACTATGGCAGGGAGGCCCAGAGTTTCGTGTCGAATTGTGGGGGATTATGAAATTTTAAGCCTTTTTGGTAATTTTCTACTAACGATTTCGCAAAAATGCCCTTGAAAAAATGATATTACAACAATATGAAACCGACCTCTTTCCTTCAGCGTATTCCTACAACCCGCTTTGATGAGTACGTACTGCTGAACCGTTTCCTTGTGTATTCTTCCGCACGTAACTTGCCGTTCTCAAGGACGCTTCCGTTCACCGGCCTCCACATTCACGTCGTCGCCGCTCCGACATCTTAGGCCTACCGCACGTACTCTTCCGAACCTTGGTACTCCAAGGTAAGTCCTTCGGAAAATATTTTTCCTTTCATGGAAAAGTATTATATTTCCCACCTTTCCCCATTATTTTGCATGCTTAAAACATTGTACGTCGCACTTTTCTCACACAGTAAAATTTTTACGACGAAATAATTTAGGACGCTAAAGTACACATTTACCAAAAAATTTAACCATTTAGTTCTCGAAAATTTTCAATTTCTGCCACTTGACTTTCAATTCACATCAGCTTATCTTTCTATTTATTTTTTACCAATGCGTATATTTGTGCAACTCCTGAGTACTGCATGCCGAGGAATGGAAACAAACATACGGTACCGGATAAAACGCTTTCAGTGACAAATTCACAAACCCACAGAAAAGCATCAGACATTTGCCTACAGCTTTCGGATCGGAAATTCACGTACTGACTGACACTATTTCTCAGCTCCCACGAAGAGGAAGACCAACTCACCCCCTTTTGCACACCCCTCTGGTTTAGCTAATCCAGATACAAAGGAAAAGTTCATGGTAAAGCCGCAGAATTTCAGGTTCGGCAGATGGAGTCGGGTGGGAGTGGTAGGTACAACGCCTTCCAAACTTGTCGGGGGGGGGGGGGTCACAGAAAAGCATGTGATGTGACGTCATTTGCAAGTGTCATAGATGATGGTGATTTTCTACCCTGCAATCTTCAATGCTATCTATTGGATTTGTTGGTCTCTGAGATGTGATGAGAACCACCTTAAATATAATCTATCTAAAACAATTTATTTAGAGATTACTGCGATGTTATGGTGCTACAATGTTTTGACCTGCGATGTTATGTCTATATTAAGAATGATTCAAGTGTGGGATACGGTCCACCACAGAATCAATCTGGACTTTCTAAATGGTGTATGAGAAAGAGATCTTGGCTGAGTGAATGTAAGATCGGTGTATGGAATACTAGAGGTATAAATGGCAAGATGAGTGAGGCAATTGAGGAGAGGAATAAGTATAGACTGGATGTGCTGTGTGTAAGTGAAACCCAAAAAAAAAAAAAAGGAAATTGGGGTAGAAGTGAATGGCATGGCGAGTGTGTGGTCTGGAGTACTGGATAATATGAGAGGACAGGCTGGTGTAGGTGTGATTTTAAGTGAAAAGATGAAGAACAACTTGATTCACTAAAGTTGCGTGAGAGAATTCTCTGGATTCGTTTGAAAGTGAAACTTCAGAGAATTGTAATTGTTGTAGTGTAAGCTCCTTGTGACTCGGAACCTTCTGATAAGAAGGAAGATTTCTGGAATGATCTAAAAGCTGTTTTGAGCCAGTTTGGTGCTAAAGAAAAAGTTATAATAGCAGGGGATTTCAATGCTAGAGTAGGTGTGCAGAATGCAATTTCTGATAATGCTCTGGATAAGTTTAATGATCCTTGTGTGAATGATAATGGTGAAAGATTAATTGAACTCTGCATTGAGAATAGTTCGTGTGTATCTAATACATTTTTCAACCACAAGTATATCCATACATATACTTGGGAAAATCGTACTTTTGGTCAAAAGAGTTGATAGATTTTGTTGTCTACAATCAGCGTCTGAAACACTTAGTTGTTGACACCTGTGTGATGAGAGGTGCGGATGTTGGTTCTGATCATTACTTGGTAGTGTCACAAGTGAAACTTAATGTTGGTTGGAGGAAAAGTAATAGGAAGAGAGCCAGGATAGAAAGAATAAAGGTTGATAGGCTCCTTGAAGATCATCAGCGTTATTCTGACTTACTGAGAGAACGACTGAAGGAGCTGAAGTCTGGTGAGAGGGATGTAGAAAAGAAGTGAGAATGTTTTAAGAACTGTGTTGTCACTGCTGCTAAAGAGGTGATGCTTGGTGGAATAGTGAAATTGAAGAGGCAGTAAAGAGAAAGAAGGAAGATATTTGGAGATGTTGCAAGGTAGAGTCTCTGTGGATGAATATCGCTGTAAGAAGCGTGAAGCTGCTAAGCTAGTGCGCCAGAGTAAGGCAAAAGATAGGAAGGAGAAAGTGGAAAGGCATGAACTGGCTTTTTGGAAAGATAGGAAGTCCTTCTGGAAGTACATGAGACTCAGAAAAAATAGGGGAAACAAAGTTGTAAGTTGTGTGAAGAATGAGATTGGGGAAATGATATGGGAGCCCAATGAGTTAAGTGAAACATAAGGTGAATGAATACTTCTGTGAGTTATTAGATCAGGAAAGCAAAGATGATTCTGAGACAGATGCAGATGATGTCACAATAAGGGATGGAAGCACAGAAGGGATCTCAATGGAAGTGTGTAAAGCTCTAAAATCTCTTCAGAATGGCAAGGCTGCGGGAGTTGATGCCATAACTGCAGAGATGTTGAAATATGGCGGCGACTCTGCAATTGACTGGTTAACTGAAATTTGCCAGTTGTGCTGGGAGTTAGGAATGGTCCCTTGGGATTGGAAGGATGCTGTTATTATTTCCTTGTATAAGGGAAAAGGTGATCAGACTGAATGCAAGAACTATCGTGGTATTAGCCTACTGAATGTCCCAGGGAAAGTGTTTGGTAAGGTTGTTATTGAAAAAGTATGGGGTCTTACATCAGAGAAAGTGTGGGATGTTCAGAGTGGTTTTATGCCTGGTAAAAGCTGCACTAACCAGATGTTTGCATTACACACGATGATTGAAAAGTATGTGGCTGTTGGGAAGAAAGTTTTTACTGCCTTCATAGATTTAGAGAAAGCTTATGACCAAGTGAATAGAACACTTTTGTGGAAGGTATTGAATGAATATGGTGTTACTGGGAATCTACTTGGTGTAAAAGCCATGTATGCGGGTAGTAGAGCCTGTGTACGAGTGAATGGTGTTTTATCAAAATGGTTTTCTATTGGTGCAGGAGTTAGACAAGGTTGTGTAATGTCACCATGGCTGCTTTTTTATTGGAGGCTTAACGACCACCGTGAGCAACTCAGTGGGCTATAAGCAGTCGTCCGTCCCTAATTCAGAGTCACTGGTTCCAGGGAAGGGAGAGAGCCAGTGCCGTAAGACAAACACAACATCCATGCCTCACCGGGATTCGAACCCGGACCCCTTACGGACGAATGATCAGAGGCCATCGCTTAGACCACTGCGCCACCGGGGCTGCGATGTTGTGTTTGTCTTACGGCACTGGCTCTCTCCCTTCCCTGGAGCCAGTGTCCCTAAATTAGGGACGGGCGACTGCTTATAGCCCACTGAGTTGCTCACGGTGGTCGTTAAACCTCTAATCAAAAAAAAAAAAAAAAAAACATCGCCGTACCATAACATCGCGGCACTATAACATCGCAGGTCAAAACATCGCGGCACCATCATAACATCGTAGGGCAAAACATCGCGGCACCATAACATCGCTGGGCAAAACATCGTGGTACCATAACATCGCAAGTCATAACATCGCAGTAATCCCTAAATAAATTGCTTTAGATTGATTTTGATGAATTGCAAAAAAAAAAAGTATACTTAATGGGGAGGGGGACTTCATAGAAATTGATGTCCTGATTAAATTTTGGTAGAAATGGAGGTTCCCCGTACCGCTTTTCCAACAGTGCTCAGGCCCGGGGTCCAGTGCCACTCATTCAAAATTATCGTAAAAATCTACAGTTTTCAATTTAAAACCACCACATTTGGTATACTATCTCATGGCGCTTTAACTAAAGGAGGTTAGAATACAACAGGAGACGCCATACGCAGTTTCCCGTGAAGCCAATTAGCTGCGACCCCACCCACGCAGCGACCATCTTGTTTGGTGCAAAACAATCTATTCTGCTGCGTGTGTGAGAGCCTGTTGACTCGTGCTTTTACACGTTTCAGTTATTTCAGGATCCAATAAAAGTTTTATTTACAAAAAGCAAAGTTGTGGGGTTATCGACTGCAGTAACACATAATCTGGGGAATTAAATTTAGGACGTTCTGATATCTGGATAATTCTCAGGATCACGTTATAGTGGCTTATCCGCAAAATGCCGGGATGTGTTGCTATAGGCTGCACTAATCGATCTTCGAAAAAATGCCAGGGATTACCTTTCACATGTAATTACTTGTATTTTTTATATTGGACTAAAATATGGTATGGATGTTTGATTAAGAAATATGGTATGGATGTTTGGCAGCGGTGGAATTTTTTTTTTTTTTTTTGATTGGAGGTTTAACGACTACCGTGAGCAACTCAATGGGCTATAAGCAGTCGCCCGTCCTTAATTTAGGGTCACTGGTTCCAGGGAAGGGAGAGAGCCAGTGCCGTAAGACAAACACAACATCCATGCCTGTGTTGGAAATAAAATTATTTAAAATAAATTTAGTCCAACATGCACGTGCATAGATAGCCCCAGGGGATAGCGAGAGGCAATCTCAAGCCTTGAGACGATACTTAGGCCCCAGGGGATATAGGGGGGTCGGAAAAGTTGAAGGGTCAGTTCCCAAGAAGGGAGCGAAGTAACGTTCACCTGACGGAATAGATGAACCCCTCAGAAGGTCAAGTGACCTTGGCATCAGCGGACAAGGTGAAGCTCAGAAGGTCAGGGGTTTTTCACTGGTCAAGAGTTGAGTTCGAGGAGCAGCGAAACACAGACGTGGATAGCGGATCGTCGAGCGATGTGACGAGAGATAGATGAAGTACTGCCAGCGATGACAATTGGATAAAGATTGGGATTGAAAACCTGAAAGACATATTGAAATACCAGTTAAGTTATTTTTCCTTTTCCCTGTTATTGCATGTACTTGCTTAAATTTATGCATAAACCTACTTAGAGCACGTGGCGTGTGTATTGGTCATGATCAAACAATGAAAACCCAGTTAGCTAGGTAAAACATTTAAGTAAAGCATAGTAGAAAAGGAACTAGAAGTAAAATGAATCACTAAGCTTTGCACTTATATATATAGATAGATGTATGCAGAAATGATCGGAGACGTTATAGAGAAAAATCGGAATAAGAGTAAATTTTATGTGTAAGGTATTGTTAACGGCTGCACCCACGCACGTGGTACCTTAGTGTTCCTAATTCTCTCGTATTAAACTATTTTGATTACTTCCACATAAGATTCCTGTTTGTTTTCCTTATAACCACACAAGACATAAGTTAAGGTATGTGTAAACCAAGACATAAGTTAAGGTATGTGTTTATGTTTCTGATTTCTTTCACGAGCGGCACCTTTACTCCCCCACCATTCCAGTGACGGGATAAAGGTGAATCACAACGCCGTGCTTTATTATATGCTAGTACATATAAGGGGCACGTTTTTGTCCATATACGATCACTGTAGAACAAAAGTCCCATAGTTATAAAAAGGCACGATAAAGTAAATTTAATCGGTAAATGATCTGTAACTGATGCACCTATAATTTGTTCATAATAATAAATATAACAATAAAATTAACACCTTGTATTTAACATTGATGACAGTAACACGTGTTCCAATGAATAGCATCAACACGTGTTCCATTGTTCATAACTTTAACACGTGTTTTGTATTAGAATGTAACGTTGGTACAGATTAACGTTTGAAGATTTATGGTGAATTGTTTCATAAAGTATATAACTATGGTGAATTGGTATGAGCTAAATATTTGTTTATAACATATGATTATTCTTATAATAAATTTGTTCAAAATAAAAGAATATAACATTGGTGCCGTGACTTTTGAGCCATTCGTGCTGTCACGTATTTTTCCCCGTCGCAGTACGGATTGAATGGGTTTTCTTTTCTTCATGTGTAGCAGTTCATTATTTTCTTTTGTTGTCATGCAATTGTTTTCTTAAGGTGTTATTTTGACAACTTCATTACTAAGAGTTAGGTAAAAAAGCAATTGCATGTTGTAGGGATAAAGGTATTATTTTAATTGGTATTAGTGTATAACTTAGGTATTAAACTCCTATTAAAAATGTCAGGCTCCTCCGTTCAAGATTCCATGCAGGAGTTGCAATTTATTGCATCAGTACTTCCCCTGATTCCCGAATTCTCTGGAAACGATAAGCTTATTCCAGCTTGTTTCTTGTTCGAAGCAATAGAGGGATTAGAATCAGTCACTAATTGGTCAGAAAAAGTAAAAATTTTTGTAGCAAAAGCTCGCATGACGCAAGCAGCTTTAGGATTTTTGAGTGAATCTCCCCATGTTAGACAGCTTGATGATTACAAGATGTTTAAATCAGCAGTGATAAAAAGGTTTGCCAATAACCAACCTCTAGTAGTGGCAATACAAAATTTTAATTCTTGCAATCAAAGACCAGAAGAGTCGGTCGCCCAGTATGAATCACGTCTAAGAGGATCAGCGCATTCTTATCTAGGCGCACCGGTCTCAGGGGATGAGCTGGTTAAGGCACTGGTTGATTCAATTATGTTATCACAATTTTTAGCAGGTGTGGAAAGAAGTATTCAAACAGAGGTACTTTCGAAAGGGCCTGCAAATTTCGATCAAGCAGTACAAGATGCACTGCTTGCTGAGGCAAATCGACATATCATCACAAAGAGTGTCAATTCTGCCGATGATGCAGATCAAATCCCTCGAGAAAGCGCCCCAGGCGATGCTAATGGTATTTCAGAACTTTGTCCCATGTTTCAGCAATACATCGTGCAGCAAAATGCACTTATCAGTACTTTACGAGAAGAATCACAACAAATGAGTGAAAGATTAATGAAAGCCGAGAATGAGCTATCAAAATTGCAATCAAAAATTAATGAAAGTCAAAATTATGAGAATTCCAGATATAAGGCTAGGCGAAATTTTGTTAATGTCAGATGTTTCAAATGTGGTGCATTAGGACACCCAGTTAGCAGATGTAATCAGCAATCAAATAATCTTGGAAACCAAAGACAGGGAGATAGAGCCTCGTTTCGTGTCCCCCAATCTTCAGGTTACGGAGCGCGGGACACAAATGGCGCGGGTCATTTTAATCCTCGCGGAAATTTGTACCAGAGACAAAACAGGAATAACAACCAGGGAAATGTAAACACTGCAGTTGTCAATACGTTCCACATCCAGAGACATAGAAGTTTTCCGTTAGAGCAGAATAAGCATTTTGATCAAACAAATAGGAATGCTAGACCACATTACGTAACAAATCAGAAACAACGTCAGGCTTATGACAATCTCCGTTGTTTTGGATGTGGAGCTGTAGGCCACAAAGTGAGATTTTGCAGAGGGAAAAATAATTACAGAAATCCATTTCCCTCAAGACCTAGTCAGGGTAGGCATTTTTACAAATAAGTATAATAGACACCAGCGTGCTCAAAGTTCCTCAAAGCCACGTGTTACTCAAAATGAAGAGGCTCAAGAGAAGGTCCAGGTTTTGACAATAGTTGATTCCCGAAGTAAGAGCAAAGTAAGCGTAGATAAAATCTCAACAGCTGAATCCACTACAGAAATTGTACATAAGCAACGTAAAAATGAAAAAGACAACTTAGAATCCCCCAGATTGTGAAGAACAGTAAAGAGAAGTCAGTAACGAATCCAGTTCGTTCTTCCTCACAGTCGTTCGCAAATCCTCATAATCCACTTAACGAAAAATGTGAAGAACAAACTGCAGAATCGCCATTTGATCTTTCACAGTTATTAGGAGTACAGGACGGTAAAGATCCTTTTAAGTTAAAGCAGCCAAGCAAATCTTGTTCGAGACAGAAAGGTGCAAAGCAATAGAAGAGCTGCAGTTTATTTCATTTACCACCCCCCCTCCCCCCAGCCCCAATTCCAGTAGCAAATCTAATTCGGATCTTTATTGCATTTATTTGATAGATTTAGTAATTCATTATTGTAGTTAGAAGGCATTTTAAACGGAAGTTAGTAAGTCAGAATGTTTTATTATAGGATTAGCATATATCTCTTAATATTAAAGCAAAAGGTGGAAAATTCACTAGTATTTTGTGTAATATATATGTATAAAATTTTCTCGAGTTCGGGTATTATTTTCCAGTCCGTATTTCAAGTATGTTTCAAGTCTGTGTGTGGTTAGTTCATAGAAAGGAGAAAAAAATAAGAAATTTCTTAACTGGTTAACTAACGTTATGTTCTATCAGAATATTTCCCCCAGGTGGTTATCTCTTGTGGAGGTGTATGCACGTAAATTTCGTCAAATAAAAATTTAATAGTGATATTGGCCAGTGTAATTTTAGATATTAATGTTAATAATAATTAGGTGCAGTAGGACGGTATTGTTTAAGTTTGGCTGCGCGGGTCTATCTTTGCTTGGGAAGGAAAGAATAGTGTAAATCTAAGATATTAGATATACAACTATTCTGAGAAAAAAAAAATAATGATAATGAATGTAGATAAGGGTAAATGAAAATTAAACCACTGGGTAATTGACTTTGTTTCGATTGACGGATCACACTGCCGCGTCTAGGTTGGGTAGTGACAGAGCGGTACAGTGCGTAATCAGGGGAAGAGAGAAGGTTATAGAAGAAAAGAAAAATAAATCAAAGTGTGAGTAAAGTCAGTGTGTTCCATGTGGTGGTGAACAAAGAGAATCACGTGTTGGTGAACAAAAAGAATCACGTGTTGGTGAACGAAAAGAACCACGTGTTGGTGAACGAAAAGAACCACGTGTAGGTGAACAAAATAACTATGCTTCCTACGGGAACTAGAGTGCAGCAGTGATTGAAACACCGTTTTCTTTTCCCAAACTCAAACAACAGGTGGATATTCAAGTAATGATGCAAGCTTTTGAAAATAATGAACGGATCGCACGTGGCATACGTAATGTAAGCGTGCTGGTGTATCCAAGGACGGTCGTAATTACTGTGAATGCAACGCATGTTTTTCATGTGGATGACCTACAGACTAAATAAAGTGCTACATTGACAGCGAAGACTTTGTTGTGCTGTGTGGTCAACAGGTAGTGAAAACGGTATGGTCGATGAGCGGTGTGGTGTTTAAAAGCACAAAGGACATTGTCCATGAGGGCGCATGCAGAGATGAATAAAACACAGGTGAAATGATTTTGCTGTTATTGTGTTCCAGGGTCAAAGAGACCTTGGTGAATAACCCATGCCATAGGTGACTGTGGACGAATAATACCTAGATAAACATATACGTACAGAGCTAAGTGTTCTACAGCTAATTTTATTACCAGCATATAAAAAGCACAAATCAGGTGACAATGTTCTCCAAATATTGCGAACTGCCAGTGATATTGGTTTGATGTCTGATAACTTTTTGTGTGAATTGTGTGTGAATCGCAGAACTGAACGTAAATCGAACAATTTCACCTTGTCTTACTTTCCACCAGGAAAAAAATTAAGTCAAACAATAAAATTCAAGAATCGGTGGACGTGGACAATGACAATAAAAAAAAAAATTTAATATAAAAGCAAACAAACAAACGGAAAAGCGTTTGGCAGTTAAATGTGTTACTGATACTTGGTCAGCAACAGCTCAAAGTGTACTAAACGACACGTGCATGTAAGCTTCAGATGCCAGCAGTATCACTGAATTGATAATTTTTAGATATGTATTGTGGGTGCAGGACCATAACAGTTAATTAATTTTTGTGTTTGAAAAGTGTATTGTGTATATGTGTGATTATGAATATTTTATATAATTTCATTGCTATACATATATATAAGTGCACATGAGGAAAAAGATAGAGGATTACTAGGTAAGGATGGAGTAGTCTATCCGTGCGTGTAGTTTTTCCCACCAGCATTCCTTTTGGCCCCCCATAAAGATTACATCTGGTAAGGGAGGAATGTTGGAAATAAAATTATTTAAAATAAATTTAGTCCAACATGCACGTGCATAGATAGCCCCAGGGGATAGCGAGAGGCAATCTCAAGCCTTGAGACGATACTTAGGCCCCAGGGGATATAGGGGGTCGGAAAAGTTGAAGGGTCAGTTCCCAAGAAGGGAGCGAAGTAACGTTCACCTGACGGAATAGATGAACCCCTCAGAAGGTCAAGTGACCTTGGCATCAGCGGACAAGGTGAAGCTCAGGGGTTTTTCACTGGTCAAGAGTTGAGTTCGAGGAGCAGCGAAACACAGACGTGGATAGCGGATCGTCGAGCGATGTGACGAGAGATAGATGAAGTACTGCCAGCGATGACAATTGGATAAAGATTGGGATTGAAAACCTGAAAGACATATGGAAATACCAGTTAAGTTATTTTTCCTTTTCCCTGTTATTGCATGTACTTGCTTAAATTTATGCATAAACCTACTTAGAGCACGTGGCGTGTGTATTGGTCATGATCAAACAATGAAAACCCAGTTAGCTAGGTAAAACATTTAAGTAAAGCATAGTAGAAAAGGAACTAGAAGTAAAATGAATCACTAAGCTTTGCACTTATATATATAGATAGATGTATGCAGAAATGATCGGAGACGTTATAGAGAAAAATCGGAATAAGAGTAAATTTTATGTGTAAGGTATTGTTAACGGCTGCACCCACGCACGTGGTACCTTAGTGTTCCTAATTCTCTCGTATTAAACTATTTTGATTACTTCCACATAAGATTCCTGTTTGTTTTCCTTATAACCACACAAGACATAAGTTAAGGTATGTGTAAACCAAGACATAAGTTAAGGTATGTGTTTATGTTTCTGATTTCTTTCACGAGCGGCACCTTTACTCCCCCACCATTCCAGTGACGGGATAAAGGTGAATCACAACGCCGTGCTTTATTATATGCTAGTACATATAAGGGGCACGTTTTTGTCCATATACGCAGGGCCCGATTTACTACATGCGAGGCCCAGGACACAAAACATTTTCGGGGCCCCCTCCTTATTCTCTATCGACCAAATAATAGTCACTGTGTGCAGAGTAGCAGAATGTAGACGTACATGCGTACGCATGATAGTTTCCAAATCCTTAGCAGGTTTGCAGATAGTTTTTTCATGTAGATTAAACAAATAAAAATGCTAGGCCTATATACAGCAATTAAAACACTTACTCAACACTTTACTCAGATTAATATACTTAATTCTATTTTAACTGAAGAAAATTATTTTTCACATCTTCTGAGTTCTTTTGTTTTTACAGACATTTCTGGCCTCTAGATTTTATCAAGGCCTGTTCTCAATGTATACAAACTGTATTAAAAGTTTTGTTTACACAGAATTTAAATTTTATTGCCAGGTTCCTCTTTCAGTTGCCAATTAAATAAAAATATTTCCTTATGCATTTTGTAAGTCCAGTATTTTTGAATGAACTTGTTGAAAATCATATTTATAATTTTTGAAGGTTCATTGATAGAACTGCTTTTCTGGATATAAAAGCTTTCTTTAATTAATCTCTTGTTTTTATGAGGTAGGTAGTCCAATATTTTAATATTTTGCCATAAAAGTCCATTTTACACACATTGCTGCACATTCAATTAGAATGTACTATTTTGTCCTCATTGGAATCTGTAATGTTCTAATAATTATTTGTTTTATTAATTTTCCTTTAAATTATCTTATTCTATTATCATGGTATGCAGGTTGGCAGCGAGTCTTCTGTTTCAATAGCTGTGCACGCAGATGCATTTTATTTTTATACAACTCTGGCTGTGCGGGTACAACTAGTTAATCAGTAGTTTGTGGTGTTAATGACCCCCATAGACTCTAACTATAACAATATATTTATGACAAAATGGATGGACATCTTAATTTTAGTGAATATTGTGGTCTTGCAATGTACTGATTCTTGCGTCTAGAACATGAGAACAATGCAGCCAACAAAAAATGTGAACTAAAACAAGAAAAAAAAAAATCCATGGTGACCTCCACTGGACTTCCTCATAAATAGAGATGTGAAACTGCATAAAAAATTGAAAAAGTGCTATGGGCTTCACGGTTTCTGCCAAGATCAAATCAGCGCATCATGATCAATATATCAGAAAACTGCAAAACATAAAATTTTGTGTTGATGAGGAAGAGTCTGAGTTACACACACAAAAAAAAAAATAATAATAATAATAACAAAACAAAAAACATAATAATCTGAAAAGCTGAGGGGAACACCTAGTCCGGTTCAATTTTTGGTAAATGTGTTGTACTTCGGCATCCTAAATTATTTGGTCAGAAAAGTTGTAAAATTAAAAAAAAAAAAAAAAAAGCATATTAAAGACAACAGGAATCAGGTACGCTCTTGTCAGGAAAGAGTAGCAGAATATACTGCTATGCTAAAGAATGAAGTTTGTAATTTCTGTCTCACTTTTTAAAAAAACATGCAGAGACTGTCTTTGTTCTTTGGTATGTAATTCCGTGATACGAAATAGAAAGTACGCACATGCCTTTCTTGTTTCTAGAAAAGCGTTAGAGTAGGTGTCGCATTCTCTCTAACGGAAGTTAGATGGCAAGTCTCAAAGTGAAAGTTTGATTACTAAAAAGAAAAGCTTTCGCGGAGAAATGAGTTCATACATTCAGCATCAAAGAATCCCATGTGAAAAAAACAAGAAACTGTCCGATTGCGATGTCAAGAACTGACACCGAAATTAACTATTTTCTGTAGCGTAGCACTACACTCTTTCCTGACAACAGCGTACCCGGATCCTGTTGTACTATTTTGCCCGTGAATGTCCTGGCTGCAGCGATCCTTCCTTTCAACGGAGCACAGCTTCATGTCAACGCCTCAGCGTTGTTTAAGGCCTCCCGCAGTGTCTGCTGACTCGTCATACTTGGAGTTCAAGTTTTTCGGTAAACATCTTTAATATTCATTCTAACGATGAAATTTTTTCACCATTTCCCTTTAAATTGCCTATTTTAGAATCTGTACGTCACACTTTTTAGAAATTTTACAACTTTTCCGACCAAATAATTTACCACGCTAAACTACACATTTCCCCAATTTTTACCAAAATCTAATGAGCACATAATGCCATGAATGTATAAATTGTCCAATGTCAAACAAAACTGACAATACGATGACAAAGTGCTGTGTTTGGGCACCAGATCTTTTTATTTGTAATAACTCGTTTACTATTCTTTATTTTTAGGAATGAATAAAAACAATTGAAAATTTACCTCCTATATCAGGACGAAACAGTTGGGTTGAATATTTTTCTTCTACATTTCCTAGATGCAAAGTCATGTATCAGAGAATCATAATTTAAAGACTGTGTCACATCACTCTCCAAAGACAGCAGAGCTAATGATGCCAGTTTCGTTTGTCTCATGGTTGATCGTAAGGGATTTTTCAGTCTTTTCAGCAAAGAAAATGATCTCTCACTTGTACAATTTGAAATCGGTAATGTCATGAACATTCTAAGTGCAGTCTCAGTGTTCGGAAATGTGGCTTCTAAATTGTTTACCTTCAAAGTTTGCAACATCTGGGGAATGGTTGCATGCTCCCCAATCATTGAGGAGAATTGCAAAAACTCATCTGCAAACTGGTCGTCAAGGTCATTGTTATAGTATTCCTGCAATGCTTTTGCACCTTCAAAAATTTCAGATCTTGATTTTTTTGTAAAAATTCAAATTTTCTCATTATATTTTCATAAGCACTTTTTCTGCTTGAAAGCTGAGTGACTAAAGCATCACAAAGCACATAATAAACTTGAGTTCTAAATATATCCCTTGCACTGAGTTCTATATGTTCAATGTTACATTCATCTAGGTGTTTATTCTGGGGCACCTTCTTTCTTCGGGAATCATGACCATGGTATTGCACATTTTCAGACACTAATGTTTGAGCTTCCTCTTCATAGACTTCAAAATTTTCCCTCACGAACTGAATGAATTCAATTAACGACTGGAAAATTTTAGGTACTTCAGAAATATTTCCTTTTGGATTCTGGCAAGTTTGATTTGCACAGTTTAATCTCTGAAGTATTGTGTCCCAAACTACTGTGCTGATCGATATTTCCATTGTTCTCATTTTCTTCAGCAGTGATTTTGCTTCATCTCTTGTCTGTGGAGAATCATCAACATTTTCTGACAAAAATACTAAAACTTTCTCTATTTTACGATAATTTTTCCTCACTGATCGTGTAGCTGCAGCATCTGCACACCATCTGGTAACTGACCGACTCTTCAGTGTGAGTGATGAATTTCCATGTGCTTCTTGGACTTTCTCCTGAAGCATCTTCCAACGGTGAGTTGATGCAGAAAAAAAGTATAGAGTTTTTGCAAAAATGTGAAAAAAGAGAGAACTTTACCACAACTATCTATGCTATTCACACCAACTAAATTTAAAGTGTGAGCAGAACATGGCACATATTCCCCTAGTGGATTGATTTCCCTAATGCGTGTTTGAACACCAGAATACTTCCCAGACATGTTGCTGGCATTGTCATAGCTTTGGCCTCTGACATTCATAATATCCAAGCCAGCCTCTTGTAGAAAAGATATCATGGTATTTGTAATGTTTTCTGCAGTATGTCCATGGAATGGAATAAATGTCAAAAACCGTTCTTTTGCTTCACAATCTTTGTTGACATACCTTATGATAAAAGCCAGTTGATCTATGTGTGTAATGTCTGGAGTAGAGTCGACTATGACAGAAAAATATTTTGACATTTTTATTTCATCAGTGATGGCATTAAAAACACGTACAGCCATTAATTCAACAAATTCATCCACACATGTTGAAGATAAGTAACTGGTGTTACCACTTCCTGGATTCCCACATTTTTCCAAGTGTTGAGCTAAGAATGGATCAAATTCTGCAATTAATTCTAAGCAGCCCAGGAAATTTCCATTCTGAACTGATCCAATTGTTTCATCATCACCATACATTGGCAACCCACGAACTGAGAGATACTTAACTGTTGCAACAACTCTATGCAAAACATCTTGCCAGTACTTGGATTCATTCCGGTACTGCACAACTATCTCACAGTCAATGCGTGCAGAAGCATTCATGCGTGATGAATAGTCACATACTGCTTGCCTGTGTATGTGTGAATTTTCATGCTCTGTAAGACGTTCACTTGCATGCTTCCAGTCAGAAAAACCTGTGGATCCTAATGCTGTAGTGCTCCTAGCATACAATTTGCATATCCAGCAGAATAGTAAACAAGTTGATGGGGATAAAAGAAGCCAGTCGCGTTTTACCTTCTCATTATTTTTTTTATTCTGAAAAAATTACCTTCTGTTAGAAAACGTTTTTTACCACATATATCCTTCCCTGTGAATGCCAGCAACTTCAAATCTTGGACTGGTGGATCGCTCAAAAAGCATTCGCGCATTTCTTCTGTAATTTCTCCCCATAAGACAGGATCCACTGCATTCATTGTGGAACTTGTGCTCTCTTCATTAGATGAATTCAAAAGATTTCCCAAATTAGGAGCACCTGTGATGTTAGATGATTCTGAAGTCAGATTACGCTCAAGAGACTCACCAGTACTAAAATTAGATGAATTTGTAGAACGTTTGGGACCAAGTGAAATATCCAATTTTTTAATGGCAAAACGTTCAATGCTACCATGCTGCAGGTCATCATCCTTCAGTTTCAATTGTTTGGCTTTCCGTTTAGCGCTGCCTGATAAGTATGTACGTTTTGACATAATTTAACTGTTAAATAATTCAACTTAAATATATTGTTACAACTAACTAAATTTGATTATATATAAATTTAACAAATATTCAACATTCCATCAGACTACAAGAAACGCAACGCAAAATACAACCAAACCTTCGTGGTTACAATTACGACAACGACAAGCCATGTGCAGGAAGTTGAAGGATCAGTTGAGTTTAGGTGCGTTCGGAAACGCAAGAAAAGGCACGTGACTCAATGGAAGCGATCCTTCTTCTCACTGGCCACCTGAAGGCTATTAAACCACTGAAACTCATTAATGGCCACGTGTTTACGTGAAATTCGAACCTCAAACTCACTGTGTGTAAGTACCACATCTATAAACACATGACTCATGAGCATGCAAAAGTAAAAATAATAAATTTTGAATATACACACACAAAACTCCCATTATTTAAGTACACATTTAATTTAAATTTGGGGGCCCCCAAAAATCGGGGGCCCTGGGCACGTGCCCCGTGTGCCCTCCCGTAAATCGGGGCCTGCATATACGATCACTGTAGAACAAAAGTCCCATAGTTATAAAAAGGCACGATAAAGTAAATTTAATCGGTAAATGATCTGTAACTGATGCACCTATAATTTGTTCATAATAATAAATATAACAATAAAATTAACACCTTGTATTTAACATTGATGACAGTAACACGTGTTCCAATGAATAGCATCAGCACGTGTTCCATTGTTCATAACTTTAACACGTGTTTTGTATTAGAATGTAACGTTGGTACAGATTAACGTTTGAAGATTTATGGTGAATTGTTTCATAAAGTATATAACTATGGTGAATTGGTATGAGCTAAATATTTGTTTATAACATATGATTATTCCTATGATAATAACGTTTAAAATAATTGAATATAACACCTGACCGGGATTCGAACCCGGACCCCTTACGGACGAATGATCATAGGCCAGCGCCTTAGACCACTGCGCCACCGGGGCGGCGTGGAAATTTGGAAATGCATTTTTCACAATAAATTCAGGTGTGTCCTCACGTGGACATAATTTGAAGTTAATGCAAAATCAATCGACTGCACAAAGTTCTGTTTTGCTGCGGTACACCAAAGATCGTCAGAGTCCATTTAGCGGGGGAGGTGGGATGCAGCCCCGGGCCCCACATTTTCAAGGGGCCCTAAAATATGCAGGATGCTTGAAGAATTGACAGAGTTCTGCAGGTTCTTTTGGTTTTGCCTTGTGAAAAAAAATTTCTTTTTCTTTCCGCTTTTTTAGGAGGAGTCCGCAAAAAATATAATTATCCCCAGTCCTTGACGATTATGGGCAAAACACGTAACAATATTAACAAAGAAAGGTGACTTGATCACGCTAGTTACGTTAACTAAAACTTTTACAAAAAGTTCGTAAGTTGGAAGCTTTCGACCTTATCTTAGGTCTTCATCACGCCAATGGAGGACTAAGATTGTTGCCAGATTCTACATTTGAATTTTTCCTATTTTTGTTGCCAAAACTTAGAATTGATCTCCAGATCAACGGAATGTAGAGAGGAGATTCGGTGTTGCAAGTCATTGAGTTGAAAATAATTTCTATGCTTTCACGGTAACGGAGGGCAAAACGATTGTCAAACGAAGCAATTCGTTTTGCTTCGTTCCAGTGGGGAACTGCAGATGTGTCTTCCATTGTCAAAATAGACAAGGCAGTGTTGGGATTGCCTTTCGAAACATCTTTTATATGTTCTAAAATTCTATGGCTAATGCTCCTGTATGTGCTTCCAATGTATAAGTTATCCCCAGTAGAAGAAGAGATAGGAATGCAGTAAACTCCTGGGAGGTTCAGGCTTTCAACTTTGTCCCTATCCCTTTGTAGAAGTTTCAAGATGTTTGGGGTAGATTTAATGGCAAGATGGTAACGAAAGGCAATCCCAACACTGCCTTGTCTATTTTGACAATGGAAGACACATCTGCAGTTCCCCACTGGAACGAAGCAAAACGAATTGCTTCGTTTGACAATCGTTTTGCCCTCCGTTACCGTGAAAGCATAGAAATTATTTTCAACTCAATGACTTGCAACACCGAATCTCCTCTCTACATTCCGTTGATCTGGAGATCAATTCTAAGTTTTGGCAACAAAAATAGGAAAAATTCAAATGTAGAATCTGGCAACAATCTTAGTCCTCCATTGGCGTGATGAAGACCTAAGATAAGGTCGAAAGCTTCCAACTTACGAACTTTTTGTAAAAGTTTTAGTTAACGTAACTAGCGTGATCAAGTCACCTTTCTTTATCCCCAGTCCATCCCAAATCTTTGGAAAGCATTACAGAATTTTTTTTTTACACATCTGCAATTGGGAGTAATTTTCATACATTAAGAATTCGTTTGAATCATGATATTTGGGTCATATTCTTTTGCCCACTACTTCGATATAATTTCAACAAGGTGAACCTAACCCTGGGAGAAGAAGGGGGGGGTCAAAGCAAAACTGAACTGGTATCCATTTTTCAAACGTGCATTTTTACATTTTCTTGCTACCACTGATTCGTCCATGAATTATGGGAATATAACGGGATATTTTTATCGCTTCCTCATAATATTTTGGGAATGTTTTCTCTTGGGTATTTTTATTCTGCTGCCCAATGTGAAATCCTAGATGTGCCACTAATACTGGGGCTCCACAATACTGACCAGTCCCCGGGCCCTCATCTCCTTAAATGTGCTCTCTGGGTATCATCTTACCATATTGCAGCTAAAAGCAATCTTTTTCATTTTCGAATTTTCCTGAACGTGAAATTACGGCAAGGGCCCTGCTCAATTTACCAGCTTCCTTATTCTTTGTACTGCCTTAGTAACAGAACAGTAAAAATAATGCAATTATTTTTTGCATTGATTGAATTTTTTGGGGGGATAGTAAGTTGTTTGTTTATACGGTTTAAAATATGTGATTTCTCTGGTGAAACCAAAGACTTATTTTGTGCAAATATATTATGGATGCTTTTATTTACAGTGTATCTGAACCTTATATATTCTTTGCCTGAAGACTACAAGTTTGTTGCCACAAGCCTCCTGCTTTAATTCAGACTATTTGAGATAGAATGTTGTGGTGCAGAGATGTTCTTATGAATACTGCACTCATATTTCTATTTCTAATTGTTGTAAGGATTCATCTTGTAAAACATCAATGATCAAAAGAGATAGGATTTATTAGGAACAAAAACCTGCAGTATCAAAGATTTAATGGTAAGTTGATTGTTTATAGTTGCATTTTTTAAGGGATTTTCAAGGTCTTAGAAGTTGATTATGTATTGCATGAAAATACAGTTTGTTTGTTAGTCTACTCCTATTTTAAACGTTACATTGGATGATGTGTTAAGTGTTTGCACCACGACCATCAGCTACACCCAAAGGGTTGTGGCACGTGAGCTTACGAGTTATCGGGTCCAGGGAAACCATGCGTATGTGTCAAAATGAAGAACAGAAAGTCCCTCATTCTTGTTAACATGTAGGCAGAAATAGCTTGCAGAGGATAATAACACAATCCCAGAATTCCTTGTGGTAATTAGCATATGCCTTTTTTTTGTTATTGAAGGTTTAGCGAACACCGTGAGCAACTCAATGCGCTATAAGCAGTCACCCGTCCCTAATTTAGGGTCACTGATTTCAGGGAAGGGTGAGGGCCAGTACCGTTAGACAAACACAACATCCATATCTCACCAGGGTTTGATCCCGAACTCCACTCGTAGAAATGATCAGAAGCCATCGCTTAAACCACTGCGCCACCGGATGGCCTTGTTTTTTTTGGTTTTTTTTTACTGCTGGTAACCATTATGCTTTAGCTGTATCTATCATTCTTGTATTTGGAGCGTAAATTTTATTTCAAGGAATGCATTTATCAGGTGTCACCAGCTATGTAGCTGTGAAACACTTTGGAGGAGATAAAGATCCAAGCTTTAAATGATATATTTCGAGTCACTAAAAATTTGTTTAAAAGTCAACAGGAAAATCTTGGAATTGAAGAAAAAAAATATCAACACCTCTATGGTATCTGAAATATAGTATATGTGTAAATCAATATATAAATAAAAATCTTTATATATGAATTACCCATGTTGTTTGCCTTTGGACTTTCACAGCAATTTGTTATACATAGTTTCATTTGTGTGTGTACAGTAGTTTGCTTTCTTTAACATTAGGAAGAAAACAACAGTTTTCAATTAATAACAGATCTTCACTCCACCCTTATGTGTTCAGTGAGAAAAGTAATTTCTAGGAACTCTCAAGCCAACTTTTATTTATTTATGCAAGAAATTCCACCTGTAAGTTCACAAGCACCATGTGCCCTTCTGTGAATCTCAAATTTTGGAATGAACAGAGAGAGGAAGAATAACATCTGAGATATGACTGTGCACAAAAGTGCTTTTGTTATTTTTGGCTGTTCGAGGGCAAAATTGATGCGCCAATGTATGAATATATATTTTCTTTAAAAGTTATCTTCCACAGCAAGCTGATTTCTTATTTATCAGCTTCCTACAAAGTTGACTTGTGTGTGCTCTTGTGTCCCCTAGCTTTTTTTTTTTTCTTTTTTTCTAGAATTTTTATTTCCTGCTTCTCTAAATTCATAAGTACTAGCATTAAGAAGATGGACCCAGGGTAGAGATTCTTACTTACAAACAAGCTTCACCCCCATAAATAGTGCTCGGTGAGAGCTACTAACCTACTAATCCCCCCTAATATATTTTTTTTCAGTTAAAAAGACAAAAATTTGTTGAAACTACATAAAAAAAACTTCAAAAAATTTAATTTGGGAAAGAAAAAGTTTTTTTTCTCCTCTAACACAGAAGAAAATGTAAAATCTAGTAAATGTAGGAAATACTAGATTTTATAGATTGGAAGGGGGGGGGTAAAAACTGAATTCAGTATAACAGTTTTCTTTGCCGAGATATGAACTCCAATTTTGATTGATGGCCCGTGATTTGGGGAAGATCCACAAATTTTCAGTTTAACAGGTTGAAACGTGTAATAAATATAAAAACATATATATAAATTGTACGCGTTCATAGGTTTGTTTCTATTTTCATGTTTCTTACGCTAGATTGGTGTTTTGGTTAGCTACCTTAAAAATCGGGGTAAAAATCTACGGAGCTGTAACATATACCAGAAGAAACTTTAGTTCATGATCTTTAAATAACTGTTTGCAGAATTTAAATCGACCCAGTAGTTTGCATTTTATAAGCCACTATATTTGTAAACAAACCCCTGTTTCTTCGCGTTTTCGCTTACACTGCAGGCTTTAATATGTATCTCATTTAAATTCTAAACAACTGGAAACTTTCTGGCTGGACGGTATACATAAATACAAGTGAAGCTAAACACCATACCGCTTTAATGCTTTAATAAAATACGTGCAAATATTTATTGACGTTGCAACCCCAGCTAGAAATGAGCCAAGCAAGCGTTGAATAGCACGCAAAGTCTTTTCTTGTACCAATGCAAATGGCCGCCACCGACTGGCAGCTGATGGAGGGGGAGGAAGTGGCTTCATCAACTTTACGTTGCGCAGAAGGACCAGGGCGTCTCCTGTTGTATTCTAACCTCCTTGCTTTAACTTGACGGTAGACGGTTTTCGGAACTGGTCGGGGCCCGGGCTTTAAGGGGCCCCTACAAAATGTTCGTAAAATCTAGTTTTCAATTTAGAACCACCAAATTTGGTGTACTACCTCATGGTGCTCTAACTTAGAAGGTGACGATATTGGGCACGGGTGGAGGCCCGGTCGGAAGCTGCCCCCTACCAAATTTTCATAAAATCTACAGTTTTCAATATACAGCAACCATATTTAATATCCTATCTCATGGTGCTCTAACTTAGACGTTTTTGGGAACGGATCGGGACCCGGGCTTCATGGGCCCCCTACTAAATTTTCGTAAAATCTACAGTTTTCAATTTAGAATCACCAAATTTGGTATACTACCTCATGGTGCTCTAACTTAGACGGTAGACGTTTTTGAATCGGGGCCCGGGGTCAAGGGCCCCTCATTCAAAATTTTCGTAAAATCTACAGTTTTCAATTTAGAACCACCAAATTTGGTGTACTACCTCATGGTGCTCTAACTCAGACGGTGACGGTTTTTGGCACGGGTGGAGGGCCGGACCAAAGGGGGGGGGCTACAAAATTTTTGTAAAAAATACAGTTTTCAGTATGCAACAACCATATTTAGTATCCTATCTCATGGTGCTCTAACTTAGACGGTAGACGGTTTTTGGAACGCGTCGGGGCCTGGGCTTTAGG
Source organism: Macrothele yani (assembly GCA_039090855.1). Lineage (NCBI taxonomy): Eukaryota > Metazoa > Arthropoda > Arachnida > Araneae > Macrothelidae > Macrothele > Macrothele yani. The sequence continues at coordinate 78,372,039 of CM077009.1, forward strand.
GTGCCCCTACAAAATTTTCGTAAAATCTACAGTTTTTAATTTAGAACCACCAAATTTGGTGTACTACCTCAGGGTGCTCTAACTTAGACGGTTTTTGAACGGGTCGGGGCCAGGCATCCCTCATTGAAAACTATCGTAAATATACAGTTTTCAATATACAACCACCATATTTAGTATCCTATCTCATGGTGCTTTAACTTAGACGGTCTTTGGAATGGGTCGGGGCCCGGGCTTTAGGGGATCCCATAGAAAATTTTCGTAAAATCTACAGTTTTCAATTTAGAACCACCAAATTTCGTATACTATCTCATGGTACTCTTAGTCCGTAGACGGTGTTTGGAACGGGTCGGAGCCCAGGGTCAAGGGGCCCCCTTACAAATTTTTCGTAAAATCTACAGTTTTCAATTTAGAACCACCAAATTTGGGATACTATCTCACGGTATTCTAACTTACCCGACCTACGGTCTAAGTATGAGACCGTAGATAACAATTAATAAAGTGCAAAAATATCCGGTTAATGATGTATTAAAATCGCAAATTAATAAATGTTAGCTTTCACCACCAACGGGCGGCTTATCAGGCAGAAATACAATGTAATGTAAATACAGAGTTCCAGATATTCAAAATTTAAAACGGGAAGAAAAAGATGATCAATGCCAATGTCAAGTCGCATGCACGCGACATCACACAGGTGCATTGCATTTCAATGTCGCGGTTTCTCAGAAGCACATGCCAGATGTACGGCAGTTCTATAGATGTCTCCTCGGAGATAAGTATTTCCATTTCTCTTCCTTTCTTTTTTGTTTCATAAAATTAAATTAACTAAATAAAGTGGCCTGGAACTGTAACAATTCCAATTTTAATGAAAATGAAACTCATATTGCTATGTGAATTCAGCACCTTTTACTTCGTATCTGAAATAAATACTCACATACCAAACCAAGAACTTGACCACTGTGATATGGATATTTCTATGCTACTAGTGGCCCAAATCCTTCTTTACTATTTTTGAGGGACAGAAGGCGTAGATTGGTCCATTGTGATACTGGGACATTTCCCGGTGGGCCCCAGGTACAGATCGCTGACTACTTTTACCTTTCCCTGAAAAATGTTTGCATTTCAAGTGTCCGAGTACTGAGCACCGAGATCTTGTGTGTGTGTAAAGTTTATACATTTCTTCTTGGAGTTTGTAAAATTTTGGTGAAATTGAATAGTATATATACAAGAGTTTTGCAAAAGTCAACAGGGAAAAATCCCATTGTTGAATCTGACTAATGATTGGGCCCCAGGTTTCAAGCGAGAGAGAGAGCCAGTGCCGTAAGACAAAACACAACATCTATGCCTTACTGACATTCGAACTAGGTTCCATCTCGAACAAATGATCAGAAAACAGCCTTGGACTACTTCGGCACCCCCAGGTCTTCCCAAGGAAAATAATAAAATATAGCTGAAATCCTACTATTTTACTGAAGTTATTTTACAGGCACACAAAGCCAGGTTATAAATGTTTCTTCAGCAAAAACAAAAACACTTAAACAGGGTAATGGGGGTGATTCCTGGGCCTTTGATGCTTTCGAATGTGCATGATTGACCCCAGGTCACTGCAAGACTTTTTTTTTGGTTGGAGGTTTAATGACCACCATGGGCAACTCAATGGGTATAAGCAGTCGCACATCCCCAATTTAGGGCCACTGGTTCCAGGGAAGGGAGAGAGCCAGTGCCGTAAGACAAACGCAACATCCATGCCTCACCGGGATTCGAACCCGGACCCCTACGGACGAATAATCCGAAGCCATTGCTTAGACCACTGCACCACCGGGACAGCTAATTTAATCTAACGAGCGTTGCAGTAGACTCATGTCCTTACTCTTTACCATGAAACAAAATTTATCTTGGGAAAATATACCAAACACTAAAAGACATCTCCTACAGGACACTTTAGTTCCTCAATAGCATAGGCACCAACTATGGAGGGGGCACAAGGTGAATCTTGCCCCTCCAATAATTTTACTGGAGGGGTCAGCACCTACCTAATATTTTTCGTCCTATTTAAATAAATGTGTTAGCTTCACAAGGTGGAGCTGGCTCCCTTATGAGGCCAAAGCGATTTACGCATTTCCGAAAAATTAAGAACCTTTTTTTCCATAACCTATATTTATATTTTGCTCATTTGACAAGAAACTGGATTGTCAGCAAGGTATTGTGTTTGACATGTCCTCGTGATATGTGGTAAATGTTTAAAACAATTAACAAAAATAAAATAAAAATACAGAAATGTATAATCTCTAGTGCCTTTATTTATCTATTTATTTTTTGCGCTTCTGCTTCTTGTTCTTTGTTTAAGTAACCCAGCTAATATCTAATTTTTTTAAATAAATATTTGGAAATAAAATCTCTTTGGATGCTTTCATAAAATCTGAGGCTGAATTTTATTTTTAAAAATATTAATATTCAACAAAAGAATATTTGTTTTCTTGTTCATTTGCTGATGAGCCATTACAATTGCCTTTTAAAATATACATCGAATCTCGCAATTTATTTTTTTGCCCTCTTTTTCCCTCCTGATAATGGAAGAGACGTGCTCCCCCCCCCATAATTCCGTTAAGTCTTCATCCCTGTAGCCCTCTACAACTTTGAACTGCTGATATCGCAACTGTATACGCGTTTTTTTAATTTTGTTTTTCTGCATAAATGTTCCACACTGACAGCTTCCTGTCCTTCAAAACGTAAGTGAAAAAGCGTGAAATGTCTGTGGGAGTATCATGCTTTTCACTAAGTGGTAAAGTAATTTTTCCGTAACTTTTTGGATGCCAGACGTTGAATGAATCCGAACTACAAGTAATTGCTAATTTTAGGCGTATTTTCAGCATGAATCCATAGATAAAGGTACTTTTGGAAATAGGAAGATATGTTATAACTTGTGAAACAACTGTAGTACACAAGTGATGTAAGGAAGACCATCAGATTTTTTTAGGAATTGCAGTGATCACAGGATGTTTTAAAAAAAATATTATAGTGGCCTTTCTTTTTCTTGCATTTTACATAAGAATACTACTGTTATCAATTTAAAAATATACTAAAATAAAAAAGTGCTCCTTCAAATTCTACAATGTTCTCCTTAAAACTCCCAACACTCGCATTTTCTTCTTCTTCAGCCGTTTCTGTTTCAGTACATATATTTTTGGAAAATGAAACAAAAACATTATATTTTTAACCTATACAGTTCTGAAAATTTCAACTTTCTGCTGCCCGAATTCGGTAGTCCCACTAATAGTTGTGAATCTGAAAATTCATTTGCACAATCGGAGAAAAAAAAGAAAAAATGGGTAAATGTGTACTTTAGCGTCCTAAATTATTTCGTCGGAAAAATTTTACTGTGTGAGAAAAGTGCGACGTACAAATTTTTAAGCATACAAAATAATGGGGAAAGATGCAAAAATATAATATTTTTAGATAAAAGAAAAGAATTTTTCCGAAGTATTAACCTGCGAGTACGATGGTTTGCAGCAGTTGGTGCGGAAGGATGAAGCGATACTGACGGCCACCACGTGAAGGTTCTGTGCGTCGGAACGGAGTACGAGTTGCTAGTGAATACGCGGAAGAATACAACAGGAGTGGGGTGTATATCTCGGAGGAGTGTGATGCGTCGTGTAATCGTGTGCAAAAAGTAGTTCAGAAATGTTTCATTAATTATTAATAAATAAATGTGCTAAATGTTTTTGTTTTTATTGTAAAAATGTCTGAGAATGTTATAAAATGAAGGAATGTAAATCACATAATGTGCGGCAGAAGTTCTGAGTAAGAGGTATTGGTTCCGGTGGAACCCCAAGTTTTGGTTATGGTTTCAGAGATGTTAAGGGGTCGGTGATTTCTTCAAGCACCTCATTTGTAGTTCTGCTGTTTTTCCGTCCATCGTTCGTCCTTTTTTTCCTTCTTTAAACGGATATTGTTGACAATAAACGATTTTGTTATACTCAGGAATCGTACTATGGCAGGGAGGCCCAGAGTTTCGTGTCGAATTGTGGGGGATTATGAAATTTTAAGCCTTTTTGGTAATTTTCTACTAACGATTTCGCAAAAATGCCCTTGAAAAAATGATATTACAACAATATGAAACCGACCTCTTTCCTTCAGCGTATTCCTACAACCCGCTTTGATGAGTACGTACTGCTGAACCGTTTCCTTGTGTATTCTTCCGCACGTAACTTGCCGTTCTCAAGGACGCTTCCGTTCACCGGCCTCCACATTCACGTCGTCGCCGCTCCGACATCTTAGGCCTACCGCACGTACTCTTCCGAACCTTGGTACTCCAAGGTAAGTCCTTCGGAAAATATTTTTCCTTTCATGGAAAAGTATTATATTTTCCCACCTTTCCCCATTATTTTGCATGCTTAAAACATTGTACGTCGCACTTTTCTCACACAGTAAAATTTTTCCGACGAAATAATTTAGGACGCTAAAGTACACATTTACCAAAAAATTTAACCATTTAGTTCTCGAAAATTTTCAATTTCTGCCACTTGACTTTCAATTCACATCAGCTTATCTTTCTATTTATTTTTTACCAATGCGTATATTTGTGCAACTCCTGAGTACTGCATGCCGAGGAATGGAAACAAACATACGGTACCGGATAAAACGCTTTCAGTGACAAATTCACAAACCCACAGAAAAGCATCAGACATTTGCCTACAGATTTCGGATCGGAAATTCACGTACTGACTGACACTATTTCTCAGCTCCCACGAAGAGGAAGACCAACTCACCCCCTTTTGCACACCCCTCTGGTTTAGCTAATCCAGATACAAAGGAAAAGTTCATGGTAAAGCCGCAGAATTTCAGGTTCGGCAGATGGAGTCGGGTGGGAGTGGTAGGTACAACGCCTTCCAAACTTGTCGGGGGGGGGTCACAGAAAAGCATGTGATGTGACGTCATTTGCAAGTGTCATAGATGATGGTGATTTTCTACCCTGCAATCTTCAATGCTATCTATTGGATTTGTTGGTCTCTGAGATGTGATGAGAACCACCTTAAATACAATCTATCTAAAACAATTTATTTAGAGATTACTGCGATGTTATGGTGCTACAATGTTTTGACCTGCGATGTTATGTCTATATTAAGAATGATTCAAGTGTGGGATACGGTCCACCACGGAATCAATCTGGACTTTCTAAATGGCGTATGAGAAAGAGATCTTGGCTGAGTGAATGTAAGATCGGTGTATGGAATACTAGAGGTATAAATGGCAAGATGAGTGAGGCAATTGAGGAGAGGAATAAGTATAGACTGGATGTGCTGTGTGTAAGTGAAACCAAAAAAAAAAAAAAAGGAAATTGGGGTAGAAGAAGTGAATGGCATGGCGAGTGTGTGGTCTGGAGTACTGGATAATATGAGAGGACAGGCTGGTGTAGGTGTGATTTTAAGTGAAAAGATGAAGAACAACTTGATTCACTAAAGTTGCGTGAGAGAATTCTCTGGATTCGTTTGAAAGTGAAACTTCAGAGAATTGTAATTGTTGTAGTGTAAGCTCCTTGTGACTCGGAACCTTCTGATAAGAAGGAAGATTTCTGGAATGATCTAAAAGCTGTTTTGAGCCAGTTTGGTGCTAAAGAAAAAGTTATAATAGCAGGGGATTTCAATGCTAGAGTAGGTGTGCAGAATGCAATTTCTGATAATGCTCTGGATAAGTTTAATGATCCTTGTGTGAATGATAATGGTGAAAGATTAATTGAACTCTGCATTGAGAATAGTTCGCGTGTATCTAATACATTTTTCAACCACAAGTATATCCATACATATACTTGGGAAAATCGTACTTTTGGTCAAAAGAGTTGATAGATTTTGTTGTCTACAATCAGCGTCTGAAACACTTAGTTGTTGACACCTGTGTGATGAGAGGTGCGGATGTTGGTTCTGACCATTACTTGGTAGTGTCACAAGTGAAACTTAATGTTGGTTGGAGGAAAAGTGATAGGAAGAGAGCCAGGATAGAAAGAATAAAGGTTGATAGGCTCCTTGAAGATCATCAGCGTTATTCTGACTTACTGAGAGAACGACTGAAGGAGCTGAAGTCTGGTGAGAGGGATGTAGAAAAGAAGTGAGAATGTTTTAAGAACTGTGTTGTCACTGCTGCTAAAGAGGCGATGCTTGGTGGAATAGTGAAATTGAAGAGGCAGTAAAGAGAAAGAAGGAAGATATTTGGGGATGTTGCAAGGTAGAGTCTCTGTGGATGAATATCGCTGTAAGAAGCGTGAAGCTGCTAAGCTAGTGCGCCAGAGTAAGGCAAAAGATAGGAAGGAGAAAGTGGAAAGGCATGAACTGGCTTTTTGGAAAGATAGGAAGTCCTTCTGGAAGTACATGAGACTCAGAAAAAATAGGGGAAACAAAGTTGTAAGTTGTGTGAAGAATGAGATTGGGGAAATGATATGGGAGCCCAATGAGTTAAGTGAAACATAAGGTGAATGAATACTTCTGTGAGTTATTAGATCAGGAAAGCAAAGATGATTCTGAGACAGATGCAGATGATGTCACAATAAGGGATGGAAGCACAGAAGGGATCTCAATGGAAGTGTGTAAAGCTCTAAAATCTCTTCAGAATGGCAAGGCTGCGGGAGTTGATGCCATAACTGCAGAGATGTTGAAATATGGCGGCGACTCTGCAATTGACTGGTTAACTGAAATTTGCCAGTTGTGCTGGGAGTTAGGAATGGTCCCTTGGGATTGGAAGGATGCTGTTATTATTTCCTTGTATAAGGGAAAAGGTGATCAGACTGAATGCAAGAACTATCGTGGTATTAGCCTACTGAATGTCCCAGGGAAAGTGTTTGGTAAGGTTGTTATTGAAAAAGTATGGGGTCTTACATCAGAGAAAGTGTGGGATGTTCAGAGTGGTTTTATGCCTGGTAAAAGCTGCACTAACCAGATGTTTGCATTACACACGATGATTGAAAAGTATGTGGCTGTTGGGAAGAAAGTTTTTACTGCCTTCATAGATTTAGAGAAAGCTTATGACCAAGTGAATAGAACACTTTTGTGGAAGGTATTGAATGAATATGGTGTTACTGGGAATCTACTTGGTGTAAAAGCCATGTATGCGGGTAGTAGAGCCTGTGTACGAGTGAATGGTGTTTTATCAAAATGGTTTTCTATTGGTGCAGAAGTTAGACAAGGTTGTGTAATGTCACAATGGCTGCTTTTTTTTTTTTTTTTTGATTGAGGTTGAACGACCACCGTGAGCAACTCAATGGGCTATAAGCAGTCGCCCGTCCCTAATTTAGGGCCATTGGTTACAGGGAAGGGAGAGAGCCAGTGCCGTAAGACAAACACAACATCCATGCCTCACCGGGATTCGAACCCGGACCCCTTTCGGACGAATGATCAGAAGCCATCGCTTAGACCACTGCGCCAACGGGGCGGCCATCATGGCTCTTTAATATATTTATGGACGCATGCATGCACGATGCCAAAATAGATGATAGTGGTTTATGTCTTGGTGATATCCGTGTGTGCAGATTGCTGTATGCTGATGACACTGTCCTGCTGGCAGAGAGCAAAAGTGAATTGCAGAGTATGTTGACTCAGATGCACGGAGTTATAAATAACGGAAAAAACAAAGTTATGGTGTTTGAGAGAGGAACGGGTAGCACTGAATGTAATGTATGTATAAATGGCACTGTGATTGACCAGGTGAGTTTGTGTATTTAGGAAGCATGTTTGACAGAGAGAACAAATTGGATGGTGAAAACAGTAGGCAAGTGAATTCTTTGAAAGTCATAGTTGCTCTGAGAGGTTTTCACAGGAATGATGGGTTCCCTAGAGAGTCCCGCATGGCTGTGTTTGAAAGTGTAATTGTTCCTACTCTGATGAATGGCAGTGAAACCTGGGTGCTGCAGAAGAAACATAGGAGTCGTTTGTGTGCTGGAGAAATGCATTACTTACATGGGGTTTGTGGCAAGACATGGTCTGATTGTGTGAGGAATAAAGATGTGTTGCAGTTGTGTGATATGAAGCAAAATGTTAGCAAGGTGGAGACCAATATGCTTTATTGGTTTGGCCATGTTAAAAGAATGAGTGACGAGATGCATACTAAGAAAATCTTTTAGCCCAAGTAGCAGGAAGGAAAGGCAGAGAAAGGCCAAGGAAGACATGGGTAGATCAGATTCAGGAGTGTCTGCATGAGAAAAAGATTATGAGTATGAAGTATAAAAGACCTTGTGTACGGCGTGTAATGGATATCAGTGAAGCACGAGTTGTATGTCAAGATCGCTGTAAATGGAGAAGTTTGATACGACAACAGTAAGTAAAAATATCTGGTAGTTTGTATTTCTTTTTGGAGCTAACCTCTGAATCTCAGAGAACAGCTTAGAGATATATAAAAAACATACACTCAGTGCCCGGCGTTTCCCTTCCCGGGTTAAAATAGTAATACAACGTAAATTCTAGTTGTATAATAATGGAACTTCTATTATATCTTCTAGCTACTAAAAGGTCATTAACATTTTGTGTGTTTTGAATATATCAATTTTGATTTTTAGTAATATGTGGCTGACATTAACCGATATTAATAATATATAGAAGATATTCTTCTTATGTTCAACTCTAGAGATATTTCTACTGTTCTCGTCCACTCCTTGCTTTTCATATCCACTACTGAATGGTGACCTCGGAACCACAATCGAGAAGTATTTTGTAGGACCAAACTGGATTAGAAAAGGCTCAACAATTGTTAAGAATAATAATGAGGTTATTGCGTGATTGAAGCAGAAGACCTAACTCAAGTGATTCTGAAATTCGTCCTAGTACATCTTACACATTTGCTAGAAGATACAGCAAAGATTTGCACATATTGTCTAAAGTTTAAGGAGGCCCACTTGCCATCGGCAGGCTGACACCCTGGCCAGTCCGCCATTGCGTACACCCGTAATGTGTTGGTTCCTCAGTTCTTCCTCAGTACATTCAAGTAAATCCCGAGGGGAGACATCACCACCAGATGTATTAAGGTAGCCATGGGACGTTATTTTGACAGGAGTCTTTAGCAGCAAGGTAGTGTTAAGAAGTGTGGTACTGTAGGCCATAGTGGACATCTCTTCAAGAAGGTCTCCAAATTGGAGTTTCTTGACGATTTTAGGAGAGCTTGCAATGGGTTGAAGTGTGTTGTTTACCCAAAATGGACTTCTGGCACTCGAAGGCTTTGAAGGGTCCAAGGAGTGCACAAATAAAAAATGAGCATTCGAAGAATTGGGGACACGCTTCTTGGAGGAAGGGGCTGAAGCTTCCTCAATGTGCCGTTTACTTTTGACCTCCTGGGAAACATTATTGGTATCCATAAAGAAAAAGAAATAATTTGTCCGCCAACTTCTCTGCCCAACAGGGAAGTCTAAATGAAAGGAGGACACGACTCTAGGGTTGAGCAGCGGGCATAGCAAGTTGGCAGGGCAGACATGCGCTTGGCGAGTACTGAGACTTTTCCGTGTCTCGGTAACCCCCTTTGGCAGACTCACTGTGTCGTACGTAACGGCAAGCTGTTAGAAGTCTGGACTCCACTCTGCCAGACTTCATTGCCTAGGAGTGGGTCAGTTTCTAGCCGCCCATTTAGGGTGAAGCAGGGTAGCAAAGAAGAGTGTTGGTAGCTGGGGACTACTACCCCCCCTTTCCACCTTACGGGTCACCATACATGACAAACGTGCAGGTAGGTCTAGCTAACCAGCTCAGAAAAACAAAGAGGGGAACATAAAATGGAGAATACAGGAAATAGAACAAGACTCTTAAACTCCGGCACTGGCGCATAATCACAACCTCAGCAATCTACAACTGAGGCGGATGCATTTCAAGAGAACAACAGAAGCTAAAAAACGGGAAAATATCATACAGTATATGTCGGCTCGGGCAGTGGGGTTGCCACTTCCCATCAGCTGTCCATGCGGTGATGTAATCACACAAACATAATCTGTCACAAGGTAGTTTGGGCCGTGGGGACCCTACTTCCCAAATAACTGAAAAACCAGTTATTCCCGTGTGGGGGCATTTTGGTGGAGTCGATGCCTCAGCGTGTACGGGCTGTTATTCGTGCTAGAGGAGGACCAACATGCTGTTTGGTAGATATCTCTAAACTCTAATGTATTATCCATCGAGCGTATATTTTGAACTTACCACAAAGAACTGAAGTTTTATAGGTTTATTCTATATCCCATAATGTTCATGTATTAATTTAGTTGAATCATCATGATCAGTAATGTGGCACTATTCAATATCAAATTACTGCTAAACTCTAAAATTTCTGTAGGTAAACAAATGAAATGGGGTTTTGTGTTTAAATTATTGCAAGAAAAACATATAAGCACTAAAAATCTACTAAGATTTCAGTTGCGAGAAAAGCAATCATGTTTTAAAATGTTTATCTACTGTAAAGTGCATTGGATTAAAAATAATTTACAAAAGTGACACCTCAGCATAAAGTAACTCCAAATTTTTTCAAAAAAGTTTTTCCATTCACTTTGCTTATCAGGAGGAAATTTTCATGAATTCGAATTTCTGTTTGCTATTATTATCCTGTCGTTTCTGATAGATCTTTGCTAGACAACTGGAAAAATGGTGTTACCTATAAAAATTATATGTATTTGAGATTTAAAATTGTCATATTCAACACGTGTTATAAGTGTTTGAGTAATTTTTTTTCGAAGTGAAGGGGGCTGCAGCTCCGCCACTTGGTGCATCCTTTATCAGCCACAATTTTACTGAACAAAGGTGGTTTGCATATTAATTGGGCAAGAGAACGAATCTCAGGCCTGAGTCTTTCAAGTGCTACCTGCTGTTCGTGCTAACAGTTGGTGAGGATTTTTCCACTTGCACCTCCTGTGTTGGCAGTAATTGGCATTTGCTGATGACAAGACAAAGCCGGGTTTTAAGTTTTTCCTTTTGTGATCATCTAGTCTGATGTCTGAAACCTTAGTTACTTACTACTTTTGCATGTTATTACTTCCTCAATGTGCGGCACCTGTTATATCTTTCGGTAGCTGTGTCATCGGAAATTAACATGCCGGCAGCGGTGTCAGAGGGCCAACTGCCCTCGAGGTTCTAAAATTTGCCTTCTCACTCTTTTTTTTTTTTTTTAATTACGACCGTTGTCAGAAAACGGATTAATACTTGATATTGTTTTGCATTATTTAAAATTCCTTCTGATAAGACAAAATATTGATTTCCTCTTTAATTAACTATCTAGAGCTCTAAATTCCTGAGACATGAGTTAAGCTCTCTTTGCTTGTCCAGTATGAAAATTATAAAATTTCATGAAGTACCAGCCATAACAAAAAAAAAAAAAAAAAAAATAATAATAATAAAAAAGAAAAGCAGATGCCCTGAAATTCCTGAAAATTATTTTTATACAAAGAGCAGTGGTGTTTTCTATTTAGGATTTCCTACCTGTTCTTGGAATTTGCACTGCATCAGTGAGATTAGCAAAAGTCAATCTCTGTCACTAAACAAACAGGTGAAGCAGGAGTTGGTTTCTTCTGGGGAAATGTCTGAAGGCTAATGCATATTGTGCCCACAGATTCGAAGTTTCATATGATGATCCAGCACAGATTCTTCCTTTGTTAACCTGTGAAACTGGGGGCAGAAATATGGAAAATAGCAACAGATAGTTTCAAGCATTATGGCATTCCGAGCCACACAAGAATTTAGAATCCTGGTCCTTAAAGGGTTAATGCTGAAGGAAGCAGAAAGTCTTGCAATGCATGCACGGAAAGAAGTGGGGAATATTTCTTTCAAGCATTAATTTTAATATTTGTACTTTAGTGGTTGCTACAAAAATATGTAAGATTAACATGAACATCAGGCTAGTATATACATGTGAGGTGATCATGATGCAAGAATCTTGGGAATCACACAGGTGATAAATTGAAGAAAAACTAAAGGTACACATCACATTTTTGGAATACCCACACTTTAATAACAACTTCATTTCTCTCACACAGCACACAAACACTTACGTGCATTTTTCTGCAGATGAGCATTTTATGTGTTCAAAACACTGAAGAAACCTTTTCGGCAGCATTTGTGCCTTATACAAATAAACTCAAAATTTTCCAGAAGTCCTTTGCTGATCAAGTCGGATTTTTTGTGAAATGTCTTTAATGACAATTATAGTTCAGTGGCAACAATTTACACAATCACTGTCAGTTCATATGAGAACACAAATGTGTAACTGTTATCTACAAGTGTGTTAATTTGTGTTTTGCTAAATTAGGATTACTATGGAAACATTTCCCACAAACATCACAGCAGATGCGCTGTCTGGCATGTTGCCCAAGGTGCCTCTTCAGATGTGGGTGCTGTGAGAATCCCCTGTTACACTGGGTGCATTTGTAAGGCTTTTCGCCTGTGTGAATGAGCATGTGCCGACGAAAATCACCGATTTTATTTGTCGCATAAGGGCAAGTGGGGCACTTGTGTTTGTTCTTATTTTCAAAGTGTTCTCGGTTCTTATGCTCCAGGAGAGCCTCTTTGGTGGGAAATGCCTTTCCACACTTACCTGTGCATGGAAATTTTTTTTGGACGTGCTCACTGATTTCATGATCTTTCAGATCGGTAGGTTGAAGAAACCCCATGGTGCACTGGCGACATTTATGTGGCAGTAAAGAACCATGCTGCACCGATATGTGGAATGCTACCTGTGCAACTTCATCAAAAGTCTTTTTACAATATTTGCACACAAGACCCTTGTCTTTCAAGTGAATCACTTTATGTCTTGTTAAATTATTAATCATAGAGTAGCACTTACCACAGATCTCACACTCAAATTTTTTCTCTTTTGGATGACGCTGCAAATGCCTTTGAAGGTGGATTTTCTGAGCATAAGCTTTGCCACAAGGTTCACATTTAAATGGTCTATCCCCTGTGTGTTTCCTTTCGTGACGTCGGAGATTGCCAATATTGTCTGTTTTGTACACTTCACAAAAAGAGCACTCGTGTCTGTAGACTTTCTCTTTATTTACATTCTCAGTGTTTTCTTGGTTTGTGTCAACCTTCTGTCTTGCACCTTTCCTTCTACACCCCAATAAGAGTCTTTTGTGTCTTTTCAGGGAGTCAGTGCTTGGGAAGATCTTGTGACACTTGGAACACTTATAATAGCCTTTCCCACCGTGCTGGTTGATCCGGTGTTTTGTCAGGTCAGACTTCTTTGTGAAGCCAATCTTACACCGACCGCATTTGTAGGGCTGGGGTCCATCATGGTTTTGTAAATGCAGATGCAGATTTGCAGCCCGAGCAAATGTTTTACTGCAAAACATGCATACGTGACTCTCGTCCTGCAGGTGCATTGACCTGTGCTTTATCAAATCGCTCTCCTGAGAGAAGCATTCGCCACATGTTTTGCACACATGAGGTTGCTCTCTTCTGTGAGACATCTTATGTCTAATTAAATGGACTGCGTGAGTGAACTTCTCACCACATTCTGAACAGCGGTGCATTTTGCTTCTCAGATGAGTCCTTTCATGGCAACGCAGAACAGTAATGTAATTTGTTGTATACGGACAGGAGTGACACCGATGCTTCGCACCACACACCTCCTCATTGAAATGTTGCTGTTGCTTGTGTTTCAAGAGGGCATCTTCGGATGAAACCAATTTCCCACATTTCTCACATTTGCAAGCTTTCCAGCCAGAACTGTTTTTCTGCAAGTGAACTAACTTGTGTGCAGCTAACTGCCCTCGACGGCTGAAACTTTTAAAACATATCTCGCAGGAGTGGCGCCCTCCTCCTCTGTGAACATGCAAGTGGGATTTCAAATGGTTTGCTTGAGCAAATGATTTGTCACAATGTGCACACTTGAACGGCTTATCTTTAGCATGGATCCTTTCATGGCGATGGAGATCATTCGCACTGTAAGAGGAATAATAACAAGAACTGCATTTGTATGGCTTGTAGTCTGTTTCGTTCAGTTCGTCGTATCTCATGTTGCTTGCAACATCTTCACTAGTTGAAAATTCACGCTCACTCTTTACATAGTTGAAAATCTCAAAAACTGAAAGGAAAGAATTAAAAAAAAAAAAAAAAAGACTTCAATACAAACAACAAATTATTTTTTACTCTCAGTACATTTAATTTTTTAATAATAAGATGGCACAGCATAAGAATATTAATTTTTCAGCCTGTAATGAAACAACACAGAAAAGTCAACACATTTTTACACAAAATTATTCACAAACAGAATTGTGTACTGAATCGTTTATAGTTTACTGGTCACCATGTATCATCCGAGAAACCTGAAAATTACATTCATCCTAGAGCAGGAATTTGGTGAATTTTCCACACATTTATGAGGAATATTTCTTCCTTAATTTCTATATCTGAGGTACTGGTGACCTATATATGTTCCTGGGATTAGAAAGGGTCATGGATGCTATGAGGAAGCATAGAATTCTTCGATTAGTGAAATCTGAGGTTGTTCAGATTTCTGAGCTACAATTGCTTAGCTTTAGTTGCTTGGGACTTTACTGTAGTGGCTGGTGTAGCAAATAGCATGTTTGAACTGACATTGGGAGACAAGGGGTTCGATTCACAGTTCAGGGCAATGGATTTCTGAGCTACAATTGCTTAGCTTTAGTTGCTTGGAACTTTACTGTCCTGGCTGGTGTAGCAAATAGCATGTTTGAACAGACATTGGGAGACAAGGGGTTCGATTCACAGTTCAGGGCAATGGATTTCTGAGCTACAATTGCTTAGCTTTAGTTGCTTGGAACTTTACTGTCCTGGCTGGTGTAGCAAATAGCATGTTTGAACTGACACTGAGAGACACAGGTTCGATTCATACTTCAGGGCAATGGAATGTGCAAGTTTTCTGAGATGTTACAGGGGGATCAATAAACCACAGGTAATTCAATACACAATTCTGACTGCTGTGATAATCTAGTGAATTTCCCATGCAACTGATGAGTAATATTGCTTCTTTAATTTCTACATTTTTACAGAATAATGAAAAACAAACTGTCCAGTTGATTAGGTTGTTGCTAATGGAATAGCCAAATTATTAGTAAAACCTTCGACAGATATAGCATTGAAAAAAACAAACAAAAAAACTTTTCTTATCATAACAGCAACAGATGCAATGTACTTTTATGTTATTTAGGCATAACTAATTATTTATTTATCTATCAGCCGAGCTTTCGCACCTCAAAAAGCTTTTTCAAGGCTTTATACAACTGCTAAGAATAAATTACATGATTTGAAATAACTTATTCTTATCTTATTTTAACAGTACTAACTTATCTTTACCATATAATTTATAACTTACCTTCACCCTATAATAAGTTATAGCTTATTCTTAGCAGCTGTATGAAGGCCTTGAAAAAGCCCTCCGTTGAGGTGCGAAAGCTACGCTGATAGATAAATAAATAATTAGTTACACCTAATTATGGAAGTGATTTTTTCATAGCAATATACAGGGTTATTCCGAAAGAATCATCCGATTTCAAACATTTATATTAAAAAAAATTAACAACACAAAATGATAAGTAATACATCAATGTAGAGGGAAAATGTCTAAGTTTCAGATTATGCACAATAGATGGCACTAGTGTGTTGTTTATGAAGCTCTTTTGGCAAAGAAGTGAAAATGGTGTCTAGTCAACAGACAGCTTTTTGTGTGCTTTTGTTTGCACGATGTCAGTCGGTAATCACCGTTCAGCGTGAATTTTGTAGAAAGTACCAAATTAAACCACCGATGGCTCAGAGTATTAGCAGGTGGTATCATCAGTTCGAGGACACTGGATGTCTTTGTAAAGGAAAAAGTCTTGGGCAATCAGGCATATCTGCAGAGAATGTTGAAAGAGTGAGAGAGACTTTTCTACACAGCCCAAAGAAATCGACCATTCGCGCTAGTTGAGAACTGGAGATTCCTCAGCCTACTGTTTGGTGTGTGTTGAGGAAAATTTTTTGTTACAAGCCATACAAGTTATATAACTTGCAAGCACTGAAGCCTTGTGATGAGCTACACAGACTGAACTTCTGCCTTTACATGCAAGAGCTACCCAGCAGTTGGATTGGACCAGATGACTTGGATGTTACAGAGCTGGCTTCCTCGGTCACCTGATATGACCCTGTGCGACTTCTTCCTTTGGGGACATGTACAAGATCAAATGTTTGTGCCTCCTTTGCCCACAACTCTATGTAAACTTTAACAACGCATTTCTGTTGCTTTAGTTACCAATGACCGTGATTGGCGGGAATTTTCATATCGCATTGACATTATACAGTAAGTGTGACTAAAGAAAGTCGTATCAAACATTCGTAAAAAAAATCTAGACATTTTCCCTTTACATTGATGTATTACTTATCATTCTGAGTTAATTTTTCAAAATATAAATTTTTGAAATTGGATGATTCTTTCTGAATAAACCTGTACTTTTGCCACCACAAAACGAGTACATTTATCGTATCCTTTGGCCCCATTCCTGGCAAACTATTTTATGGGAAAGCTAGAAGAAATTCTTGTTGCAGCTTCCATCTTCACCTTATGTGAAAGATATATGGATGATATCATCTTCATCCTTGAAAATAAAAATCAAGCACTTCCCTGTGAAATCTTTCAGTGGTTTAACTCTTTAGACCAAGATCTAAAGTTCACTTTGAAGTTCCATGAAGATAAACATCTTGAATTCCTAAATTTATCTATTAAGTGTGTTGAAGGAAAATTCACTACATCGCTTCACAAGAAACTTACGACCACAAATAAAATTCTGGATTTTCACTCATACCACCCAAACTTCATTAAAACAAATGTGGTCAAACAATTTGCAGTGAAAATAGAAACACATAACTCACTACCCGCAGAAAAGGTGAACCAAAGAGAAGAACTAAAAAGAATACTAATAACAAACTACCCCCCCCCTCAAATTGTGGAAAATACTTTAAAAAAGAAAAAACATAGCCAAGTAGTCAAAAAATGCAATGATCATGCCAAGAAAAGTCATCTATTATAAGGGATTTTTTGAGAAGCTGCAAAATATCAGCAAAAAATTTCACATCCGGTTAGCCCCTGGCTTAGAAAATAAGATCAGCCACTACCTCCCTAACCTTAAGCAGCAAGAAAATAATATCACAGAAAAAGAGGGAGTTGTCTATAATATTAAGTGTGAATGTGGCCTAAGCTATGTGGGCAAGACGGGAATGCAGCTAAAACAACGCATAGCGGAACATAAAGCGGTGATTAGAAATGTATCTAACAAGACTGGCTTGGACAGGCATGTGCAAAACACAGGCCATAAAATTCTATGAGACTAGATTGAAATTCTTGCCAGTGAACAACACTTTCTTAACAGAAAATTTTCAGAAAGTTGGGAAATCACAAGAAGTACAAAAATGAGTGATTTTAGGGGATGGACACTTGTGAGAGAATGGCAACACTGTATGCAGTAGTCGTCCTGAAGAAGGATAGGGCTCCTATCAAAAGATTTGACTTATTTCAGTTTAATTCCTGAATAAAACTCATAAGAACACCTTAAGTTTCTAGTTTCATAGAAGGAATAGCCCTGGCTTCACTTATTTCTAAGAGTGCATTTATGCTGCTAGTAACCTGGAAGTGGCGAATGCTTCAAATGCAATTTCAACTGCTAAGAAAAGCAGCCGAGATGCTTGAAAAAGTGGTAGACAGCTGGTGATAGGTCTGGTGAATATAGTGGGTAAGGAATAGTCTTATACTGTAACTGATGACGTTTCTGGATTGCAGTTTGTGAGATATGAAGTAGAGTATTATAATGGAGCAGTAGGGCACCATGTCTACGAGACTAGTGTAGACTCTTTCTTCCATACTTTTTCATGCAGTAGTTAAGTTCTGTACAATATCTGTTTTATGTGTGTGTTCCACTTCCCAGATCTATAAAATTTTGCAAATGACTAACAACTGTTTACAGAATGAAACCTTCAGATGACATATTTCGACATTCTTGGATATCTGAGATAGGGACAGTCCCTTTACACAGGGTTCAAATACATTTACAGAAAATTAATTCCAGTACTTTTCCAGTCCATTAATAATTTTCAGGAGCTTAAATTTTTGCTAGAATCACTGTGCTTCATTTTATATTTTGAAATTTGGGGTGAAGTTTATCCTATGGGTTCCACTATTACACAGTGTGCCAGTTACATCTTTAATGAAGTGGCAAAAATTCTTCAAATAAAAACTGCTTTGCATAAAACTTAAATGAAGCAATCTTGAACTTACATAATGATTATAATACAAAACAATTTTGTCATGGCACTGAAAATTTCTATTCCCTAGTCATCAATTTCCATGCACATTGGCAGGAGAAAGGCCAGATATAAATCTGCTTCAATGAAGAAAGTGTCGTGAGATGGCTTGGAGTGACTATGGCTAAAAATTGATCTACGGAATCAATGGCAATGATTCTGTAGATCTAATTTCTTTCAGAATAAGTGACATTTCTCTCATGTGGAAACATTCCGTAGAACTACACTGCTGGTCACCCAAAATGCAACACCAAGAAGGACACGAGATAGCAAAGCCAGATTTACTGGACACATAACAACAGATACAAAGATGAAACGATTGAGCTTACAGGTCCGTGCGACTTGCGGAACATGCAGACATCAATAGTTCGTGTGGCCCCCATGGCTGGCAATAACGGCTGCTACAGGACGCGGCATCGAACGAAAGAGGCTTTGGACGTGGGCTTGGGGTATGTCGGTCCAGGCTGCTTCCACACGTTGCCACAGTTCATCAGGCGTAGCAGTGGGTGGTGCTTGCAGGGCCACTAGGTTGCCGATCAGCGACCAGACGTGTTTGATGGGCGACATATCGGGAGAACAGGCGGGCCACGGCAGCAGTGACACCTGGTGGGCCGTGAAGAATTGTTGCACGATGCGTGCCACGTGCGGGCGCGCATTGTCCTCTTGAAACGTGGCCGCTGGCAGGTCCTGCAGGTAAAGGAGGACTACAGGCTCCAAAACGTCGGAGATGTAGCGGTGGCTGCCGAGTGTACTGGCGATGCGTACCAGAGGGGTGCGGGTGTCATATCCAATTGCGCCCCAAACCATAACGCCAGGCGACGGAGTGGTATGGCGATGCATAATGCAGGCGTCATACAGTCTTTCGCAGCAGTGCAGCCACACGCGAATCTAACCATCGTGGTGTTGCAGGCAGAAGCAGGATTTGTAGGAGAAGACAATGTCGTGCCATTCCGTAGTCCAGGTGCGGCACTCAATGGCCCACTGCCGCCGCACTTGCCGGTGGTGTAACGTCAATGGTAACCGAAGCAACGGGCGCCGTGCGACAAGTCCCCACTATTGCAGACGACGTCGAACGGTACGTGCTGACACAGGTTGTTGTGCAACACACCCGAATTCCTGCTCTAATGTTCGTGATGTGGCGGTGCGAGCCAGCAATGACCGCAGCACAACATGCCGGTCCTTTCGATCGGTGGTGTGCCGCGGCTGCGGCAATTGCTCACGTCGGTCCGTCCGTTTCTCCTGCACCCACCGAATCCATACTCGCCTCACTGTGGCTGGATGTAGTCCCACACGGACGCCAATATCTCGGTACGATAAACCGCTGTCGCGATAAGCCACTATTCTTCCTCTGTTGAACTCCAAAATGTGCTGGAATGACTGCCGTATTCTGCGACGAGGCATCAGGTAGCTTCCCACGCACAGGTCCGGCAGCACAACACACTTCCACTACTTACACCCCACCCCCCGCCTTCTGTGCACCCTTCTTATAGTGCTTCTCGGTGGTGTGCCGGGCGCACATGATTTGCATATGCCCTGCAATGCTAATCGTTTGCATGTCCTCTCGCAAGCAGCGTATGCTGCGAATTTCAGGTCAATCGGATGATTCCTTCTTGGTGTTCCATTTTGGGTGGCCAGCAGTGTAATTTCTTTTTTTTCCTCCTTCAATGAAGAAAGTGGGTGCTAGAAAGAACAGCCACCTTGGACTCACAGGAAGGTTTCCACATGCTGTTGTGTCTCCATCAACGCACAACTACTACACTACAAGCCAAAGCTGCTGAAAATATGGTACTCAAATATCTTACACTGCAGAGTCACATAAGATGGCATCATATTTCTACACATTCTACCGAAGGTAGCGATGTCACCAAAAGCTGACACTGCAGGGAGCTAGAACAAAGTTATGCGATCAACTCAAATGTTTCAATCAATTTTTTGTTTCATTGCTATAAAAAAATTCCTGGGGCATTCCAGGATCTGACACAAAAATATGAGAAATCAATGACTTTCCAGGTCTGCAAAAAGGAAAAAAATTCTAGGACTTTTCCAGGATTCCAGGGGCCATGCGAACCCTTTCCTTTAACAATGTTATAATAAACCAATACACACGCACGCACGCACGCACACACACACTGAGCTGCTGAAAACTCTGGGAAGGGTGCTACCATTTCCATTAAATGCCACCACACCCATGCGGCAAATGGTATCGTTTGTAAATAATGTACATACAGAGGCAGATATTTCCGCAGGCTCAAACACAGTTCAGATGGCAGCTTACCAGAATTTAAGCAATTTCGAACGTGGCAAGATAGTTGGCGCCGGGGAGATGGGTCACTCCACCTCGGAAATTACCACAAAATTTGGATTTACACAGTCAACTACTTCAAGAGTGTATGTGGAGTCCAGTGTTACCTTCAAGCAGTGTGAAAGAACTTTAGTGAGGATTTTATAAACCACTTCAGTATATATACACGTATGTACTAAAATATTACCTCTGCTCTTTAATGTTGGGAGAGTGAACACCATCTATAAACAATGAATAGTGGTATGCTTAGAAACACTGCATAACAGAAAAATTCCTCAGCTCATGCTTTTCCCCCTTCATTCACTGTCTGTGCACCTAATGGCTCTGCGTTTTACATTTTTTTTTTTTGCGCAGGGCACCTTCACACCAGGTTTACATCACGGTGGTTTTTCTAAATATTTTTCTCAATCAGCACAAAATAGCAGCACACCAAACACAGTAACAAAGAACAAGGACATTCCTAAGCTTCATGCAAACTAAGCCAAATGATAAAATAAAGATGCACACAGCAGAAGGTGAAAAACTGGAACGGAAAAGCCACAGTGCTACACAGCAGTTGGCAAAGTAGGCACAGTGTCACGAGTGCTTTAAAATCTTTACAACTACCTTTCCTATTATGTAAATCTTCAGGAAAATATTATGCAGAACTAAATAACATAACTCAGGTGCTTCAAATCTCATATAAAACTACTTAAAGTGGAAAATGTTGATACTGAATTTAGGCCTAGGAACACTTTCTAGGGTGAAAACTAGTGACACAATAAGAAAAATAGCAACAAAATTGCAACACATTCCCTCCCCCTGCATTATTAGAATATAATTTATTTCCCAAATGAAGTCCCTCCCACTGAAGTTTTCTTATACCAAATTATATGTGGTTGTGACACAGCCACACATTTTATGTGAAGTATATTTCTTAAAGTTCTAAAAAAATACTGCAGCTAAACACATACACAGATCACCCTAGTGTTTCTTGGAACATGTGCTTCTGTGAAACAGTACACGCTTCACATAAAAACAGTTTGTTTTTGAATCCACTATTATTTTGTTATAAAATTCAGTTCCCTTTACAAAACACTTGATTTGTATCTACATTCACAATTTCATAGCATGTAAGAATATACAGTATTTTACATATTTGATCGCACACAGGGTCAACTGGATGATCAGGGCAAACAGTTTAGCAAGTAAAAAAAATCATTTTTGGTAGGATTTTATATTCATTACATTTTTGTTTAGTTTTGGGTTGCAAGTCCCTTAAAAAGACATTTTGTACAATGTTTTTTTTTTTTTTTTTTTTCTTTTTCGCTTCCATTCTCCCCACTTTCAGACAGGTTACTTATGGCCTTTCATTGTAAGACAAGAACATTAAGATTTACCATTAAGATTTACAGATTTCAAATTATTATTGTAACCACCTTAATCTTTTCCTCATTCATGAAACACCAAATTAAATTTCATCATTTTGCAAATCTCTACTTTTCATATTCAACAATTTGTCTAAACCAGATACTTAAATTAAAAATAATGAAAACAACAATGTCAGTTTTTTTTTTTTTGCTATGTATGGAGACCAATTTGTTCAGTGACCTTTTTTTTTTTTTTTTTTTAATAATTTTTGTGAGGTAGTATTTACAAGAATTGCAACATCACCTCAATTCCCTATCTCTGGAAAGAAAATTGTAGATTTCAAAAACTGTTTACACTCTCTGAACTTTGAATCCATATTAGGGTCTTTTTCTTAAGCATAAAGCAAATAATTCTTTGAGCTAATTTTTTTCTTTATGGTAGTTTTAGTGTGTCTTCTTTACAGATGACATTTTTTATGTAATGACTTCATTAAAATATATTTATTTCCAAGGGTCCTCAATGGAAATTTGCTTCAGGCCCTCTGCTATGGAATTTCACCTTAGGCCAAAGTTCTGTCTGGCCCTGATTGTCCAACTCAAGAGACTTTCATCTGAAAATAAAATAATATGAAACACTGAAATGCTGATAGCAACTATATAACACAAAACAAATAATTTACTTCATGTTGATGAAACTTTATGTCTTTGTAGTAAAGCTGTGCAGAGAACTGATACAGTAACTGAAAAATGGTAATCTTCTCTTAAGCTGCAAAGCAAGTACACTGATGAGTTTAAATAGCATGCAATATATGTCTTTTAGTTCAATGTTAATAAGCATTGCATTGATTTCACATCTGTGAAGCAGTATGCAGAAGTAAATATAATTCAATTGAATATTGGTGCTCGTTCGTTCAGTAAACCTTTGGAACACTGCAGTTTTTTGTAGTTGATCTCCTACATTTATTCCAGTAATTCAACATACATATATGTACAGGGTGATTCAGAACTCATGGGACAAACTTTAAGGGGTGGTAAAGCACACTGCAACAAACATTTTGTATAGGAATGTATGGGCACAAGTGACGCACAAACACAAGAAATAGACAGGAAAGGAAACAAATTGTTTACTTACAGCATCATTGGCAAGTGCTTCTTTACAGCAATGTTTACAATAATTACTCAAAATTGCATCCAACTTCTAACCCACACACTACACATCCACATGTGTACCAAGAATGATTCTCTGTGAATGTGAGGGTGGGTATTGTTAACGACTTCCTGCCTGGCCCATATCTACTACCAAAGCGACTCGATGGCAGATGTTATTGTATTTTTCTGGAAGAGGTTTTACCAGAATTGCTTCAAGATGCACCACTGGCCGTACAAGGACTGTGGTTTCAGCATGATGGGGCACCAGCCCATTTCAGCATTAATGTGCGCAATTACCTGGATGCCACTTTTGGGACACAATGGATTGGCCGTGGTGGATCAGTCTGTTGGCCACGTTGATTACTTCTTATGGGGACATCTGAAGGCCCTCGTTTACGAGACTCCAGTTGACTCTGTTGAGGACCTCGTCGCTCGAATATCCGTTGCGGTTGCACGTGTGCGAGAAATACCTGGCATCTTTGAAACTGTATGCCAATCACTCCGTCTACGCTGCCACGCATGTATTACTGTTGGTGGAGGCAATTTTGAGCAATTATTGTAAACATTGCTGTAAAGAAGCACTTGTCAACAATGCTGTAAGTAAACAATTTATGTTTCCTTTCATGTCTATTTCTTGTGTTTGTGCCTCAACAAGTCACTTGCGCCCATACATTCCTATACAAAAAATGTTTGCTGCAGTGTGTTCTACCACCCCTTCAAGTTTGTCCCATAAGTTCTGAATCACCCTGTGTGTGTATGTATATATATATATATGGGATGTAAGGTCAGGTGATGCGTAACATCACAGCCTCTCCTTGACAAATGTCAACCCCGCCTTCTCGTGGTGCATCCTGTTCCCACTAAAGGGGCTCTGACGACCGCCAATAGCGGTATAACTACACCATCAAAATTAGAGGAAATGCTATCCCACACTCACCAACCCGCTTGGCCAGCGTGGTGAGTTATGGCCAAACCCCTCCAAAACGACTCCACAACTTAAATCTTGGCCCTCAGTCTCCGGCAGGTGAATGTACCTGGCCAAGGCAACGGCCAGTGCGACATGAAGGCAGAGGGTGCTAAGAATCCCCGGAGGACCGGACTAGGCTGCCATCTGATGCTGACCTTGGCTATGTATAATGGACGCTCCCTATCTTCTGATTCAAGGCTCCTAGAATTGGAAGAGGAACTACAAAGGATCAAGTGGGACATCGTCGGGCTAAGTGAGGTAAGGAGAAAAGGAGAAAATCTCATTGAACTGAAAAGTGGACATCTCTTCTACTATCGTGGGACAGATACTGGCAGAACTAGTGGTGTTGGATTTATAATAAACAAGAAACTGAAAGATGAAGTTGTAGAAGTTGAAAGTTCCTCTGACAGAGCTGCACGACTCGTTATCCAATTCTCGAGAAGATACCAGGCCCAGATTATTCAAGCTTATTCACCCACCACAAGTCATCTTGAAGAAGAAATTGAAGAATTTTATGAGGAAATTCGTCATCTAAATAATAAAGGTAAGCAGCATTTGAAGATAATTATGGGAGATTTCAATGCAAAAATAGGGCAACAGCAACAGAATGAAACTTCAGTAGGTACATTTGGTCATGGCAACAGAAACTAGCGTGGAAATACTCTTGTAGAGTTTGCAAAGGCAGAAGGGTTTTTCATCTTAAACTCCTTTTTCAAGAAAAAGCCACACTGGAAATGGACATGGAGACATCCAAATGGAATGACAAGTGAAATTGATTTTATTATGTGTAACAAAAAATTCGTCATAGAAGACTGCAGTGTGCTAAACAAGTTCAACACAGGTAGTGACCATAGATTGGTAAGATGTAAGATGCACCTCAACACTAAACTTGAACGTTGCAAGCTCATAAGACAAACAGAATGTATTGACATAACCAACCTTAAAAAACACCATAATACCTTCAAGTTGGAACTGAAGAACAGATTATCTGCTTTAGAAGGCCTAACATTGGAAGAAGTGGATATTTCTGAAGTTAACAGAAAAGTAACCAAAGCTCTTATGGAAACAGCAACAAAATTAGCTGGGTCTAAGAACAAGTTGCATGTGAACAAATTATCAGGAAAAACCAAAATGTTGATGCAAAAAAGGAGAGAGATGAGGACAACTAAAGAGATGTGACTGGAATATATAGAGCTATGCAAGACAGTACGAAAAAGTATCACTGAATACGTAAGGAAATTCAACTGTGAACTAGTGAGGAAAGCGATTGAAAACAACCAAAGCCTAAAGACAGCAAAGGGACATCTCAGTAAGGGAAGAAAACACATTATGGCACTGAGAAAAGAAGATGGTTCTGTAACAAGAAAGAGAGGCGAAATTTTGACAAGAGTGAAAGATTTCTACTCCAAGTTATATGAAAGGGATGATGCATGTACTCCAGACATCATGGAAGGTACCAGTATCAGAGTTCTTTCAGTCCTCCCAGCAGAAGTTGCACATGCAATCAAGAACATGAAGTGGGGAAAAGCTCCAGGAGAAGATGGAATTACTGTAGACATCATACAAGAAGCAAGTGGAGAAATCGAAACAGTACTCGCCCAAATTTTCACTCGATGCCTTAATGAAGGGAAGATTCCTGAGGATTAGAACAACGCTATAATGATCCTGCTACATAAAAGGTGACATTGAGGATCTCAAGAACTACAGACCTATCAGCCTGCTATCAGTGGTTTATAAAATCTTCACTAAAGTTCTTTCACACCGTTTGAAGGTAACACTGGACATGGCTCAACCGAGAGAACAAGCTGGATTCAGGAGTGGCTACAACACTATAGATCATATCCATGTACTGAGACAACTAATTGAAAGAGCAAGGGAATATGAACTTCCATTGTGCATGGCTTTTATCGATTATGAAAAAGCCTTTGATTCGGTGAAACCATCAGCAGTTACAATGGCTCTGAAATCCTGCTGTATTGAAGATGCATACATCAATATTATTAATAACATCTATGAAAATGCAAGTGCAAAGATTCGGCTGTTTGAAAATACAACACACATAAAAATTGGAAAGGGAGTGAGACAAAGTGACACCATATCTCCGAAGCTCTTTTAACGCCACATTGGAAAATGTCTCTCAATCACTGAACTGGGAAAACAAAGGGATAAAGATTAATGGAGATTATCTAACCCACCTTCGTTTTGCTGATGACATAGTCATTTTTGCAACTACCCCATCAGAGCTGCAGAGTATGATCCAGGAACTTGCTGACAAGAGTAAAGAAGTGGGATTAAAAATGAACTTTCAGAAGACAAAAGTGATGTTCAATGCTTTTAAACGAAATGAAGATTTATCGATTGATGGAGAAAAGCTGGAGATAACAGACACGTACGTTTATCTTGGACAGCAGATATCAAGTGAGGGTCACATTGATGAAGAAATTAATCGCCATACAAAACTTGCCTGGAGAGCTTTTGGAAGAAACAGCATAATTTTCAAGAGCAATATGCCATTATGTCTTAAAAGAAAAGTGTTTGATCAATGCATCCTTCCAGTGCTTACGTATGGAGCAGAGACGTGGACCTTAACTAAAAGAGACTTACAAAGGCTGCAGACAACTCAAAGCAGCATGGAGAGGTGCATGCTTGGTGTAACCAGGAGAGGTAAGAAGAGGAACTCATGGATCCAAAGAATGACAAGAGTGGAAGACATCATGATCAGAGTTAAATCCCTGAAATGGCAATGGGCTGGGCATACTGCCAGAAGGACAGACTGTTGATGGGCAGCCGAAATTTTAGATTAAATTCCAAGGGACAGGAAAAGACCCAGAAGAAGACCACATGGGAGATGGGTGGATGAAATTCGAAAGTATGCGGGAGTGACATGGAGGAGACTGGCACAAGTTTCCTCCACAACGGTCTGTCTTGTGCCAGTCTCCTCCATGTCACCCCTGCATACTTTCTAATTTCATCCACCCATCTCTCATGTGGTCTTCTTCTGGGTCTTTTCCTGTCCCTTGGAATCCAATCTAAAATTTCGGCTGTCCATCGATGATCTGTCCTTCTGGCAGTATGTCCAGCCCACTGCCATTTCAGGGATTTAACTCTGATCATGATGTCTTCCACTCTTGTCATTTTCGGATCCACGAGTTCCTCTTCTTATTTCTCCTGGTTACACCAAGTATGCACCTCTCCATGCTTCTTTGAGTTGTCTGCAGCCTTTGTATGTCTCTTTTAGTTAAGGTCCACGTCTCTGCACCATACGTAAGCACTGGAAGGATGCATTGATCAAACACTTTTCTTTTAAGACATAATGGCATATTGCTCTTGAAAATTATGCTGTTTCTTCCAAAAGCTCTCCAGGCAAGTTTTGTACGCCGATTAATTTCTTCATCAATGTGACCCTCACTTGATATCTGCTGTCCAAGATAAACGTACGTGTCTGTTATCTCCAGCTTTTCTCCATCAATTGATAAATCTTCATTTCTTGTAAAAGCATTGAACATCACTTTTGTCTTCTGAAAGTTCATTTTTAATCCCACTTCTTTACTCTTGTCAGCAAGTTCCTGGATCATACTCTGCAGCTCTGATGGGGTAGTTGCAAAAATGACTACGTCATCAGCAAAACGAAGGTGGGTTAGATAATCTCCATTAATCCTTATCCCCTTGTTTTCCCAGCTCAGTGACTGAAAAACACCCTCCAATGTGGCATTAAAGAGGTTCGGAGATATGGTGTCACCTTGTCTCACTCCCTTTCCAATTTTTATGTGTGTTGTATTTTCAAACAGCCTAATCTTTGCACTTGCATTTTCATAGATGTTATTAATAATATTAATGTATGCATCTTCAATACCGCAGGTTTTCAGAGCCATTGTAACTGCTGATGGTTTCACCGAATCAAAGGCTTTTTCATAATCGATAAAAGCCATGCACAATGGAAGTTCATATTCCCTCGCTCTTTCAATTAGTTCTCTCAGCACATGGATATGATCTATTGTGCTGTAGCCACTCCTGAATCCAGCTTGTTCTCTCGGTTGAGCCATGTCCAGTGTTACCTTCAAGCGGTGTGAAAGAACTTTAGTGAAGATTTTATAAACTACTGATAGGAGGCTGATAGGTCTGTAGTTTCCGAGTTCCTCAATGTCACCTTTCTTATGTAGCAGGATCATTGTAGCGGTGTTCCAATCCTCAGGAATCTTCCCTTCATTAAGGCATCGAGTGAAAATTTGGGCGAGTACTGTTTCGATTTCTCCACTTGCTTCTTGTATGATGTCTACAGTAATTCCATCTTCTCCTGGAGCTTTTCCCCGCTTCATGTTCTTGATTGCATGTGCAACTTCTGAAAAAAAAAAAGAAGTAAAAAGTATGATTAACAATTTTTTTCACAACAAAGAACTGGATTTATTGATTATGTGTTGTGAACATCAGAAGAAAAGACAAAATAAAACACACATACGCATATCATATATAATAAAAAACAACAAAAAATAACTTATCGGTTATTTTTTTTAAATTTTTTTTTTAGAAATTGATTATTACAGTGAAATCACATGTTTTCTGATTGAAGTCCGAACATCTATTAGGTACCATGTTGTTTAAATGCTATGTCACAAGAGTTTCTCAACATTGTCGATTCTAAGTTGCTTTTATATCCTGCCAACTGCCTATGCTATAAGACATACAAGCATGCCATTTAAAGAATTAAGAGAGAAGCAAGGAAACCTTCGAGAAATAATAATTAACCAAAGTGGCAAGCAAATTAAATAAATGACTGCTATGAGATTTCCCTTAAAGCACAGCAAGGATGCTGTTTTCTTGAAAGCAAAAACTTGGATATCCTTTTCTTTCTTTCTTTCTTTCTCCCTTTTTCTTTTTTTTTTTTTTTTTTTTTTGTTGTTTCAGAGTTTAAACAAATCTATGAGCATTCAAGGTAAGGTTAAAAGAGGTTGCTCAGCCTCATTCCCTATTTTGAGGCCACTAGTTCTACAAAAGGAACACACAGACCAGCACCACAGAACAAACACGTCAACCATACATTCTCTGGAACTTGAATTTGTGAACCAACTAGCACAATTTTCTAGAAGCCTGCACCCCTGACCACTTGGTCACCTAGAGAGAAGCCATGGATATGACAGGATAATTTGTCCTGATTGTTCAGGAAACAATCAAAAGATTGTATCTTACCTGCTCTGTCAGAACCTGAACCCAGGTATTGATGCTATGGCATTATAGCCAGCAACCCAAAGCTTTGCAGTTAGGATAGACTGTCCCCCTTTGTTTAAATCCGCGTCCTTAAATGTGAAGGATAAAATATATTTCGTAGCAATGACGGAGACCACAAAAAAAGGAAATAATAGAAAGTTTACTGCAGTCCACAAGAGGAAATGCACACTGACAAAATTCAGTTAATTCTATACTATCAAATTTATATGTATGTAGCATTTCACATGTTACACAAAATTTGACCTTGCTAATGACAAAAAATGCACATTGATACTTTTCTTTGAAATTGCTGGAATATTAAAAGCAATCTCTTACAAATTAAGAAAACAGTCAAAGGATATCTTTTAGAAAATAGTCATTTATAGCACAAATGGAATCAGCATGCATAGTACTCAATCACTACTACTACTACATTTTCATATAAATAGTTGCAGTGGTTTTACACTTGTTCCTCTGCCCTTAAATCAAACAAAAAAATATAGTAACTTTATACAAAGAACTGGACTGATGACTACATTATGCACAACAGCCTTCACTATGGTGTGCATTGTGAAGCTAAGATTCACATTTTTTTTTCTTTCTGAAAAAAGAAAAAAAAAATGTGTGATTAGCGATGTCCTCCCCTTCTCAACAGTTCTTTGAGGAGTATCTATACTTTTTTGTTTTCCGTGCATTCTCCCTTTTGCATACTTATAACACCACCCGTAACCTCTTGATTTACATAAGGTCCACCACAGCCAATCATAAACTTGTTCTGAAGAGGTAAATCGGCATTACTAACTGCACAATTGATTTTATTAAATCACGTAACAGCATCAGCTTTACCACAGAAAATAGTTTCTAAATGCCTGGACACAACTTTAAGTTTATTATGAGACCAGTACTGAATAGTTATTTGAAGTTCTTTTTGTCTTCCAGACTTGTAGTTTTGTCATAGCTTAAGAGTATAATTAATATGATGATTGTGCTTCCTGCAACATTAAATAAGGAGCTAGAGCACCTGACAGAAAATAATGCACATAGGGGGGGGGGCTGAATGAAAAGTCTTTTGGAACAGCTGATGAAAACATAGCACTAAATGTCAGTGAAATACTTTGACAACTATCTGTTGAAAAATTTCATTATCGAAATTAACTCAGCAATCGTAAAATAATCGACTCGTTAAATGTTGTTCATTACTGTTTCACAAGTTATAAAGTTTGGCAATCAGACCATAAATGATGTTAAATATATATAGAGCATAATATCTGTAATTAAAACCAGGAAACAATGAACATTATTTCTATTTACTATATCAGTAATAGCTGAAGTGTCTTCACATGCATGCATATAATGAATTCATTCACAAGACATGACCGTAACTGTCTAACTCAATCAGAGAGTGTGAGCTTTGTACATTGTGAAGTTCGGAAATAAAATTCATGATATTGTAAAATCTGAACAAGACAAAAATGAAAGAAATGAATTTATACAATGAAAACCAATAAATCCACAATACAAACGAAATAAAATTTTTGAAGAATAATCATCCTGCTTGCAAAGCACCAAGCTAGTTTCTGCTAATATCTATAGCCATCCTCAGTGGTAGGTGCACGGTCACTGTAGATACCGCACTCATACGCTCAGGTATGCTGCTCCAACTGAACGCATGTCCAGCCGCGTCCTGTAGACACTGTCTAATGGCTTTGTTGAACTACAGATGGAAACACCATATATGTGCGCAGTAAAACCTAAACCACGATGCGCGGGGTATCTATCTACACGACGGGGCTGGACATGCATTCGGTTGAAGCAGCATACCTGAGCGTATGAGTGCGGTATCTACAGTGACGGTGCACCTATCACTGAGGATGGCTACAGATATTAGCAGAAACTAGTTTGGTGCTTCGAAATCATCAGGATGATTATTCTTCTTCAAGATTTTTATTTCTTTTTAATGTTCTGTTTGTATCGTAGATTTATTGGTCTTCATTGTATAAATTCATCTCTTTTATCTTTGTCTTGTTCAGATTTTACAGTATCATGAATTTTATTTCCAAACTTCACAATGTACAAAGCTCACACTCTCTGAATGAGTAGGACACCTACGGTAACGTCTTATGAATAAATTCATTACATGCATGCATGCGAAGACCCTTCAGCTACTACTAATATAGTAAGTAGAAATAACGTTCATTGTTTCCTGGTTTTAATTACAGATCATCTTCAACCATTATCAATCTACTGCTGGATGAATGTCTCCCCAAATTTCTTTCACAATTGTCTGACTCGAATTTCATCCATCCATCTCCCATGGGGTCTTCTTCTGGGCCATTTCCTGTCCCTTGGAATCCAGTCAAAAATTTTGGTTGCCCATCGGTAGTCCGTTCTTCTGGCAGCATGTCCAGCCCATTGCCATTTCAGTGATTTCACTCTGGTCATGATGTCGTCCACTCCTGCCATTTTCCTTATCCACAAGTTCCTCTTCTATCTTTTCTGGTTACACCAAGCATGCATCTCTCCATGCTTCTTTGAGTTGTCTGCAGTCATATGTCTTTTTTAGTTAAGGTCCATGTCTCTGCTCCATACATAAGCACTAGCAGGATGCATGGATTAAACTTTTCTTTTGAAACATAATGGCATATTGCTCTTAAAAATTGTACAGTTTCTTCCAAAAGCTCTCCATCCAAGTTTTATAAGCCGATTAATTTCTTCATCAATGTGACCCTCACTTGATATCTGCTGCCCAAGATAAATGTAGGAATCGGTTGTCTCAAGCTTTTCCCCATCAATCGATAAATCTTCATTTCTTGTAAAAGCATTGTACATCACTTTTGTCTTCTGAAAGTTCATTTTTAATCCCAATTCTTTACTCTTGTCAGCAAGTTCTTGGATCATACTCTGCAGCTCTGAAGGGGTAGTTGCAAAAATGACTACGTCATCAGCAAAACGAAGGTGAGTTAAGTAATCTCCATTAATCTTTATCCCTTTGTTTTCCCAGTTCAATGATTGAAAGACATTTTGCAATGTGGCATTAAAGAGCTTGGGAGATATTGTGTCCCCTTGTCTTACTCCCTTTCCAATTCTTATTTGTGCTGTGTCGTCAAATATCCGAACCTTTGCACTTGCATTTTCATAGATGTTATTAATAACGCTAATGTATGCATCTTCAATATCGCAGGATTTGATAGCCATTGTTACTGCTGATGGTTTCACGGAATCGAAGGCCTTTTCATAGTCAATAAAAGCCATGCATAATTCATATTCTCTTGTTCTTTCAATTAGTTGTCTCAGTACATGGATATGATCTATAGTGCTGTAGCCACTCCTGAATCCAGCTTGTTCTCTTGGTTGGGACATGTCTAATGTTACCTTAAAGCATTGTAAAAGAACCTTAGCGAAGATTTTATAAACCACTGATAGGAGGCTGATGGGCCTGTAGTTCCAGAGATCCTCAATGCCACCTTTTTATGGAGCAGGATCATTGTAGCATTGTTCCAATCCTCAGGAATCTTCCCTTCACTAAGACATCTGGCGAAAACTTAGGCGAGTGTAGTTTCAATTTCTCCACTTGCTTCTTGTATAATGTCCATGGTAATTCCATCTTCTGGAACTCTTCCCTGTTTCATGTTCTTAATTGCATATATAACTTCTGCAGGTAGGATTGGGGGGACTTTGGCACTGGTACCTGTCATAATGTCTGGGACAGATGTATCATCCCTTTCATATAGTTTTGAATAGAAATCTTTCACCCTTGTCAAAATTTCACTTCTATTTCTTGTTACAGTACCACCAACTTTTCTTAGAGCCATAATCTGTTTTCTTCCCTTACTGAGATGTCCTTTTGCTCTCTTCAGGCTCTGGTTGTTTTCAATTGCTTTCCTCACTAGTTCACAATTGAATTTCCTTATGTCTTCAGTGATACTTTTTCGCACTGTTTTGCATAGTTCCATATATTCCACGTTGGAAGTTACATCTTTATTTGTCCTCATCTCCCTTATCTTTTGCATCGACATTTCTGTTTTTTCCTGAAATTTTCTTCATATGGGACTTGTTCTTATTACAAATTATTTTTGTTGCTGTTTCCATAAGAGCCTTGGCGAGTTCTCTGTTAAACCATATAATTTATTCCTTATGATGGGAACAAATTTAAATTAAACGTGTTGCTTGTACATATATTATCTTCAACTATTTTAAAATATTAGCGTTCGCTTTTACCACGTTACATTCTGGACGTCGGAAGTTAAAAATTCCTTGTACATAAAACGTGATATTACTATAAAATAAAATAAAAAGGCTTTACTCACAATGTTTTTTGGTGGTCTTCCTTTTATTGCTTTCAATTTTTGAAGTTAAAATATAATGTCATTATTATTCATGCCAAAAATTTTGGTGACGTATTCACGCTTGCAGGTACCTTGTTGGTGAGTATGGCTTAAAAACGAAGTCTTAGTTAAAACTCAATGAACAAACGAAGTCTTGGTTAAAACCTAATGACCAAATGAAAATATTCCAAAAAACCATGACCCTGTACTGACTTTAACCTCTTCAGTCTATTGGTACCCGATTGGGGACTATTGTAAAAAACCCAATTAAGATATATATTTGCTCCGACAGAACTCAAAACCACAGTACCTGATTGGGGACTTAGTTTTATTTATCTCTCAATAGATGGAGCCACAATACTGCAAAGTGAAAGAGCAAAAGCAGAGTAAAATGGCTGAAAGGCAGGAATCTGCTCCTCGGCCTACTAGTGGTGAGTATAGTTCATTTTTTAACCAGTATTAACCGTAATTTTAAATTTAATCCTTTCTTATATACTTATCAGATGTACAATCGTTGCATCTGATATATTTTTAAGAATTTCGCTATTATTATTTTTCTA
This sequence comes from Macrothele yani, assembly GCA_039090855.1. Lineage (NCBI taxonomy): Eukaryota > Metazoa > Arthropoda > Arachnida > Araneae > Macrothelidae > Macrothele > Macrothele yani. The sequence goes on from CM077009.1 coordinate 78,406,138, forward strand.
AAATCTTAGTTCGTACAACAAGGTACCCATTTGGGCACCTTGGATTTCTAATCAGTAGTTTCACCGCTATAACATTTTTTTTTTCTGTCTCTCTCTGTAGTGCGTTACTTGACCGACAATGAAATCCAAGCTCTTCTTGCCCAAAGTGGTGGGGAACTTTCAGATGTTGAAGATCCTGAATTTTTAGGAAATAGAGATTCACAGTTGACAGGGCCAGATGATACACCTGTACAGATGCAACTATGTGCATGTACAAAGCAAGGACAGAAGAGGAAACGCTCACAATGGAACAATACTGAGTAAGTGTGAAAAATTACTTCATAAACAAACGAAAACTTTCATTTATATAATTTATTTTTAATTTCTACGAAGCAGATTTACAAATTTTGCAATATTTTCATGTAAATATTTATTCATGCTGTTTAATTTTAAATTTTCTTTTATTTCCTGGAAGTCAAAGAATTAATGAAGAAATTAACTCGTGCACCAAAAGCTATTGAATCGAAAACAAATGCCATCTCCTGCACGATACACTTTAATGATAAAAAACCTATGTACAATTAAAATAAGTACATGTTTAAGAACTTTCAACGCCACAACGGCGTCATCCTCAGAAACAGTGCGGCAGTGATCACAGAAGTGAGTAGCCTATATACTTTACAAGACACATAGCAGTTAATGCGCATGTGAAATAATCGGCAAAGTCCAAATCAAGTTCAGTGGGTACAAGCATAGTTAGTGGGCATGACCTGGCCCAAAAGTGTTCGCCAAGGAAGAGGGATAAACACGGGGGTGGGGTTCGTCGTTACAGCATCTTTCACCTTTGACGAATATGTGAATACTTTCACAGAAAAGTGTTGATCGAGGGTTCCTGGGAGAATCCAGAATAGTGGTGTCATTCCAAAATGGTAGGTAAGAACCATTTAAACAGAGTCTCGACAAAGATGTAGCACCAGAATGCGTCCTGAGATTATACTGATGTTCGTAAATGCGACGCCCCAAATTACGAGTGGTAGAGCCCACATAACATAAATCGAGCTCTGCAGGGTTAGTAGATTTAAGTGGAACCAAATATAAACCGTGACGATTTACACATTCAACACAGTCTCTGTCCTTTTTAACAATGTTAAATAAAGTACGAGACCTTACACCAAACTTGAGTTTGTACTTATGTTCTTTAAGATGTTACATACAGGTGTTATATATATATAGAATGGATCCCACAAATTGGTAGTCAAATTTATCTGCAAGCAAAGCTGTCTGCGGTCGACCAATTGATTTCTTAACAATCAAGCGATCAATCATGTGACGAGGGTAACTGAAAGTCAAGGCAAACTGTTTAATCCTAGCTAACTCTTGGTCCCGGAGATCTTGTGTGGACGAGTGTGTGAATGCACGATTAATAAGAAAATGAAAAGCAGATAATTTTTGCGCCATTGGATGAGAAGTAAAAGGCATAAACATGGCAGAAAATATACCTTTTACTTCTTCTCATCCAATAATATACCTTTTACTTCTTCTCATCCAATGTCGCAAAATTATCTGCTTTTCATTTTCTTATTAATCGTGCATTCACACACTCGTCCACACAAGATCTCCGGGACCAAGAGTTAGCTAGGATTAAACAGTTTGCCTTGACTTTCGGTTACCCTGTCACACGATTGATCGCTTGATTGTTAAGAAATCAATTGGTCGACCGCAGACAGCTTTGCTTGCAGATAAATTTGACTACCAATTTGTGGGATCCATTCTATATATATATACCACCTGTATGTAACATCTTAAAGAACATAAGTACAAACTCTTAAGTTTGGTGTAAGGTCTCGTACTTTATTTAACATTGTTAAAAAGGACAGAGACTGTGTTGAATGTGTGAATCGTCACAGTTTATATTTGGTTCCACTTAAATCTACTAACCCTGCAGAGCTCGATTTATGTTATGTGGGCTCTACCACTCGTAATTTGGGGCGTCGCATTTACGAACATCAGTATAATCTCAGGACGCATTCTGGTGCTACATCTTTGTCGAGACTCTGTTTAAACGGTTCTTACCTACCATGTTGGAATGACACCACTATTCTGGATTCTCCCAGGAACCCTCGATCAACACTTTTCTGTGAAAGTATTCACATATTCGTCAAAGGTGAAAGATGCTGTAACGACGAACCCCACCTCCGTGTTTATCCCTCTTCCTTGGCGAACACTTTTGGGCCAGGTCATGCCCACTAACTATGCTTGTACCCACTGAACTTGATTTGGACTTTGCCGATTATTTCACATGCGCATTAACTGCTATGTGTCTTGTAAAGTATATAGGCTACTCACTTCTGTGCTCACTGCTGCACTGTTTCTGAGGATGACGCCGTTGTGGCGTTGAAGGTTCTTAAACATGTACTTATTTTAATTGTACATAGGTTTTTTTTATCATTAAAGTGTATTGTGCAGTAGACGGCATTTGTTTTCAATTCAAAGAATTATTTTTTTTTTTTTTTCACTAGGTTCTCTAATGTTAAACTTGAAGACTTAACTCTTCAACCTGAAAATCATGGTTTACAAGGAGAACCTACAGCTCCCACTAAATATTTTTTTAAATACTTTCCGGAAGACTTTTGGAGTTATGCACAGAACAAACGAATATATATTCTTTTCAAAATAAGGGTGAACGATTCGTGAAAACAAATATGAAAGAACTGAAAATATTTGCTGGAATGGGAATCATCATGGGAATCATGCATGTAATTTTTTTTGGTGCCTACAAAACAAACTGCTTTCTGGAATTTCATACAAAGTAAATGCTCTGAACTTACAAGATTTTGTCACATTGTGATATTTAGTACCCAAATACAATGATGTAAGAATGTATCATTTTTAATAAGTATATACGCTCATCTGTAAACATCAAACATTTATGGAAATATATATGTAAGAATCTGCCAGCTATGTAAGTAACATATTACCTATGTAGTGTTAGTTACCAAGGTACCCAATTGGGTATAACTAATTACGGCATTTAATACCATGGTACCCAGTTGGGTACCACTAATTAGAGTAATTAAAAAATGCTAAATTCATTATTTTTACCTGTACTCTATTTTCTTAACACCACTGCAACTAAAAAAATAGTGGAAGTGTGCAAGAATGTTCTGTATTTGTGTCACGGGTCTGAAAAGACTAAAAAACCCTTTTCTTTTTTTTTTTTTTTTAAGGTAAAAACATCGAGAAACCTCCTGCATTCCTCCAAGTATTTTTTTTGTAGAAGACACACAAAGGTGAGTATGCAAGTCTTGAGAAGCAAGAAAAAAAAAACAAAAAAAAAACTCTGGTCAGAAACCTAAATGAAACAGATAAAAGCTAAAACCTTGGAACTGCTGTCTCTCAAACTTCTAGAAACTTCCGGTCGTCCTCCGCGCTCTTCATGCTGTGTCGCAAAGGACACTCCCACTAGGGTGGAACTTACACGTGTTTCGGGCATACGCCCATCCTCAGAGTTGAGAAAGATTGCAAATGGCTGTCATCTGCAATTCTTTGGAGTTTTCTATTATCGAGAATTTTTGCAGGTCATAATGCAACACGTGGAGGAAAAAGCGATTGAAGAACATACCCCGAGACCACTGATGTATTGCAGATATGTGGATGATATATTGCAAGGTTCGTACTCTTCCAAGCAAAATAAATTCAAGCACTTTTCAAGGAATTTTTAAACCCGAATTATCATATGTGTGTAGTGTCGGTCAGTAGGTAGGTATTTTAGTAAGTTCATACCATTAATCTTAGCTGGGGCAGGCACACCTTCAATTACCTGCCTGACTTCACTATTGGTTTATTTTCTTAATTTTGAAGAATTGCCCCTCCATTTTTGGTATTTTTCGAAAACATTTTATTTTGTGGAATATTGTGAAAGGGTACATTATTTTTGTATTCATCTGCTGATATGACACTTATTCTTTACTTTAACTTTTTACTTTTGATGCATGACTTTGATGCAACTAGAAGACAAAGGGTCCATGCATGAAGCGCAAGCAATTTCTGGAAGTTCCACTCTGCGGCAAAAAAGCATCCCTAACTCCAGTAAACAGAAGCCCATCATAATTTGCAAATACATCATTCCACTTATTTTACTCACATGGCTGATGCTTTACCCTGTAGTGATATCATAGCCAAGGCACTAGCTGTTCACACACTCCCCTGGGTTGAACACAAGTTCTGCACTATTTGATTATCTTGGTGTTTTTACCAGAACTACACAGAAATCTCCTGTATATCTTTTTAGCACAAAAAATTATTTAACACATGCTCTTTTGTATCCTTACTTAAAAAACAAAACACAATTTCAAGTACTATTTACGGAGCCTTAAACTTTTTCAAGGACTTGAAAATTAACTTTTAATTCAAGGACTTTTCAAGGTTTTCAAGGAGCGTACGAACCATGTATTGGTTTTTGGGAAAATGAACAGACTGAACTAATTGGTTTAAAAAAAAATGGCATCTATATTACCATCAATTGACCTAACAATTGAATTGGAAAGAAACAACCAATTACTGTTCTTAGATATCAATCTAATCAAGAACAGGAAAAGAATCGATTATCAGGTCTATAAAAAACCTACATATGTACCATCAATAATTCCAAAGAACTCCAATCACCCATGAGCACATAAAACAGCTGCAATGAGAAACTTAATAAAAAGAGCATTCACCCATTCCAGCAGCAATAAATACAAAGAGGAAGAGCTAATATGGATAGAATGATAGAATTTTTTGGTTGTAATAAAAAAATATCCCCAAAAATTATATATGACATCAAACACAAAGTACAAAGACCAAAAAAGGAAGAAAATAAATATTACAGAAGTTTCCCATATATTAAAGGACTATCTCATACCATAGAACAAATTTGTAAACATCACCAAAAAAACCAACAACAAAAAAAACCATTGGAATATCCGTACAGACACAAAAGAGATATGGTAATGAAAAATAAAGATCAAGTACAAATATTGGAAAAATCAGGTGTATATTGCATACCAGTAAAAATGACTAACAGTAATGATAAAAAAATAAACTATATAGGAAGCACTAAAAATCAGTTAAAAACCAGGTTAAACCAACATATAGCAAACTGGAATAAAAAGGAGGGAAAAACTGCATTGGTGCAATATCGCACAGGAAATAATACAGAACCAGAATTTAAAAACATCAAACACCTAAAATCACACAGAACGGAGAAAAAGATCAGAATCGCAGAATTGGTAATTATTGAAAAAACTGAAAGTACTAATTGCAACATTAATCAACCTAACGAAATACATGTGCAATGGAAAAAATTTATTACCGACGAAAAATGGGGAAAAAAAATTGAACAAAGTGTAATCCCCAATAATGACACCAGAGGACACCACCAAAGATATAACAAACTAAAATACGTAATACCACCAACGAGTCAACACCGAGAGGAGAGGAGGAGCAGAGTGAAAAAACTCCAAAGAATTGCAGGTGACAGCCATTTGCCATCTTTCCCAACTCTGAGCATGGGCATATGCCCGAAACACGTGTAAGTTCCACCCTAGTGGGAGTGTCCTTTGCGACACAGCACGAAGAGCGCAGAGGACGACCGGAAGTTTCTAGAAGTTTGAGAGACAGCAGTTCCAAGGTTTTAACTTTTTAGCTTTTATCTGTTTCATTAAGGATTCTGACCAGAGTTTTTTTGCTTCTCAAAACTTGCATACTCACCTTTGTGTGTCTTCTACGAAAAAAAATACCTAGAGGAATGCACGAAGTATCTCGACGTTTTTGCCTAAAAAAAAAAAAAAAAAAGGTTTTTAAAGTCAGTACAGGGTCATGGTTTTTCGAATATTTTTGTTTGGCCATTAGGTTTTAACCAAGACTTCATTTGTTCATTGAGTTTTAATGAAGACTTCATTTTTAAGCCATACTCACCTTAGAAGTACCAAGACTTCATTTTTAAGCCATACTCACCAACAAGGTACCTGCAAGCGTGAATACGTCACCAAAATTTTTGGCATGAATAATAATGACATTATATTTTAACTTCAAAAATTGAAAGCAATAAAAGGAAGAAGACCACCAAAAAACATTGTGAGTAAAGCCTTTTTATTTTATTTTATAGTAATATCACGTTTCAAATACAAGGAATTTTTAACTTCCGACGTCCAGAATATAATGCGGTAAAAGCGAACGCTAATATTTAAAAATAGTTGAAGATAATCAACATGTACGAGTTCTTTGTTAACTTCAGAAATATCCACTTCTTCCGATGTTAGGCCTTCTAAAGCAGAGAATCTGTTCCTCAGTTCCAACTTGAAGGTATTATGGTGTTTTTTAAGGTTGGTTATGCCAATACATTTTGTTTGTCTTATGAGCTTGCCACATTCAAGTTTAGTGTTGAGGTGCATCTTGCATCTCACCAATCTATGGTCATTAATTGTGTTGAACTTTTTTAGCACACTGCAGTCTTTGATGACGAATTTTTGTTTACATATAATAAAATCAATTTCACTTGTCATCCTATTCGGATGTCTCCATGTCCATTTCCCGTGTGGCTTTTTCTTGAAAAAGGAGTTCATGATGAAAAACCCTTTCTGCTTCTGCAAATTCTACGAGAGTATTTCCACGTTGATTTCTGTTCCTGTAACCGAATTTACCAACCAAAGTTTCATTCTGTTGCTGTTGCTCTACTTTTGCACTGAAATCACCCATAATGATCTTCAAGTGCTGTTTGTTTTTGTTATTTAGATTCCAAATTTCCTCATAAAATTCCTCAATTTCTTCTTCAGGGTGACTTGAGGTGGGTGCATAAGCTTGAATAATCTGGGCCTGGTATCTTCTCGAGAGTTGGGTAACAAGTCGTGCAGCTCTGTCAGAGGAACTTTCAACTTCTACAACTTTATCCTTCAGTTTCTTGTTTATTATAAATCCAACACCAGTAGTTCTGCCAGTATCTGTCCCACGATAGTAGAAGAGATGTCCACTTTTCAGTTCAATGAGATCTTCTCCTTTTCTCCTTACCTCACTTAGCCCGACGATGTCCCACTTGATCCTTTGTAGTTTCTCTTCCAATTCAAGAAGCCTTGAATCAGAAGATAGGGAGCGTCCGTTGTAAGTAGCCAAGGTCAATATCAAATGGCAGCTTAGTTCGGTCCTCCAGTGATTCTTAGCACCCTCTGCCTTCATGTCGCAGATATTGAGCTCTAAATATATTTAACTTCATTTAATGGTCTCCTGATTGCCGAACCTATTTAACTTGTCAAACAGTAATGAACAACATTTAATGAGTAGATTATTTTATGATTTCTCGGCCACATAAAGATATGTTTTTCGCAAATCGGCGAAATCAGTACTACAATATATTAACTTAGCAATGGTTGCACTATCTTTGCCAGTAGCAAAAACTAGTGAATGCTGAGATTTGTGCAAATTTTCATCTTCAGGTAAATTGCCTTCAGCAATGGATGTCAAACACATCTATCTGGTTGAAACTAATAAACCCTTCATGAGCTTTCTTATGTTTACAGGAGTTCGTATGTTGCAACACTGCTTGAAATCCTTTTTTTTTTTGTATTAATCCCACATGCGCAGACTCTGCAGAACAGTCATTGTTGTGCTTCTGGTCCCAAGGCACTTTAAAACCATTAGTATATTTCTGTGGAAGCCATTGGTCATTGAATTTACATTTCCTAATCTTCCTAAAAAAATACCTAAAAAAAAAAAAAAAAAGTCAAAGAGTTAGGAATTAACATAAACAAGCAAATGCTAAATACAGAAAATATGAAATCACATTTCTATTTAGATCTGCACAAAATGTCCTCAGTTACCACAACCATGGAATAAGTAAGGCACTGCATCACTGGTTCATGTAGTATTTACACATACATGTGCAGGCGAGCACAGACATAGACTATTATGTGTGCCTTAAAAACTTTTTGTTTATTAGGCAAAAAGAAGTACTCTTGAGTAATACCTGAAGTACTACAGGATTGGAAATGGGTCGATTGGGTCAACAAAACCAGGCAAGGAATTTTAGCTTTGAGGTCCACTACAAAAACACATGCACCTACAGAAAAACACCCCATGAATTCCCTTAATGAAAAAATTCTTTTAACTCCAGGGTGAAAAAGAACTGTTCAAATATGCATTGCAAATCAAATTCACTTGTGAACAAATTTTAACAGTGATTTAAGAAATAAATTTAAAAATCCCTCATGATTGAATGTAACATATCAAACAAACCATACTCAAAACAGGGTGTTGTACCAGATAATTGTATTTATTTAGTCACTGATTGTCTACTCCCAATGGTATTCACACCACCTCCTTAACTAAATGCCCTTTTTTGTCTACCCATTACTTTGACTCATTAACTACCATTCTGATCCATGAACCAGTGCCGGTATAAATCACTGTTTCTTTTAAGAGGGTGGGAAAGTGATTTCCAAACACCTTTGCTGGAGAATTGCAATGTGCTCTATTGTCTGATGGACCATCGAAATTATTATTTCCTCCTTTAAGTTTACAAAAGTTGGGTAAGGCCTACCAACAACCCACGTTTAACCATAGTTAGCTTAATTTATTTATAACAGCGTACTTGGACCAGTGGCAAATTTTAAGACAATATTGTTTTAGACATAATATAGAGCTCAAATGAAGTTAAAGATTCTTATTCATAAGTGCCAAAATAATTATTCGTTCTTTCCAAGCAATCCAGATAAAGAGGATATGAGAATGTGGGCCAATCCACCCTTGATCGGAGACATAAGATTTTCATATCTTTTGTTTTAAAAGTCTATAGCAATATCATAAACAAGTGAGCCTTTATAGATTTAGAGAAAGCTTATGACAGAGTAAATAGGATGTTTTTGTGGAAGGTACTGAATAAATATGGTATAATTGGGAATCTACTTAATAGGGTAATAATGCTGGCAGTAAAGCATAATTCTTCATTGAAAGTTATAGCTACCTTAGGAGGATTTCACAGGAATGGTGGATTCTCAAGGAAGTCCAGAATGGCTGTGTATGAAAGTGTAATTGTTGCTGCTGTGATGTACCGCAGTGAAACCTGGGCACTGCAGAAAATAGTTATTTGTGTGCTGGGAAAATGCGCTACTCTAACGGGGAAGGGGGAGGGGGGGGGCTCGCGCTGATCATGTGAGGAATGAAGATATGTAATGTGAGGCAAAATGTTTGTTAGTAAGGTGGAGACTAATATTCTTAAGTGGTTTGGCCATGTTGAAAGAATGAGTGATGAGGTGATGACTAAGAGAATTTATTCAGTCCAAGTTGCAGAAAAGAAAGGTAGAGGAAGGAAAAGGGAATCATGGGAGGACCAGATTCAGGAAAGTCTGCTTGAGAAAAAGATTATAAGTTTGAAGTACAAAAGTTCTTGCGTGTGCGGCGTGAGATGGATGTTAATGAAGCTTGAGCGGTGTACCGAGATCTTTGTAAATGGAGACATTTGATACACCAACAGTAAATAAATTCTAATTCTATCAGTTAAATGTGTACTTGGCACATGGTCTTTCTTTGAGGAGTTAACATCTGAATCTCAGAGAATAGCTTAATGATATGTATTTAGGTTTTCAAAAAATCGATATATTATGCAGTAGGTTTTCAAAGATTGATAAGTACATTAGTCTTCAGTTTCAATGGCAAACTGTGCTAGAAGAATCATGTGACAGGTGTCTACCAATAACTACACAGAAAGTGCAACTTTTACTGTACAGATGCAGTCAATCAACACTTTTTATTTATGACAAATTATTGAAGGGACAGATTTGAACTGCACTGAAGTTAAATGCTAGTCATGGTATATACTCTGAAAGTTGACCATAAAATAGCACACTACAGAATTTTGTTCTGATACATGATAGTGGTGATTGGAGTATTCTTTGTACTGATCTTGATGACAGTGTTCTTTTTTTAAATATTTTTTCTGCACCAGAGTGCCAAAATACTATTTGCCCTTACTTTTATACTCATACAGATACACCTTAGAGATACAGGTAATATCCCACTACAGTACATCAACAAACTCCAAAGTGCTACAGGATAGGAATCTGTTCCATATTCCTGTTCGGCATAGCTAGTCATGATGCTGAGTTGGCAACATTATCTTGACACTGAACAAACATACGAGTTCTCAACATTTTCAGTGTGGATTTCTCAATCTTCAAAATTAACAAAATGCACACTACGCTTTATAGTGCACTATGTGCAATGGGCTTTGGTGATTCTGATGCTGTTCAGAGGAACAATGTTTGCTGATATGCCATACCATAGGATAACTAATATCTGTAAGTGACAGTATGGATAGAAAAAACAGGTTGAATATCAACATGCTCTGGGAAATTAAAACCTACACTATCATCAATATGGATATTGAACAGGTGCCAATAACTGTTAACACCATTATACAAGATTACTTGGATCTATCATGAATCGATATGAGCAGAAATGCAAGTTAAATATTATTTGCATGCTTTGAGATGAAGACAACAGCAAGAATCATACAAACAAGAAAGATGACATGGACATAAACAAGACTGACAAAGGGAAAAAAAGCTGAACTTTTTAACCGCACGGGTGAAAAATAAGAACGTGCCACAAAATAGCGTGAATATAACGCAGCATGAGCAAGACAAAATTGTTCACTGAAATTTATTATATAAATATTAAGCTGAAGCACATCACTGTATTGAATATATACACTGAAGTGCCAGAAAAATTGGTACAGACGAGCTTATGCAAAATACATAGCAACATCACCTATGCGTGTACTCGGTTGCGTCCGCCAGTGCGTATATAAATCGATAGACATCCTTGCCAGCTGTCAGAGCTGTTTTCGGCATGAGAATGACAAGTAATAACGATTTAAGTGATTTTCAACACAGTGCCATAGTTGGTGCTCGTCAGATGGGCCATAGAATTTTGGAGGTAGAAACGAAGTTCGGGTTTTCACGGACGACCATTGCAAGGGTGTACCGTGACTACAAGAATTCCGGCAAAACCTCCAACCTACGATACCAGTGTGGCCGTAAAAAGACATTGGGTGAACGTGAACATCGTCGGCTGTCAAGAATCGTTTCACACGATAGGCATGCAACACTCTTGCAGGTATCATCGGAATTCAATGCTGGAGCCTCAACAAGCATCAGCGTCCAGACTGTGCAACGTACCCTGCACGATATGGGCTTTGGGAGCAGACGCCCAACTCGAGTCCCCTTGATGGGTGCACGACACAGAGCTATGCGCCTCGCTTGAACACAGCAACACCGCTACTGGACACTTGACTGGAAACAAGTAGCCTGGTCTGACGAGTCGCGTTTCCAACTGTATCGGGCAGATAAAAGGATGTGTGTGTGGCGCAAACCCCATGAAGCCGTGGATCCCGCCTGTCAACAGGGAACTGTACCAGAGGGTGGGGGTTTTGTAATGGTATGGGGTGTGTTTAGCTGGACTTCACTGGGACCCCTGGTACGTCTACAAACGTCTGTGACCGGCCAACCATATGTGCGCATCCTTTCTGACGAGTTACACCTATTCATGCTGATGGGTTGGGCCTGTTCCAACAGGACAATGCACCTCCACACAAGTGTCGGGACGCCACATTATGGTTAGAGGAGCATTCATCTGAGTTTGGCATATTGCCATTCCCACCCAAGTCCCGAGATCTGAATGTGATAGAACACATTTGGGATGCCATGCAACGCGCTATCGAACACAGGAATCCAAGACCTCAGAATACACCCGAATTGTGGAACGCTCTGCAGGAAGTATAGTGTGCATTGCCTACATCATATATCCCCGTCATATTTCTGCAGTCCTGCACTTCTGTGGGGGACCTACCAAGTATTAGACTGGTGTACCAGTTTTTCTGGCACTTCAGTGTATATACATATTTTACATTTAACAGCAACACAGGATAAATGTAACATCGCGGAAAAAAATAATTACGACTACTGGCGAAATCTACGCTCTGTCCAACTTCCGTTTTAGGAAAGTTTTCCTTCATTTTGAAGCTGCAAAACAATTATTTATGGATTAAAAATTACATTTAACAACACTACTGGGTAGAAAAAACATCGCAAGAAAAAAGGATTATGATTACGGGAGAAACCTTCACTCCGCCCAACTTCCGTTTTTGAAAGTTTTGGAAGTCGGAATTCCGCTCACCGACGGAAAACAACCCGACCACCATCACTACTACCACCAATCCCTCCCAAATTTCTGTGCAGTTCTGCATCGATCTCGAGAACCATCAAAATGACGATGGAAAAGGCAGAATTCTTCGAATCTACTGAAGAATCAATCGTGCCTGAATATCATAGGGAAATTTTCGCGACAACTTCAATTTTCGGAATTTTCCCTCCATTTGCAAGCTGAAATGCAAATATTTATGGAATAAAATTACATTTAACAATGATACTGCTCAGAAGAAACATCGTGAGAAAAAGAAATCATGATTACGGGGGAAAATTTCACATCTTTAACTTCTGTTTTAGAAAGTTTTGAAAAACAAAATACCATCCCTAGCCCCCCCCCCCCGACACTAATCCTTCAAAATTTCTCTTTAGTTTTGCATCGGTCTCGAGAATGAACCCAAATGATATGCGAGATTTTTCCGCGAATGAATCTCATGTATGCATGCAATGTTTGGTTCTGATGAGCACATCTTTTGAATCCTGTCCGACATGAATACAAAATATTTAAGAGTTATTCAGTCAATGGAACCTAATACAAAACAAGCAAACCACATTTCTATAATTAATAAAACATCTAGAAACAGAAAAGAAAGTTACAAAAAATTAACAAATGGTACATAAAGCATTTCTCTTAGTTGAAGGAAGATATCAGAGACAAAGGAATTTTCAATGACAATACATTTAATTGCAGGTTTTAGAGAGGTAAATTTTAATACATTTGGTGGTCAAACTTTTGAACTGGTACCTAGTTCATTGAACAGATATAGAGGAAAACATAACTTTATGTCCCCTAGCAAAGAATTCTGAATAATCAAAAAGTAGAAAAACAGGAAGGAAGGGGGGGGGGGGGGGGCACTCTTTGGAGCAAAAGCTATTCTAAGAAAAAAGAATTTTTAAATTTGTCTTCTGGAAGCAGAGATAGCAAGAAAAATGTTTTAACATTTCTGCTGCTTTGCAGGGAAAACTATGCACTATTTTGAAAAAGACAATGCTCCCCGTTTTTATTTTAGTTTATTTTAGTAAATGGCATATACTGAAAAAAAAATTCAGTGGGATTTTTAAAAGCAAAAGTACAGCATCAAACAGAAATACACAATACCATCACCTAGCGCCAGAACTGTGAACTACAAAACCCTACGAGTACAGGCAGTGTTCCAAAAAGTATGTGGTATATAGTGTTCAAAGAATTTTTTAAATCAAACTTTTAGAAGCAGAGATATTAACAAAAGCATGTTAGACATTTGCGCCTTCTAAAAGGAAAAATGTGTACTATTTTTGACAGTAAATGCAGACAAAGTATTTTACCGGTTAGATTGATTGAAAAAGTACTTTTTCAGTCGAGTTTTAAGATGCACAAATATTACTGTTAATATGATGCAAATGGAAATATGAACTTATGCTCTCTAGTGGTGCACTAGAGTATTATATGCAAAACATCTCTTACCAGAAATACTCTCTGACAAAGAAAGGATTTTTCAAATAGGGATCAAGTGCAGATCCCGGTAGCAGAAACAGCGCGGCATGGCAGCGGGCGCCGCAGATTGCTTTCAGAAAGTTTCAAAAGTTCATTTGCTCTATATATTAAAAAAAACTAAATTATCTTAACTATTTGCTCAACTCAACCATCAAGAGAAATGTCCTGTTGTCCCAACCCCAACGTGTACTTCATACTACGTTATTTTCGACCCTATCCACGACCCAGCATTGCTTTGAAGGCCCATAGAGAACAGCCTGTATGCTGTTTTCTCTGCACTAAAAGTTAACTCGGCGATGTGGTGGTGCGGCACTAGTTACGTCTGGCAAAGCTTTGAGCAGCTTGCACATGCGTCTCTGTGCTTCTTACTTTAAGAACCTTGCAGCGCTACGTCAGTACGTCTGACAAAGCTCTGACTTTTTGATTTGGCATTACATGTTTGCGCATTTGCCGAACTGATTCATAACCTTTGTTCTGATCAGTTGAAATGGCTGCACAGACAGAAAAAATATCCTGCTTTGATTGCAAGGAAGTAATCTTGCTAAAAAATTTGAAGACACATTACAATCGTCAACATCCAGGGCAAAAGCTGCAATTTAGATCAATTTCTAATCAGCACGTGTTAGATTTGTTCAAAAAACAAAAATGTCCAGCAGCTATCAGTAGCCAGTCTGCGAACGTAAGTTCGGGAAGAGATGTTGCCGTCACCGCCGAAGAATCTACGAGCAAGACGGTACAAAATGTGCCTGGGATCGTCGATTGTAGCGAGGACGTGGTAGTAAGCTCTCTTAAACGGAATGCGAATTCTGCCACTGACGCTGAAGAGCCTGAAAACAAAAGGGCAAAAGTGGTGCTACAAACTGATAATGAAATGCCACAAGATATCCTTCAGCAAATCCTAAAAACTGTGACAGGTAAGTGTTTATTTTTTTTACTTTTTTCTCTAGCATTCCATATCTATTTAGCGTTACTCGCCCAATTTTAAATGCGTGCATTTTCATTACTTTTTGTTTTCAATTCTCATGGTGAGAAATCCCAAGGATCTACAAGTCAATCTGCGAAAAAATAGCAGTATTTTAACTAGTCATCGGTGTAAACATTTAGCAATTTTGTTAAGTGTTACAACAAAATGTTTGTACTTCTGAAATTTTTGCATCCCCTTCCCCCGAATTTGGTATTAATAATCGTGCCTTTTTAATATGCATAAAATTTGTTGCAAATGTCTAGCTGCCAAATGACCAATTTAATTGGATTGTGTTCGAGAATCCATTTTTTCTAAAAAAAATAAAATGTTTTTTTTTTTGGAACTTCACTAATGCGTAATTTTTTTTTCATACTTTGTTTTACTAAATTTTTGCTTTTTATTGATGTTACAGGGTCCCCATGGTCCTTATAAATCCTTAAAAGTCCTTAAAAAGTGACTAATTTTTTTAGGGTGCTTAAAAAGTACTTATCTTTTTTTTTTTCTTCTTCTTCTCCTAACTGCCTGCATGAAATGCAGAAGTTACAATGTAGTACGTACAACTTCTGCTGCGGGTTGGCTATGTTAATGATGATGCCATGCGACGTCGGCACAGTGTTGTCAGGCATTTGAATGAGAAAGTAGCAGACTAAGCTCTGAAAAGTAGCCCAATTTTTATCGTATCTTCAACCAAAATAAAATGAAAAGCTCCTTTGCTCATTACAAATCAAAATTTCTGTTTTTAAAAAGATTGCTTGCAAATAAAATAAATAAATGTAGTAAATACTTGTTGCAGAATACTAATTTTTACTAAACTGTCAATAGTATATATACATATTACCAATATATATATATACTTGGAACACAGTTTGGTAAAAATTTGGGTCAAATTAAAAATACATATATATACAAATAAGGTAAAAAATCTATTACAAAATAAAAACACAAACTAGACAAAACCCGCTGAAATCAACGGTTAGTTTTTTTTTTTTTTAAAGAATAAACTCATATGAAGCAACAAATGTAAACTTCCTTTGATTGACAAAAAAATGTTACAAATTCATTCAAACACTTCAGTAAAGACAATATTTTGAGTCCATCCACTTGCGACCGACGGGTAATCCAGATGCCTCTTCGTGAGTTATCTTTACTGCAACAGAATCATTTGATCTTGCTCGAGATAGGGCAACGTAGAGCCATACTATGTGAGAAGACTGGTTCTGGCAAGTATATTCCGATTTTAGCAAGTGTCTGTCCTTGACTCTTATTTTCATCGCAAAGAACAATATGATCGGAAATGGAATCCGTTTGATCGTATAAGGGAAAGTGCTGTTGTTTGGAGTTTGTGGAATGCATAGCAAGGTGAGCAACGACTCCTTGTGTTCTCTGCACAAAATTTCCACAGAAATTGTATTTTGGAAGAATGACTTTACGATCATACGTGTGCCATCGACTAAACATTTCCTTGTGTCCAGGTTCTAGAGTTTGTTTTTTGACTGAAGGTCTAACGACCATCGTGAGCTACTGGGCTATAAGCAGTAGCCCGTCCCTAATGTTGGGTCTTTGGTTCCAAGGAAGGGAGAGAGCCTGTACCGTAAGACAAACACAACATCCATGCTTCACCGGGATTTGAACCTGGACCCTTCACGAACGAATGATCATAAGCCAGTGCTAGGCCACCGCGCAGACGGGGTGGCCAGGTTCGTGTTGAGCATCACAACTGCACCCTTTTTCAGTCGTAGAATGTGAGGCAGAAGTCCACTCATCTTGATCGTGTGCAAAAATTAAACTCTACTGGCCCATGTCCAGTGGACCACTGGGTAATTTGAATACTAATATGTGATTATTCTCTCATATGAAAACTGATTTGACCAGCTGAACTGTGTTTTAAATTGCATAAATTCTATCTTGTTACATCCACAAACTTAAATTATGGTGCTTAAAAGTTCTTATATTTTTTGAGAGAAAATGAGTGGAAACCCTGTATTAAAGTTTGAAGAGCAAACTCCGGTCAAATTATGATCTATCTTGAATTTAACTTCTGCCATAAATAAATCCGCGTGATAGGTGCAGATTAGCACTTGGTTGCTGGAAGCTGATTAACTTGTAAGAGCAAAACAAAGAAATATTAACACCAGAAAAAGGTAGAATAAATTTAATTCACAGGCTGGAAACACTAGAATAAAGGATATTTTGATATGTACATTTTATTACACATTTTAACCACATAATGAAATATCAGATTTGATTTAAATATTTTTTTTTAATGTGTGAAGCTATGGTAATTTTATTTTCATTTTTTATAAAACTAGATCTTCAAGCATGCTGCAAAGAAGTTGGTACTTCCAAATGCTCTACAGAGACTTCTACTAATCTGTTAACAGATGAAGAAAAAGCAGACCTACTGAGCAACTCTCGTTCAATCGAGAGGCTAATTAAATGGCCGTGCTGCTTCATCCGATCAGAAAGTGGGTTGCTATGCCAATATTGTGTAAACAGTTTATTCTATGATTTTGCTAATGGAGATTCCTTCACTGAGGACAATGACAAACTTCCAAGAGCCTTCAGGAATTTGAAGTATGATGTGAAACGACATATGCAGTCCAACAAGCATTTACTTAATCCCAAGCGTTATTTTGCTGAACAGCAAAAGTGTTCTGAAATGGAAGAAGCAGGCAAACTCAATGCTCTCAACTGTGTAAATGCTGCTTACTTTACATATAAAATGAATATGTCGTATGAATCGTACGAGAATCTGATTTGTGTAATGCATAACAGCAGCTGTGATGTTGGCGTGAAAAATCACTCGAAAGAGTCTCCACGACTATTCTTGCCAGTGGTCCACTCAGTACTCCGCAAGGAAATAGCTACCTTTATCACAGGTGCGGATCTTCCTGTAGGAATTGTAGCAGATAAGCTGACTGTGAATCATCAAAGTAGACATATTGTTGGATTAAGAGTCCCAATTTTTGATATAAATGAAAAAAACTTGTTTCAGTCACTCTATTTGGAACACAACTTCGTTGGCGATTTTTCAGGAAAAGGCTTGTCAATTAGTATTCTGAAGACCCTTGAGAAATTTGGATTTGATGAACAGTTTTTGCAAAAAAATCTGGCTGGCTTGGCCGTAGATGGCCAGTACATTAAATTAGGTGTTGCTAACCACATAAAAGAAGAGTTATGTTTGAATAATGTTTTGGCATCTTGGGATATGATGCATCGGATTGAGCTTATGCAAAAGCACTAGGAGATGCCGGATATAGTTACCAAGGCCCATAGTCTTATACGTGAATGTATGAAAGAGTTTATGCATGGTCCGAAATATGAGAAGTTGCTTAAATGTTCTGAAGAATTTGGCGAATTCTTTTACAAACCAAAAATCTTTAAGACCATGAAGTTTGCATCACATTCAATTGCAGTGTTTACAACTTTTATTAAGGATTATAAATTTTTGGTAGCAGCTTGTGAGCAGAATCAAGATATGTTTTCCCTTCGTGATAAGTTACTTAGTAAGTCTGCAATTTTCCACATTCTACTACTAGCAGACATGTATAATATATTGTCTAGTTATTCTAAACTTGTACAGTTGAACGCCAATCTGCCATGGGAGTATTTACAATTAATGGATAATCTTGGTTCAAATTTGGAAGTTTACTTGAGATACACTGATGCATCTTGACACAACTGAAGATTTGTGTGATTTTTTTATGAATCTACCATCCTCAATGTTTAAACATACTAAAACAGCCTCACAAATGTTTCAGTCTTGCACATACCAGGGTGTTCCTCTGCCAGACTTACCTGTAAGCACCACACATTTGCATTCAGCAAATTCTACCATCCTGAATATGAACAGCCAGTTGAGTGCAAACTACAAGAATGATGTAAAAGCTTTTGGGAAATTTGTCTCATCCCTTATGGAGCAATTCAGCATATTTACTAGGAATGAACGTCTTGATATAGTCTCCTAAAAAAGTTGGATGTCTTTTTAATTTTGATTATCTAATATTTCCCAGGACAAATGTTTCAGTCAAACATGTTTCAGAGTTCACTTTTGAAACATTCTTTGACTATGTTAAAGATTTTCCATTTCACAATGCAGATAAAGATACCCTTTTTTTCGAATATAAGCAAATGAGTTTGTGGTTGATGAACAAAATTGTTGAAAGCAGGGAGGAGAGTTCACCCTGTGATATAAAAGTTCTTCTCAAGCTATATAAAAGTTCTTCTCAAGCTAGCTGTACATGAACTAAACAACAGATTTCCAACTATTATAAAGTTCCTTACATTTGCGATCTCTATTCCTGTGTCCGAAGCTATTTGTGAGAGTTGTGACTCAATAATCAGTAACGTAATGCTAAAAAGTTCAAGGGGAGATGATGGAAGTTTTGAAGAAGTAGGTACTTCTGACATGAGAGTGTTTATTATGCTAAATGGCCCTGGAACTGGATATAAAACCATACATAAATTTCTAAAAATTGCTTTAATTGAAAAATTTGGTATGTATTACTACAAACATTTCCAACATATTTCCTCTGATAACAAATTTAAGCACGCTGTTGTTTCTAAGGTTGTAAACAAAGTGTTAGAAGATTCAGGAAGTTGCTTGCCATGCTTCAAGTAATGTAAAATGGTGTGTGTGAAAGATAAAGATTTTATAATGCTCCTACAATTCAAGCTGTCTTTTGTTTGTTTATTATTCGTTGTTAATATTAATTCAAAACTTTCGCACATTATTCAGCTTCCACATTGATTTACGGTACCATGATTGTAGACTTGGAACTGTATTGTTTGGGTTGCAGATCAGTTTTCAATTTATACCGTAGGTGTTGCAGATTGCTACAAATGTTTCTCCTACTGGGGTGCAGATATATATATCATCATCATCATCATCATCATCATTGTCAACCATTATCAATCCACTGCTGGACGAAGGTCTCCCCAAGTTTCCTCCACAACGGTCTGTCTTGTGCCAGTCTCCTCCATGTCACCCCTGCATACTTTCGAATTTCATCCACCCATCTCCCATGTGGTCTTCTTCTGGGTCTTTTCCTGTCCCTTGGAATCCAATCTAAAATTTCGGCTGTCCATCGATGGTCTGTCCTTCTGGCAGTATGTCCAGCCCATTGCCATTTCAGGGATTTAACTCTGATCATGATGTCTTCCACTCTTGTCATTTTTCGGATCCACGTGTTCCTCTTCTTATCTCTCCTGGTTACACCAAGCATGCACCTCTCCATGTTTCTTTGAGTTGTCTGCAGCCTTTGTATGTCTCTTTTAGCTAAGGTCCACGTCTCTGCACCATACGTAAGCACTGGAAGGATGCATTGATCAAACACTTTTCTTTTAAGACATAATGGCATATTGCTCTTGAAAATTATGCTGTTTCTTCCAAAAGCTCTCCAGGCAAGTTTTGTACGCCGATTAATTTCTTCACCAATGTGACCCTCACTTGATATCTGCTGTCCAAGATAAATGTATGTGTCTGTTATCTCCAGCTTTTCTCCATCAATCGATAAATCTTCATTTTTTGTAAAAGCATTGAACATCACTTTTGTCTTCTGAAAGTTCATTTTTAATCCCACTTCTTTACTCTTGTCAGCAAGTTCCTGGATCATACTCTGTAGCTCTGATGGGGTAGTTGCAAAAATGACTATGTCATCAGCAAAACGAAGGTGGGTTAGATAATCTCCATTAATCTTTATCCCCTTGTTTTCCCAGCTCAGCGACTGAAAAACACCCTCCAATGTGGCATTAAAGAGCTTCGGAGATATGGTGTCATCTTGTCTCACTCCCTTTCCAATTTTTACGTGTGTTGTATTTTCAAACAGCCTAATCTTTGCACTTGCATTTTCATAGATGTTATTAATAATATTAATGTATGCATCTTCAATACCGCAGGTTTTCAGAGCCATTGTAACTGCTGATGGTTTCACCGAATCAAAGGCTTTTTCATAATCGATAAAAGCCATGCACAATGGAAGTTCATATTCCCTCGCTCTTTCAATTAGTTCTCTCAGCACGTGGATATGATCTATTGTGCTGTAGCCACTCCTGAATCCAGCTTGTTCTCTCGGTTGAGCCATGTCCAGTGTTACCTTCAAGCGGTGTGAAAGAACTTTAGTGAAGATTTTATAAACTACTGATAGGAGGCTGATAGGTCTGTAGTTTCCGAGATCCTCAATGTCACCTTTCTTATGTAGCAGGATCATTGTAGCGGAGTTCCAATCCTCAGGAATCTTTCCTTCATTAAGGCATCGAGTGAAAATTTGGGCGAGTACTGTTTCGATTTCTCCACTTGCTTCTTGTATGATGTCTACAGTAATTCCATCTTCTCCTGGAGCTTTTCCCCGCTTCATGTTCTTGATTGCATGTGCAACTTCTGCTGGAAGGACTGGAGGAACTCTGGTACTGGTATCTTTCATGATGTCTGGAGTGCATGTATCATCCCTTTCATATAATTTGGAGTAGAAATCTTTCACTCTTGTCAAAATTTCGCCTCTATTTCTTGTTACAGAACCATCTTCTTTTCTCAGCGCCATAATCTGTTTTCTTCCCTTACTGAGATGTCCCTTTGCTATCTTTAGGCTTTGGTTGTTTTCAATTGCTTTCCTCACTAGTTCACAGTTGAATTTTCTCACGTCTTCAGTGATACTTTTTCGTACTGTCTTGCATAGCTCTATATATTCCACTTTGGAAGTCACATCTTCTTTAGTTGTCCTCATCTCTCTTCTTTTTTGCATCAACATTTTCGTTTTTCCTGATAATTTATTTACATGCAACTTGTTCTTAGACCCAGCTAATTTTGTTGCTGTTTCCATAAGAGCTTTGGTTACTTTTCTGTTAACTTCAGAGATGTCCACTTCTTCTTATGTTAGGCCTTCTAAAGCAGAGAACCTGTTCTTCAGTTCCAACTTGAAGGTATTATGGTGTTTTTTAAGGTTGGTTATGTCAATACATTTTGTTTGTCTTATGAGCTTGCCACGTTCAAGTTTAGTGTTGAGGTGCATCTTACATCTCACCAATCTATGGTCACTACCTGTGTTGAACTTGTTTAGCACACTGCAGTCTTCTATGACGAATTTTTTGTTACACATAATAAAATCAATTTCACTTGTCGTCCCATTTGGATGTCTCCATGTCCATTTCCTGTGTGGCTTTTTCTTGAAGAAGGAGTTCAAGATGAAAAACCCTTCTGCCTCTGCAAACTCAACGAGAGTATTTCCACGCTGGTTTCTGTTGCCGTGACCGAATTTACCTACTGAAGTTTCATTCTGTTGCCGTTGCCCTATTTTTGCATTGAAATCTCCCATAATTATTTTCAAGTGCTGCTTACCTTTATTATTTAGATGACAAATTTCCTCATAAAATTCTTCAATTTCTTCTTCAGGATGACTTGTGGTGGGTGCATAAGTTTGAATAATCTGAGCCTGGTATCTTTTCGAGAGTTGGATAACAAGTCGTGCAGCTCTGTCAGAGGAACTTTCAACTTCTACAACTTTATCCTTCAGTTTCTTGTTTATTATAAATCCAACACCACTTGTTCTGCCAGTATCTGTCCCACGATAGTAGAAGAGATGTCCACTTTTCAGTTCGATGAGATCTTCTCCTTTTCTCCTTACCTCACTTAGCCCCACGATGTCCCACTTGATCCTTTGTAGTTCCTCTTCCAATTCAAGAAGCCTTGAATCAGAAGATAGGGAGCGTCCATTGTACGTAGCCAAGGTCAGCATCAGATGGCAGCCTAGTCCGGTCCTCCGGGGATTCTTAGCACCCTATATATATATATATATATATAAATAAGATATATCAACACCCTTAATAGAAAAAATATAAATCTTCAGCAGAACATGTTCTTACAATATTTTCTACTTCTCTTGGTAGGCATAGGAGAGTGGCACCTGGCAATAAAAGAATTTTTAGTTTTTTGAAAAGCAGATATTAAAAATACATCAGAAAAAAACAAACACTTAAAACACTTATACTTTTTAGTGGCCAAAACCATTCTTTACCAAAAATTAGAAGTCCCAGACAGAACATTTCCCACCAGGAACTCTATTCAATGCAAAAAAATTTTAAATCGGATTTTTAGAAGCAGAGATATCAGGGAAATTGAATTTTAACTTCGCATCCCCTAGCAGAAAAGCTATGCATTGCGTGAAAAAAACCTGTACTTAAAATAGTCATAGTTATAAATGGTATTGAATAAAAGAATGTTTTTAATCTGATGTTCAGGAGCAATTATATGAATAAAATATACTCTGAATTCAATAGTATATGAACTTGCGCCTTCTAGTAGTAAAGTTGCACATTGTAAAATTAAAAAAACAAAACAAGAAATATGACACCGAATTTTCGGGTGTAATAAGCACGTCTTTTGAATCCCTTCTGACGCAAATTAAATTTATCAAAGCTATTCAAAGTCAGTGGAACCGGTATGGAAAACAATAGATCTGACAAAAGAAAGAAGATTTTCAATCGGGTTTTTAATCCCTCAGATATTGCCGTAAAGGGAATCGTGAGCTTACGAACTCTTAGAAACAGAGATATCGACAAAAAATAAGATGTGACTTTACGTCCCCTGGTGGGAAAACCATGCATTATTTTAGGAAGAAAGTATTCTCAAAAGGTTTATCCATAAAGCGGTATCAGTCGAAAAAAAAAAAAATTAGTCGAGTTTTCAGGAGCCGAAATTTTGCAACAAATACTTCAGAAGCGGAAATTAACACTTATGACCCCTGGCGGCTATACCATTCTTTACCAAACATTAGAAATTATGTGAAAAATATTTTCCATCAGGTCTTGTATGCGATACAGGAAGAATTTTTCAAATCAGAGCTTTAGGAGCAGAAATAACACAGAAAACACAATTTACCCTTGTGCCCCCTAGCGGAAAATCTACGATTTACTTGAAAATTTTGAATTTATAGGAAAATCATTTCGCATGGGAAACACTATCCAACAAAGAAGGAATTTTTCAAATCGTACTCTTAGAAGTAGAGATATTCACAAAAATAAGATATACATCTACGCCCTGGCGTAGAAACCATGCACTATTTTAAAAAGAAAATGTTTCTAAAAGGTTTGTCGACATGAGTAGTATCGGTCAACAAATGATGTTTTTTTCAATCGAGAATTTAGAAGCTCATATTTTGCTGCAAATACAACAGAAGTGGAAATTAAGGTTTACGCCCCCTGGTGGCCAAACTATTTCTTACAAGAATTAGAAATTATGTGCAAACGATTTCCCATCAGGAACTGTATCCGGTGCAGAAAGAATTTTTCAAATCGGAGATTTAGAAGCAGAGATATAGGGGGAAATGCAATTTACTGCTACGCCCCCTAGCGGAAAGTCTATGAATTACTTGAAAATTTTGAAATTAAATGAAAAACATGTCACACGGAAAACACTATCCAACAATGAAGGAATTTTTTAAATTGGACTCCTAGAAGTAGAGATAGTGACAAAAATAAGATGTACATCTATGCCCCCTGGCGGAGAAACTGTGGAATATTTTAAGAAGAAAATATTCCGAAAAGGTTTATCAATGTGAGTGGCATCAGTCCACGAAAGAATTTTTTCAATCGATATTTTAGAAGCTCCGATTTTATGGCAAATACATCAGAAGCAAAAATCAACACTTACGCCCCCTGGTGGCCAAAGTATTCTTTACCAAAAATTTGAAATTATATGCAAAAGATTTTCCATTAGGAGATGTATCCGCTGAAGAAATTTTTTTCCAAATCGGAGTTTTAGAAGAAGAGTTATCGGGAAAAATGTAATTTACTTTAACGCCCCCTAGCGGAAAATCTATGCGTAATTTGAAAAAGTAACTATAACTAAACTTCTCTTCGATAAAAATAGAATCGAAAGATAAAATTTTTTTCATTCGGATGTTTAGAAGCAAATATGTGGAATAAAACGTATTTTTGAATTCGACATCATGTGTATTTACGCCCTCTACCAGCAAAATTGTACATCGTAAAAAAAACGAAATGAACGATCATCATTTGCATATTTCAAGCTTCCATCGAGGATCTCAGGAACTACAGACCTATCAGACTCCTATCAGTGGTTTATAAAATCTTCAGTAAAGTTCTTTCACACAGTTTGAAGGTAACACTGGACATGGCTCAACCGAGAGAACAAGCTGGATTCAGGAGTGGCTACAGCACTATAGATCCTATCCACGTACTGAGAGAACTAATTGAAAGAGCGAGGGAATATGAACTTCCATTGTGCATGGCTTTTATCGATTATGAAAAGGCCTTTGATTCAGTGAAACCATCAGCAGTTACAATGGCTTTGAAGTCCTGGGATATTGAAGATGCATACATTAATATTATCAATAACATCTATGAAAATGCAAGTGCAAAGATTCAGCTATTTGAGAATACAGCACCCATAAAAATTGGAAAGGGAGTGAGACAAGGTGACACTATATCTCCCAAACTCTTTAATGCCCATTGGAAAATGTCTTTCAATCACTGAACTGGGAAAGGGATAAAGATTAATGGAGATTATCTAACTCACCTTTGTTTTGCTGATGACGTAGTCATTTTTGCAACTACCCCATCACAGCTGCAGAGTATGATCCAGGAACTTGCGGACAAGAGTAAAGAAGTAGGATTAAAAATTAACTTTCAGAAGACAAAAGTGATGTTCAATGCTTTTACAAGAAATGAATATTTATCGAGTGATGATGAAAAGCTGGAGACAACCAGTACCTACAGTTACCTTGGGCAGCAGATATCAAGTGAAAGTCACATTGATGAAGAAATTAATCGACATATAAAACTTGCCTGGAGAGCTTTTGGAAGAAACAGTATAATTTTCAAGAGCAATATGCCATTATGTCTTAAAAGAAAAATGTTTGATCAATGCATCCTTTCAGTGCTTATGTATGGTGCAGAGACGTGGACCTTAACGAAAAGAGACAAACAAAGACTGCAGACAATTCAAAGTAGCATGGAGAGATGCATGCTTGGTGTAACCAGGAGAGATAGGAAGAGGAACTCGTGGATCCAAAAAATGACGAGTGGAAGACATCATGATCAGAGTAAAATCCCTGAAATGGCAATGGGCTGGACATATTGCCAGAAAGACAGACCATCGATGGACAGCTGAAATTTTAGACTGGATTCCAAGGGACAGGAAAAGACCCAGAAGAAGACCACATGTGAGATGGGTGGATGAAATTCGAAAGTATGCGGGAGTCACATGGAGGAGACTGGCACAAGATAGACTGTTGTGGAAGAAACTTGGGGAGACCTTCGTCCAGCAGTGGATTTATAATGGTTGACAATGAGGATGACGATGATGATATTGAGGAAATCGCATTTTGATTTTATGCTCTCTAGTGGAAAAATACTGTGCACTACTTGAAAAAGCAACTGTACCCAAAAGTCTTCACTACAATAGGTATGGAATGAAAGAATATTTTCAATCAGATGTTCAGAAGCAATGATATGGAATAAAATGTATATATGTTGAATTTGACAGTATTTGCTTTCATGCTCTTTAGTGGCAAAGTTATGCACTGCTAAGAAGAAAAAAAAAAAAAGCTAGGGTCATCATTCAAGCTTCTCAATGCAAAAATAATTTTTCAAATCAGGCTATTAATTGCAGAGACATGGGGTCCATACAGACAGACAAAGTGGTAGCAAAAGCACATACTTTTTTCACAAGATTCGCAAAAAAACCCATGTATAACTTCTAAAAAGACCCCTTTCCCCTCCTTCTAAAAAAAAAAAAAAGTATAAAGTTGGAACTTATGTGTGAAAATTTGAAAATTTAACTTTCATGCTCCATACTTGATAGTGCCCAATAAATTTAATCGAAGTGAATCTATTTGAAAGCAAAACAGGTAATCTTTTAAAAGATGGATGCACTTGATTTTTTGAATTCCAAGTTCAACTCAGTGTCTCTGCTTTAGCATTTTATTTTGTTCTGGTACTTACATAAACATTTACTCTAAAGGAAACATTTCATATGTTATTTTATCCATAAAACTGCATTAAAATTATGTCAAGTATGCTCTGCAGAAATGCCAACGTAGATTATAATGACTTACGGTTTGTTCACAACCGTAGATCATTGGTGATCCAGATCTTCCAACTTTCAAGAATTCATATCCACAAAATATTTTTAGTAAACATTTCATGGAGATATTTTCATTGATTGATGTATCAAACGTAAGTATAGAATATATCGATTAAAAACTGATTTATTGTGCAAATGATTTGCCAATCTTAATCAATTTTATATGTACACTGGCATGCAAAAATTAAGGATGAGACGGTTTTTCGAATGTTAACGCCATGCAGAAGTGCTCCACATCGACTCAAATCATACCATAAGATCCCCAAGATGTAAGAATACGGGACAAGTGAGCAAAACCATCCAAACAAGGAATCCAAAGGATACAAAGGCACTTTATTGAAAAGGTAGCTTCGAGCACAACTGGACAGAAGACAGACACGTCCATGTGACAGGCGGCTGCCAAGAAAAATCCAGTCTTTAGTAGGGGATATGATCACCCCTGACTGCGTTGCAGGATTTACAACGTCTGTCCATGCTGAGGACGAGGTTGCCAAGGAGCTGTTGAGGCATCGCGGCCCATTCCACTTGTAGCGCCAATCGCGGCTGCGGAACTGTTGCTGGCGGCTGGTGATGTGCTGCCAAACGTCTCCCAAGAAGGTCCGACATGTGTTCGATTGGATTTAGGTCCGGGAACCTTGCGGGCCAATAATCCATGCGTTGAATATCTTCACTCCCCAACAGCTCTGCGACAGCCACTGTATGATGAGGTGTAGCGTTGTCGTCCATGAAGAGGAACTCAGGACCCACAGCACCTCTAAACAGACGCATGTGAGGCAGGAGAACCTCGGTACATTAGCGGACACCGGTGACTGAACCTCCTTGGAAGATGTGGAGGTCAGTACGGCTACCAAGCATGATACCGCCCCAAGCGAGAACTCCGTAACCTCCAAACCGGTCCCTTTCGATGATGTTGGAGGTGTGATTGCGTGTTCCCTGCTCTCTCCAGATGTGTATACGTCTAGAATCGCTCGTCAGATTAAATCGTCTCTCATCCGTAAAGAGAACTGGACCCCATTGCTGATGTGTCCAGTTCTTGTGTTCCTGGCACCACAGAAACAGCCATCTCTGATGAGCAGGCGTTAATGGCACACACCGTACTGGTCGTCGTGCAAATAGACCACCTTTGTGCAGCCTCCTGGCCACGGTAAAACGCGATAACGGACGTCCAGTTGTCTGTTGCATGTACCTTGCGATTTCTCCCGCTGTCTGCCGTCTGTCTCTTCTCGCCTGTAGGACAATATACCGGTCGTCCGCCGCCGTGGTTGCTTGTGGACGACCACTGCTAAACTCTCGGACAGCTGTTCCTGTCATTTGAAATGCTCTCCAAGCTCGTGAAACGATGCTGTGAGCGATCCTCAACTCCTCGGCCACACTAGTCATACTTCGACCTTCTTCCAACTTCCCAATGACACGACCTCAGGTAAAGTCATCCAGATGTTGTCTACTGAATTGCCTGTTGGCCATACCCCACGGTGGCAGCAACTCGACGTCGTTCAAACCGATGTACACTGTGCAATAGCTTTCATCGAATTGCTGAGCGTACACCGCCTGTGTGCTTTATACCCTTCCGACCCCCCCACTTCATGCTGTGCATATATGCGCATGCCCTACCATACTGGACCCTAGTCTATCTCCTGAGTGGTCTTTCGGTCCATTCTGCCTGCTCGTTCCGCTGTTATGCTAATTTCTTCTCTTC
Source organism: Macrothele yani (assembly GCA_039090855.1). NCBI lineage: Eukaryota > Metazoa > Arthropoda > Arachnida > Araneae > Macrothelidae > Macrothele > Macrothele yani. Next base: position 78,434,587 of record CM077009.1, read on the forward strand.
GTCCTTAATTTTTGCACACCAGTGTATAATTATGTTATTTGGCACTATTTCATGCTAACAGCGATTAAAGTGCAAATGATACACAATTCTGATTAGTACACTATCGTTAGGCTACATGCACAGATAAAAATTCCATTTGTAAATGCAAAATTATTGCTATTTTAAATATTGCAATAACTTTTTACTTTAACTTAACTGAGATTTTGACCTTTCATTTTTGTGTCAACATATTTAAGAAACTCAATTTTAAGTTTTATATAAGACTGACATTTTTCATTTCTCTTTCTTCCTCTAGCAGGTAATGCCAATCTTAATCCTACAGCATTTTTACCGATAAGCTGCAAGCAGAGAGGTAATATGTTCCTAATATCTAATAGGCACGCCGATACTTGGGAAAATTTACATATTCACCTCTTAAAATTACACATACCTGGGAGAAGGATATCTGTAAAATAACCATAAAACAAGTAGAATTTCTGTAAATTTTACAGGTAAACCATAAAACTTGGCAAGTATGGTTATTCATAGCTATGCCTTAACCATGAGGGAGCGCAGTTGTGATATAACTGGTGAACTGTCACAAAATGGTCACGTAGTTTGCTTTTTGAATTTTACTATTGCTTATCATCATATCAGTCACCATGCAGGCACAGACAAAGTTTTGCTCTGCAAACTATCATAGTTAGTTTCTGAATTTATGCTAGTTAAATTACAGGATCGCAGCACTACTGCGATTGAATATTCATTATTCTTCCACAAAATATAAGTACTTTGAAGCACCCTACAGAATATTTTTAAGGGCCTTATTGAATTGCATACATGACAATGACACATATACAAATACACTTTTACACACAATTACACAAACTGAAGTATGCTGATGAAGTTTACAATATTGTTGCATACGAGGTCTGTTCCAAAAGTTTCACAACTTTTATGATGGCGTGTTCACATGATGTCACACCAATGTGTGGTATGTGAGGCTCCTCAGCAGTGACCTTGGCAACTAACCTCTTGCTTACTATGATTAGTCATCATGCTACGTCGCTTTGTTCAAGAGCTTGCTGTGCACATTCTGCGATTCTCAAGATGAATGTGTTTCACGAGCAGTGTATTAACATAAAATTTTTTGTGGGAAAACATTTACAGCAACTCATAAAATAATGAAACAAGTTTATGGTGGATCAGTGCTTAGGCTGTACACAGTGTTATGAATGGTTCAAAGGAATCAATAAAGGAAGAAATATTCTTCATAATACATGGGAATTCAACAGAATATTCATAGCATTCAGATCATGAATTCTGAATTTGCTTATAATTCTTACTGGTCATCCATGTAACATCTCTCAGAAAACCTGAAAATTTCATAGCCCAGGTGCAGGAACCAAATCTGCATCTCCCAATTTTCATTCGAGTATGCTATTCATTACACTCGTTGACAGTCAAATGATCATGATCCCTGATCAGGGCAGTCCTTAAAGTTATCTGATGACACTCGTGAGGCCCAAGTTCACCAAATTGTACATTCATAATATCAATTACCTGTTTGAGAAATCGGGGATGATTGCAACATTTCAATTGCATCAGAGCTTGAGAAAAAACTAGAAATTATTTACCTGCCCAGGTAGTAAAAGCTGGATGCCCAGGGAAATTTATCTTTTAAGATAACAAATCAGAACCCTAATTTTTTAAGTTAAAGAATACAACAAACTTTTTACATGTTTTTATTGCTGTTTTAAGGTTCTGTATTCAAACCGTTCAACATGCACAAAAGTGTGTGTCTCAAGTTGTATGATGATGATGTTGCTGAAATTGGTGTTTGAGAAGTTTTGTGATTCTTTGAGAAATTTTTTTGTGATTCCTGAATTTTTAAAATATATCCTGTGCTTTACAGAAGAAATGAATAATCATAGTTAAACATACAGCAGTTCAAATAGTGAACAACAATTATAAATTAAATGTCTTATCCATTAATTCCTGAACAAAGGAGGATGCTGACAAGTGTTTTTTTTTTTTTTTACCATGCCATTTTACTGTAGTCTGCCTGGGTAAGTTTCCATTTTACCAATGATGTAGATTCCAATTCTGAAATTACATCACATGGCAATGCAAAAGAAAATTTGTAATTACTGCTGATCAATTAGGAATTTCACATATTTTCATACTAGGTTTTTCAACTCTCATTGCTAGAAAAAAATTTCCACAACTTGATCCACTGTTGCTGTTCTAGAAGCGACAATTTACTTTCAGATAAACTAAGAATCAGTAATGTTCAACCCCCTACCGGCTAACTGGAAGGCAGGCTCATTTTTAAAAAAAAATTGCCTTTATTTCAGCAGTACTGCTGTTTGTTCACATGCAGGAGCTTCAACTGCCTCCCTCACTGCCACACTCACTCAAGTTACATCAGACAGACCCAAACCCATCAGGGGCTATGCGATGTCCAGTTGTATTCCCCCCGAACCTCAGCACTACTTTTTGCCCGTAAGTCAGCATCCTCATATTTCATTGAATGTTTTTACCCTTGACACTAAACACCAGAGGTTCGTTCCATCAGAGGCATGCATCTTGTTGCTGACTATAAACAACATTTGAAGCAAAACTATGCGTCTCCAATTTCAGGACCTATAGGATGATGTAATTAAAGAAGTGATATTCTTCTGCCCTTGATATTCCATTATAATAATAAAACTTCTGGTTATTTGCAGTGAAATGAAATACAACATGCGGCAACTCTTTCTTCCTGTAGTAGGGAATTCTGTTCCAAACTTTATTTTTAAATTTAGTTGTGCGGATCGAGTAACTGGATTTTTTTTTACCTGCCCAGAACAATTTATATGCGCTAAGAATATAGGGCATGGTATTTTTTAAGCATTGTATACCAAGCATGCACATTTTGTAGGCCCACAAGAAAACTGCTTTGCTATGAGGCTATCATAAAACAGCTCACAAATTAAGGCCACAAAGTCAGCACAAGGGTCGAATGAATAGTGACTGCTCACACATTTCAGGGAACCTCCCTAGTAGCGTAGTGGTCTAAGGCTCTAAGCGACCATTCATTTGAGATGGGTCCAGGTTCAAATCCCACTGAGGCATGGATGTTGTGCTTGTCTTACGGCACTGGCTCTATCCCTTCCCTGGAGCCAGTGACCCTAAATTAAGGACGAGCAACTGTTTATAGCCCAATGAGTTGGTCAAGGTGGTCGTTAAATATCCAATAAAATAAAAATAAAAACTTCAGGGCCCACTTGATTTTTGCAAAGACTGGAACACTTTTTTCTTCACATGAAGAAATATTGAACTTGTAGCAGGTTCATTTGCTGAAGTGGCTCTTTTAGAAGATGTGGAAGCCTCAGGTGAAGGTAAATTTCAGGAAAAAATTATCTGATACTCTCAGTAGCAGTTGCTTCTGCATCCAGTGAATTGTGCTTCTTTCCTGAAAATGAATAAGTAAATAAAAAAAATTGTCAATTTTCACTGAATAATACATTCTACACATATAAATCATCCTTAAAACCTATGCATAAATGATGCAGTGGAAAAACAACAAGGTTTTCAGAATCTAATTTCCTTCCTTGTTCAAAAAAAAAAAAAAAATTGTTTTAGCTAAAACATTAGTGAATTCTACTCAATATTAAGTCCCTGCTTCACACATTCTCTCAAGGTAAAAAACAGTGTTAGAATTAGAAATAAATCTCCTACAGGCCCAGTGGACCACTTGAATTTGCAAATCACTGATAAACCAAAATGCTCACTGGTCCGTGAGAGAAAAACCTCAGACATTTACAGTACCTGTAAAAAATAGCGCACAATTTCACTTAATCTGTACCTCACAAAATTAGAGCAACAGAATATGTACATGTATACATGAAAATAATACTGATAAACAAAACACAAAGCATGGTAAGAAGTAGAAAGAAAAAAAAAAAAAAACTTCACTGGTCACAAGGACTAATATACCAAAACGTCGTGGTCCACTCATTTTTACTTCCAGAAATGACACAAATACTAATACATTTAGTATTCACATGGTATTAGTATCAAGGACGGTACCCCAGGAACAGAATTGTGTTCAGTGTTCTGCAACATGACTTCCAAAGGTTGTAAATGTTCTGCAGGCAAAGTGCATAACACTTTGACCAAATTTCATAATAAAAAATAAAAAATTAAGTAAATAAATCACAGTAAAACAAACATTAAAACCCTACTTATTATCAGTTGAAACCCCTTGTTAAATATAACAATACACAAACCTGTTATTTAAATCAAAAAAATTTATTTAGAATCAAGGTATGTATTTAGAATTTGATATTCTGTTAATAACTTTTTAAGTTAAATAGTGTGCCATTGTTGCAAATGAATTATTTACTTACAAAGTGTCATGGACTCATGGTAATTTGGTCCATACATTGCAGTGTTCGAATTACCGTATATACTCGCATATAAGTCGACCCCCACTTTCAGAGGAAAATATCGTAAGAAATCGGAAACTCGCGTATAAGTTGATCCCGGAATGAGAAAAAAAATATTTCAATGAATTTATTCAAAAACATTTGAAAACAAAAAAAATTATATATATAATACTAAATTTAATTTGCATACCCAAAAACTTCATCGGAACCCTTCAAAATCCGATTCCGAGTCAGACTCGCCAAACAGTTCAAAAAAGTCTTTCTCCGTCATCGGCGCGTCATCATAAACATCAGTATTCCCATCTATGCCTGTGTCATCAGAATCACTGTCATCATCACTCATAAAAATCTCATCATCCGCTGTGCCATCAAGTTTGTTACTAATGCAACATTTCTTGAATGATTTCACGACCATTTCCGCAGGTATCGCATCCCAAGCATCCTTGACCCATCGCGCAATCAAAACGATATCCGGCTTCTTTAGATTTCCGCCCTTGGTTTCAGTCGGCAAATCGGAACTTATCCAATCTGCCCAATACCTCCGCACATTGTCCTTGAAGGGCTTATTAAGGCAGACATCTAGTGGTTGAAGAACAGATGTCAACCCACCTGGGATGACAGCAAGAGTTGTTTTTGAATTTTCTGCAGTTTTTTTCACTTCTGCACAATGGTGTGCAACAAACATATCCCACACTAAAAGAGGAGGTTTCCTCAAAAGTGTACCTGGCCTTTTGTTCCACACATTCTTTAACCAGTCAATTGTTCCGGATTTGTTCATCCATCCTTTTTCATGGGCACGAACGAGCATACCAGATGGAAAGACAACGCTTTTCGGCAGTTTTGCGTTTGAAAATAATTACCGGAGGTAGCTTACTGCTGTCGTCCAAACAGGAAAGAACAACTGTGAAACTGTTTTTCATTGCCCAGTCATTTTAATCAATATATGTTTTTCGCCCTTTTGGTTCATTGTCTTATTTCCAGGAAGGTCGAAACACATGGCGGTTTCATCCATGTTCCCTATTTGGGAAAGTTCAAAAGCAGTCTTTTTTCTCTTTTGAATTACATACTTTTGAAATTCCATTATCTTTGCTTCGAGGTCACGAGGTAACTTTTGTGCAATTTTGGTGCACTGGCGCAGACACAACCCATAGCGGTTCATGAACCTTGTGCACCAACCTGGTGAGGCACGAAAAGTGTTATTTGCAGCTGCAAACTTTTCATCTTTTGTCAGCTTCATTGCTTGCAAACATATACCAGTTCACGTTACAATGTAACCATTTTGTCTGCAGCCCACAATCCAATCATTCAAGACACTTTCCAGCTCTGGGAAAGATGTCGTTCCACGGCGCAGCGCCTTTTGCGATTTTCACCAAGTCTGGTTTTTACGCCAATCTCGAATCAGTTTTTCGTTAATGCCAAATTGACGTGAAGCAGCACAGTTGTTAGTATTTTCTGCAAAAGAAACCACTTTCAACTTGAATCCTGCGTTATAGGACATCCGTTTCTTTACACAATCCGTGTCACCCTTAATAGGAGAAGCGAGACACGTGCGATTAAGAACAAGAAAAACACGTGCGTGCGATTAAGAACAAGCAACACCTAACACTGGCTGTCGCATGGCTCCATTACGTCGAAGGTCCGCCCCGGTGGCGCAGTGGTCTAAGCGATGGCTTCTGATCATTCGCACGGAAGGGGTCCGGGTTCGAATCTCGGTGAGGCATGGATGTTGTGTTTGTCTTACAGCACTGGCTCTCTCCTTTCCCTGGAACCAGTGGCCCTAAATTAGGGACAGGCGACTGCTTATAGCCCATTGGAGTTGCTCACGGTGGTCGTTAAACCTCCAATAAAAAAAATCATAAAAAAAATCAACTGGTAATCGGAAGGGCGGAGCTTTCTATGTGCGGCTGTGACTGCGCTGTGGATATGCAAAGCCAGGAGAGAGGAGACTTTTCAAAGCGCGGAGAAATTCGCAGGGTTGCGATTTCGTAATTCTACCACATTGGTGTTTTTTCTTTCTTTCTTTCTTTTTTTTTCTTTCGGAGGGTTGCGATTTCGTAATTAATACCACATTGGCATTTTTATTTCTTTTGGGATGGATTGCCTTTTGCCTCACGGGAAGAACTTTTGGAATTACGATTTTTTAGACCCTGCGTATAAGTTGACCCCATTACTTTGAAGCTCTAATTTTGTCCCAAATTTCTCGACTTATACGCGAGTATATACGGTACCCAGTGGTCCCGCTGGCCCTTGGCCAGTAAATTTTTTTTTTTTCTTCCTAAGTAGTCACAAGTTAAAAAATGAAATTCTATTTCTTTTACCTTGCTGTACAATTTTCTTTTTATGTGGCAAACTAATGAAAGGTTCATGAAATGCTATTGAATAACAGCTATTTTTTTAATCCCTGGAGTGCAAAAACAACAAATATAGAAAGGCAGTTTCCCAATCCTTGTCTTTTAACGGCAACAGCCAATTTTTGTTATCTCCATATCCACTATTCATAATGAGCAGAAGTAAGCACAATAAATAACCTGCTCTTCCTTGGATTTGCCCACCCTAGTTAATGCAGCAGATACTGGCACCAGATTTTGTTTCTGCCCCAAGAAAACACAATAACGGAGGACGTCAATTGGATGTGTGAAGGTATTTTTTGCAAAAGAGCAATTCACATGAGACAGGGTTCAATGGAGGACAAACTAAATTCCTGGGAAAGTAGGAGGGACTAATAAAAGTAGTATAAGACTTGGTCTGTAAAAGAGCAATTCACATGAGACAGGGTTCAATGGAGGACAAACTAAATTCCTGGGAAAGTAGTATAAGACTAATAAAATAAGGAAAAAGAAGCTAAGTCCTAAACGATAAAACAAGAAAGATTGTGATTTTTTTGTAGATTTGAAGTCTTCTCTCTTTACCTTCTTACTTAAAAACAGATTAAAAATGCACTCTTACCCTGCTATATCAATAATAATCTATCGGAATCTTATTCTGGAAACATTTTTTGTGCCGCCCCAGTGGCGCAGTGGTCTACGCGCTGGCTTGTGACCATTCGTCCGAAAGGGGTCCGGTTTCGAATCCCGGTGAGGCATGGATGTTGTGTTTGCCTTACGGCACTGGCTCTCTCACTTCCCTGGAACCAGTAAATTAGGGACGGGCGACTGCTTATAGCCCATTGAGTTGCTCATGCTCCAATGAAAAAAACAACAACATTTTTTTTTCTGTGAGTTGAACTTTTAAATTAGATGTTTTAAAAGCAAATACTGGAGATAATTTCATTGAAATGATACATTATTTTCTGCATAGTGCATATATTGTAATTGTCTAAGGTTTTTTTTACAGACCAATAGACATTTTGGTAGACCAGTGGTTTGCAAATTCTAGTGGTCCGCTGGGCCAGTAAAAGATTTATTTCTAATTCTAACACTGTATGTGTTGCCACTACTTTATTCCCGACCCAGGTACAATATAATGCATATAATGTTTAAAACGTCAATAATATGTCAGTAATAATCTAGTATAGGATTATGAAAGAAATACGGGATTACGCCATATAATACAAATTTTGAAGATGACAATCCGATTTTCGGCGTAAATCTGACAAGGATGGTAAGTCAGATAATATTCGAAAACTTGAAAATTTTCATTGTCCTGGAGCGGGACTCGAACCCGCATCTCCCAGAAAACGCCCGGGTATGCTGGGTGGTGTAGTGGTTAGCATACCCGGGCGTTTTCTGGGAGATGCGGGTTCGAGTCCCGCTCCAGGACAATGAAAATTTTCAAGTTTTCGGATATTATCTGACTTACCATCCTTGTCAGATTTACGCCGAAAATCGGATTGTCATCTTTAAAATTTGTAGTATAGGATTATTAAGCAATACTTTTTTTTTACTTTCTAAGTATTTTTATATAAATAAGCAATACAGTAAGATTTTTCTTGTTAAACCATAAAGTAAATTCAAGCATATTACGAGTCAACCCATATTTTCTGGACTAAAATTTGTTTATTTTAATATGGAATGTATTTTGTTAACCAAGCAAAATAGCATTCCAAGTTTGTCTCCACAACAAATCCATGAAATAGTTTGCCACTGGAACACACTAGTGTGGAAACAGATTGTCAATCTGAAAATAAAACAGAAGTTCTAACATCCCGAGAAGGGATCCAGAATTTATTCATCCATATGGGTATTTGACCGTGCTGATTGCATATGAAGCTGACAAAATGCCTTTCCTCCCTTCTTATATTGCAGTGCTACTGGAAGGAATACAAGTCCCATGATTTGGTGGAAAGGGATTTCTAAATGTAATGGCTTTACAACTGAGCGTGCCTCTAAACTTGCTGAACTAGCAATGCTTTTGCTGTCAAGTCCTGCCAGCTCAGCCTCAGTTGAAAGTTGTTTTTTCTAACTATGGATTTATATACTCTAAGCTGAGGAAAAGTTTAGGTGTCAACAAATGTGCTATTTTAATGCTACGAGGGAAGAATGAACCAGACCACTAGTTCTGCAATTCATTGGCAGAAAATTTGCATAATTTTAGATCAATGAAATTGATTCTGAACAGATCAGAAATTTTAAAGAATAAAAATTTTTGACACTTTGTTGCTCCTAATGACTGTAATGAAATAATAATTATAAAAATAAAGACTAACATTGCTTTTTGCTTGAAGGTAAGTTTCTTACTATTTAGTATATCCATTAATGCTTAAATTGTTGAAAGCATTAGTTATAAGTTTTTGATGGTTTAAACCAGTTTTAGAAGCTCATCACGTCAAAAACCTAACAACCCTGGTCCGCTGTCTCAAAAGTGGGCCAAAGAAGGCTGAAATAACTGAGCCTGCATATCAGAAAGAGTTTGCTATCTTAAGCAGTCATTTAGGGGGATGATCAGGAAGTGTTTGTTATTAGCAGGGCTTGATAAATATGCTCCAGATCGGAGCCAGGCGAAGTCAAATTTCAAGGAATAACACATGAACGTAATGTATGGTGTGGTGATGATGCTGGAACAAGAAGTAATAAAATACACTGCCGTCAATTTTTTCCCCTTTTTACCCAAACCACTGCTAAATAAAATTCAAATTTACTCCATAATTTTCTTGTCCCATTTTCCAAGTTGCTGCTCTCAAAAAATTAAAATTTCAGATTTTGGTTTCATTAAAATTTGTGGAAATCAAATTTTGTGAATATTTTCCTTCGTATGATCTGCAGACTATAAAATTCAGAAAAAAAAATCTAAGATCTGCAGTCGTGTAAAATCCACAGACCACAAAAAAAAAAAAAAAAACCTGACGCATAATTCTCAGCGGCATATTATCCGTCGGTCATGCAGTACTGAGGAAAACAATTTTTTCCTTCGTATAATCTCTGGCGGCATGGTCCGTAGACCATGAAATTCAGAATTTTTTTTTTTTTTTCGTCGTATAATCCGCACGCACCAGTCATGTTCATCCTGAAATGTAATTTCTGATAGAAAAATCCTTAGCATGTCTCTTTTCTAAATATATTTTAACTGAATATCAAAATAAATTCCTAAATAATACGATTAGCGCATGCAAAACTAACGAATGCAATTCGCAAAACGATTTCGTGCCATAGATTAACTCTGCAGGCTACTCATAGCACATAGGGTTTTCTGCGAGCCCAAATAGCGCAACATTCGTTGCGTCATATTTTCTATCTGAATGCTCACAAGTAAAAATATATTCTTTCAATCTCTTTGCAGTCTTCTATCTCCATATTACGTTAATTTTTTTCTGTTGCCGCAAATTCAGTACTTTTCCAATAACACCACTTTTTCCGACAATTACCATGTAGATTTTTTAAAATGCAGCAGAAACTGTTTTTTTTTTTTTACCGATGTGTTATCTGGTGAATCTAAACTTATAAACTTTTAACTGATAATCCACAGAAATTACAAAATCTGAAGTAAAAAAACAAAAACAAATTGGGTGCCAGGAACAGATTTCTAGGTGCCTGGTGATGTAGAGCCCTGGTTATTAGCTTTGTAATTCAAACTGCTCATTAAGAGAATAATAGAGAGCAATCCTCTTTGACCGATTATCTGCTGAAAGAGCTATGAACCCAATATAGAAGATGTTGAGTTGCGCATGTTTCTACTCAGTGGCATGATGTCCATATCAAGGGAACTCTTCCTTCCCCCATTAAGGCCTCAAATCGTGGGAAATATAATAAAGGATTAGAAACAAGCACTTTCCACCAATGACAGATTTATGGTCGTTACTGCTGAGATGAAAGGCAGGGAGAAAGGAATTGCTTTGCTGTAGCGTTCCGGCCACTATGTGAACATTCCTATTGGGGAGCATGGAAAATTTTAGGTACCATTTAGTCAAGGTATGTAGCCCGCTTAAAGGGTTAAGACAATTTCTTTTCCTTATTGTGATCTATTGGGGAGATACAATACAGATAGTAGGTGTCTGTTGATCAAACTGATTTCATAAAAATTGCGTTCTAAAATTTTAACTTTAAAATTTTTCACCATTTTGGCTACACTTACATGGCCAAAATGGCAATATACATTTGTCAAAGCCAAATTTTGACACGAAAATCCTGTTACTGAAATTCATTTTAATAAAAATTTGTTTTGTTAAGTATGATAAAAACTCGAGACCTGAAACTGGCTTACTGCTGCTACATGTACTATAATAGTCTTGGAAAATAAAATGTTGGTGCCTGTACATTTTTCATTATGATTTTTATTATTTGGGGTTAACAACCATTGTGGGCAACTCAACAGACTAAGTTGTCAAAAAACCCCAATTTAAGGCCACTGGCTCCATGAAAGGGAGAGAACCACACACTATGTGGTAAGATAAACACACCATCCAGTCTTTACCTGGGATTCAAACCTGGACTTATCTTGGATGAATGATTAGAAGCCAGCACTTAGACCACTGCACCACCTTGGTGTTAATGCGTCTCGGTTTGAAAGGTACTTCTCAGTTATGCGTCATGAAAAATTTTTCACTTCACATTCCCGAAATTTCTTCCCACTGATTTTGCTTTTCCAAGGAAATTTCCTATCGATGGCAGTCTTTCCCTAATCCCCCTCGCCCTTCCCTTATTCTTATTGAAGAACAGAGTCTATTTTGTCATGCAAGGTGTTATCTTTTGCCTGTGATTCATACCCCTCCACACCTGTTTACAAGAGGGTGACTAGTTTCCTTAGAACCGAAGAAAAGATTAACGACAACCAATCTGGCAACTTTGGTAAGATAAAGTCACTGATTTTCACTTAACATTTTATTGCTGTGGGCGTAACCTGTTCAGTGCCTTTTGTTTTTAAAATGGGCAAGCAAACAAAGTTATTGATTGGAAGTGATTAAAAAATCTGAGATGCCTGATGCATTGAAGAAATCTTTATCACAACATTTCAAAACTCCCAAAACAACTCTAAAAGAGATTTTGAAAAACAAAATGCCATTAGGACAGTCTATAGGGCAGTGTTTTGCTGGCCACCGGCCGGTAATGTAGAACTATTGATTTTATGGGCCAGACGTTTTTTTCTTTTTTTTTTCACATGTTAAAAAATTAATTTCCATTTCTTTTACCTTTCTGCATGGTTTTCTTTTTAGGCTGCAAACTAACAGTAGGTTTAAAAACAAATACTAGAGATAATTCCATTGAAATGATGCGTTATTTTCTACATATATTGTAAATATCTAAGATTTTATTATTTTATTTTTTTTACGGACCGGTGGGCATTTTGGTGGACCAGTGGTTTGCTAATTCTAGTGGTCCGCTGGGTCGGTAGAAGATTTATTTCTAATTCTAACACTGCATTCAAACTAGGGCAGCTTTCAATATTTTTTGGACTGATTTATGTCCAAACTGTGCTCCGTTTAACATTATAAACATTCATTTAGCATTTGTTTCAACTATAACATTTCCATCATTAGAACAAACTTAATAAATTTTGGAATCTCTGCTTTTATTTCATTTACAGCTTGTTTAAAGAGAGCTTTAATCTGGAAAAAGTGTTCTACTTGTCCTACTTTCATGCATATTTCTATAGATCCAAGTGACAAAAACAGTGTACTCAAAGAATAAATCATTTTTCCCCTTCAGAGTGTCCCTCACATCACTGGCTGGATCAGCGATTCCCGGGGTTTGTACGTTTCTTCACAGAACATTGTAACCATTGTTTTTGGTGGGATCCTGGCGCTTTTATCTTGGTTTTCGAAATGGAAAGGATGTATGGCTATTGACCACAGTGAGAAGAGGCTGCCACCAAGCATCAGTGAAGGAGAATACACAATTAAAGATGCAGAAAAAAGGAGAATCAAAACATAGAAAAAGTTGAAGTATGACATCAATAAATCACCAATACACACTGCATTGGTGGATCCAGAAAAAAAGACCAGAAACAGTAAACTAGGACAAAAAATATTCTAGTTGGTTGAAAAAACATGCTAGTTATTTGACTCCGGCGATAAGTAATGAGCAGCTCAAACACACCAAGCAACCTTCAGGAAGACCCTTCCATGTCTGTAAGTTCTGTTTTACACGTTCTATAAAGTGGATACTGTCTGTGGTGGTGCATTAACTTATTAAATTAAAATATAAATCGGTTAAAAGTCCTAAAAATGTTACTCACGGAAGTGCTTAACCGATTTATATTTTTTTGATTGGAGGTTTAACGACCACCGTGAGCAACTCAATGGGCGCCCGTCCCTAATTTAGGGTCACTGGTTCCAGGGAAGGGAGAGAGCCAGTGCCGTAAGACATCCATGCCTCACCGGGTATCGAACCCGGGCCCCTTTCTGACGAATGATCAGAAGCCATCGCTCAGACCACTGCGCCACCGGGGCGGCCGATTTATATTTTAATTGAATAAGTTAATGCACCACCGCAGACTGTATCCACTTTATAGAACGTGTAAAAAAGAACTTACAGACATCAAAGCATCTTCCTGAAGAACCTTGTAGTCACGTAATGGTATGCGAACTTTATGATAGAATCACACGAGATATAATAGCCACCAAGCAAATTGAAAGAATGTGATTAATTTTGTATACTTCCAGAGAGTTCTGTTTTCTTTCTGCTTTTATTTCATCTAATTGTTTCTATTATCTGGCACAATTATTCCCCAAGTAAAAAACAAAAGCAAAACTGGCGTCTGTATTGGTGGAAAAATTCAGTCCGAAGTTAAACACAGAGCCCCCCCCCCCCCCACCTTGAGGCCAAGCTACGGCCCCGACACAACTAAAAAAAAAAAAACATACATCAGCTACATTTACCCGCGTAAAATTAATACATTTACCCGCGTAAAATAAAAATTCATATTGACATACCTTTCATGTATATCTTCAAAGTTGCTTCACCCATTTCTAAATTGTTCAGCTCTTTTCCTGCTTGGACGTAAAATTAATACATTACATTTACCCGCTTTGTGTTTTGTTTTGATTCTAACGCTTAAAGATGGTCAACTCTCATACTCATAGAGATAACGTAAAACAGGTGGCAACGGCGACACCACATCTTAAGAGAATATGCTCTGCGGGAAAGTTAACATTCAGGAGCAAAACACGTTAGGGGGAATACGGCAGTGAAGCTTTTCTTTGATCCACGATGGTTTCCTTCGATCTGATGACTATTTTGCTTAGAGCAGTTTTTTTTTTGTTGTTGCTGTTTTCTGATATCCCGCCCATCCCTTATTTTGGTGAGAAAATTATGCAATAACATTAGTATTACTATTTAAATTAAATTTCAGCAAATATTACAGTTAGGCCTAAGGATCCGTACAAAATGCAGAACATTCCCTAGTATTTGGCATTACTGAAAATATTTCTGAAAAACTGAAGAACAAACAAAAGCCTTAATTAACCCAGTTGGCATAACAAACTAACATATCCGATTTGCGAAGTGATTATGCTACCGAGAAGCAGTGGTGGCCCTGACAGTTGCGGGGCCCCGGTCGATGGCTCTTCATGGGGGCCCCTTCGCAATCGCAATAACCCCTATATATACTGTATATATATATATGTAAGAAACAAAATTACATGTTGTTTACTCTGACCGAAAACCAGTCGTTCACTTTTTCTCACACAAACTCTCACTTGGGGTCAGTGGCGTAGGAACGGGGGAAGGGGGGGGGGAGGGGGAAGGTTACAGGGCAATGTACCCCAAATTTTGGAGAGGGGTACATTAATATCTACTGTACCCCCCAGATATGAGCATACACAAACCAATCATTCATAAAGAGTGAACTGTAAAATTTATATGCTACTTATTTTTTTTTATTCTCTTTTTTTTTCAAAGAAATATCACGGGTCATCTGGTTTTTTTTATATTCGAAGCTTGTAGTGGGAGGCTTTTCATCCACCATAAACTGACCAACCATCTGGGGAACTCCAGCGCCGCCCCGGTGGCGCAGTGATCTAAGGCGTTGGCCTCTGATCATTCGTCCGAAGGGGTCCGGGTTCGAATCCCGGTGAGGCATGGGTGTTGTGTTTGTCTTACGGCACTGGCTCTCTCCCTTCCCTGGAACCAGTGACCCTAAATTAATGACGGGCGACTGCTTATAGCCCATTGAGTTGCTCATGGTGGTCGTTAAACCTCCAATCAAAAAAAAAAAAAAAAAAAAAAAAAAAAAAAAAGAACTCCAGCAAATTAGTTCTGCAGGGAAACGAGTTCAAACGACTGCCAGCTTGAGCAAAAGAAAGGCGCCGATATTATGACACCTGTCAGTCACCTACAGCTAATGACATTGCGATGGGTTGAAACGGAGTGCCCCGGCACTAAAATTGTTTTCTGTCTTAAGATCTGTAGCAATACAACAAGTGCATTACGGATTTCACATACCACTCGTAGAACTCCAATAGCCGCCCCAGTGGCGCAGTGGTCTAAGGCGCTGGGCTCAGATCATTCGTCCGGAAGGGGTCCGGGTTTGAATCCCGGTCAGGCATGGATGTTGTGTTTGTCTTACGGCACTGGCTCTCTCCCTTCCCTGGAACCAGTGACCCTAAATTAAGAACGGGCGACTGCTTATAGCCCATTGAGTTGCTCACGGTGGTCGTTAAACCTCAAAAAAAAAAAAAACTCCAATTCCTCGATATCTCCACCATCATTTAGCTTTGCACCAGACCAATGTGCTTTTTACATCAATTGTCAGCCTATGTATCGTTCAAAGTTTTTAATATAGACTTCATAATGCTTCAATGGCACTATCTTCGCGGGTAAAGCAGTTTTTATCATATATTTTTTATTTATTATTGTAGGTTTTACGACCACCGTGAGCAACTCAATGGGCTATAAGCAGTCGCCCGTCCCAAACTTAGGGTCACTGGTTCCAGCGAAGGGAGAGAGCCAGTGCCGTAAGACAAACACAACATCCATGCCTCACGGGATTCGAACCCGGACCCCTTACGGACGAATGATCAGAGGCCATCGCTTAGACCACTGCGCCACCGGGGCTGCGTTTTTTATCTTACTGCGGTTTTACTTTATTAACGTAAACAAAAATGATAAGAAATTTATTTCGTTCCTGTAAAGAGTTATATAACATTTTCTGAGAAAGCCCTCGCCGCCCCGGTGGCGCAGTGGTCTAAGGCGCTGGTCTCTGATCATTCGTCCGTAAGGCGTCCGGGTTCGAATCCCGGTGAGGCATGGGTGTTGTGTTTGTCTTACGGCACTGGCTCTCTCCCTTCCCTGGAACCAGTGACCCTAAATCCTAAATTAGGGACGGGCGACTGCTTATAGCCCATTGAGTTGCTCATGGTGGTCGTTAAACCTCCAATCAAAAAAAAAAAAAAAAAAAAAAAAAAAAAAGAACTCCAGCAAATTAGTTCTGCAGGGAAACGAGTTCAAACGACTGCCAGCTTGAGCAAAAGAAAGGCGCCGATATTATGACACCTGTCAGTCACCTACAGCTAATGACATTGCGATGGGTTGAAACGGAGTGCCCCGGCACTAAAATTGTTTTCTGTCTTAAGATCTGTAGCAATACAACAAGTGCATTACGGATTTCACATACCACTCGTAGAACTCCAATAGCCGCCCCGGTGGCGCAGTGGTCTAAGGCGCTGGGCTCAGATCATTCGTCCGGAAGGGGTCCGGGTTTGAATCCCGGTCAGGCATGGATGTTGTGTTTGTCTTACGGCACTGGCTCTCTCCCTTCCCTGGAACCAGTGACCCTAAATTAAGAACGGGCGACTGCTTATAGCCCATTGAGTTGCTCACGGTGGTCGTTAAACCTCAAAAAAAAAAAAAAACTCCAATTCCTCGATATCTCCACCATCATTTAGCTTTGCACCAGACCAATGTGCTTTTTACATCAATTGTCAGCCTATGTATCGTTCAAAGTTTTTAATATAGACTTCATAATGCTTCAATGGCACTATCTTCGCGGGTAAAGCAGTTTTTATCATATATATTTTTTTTTTTTTATTATTGGAGGTTTTAACGACCACCGTGAGCAACTCAATGGGCTATAAGCAGTCGCCCGTCCCAAACTTAGGGTCACTGGTTCCAGGGAAGGGAGAGAGCCAGTGCCGTAAGACAAACACAACATCCATGCCTCACGGGATTCGAACCCGGACCCCTTACGGACGAATGATCAGAGGCCATCGCTTAGACCACTGCGCCACCGGGGCTGCGTTTTTATCTTACTGCGGTTTTACTTTATTAACGTAAACAAAAATGATAAGAAATTTATTTCGTTCCTGTAAAGAGTTATATAACATTTTCTGAGAAAGCCCTCGCCGCCCCGGTGGCGCAGTGGTCTAAGGCGCTGGTCTCTGATCATTCGTCCGTAAGGCGTCCGGGTTCGAATCCCGGTCAGGCATGGATGTTGTGTTTGTCTTACGGCACTGGCTCTCTCCCTTCCCTGGAACCAGTGACCCTAAATTAGGGACGGGCGACTGCTTATAGCCCATTGCGTTGCTCACGGTGGTCGTTAAACCTCCAATCAAAAAAAAATCCCTCTTTTCCAAACCCTGCTGACGGAAATTCATCCTAATGTTGACTTGTCCCTGCTCAATATTTTAATGGAAAAAAAGTACAAAAATTAACAAGAGAGAACACGAAAAAAAAAAAAAACACTTCTCCATTCATTTTTTGATAAGAAATTAATAATGTTAACTTTTTGTCAGCAATAAAAATAATAATGGTAATAATTAATAATAATATGATGATAATGTTCATTCGGATGAATTCCTGATCAGTATACGTATTTTATAAAAACTAATATACTACCCCCCAAAAAAAATTCGGAGGGGTCATCCACAGATGGCTTAATCCTGAGCTTGTACCCCTAAATCAAAAGCGTTCCTACGCCACTGCTTGGGGTGAATATGATCCCAAAGCAATTGTTTTTTTGTTTTTTTTTTATCGGGAATTGATTTATATAAAATAAACACGATGTGATACAATGCATTGTTTATTAATATAATTAAGAATCCAAAATATTACCTGGCGCCCCTCCCCCGGTGGCGCAGTGGTCTAAACGATCGTCCGAAAAGGGGTCCGGGTTCGAATCCTGGTGAGGCATGGATGTTGTGTTCGTCTTCGGACACTGGCTTTCTCCCTTCCCTGGAGTTAGTGATCCTAAATTAGGGATGGGCGACTGCTTATAGCCCATTGAGTTGCGACTTCTGAGCTCCGTCAATTCGTGCGTATTTTGTGTGTTTCTAGTGGGTTGTGCATCCCAAGTTTCAAAGCACTTACCTTTGGAAGTTTCCGCTATCGTGTGTGAATACTCCCAGATTGGAGAGTTGCCTTTTTCTTTTCCTATTACGTCTTGTTTATCTCTCGGCCGAGCTGGCCGAAGCTACGATAGTCGGCGACATTGCAAATGGCGTTTTCCGGCGGCGGGGGCCTGAAACTGGACCTAATTTCCGGTGTCCCATCGATGTTGACGACAACCACTTCTTCTTCCATGGGTGCTGCTTCGTTGCCCTCCCCTGTTGGCGGCGTTGCGCTGCCCTCAACTCGTGATGTGAACAACCCCTTTCCTCAAGCTGTTCAGTTGCCTTCTCACTCATCTCAAGCTGCTATCACCCTCGTTGCTGACGACGACGCCATGAATGTCTCGTGCAACGGTACCTTCCCCATGCCATCTAAACCTATGACGTCTTCGGTACGTATGCCAATGCCATGGCCCCTCCCACTGTGCAACGAACGCTCCTCCGCAGGGAATGTACGCCGGCGCCGAAGCTCTCCAATCACAATTACAACGAGACGGAAATACCAATTCTTTGGAAATTCCCCAGAACTCGCCAGCAGGTACTGCTTTCACTACGATCTTAGACAGAGGTGTTGTCTTTGAATCCTTGCCAAGCATCTTCTTCAAATATTATTCCACCGCTTTAAAGCGGCAATTTCCAAAACATGCCATTTCACACATGTTTCGGCGAGACCGAACAATTGTCGTATACTTTTCCAAGGCCGACTCTGCTCGTTCCGTGACGAATGCCGGCCTCACCATCGGCGATTTTTTTTTGATTGGAGGTTTAACGACCACCGTGAGCAACTCAATGGGCTATAAGCAGTCGCCCGTCCCTAATTTAGGGTCACTGGTTCCAGGGAAGGGAGAGAGCCAGTGCCGTAAGACAAACACAACATCCATGCCTGACGGGATTCGAACCCGGACCCCTTACGGACGAATGATCAGAGGCCAGCGCCTTAGAACACTGCGCCACCGGGGCGGCACCATCGGCGAATGTGTCCACACCCGCTGAATGTGTCCTTCTACCTGGTGACCCCAGAGGTAACCGATACAGTTTTATTTGCGGTTCTTGCGTCATTCGGCCGTGTGGTTGGAACGATTCAGACATATTCTGCTGCCCCTAAAGACCCCGAAGACAACTTCCTGCTCGTCGCGTGGGTAGGGTTGTTTTTCTTCCCCGGTGGACATTCAGACCATCCCTACTCAATTGAAAGTCAAGTGCGGTAACCAGATCCGCTGTATTCATGTGCTCACTGAACATCACTGCAGCAAATGCACGAAGTTTGGGCAAGTTTACAAGCAGTGTCCCAATCCTGCTGCTGCTCCACTAGATTCATCGCTGGTGACTTCTCTACAATTCTCTGACTCGCCCTTGCCTCCACCCTTTCGTCTGAGGCACCTCTCAAGCGAGAAAGTGCTCCGTCTTCGACTGATATGCCGCCATCTCTCTCCGCGACCGATTTTCCAGTGCTGCCGTAGTCCTTCAAGTTCCGCGCCCCTGATCCACCAGCTGATTCTGCAGACGACCGTGTCGCGTCAGATACTGAAATATCAATTGCGGATATGACGGCGCTTACACCAGTGCAGAACAGACCACGAGTGACACCTCTGAGCTTGATCACAGCGCTCGCCCAGATATTTGCGCCGACGTCTGCCGTTTTCTTGCTGATTGACAACATCTCGTCAGCACCGCTCCCAGTACCCTTCGTCTATGGTTAGACATCAAAAACGATCTTCGTCTGTTCGTACGCCTTCTTTCGTTCGCTATTCGTAACGAACGTGCGAAGGATATTTGTAATCTCTGTTGCTCCTTGGGTGCAATCCTTACAAGATCCCGCTTACCTTGTTGTGCAGGATGCTTTACCAGAGAAACTCCATCCGCTCGCCGTGGTGGCTACTCGCAGGCTGAAGATGCTTCACCTTTCTTTGCCGGAGATTTCCTATGAGGAGCTCTCACGCACCGAAAGAACACACCGTACGTCGAAAACGCTATGCCACATTTGCCTACCTAATGGCACCATCTCATCTGACCCTTCACGTCTATGCACGGAAGTTCGGCGCTTTCTCCAGGACAAATTCCGTGCGGTGGTGCCTACTGTTGCTATCTCTTCCTCCCCTTTTCTTTCTGCTCTAACTCAGGTCCCGCCTCAACTCTGTGATCCTCTTCTTTCTGCCTTTTCTCCTGCTGAATTTCGGGAGGCGTTTGCCTCCGGGGCCTTACGGCCTTCCCTTCTCCTTTTACCACGCCTTCCTCCCGTCTCTGATGCCTTTTCTTCTCGCTTGCTTTTCTTGCGCCCAAACCTTCTTAGCACTACCGCCGGAGTTTACTGTAGCGCACATCATCTTGCTGCCCAAAAAGGGAGACCCTTTGGAATTGCAAGCATTAGGATGTGATGCATTTTTCCACAGCTTACAATGTGGAAATTTTTTACGTTAAGAGCATTAACCGTTGTTGAAACGTAGGATCACAAATTTTATTCCTGATATAAAATATGTTCATCGTACTATATGCACACAGGTCGAGGAAATATCTGCCGAGAAAAAGTAGCCATTTTGCCTCGATGCACTTTCTCTGCCGTTATCGCCAGCACAGATGGAGGGAGCGCCTTATTTATTTATTTATTTTTTGATTGGAGGTTTAATGACCACCGTGAGCAACTCAATGGGCTATAAGCAGTCTCCCGTCCCTAATTTAGGGTCACTGGTTCCAGGGAGGGGAGAAAGTCAGTGCCGTAAGACAAACACAACATCCATGCCTCACCGGGAATAAAACCCGGACCCCGTTCGGACGAATGATCAGAGGCCATCGCTTAGACCACTGCGCCACAGGGGCGGGGAGCGCCCTATTCATTAGTATGATTAGGTACAAAAATAAAACAAATGTATAAGATATATTGCTTATTACTAAATGAAAACATCAGTAGTGAATGATTTCTCGGGCTGAAGAATAATAAAAATGATTTTTTGCGAAAATTTCGGTAAGTTTTCAAAATCAGCAGTTTCCGTAAACGATGCTCCAATGACTTACGCAAAAACTGATATTCCATGTTGAAATTGTTCCACCGAATGTACAGCACCATTTTATTTTGCAGGAAGTAGAATTTTTTTAAAGATAAATAGTCTATTCTCTATTGCATCAGTAAAAAAAACCCCAGCGTCGTCTGCTCAGAAATCTTCACGTTAGAGTACTCACTCTGTGTCCCAAAAAATATATATATAACGTTTATTTGACGAATTCCATGTGATAGGCACAAAGTGCATGTTTGCGAAGCGTTTCAGGTTATTTTTTTTTTAATTCCAAGCAAAATAGCGTTCGTAAAATACGAATGTATCAGCCGCTTCCTTCCATATGAAAGCAAGGGTTGTAGCAAATCATCGGGGCACACGTTCGTCGCGCCATCTAGTGATAAGTGACATTAACGGGCGATTTTTGATTCCAGAGTCGAATCACCTGACTATCGTACACCGTGCTTTGAATCATTCCTCCTGGCTGCTCGAAGATCACTCCTGTCTACTCTTACACTGGGATTCGAACCCGGACCCCGTTCGGACGAATGATCAGAGGCCATCGTTTAGACCACTGCGCCACCGGGGCGGCCCTACCATCCTTACGCTACTGTTTCTGGCGCTTCGCTTAATGTCACCAAAAGTACTGGTTTGTGGTGTGGGTCCTGGTGGGGCGGACCGATACCCCATGGGGTGCGGTCTGGTCCTCCTCGAACCAGAAGATCCTTGGAGCCCAAATCGGTAACCCCTTTACCGCGGGCCTTTTAATATGGACCAGTTTGCAGTCTAGGTTACGTTATCAAGCAGCGTTTTGGAGATTTGCGATTCCATTTACTTCTTACTGTCAGCGAGCTCACATCGTTCGACGATACTTACTTTCCCTCTGCACCAGTTCCTAGATCTTCACCATCTTCTTGTCAACCCGCCTGACGGAACTCAACATCATCTTCACTTCAGTCATCTGGGCTTCAAAGCACTGGTCAGCCGCTCCAACGCTATATCTCCCTGTCAAGCATGGGGGCATTAATCTCATAGACGTTCACTGTTACTATCGTTCATACCGCATCGCCTTCTTCCTTCGTCTTGTCATTTCTCCTTCTCTTACACTTTCTCTTGACGTTATTCTCTCTCTTCGCGATCCATCCTTCACTTTTCTTCTTTTCCTCAAGATGGACTACTATACTATTCCTTCTTCTAATTTACCTACTATTTTATCTGAGGCTCTAGCGCTTTTCCGTTATCTCCCTCTCTCTCGCTCTCTTCCAACCATCACCCTGAATCTCCTTGAGGAACCACTCTTTTTCTCTACCCTGGTCCACCCCCCCGATCAGCCTTTCTTTCTATTTTTCTCCTGGTTCCGGATTTTCCTGGAAACCTCTCGACTCACTCTTTTCCACCCCAACTCCTTCCTTCGAGGACGACTATGCCCTTCTCCTTTTCTTTCTTCAGCTTCTCTATCCTTCTCTTGTTTCTGACGACGGTCTCCTCGTCGTCCCCGGCCCCAGCCTTCCTCTCCCCTTCTGTCTTCCTTTTCGCGACTCTGTCGCCCCTGTCCTTTCTTTTTCTACCGCTTCACTATATCGTCTCCACCGAACGCCCTCTGAGTCTCCCCATCCCATTTCCGGGGTTTCTCCTTCCTCCTCCCTGGCCGTCTGGTCTTCTTCTTCTTGCCCCCTTTCTTCTCCGCTAGAACGTAACGCCCACTGGCGGTTCCTTCATCGCCGACTCCCTGTCCCCATCTTCTCTATCGCATGTCTCTTCTCTCTTCTCCTCTCTGTCCTTTCTGTGGCGTTGACGGTGACGTCGCTCATATGTACTGCCACTGCGCTATCTTGCTGCCACTTCTTCATACTGTTTTCCGGTTAGCTGACATAATTTGCTCTAAGGACTTGCCGTTTCAAGCATATCCGTGGCTGTTGCTCACAAAACATCCGCCTACCCGCCTTCCGGATGCCTGCTGCTTTCTTTTCATACTTGCCAAGCAAGTGATTCACTCATTTTATCAATCTCTCAGGAATTTTCCTGTACTTCCATCTCTTCTGTCGGCTGGTGGGCGGCTGCGGGCTAGCTTTCGGGGCCGGCTCGTGGCGCGCCGCCGGTTTGTG
The DNA here is from genome assembly GCA_039090855.1 of Macrothele yani. Lineage (NCBI taxonomy): Eukaryota > Metazoa > Arthropoda > Arachnida > Araneae > Macrothelidae > Macrothele > Macrothele yani. Next base: position 78,457,787 of record CM077009.1, read on the forward strand.
GTTCTACTTAGATTCGGTGGTTTTGGCAAGGAGGTTAGAATAATACTTCTGGAGATGCCCTGAGTCTCTTAACCGTGAAGCCACCAGGTGTGAGAATTTGACGTTGTTTACATAAAACCTAGGTAATTTCAACGTGTGTATTTTGGAATTGCGTGGCTTTTGGTTGCAAAAACTGTATTAATATCAAAGCCGGAATGAATTATGCTTCATAGACGAGTTAAGTTTTCAACTTTAACGTTGTATTTTGTTTTGAATTTGCACTAATGTTCGTGTATTTCACTTTAAAATAAAAATGGATAGGGACTTCAAAATAATTCAGAGTTTTATAAATTTAGCATTTTCTCACACATCGGAAGCAAGTTATGATGCGAAATTCGAAACATTTGGGCCCAAAGAAGGCGATTCGGCCAACACACAATACATTGCAATAGCATTGGAAACCATCAGCTTTCCCACACTTTAATGGCTGTCGCTCGCGGTTACAGGCTTCACGCAAAGTGGTAGTGCTCCATTAACAAGGGCATCTCCAGATATCTTATTCTAACCTCCTTGGGTTCTGGCCGGGTTATTGAATAGAATTAATAAATAGAGGGAAAAGGTAGTTTCAAATTAAATAATTCTCAGCGGAGGGCATGCATAATTTTTCAAAGTTGATCCAGGGGATAAACGTTAAAAACTGTTAAAAAGTGCTTGCCGTCTTGTAATGTTTCGAAAATTTTACAATAAAAGAGATTTCATTCACATGTGTGAAGAAGTGCAATCGTTTAATAGGTAAAAAAGTTTTTATTCACACATGTGAAGAAGTGCAGTCGTTTAATAGGTAAAAAAGTTTTTATTCACACATGTGAAGAAGAGTACTTGAGTTACCTTGTCTTTTAGCAATCACAAATAATGGTTGTGAAGTATAATTTACGTCTTACTTAGATTCATATGTGAAAAGAATATTCTATTACTTGTGTCTGATTGATGTTATGAAAAGTGTAATGTTATTGTTTTACTGAAATGTTAGCCAAATATTTTATTTTTCCAAGTTGTGTTATTAAATTGTTGAAAGTTAGCTACATGTAACTTATTAATAAATATGTGCTGTTAAATTGCAGATATCAATTTATACTCTCTGTTATAGTAGTTTGAAATCTGCTAAGCGAGTTTCATAAGTTTCAGTGAAAAATGTCACTCTGCTGTCGAAAACAAGTGAACGTCCAATCGGAGTGCTGATTTTTCCCAATTGGTCAAAGTTCTTAATGTGAATTATGATTGGTCTAGAGACATTGTCACTTTTTAATTTTGGAATTTCACCATAAGTACTTAAAAATGTACTTAGATCAGTAAAATTTGTTTCCCCACAATGAATAATAATTTTACTGGTGTTTATATGCTTAATAACTGTTTTGAGAAAGTTTAAAAAAATCTCCATGAAAAAAGATTTTATTCAGACGTGTGAAGTGAAACTGTTGAGTTAGGTAAAAATGTTTTGATTCCCACATGTGAAGAAGAGCAGTTGATTTATCTTAACTTTTAGCTATCACAAATAATGATTGTGAAGTATAGTTACTTCTTGCTTATATTCATACGTGTAAAGAGTATTCTATCACTTGTGTCTAATAGGTGTAATGACAAGTGTAAAGTTATTGTTTGCCGCCCCGGTGGCGCAGTGGTCTAAGCGATGGCCTCTGATCATTCGTCCGAAAGGGGTCCGGGTTCGAATCCCGGTGAGGCATGGATGTTGTGCTTATCTTACGGCACTGGCTCTTTCCCTTCCCTGGAACCAGTGACCCTAAATTAGGGACGGGCGACTGCTTATAGCCCATTGAGTTGCTCACGGTGGTCGTTAAACCTCCAATCAAAAAAAAAGTTATTCTTTAACTGAAATGTTAATAGCTGTATTTTATTATTCAAACAAGGGAGGAACAGAAATTTTCTACTAACTGATTTATCACAAGGAAAGTTGTTTTAAAGCAAAAATGTACTATTGGTATCCTTTTTTAAATAATTTATTTTACTGAGTCAGTCCCTTAAAAGGGCCCTTTTTTATTTTATAATATTTCACAACGACGTCTTTAAAATAAGTACGAAAAGTAACCTTGAATAAGTTTAAACTGACTACGGCTCTGAAAATGCCCTTTTTTTAATTCAAAATGTTTTTTTTTTTGTAACGGAGTCTCTGTGTAAGTACAATTCCCTTTTAATACTCCAAGAACTGGGACCAATGTCTGCCCTGTAAATAGATAAATAACACAGCCGCGGATATTGACTGCACAGCTCAAAGTTGCTGAAACTTCTCAATTCAGTCTTTGGTAGCGTGAAAAAGAAAGAATGAAGAGAAGCTGAGAGGAAAGTGGCTGGAATTTCTCAATCCAGTCTTTGATAGTGTGAATACTAACTGCGGATATTGACTGCACAGTTAGCAGCTGAAAGGAAAGAGATAAGACTTAGGAAAGAGTGTAAGCCAGTTAAAATAAACCACTTGCTAAGGTAGTTTACGCTCTGAAAGGCTGCCCTGCGCAAGTGATATAGTCAATAAAAAATAATGCTTACCATTCCGAAGCTTGAATGAAGTACCACGATATGCACGTACTTTATTGCGAAGCTCCAAGGTAGTGCAAAGACCAGCTGATCAAGGGGTGTCACAGACACAGAAAAACAAGGGGAGAAGGCGTTGCCTCCAGCACCAAGGAAAGAAGAACGAAGTTCAACCAGTAACGAAAACAAAACACGGGGGTTATTGTAGTATTACTTGCATCATGCAAATAATCTACCACTCACCCGCATGAATTGGTCTGGATCTTGCGACCACGGCGCAGCCGAGCCCCCACACCATGACAAGGTACCAGACCTCCGCTGATATCACGTTCTATACTGGATGGTCACCACACAACACTGAAACGTTTTCCTAGCATAGCTTTCAGTTATGTTAGATAAAAAGCTCTAATCAATTTACTTCCGAAATAATACGATTACTTTTACGTAGCATCAGCAGAAGAGTACTAAAAATCAAGAATTAAAGAATTAAAAACACAGACAAAATTGTACTTTATACGTTCACAAACAAACAATTCAACTTATCGTTCTTTGTTCTTTTCCTTTAACGGATTGCGATTTGCGGTTAAGACTTAAGAGCCTCTGGTACTGCGCAAGGCAAACGTCTAGGCAATATGGACTAGAGCCTTGCACGGGCCGGGCCGGCACTTGCATGTATACCATGTAGTCAGGTTGTTGATAAATTTAGGTCATTTTGGTTTTGAAGTCTCTGTCTTTCCCTTCCCGCGATCACAGTTTTGTTTCTCGCAATCATTTTTCTCTCCCGCATTGTGCTATTTTTTATTTATTTATTTTGCGCGCGTCTTTTCGTCTTTGATCTTTTGCAATCGAACTCCCCTTTGAATATATATTCCATTTATTTCAGAAGTTTACCCCAGAAAAACACTTGCTCCGTACGATTATTTGCATTTATAGGAATTGGGAATCAATTAAAGCTTCAATATGCGCTAGTAGACTATTCTTAGGCTAGTAAACAATTCTGTCTTTATAATTTCGATTTGCTACTTGCTTTGTTTTAAATATGGATGAATATTGGGTTGGGTAAATTAGAGGTTCGAGGAGCAAAACAATCGGAAAATTGTGTTACATTTGGATTTTGGGAGCTATATCCTAAACCTGAAGGATTAAAATCAAAGACGTCGGGCCAACAGAACGGAATCATATTCTGCGTACGAGCGTTTGTTGTATTAACTATTAACCATGGTGCGTCGTGGTACCCACTCCTTTCCGTCCCGCGCTCGCACCAATGTATAATTCCATTTTGTTATCTAAAATCTAAAAATATTGCTAGATATATCTTGTCCTTTTCATCTCAATAAAATACGATAAAAATTTCTTGCAGTGTATTTTAGGCAGTACACTTCCATACATAATTGATACGCACTGAGTGATCACTGGATTTTGATCACCTACCTAATATTTCGTAGGTCCACTTTCACCATCAGTACAGCAGCTATCCGACGTGGCATCGATTCAATAAGATGCCGGAAGTAGTTTGGAGGTATGGCCAACCCAGTTGTGTGTAATGCGACCTTCAATACAGGTATGGAGGGGATTGGTGTACCCAGACGCCTGATATGCTGTTCCATAGTGTCCCACAAGTACTCTATGGGATTGATATCGGGAGGTTTCGGAGGCCAATCGATATGCTGGAAGTCTGGACAGTGTTTCTCAAACCACTCATGCACAACATTGGACCTGTGGCCCGGAGCGTTGTCGTCTTGGAAGACACCTTTTCCATTCAGGAAAAGGTGCAACGTTGCTGGTCGTTCAGAGTCAGCAAGCAATTCAGCATAGTAAAAACCAGTCATACGTTGTTCCACATGCACCAGAGATCCAAGTTCATGCCAGATAAACATGCCCCACACCATACAACAGTCTCCACCAGATTGAACTGGGGAGACAATGCAGAATAAATCGAGTGCCTCATGTTGCTAAGGCCAAATGCATACACGATCATCACTCATTCTTAGAGTGGAGTAAAACACACACTTTTTTCCAGTCATCCGACCTCCAACTTGTATGATCTTTGCACCAGGCGAGTCTTTTGCGCCGATGAACCGTGATTAGGAGAGGATGTCGTCGAGGGTAGTCTGCTGTTATAGCCGATATGTGCCAGCGTGCGACGCATGGCTATAACAGGTACTGTTCTGGGTTGACCTCTGTTGCACTGGGAAATCAACTGTTGAACAGTGCTGCGTCTGTCGGCCTGTACGACTCGTCGGACCCGGCGCTCACCTTTCACATCAGCCTTACGCTTTCCTGTCGTTGTTTCTCCGTTTTCACGCCAGTCCTGATTTGCTTTAACTGCTAGTTCAGCCGTTTGGGAATTTAGGCACCGTCTAACCAAACTCCCACAATCTGTCCTTTCTCCAAGTCTGATAACTTCTGTTTACGCATCACGCTCCGAATAATTTTACTGCCTACTTCTCCACTCATACCTTATACATGCTAAGTTGGTCGACTAATCGAGCCTTCTCGGAAATTACGTGGTCAACGGGCCGCATTCACTTTTGATAGAGGTGGTCATAATTTAGTATCTTATGAGACTCCCATGATCGGGAGTTAGACGAAGATTTGGAAAGGTGAGCTTTTGATATGGAAGGACTCACTCGGAGGGGGGGGGCTGTCCGGGCCCTCCCTCATGGGGTATAACTTGGTCCTTCGTCCTTTGTTATTAGCTGCTTGTTTTCAAATATATTTATTTCAGTTTTTAAAAACATATTTTACCAATAATTCGAGATGCACTTCAATACGTCTGAGATATTTTTATCGGTTCCCATTATTTTGTGAAATATTTTCTCCAGGGTACTTTTATTTGCATCTTCAATAATTTGAACCACCTCCATAAAGAAATCGAGGGTGCGCTACCGAGTTCTTGGTAAGGTGTGATTGACCCCCGTAGGTCCTGTAAAATGTCAAAACAAAGCGTTTACAAGACCCGCTGTGATTGATAGAGAAATTTCATATCAAGTTTTTTAAAACATAAAGTTACGTTCAAGAAAAACAGACTTACTTAGCTGGTAACAGGTATATTCAATATTCTGTTCTAGCTGCAATACATCCAGTATTTGATGCAATATTAAAAGAAATATATCATACACACAACCTCTGCGCTCCGTACTGTGGATCAAATTTAGGGCTCTGTTGTTGGACTGATTAGAGTACACGGTAACATTTCAAGGATTCGTTGTTGGACAACCCGTTTCTCTTTCTTTAGAGCCAAAACTATCAGGAGAAAGCAATTGTTTAGACACAGGGGACACCGCGTGTTATCTTGAAATATAGCTCCTGGGAACAGTGGACATTTGAGTTTTGGCTTCCCCGAGTTTTTAAATGTTTACGAAGGGATGTTTCAGTTATAAAGCACGGGGATTTGGGGTGACACCGACGGTTGCTCAAGTGCTGTGCCTGTCCTGATTACTAGTAATAAGACGCTGAACGCAGTTCCGTTCGTAGCATGAATGTTATTACACTTTATGAAAATAGAATCACAGAACACGACAGAATTTGCCCTTAGTATTGTTACTATTTTATATTTTTATCAGTACGCAACACTTTGAAAACAAAAATTTAATATTCTATTTGTTTTTTTTGAGGTGCCTGCTATCCTGAGACCCCAAGCCCGCGCTTCCTGACCCTGTGCGGTGATCCGCCACTGGTCTTGGCTTTTTTTTATTGGAGGTTTAACGACCACCGTGAACAACTCAATGGATTATAAGCAGCCTCCCGTCCCTAATTTACGGTCACTGGTTCCAGGGGAGGGAGAGAGTCAGTGCCGCAAGACAAACACAACATCCATGTCTTACCGGAATTCGAACCCGGACCCCTTTCGGACGAATGATCAGAGGCCATCGCTTAGACCACTGTGCCACCGGGGCGGCGGTTTTGGCATTAGGGAACAAGATTTCACCATTTTGATTATGAAACACTGCAATGTTGGGGCCATTTTGGGGTGCAAAAACTAAAATCAGCATTGGAAGCGGAAAATAATTTCGCCGCCCCGGTGGCGCAGTGGTCTAAGGCGTTGGCCACTGATCATTCGTCCGTAAGGGGTCTGGGTTCGAATCCCGGTGAGGCATGGATGTTGTGTTTGTCTTACGGCACTGGCTCTCTCCCTTCCCTGGAACCAGTGACCCTAAATTAGGGACGGGCGACTGCTTATAGCCCATTGAGTTGCTCACGGTGGTCGTTAAACCTCCAATAAAAAAAATAATAATTTCGATTGCAATGGTGAACGGAAAGACTTTGGAGGAGAATAGACTGGCAAACGTACCCTTCGGAGGCAGTGAGCAGCAATATACATAGACTGGAAGTTCTTGTGTAAATGAGTGGCAGCAGCTGGCGACATTTAGTTCGCAGAGCTTGTACGGCAAAACGGCATATGTTCTATGTAAACAACGTTAATTAAGCTATTTTACCTACACGAAAGAAGGAATTTTACGTTGTTATAATACTGCGTATTATTTTTTTTCAGTGGGGGATAAATTAGACATTACCTTACGATTAAAGAAAACATCATTATCGTAATTTGGGGGATATAAAATAACTGAAGGGAAACGTTGCTTATCCTACGTGTAAAATATATTTCTGCTTCAGTTGCTTGAAAAGTGTATGATCTAGCTGCATGAAATTCGTATTTCACACGCTAAGTAACGTCAAAAATCCTTTTAATGTGGCCATTTGTTTATTCTTATGGTGGACGTCAAGTAATTTGGCTTCCTATACTTCCAATGGAAAAACTTCTGTACATATTTTCTTCACAATTAATGCGTTCCTAAGGTTGAAAATTTGAACATCCATTAAAATAGCTTCATTTTATAACTTGGAATACTTAATATTTTCTAAAACATAACCATTACTATGCAATCCAACATTTGTTTGTCTATTGACGTCATCAAAGTACAGGTCGTGCCATCTTTTTTCTGGTTTCAGCACCATCAAAGGAAAAGTTATTGATTTTTAATATAATTATGGTTATGTTTTAGAAAATGTTAAGTATTCCAAGTTATAAAATGTAGTTATTTTAATCGATGCTCAAATTTTCATCCTTGGGAACACACTAATTGTGAAGGAAATGTGTACAAAAGTTTTTTCCATTGGAAGTATAGGAAGCAAAATTACTTGACGTCCACCTTAAGTAAGGTGACCAGATATTGAAACACTGATTTGAGGACAAAAGGGCGTGGCGTCCCCAAATCGGCAGTTCATTTGGGGACACATATGTACTGAAAATAAATATGCAAATCTTTTTGTCACACAACTGCATTGCTTCAATAACTGTGATATTACATATGAAAATTTGTGTCTTAAAATGATATATCTTGTAGAATGTTGGTAATTTGCATTGACAAAGCGGAACTATGATGGTGAGAACATATTAGCAAAAGTGAAATGCTTTACCTTTGGTATATATGCCGAATTAAAATCAAGTTGCCGACCAAATTGCATGGCGAATTTTTCATTTTGCCAAAGTTTTATGAGGAGTTAGTACAGTCGAAATTTCACCGCGCCAGACGACAGTGGTGCCGTGTCCTAGTGCTGTCCACTGACGATTCGTACAAGTTGGTACGGGTTCGAGTCCCGAATGAGGCATGGGTGGTGTCTTTGTCTTACAGCACTTTCTCTCTCTTTTGCCAGGAACAAATGTCTCCAAATTGGAGACAGGTGACTGCTTATAGTCCTTAGAATTGCTCGCGGTGTTCGTTAAACTCTAAAAAGAAGAAAAAATTCAGTCAAAATTTGTTTTCACAAAAAGCATGTTGGAAAATTAGTGCAAACGAAAATTATTTGAAAAAACATTTTCATTAAAAATCTAACGAACTAATGAGAAAGTGTAGATTCGAGGACATTTGAGGACAAACAAAAATTTGAGGACAGTTTCCGTCCCCAAAGGCGTCAGACATTTCTGGGGACAGTAAACTGAATTCGAGGACTGTCCTCAAGAATTGGGGACTTCTGGTTAGTTTAACCTTAAGAGAAGTTGTTGAGAACAAAACTTTTAATTTTTGAAGTTTTTCCCGCAGTATTAAAAATATTATTATAAAATCTGGCTGTATTATTTTCTGAAATACTTTACAATATATACATACTGTTTACAGAAACAAAAAATAATAAATCTTACTGGTTATATGAATCAAAAAATGGATCTAACTGATATAAACACGCGAACGCATATAGTATACAACGAGATGTGACAGATTCTGGCCGTACAACGCTGAACTTCAAATGGCCGTGGTCTAAGCGATGGCCTCTGATCATTCGTCCAAAAGGGGTCCGGGTTCGAATCCAGTGAGGCATGGATGTTGTGTTTTGTCTCACGGTACTGGCTCTCTCCCTTCCCTGGAACCAGTAACTCCAAATTAGGGACGGGCGACTGCTTATAGCCGTGGACACAGAGATAGAGTTGCTCACGGTGGTAGTTAAGCCTACAAGCACACACACACACACACACACACACACACACACACAAACCACTTCAAATGTCACACGGCTAACTTACGGTTTTCCAGTCTATGTATCTTAAAGGTCTTTGGCAGCAATTGAGATAGCAGCGCCATCTGTAACCATGAGGAGATGGTGGGAAATACATAACTATTGGAAAGGTACATACAGTGTCTGATTCAACGCATAATATATCGTATAAACAGTGCAAAAAGAATATTCGAGTGCGAATGCGAACCAAGAAATTTCTAGATCAAAATTTAATTAGCAAGTTCTCAATTTCGATTAAAATCAGCTATGAAATAGAAAATACTCCGTTATATGCAGCGAACACCTGATACGTGAAGTTGCAGCAATGCGAATTTAATATACCGCGTTATCGTCCCTTAGTCACCCGATTTTGTTCCTCAAATTGTTTTATTGAAAAATATTTTTACTCCATGAGCTCATGAAAAATGAATATCGCAGAAAATAAAAAACGGGGCCTACAGTTATCATGTTTGCAAAACTATCACGGCTTTTTCTCAGACATGCAGAGCTTTTTATGTTTACTAGACAAAACCTGTCGGGATCGACGGTAATTTTTCTTTTTTTTTTTTTTTAAAATAATAAACTCATATGAAACAACAAATGTAAACTTTATTTGATTGACAAATTCATTCAACCACTTCAGTAAAGACAATAGTCAGGGTTATTGATTTTTTTTGTGACTGAAGATTTAACGACCACCGTGAGCAACTCAATGGGCTATAAGCAGTCGCCCGTCCTTAATTTGGGGTTACCGGTTCCAGGGAAGGGAGAGAGCCAGTGGCGTAAGACAAACATAACATCCACGCCTCACTGAGATTCGAACCCGGACTCTTCACAAACGAATGATCATGAGCCAACGCTTGGGCTATACGCAGTCTCCGTCCCTAATTTAGGGTCATTGGTTCCAGGGAAGGGAGAGAGCCAGTGCCGTAAGACAAACACAACATCCATGCCTCACCGGGATTCGAACTCGGTCGACGAAACCCGTCGGAATTGACGATCAGTTTTTTTAAAGAATAAACTCATATGAAACGTTTATTTACGTCTTAACATAATGGGAAACGTCTTTCATGCATCACACAGTCCAATGGCACAACGCAATCAGGTCTTCGAGCGTAAGCAGTCGCCCGTCTCTAATTTAGGGTCACTGGTTTCAGGGAGGAGAGAAAGCCGGTGCCGTAAGAGAAACAGAACATCCATGCCTCACCGGGATTTGAACCCGGTAGAGGAAAGCCGTCGGAATCGACGAATAGTGTTTTTCTCCCGGTAGACGAAACCCGCCGTAATCGACGATTAGTTTCTTTTTTTGAAAAGAATAAACTCATATGAAACGTTTATTTACATCTTTACATAATGGGAAACGTCTTACCTACGTGAATAAACTGTATCCAATGAATGTTAAATTGTATAGTTGTATATACATCACGCAGTCCAATGGCACAACGCAATCAGGTCTTCGAGTGTTCGCTGTTCCGATAAGAACTTTCAAACAAATTCCTGCTAGCGTTGTTTTGCAGAACGGTTCGCTGAGAAGAGAGACTTGGGACTTTGGACTATATGAGTCCCTCCATACCTCCGCCTTCAACAACGTGGGAGTCAACCACACGCTTCTCCCATTGACTTTACATGGGAACTTTGCCGCCTCACAATGCCTGAACCGTTGCCCCAATCTCATTTTTCTCTTCATCTGGCACATCTACATGGTGAGACTTTTATTTTGATACCTCAATCATATGTTTACGTTCAGCCGTTCTCTCAAACTGGTTTTACAGTAAAAAATCTTATAGAATTTATATATATAGATTATTAATTGCAGTGCCGTATTCACACTCAATAAACTAATTTTAAAAGCTACTCCTACATATAATTTGAAAGAATAACACAGCACTTTACTTCCTTTAATTTTCTAACCAAGCATTTCTATGCCACAGTAAACATTGTGTGTTCTTATGAAGCAAATTAGCAATTAATACATCACTACCTGCAACTGATACATGCATACAAAAATCATTTTCTTACCTTAATTTTTTCTTTGACTACAGATCTCTGTGAACTTTTTTATTTTTTTGCTAAGAAAAGATGACTACATAATTTTTTTTTCAAATTATCTTGTGAAAGATCAAAAAGAAGAACACAGTACCGGATAGGCACCGAAGCATTGATATAGTGGTAAACAAGTTTTGTTTTCCTTCCTGCAATTATGATTTAGTCAAATGCTAGTTTTAATATGAACTGATGTCAACAAACTGAGTTCAGTGGAATAGCATCAATATAGTAGAAATGAAGCTTTTCTCTTTTTTCTTGTAAATGTAGTTTAACAATAAGGTAAAATGAAATTGTTTCCAGCTACGTGATTGAAAATAACCATTATCAGAAACAGCAGCTTCACTGACGCAGAAACACGTCGCCTTGATATCCCTTTTACAGTATGATAGTTTCTGTTTTATTCTTTCAATGGTGAAATGCCCTTTTTTAAAAATATTTAAGCATTGTCACTTTCAGTAAATTTGTATAATAGCTTAAATACTCATCATAATGGACCTTATTCATGTGACGTCAGAAGTGGATTCATGCGGACCAACATGGCTGCTGATTCAATGTTTTCGCTATTTGATTATCCCTTACTTTTGGCTAATTTTTACAATCCTAACGTCATGGATTTTGCCGAAGAATTAATAGAGCTATAGGGCGAAGAAGAAATTAATTTCTTAAAAGAACAAATCAAGGTTGCAAAAATACACCAAAACAATTTTGTGTTCGACTTTTATTTCGCATGACGCAGGAGACCATCGCCGTTAGTAATCATGAAGTTTTTAATGTAGCATTTCTCGTACACAGTATATTAAATTTTCATGTTCTTATGATCAGACGTTGGCGACATATCTGAAACATAAAACTGAGTACCTGGTTTTGTAAAACAAAAACATTTAGAAGCTCAGACAAATACGCAATAAGGAAACAAACTAGGGTTCGCACGCTAGGCAATCTGCTTAAAAATTGAATGAACGCGTAACATTAAATAAAAGGGCAATTATAGATATGTTTGATTTATTCTTTGAGGAAAGTAGAACTTAATTCGTATTTTACCGATCCAAATATTCCATCAATTTTCTTCTACCTTTTTTTCGTTTTTTTTTCTATTTTGAAATTCGAAGGAATACTACGAGGTTTCAACTGCCTTTGATTCGTAGTGTCATAATATCCAAAAGTTTTTTCGTTAAAGTGGGCAGAACATATTGGAGAGTGCACATCGGATTGGAAATCACCGCGTTTCATTTTACACAGCCATTACTTTAATAATTTCGTCTGTTTCAGAGGAAAATTAAGGAATGTTTTTCTTTCGTCTACACAATTTAGGTTGCAGGATTTATTAGCACAACCATACGATGAGCAAAAGTTAGACATGTCGTTCATAAACTTACGAAAATTGCGATTTTCCTGAACCCTTGCAACGTAACGCCATGTTAAGCAATGGGAAAACGCATGTAAACAAACTGTTGTTGGTCCTCGGCCATGGCAAGGCTTTCCCATGATGCAGTGCGAGGTGAATAAGATCCATTGTCAGGTGCCAGCTACCAGTCAGCGCAGGTTCTAAATTGTTCGTAAAATAATCTGGAGGTTTTAACTTGGTGAAGGTCTCGTTTGGCTGAAGGCATTTCGAAGCTACAATATTTGTAACCCACAGCGCTGCAAACGCACACACTCACCACAAAACACAGATTCCAACATAAAAAACGAACTAAACTTTTTATTTACATCGTGAAAAGTAGAAGATAGCAAGAAAAAGCGTTGCCAACAACTAAAAGATAAATTATTTACAAAATGAATAAATTGGTCTGGACTTGACATCCTCCCACCTTGACTTGGCGGGAATCAACTCAACACATCACTCTAGAACAAATCCATTATAAGTCAAGCTTCATAGGCATCTTAATAACTTTAAATAAGTTCAAGCTTTATCGGCATCTTAATAATTCTAGAGATGTGTTGAGGTGACTCAATTAGGAGTCAACTCAACACATACCTCTAGAACAAGCCCATTATAAGTCAAGCTTCATTGGCATCTTAATACACGTCACAGATATCATATACAAGAAGCTAGATTGGACACCCAGCACAGGAGGCGTGAGAAGGTGGCGCCATTTTCAGCGGGTCATCACGATCCATTTAAGCAAGGCTACTTTGCATTAAGTCAAAGGAATACGAGTTTGGTACTGTGATTTTCTATTTATATTGAGATTCAAAGCAGTCAGTACCCATTTAGCGGCGGAAGTTATGAAATTTAAGTAAAAAACAGCAATATTCCTTAGTGCTAACTAGAATGCCAAGGGTCTTGCAAATTATTAAATTATTTCAGATTCGGCCAGGGCTTAAATTCAAGAGAAGACATTCCGGCATCTGCGATATAAAAAAAATATCACGCTGGTTTTAATTTGTTGAGAAATATGATTTTGACGTTTCTTGTTAATGAATGCTTTCATTTTATACGCCATTTCGTTGCTATATTGCCCAAATAAATAATTTGAAATGTTAAAAACTGAAATTTCCTTAGTGCATAACAAGACGAAATATTAACATTTTTTGGTGAAATTCAAAACTTTTTGAGCAAACATAATAAATAAATCAGAATGACAGAGGTAATAGCAACAAGGAAAAAGATTAAAATTATTTCAGCTTTTCTATGTAAAGAATGTGGAAGCCTTTTTTTCGGGTTTAAATCAATAGTTTGCTGGATTTAATAGCTACTTATTGATTTTAAATAAATTATTTGCTTTTCCATTATTTTAAATCGCTGCCGCATTACGTTCTTAAAAATGTTTTCCAATCATTTTCTATATTTGCATACAATACCAGCTTTAAATATTAATACTTTGATCCGGTGAAACCATCAGCAGTTACAATGGCTCTAAAATCCTGCGGTATTAAAGATGCATACATTAATATTATTAATAACATCTATGAAAATGCAAGTGCAAAGATTCGACTGTTTGAAAATACAACACACATAAAAATTGGAAAGGGAGTGAGACAAGGTGACACCATATCTCCGAAGCTCTTTAATGCCACATTGGAGGGTGTCTTTCAGTCGCTGAGCTGGGAAAACAAAGGGATAAAGATTAATGGAGAATATCTAACCCACCTTCGTTTTGCTAATGACGTAGTCATTTTTGCAAATACCCCATCAAAGCTGCAGAGTATGATCCAGGAACTTGCTGACAAGAGTAAAGACGTGGATTTAAAAATGAACTTTCAGAAGACAAAAGTGATGTACAATGCTTTTACAAGAAATGAAGATTTATCGATTGATGGAGAAAAGCTGGAGATAACAGGCACGTACGTTTATCTTGGACAGCAGATGTCAAGTGAGGGTCACATTGATGAAGAAATTAATCAGCGTACAAAACTTGCCAGGAGAGATTTTGGAAGAAACAGCATAATTTTCAAGAGCAATATGCCAATATGTCTTAAAAGAAAAGTGTTTGATCAATGCATCCTTCCAGTGCTTACGTATGGTGCAGAGACGCGGACCTTAACTAAAAGAGACATACAAAGGCTGCAGACAACTCAAAGCAGCATGGAGAGGTGCATGCTTGGTGTAACCAGGAGAGATAAGAAGAGGAACTCGTGGATCCGAAAAATGACAAGAGTGGAAGACATCATGATCAGCAATGGGCTGGACATACTGCCAGAATGACAGACCATCGATGGACAGCCGAAATTTTAGATTGGATTCCAAGGGACAGGAAAAGACCCAGAAGAAGACCACATGGGAGATGGGTGGATGAAATTCGAAAGTATGCAGGGGTGACCATCATCATCGTTGTCAACCATTATCAATCCACTGCTGGACGAAGGTCTCCCCAAGTTTCCTCCACAACGGTCTGTCTTGTGCCAGTCTCCTCCATGTCACTCCCGCATACTTTCGAATTTCATCCACCCATCTTCCATGTGGTCTTCTTCTGGGTCTTTTCCTGTCCCTTGGAATCCAATCTAAAATTTCGGCTGTCCATCGATGGTCTGTTCTTCTGGCAGTATGTCCAGCCCATTGCCATTTCAGGGATTTAACTCTGATCATGATGTCTTCCACTCTTGTCATTTTTCGGATCCACGAGTTCCTCTTCTTATCTCTCCTGGTTACACCAAGCATGCACCTCTCCATGCTGCTTTGAGTTGTCTGCAGCCTTTGTATGTCTCTTTTAGCTAAGGTCCACGTCTCTGCACCATACGTAAGCACTGGAAGGATGCATTGATCAAACACTTTGCTTTTAAGACATAAGGGCATATTGCTCTTGAAAATTATGCTGTTTCTTCCAAAAGCACTCCAGGCAAGTTTTGTACGCCGATTAATTTCTTCACCAATGTGACCCTCACTTGATATCTGCTGTCCAAGATAAACGTACGTGTCTGTTATCTCCAGCTTTTCTCCATCAATCGATAAATCTTCATTCCTTGTAAAAGCATTGTACATCACTTTTGTCTTCTGAAAGTTCATTTTTAATCCCACTTCTTTACTCTTGTCAGCAAGTTCCTGGATCATACTCTGTAGCTCTGATGGGGTAGTTGCAAAAATGACTATGTCATCAGCAAAACGAAGGTGGGTTAGATAATCTCCATTAGTCTTTATCCCTTTGTTTTCCCAGTTCAGTGATTGAAAGACATTTTCCAATGTGGCATTAAAGAGCTTCGGAGATATGGTGTCACCTTGTCTCACTCCTTTTCCAATTTTTATGTGTGTTGTATTTTCAAACAGCCGAATCTTTGCACTTGCATTTTCATAGATGTTATTAATAATATTAATGTATGCATCTTCAATACCGCAGGATTTCAGAGCCATTGCAACTGCTGATTGTTTCACCGAATCAAAGGCTTTTTCATAATCGATAAAAGCGATGCAGCACAATGGAAGTTCATATTCCCTCGCTCTTCCAATTAGTTCTCTCAGTACGTGGATATGATCTATTGTGCTGTAGCCACTCCTGAATCCAGCTTGTTCTCTCGGTTGAGCCATCTCCAGTGTCACCTTCAAGCGGTGTGAAATAACTTTAGTGAAGATTTTATAAACCACTGATAGGAGGCTGATAGGTCTGTAGTTCCTGAGATCCTCAATGTCACCTTTTTTATGTAGCCAGATCATTGTAGCGTTGTTCCAATCCTCAGGAATTTTCCCTTCATTAAGGCATCGAGTGAAAATTTGGGCGAGTACTGTTTCGATTTCTCCACTTGCTTCTTGTATGATGTCTACAGTAATTCCATCTTCTCCTGGAGCTTTTCCCCGCTTCATGTTCTTGATTGCATGTACAACTTCTGCTGGAAGGACTGGAAGAACTCTGGTACTGGTACCTTTCATGATGTCTGGAGTACATGTATCATCCCTTTCATATAATTTGGAGTAGAAATCTTTCACTCTTGTCAAAATTTCGCCTCTATTTCTTGTTACAGAACCATCTTCTTTTCTCAGTGCCATAATCTGTTTTCTTCCCTTACTGAGATGTCCCTTTGCTATCTTTAGGCTTTGGTTGTTTTCAATTGCTTTCCTTACTAGTTCACAGTTGAATTTCCTTACGTCTTCAGTGATACTTTTTCTTACTGTCTTGCATAGCTCTATATATTCCACTTTGGAAGTCACATCTTCTTTAGTTGTCCTCATCACTCTTCTTTTTTGCATCAACTTTTTGGTTTTTCCTGATAATTTGTTCACATGCAATTTGTTCTTAGACCCAGCTAATTTTGTTGCTGTTTCCATAAGAGCTTTGGTTACTTTTCTGTTAACTTCAGAAATATCCACGTCTTCCGATGTTAGGCCTTCTAAAGCAGAGAATCTGTTTTTCAGTTCCAATTTGAAGGTATTATGGTGTTTTTTAAGGTTGGTTATGTTAATACATTTTGTTTGTCTTATGAGCTTGCCACGTTCGAGTTTAGTGTTGAGGTGCATCTTACATCTCACCAATCTATGGTCACTGCCTGTGTTGAACTTGTTTAGCACACTGCAGTCTTCTATGACGAATTTTTTGTTACACATAATAAAATCAATTTCACTTGTCGTCCCATTTGGATGTCTCCATGTCCATTTCCTGTGTGGCTTTTTCTTGAAAAAAGAGTTCAAGATGAAAAACCCTTCTGCCTCTGCAAACTTTACGAGAGTATTTCCACGCTGGTTTCAGTTGCCGTGACCGAATTTACCTACTGAAGTTTCATTCTGTTGCCGTTGCCCTATTTTTGCATTGAAATCTCCCATAATTATCTTCAAGTGCTGCTTACCTTTATTATTTAGATCACGAATTTCCTCATAAAATTCTTCAATTTCTTCTTCAGCATGACTTGTGGTGGGTGCATAAGTTTGAATAATCTGAGCCTGGTATCTTCTCGAGAGTTGGATAACGAGTCGTGCAGCTCTGTCAGAGGAACTTTCAACTTCTACAACTTTATCCTTCAGTTTCTTGTTTATTATAAATCCAACACCACTAGTTCTGCCAGTATCTGTCCCACGATAGTAGAAGAGATGTCCACTTTTTAGTTCAATGAGATCTTCTCCTTTTCTCCTTACCTCACTTAGCCCGACGATGTCCCACTTGATCCTTTGTAGTTCCTCTTCCAATTCTAGGAGCCTTGAATCAGAAGATAGGGAGCGGCCGTTATACGTAGCCAAGGTCAGCATCAGATGGCAGCCTAGTCCGGTCCTCCGGGGATTCTTAGCACCCTCTGCCTTCATGTCGCACTGGCCGCTGCCTTGGCCAGGTACATTCCAGCTGCCGGAGACTGAGGGCCAAGATTTAAGTTGTGGAGTCATTTTGGAGGGGTTTGGCCATAACTCACCACGCTGGCCAAGCGGGTTGGTGAGTGTGGGATAGCATTTCCTCTAATCCCGATGGTATAGTTATACCGCTATTGGCGGTCGTCAGAGCCCCTTTAGTGGGCACGTTTAATATTGTCGTTACCAATGAGAACGACATCTCCAGGACAAATCTGCCGGCTCTGTGATTCCGGTGCTCGTTGGATCAGTAGTCCTAAGTACTCAGATCGAAATCTTTTGCGCAGATCATTCCTGATTTTCATTCTGTACTTCTGCCTCTTGTTGAAGGCGGCTTCATCTATACTGTCAAAATCTGGAATATCAGAGGCATGTATATCTCTCAGGAACATAGATGGACACAAAGGCCGAAGCTCCCCATCAACATCTTAAACATAAGTAAGAGGTCTTAAATTGATTACAGATTTAGTATCACATAAGATTGTATTCATTTCTTCGTAGGTCAGACAGGCTCGTCCTAAGACATTCTTTAAGACTGTTTTCATTACTCCGACCATTCTCTCCCAGAATCCATCCCACCAGGAAGCAGTTGGAGGAATAAGCAGCCACTCAATCTTCTTGATAGTACAAAATTGTATAATATGATCCCAGTTCACTGACTTTAGTGCATTGGAAGCACCTACAAAATTTGTACCATTGTCACCGTAGACTACACTTGGCCTTCCTCGTCGTGCAATAAATCGTCGAAAACTAAGAAGAAATACCTGAGTCGATAAAGAGGACAGCAACTCCAGATGAATAGCACGATATATCGCACAAGTATAAAGACAAATCCAAGCCTTGGTATCACCTTTCAAATACAAAGGTCTTGCCAGATCTACTCCTACCACATCAAACGCTGCAGCATCTTTTATCCGATTTTCTGGTAATGGAGCAGGGGCAACCTTTAAATTATTTCCTTTGTACTTTATGCATACAATACACTTAGATATCACAGTTCCAATAGTTTTCCTAGCATACAATATCCAGTAATGCTTTCTTGTAATATTCATCAGCATCTGGGTTCCAACATGAGAATGCTTTTTGTGCTCTGTCATTATAAGTATCCTCACTACTGGCTGATCAAATGGGAGAACCATGGGATTTCGAAAGTCATCCGTATCGTCACTATAAAAAATCTTTGTCTTCAATCGGATAAGTCTCAACTCATCTTTGTAAACATTTAAGGAGCTCAGCCTTTTTCATTTAGAGACTAAAATGATTCTTCTTGCACTAGCTTAATCACAATCTTTTCAGCAGCTTCTACTTCGTTGTACATTAATTCCCCATCTTGTCTAAGGTGTTTATTTTCTGCAGTTGCTGATAAATCTCAACATCCAACTCACCATGCGTACCATCTTATCATAACTTGAGAAGTATCTATACCATTTACATCCATGGTACTTGCATGTGCAGCTATTTTCCTGTTCAGAGCAACCACACCACTCACAAACGCCTGGGGTACTTGTTAGACCCTCAATCACAAGGCCCACATGACTGATGTCAGTCTTTCTCTTCTCTTGCAATATGTCTTGTTCATTGTAAACGACGCAGAGCTTGACCATTTATTCTCAGACCCCTTAAGGCATGCAGGCCCATCCCACCATCTAAGTGTTAAGAGCTGTTTGGCACGTGGTGGAAGGTCTGCTGGATTGAAGTCTCCAGGGATATGCCGTCATGACCTAGAATCTGTCAATTTCCTTATTTCTTGGACTCTGTTGTTCACAAAAACATTCCAACGTCCCTCACGCTGAATCCAGGTCAAAACTGTGGACGAATCTGTCCAAAAGTGCAGTTCTACATTTTCCCATTTAAGGCCATCTAAAACTGAGGTACACAGTCTTGCTCCCACCATAGCAGCGAGGCACATATACACCTTTTAACAGACACTTCTTTCAAAAAGTGGAGGTCATTAAACCAACGTAAAAGTTCATTCCTTGAGACACTGTCAACCTCATCATCCCAAGAAATTTTGCTTTTCCATAATTTCTGCAACAGCCGCTTAGGAAGCAAAAATACAGGACATGCTAGACCAATGGGATCAAATACCTTGTGTACAACAGAAAGTATAGTTCTGTGTGTGACCCCATTTATCTCAAAGTTGTTGCGCCAGGTCATGTTCAAATTTAGTGTGTTATAACGAAGTAAATTTCTCCGCCATTTTTATCCGCGCCAGGATTCGAACCCGGGTCCCCTCATTCCGGAATAAGTTGCTCTACCAATTGAGCTACGCGGACGTTTTATTCTGATTCCTATCTGCCTTTATGTCGTGTGCGTCCTTCTGGCAGGTACGTCACATCTCCTGGTACGTTACATCATCTCCCCCTTATTATTATTATTTTTTTTTTCGAAGTGCTGGAGAAGGGGTTCTCTTATTTTTTCCTATCTCGCGGTGTGGAAATCACATCACACCAATGCGAGATTTTGAACGGCCGGGTCATCCGGATAGTTCGGGCGCCATTATAACGAAGTAAATTTCTCCTTCATTTTTATCCGCGCCAGGATTCGAACCCGGGCCCCCTCATTCCGGAATAAGTTGCTCTACCAATTGAGCTACGCGGACGTTTTATTCTGATTCTTATCTGCCTTTATGTCGTGTGCGTCCTTCTGGCAGGTACGTCACATCTCCTGGTACGTTACATCATCTCCCCCTTATTATTATTTTTTTTTTCAAAGTGCTGGAGAAAGGATTCTCTTATTTTTCCTATCTCGCGGTGTGGAAATAACATCACACCAATGCGAGATTTTGAACGGTCGGGTCATCCGGATAGTTCGGGCGCCATTATAACGAAGTAAATTTCTCCGTCATTTTTGTCCACGCCAGGATTCGAACCCGGGTCCCCTCATTCCGGAATAAGTTGCTCTACCAATTGAGCTACGCGGACGTTTTATTCTGATTCTTATCTGCCTTTATGTCGTGTGCGTCCTTCTGGCAGGTACGTCACATCTCCTGGTACGTTACAGTGTCATTATCATAGTCCCACATTAAGCGCAATGCTGGTACATTTTTGTGCTCTTGTTGAGGATCATTAGTGTAATACCATCCTCTTAAATTAAACTTACCCACATTCATGATTTTCTTTGCTTCAGCAACAAACTGCAGAAATTCATCTTCAGTATTCAAACTACTCACCAAATTGTTAACATAAAAACTGTCAAGAAGTCTACTTACTACTTTCTTGGAATATCCCATACCAACACACCTGTTTAAGTGATATTGAAATACTGCACTTAATCAGAAGGGACTACACTTTACACCAAATACATCTCTGGCATGACGAAACACCTTTAGTTGTTTTTCTTTACCATCAAACCACCAGGAAAATTTCAAGAAATTTCTGTCTTCAGGCCTAATACTGATTTGGAGAAATGTTTTTTCAATGTCAGCTACAACACCATATATATGTTCTCTGAACCTCAGAAGTACCGCAGGAATTAACTCAATCAGATTAGGTCCACACTCGAGACAATGATTCAGGGAGGGTGAGGACTTCTTTCTTGCAGAAGCATCAAATACGGGCCTCACTCTTGTGGTAGTACTCTCTTTGACCACAGGTCTTTGTAGCAAATAGTGTTCGTAATCACTGCTCTCTAATAATGGCACCTCTTCTATAATACCCAATCTGAGTCATTCCATCAAAACTTCATTGTAAAGCGAGAACAAGTTTTTCGAATGCAGCTTCTTAGTCATAGAGTCCAGTCTCTTCAGAGCCAAATCTTTACATGTCGGAAGAGAAAGATGTTCTTCTGACCAAGGCAATGCCACTTCATACCGACCTTCATCATTTACAGTTATTGGCCGCTGAAAGTGCCTCTTAGTTGCAAGATCCCTTTCTTCGTCAGTCTTCTTTTTCACAGGGTATACCAAGAACTTCTAGACTCCACAAGTCTGAAATTGTGGCTTCTTTGACAAACATTGAAGTCACTGCCATGGCTAAATTCTCACCAGCAGTAGACAAAGGATTTTTACCCATCAGAGTCCACCTCAGGTAGGTTTCAATGACATCTAATCCACTGGCCAGAAGTTTCCTCTTTCCAGTCAACAGTTTTCTTGTCTCATCAGCTCTAATTAATACCTCAATTGGTTTCTCATCTCCTTCGACATCACTTAGCTTGATGTGCATGGCTTTCAATTCACTAGTCCAAGGTCCTGGCTTTACAGAAAAGATGTGGTCACAAATAATTGGCTGATCAAGTACTTCAAATCTGCAACGAAATTCACCATTCAGTGTTTCCAATTGAACTTTATAGCAGTTATGCTTAATTTCACTAGTCTTCCTTCCACCAAAGAGTGTATATTAACATTTCTTCCCTCAGAGGTTCCAGACCTGGCCTCGAAGCTGCTGTCTTCAAAATATAAGACCTCTGAGATCCTGAATCAATTAATATTATGAAACGTATGGATGAATTAGGCACCCTTAATGTTAATTGTAAAGTTTGTAAGAACACTTTGGTTGTTTCTAGATTTGTCATGTCAACAACAGGCTTCTGACCTATGTCTTCATCCTTATTCTGACTAACAGAACCATTTTTTGGTTTAATGTCTTTATTTATTGGAAGCTCAGGACACATGGCCACTACATGTCCTTTGGAGCAAATAACACATCTCACATGGGTCTTGCACTTGGCAATGGAATGTCCCCTTTTAAAATATTTGAAACAACCATCTTTTTCCTTCAGAATTTTGTGTTTTTGTTTCATGTTCATCTTCTGGGCATTAAAGCAATTTACACTGTCATATGTATCATAAAAAATATGCAGTTCCCGTTATCAACAGAATTTGTGTTCAGTAAGTGACAAGCAGTTGGTACTTTGTGTTCTATGACATTACTGATTTTCGTTTTTTGTTTAGATACACTTTTTATACCAAAACCAGCTAAGGCTAAACTAATTCTTTCTTCAGATACAACTTCTGACTTAAAAAATGACATTATGTTATCCAGTCTAGCTTTTGGTTCACCTGTATGTGCAAAAGTAGCACATCTCTGCCATGCCCTCAGTAAGTCTTCTGGCAAACAGGATTTTACTATTGGAAACAGTATAGCAGCACACTTGTCATTTGTAACACCCAATGTCTCAAGTGCCCGAATGTGTGTTTCAAGCTTGTCATAAAGTGTGCACATGGAACGTGAATCTGTATGTGGTGATGTATTTTTTTAAACTAACTGTAACAGTTCCTAATGTGCACTTCTACTGAAACATCTTCACTGCCAAACCTAGATTTTAAGCATTCAACTGCTTTCTCATAATTATTAGCTGTAGGGGAAAAACTGTCAACAACTTCTCTTGCTCTAGAACTCTTTTCAGTGGCCTGTATCAGATACTGGAATTTATCCTCAGGAACTATGTCTGAGTCATTATGTATCTTTTCGAAATGACACCAGAACTTTAGCCAATCTTTAACATTACCATTAAAAGCTCTAAGCTCTAACTTTGACAATTTAAATTTTATTTTACTGCTCAGTTAATTATTACCACTTGTGGTATCATTTGAAACAGTATCAACAGCATTTGGCTTTGCTATGCCATTCGCACGATACTCTACTGCTAAAAATTCCCTCTGGTATTCTTCTGCTAGTTCACATTCCTCATCTAAATCATCACCTTCACCAACTTCTAATTTTAATAACAGTATTTTGTTATTCAGTTCCAGCAACTCTTTATTTTTATTCCTTAATAATGGTAGGCTTATCTCTAGCGTACTGCTATCTACCCCAGCATCTGGTTCCGATTTAAGCTTATTTAAATCTCTGGTGAAAGCAGTACGAAAACCCTTTCTGAGCTTCTGCGAATTTCTTAAGTCCTCCATATTTACCATTTCAAAAGGCTTACTTTATTCAGAACCTCAGTCCTGTCGCGGAAGTAACTATGTCAGGTGCCAGCTACCAGCCAGCGCAGGTTCGAAATTGTTCTTAAAATAATGTGGAGGATTTTAACTTGGTGAAGGTCTCGTTTGGTTGATGAACACTCTAAGGAATTTCGAAGCTACGATATTTGTAACACACAGCGCAGCAAACGCACACATTCACCACAAAACACAGATTCCATCATCAAAAACGACTAGCGTCTCGCGACAGCGATATCCACATGTATCGAGTTATCTCATTGGCAGCAATAAAACCGTCACCCACCAATTGGCGACCGGCACTGAAACGGCACTTGTTGCTTACAGCGGAACGCTAGAACAGCTTCACGAGCAATCTACTGTTTTCGATCTGGCAACGCTCAGTAAATATAAAGTTGTCCGTCCATATTACCCTTCGATAGTACACTGCCGGACAATTGCTAAGGACGGATGACAATAGCAACGATAGCAATCATAAAATGGAAGGCAGGAAAATGTGGAAATTAGCATAAGTGCGGGATACAGTAAGACGTGTTGTGCGTATGCAAATTTTGGATTGCCGAACTTGTTCGTGACGTCATAGCGCTGATAAGAGATATAAAGGACTTGACGCGTATTGACCGTTGTTGTTCAAACGCAAAGTTGAAAGGGAAAGAATCAATTGACGAACTTGCAAGTTTCAGTATGTCTTCCCGACATCACCTAGATGATTTTACGCGTGGCTGTATTATTGGCAAGATTGAAGAAGGGAGAAAAATAGCAGATGTTGCCAGGGAGTTTGATGTCAGCCACTTTGGAAATCATTTCAAACAAATGGAGAGTGTAGCAAACGTCACGGGGGAGGTTGTGTTCACAGTACGACACCTGCAGAAGATCGGTACATAGTGCTATCAACAAAAAGACACCGGCGCAGCACAGCTAGTGAGGTAGCAAATCAGTTTATGGCTGCTACTGGCAAGCGGATCTCCCGAAAAACTGTCGCCAGACGTTTGCATGAAGGAGGACTATACTCCCGCCGTCCTGTTGTGTGCATCCCATTGTCCAGACGTCACCGTACCGCCCGTTTGCAATGGTGCCATCAACATCGCAATTGGACTGATAACGACTGGTCTGCTGTCCTCTTCTCAGATGAGAGTAGATACAGTCTATCGTCTGATTGTCGACGACAACTGATCTGGCGTGATAGTGGTACTGCATATTGTCCAGCAAACATAGAGGAAAGGGACCGATATCCGACATGTAGTGTCATGGTATGGGCTGGCATCATGATCAATGGCCGTACGTCCCTCTATGTGCTTCCAACTGGGACTACGACTGGCCAACGATACATTAATGATGTTCTGCTACCTCATGTTCGCATGTTCCGTGGTGCTGTCGGTGATAGATTCATTTTCATGGACGGCAACGCAATATGTCATCGAACAGTCGCTGTCCAGGAGTGTCTTGAGAGCGAGGATATTCAACGCCTCGTATGGCCAGCACGTTCTCCAGATCTGAATCCCATTGAAAATGTGTGGGATGCTTTGGGGAGGAGTCTTGCTGGTCGCCAATGCCCTCCAATAAACAAGGACACCCTCATCCGTGCACTGACAGAGGAATGGGATAAATTACCCCAACAGCTGCTTGATAATGTTGTGCAAAGCCTGACACGACGTGTGGAATCTTGCATCGCCCACCATGGTGGCCATATCCCGTATTGACATCTTACGCCGGAACGCCTGCGGACGGTAATTGCATTTTTTTACGTTTACGTATTCTGCACAAAATGGCCTGTTTGTACTTTGAACACGTTCCAAAGCCTTCTGGATTTGAGAGCACAATAAATTGTCTTTCTTGTAATGTCCTGGCATTCTGACATTATTTTATTTCACTTGGCATCCAACCACACTTACTTCTTTATGCGCTGTATAGCCGTTTATGATCCGTCCTTAGCAATTGTCCAGCAGTGTATTAAAATTCCATGAAGTTGTCGTTGAATTGGTCTGTGGTATTTTATAATGCCTCAATGGAATTTGTATAGTCTCGTTAACGATGACGTACGAGATAGAAAAACATGCATATCATGGTGAGAAAGATATGGTTCGCTACCCACCCTTGAAATAATAAGGAATTACGAATGGCAATAAATATCGCTGCTTTTCTACTTTAATTGTCTTTTGCTATATATTTCTCCGTACGAATTAAAATACTTACTGTAAATACGAAAGTATAATTTTTTATCAGTCTCCCAACGTATATAGCGGTAAGATCGTTCATTTTTTTTTAGTTTTTTTTCAACATCTCAGTTATAGTTTTCATTTAGTACACGAAATATTTTTTTTTTTGATGAAACCAACGTTAGTCATCATGATGAATAAAAAAATAAGAACAGAATGCAAAGATAACCACCCATAATGTTTGCATTCGAATGTAAACAACAACAGATTTATTGCCAGATCGAAAACAGTAGATTGCTCGCGGAGCTGTTCTAGCGTTCCGCTGTTAGCTGTGAGAAATGAGAAATGCGCCCGTTTGTGGAAGAATAGCCATTTTTATATTTGGATGTATACTGCAAACAGGTTAAATTGTTCGATTTCTGTCGACAGCCGCCAATGAAGAAACTAATGTTAACTAAGATGTAAACAACCTGTGTCACGACTTCGACGACGTATACGAACTACAAGTGCTGTTTCAGTGCCGGTCGCCAATTGGTGGGTGCCGGTTTTATTGCTGCCAATGAGATAACTCGATACATTTGGATATCGCTGTCGCGAGACGCTAGTTTCAAAAACGAACTAACTTTTTATTTACATCGTAAAAAGTAGAAGAGAGCAATAGAAGCGTTGCCAACAACTAAAAGATAAATTATTTACAAAATATATAAATTGGTCTGGACTTGACATCAATGTTGTTTGAAATTTAGAAACAAGTTTTTGTGTGGAAGTTGATGTACTGCTTCAAGGAGTTTTGTTTTTATTTTTCTGCTCTTGTGGTGTACATTGCCTATGGTATTTATTAAAAGCCTTTTCCACTGTCTTGATGATCACATAAACACCACTTGATGGGATGGTTAAAATATCTTACTCTCATTTAAGAAACTTGCTGTAGAATTTTTGCAAAGTTAGTTTCAAAGCATACAGCAGAGGATTGTGTGTAATTTGAAACAGACTGAATCTACAGTCACTGTAAGCATTTTTTTTTATTTTGAATGAAATACAACTAAGCAGATTTCCTGATATAAGGAAATATAACACAGAAGTTTTTTGCAGTATAAACTCAATAGTTCTCTTGGTATAACTAATATTTAGCAATATCATAATTGTTATTGCAATACGAATATTTCTGAAGTGAATAAACCTACTTTTCAAGAAATTCTTGCAGATCAGGTTAAAAATTTCTTTTGTGTGTATGTTCCAAGAAGTTTCATGTTTCTTTCTTGCAGGAGTGATGCAAAGGAAGTGAGGGAAATCAATTATTATAGTGAAAGTCAGTGGCGCACCCAGGAATTTCTGTTGGAGGGGGCCATATACACTGAAGTGCCAGAAAAACTGATACAGACGAGCTTATAAAATACATAACAACGTCACGTATGCGCGTACTCGGTTGCGTCAGCCAGTGCGTATATAAAGCGATAGACATCCTTGCCAGCTGTCAGAGCTGTTTTCTGCATGAGAATGACAAGTAATAACGATTTAAGCGATTTTCAACGCGGTGTCATAGTTGGCGCACGTGAGATGGGTCATAGTATTTCGGAGGTAAAAATGAAGTTCGGATTTTCACGGACGACCATTGCAAGGGTGTACAGTGACTACAAGAATTCCTGCAAAACCTCCAACCTACGATACCAGTGTGGCCGTAAAAAGATAGTGGGTGAACGTGACCAACGTCGGCTCTCAAGAATCGTTTCACGCGATAGGCGTGCAACATTCTCGCAGTTATAATCGAAATTCACTGCTGGAGCCTCAACAAGCATCAGCGTCCAGACTGTGCAACGTACCCTGCACGATATGGGCTTTGGGAGCCGACACCCAACTCGAGTCCCCTTGATGGGTGCACGACACAGAGCTATGAGCCTTGCTTGGGCACAGCAACACCGCCACTGGACACTTGATGAGTGAAAACGAGTAGCCTGGTCTCACTAGTCGCGTTTCCAACTGTATCGGGCAGATGGAAGGATTCGTGTGTGGCGTAAACTCCATGAAGCCATGGATCCCGACTGTCAACAGGGAACTATACCGGCTGGTGAGGGGGGGGGTCTATAATGGTATGGGGTGTGTTTAGCTGGATTTCACTGGGACCCCTGGTACGTCTACAAACGTCTGTGACCGGCCAACGCTATATGCATATCCTTTCTGACGAGGAACACCCGTTCATGTCCTGCATTCCAGCTGATGGGTTGGGCATGTTCCAACAGGACAATGCACCTCCACACAAGTGTCGGGACGCTACATTATGATTAGAGGAGCATTCATCTGAGTTTGGGGTGTTGCCATTCCCACCTAAGTTCCCGGATCTGAACGTGATAGAACACATTTGGGATGCCATGCAACGCGCTATCGAACACATGAATCCGAGATCTCGGAATACACCCGAATTGTAGAACGCTCTGCACGAAATATGGTGTGCATTGCCTACAGCATATTTCCGGAAGCAAGTGGAGTCCATGCCCCGTCGTATTTCTGCAGTCCTGCGCTCCAGGGGGTTCCTACCAAGTATTAGACTGATGTACCAGTTTTTCTGGCACTTCAGTGTACATATATATGTAGTATACGTACACAATATGTGACGTACGTTGCTCTTAATATCTTTGGGGCTTTGGGAAGAAGACACTATGTCAGACACTATGTAATGTTTTGAACATGTAAGGTAATGTGACCAGATATCGAGACACCGATTTGAGGACAAATGGGCGTGGCGTCCCCAAATCGGTAGTTCATTTAGGGACACATACGTATTCAAAATAAATATGCAAATCTTTTTGTCACAAAACTGCATTGCTTCAATAAGTGTGATATTACATATGAAAATTTATGTCTTAAAAGGATATATCTTGTAGAATGTTGGTAATTTGTATTGACAAAGTAGTATTATGATGGCCAGAACATATCAGTAAAAGTGAAATGCTTTACCTTAGGTTCATGCCCTGAATTAAAATTAGGCTGCACACCATAGTAATTCCATGGCGAATTTTTCATTTTGCCAAAGTTTTTGGAGAAACTCAGAACAAGTACAGTCGAAATTTGACCGCGCCAGTGGTGCATTGACCTAGTGCTGGCTACTGACCAATCGTACAAGTTGGTACGGATTCGAGTCTCGAATGAGGCACAAGTGGTGCGTTTGTCTTGCAGCACTTGGTATCTCCTTTCCCTAGAACGAATATCTCCAAATTAGAGACAGGTGACTGCTTATAGTCCTTAGAGTTGCTCGTAGTGGTCGTTAAACCCAGAAAGAAGAAGAAAAAAAGTCAAAATTTGTTTTCACAAGAAGCATGTTGGAAAATTAGTACAATGGAAACTACTTTTAAGAACATTTTTCATTGAAAATCTAAAGCGTTAATGAGGAAGTGTAAATTCGAGGACATTTGGGGACAAACATTAAAATTTGAGGACAATTCTCGTTCCCAAAGGCTTCAGACGTTTTTGGGGACAGTAAACTAAATTCGAGGACTGTCCTCAAGAATTGAGGACGTCTGGTCAGCTTAATGTAAGGTAATATTTTTGAATGTTTAATTTGTTACGTACGTCGCTCTTAATCTCTTTTGGATTTTGGGAAGAAGACACTTTGTCAGGCACTATGTAATTTTTTGAACATGTAAAATAATATTTTTGAATGTTTAATTTGTTACGTACGTCGTTCTTAATCTCTTTGGGGTTTTGGGAAGAAGACACCATGTAATAGAAAACACTATGTCAGACACTATGTAATTTTTTGAACATGTAAAATAATATTTTTGAA
Source organism: Macrothele yani (assembly GCA_039090855.1). Lineage (NCBI taxonomy): Eukaryota > Metazoa > Arthropoda > Arachnida > Araneae > Macrothelidae > Macrothele > Macrothele yani. Next base: position 78,487,369 of record CM077009.1, read on the forward strand.
TGTTTAATTTGTAACGTACTTCGTTCTTAATCTCCTTGGAGGGGGCTTAAGCCCCTAAAACCCCCTCTATGGGTGCGCCAATGGTGGAAATCTTCTGAATAAATGAAAATTGTAAGTTTAAGAACATGGAATATTTGCTTAAATATTCTTTAGGGGAAGTCACTGAAGCATGGAATTCTAAGGAACTGAAAAAAGCAGCTGATTTACCACCACACATTATTCCAAATGCAAATAAAGATCGCTGGGAGTGTGAAATGTGATTCCAAAACTTCAGAGAAGATTCCAGTATTGAAACACATTTGCCACTGTAAACAAATGAAAAAGCTTTCCAGTGTGATGTGTCTATCAAGAAATTCACACAGAAAAGAAATCTTTTAAGTCATGTAAAGCTCAACACTGATGAAAAATCCAAATAGTGTGACATTAGTCATAAAATATTCACCCGAATTCTAATGTCTGAAGACATATATTCCTTCATACTGGTAAAAAGCACCATCTATGCAATTACAGCGCATTTTCGAGCTCTCGTAATTTGATCTGCTGAGTGAGTGTTTTCGTGTTCTGAGTGGTTCCTTTTGTCCCAGCCTTCAATTAAAGGTCAGGGACTTCGTTTTGGTTTACTTCCCGAGCTGGTGAGTGATTAATTTGTGTTGTTTCTTCGTTTGTTTACGTTTTGACCGGGCCGGTTAGCCCTGTCTGGGCGCCGCCATTAAAGATGGCGACTTCCTGAGGTGCGGACGAGTGTTCCGATCTCACTTCCGGTGGTACTCATTCCTATTCTTCCATGCCTGGTTTTACTACGACGTCTTCCCCTTCTAGCGGAGTTCAGCTGCCTTCCGATGATGCTTCTCCTTGCTACCCTCCTGCTGTGATATCACCGATCAGCTTGACTTCGTCAGCGCTCCTCCAGGATCCTGTTAACATGGACACTATTCTTGCTGCATCCCCTGGGCATATAGCGTCGCGCCAAGCAGCTCCACCTTCATATTCAGCTGCGACCACAAAATCTCGTCCTGCTGTTACTGAGATGTACACTGATGCACCTGGTTTGAAATCACCCCTTCAACGTGTTGGGAACTCTTTCCAATTGGGCATTCCAGTAGCTTCACCAGAAGGACAAACCTTCACTACAATCCTGGATCGAGGAGTTTGTTTTGTCGCCTTGCAGAATACACCTCTCTATGTGTATGAAGACGCCCTAAAAGGCACGTTTCCATCTGATTGTATTCAATTTATGGCGCGTCGTCCTACTATTATAATTGTTTATTTTAAGAAAGCTGAATATGCTCACGAAGTTATTTTGAAGGGTCTCGCTGTTTGAGATCAGCATTTGTACCCTGATCCCGTTGCACATCGTCCTGTGAGTGTATCCTTTTATCCAGTGCCACCAGAATTGTCAGATTCCATGTTATATGTTGTTGCTTCTAGTTTGGGTCGTGTTGTCGGCCCGATACACACCCATTCCGCAGCGCCCGCTAATCCGGATGGCCGAGCGGTCACCCGTTCTATCCAAGGAGCTCGACGAGTTGCACGGATTGTATTCCCTACACAAGATTCCTTTGAAGCCTGTCCCACTCAGTACAATGTTAAATGTGGTGATCATATGAGACGTATTGACGTGCTTACTCAACTTCCCTGTGGGAAGTGCAAGGAATTTGGACATAATCAGACAGAGTGTAGATATGTCTCTCCTCGACCGCTTACTACCCTGGATTGTTTACCTCCTTCTCGGAACGCAGAGCCAGCTGTCTCTGCACGTCCTTCCTCAGCATCTTCCACAACATTGGATGCTGAGTCGGCAGTACCCCAACCACCACCTGTAACTGTTGCTCACTACCCTGATCTTCCATCGACTGCACCTTTCCGCACCCCTGATGTTCCTGGACATTCAGATGGTGGCAGCGGTGCTTAGGATGCTGAGGCTTCAATCGCAGATTCCGAGGATACCTTTTGCAGTGCTGGTGACCCTGCTCCCTGTGATGGATCTGTGGCAGACTCAAGATCTCGAAATGAGAAGCGACTGGCTCCCCGCGGTGGCGGCACCAAGGCTAAACGCGGAAAGCCTCCTGGTCACTCTCCTCGTGCTTCAAGTAAGAAGCGTACTTCTCCTGCTGCGTTCAAAGATTATGATATGTCGATGGTCATTGAGGTGTCCTCGGGTGTTCCTCCCTTTGATGATTTTGCACAACAGCTGCGGCATTACAAAATATTAGAGCAACCTTTATCTCACCAGCAACTTTATAATTTACTCTGCTTTGATGTGAAAAAGCCTACAATAAAAGCTCTTGCTCTTAAAGCGGGTGCGCTCATACCGTCTGTTCTTCAACAGCTCACCCATGTGGCAGCAGCTATTCAAAGTGTGGACGAAGCTTCTGGTGATTATGGCGAACTTGTTGTAACGATTCACCGCCAATTAGAGAAGTTCAAAGCTGTTAATTCCACAATACATCAGCCGACAGTGGATTTGAACATTCCAGATTACGACGTTTAATTGTAGGGGTTTTGCTACCCCGGAGGTTAACTCTCTTGTGTATGAGGATTTGGTTTCTGCCCAAGTAAATCTTCTACTACTACAGGAGACTAACTGCGATGCACATACCCCGTACCGTTTATGGCGTACATGGCCATATACCTTTTCCCATGACTATCGTATTGGGAGACGGGGCGGTGTAGCAGTTGGTGTCCATCACCGTCTGTTGCATCGTTTCTCGTCTAATTCAGTTCAATCTATATATCTGGGTAGACTACAATGCTTTTCGTTTACTATTGATAATGTTACCTATCATGTGCTGAACGCACATTTCCCGCAGAATGAATCTCTGGTGACAACCTTTTATGATTGTCTTCGAGACGCCCTTGCTGCTCTCCCAGCTCAGGATTTTGTTATCCTGGGTGTGGATTTCAACTGTATTCTCGAGCCTTCCCTCGATAGGTATTCGTCAAGAGGTGAATACCGTCGTAATATCACATCTTTGCTTTCACCTATCATTCATGACTTTCAGCTTGTTGACGCTTTTCAGCATTTACGACCAACTGACATTTCCTACACGTGGTATGGTCCGGTGACACGTGGCTCTCCATTGGCACGACTTGATCGTGTGTATGTCTCGACGACGATGACTCCGTCAATTACAGACGAGGTGCACCTTCCTACGGTTTCCCCAGACCACTGTGCAGTATGTCTCACTGTCTGTGAGACTTCTACACCTCCTCGTACACGTCGCACGTGGACTTTTGATGATGAGTTTCTCACGGCCTCTGGATTTTGTGCCACAGTAAACCAATTTCTGGCCGATAGGCAATGTCTTTTAGACTCAACACCGAGTGCTCTGCATTTGTCGCTGAAGGTTAAGAGTGATCTGCAGTTTTTTGTTCGCAATTAATCCTTTACAGAAGATTGCCAATCTACGAGGTCATCTTTCAATTCTAACTCCGACAGATCCTATGTACACCGTGTATCAAAGTGATCTCTCTGCACTTTTTAAACCATTATCACAGCAGGCTGTCCGGCGGATGCACTGGCGTCATATCTCCTCGTCTGCGTAGTCGTATGAATACTTTGCTAAAATGGTCTAAGAAGCGAGCCTCATCCTCCATACGACATCTCCGCCTCGCTGATGGTACCGTTACTGATGATCAATCCATCGTGTGTTCCCATGTTCGGAATGCCTTTGTGGGCAAGTACCGAGCGGTACCGCAGACTACTGGTCTTTCTTCTTCCTCGCCTCTTTCTAATCTCCCTCAGGTCCCAGTTCACCTTTGCTCTTTCTTACAATCGGACTTTTCTCCTTCTGAACTCCGAGAGGCGTTCGCGTCTCTTAACCCTCATGCTTCTCCAGGACCTGACGGTCTTCCACTTTCCTTTTACCGTGCTGTCTTTCCGTTCTCTCCGCGTGTTTCTCTTGTGATCTTTCTTATTCTGCGTTACCGTCGGACTGCACTGTAGCACATATTACTCTCCTGCCTAAAAAAGGAGACCTTTTGAACTTGACGAATTGGCGCCCCATTTCAATTCTCAACTTAGATTATAAATTCTACACTAAATTACTTTCTCGCCGACTAAATACTGTCCTTCGTTTTCTTGTTTCTTCCGACCAGTCATACACCGTGCCTGGTCGGTCCATTAATAATAATACCACTTTTCTAATTTTTCTTACCTTCCTTGCTCGTAAATTTTCTGAACCTTTGGCACTCCTTAATATCGATCAAAAATCTGCTTTTGATAAAGTTTCTCACGATTATCTCTGTACTGTTCTTGCTTCTTTTGGTTTCCCTCCTTCGTTCGTTTTTATCCTTCTCAGTCTCTACCGGGGTGCCTGTCTTCACGTTCGGACGGCCTTCTTTTTGACGGCGGCTGTGCCTTTCCAACGTGGGATACGGTAGGGTTGTCCGCTTTCGGGACAACTCTTTGCCTTGGCCTTTGAGCCCTTTCTTCTTGCAGCGAAACGATCCCTTCTCTCTGCTATGCCACCTACAGTCGCAAGCACTAAGCATCACTGCTGTGTATATACTGCGTATGCCGATGATGCTACATTCTGCTTGCGTTACGATCATCTCTTTGATGTTTTATATCAAGTTTATCGATCCTATGCGGACTTATCTGGTGCTACTCTTAATGCTGCAAAAAGCACCGGCTTATGGTGTGATTTGTGGGTGGGCCGCACTGATGCCCCATGGGGTGCGGTGTGGTTCTCTTCGACTCAGAAAATCCTTTGTACTTATATTGGACATCCGTTTACGGCAGCAGCTGCTTCGTGGGATGCTTTACGCCCACGTCTTCACCGTACGGTGGGATTATGGAAATCAACGCACTCGTACACTTCCTACCATCAGCGTGCTGCCATTGTACATCGCTACCTCTTGCCACTTTGTTTCTTTACCTGGTCTTCTACTATACTGCCTACGTATCATCTTGATAATGTCAAAAGTCTATGCACATCGATGATTTGGACCACAAAGCACTGGGTCGCGGATGCGACGCCCAATCTTTCACAGGAGCACGGAGGAATCAATTTACCGGATGTGCACATATAATATCGTGCTCACCGACTTGTTTCCTTTCTTCGGATCTTGGTTGCTCCCACTCCGTCCCTTTCTTCTACCCTTGATGTTCTTCTCTCTCTTCACGATCCATCTTTCTCCTTTATCTCAAGATGGATTCCTTCTCTTCATCTTCCATTAATATTCCTTCTGTTCTTTCTGAAGCTCTGACGTTCCTTTGCACTCTTCCTCTTTCCCGGGCCCCTCCGACCACCACCCTTGATCACTTGGATGAATCTCTTTTCTTTTCAACCCTCGTCCATTCCTCCCGACAGCCTTTTTTCTTTTGCCTTCCTGAATCCTCTCCGGTATACTAACTGTTCGCACACTCGTTAATCCCGACTTGACCTGGAAACCCCTTACCTCCTTATTTTCCGATTCTTCACCTACCCGTGCTATGATTATGCTCTTCTTGGCTCTTCCCTAGGTTTTCTTTATCCATCTCTCGTCAATTCTCGTTGCCTCGTCTCTGTCCTTGGTCCCAGTCTCCTTTATATTGTGCATCCGTTTACGGATACTGTCTTTCGTTTTCTTTCCCTATTCTCTCGGTTTCCACTATTTCCTTTTGCCGTTTCTTTCGTACACCTACCGCAGCTCCGCACCCAATTTCTGACGTTCCTTCTCCCCTCTCTCAAGCCATCTGGTCTGCCTCTTCTTCTCCTCTTTCTGAACCGTTGGAGTGTAATATTCACTGGCGATATTTTCCCCGCCGGCTTCCTGTCCCTCTTCTTCTATCCCGTATGTCTCTCCTTTCTTCTTCCATTTGCACATTTTGTGAGTCCGTAGGAGATATCGACCATATGTACTGGCATTGTCCCATCCTGATTCCTGTTTTGCATTGTGTATTACGTTTCGTGAACCATATCACTTCTCGCAATCTTTCTTTTCTCGCCTATATCTGATTGCTTTTAACGAAGCACCCTCCATCTCGTTTGCCGGACGTTTGCGCCTTTCTTTTTGTTTTGGTGAAACAGACAATATATATTTGTCATCTTTATCTCCGGAATGCCGCAGACTCTGCTAATCCACTTCTTGCGAGTCACACAATCCTCACCTATTTTCGCAGCCGCTTAACAGCTCGCCTCCACCTCGAATATGCAGAAGCACAATCAACTACTTCCTTAGCACGGTTTCGTCAGGTCTGGGCGCAGGATGCCGTCTGGTTCCGGATTGATGGTAACACCATTAGTCTATCGTTTTAACCACTTAGTGCTCCTTGCAAGTTGGAACGTGAGGAGTTTTCTTTGTTCTGTAGCCTTTTGTTTGTTGTTTCTTCCTCGCATTGTCGTGATTATTGTGCTACCTTTAAATTGCATTAAGAGGATAATTATTTTGGAGCTTGACTACTGTGCCCCTGTATTTCTCCTCCTGACACAGATTATCCACCATGTGTTGTTCCATTTCGGTGGTGTCCTCATGAGTTTGAGGACTCTTGTTTCGAATGCGTTGAACGACGTGTTCTAACCTTTTCATTGCTGTTCTGTGTATGTGTTCTGTAGTATATTTGCGATGGTGCCCCGAGCAATTTGTATTGTATCTTGGTACTGTGCTGAACCATTGACTTGCCTTAGTATTACTATGTTCTATTGTACAATGTGCTAATGGAGAAATTGTTATGATTATATGACTATTGTTTATGAATTGTGCATTTTCTGGATGAGTTGCTTGGTGCCATGGAAATCGGCTGACTCCTACGTTTCTCACTATGACATAACTTAGGGTTTTTTATGAGAATTTATTTGCTCCTTTCCTAGTACTTCTGTCTTGTTGTTTGCCTCTACCGTATTGTTGCATTTTGCTTATTTCTGTAGTGTTATCTTTATTTTGTTTTTCATGTACTGTTCTGAAGCCGTTTTTTTTTTTTTTTTTTTTTGGTTGGAGGTTTAACGACCACCGTGAGCAACTCAATGGGCTATAAGCAGTCGCCCGTCCCTAACTTAGGGTCGCTGGTTCCAGGGAAGGGAGAGAGCCAGTGCCGTAAAACAAACACAACATCCATGCCTCACCGGGATTCGAACCCGGACCCCGTTCGGACGAATGATCAGAGGCCATCGCTTAGACCACTGCGCCACCGGGGCGGCGTTTTTGTTTTTGATTATGTTGCATAATGTGCAAACTTTCAGTGCATTGTATAGCAGAGGAGTTTTCTTAGTGCCCACATGTTTTATCTGTTAATCACTTACACAGCTCCCGGCATGTGACTTTTTTATTTTCCTGGTGTGTTGAGATTTGCACATGTGTTTCGTTTTTTATAGTGTACGAGTTTGTTGTGTTTCCTCCCTGTGGTTTTGCATTGTGTTATTTATAAGTTGGTTAACTATGTCGACCACTATGTTTTCCTGTAACATTTGCACCATGTTTTGGTCTATTCATGAGAGATTGATGGCAATGTATCGCTACTTAAATCTTTTAACTTTATGGTTTTTTCCAGAGGCTAGTTTTGCTCCGACATATGACGTTCTCATATATTGTTATAAAATTCCTCCTTGAGGTACCCTATGTGTTCTTATTCCTTTAGCTTAATGTTTTGATTTCTTTGTGTACAATTGTAGCTACTGTGATAGTTTCTCATCCGTTTTAACTATCTAGTTTATTTCCGGAGGGTGTCATGCTCCGGCATTTGTAATTACTCATGTTTGTTCTCAAGTTATTTCTCATGTTTTATGAGCGTGTATGATTCTGTCATGCTTTTAGACCAATAAAGATTGTTTGAATTACAGCCAAAGACATTATGAGCAAAACATTTAACTTATTTGTGAAAATATACCCGTTCTTTATGTCGGCCACATTCGCCTTACACTTACATCCCTATCTAACACAGTACCTGACCCAAACCTCACCTTTTTTATTATTAGGTATTTGCCAGTCTATTCTCCTCCAAGGTATTTGGCTGAACGTCATTTATTGCTGGGGTCTTTTCTCGAGATATTTGGATAGCGGTAGTTTGGGTACAGCACGGACAATTCTATAGTCCGCCTGAAAACGAGCAGTAGAATAACCTGAAGATTTATTATAGCTTCGACGGATTCTTTCGGCTTGTGTGAAACGGGCATAAAGCTTTAGAGAGACAAATAATCTCCTATGCTTCCAGCGTAATTAAGGGGCACCCGTAACTATAATAAATTCACTGCGACTCACAACTAGACTCAATAATGAGCAGATAAATAAATTCCCAATTACAATGTACAGTATATATACACGATCGAGTCACATTATTGTGGCCGCCCCGGTGACGCAGTGGTCTAAGCGATGGCTTCTGATCATTCGTCCGGGATGGGTTCGGGTTCGAATCCCGGTGAGGCATGAATGTTGTGTTTGTCTTACAGGGCTGTCTCTCTTCCTTCCCTGGAATCAGTGGCCCCAAATTAGGGACGGGCGACTGCTTATAGCCCACTGAGTTGCTCACGGTGGTCGTTAAACCTCCAATAAAAAAACATTATTGTGACCACGCTAATATCCGGAGTAACCACGGTGTGCAGCGCGGAACAGCAGCCAGACGGGCTGGGAGTGACTCAATAAGCTGCTGGAAGGTGTTCACAGGTATGTAGAGGGTGCGTGGTGGAGGATTCATAGAGTGAACAACACGATCGAGGTGGTCCCACAGATGCTCAATTGGGTTTAAGTCTGGGGAATTAAGTGGCCAGGAAAGTTATTTGAAGTCTTCATCGTGCTCTTCCAACCACCCTCGGACATTTCTAGCTGTGTGACATGTCGGATTGTCGTCCTGAAAGATCCCATCCACCCCAGGAAAGACAATCAGCATGTATGGGTGCACGTGGTCTGCAAGGATGGATTCATAACAAATTCGGTCCATAGTGCCTTCCACAGGTATGAGTGGACCCAGAAATTGCCACTAAAACATTCCCCAGATCATAACGCTGCCCCCACCAACTTGTGTTCTTCCAGCAATGGTTGAAGAGTGTTTGCTCTCCGATGTTTCTCGCCATGTACGACAACGTCCATCCGTTCGATGAAGCAGAAAACGTGACTCATCGGAGATGGCAATCCTTTGCCAATCAACAGAGGTCCGAATCCGATACTGCCGTGTGAATGTGAGTCTTTTCTGCCGATGCACCTTCGTTAGCATAGGAGCAATGACCATCCGTCCGCATCGGAGTACCATACACAGCAGGGTTCGCTGAACTGTCGTTTTAGACACACTTTCGGTAGCTCCCTGGTTCATTCGGCCAGTGAGTTGCTTCACTGTAGCGTGTAGATCGGTTCTCACGCACCTTCGCAGCTGAAGTTCACCTCTCACATCAATTGCACGTAGAGCTCCGCAGTTTTCCACTTCGCTTATTCGCAATGGTGCCATTTCTCCAAACACGATACACTTTAACCACAGGAGCACGCGAACAGCTCACAAACTGCGCTGTTTCAGAAATACTGCCACTCTTGGCCCGAAAGCCGATAATCACCCATTTTTGCAAATCTGATAAATCGCTCATTTTATCCATGACAGCAACGAGTGACATGTTTTCAGAATGCCTACAGCATACCTTATATACCCTCAAAGCTAGCTCACAATACGTGCCTTCTTTCATTTGCTACAAACTGTTGACATCAAAAGTAAGAGGTGGTCACAATAACGTGACTCGACGGTGTACTTATTTATTATTGAAGCTTTAACGACCTCTGTGAGCAACTCAGTGGACTATAAGCAGTCACCCATCCTTAATTTAGGGCCCATCCTTAATTTAGGGCCCATCCTTAATTTAGGGCCCATCCTTAATTCAGGTACAGGGAAGGAGAGCCAGTGCTGTGAGAGAAAAACAACATTCACGCTTCAGCTGGATTCGGATCCGGACACTTCTCGGACGAATGGCCATAAGCCAGCGTTTAGACCATCGGTCTGGCGGGGAGGCTTACTATAATTTTCCCACTGCAATAACTGCCAAGTGAGAATGGAATTAGAGACTAACTCTACTTTCAAAAAAAAAATGCGTTGGGGACGAAAAATGGGACGTTAATTCCACTTACTGTGGATTTTTTCTGTTGCACTTTTTTATTGGAAAAGAATTATGAAACATTTGCATTTTAAAAAGGAAAACAAATTATGCTGTCGTAAGGTTTACCAGAACGCCATTCCGTCCGCACTACATTATTGTTTAATGTCATTATCAGAAATTCGCGGACGATGTTGCACTTCATTATAATTTATTATTACATTATAACCCTAAAAGAACAGAACCCAATAAAAGTTAAATTATGACGTTGGGATAAAATCAACTAGATCCACATCTGACATAATCATATGCCTTGATCTCCAACCTATCACGTATGAGCGTGCTGGAGCATGGCCATACTTGAAGATATATGGGCATTGCTGGAGTGTACTTGATTCCCATAGTTTACCATCATGGATCTAAAAAGATATACATAGGAATGACGAAAAGGTCTTTGTTACAAGACTTGAAGAGCATAAAAGGGCTGTCAAACATGAGAAATTCACGACTGCGCTCTCAACGGAAGTACTAAATAATGAAGCAAAACCCCTGAGATATTGCCGCATACAAGGCCTTGGAGTTGCTTACAAACGCCGTTGCTAAAACAACGCGTAACAAAAAACATGATTGCTGGGCCAAAAATGATTGTTGGCTGAGGAATCGCGGTTGCTCACAAACATTAAGGTGACCAGACGTCCTCATTTTCTGGGGACAGTTATCAATTTCAATGCTTCGTCCTCAATTCCGTAAAAACTGACTGAGAGCGTCAAATGTCCTCATTTTCTTAGTTTTGGCCTTCAATTTTTGAATCCCCCCCACTAATGAAATAGAGACAATTAAAAAAAAATCACACTTTCAGGCTGCTCAGAGAAGTCGGAACATCAGAATACCTCACCATTTTCAGAAAACGTAATGTTCATGGGAGAATGCCAAAGCATTGAACAATGTCATCTCAATAATCGCGGTGTTTATGTTCCAACTGGATTCAGTGGCGTAGCCAGAGATTTCTTAAGGAAGGGTCCATGAATTTGGTTCATTGGTGAAGTGCCCAATTAAAAATAGAAATCTTGTTTATTAATGGCAATAGATGAAAGTTTAGGTATACAATGTGTTAATCAAAGAAATAATCACAATGTACTGTATATATACACTGAAGTGCCAGAAAAACTGGTACATCAGTCTAATACTTGGTAGGTCCCCCACGTTAGCGCAGGACTGCAGAAATACGACGGAGCATGGACTCCACTATAGCTTATGGAAATATGCTGTAGGAAATGCACACCGTACTTCCTGCAGAGCGTTCCACAATTCGGGTGTATTCCAAGGTCTCGGATTCCTATGTTCGATAGCGCGTTGCATGTCATCCCAAATGGGTTCTATCACTTTCAGATCTGGGGACTTGGGTGGTATGACAACACCCCAAACTCAGATGAATGCTCCTCTAAACATAATGTGGCATCCCGACACTTGTGTGGAGGTGCATTGTTCTGTTGGAACATGCCCAACCCATCAGCATGAATGTAGGACATGAACGCGTGTACCTCGTCAGAAAGGATGCGCACATAGCGTTGGCCGGTCACAGACGTTTGTAGACGTATCAGAGGTCCTAGTGAAGTCCAGCTAAACACACCCGGTACCATTACGGATCCCCCACCAGCCGATACAGTTCCCTGTTGACAGGCGGGATCCATGGCTTCATGGGGTTTACGCCACAGATGAATCCTTTCATTTGCCCGATACAGTTGGAAACGCGACTCGTCAGACCAGGCTACTTGTTTCCAGTCATCAAGTGTCCAGTGGCGGTGTTGCCGTGCCCAAGCGAGGCGCATAGCTCTGTGTCGTGCACCCATCAAGGGGACTCGAGTTGGGCATTGGCTCCTAAAGCGCATATCGTGCAGGGTACGTTGCACAGTCTGGACGCTGATGCTTGTTGAGGCTCCAGCATTGAATTCCAATTATATCTGCGAGACTGTTGCACGATTATCGCGTGAAACGATTCTTGAAAGCCGACGTTGGTCACGTTCACCCAATGTCTTTTTACGGCTGCACTGGTATCGTAGGTTGGAGGTTTTGCCGGAATTCTTGTAGTCACGGTACACCCTTGCAATGGTCGTCCGTGAAAACCCGAACTTCGTTTCTACCTCAGAAATACTATGACCCATCTCACGAGCGCCAACAATGACACCACGTTGAAAATCGCTTAAATCGTTATTACTTGTCATTCTCATGCCGAAAACAGCTATGACAGCTGGTAAGGATGTCTATCGCTTTATATACGCACTGGCGGACGCAACCGAGTACGCGCGTAGATGACGTTGCTATGTATTTTGCAAAAGCTCGTCTGTACCAGTTTTTCTGGCACTTCAGTGTATATAACGCTTTAAATTCGTACTCAATCCACCTTAAAGAGGGGGGGGGTCAGGACCGGAGGATCCCCTTGGCTATGCCTCTGACAGGATTTCATTAAAATAATAATTGGATGGAGAATAAATCTCATATTTTTTTTAGCATCCACTTTCCTGCAATTAAATAAATGATTGATGCTAAATTTGATTGCATTTGGTAAATTCCATTGACAGTTCTACAACTTTTGTTGAGTATATTTTTTCATTGAAATGTTTCTTCACGAGAAGTTATAGACTTGAAATATTCCTTCCCATAGAGATAATATAACATGCAGGTATCCCATGATTTCTATTAGCTTAGTGTATAATAAATTTCTGGCTTCACATATTTTTCTTGCACAAAATCAAACTGTAGGTTAAATTGCATGTCCTGCCCCCTATGAGTGAGACTTAAAATTTATCAGAAGTAATATTCTGCATGATAGGATTTCATTGCTATTTTGTACTTACTTCACATGGAAATCATCCTGATTCAACGTATGTTTTCCCATAGAACTGGACAATCATGGCGCAGTGCATAACATCCTTTGGTAATCTTCGGCTTTGCCATAATATGTCAGATGTTGTCTTGAATCATATTTTCATTTTGAAACAAAATTGTCCTCAGAGGCTCAGCTACGGCGAAGTAGGCGGGGCAGCCGCCCCGGGCGCAGCTCAAGAGGGGTGCAGAACTCACTGGTTACAATCTGATTAGAATTCGAAGTGTTAGCTTTGCACTGGTTTTAGGCACAGTTTTTTCGCGCTGGAGTTTGCCGTTCTCCCATTTTCAATAATTACTTATAGTGTGTTTTGCAGTAGCCATGGCAAATCAAAATTCACATTTCTTCCCTAAAATGTTGAAGACCGTTAGTTGCTCACATTCAGAAATGAAAGCGCACTTGTACATACATCACAAGATAAGGACGTTATTGAAGATTTTCTGGAGGCTATTCTATCATCACTTGCGGCTACAAACCACGATAAGCTGCATTCGGTCGGTTTGGTGTGGTACCAGTAGTCCGAACTGTAGTGGGAAAAGCTGCACAAACTGTCGAAGTTTGAAGATTTTTTGTTTCTTTTTTATGTTTAGGAGTTTAACGACAATCGTGAGCAACTCACTCAATGGGCGTGAGTATTTCTCATTTAAGACCACTTGCTCCAGTAAAGCAAGAGAGCCAGTGCCGTATGACAAACACGTCCATGCCTCATCCAGCAAAGCCATCCGATATTTGAGCCCGGATCCATCTCAGACGCATAGTTAGATGTAAACGTTTCTAATTTAGGACATCTGGAACCAGGGACCCTTCCTTTAATTAAGGAAGGGAAACTGCTTGTGACCTTTAGAGTTGCTCATGGTGGTCGTTAAACCCAGAAACTGAAACAAAGCAAAAAACAGACAGATGGGGGCGCAATGTTTTGTGGTTTGCTCCGGGCACAGAAATATCTAGTTGCGCCTCAGATTATCCTCAATTTTGCATTAAAATTGAGGGCAACGATTCATTTTGTCCTCGATTTCATTCTCAACAAGAAAGATGACACCGAATTTTCGGGTGTAGTAAGAACGTCTTTTGAATCTGTTCTGACGCAAATTAAATTTATCAAAGCTATTCTGGGACTGGTATGGAAAACAATAGTATCTGACCGAAGAAAGAAGTTTTTCAATGGAGTTTTTAATTCCTCAGATATTGTTGTAAACGGAATCAGGAGCTTACGCTCTCTGGTTGCAGACTTGTGCGTTAAGAAAAACGTAAATTTATAGGAGAAACATTTCGCACCGGAAACGCTCTCCAGAATTTTTCAAATCGAACTCTTAGAAACAGAGATGTCGACAAAAATAAGATGTGACTTTACGCCCCCTAGTGGGAAAACCATGCATTATTTTAGGAAGAAAGTATTCTCAAAAGTTTTCCCATAAGAGCTGTATCGGTCCAAGAACAAAAAAATTAGTCAAGTTTTCAGGAACCCAGATTTTGCTGCAAATACATCAGAAGCAGAAAGTAACATTTATGCCCCCTGGTGGCGAAACCATTCTTTACCAAACATTAGAAATTATATGAAAAATATTTTCGATCAGGTGTTGTATGCGAACAGGAAGAATTTTTCAAATAGGAGTTTTAGAAGCAGAAATAACGCAGAAAACGCAATTTGCCTTTGTGACCCCTAGCGGAAAGTCTATGACTTATTTGAAAATTTTGAATTTATAGGAAGAACATTTACCATCGGAAACAATATCCAACAAAGAAGGAATTTTTCAAATCGGACTCCTAGAAGTAGAGATATTGACAAAAATAAGATATACGTCTACGCCCCATGGCGTAGAAACCGTGCATTATTTCAAAAAGAAAATGTTTCTAAAAGGTTTGTTGACATGAGTAGTATCGGTCAACAAACGACTTTTTTTCCAATCGAAATTTTAGAAGCTCATATTGTGCTGCAAATACATCAGAAGCGGAAAGTAAGGCTTACGCCACCTGGTGGCCAAAACATTTTTTTACAAAAATCAGAAATTATGTGCAAAGAATTTCCCATCAGTAGCTGTATCCGGTGCAGAAAGAATTTTTCAAATCGGAGATTTAGAAGCAGAGATAAAGGGGGAAACGCAATTTACCAATACGCCCCCTAGCGGAAAGTCTATGAATTACTTGAAAATTTTGAAATCATATGAAAAACATGTCACAGTCAAAACACTATCCAACAAGGAAGGAATTTTTCAAATCGGACTCCTAGAAGTAGAAATATTGACAAAAATAAGATATACATCTACGCCCCTGGCGGAGAAACTATGAAATATTTTAAGAAGAAAATATTCCGAAAAAGTTTATCGATGTGAGTGGTATCAGTTCACGAATTAATTTTTTCAATCGATACTTTGGAAACTCAGATTTTATAGCAAATACATCAGAAACAAAAATTAACACTTACGCCCCCTAGTGGCCAAAGTATTCTTTACCAAAAATTTGAAATTATATGCAGAAAAAATTCCATCAGGAAGTGCATCCGCTGAAGAAAAAGCGTTTCAAATCGGAGTTTTAGAAGAAGAGTTATCGGGAAAAATGTAATTTACTTTTACGCCCCCTAGCAGAAAATCTATGCGTAATTTGAAAAAGTAACTATATCTAAACTTCTCTTCGATAAAAATAGAATCGAAAGATAAAATTTTTTTCATTCGGATGTTTAGAAGCAAATATGTGGAATAAAACGTATTTTTGAATTCGACATCATCTGCATTGCCCTCTAGCGGCGAAATTGTACATCGTAAAAAAAAAAAAAGGAATGAAGAATCATCATTCGCATATTTCAAGCTTCCCAATGCAAAAATAATTTTTTAAATCTGTCTAATAGTTGCAGAGATACAGTGTCGGACTAATAGTTGCAGAGATGCAAATCGGACTAATAGTTGCAGAGATATCGTGTCTACAGACTGACGGACGGACAAACCGATAACATAAGCACGATCTTTTTTTACAAAAGACGTGCTAAAATTTCTGGTCACCTTACAAGCAACGTAGCTGTTGGGTGGGGGATTGTATTGGTGTCCTCCCAGAATGCACATACAAGGGTGCAAATTCATGCTATAAGGGGGCGTAAAAATTAGAAATTCACAGCGTTTGAATTAATTCGCCGAAAGCTGCAACTGAAAAAGAGTGTTATACTATTTAGAATTTACTTTTTAAAAACTTTAGTTACCGCGCAGCTAACCAGAGTACAGAGTAATTTACTCTGTGAGGTGTGAAATCCTGATGTATACGAAAGGAATTGTACAAAACAGCGGATAGAGAATATACAGGGTGGCCGAAAAGTCCCCTAGGAGTTTCGTGACAACTGTGCAGAAACGAACAGATGTACAGGAATGCGGCTTGCGGCATTTGAAAGAGTAAATATTCGAGTTTAATAATCTTACCTTAATACACATCTACATGTGCGCCTTTGATGGCACGTAACACATCCAGTGGGTATTCAATTTCTTGTCATATGCGCTCCTACATGTCAGGATCGATTCTATCAAACACTGCTGTAATGCGCTGTTTGAGATCTTAACCGGTAAAGCATGTCCTTGACATATCCCCAGCGGAAGAAGTCTAAAGGAATGATATCCGAGGACCGGGGTGGCCAAAGAATGGGACCATCTCTGCCAATCCATCTCTCGGGAAACTCACGATTCAGGTATTCACGAACGTCAAGTCCCCAATGTGGGGAAGCGCCATCTTGTTGCAGTATGACGTTTGGTTGCAAATCCTGTAGTTGATGAACTGCAAATTTATGAAGCATGTCCAGGTAATTACACTCACGGACAATGAAATTTGCGAACCAAGAAGGAAGCATCGGATTGAACTGAAATTTTATGGACGCAATGATACAGATGAATGATACACATGATGGCAAAAACAGAGCTGCAGGACAACTACAGAGGGATTTGTGGCACGCAGTCCAGTCATCTTCAGTGTGGCGATACCTGCTGCAATACGGTCCCGCATGGAGGCGAACAGACGCCCGATGTTCTGCGGCAGACTGGCACACACGTATTGGACGGTGTGCTCCAAATCCCGGATAGTGCGGCACTGCGGCAGCTGGCGCTTCAACTGGTTCCACACATGCTAGACAGGGGACATGTCCGGGGAAGGGGCAAGCCATGGAAGTGTCTGGACATTAGGTAAGCAGTCCTCGGCAACCGAAGCCGTGTGCGGGCGGGCATTATCCTGCTGCTATAGCGCACCTGGAATCCCGGCCAGGAATGGGAGCACATGAGGCCGTAGGATCTTATCTACATAGCGCTGGCTCGTCAATGATCCACGTACCACTACTAAAGCTGATCGGCTATCGTAGGCAATGGCTCCCCAGACCATAATGCCTGCAGTGGTGGAGGTGTGGCGCTCCATAGTGAGGTCGGGATTGTACCATGGACCCGGGACCTCCACACCAACACACGATGATAATCTGTCCCCAAAACGAAGCGGTAATCATTGCTAAACACCACACGTCACCAGTGTGTGGCGTTCCACGTCGCTCTGGCCTGGCAACACCGCACACGGAGCCGGGGATATTCCGGTGTTAATGGCAGCACACGTAAGGGGTGCTGGGATCGCAGATTCGCTTCCGTGAGTCGTCGGGAAATGGTTCGTGGGCACATAGAATCCACTACATTTGCCTGTATAGTGGACTGGGTCCCCGTGGGATACGTTCGTGCCTGGCGCACGATCCGTCGATTCTCTCTACCGGTGGTCCTCCTGGTCCGTCCGCAGCCTCTCCGCCGTGTGGCAGTGCCGTCACGTGTCCACTGCTTCCAACACACTCGGACAGTATGGTCAGAACGATCCACGTGGCGGGATATACGGCACGCCGACCATCCTGCGGTTTTCATCCCGATGATCAGGCCTCTCTCAAAGTCCGTAATTTGCGTAAATCGACGTCTCTGGCGTCTACCCGGCATACTTGTTATTCTGCACTCGTCGGCCTGTGCTTTTTGCTTTCATGAGGCATCGACAACACGCCTGCTTATAAGGATGCCGGTTCTTGCTTGCAGCACCACCACAGAATGTGCGGTCATGCGCAATAGCACCAAACGTGGATTATGTGCATATCAGCACACACTGTAGCTATTTGCAATGTTTCGTGGTTGTAGTATGTTTTCGTCTAGGTGTGCAAATTTCATTGTCCGTGAGTGTATTCATTTTCACTGTGGGTTCGGAGAAGAAGAATGGCCCAATTACAAGATTATACATGAGCCCACATTAAAGTTCACCTTTGGACTGTGCTCGAAGTGCTCCCTGACTGAATGTGGGTTTTCATTACCCTCCCCATATATACGAACGTTCTAAGTGTTGACTTTTCCGTGTACGTAAAAGGTTGTCTCATCCGAGAACATTATACGTCGTAGGAAACTTTCATCAACTTCCAGCCACTCCAACATATACCGAGCGAATGCTAAGCGCTGAGGTCCATCGTTCGGTTTAATCTGGTGTAGGAGTTGCACAGATGCGGTTAGTTTCAGGCGTTTGTGAAGCACTCCCATCAATGTGGATCGTGGAACATTCAGTTGTAAAGAGGCCCTTCTCGTTGACTTGTTATTACTGCGAGTGAAAACCTCCTGTTTGCTCTGCACAGTTTCTTCACTGACAGTGGGTCTGCCACTTCTTTGTCGGTCCAGGACGCTAACAGTATCCAAGAATTTCTTCTGCCACCCTCTGATACTGAAATCACTCGGTTGATATTTCCCATATGTTCGACGGTAATTTCTTTGTACCGTAATCACAGACTTCGTCTCAAAAAACCCACGCACGCACATTGCTTTCTCCTGCGGCGACGACATTTTCAATTGCTTCGCAGTCGGTGTCGGTATTTGCGAGCACCTAACGCCATCTGTTGGAAAGAGATGGCATTAAAAACTCGAATATTTACTCTTTGAAACGTCGCAAACCGCATTGCTGTAGATCTGTTTGTTTTTGTACAGTTGTCAATCGAAAACCCTAGGGGACTTTTCGACCACCTTATAGAACAATATGCGGATATGCCTAATTTCCGTGACTTTTCGGAATACACCTTAGGGATGAAGAGCTAACTAGTTATCAGTGCTCTTTCGCAGAAAGCCCAGCTGAGCATTTAATCTTGAAGGGAATTTTTCCAAGTCGTACCCCGAAAGCATTTTCCTATTGTTACATTCCCTATTTGATACACATTGGTTCTGTGATGGTTCGTTGTTCATTCTGCAGAGTGTTATGTGGTTGACGTTCACACAACTTCCACATTTTACTTGATATTTTCAATCGTTGGCTCTTGGGTATTTACCTTGTTTTTACATCATTAGTTATATTATGTTAAAAAACCGAAGTGCGATTTTTAACGATTATAATACACATACTTTCCTATAACGGAGGTATGAGAAGGTATAGACGGCGTATTCTTTGAGTGCATGTGAAAACACAAATTTGCTGGTGACATAGTGTAACTCGGAAGCCGAATGCTTTCCTAATTGAGCTACGCAGACGGAACTTAGCGCTGCAACTTTGCCGTCTAGATATGTGATTCACATCTGCAGTACGTCACATATTTCCCAATTAAACTACACTGCCTCACAGGGAATGAATTTGCAGGTTTTGGGTTAGCCTCAAACCATGCTTGAAGTAACTCTCTAAAGAAGAAGGAATTCTGATTAATTCCAGACGATGTGTGGAACGAACATCACACATTTTCCGAAGAATCAAACGGCCAGTAGGCCGGCCTGTTTCCACAATCGGCCGCCAACGTGGAAAAAATTTACCGGTGACGGAGATGGAAATCGCATCCTTCTGCTCCGGAGCCGAATGCTTTCCCAATTAAACTACACCGACGTAATTTTTCGCTCCGACTTTGTCGTCTTGACATGTGTTTCTTCACCTTGTAGTACGTCACTTGCAAATGGAAAACTTTTGTACTCGGAGGGGCGTGATTTCAAGTGTTATACCCCCAGATAAGTAAAACTCGCTCCGGTCCTACTAACAACAAAGGCGTGGCGGTTATTAATCTTCGCAATTTCCAACCATGTGGCTAAAGGTCTAGCGGCAATTATAATTAGCTGAATAGAAATTAAGATATTTAATTCCGTTATTCCTTGACGAGTAAACAGCTGTGGGCTGGACCTGACATTCCTTGACGAATAACAGTTATTTGGAAAGGCCACTAGGGGCCCAGGACCAAGAAAATGGCAAAGTTCCCATTAAAACAGTCTTTGATCAATGTACAGCGCTGGGGATGTCACGTGTTACATAGAACACTATATATAAACTTACTGAAAATGCCTTTTATTTAACCTTTGCATCAAACAGAAGAAGCTGTTTCCTATTTCATTCTATATAGCAAATTTGATTGTGTAATATAGGTGAACGAAAAGCCGTAGAATTTTCAACAAAGTTTAAAGCAATTAAATTGATTGTGATCTTGAAGTGAGGCAGCAATTTCAGAGAAAAGTAACAAAGGGTTTTGTGAATATTGAAACTGCTCTTTTAAAGAAAGCGTTGGAGTTTTACTCTGAAAAGAGAGTGCAACATAATCCTACATAAAATATTACTGTTATAATAATAATAATAATAATAATAATAATAATAATGAAAAGAAGCGTTCAAAGTAATGTTTGGGTCATTTTTAGAAGTGATTTTTAAGAAGGGGCCCTATTAAAATGGTGCCCAGGGCTGCAGCCCTGATGGCCCGCGCGGTAATCAGGCTCTGACTATGGGGATGTCGCTGTTGGCTGATGCTATTTAAAAATTAAATGCAATTTAATTATTTTTTCTTAATGATGGTTGGTTGTTTAATTTTTATGGCGCAAGGGCCATGGTTGGCCAAAGAGCGCTAAACAAAAGACACTTAAAACAACACAAAACAAATTAATTTAAAAAAACGTACGAAAGGTTATTCAGTAAAAGTGAACCAGGCTGATTCGGTAAAAGTGAAAAACGAGAGTGAACATGTTAAAAACTAGACGAGTTTAAAAAAGTCAACCTCTTTCAAAAACGAAAACACTACGAACGTGTCGCATTCTTCACCCAGGATAGTTTGCAGCGTAGCTGCTCCGTCGTCCAAAAAATGAGAATGAAAATAACGAAACCGTTGATCACAAAACCGAACACAAGTGCACAAAACACGAAGGACTGTGAGACGACAGTTGCACGCCTCACACACTGGGACAGTATCACCCCACAGCAAGAAGCGGTGAGTGAAACAACAGTGCCCAATGCGGAGACGCGCAAGAACAGTTTCCTCACGACAGTTCTTCCTCAAGCTAGACTTCTATAGTTCGATCTGTGGTTTGATGGAATGAAGCTTATTGCTGCCCTGTTGAGACCACATGGACTGCCACTCGTCCATGATAAATTGGCGGATCAAAGGTCGAAAATCTCTGAAAAACAGTGGCAGCCGTGTGGGTGTTATGGAGGAAACAGACCTGGCAGAAAGATCCGCCAGCTCGTTACCCCGGATCTCAACGTGGCCAGGAACCCAACAGAATCGGACTGGAATCCAACGTCAGTCAAATTCCGCAGGAGACGACGAACATCCCTGGTGACTGGAGAATGAACGCCCTCAGGAGAAGATAAGACCTGGATGACTGACTGGGAGTCGGTGCAAAGCATGGAGCGACGATGAGAACAGGACTGGATGTGACGCAAGGTCAGGTGAACTGCAAGCATTTCCGCCGTAAAGATGGTCGCTGCCGGTGGAATCCGCTCAGCGTACGTCTCATCAGTACACACAAAGGCAGATCCCACAACATCACCGGATTTCGAACCATCGGTGAAGACTGGCACGAAATCGGGGTGGAGAGAGAGGTGCTCAGAAAAAAGCTGCTGGTAAACGGGTTCCGGGGTGGAAGACTTGGGCCACACAGAAAGGAACACATCGGCCATCACCTGAGCTGTCTGCCAAGGAGGATCATGAAAAGCTTTGGTCACACCAATCGTCGATAAGTTTAAGCCAGTATCGCGCACCAGAACAGACATCAGAATCCCGAAAGTTAGAACAGAAGAAGGGCGGTTGGAAAATAAGCGGACACATTGTGTGTTGAAGACGGAATCGTGTAGTGGATGATGAGGTTGTGACTTTAGCTTGGTGTAAAGCTGGAGAGACAGCTTCTGACTGCCGAGGCACAACGGCCGTTCATGCGACTCGGCATATAGGCTATGCAGGGGAGAAGTACGAAAAGCGCCGGTGCAAAGACGAAGAGAAGAGCCTGATGATGAACCGGACCAAGGAGACCTAAAACAGAAGGCCGTGCAGAACCGTAGGTTACACATCCGTAGTCCAACCTTAACCGTACAAGGGAGTGGTAAAAGCGGAGCATTGAGCACCTGTCAGCCCCCCATGATGTTCGGGAGAGGACCTTCAGAATAGTCAATGACTTCGTGCACTCCACTTTTGAAGATTGAATGTGAGGACGGAAGGTGAGTGCGCGGTCAAAGGAAACTTAACTTCGGACACCACAGGGATGGTAGAGTTCTTTAGACGGAGATGAGGGTCTGGGTGGAGACCCCGTTTACGGCAAAAATGCACTCAAACGGTCTTCTGTGACGAGAAACTAAAACCATTAAGGATGGCCCAGGAAGAAATCTCAGTAATTGTTGAATGCAACTGTCTCTCAATGGCGCGTATGTTGGCGGACGCACACGAAACCTGAAGATCATCCCATACATCGATCCGCGAACCGTCGGAGGAAGTAATGTGAAAATGTGATTAACACGAGGAATGAAAAGAATGACTGATAAAATGGAGCCTTGAGGAACACCCTGCTCCCGTGGGCACAGTGCAGAGAGGGTCGACACGACGCCCACACGGAACATCCTGTTCTGGAGAAAGCCGGCAATGAAAGTTGGTAAATTTCCCCGTAATCCGCAGTCGTGCATATCACGGAGAATGCCATATCTCCACGTCCGATCATAAACTTTTTCCATGTCAAAGAACACGGAGACCATGAGCTGACGCCAGACAAACGCCTCTCTGAGGAATGTTTCAAGGCGAAGGTGATTATCAGTGGTGGAACGAAAGTGACGGAAACCTCTTTGATGAGGTGATAAAATGTGATGAGTTTCCAAATAAAACATCAAACGAAGATTGATGATGAGCTCGAGCACTTTGCAAAGGCAGCTCGTCATAGCAATTGGCCGGTCGTTCAACGGGTTGGTGGGATCTTTACCAGGTTTGAGAACAGGTGTGACAATAGCAGTGTGCAAAGAATCGGGAAAGTCGTGCTCATGCCAAATCCTGTTAAACAGGGCCCGCACGGGGATAACTGGTTTTCCAGTTATTTGGGGAGCGGCGCCCCCACGGCCCGAGCTGACCTTGTGACTGGTCAACATCTGATGTCATGCCACCGCTTGTTTTTTATTTTGGTGCTGTTGGTGTTTGCAGGGACGGCTGTTCATCCAGCTGTTGGGGAGTCGCGGCCCCATTATCCCGAGCTGGTCTTGTGTCTCGCTTTTTCGTTTTTATTTATTTTCTCCACTGGCTAGTTGCCCGTGTTGTATACTCTACCTAATCGCTACCACGCTATGTACTAACACCCCGGTCTTGTGGTTTTGTTACCCTCCACCACTAACTGTTTTATATTAACCGCTCAGTTCGTAGGTTGCTGAGATTCCGTTTAGGTTCCCTTCCAGGGTTTGTCTTCCTTGGATTACTTTTTTCCTTTTAGCTGGTTTGGGTGCTAGACCTACCTGCATGTTTGCCGCGTGCGGAGACCCGTGAGGCGGAAATGGGATGTCTGGCGGCTGAGATCGCAGGAGACCGGAGAAGTGCCTCCTGTGTACCAACACTCCTCTTCGACCCCGGCTTCGCTGTAAACGGGAGGCTAGAGACTAACCCACCTCTAGTCAGAAGTCTTGTACCAAGTTGTGTACAGGGCTTTAGCGGCTTTTTTGTCGTATAGCACGGCAGGGTAAGCCCGGGGGCGGTGGGATCATGCCAAAGGCGTTGGCATGACGGTACCCGGAGGCCGAAGGGTCCGCCGAGTGCGTGTGATCACAGCCAACGGACTATATCTGCAACGTATAAGCTCCAGAACTGTGTCCAGCGTCATTTTCTTGGCTTGCAGACCTCCAGTTCTCCCTTGTAGGGCTCGGTGGTGGGTGGAGTAGTCTGCAGACAAATCCTCCTCCTTTTTTCCATGGGTAAAAACAAAAACAAAAACTCCAAATTCAAGTCACCTGAGAAAATGATAGTTGACAACGACTCTCCTTCGTCTTCTCAACCTACCAAGTCCCATAACCTTAAACGGTCTTTAGATCATGACCTGGACCAAGAACGTGGAACCTCTTCTTCGGCAGCTGTACCAGTTGCTCCGAAGCGTCGTCTCCCCTCGATTGCTGTGAATACGCATGCTACACACTTAGTTGTGGAATCCATCGATCCGAATGAGAGACTGTCCACCAGATCTCCCTTTTTCATTTCTAAAGCTTTGGACGCTGCGGTTGGCTCCTTGAAGTCTGTGAGGAAGCTTCGCTCTGGGGACCTGCTTGTCCAAACTTGCAGTGTTTCTCAGAGTAACACTCTTCTGCACCTCACTAGTCTTCAAGGCATTCCTGTCAAAGTGACACCTCACCCGTTTCTTAACACCTCTCGGGGTGTTATTTCGGAGTTTGATCTCTTGGCGTGCAGTGAGGACGAATTGGTGAGTGAACTAGCAGATCAGGGTGTTATTGCTGCACGTCGTATGATGTTCCGGCGCGATGGTTCTTTGATTAAGTCTAAAAATGTAATCTTGACTTTTAACACGCCGAAAGTTCCGACCGAAATCAAGGCTGGCTACTTGGTCTGTGGAGTTCGCCCATACATTCCCAGTCCTCTGCGCTGTTTCAGGTGCCAGAGGTACGGGCATTCATAACGTTTCTGTAACAGTTCCGCTCGTTGCGTAAATTGTGGCTCCAGTGAACATGACGGGGAAGGTTGCACTTCTGCTGCCTGCTGTGTTAACTGTGGTGAGGCCCATGCAGCTTACTCCCGCAACTGTATGAAATGGAAGGACGAGATGGCGATCCAGCGCCTCAAGACCCTGGAAGGCCTCTCGTACCCTGCTGCCAAGGCCAAGTTGGGTATTCCCAACAACCGACAGCGTACTTTTACCGCAGTAGTTCAGTCTCTGCCACAACCCGTGCAGCCCTTTGTCCCGCGCCCTGTAGCTCTCGCCGCACTTGCCAAGAAATCTACAGCTGAACAAGCGACACAGGTGGATTTCACCGAGCTCCAGGTTATTCGACCAGCTGACTCTGCGCCTTCTCTTTTGAAGACGACCGACTCTTCCAGTTCCCAGCAGAAAGCCTGCACGTGTGGAAGACCCGGCCCTAAATCCGCAAAGGTGTGCATGTCCATCCAACTGTCGCGGCCCAACTGACCAACATTGCAACTGTCTCAGATTCAGCGAGGTCCCCACCCTCAACCAACATTATAGAGGAACATAGGGGGGAGGAGAGTGACAGTTCGTCCCCACCCTCAACCAACATTATAGAGGAACATAGGGGGAGGAGAGTGACAGTTCGTCCCCCTCCTGTGACTCATCCTATGTGTAGTTGTGTTCGTTTTCGTGATGTGTTTTATCATTCTCATTCCTCAGTTTTACTTAATCGGCTAGTTTCTAACCATTGTACCATGCTTTTAATACTGTTTGTTTCATAGTCTTTTTTGGCCCTTCCATCATTCTCATGGTTCGGTTTTACTTGGTCAGCCAGATTTGGGGATTTATGCCACGTTTTTTAATACTGTTTGTTTGTCTTGTGTCTGGCGCTCTTTGGCCAAACATGGCCCTTGCGCCATAAAAATCAACCAACCAACCAACCAACCAACCTGTTAAACAGGATTAGCAAACATTCAAGAAAGGACCGAGAAAGGTGCTTCAGCATGTCGTAGAGGATGTTATCCGGTCCGACAGATGTCCGGCCGGACCGATTCGAAGCAATCTTCAGTTCTACGGCAGTCAGCTGGCGGTAATAATCCTCTGAAGAAAATACGGTCCGAAGGATATTCTAGTCCTCTCAAGCCACACGTCTGATACTGCTGGAACGAAGAAGGGTAATTGCTGCTGCTGGACACTGATAAAAATGCGGTGCCAAGACATTCAGCAATACCCTGAGTGTCAGCAATCGTTCGTCCATCACTCTCGAGAATGGAGAGTTCCCCAGATGGGTACTTTCCCCGAATCTTACGAATCCTGTTCCAAACGATCTTAGAGCTGGTAGAGGTGTTAATTCCGGATACATATTGTATCCATGAGTCCCGTTGACTACGACGGCGTACCAATCGCGCGTAGCACTTTGCTTCCTTGAAAGCAAGTAGGTTTGCGTCGGTGGGATACCGAAAAATCTACCCCAAGCCTGATGTTGAGCCTGGCGTGCTGCCTTGCAATCGGAATTCCACCATGGTCTCGGGCAACGTGGAAGTTTAGTCGACGTCTTTGGGATGGAGAGTTCCGCCGCTTGCACAATGCAATCCGTTACCGCTGCAACAGCTTCACCGATCGTGCCTGAGGACACCATAGCAGAAGTAATGGTCGCTGAAGCCGTGAATGCGTCCCACTTGGCTCGATCGATATCCCATCTAGCAGGACGGGTAAGATGGCGGTATCCGCCACATGCTAGACGAAGAAAGATAGGAAAGTGATCGCTGCCAAGGGGATCACCAGACACGCTCCAGGACCAGTGAGGATATAAAGATGGTGAACTCAGAGACAGATCAATGGCTGAGTACGAGCTGGTAGGTTCATGAAAGTATGTCTTTGTCCCCGTGTTGTGGAGACAGAGGGACGTGTTGGAGAGTAGGGACTCGACAACGCGACCCCTGGAGTCTCGAGTGTTATCACCCCACAACGGATCGTGCGCATTGAAATCTCCCAGAAGGAAGAAAGGAGGCCGCCCGGTGGCGCAGTGGTCTAAGCGATGGCCTCTGATCATTCGTCCGAACGGGGTCCGGGTTCGAATCCCGGTGAGGCATGGATGTTGTGTTTGTCTTACGGCACTGGTTCTCTCCCTTCCCTGGAATCAGTGACCCTAAATTAGGGACGGGCGACTGCTTACAGCCCATTGAGTTGCTCACGGTGGTCGTTAAACCTCCAATCAAAAAAAAAAAAAAAGAAGAAGAAAGGAGGCGGCAACTGGTCAACTAAATCTTCCAAATCTGAAAGGCTCACAGCTTCATCAGGTGGTACGTAGATGGAACAGACTATGAACAGGATGTTCACAGAAATTCTCACTGCCACTGCTTGCGGAGTCGTCCGAAGATCGACCGCAGTGACAGGAACACCATGAGGAACAACAACGGCCACTCTTCCGCAGGCGATAAGTCCGTCCTCATGATCTTTGCAAAAAATAGAATATCTGCGCAGCAAAGAAG
Organism: Macrothele yani; assembly: GCA_039090855.1. Lineage (NCBI taxonomy): Eukaryota > Metazoa > Arthropoda > Arachnida > Araneae > Macrothelidae > Macrothele > Macrothele yani. The sequence continues at coordinate 78,514,580 of CM077009.1, forward strand.
TGTCCGTCGTGCGAAGCTTTGTCTCCTGGAGACACACGCACACAGGTGTGTGCGAAGATAGTAAGCCTTTCAAATCATCAAGTCGTCGTCGCATACCTCGGCAATTCCACTGAATGATTGAAGCCATTATGAGAAAAAGAAAAAAGAAGACTGATGAACACTGAGACGACTAATACGTCTCAGAGTCCATGAGCTCCAGTCCGTCTTCAGTGTCTGGAGGTAATACAGGGGCGTGCTTACTCCCCGTGTTCTTGGATGATTGCGCTCGACTCTGAGTGTTAGAGCGGGGTTTCGGGGAGGATGTGCCTGGATTCTGCTTCTCGGGTTTCTTGATTGAGTGCTTTTAGCCTGAGTCCCAATGCTAGCAGAGGATCTTTTCGGCGACGATGTGGTTGTTACTTTGGACTCCAGACGGCGAGACTTTAGTGCCTCCAATCCAGCAGCAACGATGTCCTCGAAATCATAAGGACACCGCGTTGGGATGTGCACCTCAGTCTGCACAGCAGCAGTGCACTTCTGAACTACGACTGAGGCGTATGATCGCCGGCCTGGTGCTACAGCAGCGATCCACCGTCTGGCCTCAGGATAAGACAGATGGTCTGTCGTCCTCAGGCGTTGGATAGCCTGCTCCTCTATTCACTTTGGACACTGCTTGGAAGATGCAGAGTGTGACCCATCACAGATTACGCAGTGGTCTGATTCTGCTGAGCATTCCATCAAAGAATGATCCGTGGAACCACAGCGCCCACACCTTGCTACGTTACGACACGACTGTTGAGAATGACCTGGCACTTTGAACATCTCAAAGGATTCGGGATGTATGGGCGAACATCAAGCCCTAAGTACCCTGCCTTGATGGAAGTTGGCAGGGTTGTGGTGTTAAAAGTAAGCACGATGTTCCGGGAAGGTATAGACTTCCCATCTCGCCTAAAAAGAATTCTCCGAACCCCAGTGACACGTTGGTCGCCAAGTTCCTCCAGGAATTCCTCATCGCTGGATTCAAGCAAGTCACGGGAGTTGACGACACCGCGAGAGGAATTCAAATAACCATGACGAGCTATTTGTACTGGAATATCCATCAGAACGGTCGTCTCCAGCAAGGTGGCACTATGTCGTGGATTAGACGTTTCCACAAGAAGATCCTCTGGTGGGAGCTTCTTAACACTTTTAGGAGGGCCAGCAACCGCCTGAAGAGCCTTATTACTCCAGAAGGGATTCTTCGAACTCAGAGACTGTGAAGGATCACCAGAATGAATCAGATGAAACAGAGCATTACAATCACCACTAAGAAGTTTCTTTGTGGAGTAGGGTGTACCTACCTCCACGCAGCGCTTCAAATTAATAGCATGGAAAACATTGTTATTTGTCATAGAGAAGAAAGAAAATTCATCCGCCGACTTCCCCACCCACAACCGAGTCCAACGAGGGAGAGCCGGAGGTCCGCAAGTCCAAGTGGACGCAGGACACAACTCTAGGGATAGCAAGCGGATATAGCAAGTTGATAGGGCAGACATGCGCTCGGCGCGAACCTAGACTTTCCCGTGCCTGGGGAACACCCGTTTGGCATGCCCACCCTATCCCCAAACTCACCCTGCCGTACGGAATGACAAGACGTTAGAAGTCTGGACTCCACTCGGCCACATACTTCCTGACTAGTAGTGGGTTAGTTCTTAGCCGCCCGTTTAGGGTGAAGCAGAGGGCAAAGAGGAGTGTTGGTAGCTGGAGACAACTACATCCCGGCCCCCAGAAACCTCAACCGCCAGCATCCCCTTTTCCATCTTACGGGTCACTGCACACGGCAAACGTGCAGGTATGGTCTAGCTAACCAGCTCGGAAAAACAAAGAAGGGAACATAAAATGGAGAAGAGAGAAAATAAAAACGAGGAACTAAAATCCGGAACTGGCGCATGCTCACAACCTCAGCAACCTACAACTGAGGCGGGTGCGTGGCAATATAAGAACAAAAGCAAAAAATGAAAAAATCAAACAAGAAATGTCGGCTCGTTCCGTGGGGTCGCCATCCCCCAGCAGCTGGACGAACAGCTGTCCCTTCGGTGATGTCATCGTGCAAGACAAAAGGAAAGATGTTCTGTCACAAGGTGGGCTCGGGCCGCGTTTTTTCTTAATGAAGTCATTGCGACAAGGCTAAACTTTCGGAAAATTCTCTGTCGCGAGATCCTATAGGATCTCGCGATACAGAACCCCTTAGAATTTTTTTCAACATATTTATCAGGAACGGCTCCTGCATAACGTCACGACTGAAGTTCTCTGAACTCAGCTGGAGGTTTTTCCTGCATAACGCCACTGGGAGCGGAAGGACCCTTGGCGGCCTGCTCTGCTTGCAGCTCTGACGGTTATTGAAACTAACTCATGTGGGGAACTCTGCTTATTTCCACATCAGTCGTTTCCTTTAAATAAAACGTCCCTGAGGGCTGCGGCGATGGCAGTTCTCGCTCGTACAGCGGTACAGCAGATGTGAGTGGTCTTCGGAGTTGCTCGCGAGTGACGTACCTACAATACAGTCTCTCGTTGGCTGCAAATGCATCGCCCGGCCTTACTGTGAGCTTTGTGGATTAATACGATTGTTGTGCTTCCGAATAAGAAATAAAATAGGGGAATGGATTAAAAATAATGACGAATTATTCTTTGAATCTATTATTTAACCTGTTTCTTCCCCTTTTTTTCTTTCAATTTTTGGTTTGTTCCTTCTTTTATTCAACGTAATAATTCTAACAACGATGTTACTGCCAGTGAACTGAGTATTTGTGTTTGCTAACAACAAATACTCAGTTGTCGGGATTTTTGCGAAAACATTTTACTTATATTTTCTCTTCTGGTTAAAATGGGCATGTGAACAAATGGTGATTAAAAATAAAATTCAGCAACGGATAAATTGCAAATAAATAAATAAATAAATAAATAAATACATAAATACTAATTTCTGCAGCGAAATACTTGCACAAAATTGATTTTTTCACTTACCAAGCACAGCGAAATTTTCGCTTTTAAACTCATGTAAATTTTTTTTCATCAAAAATCATTGAAGTTACTCCATTAAGTACATTTTATTTTTCTGCTGCATCCCCCCCCCCAAAAAAAAAACAATAAGCTGCGCATTTCAGTTGAGGTAGTGCATTATACTTAATTACTTTGAAAACAACATTTAATCAGATATCATTGTTCAGAAAATTAATTTTGAAAAATAATTTTTCTACACTAAATTGTAATCATGGCTTCAAAATTAAAACTGAAATGAATATGCTTGCAATCCGTAGAGAATGCCGGTGTGTGATGATCGCAATAACAACTCATCGCGCAATTGTGGCAAACCCTTCAAAATTCCGCAAAAGGTTTTTCATCGCCGTCCGAGTTGCAGTGGCTTGTTTCAAGTCCAAGTTTTAAAGGGAGCATATCAAACGAAAAAATATTTATTGTTTTATTTCTAGGGATCACAATAGACACCTGAGAACGCATATATGACCTTGAGTGTGTGTCCGCTGCTTCTGGCACACGCATTAAAATTTTTTTATTAAACGGACAGCATCAGCAGGTTCAGTAACTTAGCTTTCGAAGTGATATCGTGATATCTGCAAAATTGGGATTCAGCCCCCCCCCCATCTCAGCTTACCACGAGCCGCTACTGATAGCTACAAAAGCTGAATAATGAAATTATCAGAACCAGCAGTTTAACAAATGAAATGATTTTTATAAGTTTAATTGATATTTTTTCAGCTAGATAAAAAGAAAATTTTTAGTCACAGCTTTTTCTTCCGTGCATGGCACGCGCTACCGGTTGGTTCCGAAAATAGTAAAGCAATCCTTCACAGAAGCTCAAAGCTTCAGAAGATCAAATGCTCTTTCTTTTACAGCTTAGGTGCAATCACTGAATTAGAAATTAGGGTGTCGCCCCAGTGGCGCAGTGGTCTGAGCGCTGGCTTGCAATCATTCATCCGAGATGCGTCCGGGTTCGAATCATCGTGAGGCATGGACGTTGTGTTTGTCTTACGGCACTGACTCTCTCCCTCCCTGGAACCAGTGGCCCTAAATTAAGGACGGACCACTGCTTATAGCCCATCAAGTTGCTTGCGACGGTAGTTAAACCTCCAATAAAAAAAGAAGGAAATTAGGATCTGTTGGCTCAGACGTAAAAGTCAGGTCATTGGTCAAGGTTCAGATCAGACAGTGCATCCTGAACCATGCACTGAGCAGCAGTGTGCGCCTGTAGTATGACATTCACTCGCAGGGAAGGTTTAGACGCAACCGTCTGTATCCTAAGGGTACTTTTGTAAGTATTCACTGAACTGAACGCCTGCAATATAGTAGCAACAGGTACCTTCTCTGATGGTGACTGACAGCAGTGAGATACAGAGAGAGAGAAAGAGAGACGTAGCCAGGATTTCATTTTGGGAGGGATCCCGAATCCTATTTCACACTCTTAGCGTATGTATGTGTGTTTATTATGTGAATTTAACATACGCTCAAGTACAATATATGTATTCAATATATTGGGTTGGAAAGAAAGTAATGTCCGATAGCCCTAAATTAGGTACGAGAAGTGAAAGCCTGACCACGGTGCACACTGGCCACTGAGATTGCGCAGAAGACCGGCATGACATCAGCAGGTAGATAGCTTAAGTCAGTGGCAGTTAGTAGTCAAAAGGCGAAAAGTGTAAACTCCAACAAACATGGAAGTGGACAAGGAGCACATCCGTCATTGCATTCTGCATGAGTTTCGTCGCGGTAGCACCCGCGCAAGTGCTATAAGGAGCATTACCAGTGTATACCCCAGTGTCATAACACGTCATCAGTGCTGTCGTTGGTTAGAGCGGTTTCGAGAGGGAAATTTTCACCTGTCAGGCCGTCCCAAAGCAGGAAACCAGCAATAGTGGATATGGACATGCTGAAGATCTTAGTGAAGACCGACCCACGTGTGACCAAGGGGGAGTTCGCCGAACAGTTGGGGATTACCCCCCACAAGCATTATCGCGCACCTGCATCAATTTTGGAAGGTTGCGACGTATATTCTAAATTAACTTTCATTTTCAGTTTCTTTCCCTATGTAAATTTTGAGTTTGTTCTGTTTATACTTCCAAACTTAATGTGACATCTTTTCCATCAAACGAGAATACTGTTGGCAACATTTGAGGTTAGTGTGAACGTGACGTATGAATGTGTGAGATATGAACAATAGATAAAAACAACGAGATAACAGTTGCTCGTGTGTGGTGGATATGTGGTATGTGGCTATGTGAATTATGTTATACCTTGAAGTGCGATATCTATGCTATTGATGTAATGGTGGAATAAAAAATCAGTTACAGTAAGTTGACTTCTGTCTTATGTTTCGTCTGGCCGTAAAGGTTTATTTAAGGAAGTGTTCCATCGTATTCTTACCTAATGATTTAGACATAACGTAAGAACGACAATATTTCAGCACGAAAAGAAATTACTTTATAAGGCGCACAAGAGAGTAGTTTAGGTATCCCATTAACTCACAATTGAGCAGAAAGCAAATGGCATGGGTGCCATGGGCGAATTCAGAGGGGGGGGGGACGCAGGGCGCGCGCCCCTCCCTTAGGAACTAAGGAAAAGCTTCGATTTATTAGATTTTAATAAAAAATTGCATATTTTTTCGTGAAAGAAAGTACTACTTAAAAATATATTACTTTCGTTAATTAATTGGAAGATATCAACGATAAATTTTATCATTCGAAAATAATTTTTATTTTCCATTTCTATGCGGTAATTTTACGCTGAGTTTCTGCGCCTGCCATTCACAAAAGTCCTGGATCCGCTCCTGATGGGTGCATGCGTTTACACGTGACTAAGTTGAACCTTTCCTGGACCGTATTGTGACAAATGACAAAAAATTGGTCCTGCATGACAATGTCAATGCACGGAAACAGTAGTTGGACCCAAAACAGAAGCCCATGCCGACCCCGGAAAGCCGGCTACACACATGTAACGTCCTGCTGTCTGTTTGGTTGGATACAGGGGTGGGGGTCGTGTTTTTGAGTTGGTGTCGGACAACGCCACTATCACTGCCGATGTGTATGTACTGCCGTCAGCTCGACGATTTGCACGCATCGCTCACGTCGAAATGACCAACACTGCTGTCCCGCAAGGGCCTTCTTTCTACAGCAGGATGGAGCGACACCTCACACTGCATGTGTGACCTGTCAGAAGATCAGTGACGAGGACTGGCAGATGCTGCCGCACCCATCGTATTTTCCTGGACTGTCAGCGGTTCACCAACCGGGACAATGTCGGACGCGCTCTGACTCACATCTTTGCGTCTAAGCCGCCACAATACAGGGACGGTATCCAACAGCTGCGCAGTCGTGGCAAACGATGGCGACTACATTTTGGACTGATATGTACTTGTATATATATATAGTAATTATCACTTTTCTGTTGCCACGCAGTTGCAGACATTACTTTCTTTCCAGCCCAACATACACCGAAGAGCAAAATCATTATGACCACTGCCTAATACGATGTTGGTCCTCCACGTGCCACCAAAACAGCTCTTAATCGGCGAGGAATAGGCGCAACAAGATTTCTACAGATGTATTGTACTATCCGGTACCAGCACGCTACCAGAAGGTCCTATAATTCTTGTAAGTCACGTGGTAAAACCGCCACAGATTGGATTTGCTGTTTCAACACAAACCACAGATGCTCGATTGAATTGATGTCTGAAAAATTTGGAGGCCAGGGCAATACCTGGAAGTCTTCCTCATGTTCCACGAACCATTATCGAACAATCCGGGCAGCGTGGCATGGCGCATTATTCTGCTGAAAGGAGGCACCACCTGCGGGAAATACCGTTGTCTTGAAAGTCTGCAATACTTAGGTAAGGGGTTGAAGTCATAGTTTCCTGCACATTAATGACTGGTTCCAGGGTTTCCCAGCAGAACATTGCCCAAAGCATTACATTTTCTCCACCGAATTGTTTTCGTTCCATGGTGCATCCTGATGCCAATACTTCCCCGAGTAAACAGCGCACACGTACCAGGCCGTCCACATGGTGCAACAGGGAACGAGATTAATCGAACGTGACGACCTTCTTCCAATCACGTTAGGTCTAGTTTTGATGCTGGAGTGCTCATTATAAGTGATTTCGACGGTGAGCCAAGGTTAGCATCGGGACTTTGAACGGCTTGCGGTTACGCAGCCCCATTTTAAGCAGGTTTCGATGTACTATGTGTTGGGACACATTACTCCCGTCAACAGCATTCCATTCACCGGTGAGTTGTGCCACAGCATCCCTTCTGTTAGCTCGTACCATAGGGAATGGTAGCCTTTGCTCACCCCTAGCATCGATGAGCCGTGATCAGCCCACACTTTGCCGGCGGTTCGTGGTTTATCCCTCCTTCGACCACTTTTTGAAGTTACTAACCACGGCTAACCCTCCTTCGACCACTTTCTGAAGTTACTAACCACGGCTACCCCTCCTTCGACCACTTTTTGAAGTTACTAACCACGGTTAGCCCTCCTTCGACCACTTTTTTAAGTTACTAACCACGGCTAACCCTCCTTCGACCACTTTTTGAAGTTATTAACCCCGGCTAACCCTCGTTCGACCACTTTTTGAAGTTACTAACCACGGCTAACCCTCCTTCGACCACTTTTTGAAGTTACTAACCACGGCTAACCCTCCTTCGACCAACAATTTTTAGAAGTTACTAACCACCGCTAACCATGAGCATACCAAAAGCCTTGCTGTCTCTAAAATACTCTGACCCAATCGTCTAGTCATTACAATTTGGCCTACGTCAAACTCACTAAAGTCAGCTGCCTTTCCCATCTGAAGAACAAGAATAACACTGATCAACAGAGCTCAGTATCAGGTGTTATATTTTTGACATTTCATGACCTTCACACGCGTCGTCGTTTACCTGCAGTTGATTCGATTTCCATAAAGACGCTCTGGTCACAATGATCTGGCTTTTCGGTGTCTGAAATGAAAAAGAAACCTTTTTTAGAGGACAAGACGGGAAAAGCTATAAATTGTGTATATATATAATATCATATAATTGATATGCCAAATGATATTTGGCATATCAATTATCAATAGAAGTTAAAACAATAGATGTTATATCAATATCAATAGAAGTTAAAACAATAGATGTTATATCAATATCAATAGAAGTTAAAACAATAGATGTTATATCAATATCAATAGAAGTTAAAACGTTTTGTCATAAACTGAATCGCCGCCCCGATGGCGCAGTGGTCTAAGCGATGGCCTCTGATCATTCGTCCGAACGGGGTCCGGGTTCGAATCCCGGTGAGGCATGGATGTTGTGTTTGTCTTACGGCACTGGCTCTCTCCCTTCCCTGGAACCAGTGACCCTAAATTAGGGACGGGCGACTGCCAATAGCCCATTGAGTTGCTCACGGTAGTCGTTAAACCTCCAATCAAAAAAAAAAAAAAAAAACTGAATCTCTTTTCATAGTTCAGTTTCATAGAGGGCCCAAGATCTCGGGCGCCTTATTAAGGGAGCCCCGAAATTTCTTCAAACTGTATTGTGTCGAACAAAAACACGCTGTTTTATGTGGGTGCGTAAAATCTAAGGGCCCAGATTTGCAGGTAGGCCCAGGATCTCATCATGTTTTAAGTCAGGCTCTGGCATTAGATATTAAAGGTGCTTAAATAGGGCGTATTTAAAGGGGGTCCAAAGGAGCTTTGCCTTCCGAAAGTGTTTCGTTTTTTTAAGTTTTTGGTAAAAATGCTACTTACATTAGTAAAAAAATGCCTTAATTTAATAAAATGCATCAACGTACATTAGAAAAAAAATGCTTTAATTTTTTTCTTATATTTTTTATTAACTTTGATTTTGTTCTGGTGGATTTCAAAAACTTCCATTTTTCGTCGCCCCTCCTCCCCGAAAACAAATTTTATATACGCCCCTAGCTCATTCAATATAGGAATAGAACTTATTTTTATGAACACTTTGTAAGTGCCATTCCGTATTTTAGTCTATAACTTTAAACGCATGGTAATGTCGTAGCGGCAAGCAATACAAACACACACACACACACACACACACACACACACACAAAACAAACGTTCAAATCTCTGGGGGAGAAGAAGTGTAAGAGCCATGGACGGGAGGGCGAGCCGTATCTCAGGTTTCTCCTTGCCGTTGCTCACGAATCAGGTTAAACCTGTGTAAAACAAAAATTTTCCATGAAATTTTCATCAGACATCCCATCGTAAGATACTTAGCCTCAGATTAGCTTTCCCTCAGCTTTGAGCACAAGCGTTACCACGAGATTTCTGTGTGAAAATGTATTTCGAGCCTATGACACTTTCTTGAAAAAATCCCAAGCTCCTTTCTCTCCCCCCCCCCCCGTGTCTTGTTTGCTTCCTCTCCTTCTTCCCCCGTTGTCTTACGGAGGGACCGGCTGTTGTGAAATTAGAAGTTTCCCCTCTGCTAGTTCCTCCAGGGGCTGTAGGTGGTGTCAAGGCACAAAAACGTGGTCCATACTCCGTCCTTTCATAAGGCGTTTGCGTGTATGTGTGTGTAGGTGTTCTTGGCGTAGCTTATATATTAGCAACTGATCTAACGTGGAGGAAAAATAGGAAGAAATAAAAACAGGAAAAAGAAGAAACTCTCAGTAATAAACTGACGAATATTTGCCTTCATGCTTCCCATCGGAACGTTTAATTTAACTAATAGTTCCGGCAAACCTCCCTGATTTCAAGAAACGGTTCACTCGACCCAGACCAAACCGGCTACTTATCATCCATACACGTACACTCAGTAAGCTAACTGATCACTATTACCTGTACCGCCCAAATGCGAAATCCTCAGGGATAGACAGAACTATCTCAATTATTGATAGTGAATGCCTTGCGAGAGCAATCCTGCCAGGATCCAGCAGTATTTCACCCGGACAGGATCGTTTCAGAGACCAGAAGAGGTCTGCCGCCCCCACGGGACCCACCCCTTCACCATAGCCCGCACGTGTGACGCGCTGATGGGCTGGGGCTCTAATTTTGCGTCTGGATGGGAGATTCATTCCCCAGCGCGATAGAGTTTGAGGGCAAGGCCCTTTATTGGTATCTAAGCTAAATATTTATTGCACACATAATATATGCATTGAGGTTTCTCGTGAATTGGGAAAAAACTCCTAAATTTTCACGATCCCTATCACAGAGAAATAAACAAAGTATTTACAGCGATATTTACAGGGCAGCACTAGGGCCTGTGCTGCGGTAACGACTCTAGGGCAAAGTCGTTGTGCCCCTCTTCAGTCCTTGGATTTCAATCTTCAGTCATGAATTCCTCATGCCACGCCACGAAGTCCTTGACCAACTCGATGAGTCCCTGTTGCGCTCTCGGATGCGCGAGCAGGATCGAGAAGTCCCTCGTTTTCTCCAGTTCTGAAGCTAGGAATTTTCTCCTACCTGAAATAGAATCACAATCAAAACTCATGTGTGCGACATCTGAGGTCTTGGCCCCGCAGCCGCACACTCGTCGTTACTTTACAGCAAAACGGCGGAAGCACTCCGGCGAGACGTTATGGCCGGTGAGTTCCTGGTTTAGGAACCCTCAGATTCTATGCATCTAGTAGAGACTCGGGGGAAGATGCGGTGCGTTCTACTTCCCGTATTCCCCTCATCCCACCTCTGCTGCCACTCCACCATCGTGACTTTTTCAGCTGCGTCCGCACGCTTTGCAGCGGCGTTCGCAGCTGAAAGTCTACTACCATTTTCCCAGCTGAATCCTTAGCCAGCTTGTCTGTACGCTTATTTCCAGTGGTTCCGACATGGCTTCGGACCCTGAGGAAAGAAATCACCGTATTGCCTGCAGTCTCTAGTAGAGACTTTACTTCCCGACGAGAAGAGTCTTACTCCTGAACTGAGCAAGCGATTTCAGTGCTGCTTGGCTGTCAGAGGAAATCTTCAATTCTTCTGCGTTGCGCAACGTCTCTCTGATCGCCAACAGCTGTGCCTGGAAGACAGAGGAGTTGGGTGATAATTTCAACTGTTCCGCGAAGGTCTCGTTGTCATCCGAGAGCTCGCAGAACCCTGCACCAACGAATCCACCGAGTTTGGAGCCGTCTGTAAACTAGGGATGGGCACATCGGTGGGAAACATCGATGATCGACATCGGTGGTTACTCATTCCTAAAACATCGATACATTGATAGTATCGGTGAAAACCTCGATGTTTTTGCTAGTAAGCCGAAAAATTCGTTGTTTTCAATCTGCAGCAATAGATGTGCAAAATCTCTGTCCAATATAACTGATTACTCACCAATAGCATCGGGTAACTAATAATATATATTAAAATGCTCGATGCATTAGTAGAAACCTCTATTTTTGTTCGATACATCGGTGTAAACCTCGATGTTTTGCTAATAAACTGAAAAACTCGCACTTTCCCACCTGCACCAGTAAATGGGCACACGATTTGTAAAATCTCTCTTTAATATAACAGTAATACTCACCAGTTCAACAACCATTAACATAATATTTGTTAAAACGCTCGATGCATCGTGAAAACCTCGATGTTTCTTCGATGCATCGGTGGGAACCTCGATGTTTTGCTAATAAACTGAAGAATTCGCACTTTTCCATCTGCAGCAATGAATGGGCGATCTATTTGTAAAATCTCCGTTCAATGTAAGGGTGATACTCAACAATTCAACATCTAGTAACGTAATATTTGTTAAAACGCCCGATGTATCGGTGGAAACCTCGATGTTTTCTCGATGTATCGTTGTAAACCACGATGTCTTGCTAACAAGCGGAAGATTTCACACTTTTTGATCTGCAGCAGCGAATGGACATATCGGCCCATTCGCTGCTGCAGATCAAAAGTTGAATTGGTGATTACTCACCAATTCAACCCCAAGTAACTAATAATATTTCTTAAAAGCCTCGATGTTTTTTCGATGTATCGGTGGGAACCTCGATGTTTTATCGATGCATCGGCTCACTTGCCTTCGAGGAAAAGATCTCGGTTTTCGCAAAGAATCAAGTAAAAAAAAAACAATAGGTAGGTGATATTTCATTCCTCTGTATAGTTATGAATGTAACAAAAAGAAATGCATTTACTTTTCGTAGAAAATATTCTCTTCCAGTTACAAACATCGGTCGCGAAACCTCGATGTTTTTTCGATGTATCGGCTTCTGCAACATCGAGTTTTAAACATAGATTATCGGTGGCAAAACATCGATGTTCAAAAACATCGAGGATTTTGCCCATCCCTACTGTAAACAGCTCCCTCCCCTTCCCCGTGGGGAGAGCTTTGTCCCATGTGGGACAGATTTCCTTGGCCGGGTGGCAAGCCCAGTTCATTCTCAATAATTCTATATCGGACGACTGAAAGCAGTCTCCGAGTAGTCCTACGTCACAGCCGAAACTGAGGGATTGCATGCAGTTTCCTCACCACTACTAAGTCCTCCGGCTCGCACCCAGCCAGCACTTGGAGTGCCGCTGTGGAGGTCGTGCGGAAACACTTAGTGATGGCCAAAAGCGCTCTACGCTGAATCTGGTCTAGACCAGTGCGCATCCGAACGGTGTCTGACCACCAAGCGGAACACGCATATGTTAGGATTCGCTCTACCCCTCGCTTCTACAGCACTTTTTTGGCTGGCACAGCCAACCGCATACCATTGATCCTATTCAGGATCGAAGAGCACTTGTCTTTCAGGAATTTCAGGTGAGGGAGTCCTGACAGCTTAGTATCTAGGATTACTCCTAGGTACCGCATCTCCCTCATTGCCTTGATCGTGTGCCCGTTAAAACGACACTTTAGGAGGAGTGACCGGCTCCCCGTTTTTCGCTATGATCAACAGTCTTTTCCGGAGCGAAGCAAAGCTTGAACTCCTTAATCCAGCTATCCAACTGTGATAGAGCGGTGTGTATCTTCCGCTCGATCACGTGTCTACCAGATGCAGACACTATGAGAACGAGATAGGCCACATAGGCTTGCATCTGCACTCTGTCTTCCATAGGAAGTGCGAGTGCTATAACAGCAACCACGTTCCACCACAAAGGGCCCGAACAAGATCCTTCCGGGCAACCCTTTGTGTACTCCCTACTGAACAACCTATCACCCGCTTCAAACTCTACACTCCTGTTTGAGAGGAAGTCACTAATCAACAGGAACAAATTCCATGGGAATCCAAGTCTTTTCAGACGGTCTAGGACCAGTGGCCATCAGACGCTATTGAAGGTGCCTCGCACATCCAAGGATACGAGGAAGGTGTGTAACCCCTAGTTCTCTATTCGTCTTTGGATGCTGAGTAAGGTTGACTATAAAACATTATAGATAGGAATGATGGGCCCCGCGCAGAGTGGAACAGACCCAAACCGAACGCAGGCGATAAATAGACGGACAGCAGAGCTTCCCAACAGTGTATAGCAATCGAAGAACATGGGTAAACATGCTGATCCGAGTGACTTTGATCGTTGACGCCTTGTAGGCGCAAGACATGCAGACGGGTCATTCTGTCTCCCAAATGATAAGAACCCTTGGGTTCCCGAGGGCAACCGTATCCAGGCTGTACACACCATTGACGAACGTACCAGAGCCCAGAGAGCAAGTTGTGGCCGACCACGCGCCGTTGATGACTGGGGTCGACGTATACTATCCAGGCTCGTACAGACCGATCTCTTGGGAATAACGACACAAATAACATCCAGGTTAAATGTCAGAGGCTCAAGCAGCGTCAGCGAGCGAACAGTACGTCACACGCTGCATACTCTTGGCTACGGGAGCCGAAGCCCTACTCGTGTGCCACTATTGAGTGCTCGTCATCGGACATTACGCCTCGCCTGGTGCCGAGAATATCAAAACTGGACCTCTGCAGAGTGACGCCGCGTCACGTGGTCAGATGAATCCCGTTTTCAGCTTACCTAATAGACGGGAGTGTGCGGGTGTGGAGTCAACAGCATGAGGCCATTACCCCGTCATGCCAGTTCATCTTTCTCAAGAAGTTGGTGGCTCTATGGTGGTTTAGGAGCCTTATTACACCTTAGGTTCCTTAGTGTGTCTGGAGAGGTCCATAACCGCTGCGCGCATGTGCTGGCTGATCACCTACACGCTTTCATGGCCTTCGAGCATCATGTAGTAGATGGTCTGTTTAAACAAACAATGCGACGCCCCACCGAGCAGCAACCACCCAGTCATGGCTCAAGGAACACTCGTCTGAGTTTAGAACCATCCAGTGGCCCCCAATGTCCCCGGGTTTAAATCCTGTCGAAGCTCTCTACGATGCCGTGGAGCGGAAAATCGAATCCATGGATCCTGGATTGACGTCTCGGGTAGAGTCCTGAGCAATGCTGCAACAGGCATGGTAGACTGGGACAGTTTTGAAAAATTTTAAATGTCGGAAACATTTTTGAAGAACAGCTTGTCCACGCCGGCATTGAATCCGGGCCCCCTCACTCCGGAGTAAATCACTCTCCCAACTGAGCTACGCGGACATGTGCTCTCATTGCTGTCTGCCTTTATCTCATGTGCGTCCTGCGACGCAGGCACGTCACATCTCCCACCTTCCCAGAAAGAGGGCCGGGGGCATGTCCCACGGGTCGGCCGGGACCATGTGTCGCTGTAAGCAGTCATCCCATGAAGAAAGTGCATTTGAGAAATCCCAGGCAATTTGGTGTGTGGAACGTAACATCACACTGATTTATTTTTTCGAAGCATTGAAGAAGAGATTCTCAGTTTTCCTGTCTCGCGGTGTGGAAAGAACGTCACACCATTGCGAGAAACGTAACGGCCAGGTCATCCTTGAAGTTTGGGCGCCAATGTGAAAACACAGGTTTGCCCACGCTGGGCATCGAAGCCAGGTCCCCTCACTCCGGAGCAAGTCGCTCTCCCAACTGAGCTACGCAGACATGTGCTCTCATTACTATCTGCCTTTAGTTCATGTGTGTCCTGCGGCGCAGGCACGTCACAGCTGGCAAAATACTTTTTCATAATGAATTTTGTGTGTTGATTCCGAATATTTGGTTTGCCACTTTCGATTTTGATGTTATGTACTTCAAATCGCTGAAAAACAAAATGGCGAGCATGCGAAAATTAGTACTTTTAACTTTTGAAGTAACGGTAGTAAAGTAGTGATTTTGATGTCTGACGTTACATTTTTAGATATACTGTATTAAATCCAAATATTTCAATTTCTACTCTTAAATTTGTTGTTACATGGCTTTTGTTGCTAAAAATAACAAAATGACCGCTATCCTGCAAGGCAGAAAAACTTTCACTATTGAATGAATAAGACCCAGTCATGTATCATTACATATTTTTAATACAACAAGCTGGAAAATTGGCACAAAACATTACATAATGTATGGTTGAATAGCACTAATGGCACAAAGTAATATAATGCAAAGCATATCATCTTAATACATTAACAGTATGTAGAAAATCCGTAAGTTATCGACCCTTATTGTTTATACAAACAGATACTTTTTTTTTTTACTCAAGGATATTCATGCATTCCTTACTGCCATTATCTGCGCATTTGCAAGCTTGCCTTTCCTGCATGAACAAACAGTTAGCGGATACAACCACCCTTACATTCACACGAGATAATGTCTTTGAAGGATAGCGGAATTGGTGGGACTGATAGCAGATTTGGAATGAGCTTTTCATCAACCATTTTCTAACCCATGGTAGTGGGTGGCGGTATTTTTTTTTTTTTTTTGATTGGAGGTTTAACGACCACCGTGAGCAACTCAATGGGCTATAAGCAGTCGCCCGTCCCTAATTTAGGGTCACTGGTTCCAGGGAAGGGAGAGAGCCAGTGCCGTAAGACAAACACAACATCCATGCCTGACCGGGATTCGAACCCGGACCCCTTACGGACGAATGATCAGAGGCCAACGCCTTAGACCACTGCGCCACCGGGGCGGCTGGTGGCGGTATCACAGGGTTCGGTAGGACCGACTGCCTCCATACCATGGCTTGATAGTGGACCCGTTGTACACTGGCGTGCAAAAATTAAGGACGAAACGGTTTTTCGAATGTAACGTCATGCAGAAGTGCTCCACATCGACTCAAATCATACCATAAGATCCCCAAGATGTAAGAATATGGGACAAGTGAGCAAAACCCTCCAAACAAGGAATCCAAAGGATACAAAGGCATTTTATTGAAAAGGTAGCTTCGAGCACAACTGGACAGAAGACATAAACGTCCATGTGACAGGCGGCTACCAAGAAAAAGAAAAATCCAGCCTTTAGTAGGGGATATGATCACCCCTGACTGCGTTGCAGGATTTACAACGTCTCTCTATGCTGAGGACGAGGTTGTCAAGGAGCTGTTGAAGCATCGCTGCCCATTACTCTTGTAGCGTCAATCGCAGCCACGCAATCGTTGCTGGCGGCTGGTGACGTGTTGCCAAACGTCTCCCTAGAAGGTCCCACACGTGTTCGATTGGATTTAGGTCCGGAGACCTTGCGGGCCAATCCATGCGTTGAATATCTTCACTCTCCAACAGCTTTGCGGCAGCCACTGTACGATAAGGTGTAGCGTTGTCGTCCATGAAGAGGAACTCAGGATAAACAGCACCTCTAAAAAGACGCACGTGAGGTAGGAGAACCTCGGTACAATAGCTGACACCAGTGACTGAACCTCCTTGGTAGATGTGGAGGTCAGTACGGCTACCAAGCATGATACCGCCCCAAACGAGAACTCCGCCACCTCCAAACCGGTCCCTTTCGATGATGTTGGAGGTGTGATTGCGTGTTCCCTGCTCTATCCAGATGTGTATACGTCCAGAATCACTCGTCAGACTAAATCGGCCCTCATCCGTAAAGAGAACTTGACCCCATTGCGGATGTGTCCAGGTCTTGTGTTTCTGGCACCACAGAAACCGCCGTCTCCGATGAGCAGGCGTTAATGGCCCACACCGTACTGGTCGTCGTGCCAATAGACCACCTTTGTGCAGCCTTCTGGCCACGGTAAACGCGATAACGACCGTCCAGTTGTCTGTTGCATGTGCCTTGCGATTTCTCCCGCTGTCTGCCGTCTGTCTCTTCTCGCCTGTAGGACAATATACCGGTCGTCCGCCGCCGTGGTTACTCGTGGATGACCACTGCTAAACTCTCGGACAGCTGTTCCTGTCATTTGAAATGCTCTCCAAGCCCGTGAAACGATGCTTTGAACGATCCCGAACTCCTCGGCCACATTAGTCACACTTCGACCTTCTTCCAGCTTCCTAATGACGTGACCTAGGGTAAAGTCATACAGATGTCGTCTACTGAATTGCCTGTTGGCCATATCACACGGTGGCAGCAACTCGACGTCGTACAAACCGATGTACACCGTGCAATAGCTTTCACCGAATTGCTGAGCGTACCCCGCCCGTGTGCTTTATACCCTTCCGACACCCCCTCCCCTACATCATGCTGCATATATGCGCATGCCCTACCGAACCGGACCCTAGTCTATCTCCTGAGTGGTTTTTCGGTCCGTTCTGCCTGCTCGTTCCGCTGTTATGCTAATTTCTCCTCTTCGTCCTTAATTTTTGCACACCAGTGTATATGAAACTTAATAGCTTTAATTATAGGGTGAAGGGATTGTGGTGTTTTTCCTTTTCTGAACAGTTTAACTTTAACTTCGTCACAACTGCTTGCGTCTGGCGCATAATACAACTTGCATAATAACTTTTCTGCCGTATGTATTTTTTCTTGTTTCAATTCGCCTCTACCGAGATGTAGTAGGAGGTCATGATCAGTATTAAATATTTTCCATGCTGTCTTCTTACCGATCCCAGCAATGTAGGAAACAGTGTCACGTCCTGTTATGGAATGAAATGGGAGGAGACTCTCGAAAACAGGATCTGTGAACAAAAGTTTCTGTACAGGAATGTATTTTCTTTGTTTTGATGCCCCTGCTCTGAACCACAATTTAGTACAACCAATCTTGTGAAATAATGCTCTCAATAGAAGCAACACATCTGCATCGCGTGCTGAGACAACAATGTTATCAGCATCAGATTGGAGACAGTGAAGAACAATATGCGTGTCTGGTTCCTCATGGTTTGCTTGTAGTCCTTGAACTGGCAAATCAGTGTTGTTTGTCCGTACATCATCTTCGCTGAGAAATCCACCAGAAACTGCAATTGTTTTGCCTTCAGGAGCATTGTCGATTAAATGATTAGATCGAAAACGGGACAAATATTTTTTGTTTTCTGACTTAGCAAGAAATTCACTGACTTTATTGGCACATTTCCATTTTCTATCCCTCTCTTTACTAGAAGAACATGTTTTTGAACGGCTTTCTCTAGTCCCACCCTTGATTGAAGTTTCGCAATACCGATCAAAGGTTACATCAATCCTACTGAAGTTTTAGTTGATGGCCCGAATTCTTCCAGTAGAAATCATAAGGTTAAGAAATGCATCTGTCAGTTAATCAAAGTTCATGACTCCTGTAGGCTTTCCAAGTGCAACAACTAATGCTTGACTATCTATTATAAGGCAGGACTTTGTCTGAATTGCTCTATCAGTTTAAAAAATTATACCGTTGGTTATCACATCAGCTATAATGGCTTTGTTTCCTATTCTTAGACTTCGATTTATGTTGGCAAGGGATACTGGTACTGGCATTAGCTCATGACACAAAATGCGCTTTAGATCCACATTACGACCGGCTTGATAGGCAGTTATGAGGCGCTGAAGAACATTCCTGTTTGCTTTCAAAATGGTTACCTTGTCAGTATCTACCATGTTAACTTCACAAAGGGACTTAAACGTCTTTGCTTTTGATTTTCTTAGAGGATCATTTAACTTGACTTGTTCATAGCCTTCATCGGGATCCATTATCCTTTCCTTCAGGAAGGTAATTAGCTTTAAATGTCCCAGTGTCTGAGCGCTTAGTAGACTATCTTGAATATCAGCAGTATTCAGTGCCGTCTTAACACTTTTGGGGGCCCTGGGTCGTCATATTTTTCGGGGCCTCTGATGTTATATAGACAGAACATATACAACATATGGTATTATTACAATACGTGGGGTTTTTTTTATTCACTTATGGTATTATTACATTATATACAACATATGGATATATATGCAACGTACGAGAATTATTATATACACCACCATCACCATGTTATCCCTATGAGAAGAAACATTCAATATCCAGTAACTTTTTAAATACCACTTAATGAAAAACGGCACATGACAAAAATTGTAGAACTCCATGAAGTGTACGAAACGTATTCACATTTTGTTGCGTAGCAAATTACAAGAAAATGGGTGCTGAAAGATATTGTTACGACTTTTGCCTCATTATTTTTACAATATAATGGGCGTGGCTCATCAGACTATTAATGATTTGATTAATTAATGCGTTGGTTCTGATTGGGTTTTGAACAAAGAAAAGAGAAGTTCCAAAGCGAAGCAGGAACCACTCAAGATGTTTTGCCACTGCGTGCAGAATCACGAAGGCGACGAAAACAGTCGTAATTTAGCCGATGTGTCGGGGTTCTAGACTAAACAAGGTGGTCTGGAACGCCATTAGTAGGACAGATTTATGGGAGAGGTTGCAGTTTGGGTCAAGAAATTGTCGAATAAGTGTAATACTGAGATACCGACGAACGCATTCTTGAGTGGTCCAAATATTGTCGCGTCCCAGTGTGCATGGGGGGGGGGGGGGCAGAAGAAACTTTTCTGAAATCAACAGGAGAAAGAAATAAGCAGTTGTTTCTCGATACACAAGAGAAAATGTAGCTGCACGCTTGGCTCCGATAAAAGAGTGGATCAGAAGAAGTTTGCCTGATACAACAACAGGAAAAGTGGTGGATGGAAAACCATGGTCTAACATCGCAAGAAGTACAAACGATTTGCTAGTGTCCATGTTACAACGGAGCGACAAGTGACCAGGAGTCAAAACTTTTTCCCCGTTGCATCTGAAAGTTCCATGATTCGACGAGTATCGAGTCGCGCCGACGTTGACCGACGCTTCATTCCTTTCGAGGAGAACATCACACGGGGGTATTTAGTGATACCCCCACGCTTCATCAGCTGGACCAGTGAAAGTGCATGTACAGGGGTTGTCCAAAATAATGGAAACACCTTGAAACAATAAGTGTTACGCACCTAATATGGTGTGGGAGCATCCTTGGCATTTAAAGCTGCTTGAATCCCGCTTGGAAAAAACGCATACAAGTCCTGGATGGGGGTAAGTGGTATGTTGTACCATTCTTCCTGCAGACACTGCGTTAATTCCTTCAGAGACGTCGGAGGAGGATGACGGGATCGCATTGTTTTCCAACACAGACCACAGGGGCTCAATGATGTTTAAGTTCGGTGATTGTGCAGGCCAGGGAAGGTGTGCAATTTCATCCTCATGTTCCTCAAACCATGATTGAACAGTTCAATTTCTGTGAATCGGGGCATTATCATCTTGAAAGGTGCAATTCCCTGACGGGAACAATGTCTGCGTCATTGAATGCACATGGTCGGCCAAAAGAGTGACATAATCACCGCTAGTGATTCGTCAGTGTAAGGTGATAATGGGACCTTCTGCAAACAACGAGATCATGGCCCAAACCATTACGGAACCGCCCCCATGCTTCACTGTAGGAAGGAGACAGTCTCGGTTGCAGGCTTCTGCTGAGTTCTCCACACGTAAACCCGTCCTGTGGTGGGGAATAGTGAGAAACTTGATTCATCGGAAAACAAAACATGTTTCCAGTGATCCGCAGTCCACGTTTTAATGTTCCTGGCACCACTGTAGTCTCCGTTTCACACTCGCCTGTGACACCAGGGGTTTTGCAATCGAACCTCTGCCATAAATATTGTGCTTATGCAATTCCCTTCGCACGGTATTGGTCGACACTGGGTTTTTGAGATGTGAATTAAGCTCAGCAATCACTTTCGTCGCCGTGGTCTTCCTCCTTGCGGCCACAATCCTCATTTATGTCCTCCTGTCTCTCGCAGTGAGTTTGGTTTTCCTTCCAAAGTTGTGTCTCGCACATGATGTTGTGCCGTAAACATTGTATGCTGTCATGACCTTCGACACGGTACCTCTCGATACCCCCAATACCTGTGCCTCTGTGGTTGCCGACGCACCAACCAGACGGGCTCCTACAATCTGGCATCTTTGGAACTCCGACAGATCAGTCATTGTGCCTTCACCTGGAACGAAATTATGCAAACACCGATTTACAATGCAATCACACAGACCCTTGAGGTTATAAGCAACACTTTCTTACAAAAAATTGTAGCTACATGTTCGTTTTATTCAAAAAACAGCACATACCAAAGTCACTGTTTTCTTTGAGGTGTTTCCATTATTTTGGATAACCCCTGTACGTCTCTGTGTGTTTAAAGACGGTATAAAGCCGTTTCCTACTCCGTTTGATATCAAGTATGTGGTGTCAGCTATTAAACTAGCCGGCACGAAGGTGCTTTGGATTATTATCAGAAAAAGACTAGTAAGTAACAGTTCTTTGATTTTTAAGCGCAGCTTATTTGTCGCGCGGAACTTTGTTCTACCAAGATAGAAACAGATATTCAATAGACCTGAAACAAGACGTTTGAGTGACTGTCTCGAAATCGCTCGATGAACAGTGCAATCTAATAAAAATTTGCCAAGTTTGGTCGTAGTGACCTGTCAATAGCCATGATTCGGTGTAATTCCTCAGCATGTATAAATTCTGTAAATATGACTGTCTAAATTAAAGTGTATTTGTGTGCCGGCAATACTAGCAGTTGATTTGTGGATGCTCTTGTAGTAGTAAAAGTAAGTTTAAGTAAGTGCACGCCCCATTACAACAGTCTTCGCGAGAAAACGTACCCAATCCTTTTATTTTGAAGTATAACCGTTCGGAATTCATTAACGTATCAATTGGTGGTCCTCGGTGGGACCACGACTACAACATTGGTGGTTCGCGGTGGGATCGCGACCGTAACATTATGTTTTTTCCCATTTCTACAAATTATTCAACGAAAATTAAATTAAAACAGGAAAAAGAAAGAAACCAACCAGCGCCGTTTCAAGACAATATGAGAAATGCCAATATGGGGTAGCCGTAATTTTTGTTTGTTTAAACAGCGATGATTGAAAGAATTTTTGTATACACAGGTAGGCAAACCACAGGGATAAACATATGTGCACTTCCTCGTGTGGACAATACAAATGGCTGTTTGAAAGGAAAAAATTATTCGGAGAAAAGGCCATTTGTGCGTGACTCTCATGGCCCTCGAGGCTCACGCCTCACCCACACACGGGATCGGGAGGGAGGGAGGTCGGCTTTCTTTGTTTCTTATTTTGTCACAAAAGATCCACCCTAACACCTAATTTTCCTCCTGCCTCCTCGGGAAATTGAAGCTACGGGCAAATTTAAAAAAAAACGCAGAACTTCCAACTTTCTGGATTGATGTTTCTTCTTTTCTTTAAATAAAAAAACAACAAGCTGCGGGTGAGTGGTCAAAAAGTTTAACTTTTTGTAAACCCATAAAACTCTTATAACGAAGTAAATTTTCTCCGTCATTTTGGTCTACGCCGGGATTCGAACCCGAGTCCGCTTAGCCCGGAACAAGTCGCTCTACCAACTGAGCTACGCAGACGATTATTCTGATTCCTATCTGCCTTTATGTCGTGTGCGTCCTTCTGGCAGGTACGTCACATCTTCTGGTACGTTACACTCTTTGGGCGTTGGGGGCCCCGGGCACCGGCCCCATTGGCGCACCCCTTAAGATGGCCATTGCAGTAGCTAAATCCTTTGTGGCAATGTTCTGAAGGAAACACAGCATTGTTGTCTCAGCATGTAATACAGATGTGTTGGTTCTATTGGTAGCTTTATTCCACAAGATTGGTCGTACTAAGTTGCGGTTGAGAGCAGGAACATCAAAACAAAGAAAACGCATTCCTGTGCATGTAAGAGAACAGAAGCTTTCGTTTACAGATTGTGTTTTCAAGAGTCTCCTCCCATTTCATTCCATAACAGGAAGTGACACTGTTTCCTACATTGCTGGGATCAGAAAGAAGACAGCATGGAAAACATTTAATACTGATCATGACCTCCTACTACATCTCGGTATAGGCGAATTGAAACAAGAAACAATACATAAGGCAGAAAAGTTCTTATGCAAGTTGTATTATGTGCCAGACGCAAGCAGTTGTGACGAAGTCAGAATTAAACTGTTCAGCAAAGAAAAAACACCACAAGCATTTCGCCCTACAACTGATGCTATTAAGTTTAATATACAACGGTCCCACTATCAAGCCATGGTATGAAGGCAGTCGGTCATATCAAACCCTGTGATACCGCCACCCCCTACCATGGGATGAAAAATGGTTGATGAACAGCTTATTCCAAATCTGCTATCGCTCCCACCAATTCCACTATTCCTGCAAAGACATTGTCTCTTGTAGATGTAAGGGTGGTTGCATATCCGCTAACTGTTCATGCAGTAAAGGCAATCTTGTATGCACTGCAGCTTGCAAATGTGCAGATAATAACAGTAAGGAATGCATGAATATCCTTGAGTAAAAAACGTATATGCTTGTATAAATAATAAGGATCGATAACTTACGGATTTTCTACATGCTGTTAATGTATTATGATGATTTTATGTTTTGCGTTATATTTCTTTGTGCCATTAGTGCCATTCAACATACATCATGTTATGTTCTATGTCAATTTTTCAGCTTGTAATATTGTATTAAAAATGCGTAATTATACATGACAGGGTTTTATTCATCCAAAAGTAGAAGTTTCTCCCTCTGTCTGGCAGGATGGTGGCCTTTTTTTTTGTTATTTCTTTTTAGCGATAAAAACCATGTAACATCAAATTTAAGAGTAGAAACTGAAATTTAGATTTAATATACCTAAAAACGTAAAGTTAGACACCAAGATCCCTATTTTGCTACCGTTACTTCAAAAGTTATAAGCACTTCATTTTATATGGTCGCCACTTTGTTTTTTAGTGATTTGAAGCACATAACACCAAAATCGAGAGTGGCAAACAAAATTTTCGAAATGAGCTCCCAAAAACATACAAAAAGATCATTTGCCAGCTTTTCCTCATAAACGCCTTGTACACTTTTTACAGCCGCATTCCTGAAAATTTGTCCCAGTCTATGGCTGGCGTTACCTCCGAAAACTCTCCGGCATTTAGTGGAGTCGATGCCTCAGCGTGTACGGGCTGTTACTCGCGTTAGAGGGGAACTAGCACGCTGTTTGGTAGGTATCTCTAATGTATTGTCCATTGAGTGTGTATAATGAACTTACCACAAATAACTGAAGTTCTATAGGTTTATTCTATATCCCATAACATTCATGCATTAATTTAGTTGAATGATCATGATCAAAAATGCGATGCCATTCAATATCAAATTACTGCTAAACTCTAAAATTCCAGTAAGTAAACAAGTGAAATTGTGTTTTGAGTTTAAATTATTGCAAAGAAAACGTAGAAGTACTAAAAAAACTACTAAGATATCGTTGCCAGAAAAGCAATCGTATTTTAAAATGTTTGTTTCTCGATTGTAAAGTGCATTGGATGAAAAATAATTTACAAAAATGACACCTCAGCATAAAATAACCCCAAATTCTTTAAAAAAAAAAAAAAAGAAGTTTTTTCATTCGCTTTGCCTACAAATTTTCTCGAATTTTCGTTTTCAGTTTTCTACTATTATCCCATCGTTTCTGATAGGTCTGCGCTAGAGAACTGGAAAAATGGTGTTTCCTATAGAAATTATATGTATTTGAGATTTAAAATTGTCGTATTTGACACATTATAAGTGTTTGTATAATTTTTTTTAGGTGAAGGGGCTGCAGCTTTCCCCACGTGTTGTAACCCCTTATTACCCACAGTTTTATTGAACAAAGGTGGTCTGCATATTAATTGAACAACAGAACGAATCTCAGGCCTGGGTCTTTCAGGTGCTTCCAGTTGTTCGCGCTAACAGATAGCGAGGATTTTTCCGCTTGCACCTCCTGTGTTGGCAGTTAATTGCCATTTGCTGATGACGAGATAACGCCGGTTTTAGGTTTTTCCTTTTGTAATCATCTAGTCCGATGTCTGAAACCTCAGTTACTTACTACTTTCGCGTGTTATTACTTCCTCAATGGCACCTGTTATATCTTTCGGTAGCCGTGTCATCAGAAACTAACATGCCACCAGCGACGTGGGAACCTCGAAGGCAGAAGGGGCAGGGCAACTGCCTCCGCACTCATTTATTTGCGCGCCAGGGCGAAACATCACACATTTGCCTCCTCGCTTTTCTTCCTTTTAAATTACGGATTAATACTTGATTTTTTTTCGTGCTATTTAGAATTCCTTCTGATAAGACAAAATACTGATTTCTTCTTTAAATAACTATCTAGAGTCCTTATCATGTTATGGTGTAAGGCTAACGCGCTCGGCTAGATATCGAGAGATCCGGGATTTAATTTCCGGCGGCGGCCGAATAACAATTTTTCGGTTGCTGTGCGTTGCTAAACGTGGAAAGAGCGATGCCTTTGTTTATTCACTGACGCCACATATTTGGAGGATTTTTACTATCTACAGCCCTTAATTCCTGAGGCGCGAGTTACGTATTTGGAGGATTTTCACTATCTAGAGCACGTATTTGGAGGATTTTCACTATCTAGAGCCTTTAATTCCTGAGACGCGAATTACGTATTTGGAGGATTTTCACTATCTAGAGCACGTATTTGGAGGATTTTCACTATCCAGAGCCCTTAATTCCTGAGACGCGAGTTACGTATTTGGAGGATTTTCACTATCTAGAGCCCTTAATTCCTGAGACGCGAGTTACGGATTTGGAGGATTTTCACTATCTAGAGCACGTATTTGGAGGATTTTCACTATCTAGAGCCCTTAATTCCTGAGACGCGAGTTACGTATTTGGAGGACTTTCACTATCTAGGGCACGTATTTGGAGGATTTTCACTAAGCCCTTAATTCCTGAGACGCGAGTTACGTATTTGGAGGATTTTCACTATCTAGAGCACGTATTTGGAGGATTTTCATTAAGCCCTTAATTCCTGAGACGCGAGTTACGCTCTCTTCGCTTGTCCAGTATGAAAATAATAAAATTTCACGAACTGCCAGTCTTAAATAAAACAAAACAAAACAAAACAAAAAACAGATGCCCTGAAAATTGTTGTTTTTATAAAAAGAGCAGGAGTGTTTTCTATTTTATCCAGGGTTTTTCAAAATGATTCATCTGATTTCATATTTTCGAAGTTTACAAATACAGGGTGATTAATCAACCGAAAGAAAAACTGTCCGAGTTTTGTCTCTCACCTTATAAGCGTTCTATGTGACTTCCCTTATAGTTACACGAGCAACGTCGAGACGATAGACTATTTCCTCCTGTACTGGCTCCAGCATGTCCGTTGTCACTGACTCCGCCGCAGTAACAATACGTTTTTTGAGCTCATCCAGGGTTGTAGGAAACGATGGCACGTAAACAGTATCCTTAATCTGCGCCCTCAAAGGAAGAAGTCGAACGGCTTAAGGTCCGGTGATCTAGGCGGCCAGCAACCGATTCACACCTCAAAAGCTGCAGCACACAAAAAGCCTTTTGCTGTACAGTCACCATATTCTCACAGACTGTCTGTCGCTGTGGCTTCGTGACAGACGAAGCACTTACGCGGTGATCTACAAAAACTCAGATATTTCCTCTTTCATTTGGTGTATGACAACGTCATACACGGTCGATAGGTATGGAATTACGCTCTTTTCAAATCAGATGAATCATTTTGAATAACCCTGTATAATGAAATCAGTCTTTCTTTGAG
The DNA here is from genome assembly GCA_039090855.1 of Macrothele yani. Classification (NCBI taxonomy): domain Eukaryota; kingdom Metazoa; phylum Arthropoda; class Arachnida; order Araneae; family Macrothelidae; genus Macrothele; species Macrothele yani. The sequence goes on from CM077009.1 coordinate 78,541,316, forward strand.
AAAGCAAATGGAAGAGAGAGAAAGGAATGAGTTGTTTGATGTACAACGTAAGGACTACGGCTCTTGTGGAATTCATACCAATGTAGAGGTGTTCAAACAGTATAGCTTAACGTCGTTCATGATGCCACGAAAACGTTTTTGATATCGAAAAAAATATTTTTGATTGATATAAAATTCCAGGTTTATATTATTATATTTCAAATTTTATCGATAAAATCATTTTATTTGCAGCATGTTCAAATGACGTTATCACGTTCTCTTTTACAAAATCGCAATAAGCTTTATGATTTGACCAAAAAATGCATATCCTAATATCTTGCCCCCGTTATCAAACAATAGCCCCGATGCCTCTATAGGATGTGCTATAAAAGGAGAAAAAAAGAAGAAAAAAAAAAAAAAAAAAAAGAAAGAAACGGTTCGAGTATAGATGGACCCAGATGTTAAGTTTCTATCTTTCTTTTACCTTTTCCCGAAATTCCATTTCCCTTTTTATGATATCTGTTATTTCAAATTTATGATTGGCTATGTTTCTTAACTCTACTGGAGTCCAAAACTTAAACGTGAGGTACATTTTGAATAGTCATAATCGGAAAAAACGGTTTTATAGCTGCAAGTGGTATGGGTGGTAATAGTAATAGTAAAATGAAACGCTCCTATCATCCAGTCGCACTCTTCCATTAGCACCGCACGAACAGACTACGGGGCGAAGTCTTCAGCAGCGGACATGTGCACACAGCACAACAGTTAATGTTTGGGCCCAGTGTGTCTGTCGTCTTTAATACCAAGTGATTTTGGAACTCTTGGGGTAAATTATCCCACTCTGACTAGAAAGCCCTGATATGGGCTCTTCAGCAGGAGTGGGAATGGCCTTGGTGGGTATTTCTTTGCAAAACACGCCTCCCCAGAGCGTCCCATGTACGCTCAATTGTATTGAGATCAGGGGAAAGAACTCGCCACTCATCCGACGAATATCTTCATTGGCCAATCATCACATCATTAAGTTACACCTGCGATGGAATTGTCACTAGATCAATCACCTGCAGAATCACATCATTAAGTTATAGGTGAGAGGGAATTGTCACTAGATCCATCACCTGCAGAATCACATCATTAAGTTATAGGTGAGAGGGAATTGTCACTAGATGCATCACCTGCAGAATCACATCATTAAGTTATAGGTGAGAGGGAATTGTCACTAGATCCATCACCTGCAGAATCACATCATTAAGTTATAGGTGAGAGGGAATTGTCACTAGATCCATCACCTGCAGAATCACATCATTAAGTTATAGGTGAGAGGGAATTGTCACTAGATCCATCACCTGCAGAATCACATCATTAAGTTATAGGTGAGAGGGAATTGTCACTAGATCCATCACCTGCAGAATCACATCATTAAGTTATAGGTGAGAGGGAATTGTCACTAGATCCATCACCTGCAGAATCACATCATTAAGTTATAGGTGAGAGGGAATTGTCACTAGATCCATCACCTGCAGAATCACATCATTAAGTTATAGGTGAGAGGGAATTGTCACTAGATCCATCACCTGCAGAATCACATCATTAAGTTACAGCTGCGAGGGAATTGTCACTAGATCCATCACCTGCAGAATCACATCATAAAGTTATAGGTGAGAGGGAATTGTCACTAGATCCATCACCTGCAGAATCACATCATTAAGTTATAGGTGAGAGGGAATTGTCACTAGATCCATCACCTGCAGAATCACATCATTAAGTTACAGCTGCGAGGGAATTGTCACTAGATCCATCACCTGCAGAATCATATAATTAAGTTACTGCTGTCGATGAACTGAATGCTGATTTATTACGATAATTATTTACTACGTGCAATTAGAAAAACAATTAGTGAATTTCTAATGCTTTCACTATTTTTCAGCTGCGCAATTAAGAAAAACGGAATTCCTTCACCTTTGCTCTTTGTGACAGACATTTTTAGCTGAATTATAAATTTACTAGGGTTTAGTTTTTAATTATTGTAGTATTTTCCTTTTTTTATTTATATGCATATAAAAGAACACAGACATATAAGTGTGTGTGTGTGTGTGTGTGTGTGTGAGTGTGAGAGAGAGAGAGAGAGAGAGAGAACTTAAACACTAAACATTACGTTCCCCCAAAACCCGCACAGGATGAGGGGCTCTACTTAAATTTCAATAGAGATAATAGATATTAAAGCAATCCTTTTTATTTCCAACAGCTTCTTGAAAACTTTTACACTCCATCCCACTTAAATATTAGGACAGAACATTGATTTATATTTATATTTCGTCATACATAATGTAACACACATACACAAGGAGAAAAAGTTGATTTTTTTACAAAATTAATGTTTTCTTAAATGTCAACATCTTTTGTCAAAACGTACGTGCGTGTGTGTGTGTGTGTGTGTGTGTGTGTGTGTGTGTGTGTGTTTGGAACTATAAAAATTCTGACGCCCTAGGCACGTGTTTTGCATTCGTCTGTATAAATACGCACTTAGTCCCGAACAATTTAGTAAGAAGGCCAGTACCGGTTGGAGTCGCCCCGATCCCCGCACCTTCACGGGACCCCGCAATTTAGGAAAAAAAAATCATTTTTGATAGAATTTTTATATTTATTATTATTATTGTTATTCTTTTAAGTTTTGGAGCGCCAGGCCCTTAAAAAGATAGGTTTTATGTGGTTTTTTTTTCAGTTACCAATCCTCCCTCTCCCCTTTTAAATAGGTTAGCGCCCTTCGTCGTAGCGGCATCGTTATTTGCAGATTTCAAATGCTTATTACAGCACCTTTAACTTTTCCGCGTTCATGAAAGAGCAAATTAAATAGGATCGTTTGGTGGCTCTCTACTTTTAAATGTTCAGCAATTTCTGTGTTAACCTGATACTTAAATTTAAAGAAATAAAAAGAACGATATTAAACTTGTTTTGGAGCTATATGTGGAGGCCAATTGTTCAGTGACTGACTTAAAATAACAGTTCTGGAAATTAAAAGAAAAAAGCAAGTCTCATATACGAGCATTTATAAAAGTTTAAAAAAGTTTAAAAAAGTCACTAATTTGTCAGTTACTCCGTCGTGCATCAAAAATCAATTACTAAAACCTGTTGGGAAAATTTTTTTAAACGAATTTATTTTACAGGGATTCTTTGAATTTGCTACGCAGATTATTCAAAGTTACCTTTTTGTAATTCTTTACGGACAACATTTTTTACTTAACGATTTTATTAAAATATGGCATTAGACTTATTTTCCAGGGCAAGGAAATTTCTGTCCCGGGCCCTTCTATGAAATTTCGCCCCGGACCCCGCAAATGATCCGCCTGCCCCGATAGAAGAAAAATAACTCAGCTGTTTGCGATACCGACTGTTTCAAAAATAAATTTTTTTGACGAAGTTTTAGTAAAATTTTTAAAATCGAAATTATGTAGCAGTTGAGAATTTTCCTTTGCATTTTAGTGCGTTTTTCAGTTTTAACCGGAAAGAAAGACTGCAAGATTAAAACAAAACAAAAAAACGGGAATAAAACACACGTTATTTAAATCTCTCTAACTTATCATATGAAAAATTTAAATCTCTCTAACTTATCACATGAAAATAGCAAGTCATTTACAGTTCCAGTACTGTCAGCAGTAAACACGCATAACTTTTGATCTAGATCTGTTTCTGTTATTACGATAATCTATTTCAAATGCATAACTCTTTGCCTTTCATAATTTGTGCATATCCATTTACTGAGTGGAATTTGAATTTCCAAATTATTGAGATATCTGATTTAATCCTTATGCCAGTTAGTTCCTTTCGTGTGTGCATGCATGTGACTACGTTTAGCGTACGTATCGCTACACTTTTAATGCTGTAGCTGTGGTTTTAGCAAACTATTTTCGAAAAGCCGCTTTTCTGGCATTATAATAACATGAATAGATGATTTTATGAACATTTTATTTTCTTCAGAGAACAACTAATAGCGCATCCAGCGGCGAAGGGGTGGGGGTGACCCTCGCTAAAGCAGATTTTTCCTTTATAAATGACCAATATGTAAGTAATTCATGCATTCATTTTCTAAAATTATAGTAATAAATCCACAGGTTTTCATAATAACTAAAATTTGCTGTAAATTTGGCGACAAATTGTTTTGCTCTAGTTTCAGCGTAAAAAACAAACAAACTAGAGTTTCAGATGTAGAGAAAGATGAGAAAGGAAGTGAAAAGGGATTTTGACTGTTCATGAAAAGCAATGGGTGAGCTTTGCTCTGTTTTTTTAGCATTGCCTGGTCTCATTAGTAATTGGGAGCAAGAAAAATAACCGTCTGGGTAGACTTCGAAGTGTATCTGAGATAGTTCTGATGACAGAGCGAAGTTCTACCTGGATTGGACCAAAAACAAAGACTCTTCAAAAATTTCCAAGCTGAATAAACTCTTTCCACGTTCAACAACACACAGAAACCGAAACATTATTTTCGGTCGCCGCCGGGGAAATGTGGCAGTTGAGAATTTGAGTTCCTTAAATGTCAACATCTTTTGTCCAGCTATGTGTGTGAGACTAACGCACTCAGCTAGATATCGAGAGATCCGGGATTTATTTCCCCGGTGGCGGCCGAAAACAATTTTTTGGTTGCTGTGCGTTGCTGAACGTGGAAAGAGCGATGTCTTTGTTTATTCACTGACGCCACGCTTACGTATGGAGCACAGACATGGACCTTAACTAAAAAAGGCATACAAAGACTGCAGACAACTCAAATAAGCATGGAGAGATGCATGCTGGGCGTAACCAGGAAAGATAAGAAGAGGAACTTGTGGATAAGGAAAATGACAGGAGTGGACGACATCATGACCACAGTTAAATAACTGAAATGGCAATGGGCTGGACATGTTGCCAGAAGAACGGATGTGAATTCCGCGGCATTGTCCAAAATGTTAACCTGCTCACACGAAAACAATTTTTTAAAAGTTTACCAAGTATTTGGAGGATTTTCAATTTCCAAGCTGGAATTTTTTTATTACGTTAACCATCTGAATAGGAAGGATCAAACTTTATTTCGAAAGATTTTTTCGAGACGGGAGATTTAAAAATCATCAAGTTGATTTCCTCGAAAAGCGGGCAATTGAACGCCATGAAAATAGTTCTGATTTTTTAGTGATCGTTTTCAGTTTTGTGATTTTTCTTTATTGGGGTTTTAACGACCACCGCGAGCAACTCAATAGGCTATGAGCAGTCGCCCGTCCCTAATTTAGGGACCCTGGTTCCAAGGGAGGGAGACAAACACGCATGTATGCCTGCCTCACCGGCATTCGAACTCGGGCCAAACTTTGACGAATGATCAGAAAGTTTTATGACTTAAAAATTTAGAATTTTTTTAATGGAAAATTTTAAAACGTCTTACTATGCCAGAAAGGGGCACGGCTGCAAATTTATAGTGTGTGCCCTCCAGAAAGTCTCTCTCTTTCTTTGTTTTAGACCAGAGCACCCCCCCCCCCCCACGTCACTCCGAAGATGCGCTTCTACCTAACTAGATCCGCTACTGAGGCGAACACGATTCTGATGGGATACGGCAACATTCGTCGAATATAAATAAGGAAGATAACACCGAATATCCGGTTGTAATTCTGAAACCTCTTCAGACACGAAATAAATATTGCAAAGCAGATGTTTAGAAATCCTAAAAATTCCGATAAAAAAAGAAAGATTACATTTACACTACCTAGGGAAAAACTACCATAATTTAAAATACGCAGTGTAAGTGAGATTATTCATAGTGAATGGAACACGTTAAAAAATTAACTGCATTTCTACAATCGATAAAACAAATATCCACAAATAGTAATAGCTACCTGCTCTCACTAGGAGCTCAGAAGTTCGTTACGAAAATTAACAGATTGTTCATAATAGCAGAAAATATCAGAAGCAAAAGGAATTTTCAAATTGAACAATTAGAAGAAGATATATGGAGTATATAAAGTGATATAGCTTTATGCTGCCTAGCACAAAAGCTGTGCTCTACTTATAGGAGAAATGGATGCAAAATACTCTTTATAATAAAGAGTATCCTGCTAAAAAAAGAAAACAAAAAAGATTTTCCTAAGGGTTTTAAGAATCGAGTAATCTTTTACATAGAAATATACGCTGACGTCCCCGAGCGGAAGAATTTTGAATAATAGAAAAATAGAAAATATGCAAAAATTATTCTTCATAGAAAAGCTATGCTACGGAAAAAGAATTTTTCAAATACGTCTTCCCGGAGCGAGAAAATGGTTTGACATTTACGCTCCCTAGCGGGAAAACTGTGCGTTATCTAAACAGGATATTGTTCCCAATATTCACTGTATAGCAAATGGCATACCTCAAAAAAAAAAAAATCTTTAATAGGATTCTTCAAAGCTGATATACAGTTGCAAACCGAAATTTACACATTTGTTTGTTGTTCACAGTTCTACCTAGCGTCTGAACTGGGAACTACAAATAACCCACGAGTACATGCAAAATATTCCACAAGGTGAATGGTATATGGTGGTGAAATAATTTTTAAATCGGACTTCTAGAAGCAGAGATATCGAGAAAAACAAATTAGACCTTCGTGCCTCCTAGCGAGAAAATTGTGGTTTTTCCGTGGTGGGCGATATCTGATCGCTAAGGAACTTTTCTAGTCGAGTTTTCAGAAGCGCAGATATTGCTAAAAATATATCCGAAACATAAATGTACGCTTACGACCTCTAGTAGCAAAACATTCACCGAAATTTGAAACTACATGCAGAACGTTCTCCACCAGAAGCTCTATCCGATACGAAAAAGATTTTTGCAATCGGAAGCAGAGATGTCAGATAAATCCAATTTCCTTTTAAGCCTCCTAGCGGAAAAACTGTGAGTTACTTGAAAAAGAAACGCCACCAAAATTGTCTTTATAATAAATGGTTCGAAGGAAAGAAATATTTTTTTCAATCGGGTATTTAGAGGCAGAGATATGGAATAAAATGTATTTCACTTTCCATAGTATATGCATTCACGCCCTGCCGCCCCTGTGGCGCAGCGATCTAAGCGCTGGCTTCTGCCCATTCGTCCGAGATGGGTACGGGTTCGAATCCCGGTGAAGCATGGATGTTGTGTTTATCTTATGGCACTGGTTTTCTCCCTTCCCTGGAGCCAGTGGCCCAAATTAAAGACGGGCGACTGCTTATAGCCCATTGAGTTGCTCACGGTTATCGTTAAAACTCAACAACAAAAAAAAAAAAAAAAAAAAAAAAAAACCGTCTTCTAGAGGGGAGGTTATGCGTCGGGAAAGGACTAAAAACACAATGACAATCGTTCCCACATTCCGAGCTTCCCAATGCAAAAGAATTCTTCAAATCGGACTAATAGTTGGAGAGATATGGGACGAGCGAAGAAAGTGACACTATACGATTTTATCCTTTACCGTAATCTCACTAGTAGAGAAAAATGGAGCATTCTACTCCAGGGACTTAGCATTGTCTGCCCACGAGGCTGCCCATGAGGCTGCCCCAGCTGTCCACTTGTCAGATTTTTTTGTAACGTGATCGTCCCCCAGGATGTTATGCTTATGTGCTGCCCCTAGCGGTGCTTCTTGGAACTTTATTATTTTGATGGATCTTTGATGGATGGCAACGTGATAGTGGATTCTTGAAGGGAGGATGGACATAAAGGATGTCAACTCGATGTGCTGCCCTCTTGCGGTGCTTCTTGGAACTTTATTTTTTCGTTGAATCTTTGATTTTGAGGGACGGCAACAACCGAGTGGGGAAAAGGGGTTGCATAGGTGTTGGTTATGCTTGTGTGCTGCCCCTTGCGGTGCTTCTTGGAACTTTATTACTTCGTTGGATCTTTGGGGGATGGCAACGACCGAGTGGGGGTTGCATAGGTGTTGGTTATGCTTATGTTCTGGCCGGCCGGTCGTTCTGATGCCGACCGGGTGAGAGTTCTCTGTGTGATTTGGTTGAGCAATACTGCACTGTCAAGCAGAACTGACGATTTCAACCGCGAGACGGGGTTTCATCCCGATCTGGCGATTTTTTCTTTTAAGAATAGGTGTACCTTAGGTTCCCTATCAATTAGAGCAGTGACGGGACTTAGTGAAAACGCCCTTGTGAGGGCGAAGTTCCGTTCAGCCCGCATAGAGACTCTGGCATCAGTTTCGGGTACGTCGACGTCGTTCCGGCCCCGCTGACGAAAGGACTGTTTGATCCCTTGTCAGCCCAAAGCCCGAGCGCCCGGATTCTAAGGTTAGACTTGAGTGGGAGAACCCCAGGGTGCCCACTCAGTACTTAGAAGAAATTTGTGTTTTTCATCTCTCTCACAGAGATGTCATCTACCCAGAAAGGTAAAGTGAATCCTAAGGAGTCAGCCCCAAATCGTCCGGGTCAACCCGGACGCAGAAGGTAGCTGCCGAAGCACTACCAAGACCCGTCGGCAGTGCTAAAGGGCTTAGCCCAACCTCCGAGAACAGCCGGAAGGTGGAGCCCAATGCCAGGAGGAAACCGTCAAAGACTCTTCCCCCAGCGAAGGGCTCAAAAGCCGCTACACCCACGAAGGGAGCCTCGACTGAGCCTTCTCAGTCAGCTAGTGGTGTAAGCACGCCCTTGCCATCCCCGCCCATGGCAAGGAAGGGTAAAACACCACCCGAGCCCGAACCCTCTCGGGCTCCTGAGGGGTCGTCCGCTGGTCCCCCGGAGACATCTTTGGTGGGCTACCAGCATCCCAGGACACCCCCGGTGCTTACACCTGAGGTTTTCATGAGCTGCATTTTCACCCTCATTGGGGAAGTAGAGTCCGTTGTCAAGGACTCGCGGGTCACTTCCTCAGGGAGAGAAAATGTGAAAGCGGACCTGAAAAGTATTAATAAGGCTTGTTACGAGCAAGCCGATCGGATGGCGTATATGGAAGTCAGGCTGTCCGTTCGGCATGAGTCGAGCTGCAAAGCCGACGCCAAAGTGGATTCCTACGCCGAAGTGGCTAGGAAAGGGGCTAGCACGGCGAAAGGGTCTTAGCCTGCCCCGATAGAGAATAAAAAGAATAAGGTAAAGTCGGGAGACAGGAGACACGTGCTTTTGGTCTACCCGACAGTCGAGAGTGCGTCCTCAGACGACACGAAGAAGACCCTGAAAACTGCAGTCAACCCAACTAAACTGCAGATAGGGGTCAAGAGCATTCGGAGCATTAGGAAAGGAGGGTTCGCTGTGGAGTGTTCCCATCCCGGGGAGCTCGACCGCCTTGCCCAGGAGTTGAGAAGCAATCCACTGACCAAGATGCACACTCCCCACAGCCCCACGAAAGAGACACCCCCGGTTGATAGTCTATGGGGTCGACGGGGATCTCTCAGGGAAAGAGTTCGAGGAGGCGGTTCGCGGAACCCAGAACTAGAGAACGGGTTTAAAGCCTGTTTTCCCATCAAGGGCAAGGGAGGTAGGGTCTACTGGGTGGCAGACGTGGAGCCCAAGGCCTTCAAGCACTTGGTGAGGCGGAACTTGGGTTGGTCAGTGCTCCGCCTAAAGGAATTTTTGACGGAGGTCAGGTGCTTTCGGTGTAATGGCTTCGGTCATTTCCGAGGCAACTGCCCCGAGTCAGAAGCAAGGTGCGGCAATTGCGGTGAAGTTGGGCACCAGCACCACCAGTGTGCAGCCGCACCGAAGTGCAGCAATTGCACTGCTGCGAATGCCAAGTTCCGCCCGAAGCTGGACGTCTCTCACTCCAGCTTCAGTAAGACATGCCCTAGTCTTATTAGGGAACTTGAGCAAAGGAAGAGCCGGGTCAACGATGGTTGACAGATGGTTGTACCCTCGGAGGTACGTTGCTCTCGATATTGAGCTTTTGGGTCTATTGACCAAGGTATTTTTGATGACCCTGGCCCGGGGTCATCACCACAGCACTGGCCCTAGCGTTGTGGACTATGTAAATATTTCTGTGTGAACAATGTGTTTTCAGTGCCTGAATATTTGTGAGAGGAGTGCATGGGACCCTCGTAGTGTAATGTGAGTGTAATTTTTGATTAGGTACCAAATAGAGGACTTTTGTCCCAAAAACTCGCGTTGGCGGGCGATCTCCCGCCCACGAGATGGGATATTTTTGAAAAGTTGCTTGCCCCAACTGCCCATAGCACGTCGCACACACGGGTTGTGACAGAAGGGCGTAAGGTACCGGTCCCGTGGGGGAGGCAGATCCCCACAGGTCTCTAGACTGAATCTGTCCGAGTGGAAGACTGTGGTTTCCGGTGACTGACGGGCTAGCTGTCGTAACGCCGTCAGGGATCCTTTTAATCCCAAACTATTCGAGAGAGTTCCGCATTTCCCTGCGAGGTCTACACTAAGACGGTGCAGGTAAAGTCATCAGCCTAGGTTATGTTCTGGCCGACCGGTCGGTCTGATACCGAACCGGGGAGCGAGTTTTGTGTGCTTTGGCCGAGCTATACTGCGCTGCTTTAGCAAAACTGACGATCTTAAGCGCGAGAGAGGGATTCATCCCACTCTTGCGATTTTCCTTTTGAGATTTTTCTTCCTTAAGTTACCTCAAATCAGAGCAGTTACGGACTTAGAAAAACGCCCTTCTTAGGGCGAAGTTCCGTTCAGCCCACACAGTGACTTTAATATCAGACTTCGGGTACGTCGTCGTCGTACTGGTCCCTCTGACCAAAGCCCGAGCGCCCGGTTTTCAAAGTTTTGGTGTGAGTGGGAGAACTCCAGGGTGCCCATTCAGCACTTAGAAAAATTTCGTGAGTTCCCATCTCTCTCACAGAGATGTCAGCTACCCACAAGGGTAAAGCAATTCCCCTTTGGAGCCCCTAAACCGTCCGGGTCAACCCGGACTCTGAAGGTAGTGGCCGAGAAACTACCTAGCCCTGTCGGTAGTTCTAAGGGGCCTTGCCCCTCTTGCGAGACCAACCGGAAGGTAAAGCCCAGTGCCAGGTTGAGGCCTTCCTCGAAGACTCTTCCTGGGGTGAAGGGTTCAACGGCCACTACACCCAATAAGGGGGCCTCTCCTTCGACTGAGCCAACTCAGTCAAAACGTGGTGAAAACACTTCCTTGCCACTTCCTCCCATGGCAAGCAAGGGGACATCATCGCGCCAACCCGAGTCCTCTCAGGTTTCTGTGGGGTCGTCTGCTGGTCCTCAAGAGGCAACTCTGGAGGCCAACCAGCATCCGAGGATACCCCTGGTGCCAACACCACAGGCCTTCATAAGCCGCATTTTCTCTCACCTAGGGGAAGTAGAGCCCGCTATTAGGGACTCTCGGGTCACTTCCCCAGGACGAGAACAAATGGAAGCGGGCTTAAAGGAGATACACAGAGCTTACGTCAAACAAGCACATGAGACGGCAGCCCTAGAAGGTAGGCTGTCCGTTCTCCTGGAGTCGCGCTGCAAAGCCGACGTTAAAGTGACTTCCTACGCCGATGCGGCCAGGAAAGGGGCTAGTACGGCGAAAGGGCCTTCGCCCGCTCCAAGTGTGAGAAAGAAAAAGTCGGGGGATAGGAGACACGTTCTCCTTGTCTATCCCACTGTCGAGAGTACGTCCTCAGAGGACGTAAAGAGGACCCTGCGAACTGCAGTCAACCCACCTAAACTGTAGTTAGGGGTCAGAAGCATTCGGAACATAAGGAAAGGTGGGGTTGCGGTGGAGTGTTTCCGTCCCGAGGAGCTCGACCGCCTCACCCAGGAGTTGAGAAGCAATCCGTTGACCAAAGATTGCACGCTCCCCACAGCCCTACGAAAGAGACTTCCCCGTTTCGTAGTGTACGGTGTCGACGGGGATCTCTCGAGCAATGAGTTCGAGGAAGGGGTTTGCGGGCAGAACCCCGACCTCGATAACGGGTTCACAGCTTGCTTCCCCATCAAGGGTAAGGAAGGTAGAGTCCACTGGGTGGCAGACGTAGAGCCCAAGGCCTTCAAACTCTTGATGAGGCGGAAGACACTGAACTTGGGTTGGTCAGTGCTCCTCCTAAAGAAGTATTTACGCGAAGTCAGGTGCTTCCGGTGTAATGGCTTCGGTCATTTCCGGAGCAACTGTCGTGAGTCCGAAGACAGGGGTGGCAATCGCGGTGTAGTTGGGCACCATCACCACCAGGGTGTAGCCACACCGAAGTGCAGAAACTGCTCAGCTGCAAATGCTAAGTTCCGCCTGAATCTAGATGATGCTCACTCTAGCTTCAGTAAGACGTGTCCAAGTCTTATTAGGGAACTTGAGCAACGAAAAAGTCGGGTCAACTATGGTTGACAGATGGTGGTGCCCTCAGAAGCACGTCGCTCTCGATTTTGAGTTTGTTGGTCTTTTGACCAAGGTGTTTCTGATGACCCTGGCCCGGGGTCATCACCACAGAGCTGGCCCTAGTCCTGTGGACCATGTAAATAAATAATTTTGTGTGTGTTTAATGTAATTCTGTGTTGAACAATTGTGAGAGGGGTATGTGAGACCCTCATACTATCAATGTTTTTCCACAGAGAAAACAGATCGAGACAGATTGAAAAAATGCTTTTTCTTCAGCACTTAATGGATGCATGGGGACATTTTTTATACTTCTCCTGGATTTTCAAAACATCTTCTTTCAAGGAGTGAAGGAAATGATGAATGACGCAGTCTTCAGACCGATGACTTCGAAATACGGAAAATTCATCCAATTCATCTTTTGTGAAATACCCATACGACATGAGCTCATGGGCTTGGGTTGTTATAGTGTAAGATATTTCCAGATTTTGAGGGGGCCCTTGAATTGGTTTGAGAACGCACTCAAAGTTGTAGACGACAAAGGGAACCCTCAAGGCATGTTGAAAATCTTTGAATTGAAGGATATTATTCTCCGGCATCTGAATGGATACGGGTTTGATTTTCATGCACAGGATTTTGTGATTTTTTAATTTGCTTTCCCTATCAGATCGGACATCGTAGGTTGTAAAACATTTTTTGCATATGACGACTTTTCCATGACGCTTGGTAATTTGCTTGGATATCAACCGCTCGAAGTTAGTGATGAATGCGTAGTGTGAGTGACATCCATCTTCTAAATAGATGAGATCTCAATGGTCATGTAATTCCTCATCGTACACCGTAATGGGAAATATTCTTTCTGCCTCGTCGATACCGAAGACATTGATGGAAATGTTTTTCATCTTCTCAAACTTTTTAATATCAGAGATTTTGACCGAGTACTCCATACAGTTCTACTGATACCCTGAAGGGAATTGAGGGTCCTTGAAGATATTGGTGGCTCTCTCCTTATGATGATGTCGAAGAGGAGGGGTCCAGACTGTATATTTAAAGCAATACATGTCATTATTCACAACATTCAATACTGCCTTCTTCCTCTGAATATTGGTTGGAGGGGATGAACGAACCACCCCTCAAGAGTCTGAAACGGTTGATTCTAAGCTCGAACCAGGAGACATGGGAAAATATCCAGCCGGACCCTTTCAATTCTGCGTCCCACTTTTCATTCTCGATTTTAGCAGCCATTGAATCATAAAATTCCCCAACATCACTAACACTGTAGAGAGGTTTGTTGAGGTTTTTCACGTTGTGGTCACAGAACTCGTACTCGTCTGGAACACTTTTTCTCTGTTTTTTAAAAACTGCCTCCATGAAAACGCTGACTTTGATCGAGGGGTGAGCAGCTAATGAATGTTGCAGGGTTCTTAGACATGGAGTTTTACTGGTTTCTAAAAAGGTGCGGTGATAGGAGGCCGACCCCTCCTCGGGCATGGTCTTGTACGTGTTGAGTCGCTGCCTCGCGGCAGATTCGATTTCAATGAATCCTCCAATATTTTCAAGGGGAGCCTCGATGGGCGCAGCTATCGGTGCATCCATATGGAATGGAACGTGGTTTGGAGCAGCTAGTGGTGTGTCAATATTGATTGGATCTTGATTTGGTGTAGCTACCGGTGCATTCATAACGACTGAAACTTGGTTTGGTGCAGCTATCGGAACATCGATGTTTGGGTGAGCATGACGTAGCCCTGCAACTGCGGTATCCGAACCACCACCTTATCAATGAATTCGTTGCTCGTGAAGCTTAAGATGAGGTTTACGGCTGAATCTTGCAGGGCATTGGGTACACGCGAATGGATTTTCACCTGTATGACTCCTCATATGGGTTTTCAGGTTGAATTTTTCAGCAAAGGTCTTGGAGCAAACCGAGCATGTGTTGGAAGGAATATTGAGAGGAAAGTCTGGCGTTAAATCGGAGGTTAGGTCTTGACTCAAGGGAATTTCCTCCAAGGCCTGGAACACATCAGAATTCTGCAAAAACAACTGTTCTTCATCCAACCACCACTGGGTCTGGGAAGGAAAAAAATTAAACCCTCTCCCCTAACAACGCAATTTCATGAAATTGACATTAAAATGGGAAATTACTGAATTCCTACGTAGGGAATAACATTCTTAAATTTTTATTGGAAAGGGGAGCTATCGTAAAATTATGAATTCCTAAAATCTTTTTAAAAAAGAACTATGTTTTTCCTTTATGAGAATAAATGATTCCACTAACATGAATTTTCCTTTCTTAAAATCTAACTTTAATCTTATTCAAAAGAACTCAAATACTGTTCCTAATACGCTAACATGTTTTCTTTCTTAAGGGATTCCACTAAACTCATGAATGCATGGAATTCTAACAACATCCTAATTCTTTTATCAAACAACTTGGTGAGCCTAACAATGAATAAAAAATTGCATGCAAAGAAACGAGAGCTTACCTCTTCCATTGCAGACCATTAATTCCACCAGCTATAATAATCCAATATCCGTTTAAAAAACACAGCACAGTATTCCGCCAGCAAGAGCAGAACTCAATAGAACACGAAACAACAGCACAAGTGTCGATAACAGAACAAGAAAAAAAGTGAGGGGGAGGAATCGGCAAGGCTAGTTTTGTAGCGAACAGAATGCCCTTTGACCGAGAAACATCACGAGGGCATTTCAAATGGTCATCTCCACTTCAGAAAGTCCGGATTTCACTCATGACAGGGAAATTGAACTAAATTCCTATGCGTTTCTAAGCATTTTGTTTTGAAGGAATAATTACGTTCGAAGTTTAATCAGTTTCAGAAATTTTTATCACTACAGTGAAATCTGTTCACAAGGTAACAACGCATGACCATTATCGCCTCAGCGTTTCCTTAGCATACATTCGCAACCACATGGAAATGAGTCAGCGTCTGGGGCACTCCAAAAACAGTAGACCCACGGTGACTATTTCCTTATCTTGTCATCTCGTGACGAACACGCTACTACCATCGGACTCAGTCAGGGCTTATCTTAAAAGAAATCCTTAGCGAGAGATAAACGAAAGGATTTCATTATATAATTAAATCTTACAAAATTAATTTGCCTATCTTGCTTGAGAGAATAAACTAAAATATATTCATCATAGAGTACATAATAAGCGTAAAAAATTCTACTGGGCTGACCTCCACTTAAACGAGGGAGGTATACTGAACGCGTGGGAATTTAATTAGTCACTCTAACCTTCAATGAATTCATCTTAGATTTAACACTGCTTTTGAAAAACGAGTGAACTATGAAATACTTTGTTCTTCAAAATTTTACATAAATAAAAAACACACACACAATGTATGATTTCGGTATTCCTTTGCGAATAATTTGGGTGGCACTTAAAAGGACCGTTATGATTTTTTTAACTGTAAGAACATTCGTCTAAATTCTGTAATATTTCCGCAACGTAATTGAATAGATGAACTGAGTCCAAAAATGCTTCTTCTACTTTATAGTGTAGATTCCAGTCAGTGAGTTCTTTCAGAAACCGTTCGGCAATTTTCTCGAAATCCAAAGGTAATACAATTTTGGTCATGTTTATATAAATGTAGAAGTCGTTCGAGAATTTCCATCCATTCATGTCCGCCGTGTCATTCATCACTTTACGAAGAGTTTCCTCAAGCAGAAAATCACTATCAATCCATTGAATTCCTTCTTTTGCGACTTGTAATGTTTCCAAAGTCAAATTATTTTTTTCCAATGCTTTCCTAATTAAAGCGGAAAAAGAAATGGAACGAAGAAACGTCTGTTGTATGACTCTTAACATTGCAGATTCCTTATAAACCACTTTAGTCCAATGTTCTCCACACAGAGAAATTTCAGATTTCAAAATCTCGCCATCCTGACCCACTTTTGGTGGAAATTTTGACTTACGCATTCCCTTGAGTGGGGATTCGCTCTCATGAAAGGAGTCAACGGTTCTAAAAGATGAGCTACTGTAATATTTCCACTGTAAACGCAATAATATTCCGCAGGCACGGGTCTTTTAACAACACTTCGCAGAAAGATAAAGCTGTTCAGAAGTTCAAGCCACTTAACACCTTCAAAATCATTCCCGTAGCTGTAGGAACATATAAGTCACCGACACAAATATATTTTCGAACATGAATCTGTATTTCTCCATCGAAACAAAATATCCGAATGAATCGGTCGTCTCCTAAAGGAAAGCAATTTTCAGGCATTTCATTCTTACTAAAAATATGACGCGATTTTCATCGTATGTTGCTATGAGCGATTCCATTACAAATTTTTTTCAGGAAACACAAAAGGCGACCACTCTCCTCGACCGATCGAGTTCAACTGAGAGAATCTTAAAGCCCTACGTCAATCAACCACCTTGTCAGGAATGGATCATAACAATAATGTGACCTGGGAAGAGAACCATTCCTTTGAAAGGGGAAAAACCTGACGCTCAACATGAATTTACAGGAAGGAAATCATTTCTTAAAAAGGATTTCCTCGTTTCATGACCTTGATTAAAATAGGAGGGTGAAAAAATATAACAATTACAAGAAATAGTGCACAGGAAAGGAATCCGAAAACATAAAAAAATATAAGTTTTATTAAAATAAATTCGAGAGGAAAAAAATATTGGAAGAGTGAAAAACTTCCTCCAAAAATTTGACAAAGCCCAATAAATCTCCCGAGAAAAAAAAAAAAAAATCCTCAGACTGCCACTAGCACATAACCAACACCTATGCACCCCCACTAGGTCGTTGCCATCCCTCGAAGATCCAACGAAATAATGAAGTTCCAAGAAGCACCGCAAGGGGACAGCACATCGAGTTGACATTCCCCAAGTCTATCCACCCAAGCATCCAGTATGATGTTGCCATCTCTCAAAGATCCATCAAAGTGATAAAGTTCCACCAAGAACCACCACTTCTTGTAACTTTATTATTTTGCATCAACATGATGGAACATCATGTTTTTTTACACTGAAGAGCAATTGAATTAGAGACAGCTGGCGTCATGCAAATGTGGCGCTGTGGGCGGCCCTGTAAACGGAAACGACATGATGTATGAAGCGATCCGACAATATAAGGAGTGATGCGACGGGAATCAGTAAGAGTCGGACGCAGTATGGGTAAGACGAAGGATCTAAGCGCATTTGTCGTGGGCAAATTGTCGGGGCCCGACGAATGGGTCACTCCATCTCGGAAGTCGTACAGGCACTGGTATTTTCACGAGCCACTGTGTCACGGGTGCACCGTGAGTACATCGAATCCGGTAAAACCATCCCTGCAATGATTCGACGAGACACCGGCATAGACTCGACGAGGCACCGGAAGCGTTGGGAAGCCATACGGATCAAAGACCCCTGAACAAGCTCCAACAGTTCACGAAGATTTGATGGAGGGGGTCAGAACCTCGAACATCTCTCTCGATGGCATCCCAGATGTGCTTGATGGGAATGAGGTCAGGTGACCTAGCTGGCCAAGGAAGCGAAGTCACGTCGGTGGAGTGTTCATCCAACCATTCGGATACAATTCGGAAGCGATGGCACGATGCATTGTCTTGTTGCATGATGAGGTCCCCAGTGGGATTTTGAAGACGCACAAACGGGAGCAAATGGTCGTCGAGGATATCCCGGTAACGTTGACCTGTGAGGGACGATGTCACACCTACCAGGGGTCCCATTTCAGTCCACGTAAACAGTCCCCAGACGAGAATGCCACCCCCACCAGCTTAAAGAGTACCCTGCTAACAAGAAGGATCCATCGCTTCATGTGGTTTGCGCCGTACTCGTATCCTGTCATCCGCATGTACCAACGTGAATCTCGACTCATCAGTCCAGGCAACATTTTTCCACATGTATAGGGTCCAGTGGCGTTGTTCTCGCGACCATGCCAATCTTTGCACCCTGTGATGTGCGGTCAGCAGCGGTACCCTCGTGGGACGATGGCTTCTGTGCCCCATAGCGAGGAGATGGTTCTGGATGGTGTGGCTGCTTACACGCTTTTGTGCACCAGCGTTAAATTGCCGAGAGATTTTTTGCACTGTGGCCCGTCTATCCGCTGTTACAATGTGAGCTAGCCGACGATGACCGCGCTCATCCACACGCTGTTGTCCGCGGCAGTTGGCCCTTGCAGGGATGGTTTTACCGGATTCGATGTACCCACGATGCACCCGTGACACAGTGGCTCGTGAAAATCCCAGTGCACGACTTCCGAGATGGAGAGACCCATTCGTCGAGCCCCGACAATTCGCCCACGATCAAATGCGCTTAGATCCTTCGCCTTACCCATACCGCGTCCGACTCTTACTGATTCCCGTCGCATCACTCCTTATATTGTCGGATCGCTGCATACGTCATGTCGTTTCCGTTTACAGGGCCGCCCTCAGCGCCACATTTGCATAACGCCAGCTGTCTCTAATTCAATTGCTCTTCAGTGTATACGATATTATATCCTTTTCCGCAATCTCACTTACTCTAATTTCTTACCTCCTAATCTTACTATCATTCTTCAACTTCAACAAAATAACAATCTTAATAAATTTAATTCTTCACATTCCAATTATTTCATTTTTAGCTAACAGCACGTTATTATTTTATATCTCCTTTGAAGCAGTTCTTATTCCTGCACTTTTACTTTTACTTTGAACGGCTCATATTCAGAGCATCTACGTACAAGCCAGAGTTTATGTCCTTCTATACACTATTTTTGAATATCTTCTCTACTCCTTAAAAAGTTTTGGATCTCTTCCTCTACTTCGTACTTTCTTTTTCAAAAGACGTGCTTTCAAAATTTCCAGACTGTGGCTTTGAGTCGCGATATGAAGCAACTCTAGTATGAAGGATGTGGGCGTGGCAAAATCACTCCCCTAAACAAAACAGCGAATGGTAGAAAAATCCATGTTTAATTTATCTTCCAATCACCGTTTGTGCGACGAATTTAGAAACAGTGATTTTTTCCTGGTTATGTAAGTATGTATATATATAGTCGTATTTTCGAGTATTTTCAACAGTGCGAGGAAGAAGTAGCAGAAATCAACAAAAATTCCCGATCATTCAGGTAAGATCCTTTCGACTTTCTTTCTGAATATGTTCATTGTGATCACGAAAACTGGAATGGTTTTCGGGTAACCTAAAACAATTTCGACAGCCCAGCATATTTTTCTGCAAACTGCAGGAAAACACTAGACAGAGAGGTAGATATCGATATATATGCACAGCAGGGGCGCCGACTTCCCCAAATTATGGGGGGGAGGGCAGGCGTGAAGAGATCAGACGTGGGAGGGGTATGTCTCTTCCATTGTCAGAAGGAAAATAAAAAAAAAAAGGAGGCGAAGGGCCAAAAAGATTATGAGATTCGACGTATATTTTAAAACGCAGTTGTAATTGCTCATTAGCTAATGAACAGGGAAACAGAAATATTCTTTTGATGAATATTTATATTTTTTTAAATAAAATTCAGCCTGTGATTTTATAAAATTATCCAGAAAGATTTTATTCCCAAAGTTTAGTAAACAATGAGAAAGTTAGCTGGGTTACTCAAACAAAGAACAAGAAGAGCAAAAAATAAATAGATAAATAAAGGCGCTAGAGATTAAAAGTTTCTTGTTTATTTTATTTTTAATAATTGTTTTAAGCATTTACCACATATCGCGAGAACATGTCAAACTCTATTAATACGGGGCTGGCAATCCGGTTTCTTATCAAATCAGCAATGCTGAGATTAGGAAAAAAGTTTTTATTCCTTCCGTTATTTATTAATTTTTTGGAAATAAATCGCTTTGGCCTAATAAGGTGGAGCTTGGCCCATCTTATGAGGCTAAAGCGATTATTTAATTAAACAGGGCCAAAATATTGGGTGGGCACTGACCAGTAAAATTATTGAAGGGGAAAGATTCACCTTGCCCCCTATAGTCGTGCCTATGATACGCAGTCGAGTCACGTTATTGTGACCACCTCCTACTTTTGACGTCAACAGCTCGTAGCCAATGGAAAAAGGCACGTGTCGTGAGCTGGCTTGGAGGGTATATTAGGTGAGCTGTAGGCATTCTTAAAACATGGGGCCGCATGTGGCCTAGTGGTTAACGTTCGTCACTGCCACGGAGAAGGCCTCGGGTTCAATCCCAGGCAGGTACGAACGCCCGAATCACTAAATATCCGCCGTGCGTCGGTACGTTAAGCATTCGGACCCCGGGTACTGGCTCCCCGGTAATAAATAAGAGCGTCTTCCTCCCTCTTTCTACCGCGTTTCCGTGTCACTTTCCTATCGGGCACTCTAGTTCAAATCACCTAGCATCCTATTTCTAAGGGTTGTTTAAGACCTGGGGTCAGACACTCCCTCCCTAAAATCCTCTACATAGGATCTGATCTGATCTGAAAACATATCACTCGTTGCTGTCATGGATAAAAGAAGAGATTTATCAGATTTGCAAAAACGGATGATTGTCGACTTTCGGGACAGAGGGTGGCAGTATTTCTGAAACAGCGCAGTTTGGGAACTGTTCGTGTGCAGCTGTGGTTAAAGTGTATCGTGATTGGAGAAACCGCACCATTGTGAATCAGCGACGTGGAAAATTCGGTGCGCCACGTGACATTGATGTGAGAGGTGAACGTCAGCTTTGAAAGTGCGTGAGGGCCGATCGACACCCTACAGTGAAGCAACTCACTGACCGAATGACCCATGGGACTAACGGAAGTGTGTCTAAAACGACAGTTCAGCGAACCCTGCTGCGTATGGGGCTCCGATGCAGACGGATGGTCAGTGCACCTATGCTAACGAAGGTGCATCGGCAGAAAAGGCTTACATTTGCACGGTAGTATCGGAATTGGATTTCCGCTGATTGGCAATGGATTGCCTTTTCTGATGAATCACATTTTCTGCTTCAACGAACGAATGGACGTTGGCGTGTAAGGCGAGAAACATCGGAGAACAAACACTCCTCAACCATCGCTGGAAGAACACAAGCTGGTGGGCCTTCCACAGGTCCACTAATACCTGTGGAAGGCACTACAGACCGAATCAGTTATGAATCCATCCTTGCAGACCACGTACATCCACACATGCTGATTGCCTTCCCTGGGGCGGATGGGATCTTCTATCACGACAATGCAACGTGTCACGCAGCTAGAAATGCCCAAGAGTGGTTGGAAGAGCACGATGGAGACTTCAAAGTGCTTATCTGGCCTCTTAATTCACCAGAATTAAACCCAATTGAGCATCTGTGGGCCCACCTTGATAGTGTTGTTCGCTCTATAGATCCTCCACCATGCACCCTCCAGCAGCTGTCAGATGCACTGCAGTCAGCATGGCTCCACATACCTGTGAACATCTTCCAGCACCTTATTGAGTCACTCCCAGCCCGTCTAGCTGCTGTCCGCGCTGCACACGGTGGTTGCTCTGGATTTTAGCTGGAGATCAGTTGTGTCATGGATAAAAGAAGAGATTTATCATACTGACCACCTGTATGTGACTCGACCGTGCATAAACCTGGTTAAAAGACAACCGTTGCATACTGACCACCTGTATAAATCGACCACTTTTTATAAGAACCGCTGATTTCTATATCTTGCGAATGACAAAAATTTCCTTTCAAAGAGACCACCTGCTTATTGTGTAATGTGACATTTTGGTGAAAATTCAAGTAAATTCCATCATTTAAAATGCTTAGTTCTATACTTAAAGGCAAACTTCATTTGAATTCTGTCAGGAATAAGAGAGCTAAAATATGATTTTCACGTAAAATCGGTGTTACTTTGTTCAACAAAATATTTTAACGATGTTTAAAAAAAATGAAGTCTGTCCTATTATGTTAGTTCATGTTATGCAAAATGAAAAAGTTACTGAAAGTGCAATCGTGAAGAAGAAAGCGAGTTTAAAACAAAGAAAACTTTACTTTCCTTTCCTAAAGAAAAGCGGAACAAGTAAAACTATGTTTTACTAACACACTTAACACAGAGTTTGTTATTGTAATTCGGCAATTTAGGTTTCTTAATTATTTCCTCGATGATGATTTCGGAGTGGCATAATTGAGTCTTCAAATCTGCGTTTAAAGAATTAGCTTCAAATAAACCAGCAAAAATCCTATCCCACCGCCATTTCGCGAAACGCCGTCAAGCATATACATACAACTTGCGCTTTTAATGACGTAGTTAAAGCCGATTCATCACGCAGATTCAGAAATGGCAGTACACTGCAGAAGTAATGCCACCTGCATTTCGTCTCGACAAGGAAGTAATGGTTACAACATCACTAGGGTAACAATGTGTTCGTACACGGCGCACATACTCAGAGGCGTGACTAGCCATTTCTGCCCCCATCTGTCTTCCTAACTTATATACATACAACTGACAAAATTAACGTCACGCTCCAATATTATATCTGTGGGGGGTAGCGCAGTCAGACTGACTGTACGGCTTTTCCAACTGCTCTTCGGACTTCAAACCTTCGGTACCACATCAAAAGGATCGAATGCAGCTGTAAGTAGTGCTCGCAGTAGTAGTAATAATCATACAGCAGCTAAAGAATCTTTAACGTTGTGAAAGACATTCTTCACTTGCAATGTACGTACAATCGAGCCTTCATTTTTAAATGTGAGCAATTAATATTCCTTGAACACAGAGTCGTAACTAGGGCGGGGCAGCTGCTCCGGGAGCAGCTCAAGAGAGGGCGCAAAAACCAGTACGTGAAATTTGATTAAAACTGGAAATGAAACTATCGCACCAATTTCTAAGACCATTCTTTCAAGCCATACTTTGACATTTGTCTACATACAGAAGTTTCTTCTAATGTTTCACCAGTTTCGGTAAGTTTGTCGCCTTAAAATTTGGATTGCTTCCTCAAAAAGTGTTCAGCTGTTAGTTGCTTACATTGAAGGGTTAGGATGTCGTTCACATTGTTAAGATTCTTCGTGGGATACTGAATTATACGAGCCACAACTGTCAGCTACATTCGATCCGTTTGATGTGCTATATCGAAGGTCTGAACTCCGAAGCAATTGGGAATCTGACCTCCCTTTCCCCTTCAACATTTTACATATGACGCCTTGCGTCCAGTTCTGTTTTACTGTGCAGAACATCCTAGATGGAAGGATAAGGAAAATGCACGAAACTCTTCTCCGAGTGGTCCCCCTTACCATTGTGCAACTTCTTTTGACGCAATTATAGAGGGACGTCCCCGTTTGGAATAAGAAATGACACCCCACTCTACAGTAGCGTATTCACTGTACACACCTCAATAAAAATACTTAAGCATTAGGTTCTTAAATAAAATATCAATCAGGGTAGCTGGAAAGTCGCAAAGGCTTCATTCCGTCCTGACAATGGAAAGTTCCTGCGGGAAAGATATTGAGCCAAACTGAAACAACTGAAAGCACGCACTTGAGTTGAGGTACATATGGTATTTGTTGCTTGATAAGGATTGTAAGTTCTTATATTATTGTGATATCTCTTCTTAATTAAACTAGCGATTAGAAGAAGTTTAAGTTTGTTTCAATTTCCTGCTAAGGAATAAAGAATCCATGTTGGATTTGTGTACATCAAATAGTCCGGTACAATCACACACTTTTACAACATTTGATTAGATTCAGATCAGTTGGTTTCCTCAAAATGCTGTACAATCACAGTTCGATTGCGCCTCCTCCAAGAGATGCATTGGGGTGTGACGTTAATTTTATCGAGCAGTGTATATATATGCATATAGATACTAATGTGCACTCTTAGATTAGTAATTTATGTGTATAAGGCAGAAAGATGGGGGGGGCGCAATATTTTATGGTTTGCCCAGGACGCAGAAATGCCGAGTTACGCCTCTCCTTGAACATTTTGAGAAAGAAATGCTAATTTTACTTTGCCAAGTTTACTGAAACTAGCAAAGCATATTATAAGCAATTTCTGTAAATGGACAAACGATAAAGTATATCACGAAAAAACTGCACCAGAAGCCATCACAAAATTTTGCATTCCAAATTTTATCAGATTGCAAGTATTGATTTTTGCGCCCCGTCTTGAGCTGCGCCCGGGACAACAGCCCCGCCTCCCCCGCTGTAGTTGCGCCTCTGCACATACTCACAATTATAATTTGTATAATAGTAATTACAATTTAAGAGCCAAATACGTGCGCTTAAATGAGCTAGCTGGTTTCCAATTGATTGCGACTTAGCGTCCCTACAGCCCGAGCCAAGTTCATATTTATGTCGCATTTCGACGCTCTTTGCACACTGTGGCCTTTATTACGAGGAACTGGGGGAAATAATTAGATAAACAAATACATAAATAAATGCATAGTGTGACGTATATTCTATTTTAACTTTCATTTTCAGTTCCTTTACCTATGTCATTCTGAGTTTGTTGTCTTTTCCACCTTAATGTGATATCTTCTCTCTCACACGAACGGAGGTTGGCAACACCATGAGGTCCGTACGTAAGTGACGTATGTATGTGATAAGAACAAAGCAAGATATATAATGGCTACACAGTAGCCGTGAGAAGGGGGATTTTGAATGTGAATGTTTCAGTACATTTTAGATACGAGACTGCTTAATTGCCGTTAAAGTATTGTTGAAAGCTGCGTATTTTACTTTAATGAAAGTGTTGTGTTCCGTAGTTAAGTATTATTGTGGATATTAACTCAAGTTCCAGTGCTGTGTTTAATTATTATTGTCACTGGGGATATTAACCCAGTTGTTCTCATCGTGTTGAAGTGAGCATGATCAAGTGCCTATTGACAGCAATAAAGGATTAGCTGTAAGTAAAACCCTCTTGAACTTTATTTGAGGGACTCGCATTTCCCTCTAGGTGAAAAGTTTGGTTAACGTAGTGTTTTTAGTAAGTCAGCTACACACAAATGCTATAATTAAGGCTCGCTGCGCCGAACAAAGGTTCCACAGAACCCCAGCAATGTTAAGGTCTATGATTTGATGGCGTTGTCTATGATTTGTTGTCGCCGTCTATGATTTGGATGGCGTTGTCTGTGATTTGTTGTCGCCGTCTATGATTTGGATGGCGTTGTCTATGATTTGTTGTCGCCGTCTATGATTTGGATGGCGTTGTCTATGATTTGTTGTCGCCGTCTATGATTTGGATGGCGTTGTCTATGATTTGTTGTCGCCGTCTATGATTTGGATGGCGTTGTCTATGATTTGTTGTCGCCGTCTATGATTTGGATGGCGTTGTCTATCATTTGTTGTCGCCGTCTATGATTTGGATGGCGTTGTCTATGATTTGTTGTCGCCGTCTATGATTTGGATGGCGTTGTCTATGATTTGTTGTCGCCGTCTATGATTTGGATGGCGTTGTCTATGATTTGTTGTCGCCGTCTATGATTTGGATGGCGTTGTCTATGATTTGTTGTCGCCGTCTATGATTTGGATGGCGTTGTCTATGATTTGTTGTCGCCGTCTATGATTTGGATGGCGTTGTCTATGATTTGTTGTCGCCGTCTATGATTTGGATGGCGTTGTCTATGATTTGTTGTCGCCGTCTATGATTTGGATGGCGTTGTCTATGATTTGTTGTCGCCGTCTATGATTTGGATGGCGTTGTCTATGATTTGTTGTCGCCGTCTATGATTTGGATGGCGTTGTCTATGATTTGTTGTCGCCGTCTATGATTTGGATGGCGTTGTCTATGATTTTCTGTCGCCGTCTATGATTTGGATGGCGTTGTCTATGATTTTCTGTCGCCGTCTATGATTTGGATGGCGTTGTAGTAACACATGCAGTACCTCCAGGACAGGCGGTA
The DNA here is from genome assembly GCA_039090855.1 of Macrothele yani. NCBI lineage: Eukaryota > Metazoa > Arthropoda > Arachnida > Araneae > Macrothelidae > Macrothele > Macrothele yani. The sequence continues at coordinate 78,567,270 of CM077009.1, forward strand.
AATGCAGTGTGTTATGCGCATTGCACCGAACATAACCTGCGCTCAGCTCTCCTGAAGAAGTGGCGTCATTTGCTGGAGCATACTCTGATAATTTTGTATGACAACGCTCGCTGCCATGTTGCTGGTGTAGTTACAGACTAGTTCTGTCAACGGCGCTGGGAAGTGTTGTATCACCCTCCCTATTTGCCTGACTTAAGTCCCTGTGATTTCGATTTGTTTCCGAAGATGAAAGCACCACTTCGGAGAATTCGTTTTAAGACTACCGACGACATCGAAAAAGCAACAGTAAGACCGGGCCATGGCTATGATGAACACGTCTCACTTTGCTGACGGCACAGAGAGACTTCCACACAGATGGCAGCGGGTTTTGGATAATGCTAGCGACTATATCGAAGGGATATAACCGACTAGAGTCGGACCCTATGTTATTTTCCAGTGTAACTATTACGTTCTCACTAATAAATTTCCAACTCTTGTATATACTGTATACATTACACACCCGACGATATATGTATATACATATACCGTCGGGTGTGTAATGTCGTTCACATATTTTTCTACTTTTTAGCCATAGGTTCTTTCCATGAGTTAACAACACTGCTTGAGGAGATTTTAACGACCACCATGAGTAACTCACTGGGCTATCAGCAGTCGCCTGTCCCTAATTTGGAGTAATTGGATTCAGAGAAGGGAGAGAACCAGTGCCGTAAGAAAAACACAATCAGGGCCTCAGATGAGGAGATCAACTAATAGACGCTCAGAGATTTTGGGTCTCATACGCTGAATTTGGTGTTACAAGGCTATTCTCGCCCTGTGGCGAATATCTTTCTGTTTGTTGCTCTTAATTGCCCTGAACTCCAACTCCAGTGCAGCACTTCTCAATGCTCCTCACCGCAGCAAAGCAACTGGGGATCATTTCCATATTTACAAAAACCCACAGACGATGTGGAGCAGATCAACATTTAAACAATATTAATGCTGCGCAAAAAATATCCTAAAACTGATTATTTCAGGATTACATTGGTTGTAAGTGAAATTAATTAATTCAATTATTTTAAATTTAAAACGCAATTAAATTAAAAGTGACAACTATCGATTTTAAAATTATGCAGTTTTATTTATTTATTTTATTACAGAGGAGGGATTAGGTGAATACAAACAAGGAAGTGAAAAAAAAATTAAGCCCTGTGCAGCCTCCCAGTATTAAAAAATTAAACCCCATTCAGTCTCAGTGGCGCACTCTGGATTTCTTTATGGGGGCCCCATAAAGAAATCGAAGATGCAAATAAAAATGTACAGAAGAAAACATCTCCCAGAATACTGGGAAGCGATGAAAATATTTCCGCAATATTAAAGTGCTTTTCTAGTGATTCGTAAAATATACATTTAAAATCATATATACACTGTATGTATATTTAAAAATAAGAAGCCAGTAACAAAGAACGAAAGTCCAAGTGATAACTCACTGGGAGGGCCCATGGGCCACCCAAGTGGGGCATCATTAATAAGGCCTATAGGTATCACTAATAGGCCATTGATGTATCAAATTACAAAATTCAATAGGCCATTGATGTATCAAAGCCAAGGGTGTTGCAAATCATACTTTACTGCGGAATATACTGTGAGTATTACGTATCAGTTGTTTTTGTAATTGGATTGTAAGCGTAATTTCATTTCTTTTTAGTGTTTGAGAATGCGGGCCATCGTACTGTGCGTTTTTGCTGTTTTTATCCTCACTTTAATGCATGAAGCTGAAGGTGGGGTCTGTAATTGGATCTGTTATCATATCATTTGCAAACCAAGATTCTCCTTAAGATGCAAAAACATATGTGGGTTTTGGTGTGCACCTCCAACTAATCAAACAACACAGTAAGTTATTTTATCTACTCAAAGTTTGAATTTTCTCACGTTTACCGAACACACACATAGTTATGTGAATGCTACTGGTTAAAAAATTATGACGTTCAGAATTAATAATGAAATAATTCGACTTAAAAAAGAAAAAATATTCTCTGGAGAACACGAACACACTGTAAGAAATAAGCGACGAGGTGCGCATTAATCGAGCAAGAAAAGTAACTGATTTCAGTGAGCCGAAGATGGCACAGTGCGTGTTGTGGTATATATAACAAAGCAAAGTCGGTTACTAGAGTTCAGGGCAGTTTTCGGATTTGGCAAGGAGCTATCCGCAATAAAAGCTGCGTACGTGTGATACAAGCCATTTCTTAAGGGCAATTTTGAAGGTGGTACAAGCGAGTTATCGTATTTGCAGCAATGAGCCTCAAAATGTGTACAAGACAGTTTTTCTTTTTGGAATCAGTGCCCACAGGGATTATGCATCTGGACATGTGTGTTGGAAAATTTCTACCATTTCACAGTTGGACGTTGACACAGAATCAGCTATGCTGTTTCAACAAGATGATGATGAGCCGCCACATTACTTGAAGGACGTTGGAGAACTTCTTCATTCCACAATTAGACGTTGACACGATCTGGTTGAAACAGAGTCACTGAGTCACTTCCGCTTTGATACCCAACGCAAAGGTTTCTTCAGACTAAGGAAATTGGGTCAAAATCTAACTTGGGAGGGATCCCTACGAGAAAATGTGTCGTGCTATGCCTTAAAAAAAAACAAAATTGCACTCCTGGTGAACTTTGTGAAACACTGATGGTGTTCTTTTCTCTCTTATTGTTTCATTTGCTTCCTTCATTTCCTCTGTCCTTCTGTGGCTTCCTTATCAGATATTTGTCAATATTTTCCCTTCCTTCTTTGTCAGTCTTCGTTTTACCTTTATCTGCTTTCGCTTACCTTGTTGCCTTGTGTAAGTGTTTGTTCGCCTGCCTTGTTTTGGCCGTGTCTACTTGGTTTGGGTTGGTGTAAATATATTTTTCCTGTTCTGATTTTTCCTAAGCGGGGTAGTTTGGTCCAAAACACTTTTGTTTGTTTGTTGTATGGGTTCTGGTCTCAGAGGAGAACGACACCCCTTCCTAACAAAAAGGCTCAAATAAACGAGAAGCAAAGTTGAAGACTATAGGTAATTGGGCTGCAGACATTGGTTTAATTCTCTTTTTGTTTTACATTCCATTCAGTTTTGTACGTTATTTTCTCATAAAAAGTAATCACGCAACCTTTACGTTTTAGCTATCTTCATTACAGAACAATCAGCTTAATGTATGCAGTCTAATTTTACCGAAGCATCACCGAAAGATCAACAGGGTTAGGTAAGTGGTTTGATACTGAAAGGCAGAAAAATGAAAATGGTGGGATGGTAGCCAACACTTCAGAACAGCAGTCAAAGAGCGTGAACTCACTTTCTCTCTCTCTCTCACTCTTTCTCTCTCTCTCTCACCCATACACACATTCAGCTGATAAACTAACAGAACGCCTACTCTAGTTTCTAACATTCACAAGAGTCATTTCAAAATGTTTCACAGGTACTTGCTATACGTTGCAATGCCAGGGGCATACACAGAGTGGGAAACCTAATGAAATTGTGATTTAAGTCTGATATTAGCAACATAACTTACGAAGATAGGGGGGGGGGAGGGGACCAAGGCGAGTAAAACATTTTTCTCGTTTTAAACTACACATAATGTTGGGCATATATCCATGTGCGAAACGCATGCTAGCGTTGACTGGGTACCACGATGTCGTGCATTTGGTACAGAGCCACGTTGCGTTATCAGGCGAATACAGGCGAATGCTGCTTGGATATTCGTACGCCATAATTGAAAAAAAAGGGTGATAAAAATACAGACTGGCTCAGTTCTGATTGAGCCGTCAGTTTGGAACGTAGTACTACGACTTGCAGATCGGAGGAGTTGAAATGAGTTAGTGGAGTATGGTTTCAAAGCGTTTATTAAATTTGTTATAGCCAACTCAGGTCTATGATATAAAAAGTAGATTACATAATTTTTACAAAAAATGCTAGATACATTACGAACACAAAACAGATCGATACACGAATTATCCAACGTGGTGCTCTGTCTTCTTCGGCTTCTTACATTCCTGATCACTTGCTCTTGCCTTCCGTTTTGATTTTCTCCACTTCTGCTTGTGTTCATTCTGCGAATTCCGCGGCATTGTCAAAAATGTTAACCCGTTCACCCGAAAACATTTTTTTTTAATTTAGTTTAAACAACTGCGATATGTCCTTTATTTATTTGAATATATCTCGTCGAGAGCTATAAAACGATACCACGCACAGTCGTTTTACACTCACGGTTGTCCAGAGAAACCGCGATATAGTCAAAAGTGTTCGCCGTTTCACAAGAAAACAATTTTTAAAATGGTCAGTTCAAACCACTGCGAAATGTTCTTCGTATATTTGAATAAATCTCGCCGAGAGCTATAAAACGATACCATGCACAGTCGTTTTACACTCACGGTTGTTCAGATAAACCGCGATATAGTCAAAAATATTCGCCGGTTCACAAGAAAACAATTTTTAAAATGGTCAGTTCAAACCAGTGCGAAATGTTCTTCGTATATTTGAATAAATCTCGTCGAGAGCTATAAGACGATACCACGCACAGTCGTTTTACACTCACGGTTGTCCAGATAAACCGCGATATAGTCCAAAGTGTTCGCCGGTTCACAAGAACACAATTTTTAAAATAGTCAGTTCAAACCACTGCGAAATGTTCTTCGTATATTTAAATAAATCTCGTCGAGAGCTATAAAACGATACCACGCACAGTCGTTTTACACTCACGGTTGTCCAGATAAACCGCGATATAGTCAAAAAGTGTTCGCCGGTTCACAAGAAAACAATTTTTTAAATGGTCAGTTCAAACCACTGCGAAATGTTCTTCGCATATTTGAATAAATCTCGTCGAGAGATATAAAACGATACCACGCACAGTCGTTTTACACTCACGGTTGTCCAGATAAACAGGGATATAGTCAAAAGTGTTCGCCGGTTCACAAGAAAACAATTTTTAAAATGGTCAGTTCAAGCCACTGCTAAATGTTCTTCGTATATTCGAATAAATGTCGTCGAGAGCTATAAAACGATACCACGTACAGTCGTTTTACACTCACGGTTGTCCAGATAAACCGCGATATAGTCAAAAGTGTTCGCCGGTTCACAAGAAAACAATTTTTAAAATGGTCAGTTCAAACCACTGCTAAATGTTCTTCGTATATTTCAATAAATCTCGCCGAGAGCTATAACACGATACCACGCACAGTCGTTTTACACTCACGGTTGTCCAGATAAACCGCGATATAGTCAAAAGTGTTCGCCGGTTCACAAGAAAACAATTTTTAAAATAGTCAGTTCAAACCACTGCTAAATGTTCTGCGTATATTTGAATAAATCACGCCGAGAGCTATAAAACGATACCACGCACAGTCGTTTTACACTCACGGCTGTCCAGAAAAACCGCGATATAGTCCAAAGTGTTCGCCGGTTCACAAGAAATCACACGCACAGTCGTTTTACACTCACGGTTGTCCAGATAAACCGCGATATAGTCAAAAGTGTTCGCCGGTTCACAAGAAAACAATTTTTGAAATGGTCAGTTGAAACCACTGCTAAATGTTCTTCGTATATTTGAATAAATCTCGTTAAGAGCTATAAAACGATACCACGCACAGTCGTTTTACACTCACGGTTGTCCAGATAAACCGCGATATAGTCAAAAGTGTTCGCCGTTTCACGAGAAAACAAATTTTAAAATGGTCAGTACAAATCGCTTCGTATATTTGAATAAATCTCGTCGAGAGCTATAAAACGATACCATGCACAGTCGTTTTACACTCACGGTTGTCCAGATAAACCGCGATACAGTCAAAAAGTGTTCGCCGGTTCACAAGAAAACAATTTTTTAAATGGTCAGTTCAAAACACTGCGAAATGTTCTTCGTATATTTGAATAAATCTCGCCGAGAGCTATAAAACGATGATACGCACAGTCGTTTTACACTCACGGTTGTCCAGATAAACAGCGATATAGTCAAAAATGTTCGCCGGTTCACAAGAAAACAATTTTTAAAATGGTCAGTTCAAGCCACTGCTAAATGTTCTTCGTATATTCGAATAAATCTCGTCGAGAGCTATAAAACGATACCACGTACAGTCGTTTTACACTCACGGTTGTCCAGATAAACAGCGATATAGTCAAAAGTGTTCGCCGGTTCACAAGAAAGCAATTTTTAAAATGGTCAGTTCAAACCACTGCTAAATGTTCTTCGTATATTTGAATAAATCTCGCCGAGAGCTATAAAACGATACCACGCACAGTCGTTTTACACTCACGGTTGTCCAGATAAACCGCGATATAGTCAAAAGTGTTCGCCGTTTCACAAGAAAACAATTTTTAAAATGGTCAGTTCAAACCACTGCTAAATGTTCTTCGTATATTTGAATAAATCTCGTTAAGAGCTATAAAACGATACCACGCACAGTCGTTTTACACTCACGGTTGTCCAGATAAAGCGCGATATAATCAAAAGTGTTCGCCGGTTCACAAGAAAACAATTTTTAAAATGGTCAGTACAAACCACTGCTAAATGTTCTTCGTATATTTGAATAAATCTCGCCGAGAGCTATAAAACGATACCACGCACAGTCGTTTTACACTCACGGTTGTCCAGATAAACCGCGATATAGTCAAAAGTGTTCGCCGGTTCACAAGAAAACAATTTTTGAAATGGTCAGTTGAAACCACTGCGAAATGTTCTTCGTATATTTGAATAAATCTCATTAAGAGCTATAAAACGATACCACGCACAGTCGTTTTACACTCACGGTTGTCCAGATAAACCGCGATATAGTCAAAAGTATTCGCCGGTTCACAAGAAAACAATTTTTAAAATGGTCGTTTCAAACCACTGCGAAATGTTCTTCGTATATTTGAATAAATCTCGTCGAGAGCTATAAAACGATACCACGCACAGTCGTTTTACACTCACGGTTGTCCAGATAAACCGCGATATAGTCAAAAGTGTTCGCCGGTTCACAAGAAAACAAATTTTTAAATGGTCAGTTCAAACCACTGCGAAATCTTCTTCGTATATTTGAATAAATCTCGTCGAGAGCTATAAAACGATACCATGCACAGTCGTTTTACACTCACGGTTGTCCAGATAAACCGCGATATAGTCAAAAGTGTTCGCCGGTTCACAAGAAAACAATTTTTAAAATGGTCAGTTCAAACCACTGCGAAATGTTCTTCGTATATTCGAATAAATCTCGTCGAGAGCTATAAAACGATACCACGCACTGTCGTTTTACACTCACGGTTGTCCAGATAAACCGCGATATAGTCAAAAGTGTTCGCCGTTTCACGAGAAAACAATTTTTAAAATGGTCAGTTCAAACCGCTGCGAAATGTTATTCGTATATTTGAGTAAATCTCGTCGAGAGCTATAAAACGATACCACGCACTGTCGTTTTACACTCACGGTTGTCCAGATAAACCGCGATATAGTCAAAAGTGTTCGCCGTTTCACAAGAAAACAATTTTTAAAATGGTCAGTACAAACCACTGCGAAATGTTCTTCTCATATTTGAATAAATCTCGTCGACAGCTATAAAACGATACCACGCACAGTCGTTTTACACTCACGGTTGTCCAGATAAACCGCGATATAGTCAAAAGTGTTCGCCGGTTCACAAAAAAGCAATTTTTAAAATGGTCAGTTCAAACCATTGCGAAATGTTCTTCGTATATTGGAATAAATCTCGTCGAGAGCTATAAAACGATACCACGCACTGTCGTTTTACACTCACGGTTGTCCAGATAAACCGCGATATAGTCAAAAGTGTTCGCCGTTTCACGAGAAAAAATTTTTAAAATGGTCAGTACAAATCGCTTCGTATATTTGAATAAATCTCGTCGAGAGCTATAAAACGATACCATGCACAGTCGTTTTACACTCACGGTTGTCCAGATAAAGCGCGATATAATCAAAAGTGTTCGCCGGTTCACAAGAAAACAATTTTTAAAATGGTCAGTGCAAACCACTGCTAAATGTTCTTCGTATATTTGAATAAATCTCGCCGAGAGCTATAAAACGATACCACGCACAGTCGTTTTACACTCACGGTTGTCCAGATAAACCGCGATATAGTCAAAAGTGTTCGCCGGTTCACAAGAAATCAATTTTTGAAATGGTCAGTTGAAACCACTGCGAAATGTTCTTCGTATATTTGAATAAATCTCATTAAGAGCTATAAAACGATACCACGCACAGTCGTTTTACACTCACGGTTGTCCAGATAAACCGCGATATAGTCAAAAGTGTTCGCCGGTTCACAAGAAAACAAATTTTTAAATGGTCAGTTCAAACCACTGCGAAATCTTCTTCGTATATTTGAATAAATCTCGTCGAGAGCTATAAAACGATACCATGCACAGTCGTTTTACACTCACGGTTGTCCAGATAAACCGCGATATAGTCAAAAGTGTTCGCCGGTTCACAAGAAAACAATTTTTAAAATGGTCAGTTCAAACCACTGCGAAATGTTCTTCGTATATTCGAATAAATCTCGTCGAGAGCTATAAAACGATAACACGCACTGTCGTTTTACACTCACGGTTGTCCAGATAAACCGCGATATAGTCAAAAGTGTTCGCCGTTTCACGAGAAAACAATTTTTAAAATGGTCAGTTCAAACCGCTGCGAAATGTTATTCGTATATTTGAGTAAATCTCGTCGAGAGCTATAAAACGATACCACGCACTGTCGTTTTACACTCACGGTTGTCCAGATAAACCGCGATATAGTCAAAAGTGTTCGCCGTTTCACAAGAAAACAATTTTTAAAATGGTCAGTACAAACCACTGCGAAATGTTCTTCTCATATTTGAATAAATCTCGTCGAGAGCTATAAAACGATACCACGCACAGTCGTGTTGCGCTCACAGTGGCCGAGATAGACTGAGTCAAAAGCGACGGCACACACAGAAATATTGGATCGCTTTCCCTGCGAACAGGGAGGGGTCGTGCGCACAATGTATTGCGCAGTATGCGAATTAGACTCCATGCTGTTTACGAATATGCTTACATGATTAGTGTGCGGCACGTATTTTTAACGTTATAATGATTTCAATTGGGACCTATTTTTGTCATAGGCGGTCGGCCGTAAGTCGCCCCATACTATCCGCGGAGTTAGACGTTGTCGTACTTCAAGAGGCAGAAGCAGCGAGAGAAATTCGTGCAGTTGAAGGTGAGCTAACAGTGAACAGTAGTACTGCACGAAAATGGTTCTGGCGTTTTAATTCTGGTGACACCACTCTCGAATACAAGACAAGGGCAGGACATCCAACGACCACCAACACAGACACCCTGAAGCTGTGACAGCGAACCCCTCTACTAGTGATCGATAACTGGCAAATCAGTAGCTCTTCTTAAGAGGAGGGCCAGTCTAAAAGAGGAGGGACTTTGTGGAACGCACACACACACACTATAAACTTGTAGCGCTGCTCCTTCCTGCATCGCAAGGCTTTTTAATTTTTTCAATTAAAAAGATTGTTCTAAATTTTTAAATCACAAACTGCGTACGATAACTGAAAAATCAGCACTATTCTCATGGCTTTCAATTTCCCGCTTTTCGAGGATGTGACGTACTATAGAGGTGAAGCACATGTAATACGCCAGAGTTGCAGCGATAAATTCCGTTGGTGCGTTTAATTTGGAAAGCATTCGGTTCCGGAGCAAATGGATGTGGATTTGATTCCCCCATCACCGAAATATTTGTGTTTCACAAGGAAACCAACTTGATGCATTTATCTAAATCTCATTGCTGGAAAATATCTTTTAAAATAAAGTTTGATCCCTTCTATTCAGATGGGCTAATTTGATAGAAAAAATTCCAGCTTGGAAATTTTTTACTAGTTTTTGTTTATGACCCAATCGAGGTACGAACTTTGCTCTGTCACCCACACACAATCTCTCTCTCTCTCTTTCACACACACACACACACACATACTTTTCAAGGTCTATCCCCACACGGTGACTTTCCCTGCTCCCAATAAATAATGAGGCCAGACTGTAATAAAAGAACGGAACAAAGTTCCCCCCTTTGCTTTGCATGAACAGTCAAAATCTCTTTTCACTTCCACTCTCATCTGTCTCTGCATCTGAAGTTCTGATTGTTTTTTTGTTTTTGTTTTTGCTGGAGCAAGAACAAAACAACTTATCTCCAAAATTTACAGGAAAGTTTAGATGTTATGAAAACTTTTACGAAAACTGTTGATTTATTACTACAATTTTACAAAAATAAGTGCATTAATTATTTATATATTGACAGCTTAAAAAAGAAAAACCTGCTTTTGGGGGAATCACCCCCGCTGGATCTGCTATTCTGGCAAATGAGGTGAAGTCCTCCCAATCCACCCTCGTTCGTCACCTGCACCAGTTTGGTTACACCCCCAAAGATACATCCAATGGCTTCCTGATGAATGGGCACCCCAGGAAGGGGGCAACATAGAACTCTCTGTCACAGTTTGCCGTCAAATCCACAGGAGTGTAGGTTTTGCCGTCGTATCGTTCTTTCACAGGTTCACAGGTGGTGAAAAGGAAATATTACAAAGTTATTGAATCTGGGAACTGGTGGCTGAGACCACGCCAAGAAGCACAGCCAGTGCTGCGAAGAGGAAGTTTAGAGAGAAAAGCTATGCTGTGCATCTGGTGAAATTGTGAGTATCCTGTGCACTATGAACTCGTGCCAGATGGTCAGACTCTGGACAGAAAACCCTGTGCCGAACAACTGCAGCGTGTCCATGATGGTCTAAATCAACACTACCCAGTGCTTATCAACAGGAAGAGGAAGTTTGCTGCAACTGGATAATGCCCCAAGTCACACGTCCAGTGTGGTCCGCCGAAAGCTACAGGAATCGGAAGGGGTTGAGATCTTATCCCATTTTCCATACGGTCCGGATCTTTCCCCATCCGACTCTCACTTGTTTCGCTCCATGACCAATTTCCTACGAGGATGGCACTTAGCTTCGGTTGTGGATGTGGAATCTGGCATTACAGTTTCTGTCCTTGAAACCTGTGGTGTGATACCGAAGTGGATTGTGGTCAGAATGAGATGACTGCGTGTGTGGCTTTCTTGAATCATTAAGCTATTTGGTTACAAACGGGATAAACTTTTGACTCACCCTAATACTGCTAGCAGTTTTGTCAAGAATAACTGATGTACAGGGTGTCCGAAAAATGACTGTGCACTGAATGTACGAACTGCAGTAATTAACAATAAAGAAATTTTGAATGGAATTACAGTAGAATAGACCCTCCGCGTGGAAGTGCTCTGCGTCTGGTTCCCACCCCGTGGCGCGCGCAGCTGTCGTTTTCAGCGAAGGTCATTCCCGAGTCTTGGTAGACGGAGACAGACGTGTCTATTGATCACTCGTCTCAGTACAAGGACAATGGTGTTGACGGATGAACAGGGTGTTTTTTGGTGGAACATGTCTTTCGCCATGACGACAAGTACACGGACAAAGTGCAAAAACAGTTAGCTAGGAAATGTAGTGATGCAAACGTCCCCCACCGTATGCGGAACGTCAACTCATAGCAAAGTTTCGAGAAACTGGCAGTGTTCTAGATGGACCCCGCCCCGGTAGGCTATCCATGGCAGACGATAATGTACAGGATACAGAGGAGTCCATACAAGTCCGTGAGGCGGCTGTCACAACAAGCTAAACGGGAAAAGAGTACAGCCCTGATATTCTGAAAAGGAAGTTGCGTTTCCACCTGTACAAAGTGTCTGTTGTGCATCAGCTAAAAGAAATAGACCACGAGGTCCGTGTTCGGTACTGCAGGTGGTTCCAGGAGTTTCTGTCTGAAGAAAGTGAGGGCATTCTGGATGTGACTTTCTTTACCAGATGAGGCAGGGTTCCACCTGTCCGGGTAAATCAACATCCAGAGCACTCGTCTGTGGGGTGCTGAAAATCCCCACGCATTTAAGGAAGCGCCTCTCCCCAACCAGAAGGTCGGTGTTTGGTGTGCCATGACACGTACGCGCATTATTGGGCCCATTTTATTCAGTGAAACGATTAACTCAGAACGGTACCGTGCACAAATTATCTAACCATTGGTATCAAACTCGCGGAACGGGAAATTGATGAAGGATAGTTCCAGCAAGACAGTGCAACTGCTCACACAGCTGGTGCACCAATACAGCTTCTGGAGGAATTCTCCGGTGAGCGCATCATCTCTCGGGGACTGTGGCCTGCCCTGTCACCGGAGCTGACACCTCCTGACTTTTTTTTTAGTGGGGAGCACTGTAGGGGAAGGTGTACGCAGTTAATCCGCATACACTTCAAGTGCTACAGGTTGCAATAGCAACCCACATCCAACAAATCACACCACATACCCTGAAAAAGGTCTTCACCAACATGCCGAAGCGTGTGCAGACATGTCTGGACGTCAGCGGGCCCCATTTCCAACACCTTCTGTAGGAACCAGTTCGACATTATAAGTGTTACTTTCAATGCACAGTTATTTCGCTAAATTTTCTTAAAAAATGTACTCGTATCTGGAATTTTATGGCAATAATTTGGTATAATAATAATGATGCAATAATAATGATGTGGGCCATACACTGAGTGGCCAAATTACACGTTATGACCGCCAGACCATTTTATGCAAAGTAGCAATACCCAGATGCTGCTGCCGCAAGATGGCTGAAACGGTATAAAAAGGGAATGCTGAAGGCATGCAAAGACTAATGAAATTCATTGCTCAAGAAATAATGGGTAAAAAACACGATTTTACGGACTTTGAATGTGGAATGATCGTGGGTGTTCGAAGCATTGGTGCGAGCATTAGCAAAGCGCTGAAGGCATGCAGGGACTAATGAAGTTCATTGCTTAAGCAATAATGGGTAAAAAAAACACGATTTGACGGACTTTGTATGTGGAATGATCGTGGGTGTTCGGAGCATTGGTGCGAGCATTAGCAAAGCGCTGAAGGCATGCAGGGACTAATGAAGTTCATTGCTCAAGCAATAATGGGTTACAAAAACATGATTTGACGGACTTTGAATGTGGAATGATCGTGGGTGTTCGAAGCATTGGAGCGAGCATTAGGAAAGCGCTGAAAGCATGCAGGGACTAAAGAAGTTCATTGCTCAAGCAAGAATGGGTAAAAAACACAATTTGACGGACTTTGAATGTGGAATGATCGTGGGTGTTCGAAGCATTGGTGCGAGCATTACCAAAATGCTAAAGGCATGCAGGGACTAATGAAGTTCATTGCTCAAGAAATAATGAGTAAAAAGCACGATTTGACGGACGTTGAACGTAGAACGATCGTGGGTGCTCGAAGCATTGTGCGAGCATTAGAAAAACACTGAAGGTATGCAGAGACTAATGAAGTTCGTTACGCAAGAAATAGTAGTAATGGGTAAAAACACGGTTTGATGGACTTTGAACGTAGAATAATCTTGGGTGCTTGAAGCATTAGTACGAGTATTAGCAAAACGGCTGGCACTTGTGAGATGATCGAGGACAGCAGTTGTTAAAGTTTACAGAGAGTGGACCACCAGTCAAAAAACCGGCTCTGACTGCAAGGCGTGTGGTTGTCAACGGCTACTGGATGTTCATGCTGAGCGAAGAGTAGGCAGACTTGTTCAGTCCAACAGACGGGCAACACTTCGTCAGATTACGGATAATCTGAATCAGGCACCAAGTCCGATGGCCTCTCAACGTACAGTTCGCCGCACATTACATCGCATGGGCTACAGAAGCAGACGGTATGTCCGTAAGCATGTAGCGAACAAGAAGAAACGCCTCCAGTTCGCTCAGGAGTACAAGGATTGAAAAATGCCTATACATTTTTAAACACCTCAGATTTTCGAATGGGACCTTCATTCGTTGTCAGGAGTAATTCTAGAGAACTGATGACCAACTGGTATGAATCTGCACGATCGTTGATGTTGCCAGTTTTTGAGTGAACGATTAATTTCAAGCGATTCTTCGTCCAGCTTTTGGGTAAACGGGCTAACTTGACGCTTTATTATTTTAAAGACAGTATTAGGAATATTTGCAATAAAACAGGACTAGATTGACATGTTCCACAAACAGGCCACAGAACGGACTCTCTAAATTTAACAAAGCTTCAAGCAAGTCCAATTATCCGGAAGCTAGAAGGAACGCTGAAAATTGTTCAAAAACTGGCAACATCAAAGATTATTCGCCGCCCAGGTGGCGCAGTGGTCTAAGCGATTGCTTCTGATCATTTGTCCGAGATGGGTCTGGGTTCAAATCCAGGTGAGGCATGGATGTTGTGTTTGCCTCACGGCACTGGCTCTCACCCTTCCTTGGAACCATTGTTCTTAAATTAGGGAATGGCGACTGCGTATAGCTCACTGAATTGCTCACGCTCGTTAAACCTCCAATAAAAAAAATATGCAGCTTGGCATATCAATCCCACATGGTCACGTTCTCTGGAATTACTCCTGATCACGAATGAGGGACTCATTCGAAAAGTTGAGGTATTTAAAAAAATCTTTTTCTTCTCAATACGCATAGCAAATCTTTTATTAAAGTACTATATGTATATACATACACTTAAGTGCCAGAAAAACTGGTGCACCAGTCTAATACTTGGTAGGTCCCCACGGGAGCGCAGGACTGCAGAAATACGACGGGGCATGGACTCCACTAGCTTCTGGAAATATGCTTGTAGGCAATGCACACCATACTTCCTGCAGAGCGTTCCACAATTCGGGTGTATTCCGAGGTTTCGGATTCCTGTGTTCGATAGCGCGTTGCATGGCATCCCAAATGTGATCCATCACGTTCAGATCTGAAGACTTGGGTGGGAATGGCAATATACCAAACTCAGATGAATGCTCCTCTAGCCATAATGTGGCGCCCCGACACTTGTGTGGAGGTGCATTGCCCTGTTGGAACAGGCCCAACTCATCAGCATGAATACAGGGCATGAACGGGTGTACCTCGTCAGAAAGGATGCGCACATAGCGTTGGCCGGTCACAGACGTTTGTAGACGTACCTGGGGTCCCAGTGAAGTCCAGCTAAACACACCCCATACCATTACGGACCCTCCCCCACCAGCCGTTATAGTTCCCTGTTGACAGGATCGGATCCATGGCTCCATGGGGTTTGCGCCACACACTAATCCTTCCATCTGCCCGATACAGGTCATCAAGTGTCCAGTGGCGGTGTTGCCGTACATAAGCGAGGCTCATAGCTCTGTGTCGTGCACCCGTCAAGGGGACTCGAGTTGGGCGTCGGCTCCCAAAGCCCATATCGTGCAGGGCACGTTTCACAGTCTGAACACAGATGCTTGTTGAGTATCCAGCATTGAATTCCGGTGACACCTGCGACTGCGAGAGTGTTGCACGCCTATCGCGTGAAATTATTCTTGACAGCCGACGATGGTCACGTTCACCCAATGTCTTTTTACGGCCACACTGGTATCGTAGGATGGAGGTTTTGCCGGAATTCTTGTGGTCCCGGTACACCCTTGCAATGGTCGTCCGTGAAAATCCGAACTTCGTTTTTACCTCCGAAATACTATGGCCCATCTCACGAGCGCCAACTATGACACCGCGTTCAAAATCACTTAAATAGCTATTACTTATCATTCTCACGCCGAAAACAGCTCTGACAGCTGGCAAGGATGTCTATCGCTTTATATAGGAACTGGCGGAAGCAACCGAGTACGCGCATGGGTGACGTTGCTATGTATTTTGCATAAGCTCGTCTGTACCAGTTTTCTGGCACTTCAGTGTATCGTACCAGGATATAACGAATTATTGCGTATTTCGAACTTTTGAAAATCACCGTCAAAATAGCCTGAAAATTACACTTAACACGTTTTCCTATATAGAACGAGTTGACACAGCCTTACGGTATATATATATATATCATCATCATCATTGTCAACCATTATCAATCCACTGCTGGACGAAGGTGTCCCCAAGTTTCCTCCACAACGGTCTGTCTTGTGCCAGTCTCCTCCATGTCACTCCCGCATACTTTCGAGTTTCATCCGCCCATCTTCCATGTGGTCTTCTTCTGGGTCTTTTCCTGTCACTTGGAATCCAATCTAAAATTTCGGCTGTCCATCGATGGTCTGTCCTTCTGGCAGTATGTCCAGCCCATTGCCATTTCAGGGATTTAACTCTGATCATGATGTCTTCCACTCTTGTCATTTTTCGGATCCACGAATTCCTCTTTTTATCTCTCCTGGTTACACCAAGCATGCACCTCTCCATGCTGCTTTGAGTTGTCTGCCGCCTTTGTATGTCTCTTTTAGTTAAGGTCCATTTCTCTGCACCATACGTAAGCACTGGAAGGATGCATTGATTAAACACTTTTCTTTTAAGACATAATGGCATATTGCTCTTGAAAATTATGCTGTTTCTTCCAAAAGCTCTCCAGGCAAGTTTTGTACTCCGATTAATTTCTTCATCAATGTGACCCTCACTTGATAACTGCTGTCCAAGATAAACGTACGTATCTGTTATCTCCAGCTTTTCTCCATCAATCGATAAATCTTCATTTCGTGTAAAAGCATTGAACATCACTTTTGTCTTCTGAAAGTTCATTTTTAATCATAGTTCTTTACTCTTGTCAGCAAGTTCCTGGATCATGCCCTGCAGCTGTGATGGGGTAGTTGCAAAAAGGACTACGTCATCAGCAAAACGAAGGTGGGTTAGATAATCTCCATTAATCTTTATCCCTTTGTTTTTCCAGTTCAGTGATTGAAAGACATTTTCCAATGTGGCATTAAAGAGCTTCGGAGATATGATGTCACCTTGTCTCACTCCTTTTCCAATTTTTATGTGTGTTCTATTTTCAAACAGCCGAATCTTTGCGTTTGCATTTTCATAGATGTTATTAATAATATTAATGTATGCATCTTCAATACCGCAGGATTTCAGAGCCATTGTAACTGCTGATGGTTTCTCTGAATCGAAGGCTTTTTCATAATCGATAAAAGCCATGCACAATGGAAGTTCATATTCCCTCGCTCTTTCAATTAGTTTTCTCAGTACGTGGATATGATCTATTGTGCTGTAGCCACTCCTGAATCCAGCTTGTTCTCTCGGTTGAGCCATGTCCAGTGTCACCTTCAAGCGGTGTGAAAGAACTTTAGTGAAGATTTTATAAACCACTGATAGGAGGCTGATAAGTCTGTAGTTCCTGAGATCCTCAATATCACCTTTTTTATGTAGCAGGATCATTGTAGCGTTGTTCCAATCCTCAGGAATCTTCCCTTCATTAAGGCATCGAGTGAAAATTTGGGCGAGTACTGTTTCGATTTCTCCACTTGCTTCTTGTATGATGTCTACAGTAATTCCATCTTCTCCTGGAGCTTTTCCCCGCTTCATGTTCTTGATTGCATGTGCAACTTCTGCTAGGAGGACTGGAAGAACTGTGGTACTGGTACCTTTCATGATGTCTGGAGTACATGTATCATCCCTTTCATATAATTTGGAGTAGAAATCTTTCACTTTTGTCAAAATCTCGCCTCCATTTCTTGTTACAGAACCATCTTCTTTTCTCAGTGCCATAATCTGTTTTCTTCCCTTACTGAGATGTCCCTTTGCTATCTTTAGGCTTTGGTTGTTTTCAATTGCTTTAATTACTAGTTCACAGTTGAATTTCCTTACGTCTTTAGTGATAATTTTTCGTACTGTCTTGCATAGCTCTATATATTCCACTTTGGAAGTCACATCTTCTTTAGTTGTCCTCATCTCTCTTCTTTTTTGCATCAACATTTTCGTTTTTCCTGATAATTTGTTCACATGCAACTTGTTCCTAGACAAAGCTAACTTTGTTGCTGTTTCCATATTTTCGAATAAAAGTCCTCGCAAATTTTCTCAGAAACAAATCTTGTCAAGCTAGATCACCTTTTTTTTCAACGTAAGAGGGAATTCCTGACGCTTCCAAACTGGAAGCAGTCTTTTTTTCATTGTTAAATAGACCCTCTCTTTTCTGAACTTTTCAACGGGATACCTCTTCCCCTCCTCCGCCCGCCTACCTCCTCCAAAGCACACTGAGGCAAAAGGGACGAATTTGTGTTGATACTGAGAGAAAGCTGCTGAAGAGTGAAGGAGGCTGGTAGAGGGAGAAGCTGGTGCGAGAGAGAGGGGGGGCAATCGCTGGTCCTGACAGAGGACAGAGAGAGCGAAAGGAGGGGGAATGGACTGTTTAAAGAAAGAAGCCGTACACCTACGAACCCACCTTCTGCCTGTGAACTGGTTGACCGAGACTCGCCAGGAGGGAGAGGAGGATTACACTTCCAGGAATGCAACTTCGGGCATTCTCGGAGCAGATGTCAGAACATCCCGTTTCGTTCAGCCGAGGGCGCACAATGACCACCAAGCACCAATTTTCAAGGAAGCTCGAAATTATCCGCAGATTTGAAAACGGAGAAAAAAGGTCAATTGTTGCGGAAGAATTTAAAATTCCCAGAAGCGCTCTCAGTATGCTGCTGAAAAACAAGTCAGAAATCACGGAAAAGGCCAGCGAACGTCCCAACGCCGACGATTTTCGTCTACGCACGCCGGTTCACGACGATGTAGAAAAGGCACTTCACAAATGGTTTTTTGATGTCCGAGCTCCAAACATTCCAGTGTCCGAGTCCAGTTTGATGCAGAAAGCAAAGGTATTTGCTTCACTCGTGGGGGAATGAATCTCGTGGGAAAGAAATACTTCAGTGGTGGGTCTGGATGGCTGCAACGATTTAAAGATCGCTACTGCATCGTCAGCGAAAGTGGTGCAGAACATGTGGAAAGCATAAATCTCTGGTTGGAACAAAATTGCGAAAACATTCAGTCCAAGTTCAAGCAGCTGCTTCCAAACAAGACTCTCTCCTTTCGCAACGAGAAGTGTTATGGAGGGAAGCACAGCAAAGTTCGAGGGACTGCAGTGGCGTAGCCAGAAATTTCTTAAGGGGGTCCATGGGTCTGGGTCTGGTTCATTGGTAAAAGCCCCATATATACATATATATCGCTTTAAATTCATACTAAATATCCCCTCAAGGTTGGGAGGGGGGGGTCCGGACCCGAGGACCACTCCCTTGGCTACGCTTAAGAGTGACTGTGTTGTTAGCTACAAACTCGAATGGCTCCAATAAGCTTCGACCGTTAGCGATTCGGAAAAGCAAAACCCCAAGATGTTTTAAATTAAAATATGTTCGACGCTTCCCGTGAATTACATCTTCAACAAGAAGCCGTGGATGACGTGTGATCTATTTTCGAAATGACTGAGTGGAACGAAGATTTAAAGTGTAGATAGACCGTAAAATGTGCTTACTATTAGATACTTGTTCGTATCACCACTGCGCCTCAAACTTTAGCAACATAGAGTTGCGGTTTTTGTCCGCAAACACGACATTTATATTTCAGGCGTTGGATCAAGGTGCAATTCGAGCATTCAAGGTCGGGTATCGGAGACATGTTATCGAATGGTTTCATCTAAATTTGCGCTTGGGGACGGAATTCAAAATAGACTTGCTTGGATGCTCTCAAAATGATAAGCAGTGCTTGGGATGACGTGTCAAAAGACACAAATTTTCGCTGCTTTTATCGTGCAGGGTTTGTTTTTGATAGAAGTGAAACAGTCGAAATTGGACATGATGAACTTGAATTTGATAAACTGTGGCCTTATAAAAGTTGTTCCGGAAGGTCTGCAATTTGAAAAATTTGTTGATGTTGCCAACAAGGCTGAGATAGCACCGGAAAGAACAAATGCGGAAATAGTGGCCAAAGTTACGGGATTAACAGCTGGGGCTGCAAGCAGCGATGATGATGATGAAGATGCCAAACCTCTTCCAACCATAGCGGAGGCTCTTTAAGCGGCTACGGTACTCCGACAGATTGTGGTACAATTGAAGGTACCGGATACGCTTTGATTGAACAAATCTTTGAAAACAGCATTTTTTCAAATGCAATCACTTCAAAGATGCAGAAAAAGATGACTGACTATTTTATGCCCTAAAACATCACTTCTGATAAGACTTCCTTTTCTGTTATATTGGTGTGTATCCTGCCTTTAATTTGATGATGTAATTCTTTTCGCCGTTTATAATACAGAAGTGAATAATCTTAGTTTTTGTGTGTTCACCTATTGTATACAACAGAATACCTCTGAAAGTGGCAGGGCGGTAAAACCCGTATATCGAATTATTGTGTATATCGAGTTTTTCCCTTCGAATTCGTTATAGACGGGTTCAACTGTATATACATATATACAGTCAACTCTGGATATAGTGAACTCTGTTATAGTGAACATTCGGCTATATACAGTATAGCCATATAGTGAACATAAATCATTGATCCCGACCTGCAACATCGAAAATGTACATTAAAATTTTCGTTTACTTCGGTTATAGTGAACTCTGTTATAATGAACATTCGGCTATAGCAATACAGTCAACTATGGATATAGTGAACTGTGTTATAGTAAACATTCGGCTATATACAGTATAGCCATATAGTGAACATAAATCATTGGTCCCGACCCACAACATCGAAAATGTTCATTAAAATTTTCGTTTACTTCGGTTATAGTGAACTCTGTTATAATAAACATTCGGCTATAGCAATACAGTCAACTCTGGATATAGTGAACTCTGTTATACTGAACATTCGGCTATAGCAATACAGTCAACTCTGTTATAGTGAACATTCGGCTATATCAACTCTGGATATAGTGAACTCTGTTATAATGAACATTCGGCTATAGCAATACAGTCAACTATGGATGCAGTGAACTCTGTTATATTGAACATTCGGCTATAGCAATACAGTCAACTATGGATATAGTGAACTGTGTTATAGTGAACATTCGGCTATAGCAATACATGCAGTCAACTCTGGATATAGTGAACTCTCTGTTATAGTGAACATTCGACTATATACAATATAGCCATATAGTGAACCTAAATCATTGGTCCCGACCCGCAACATCGAAAATGTTCATTAAAATTTTCGTTTACTTCGGTTATAGCGAACCCAAAAATAAAACTCCAAAGAAAAGAATGTACTTGTAACATGAAATGGCAACTTATTTCAAAGCAAACCTTCTTTTAAAAACTTGAAAGTATGGGTTGAGAACAATATTGTAGGCATACTACTCCTTAAGTGCATTGAAGAACAGAGGTAGGATTAAGAACCTCAGGAACATCCAACTGGTGTTCTTGCCTGCCAACACCACGTCATCCTCCAACCCATGGATCAAGGTGGGATTCGCAGCTTTAAAACCTATTGCAGAAGGGAAGTAAGGCTTCATTTAATCCAAGCCTTGAAATCAAAGCAGAACATATCAATAAATGTTTTGAATGCTGTACATTTTGGGAACAAAGCGTGAGGAGTGTGTCAACTGTCACATATACAAAACTGTTTCCAGAGGTCTGGTTTGCTTACTAGACGTGTGGCATTCGAATAGGAGGAGGATGTGCCTCTCAACGGCCTGCTTTAGCATATCGATGCGAATTCCACTGAAGCGGAAGATTTTATCGATGATGACTGTGGAGTTATAACAAATTAAATCCCGTCGGATGAACATATTGTCGAGGCTGTGAAAGACGGTTCCAGCACGAAAGAAAACGAGGCTGAAGATGACGAGGATGATAATGAAGAACGTGTTTCAACAGCGAAAGAGACATTGGAGTGTGTCAGGACGGTGCTAAATTTTCTAGAATGTATGTAAAATGTAAAATCGAGTGTAGAAAAAGCACAGACCCTAGAAAAGGACATTAAGAAAATATTTATTAAAACTGTTTGCAGCAAGCAGCGGCACATAACAGACTATTTTCATGTTAATTAAGGTAATGTAAAATTAATTTTATTTACTTAATTTAATGAATATACACTACATACATAAAAATATTACTTTCTAGATACATATATACATATTTTATTTTCTTGCTCACCATTCCACTCAATTCAGGTAAAGGGAAGACACTTCGATTTTAGTGAACCTCGACATAGTGAACGAAATATGCGAGTCTGCAGAGGTTCACTACAAGCGGAGTTGACTGTATATATTTATACACTCACGGACAATGAAATTTTCGCACCTCTAGAAAACATGCTACAACCGCAAAACTTTGCAAATAGCTAGAGTGCGTGCTGGTATGCAAATGATCCGCATTTGGTGCGACTGCGCATGACCGGACGCCCTGCGGTGGCGCTGCAAGCACGGACTGGTAGCCTTATAAGCCGGCGTGTAGTCGATGCCTCATGAAAAGGAAAAGCACCGGCCGACGCAACCTAGAGTACAGAGTGAGAAGAATGTCGGGTAGACCCCAGAGACGTCGATTTACGCAACTTACGGACTTTGAGAGAGGCCTGATCATCGGGCTGAAAACCGTAGGGTGGTCGGCGCGCTGTATAGCCCGCCACGTGGATCGTTCTGACCATATCGTCCGACTGTGTTGGGAGCAGTGAACACGTGACGGCACTGCCACACGACGGAGCCGCTCCGGACAGACCAGCAGGACCACCGGTAGAGAGGTTCGACATATCGTGCGCCAGGCACAAACACTTCCCACGGAGACCGGTCCACTATGCAGGCAGATGTAGCGGCTCCTGTGTGCCCATGAACCATTTCCCGACGATTCACGGAAGCGAATCTGCTATCCCAGCGCCCTTACGTGTGCTGCCATTAACACCGAACATCGTCGGCTCCGTGTGCAGTGGTGCCAAGCCAGAGCGACGTGGAACGCCACAGACTGGCGACGTGCGGTGTTTAGCGATGGTTACCGCTTGGTTTTGGGGACAGATTATCCTCGTGTGTTGGTGTGGAGGTCCCCGGGTCAACGGCACAATCCCGACCTCACTATCGAGAGCCACACCTCCCCCATTGCAAGCATTATGGTCTGGGGAGCCATTGCCTACGATAGCCGATCAGCTCTAGTAGTGGTACGTGGATCATTGACGGACTAGCAGTATGTGGATGAGATCCTACTGCCCCATGTGCTCCCATTCCTGACAAGGATTCCAGGTTCACTATACCAGCAGGATAATGTCCACCCACACACGGCTCGGGTTGCCCAGAACTGCCTACGTCATGTCCAGACACTTCCGTGGCCTTCCCTATCGAGCATGTATGGGACCATTTAAAACCCCGGCTGCCGCCGTGCCGCACTATCCGGGATTTGGGGCACACCGTCCAATACGCGTGGACCAGTCTGCCGCAAGATATCAGGCGTCTGTTCACCTCCATGCCGGACCGTATTGCAGCAGTATCGCCGCACGAGGCGGTGCGACGCGCTATTGAAGATGACCGGACTGCGTGCCGCGGATCCCTCTGTAATTGTCCTGCAGCTCTGTTTTTGCTATCATGTGTATCAATCATCTGTACATTACGTCCATAAAATTTCAGTTCAATCCAATGCTTCGTTCTTGTTGCTCAAATTTCATTGTCCGTGAGTGTGTGTGTGTATATACAGGGTGCATAGGAAAGTCCTTTTAGCCTGGAATAACTTGCGAACGGAGAGAGGCAGAGTTATGCAAGTGAGATAACGGTATAGTAAAGCGACTGCGCCCGATCGAATGCAACCGATAGCAGCGCCTCTAGTGGCGAAATGTGGAAGTTAGTCATTGCAAATCGAAAACAAAAAGAGATAGAACAAAATTTCCAACTACAAAGTTGTAAAGCATCAGTTAATTAGTACAAAACGGTTTGTTTCACACGGATAATTAAGTTTGTTTCACACGGATAATTAAATTTGTTTCACACGGATAAGATAAATTGTCGCCTGAATACCCTACAATGTCCGAAATCGATGCGCGACCTTTTGTGTGAACTTTTGAAAGGAACAGGCATAGGTATGAGCAAATACACACAATTTATTGCATAAATGCGTAATTATGTCAAAACAGTTTGATGACGTCAGACAAAACAAAAACAAAAAAGGCAAACTGGCGCACAGTGATAAAAAGTTAATGTCGAGTATGTTTGAAGAGTTCGCCATTGCCCACGATACACATTTGTATTCGTGAAAGTAACTCTGCATGCACATTCCTCAGCATGGAAGGTGTCACACTATTGCAAGCATCTATAACACGACGACGTAGATCCAGCAGACTTGTAGGCGCTGTTGCATACACCTGATTTTTTACGTAACCCCAGAAATCCAAGCTCGCCATTCTCACACAGCGTACGTGGACCTAAACTTCTTATCAGTGTACATCCTGCTACTGGTTTTTATATCGTAGGTACGGTACAACGTCACAATCGGCATTTGCATACGGCTACATTTGCGAAATGTGTATGCAGACTCGAATCGTCGCGCATCGATTTCGGACATTGTAGAGTATTCAGGCGACAATTTATCTTATCCGTGTGAAACAATTGTCGTTTTGTACTAATTAATTGATTGGAAATGTTGCTCTATCTCCTTTCGTTTTCCATTTGCAATGGCTAACTTCCGCATTTCGCCACTAGGGGCGCTGCTACTGTTTGCATTCGATCGGACGTAGTAGCTTTATTATACTGTTATCTCACTTGCATAATTGCCCCTTTCTCCGTTCGCAAGTTATTCCAGGCTAAAGGAACTTTCCTGTGCACCCTGTATATACAGGGTGTCCGAGAATTATTGGACACATTACAAAATTATATAAAACAAAACATTAAAAAGATAGAAAGAAACTGACTGCACTAAATTACAATGTAACTAAACAAGTTAATAAATTTCGATGTGAAATCCCTTGGTTGCTCGTTGTACGTCCAAGCGATACTAGATTTCATGCCATGTATTGGCAAGAATCTGAGGAGTTATGAAATTAATAGAAGCTGTGTCATGCTGCTTCAGTTCCTGCAAATGAATACAAGGCGTCTGATAGACACGATCCTTCCCATAACCGCACATGAAATAATCCAAATAGCAGCATGAGGCGGTTCACTGCCCCAGAGCCTACAGTTGTGACGATTTGCAGTACCTGATACATGAAATGTGGATTCATCACTAAAAATTACAGTACTGAGAAAGTTTTCGTCGTTTTCCACTTGATTCAGCATATCCACAGAGAAATCGTATCGTAGAGTGTGATCATTTACATGCATCTTTTGCACTATTTGAATTTTATAAGCATGAAACTTTAATTCCTTGTGCAAGATATCATGAACTGTCGATTTCGGAATGCATAGTTCTCTGCTTGCTTTACGAATGAATTTCCTGGGGCTTCGTCGGAAACTTTCATTAACTTGGTCAACCGTCTCACCGTTGACGCTAGGCCTACCGGCTCCTCCATGATGTTCCACATTGCCAGTTTCTTTAAACTGTTTCATCCACCGCTTAATTGAATTCGTCGACGGAGGATTACAACCATTCTCTAAACGGTACCGTCTTTTAACTTTAATGACATACTTTAATTCCGCAAGCCATAACACACGCATCGCCTTCCTGTACGGATGACATGACTACTGATTGCACATTTCTCATACATTCCTCATCAGGCCACACCTAGCGCCATCTATCGGATTCTGGGAATAACAATTCTGCAAAACAAAAATATAGAAACCGGGTTAGTAATACGTAACATAGAAAAACAGACAATGCTCATAGTTTTTTTTTACATAATTTTTTAATGTGTCCAATAATTCTCGGACACCCTGAATATATATGCTTTGTATTTGATTTTTCTTTAATAAATTTGAAGTGGCTTAGAAATTGTATCTGCACCTTTGTGTTTCAGGTCGCCTTACATTAGTACGGTTCCGCCAAATTAAGCATCTGCCCTGCTGAGCCTTTGTGATCCACAGGAAATATTAATAATATCTGATCTTCTGTAAACAGCAATTAGAGATGCATTTTTGTCTCTCACACCAAGAGTACTATCAATGTGACTTAACCTGAAATAAAAGTTTTCAGAAAAAAAAAATTCTTAACGTCTTTTTATTACCATAATCTTTTCACTCCTGCTTGCCTGAACGTGTGATAGTTTGTAAAAAACTACATTCAACTATTTCCGTCAGTGGCGGCTCGTGGTTGAAAAAATAGGTGAAGAGCTACAAGTGCAATATGAAAAGATATCTACTGTCTACAATGAAAATGACTTAATGATGACTTACCTGTTTTTAGTACGCCTTTTGTAAAAAAAAGATTGTTCTTATGTTATCGGTTTGTCCGTCTGTGGACACCATATCTCTGCAATTATTAGTCCGATTGGAAAATTTGTTCTTGCGTTGGAAAGCTTGAAATATGCGAATGACGATCCTTCATTTCGTTTTTTTTTTACTACGTACAATTATCTGCATTACGCCGCTAAAGGGCGTAAATGCAGATATCGAACTCAAAATACATTTTATTCCTTCTAAACATCCGATTAAAAAAATCTTTTATCTTTCGATTCCATTTATGTTGAAGAGTACTTTAGTTATAATCTCTTTTTCAAGTTACGCATAGATTTTCCGCTAGGGAAGCGTAAAAGTAAAGCGCGTTTTCCTCGATATCTCTACTTCTAAAAATTCGATTTGAAAAATGTTTTCTTCAGCGGATACAGCTCCTGATCGGAAATCTTGTGCATATAATTTCTAATTTTTAGTAAAGAATGGTCCCGCCACCAGGGAATAGGGGGGTCGGCGTAAGTTTTAATTTCCGCTTTTGATGTATTTGCAGCAAAATCTGAGCTTCTAAAATCTCGATTATAAAAAATTCGTTTGTGGACCGATACTACTCATGTCGTTAAACCTTTTTGGAATATTTTCTTAAATTTCTCCGCCAGAGGACGTAGATGCATACTTTATATTCAATATCTCTACTTCTAAGCGTCCGATTTGAAAAATTCCTTCTTTGTTATATAGCGTTTCCAGTGGGAAAAGTTTTTCATATAATTTCAAAATTTCCAAGTAACTCATAGACTTTCTGGTAGAGGGCGTTAAGATAAATTGCGTTTCCCCCGATATTTTTGCTTCTAAAACACCGATTTAAAAATTCTTCCTGTATTGCATACAGCTCCTGACGGGAAATGTTTTACATATATTTCTAATATTTAGTAAAGAATGGTGTGATCACCAGGGGGCATAAGTGGTCATTTCTGCTTCTGATGCATTTGCAACAAAATCTGATCTTCTGTAAACTCGATTGAAAAAACATTTTCCTGGACCAATACCGCTCACCTCGGAAAACCTTTTGAGAATACCTCTTGCTTCGAGTAGCGCATAGTTTTTACGCCAGGGAGTGTAGATGTACATCTTATTTTTGTCAATATCTCTAAGAGTCCGATTTGAAAAATTCTTTGTTGGAGAGCATTTTGGGTGCGAAATGTTCCTCACATAATTTCAATTTTTTTCCTAACGCAGAAGTGTGCCACTAGAGGGCGTAAGTTCACGTTTCCGTTTACAGCAAGACTAAAAACCCGATTGAAAAAAAAATCTTAATTCTTTTTGGTCAGATACCACTGTTTCCCATACCGGCTCCATTGACTTTTAATAGTTTTGATAAATTTAATTCGCGTCACAATGAATTCATAAGACTTGCTCATTACACCCGAAAATTCGATGTCATCTTTCTTGTTTGTATATTAAATCAACTCTTCTTTTAAAGCTGCAAAATTGTCGATTATGTCATCATGAAATAGTTGTTTCTTCATGAGCATCAATAAAATGCCTTTCTGAATCAAAACATTGACCAAAGGAGGAAGTCTATCTTGAGAAATGCTGTTTCTTGAGTAAGTTTGTATTCTTTTAAGGCAAGAAAAACTTATTTCCACAGGCACACTTGTAGATGGAATTGTTAAAATGTGGAAAACCAATTTATAAGCTTCTGTGAAAATGTCTTTATTTGCATGAAGCACTCGAAGAAGTTCTGGAGTAGATATATTCTTTAATTTTTCATCGGCATATACAAGACTAAGTTCATTTTTTAGGCGCTGGTGTTTAGTAAATATTTTTCCATAAAATTGTTGTAGATTTGCAAGAACGTGAGAGGGAAAGCATGAATTAAATTGTTCGAGTTTGTATCAGCAAGACAGACAAATGGAAGGTTTTCACAGTCTGGAAATCTTGTATCCATTTTTTTTTGTTGGAGGTTTAACGACCACCGTGAGCAATTCAATGGGCTATAAGCAGTCGCCCGTCCCTAATTTAGGACCACTGGTTTCAGAGATCAGTAAGAGCCAGTGCCGTAAGACAAACACAACACCCATGTCTTACCGGGATTCGAACCCGGACCCTTCTCGAACGAAGGATCAGAAGTCATCGCTTAGACACCACTGCGCCAGCGGGGCGGCATCCAAAATATAATTGTTTATAACTTTGAAAACCTGTTTCTCAGTCATGAAATCTTATATCCATTTCCACAAGAATGCGGCCCAAAATACAATTGCTTATAACTTTGAAAAATTGTTTCTTGTGTAAGAGCATCATGTTCCCGCTTAGATCTGCTTATTTCTGTGATTTTGCAAGATTTTACAAACAGTGTTTCAAATATCTCATCGTTCTTTTTAATTTGAGTTACACAGTGGTTTATGTTCAACGATTTTTTCTGCAAAATTTCGAATAGATCGGTGGAGCCAAAAATGTAAATTCAAAAGTGGTCATATCATTTAAAAAACTCTTGGCAAGTTGAATTTATTTTTTTGTCTGATTGTTCACTATTTCTCAGAAATTCAAATACTTCCTTCAATTTATCCCTATCTTCAACAGTTAAACTTACCAGCTTCGAAATGGAGGATCATCGAGTTTCTGTTAGGGTTGGTATGCGTCTTGCGGTTATTGATGTAAGTATATAAGATCGCCTCGCTGAGTGGTAAAAATACGAAGGAATTCCACTGAGGCTTGCAAAAAATACTCGACACTTAGTCATTGTAACATTGTCCTATTAATTTGTGTTGATAATTAAACTTCCAAAATTTTGTCAAGCATTTTGTATAAAGCTTCTGACGTTCTCTCTTCACTTACATCATGGAAACCCAAAAATCGCTCAACCAATACACCTTCCGAATCAACAAATCTTATTATTAAAGAGCAATGGGAAGTCTGGTTTATATCTGTGGTGTCATCTACTTGAATAAAAAAACATTGTATTTCATTTTTGACGTGATCGTATTGTGAAAACACAAGTTTGTCCGCTACGGACATCGAATACGCGTCCCCTCACTCCGGAGTAAGTCGCTCTTCCAACTGAGCTACGCTGACAGAATGTCTCGCTGCAGATTTGTCGCCTTGACACATGTTTTCACCTTTGCACTACGTCACAGTTTATATATTCAGAAATACATTCAATCAATTCATTTTGAATAGTTTTTGAGTCACCAGTGAAGACATTTTTCATCTTTTCGTATTGATTTTGAATTTCCAAAGGACTTCTTGATATCATCAATGAAATTAATTCCTTGAAATTTCCACGATTTATCGAGTCGATTCTTTCGTCATGGTCACGGAATGTTAGTTCTTGTTTGCTCAAATATAATATTGCATCAATCATTGTCTGCAGGAAAAATCTATTTAAACGAACGTTTTCGCTGAAACCCGTTTCAAAAACCTAGCATTATCCCTCAGGGCATCGGCAATGGTGTTACGATCTTTTTCAAAATTCCTTAACCTTAATTCGAATTTTAGGTACTCGCTAGAATCACCATGTTCAATAAGTAGGAACTGTACACCAATTATGCTCAAAATAGTATAACTATACCAAAATCCGAAATTTCTTGGTGTAAAATACAAATAAAACTTTCCAAGCTTTCGCACATCAACCAGATAGCTTTTTCAAGGAAGGTAGACAGCTAACTGCAAACTGGATAATAGAACGCTTCGACAATTTTTTTTTTTTTGGTTGGAAGTTTAACGACCACTATGAGCAACTCAATGGGCTATAAGCAGTCGCCCGTCCCTAATTTAGGGTCGCTGGTTCCAGGGAAGGGAGAGAACCAGTGCCGTGAGACAAACACAACATCCATGCCTCACCGGGATTCGAACCCAGACCCCTTTTGGACGAATGATCAGAGGCCATCGCTTAGACCACTGCGCCACCGGGGCGGCTCGATAATTTGAACGTGGTGACTTTATAACGAAGTGAATTTCTCCGTCATTTTTATCCGCGCCAGGATTCGAACCCGGGTCCACTCATTCCGGAATAAGTTGCTCTACCAATTAAGCTACGCGGACATTGATTCTAATTGCTATCTGCCTTTATGTCGTGTGCGTCCTTCTGGCAGGTACGTCACATCTCCTGGTACGTTACAACTTGACTAGACAATAAATGAATAGGAGCAACCGTGATATTTCGAAGAAACGAGGTCACGTTGGTTGGGCATGCGGTACTATGGTAGAAAACGTAGCATTATTTGAAGAATTGATTCGAAATGCGTGGCAACTCCAGAGAGACGCTGTCATTACAAGCCTCGCAGCTGATCGAGATTTCCATGGTTTCTCGAATAGTAGTAGATTTGGGTGTGGATTATGAAGCTGATTTCTTTACATCACTCCACATATGATCAGCGGACTTGAACTTGACTTTTCTTGATAGGGCAGTGGTCATTTTCCCGTCTCTTGTATCCCTTTTATGTAAGCTGATTTCTAATGCCAAACGAACGTTTGGTCATTACGATGTAGTATCGCCTGGAGCCGTCCGGATATTTTAGTGGGATGGCATAAACACCTGCCTCATTGAGAAGAGGGGGCTTGTCAATATTTCTCTTAAACATCGTACATATATAAAGATGCCGGAGACCTTAAGCCAACACCGAAGTTCATCCTCTTGAGCGCGTTTTTGAGTTGATAGGAAACATTTGGTATGTATGGAATAGAGCCCAGGTAGCGAAATTGCGGCATAGGAATATTAGCACGGCTGGTTCTGACTTTCTCGATAAAGTTATGCATCTGGTTCGACGTATATCCTGCCTCAGTGGCCAATTCGACGATGGTTTTTAGTTCGGATTGTCTAGAACAGACATCGGATGAGACAAAGAAGGTTCTTCTAATTCGAGAACAGAAGAAGGCGGTCTTGTAATCATCAGGACAGAATGAACTGCGGAGCATCAGATTGGGAACGGAGGTGGGTTTATAATAGACCTGTATAAATGTGCTTTTAATGAGATTTGCTCACTGAGACGTCGAGATAAGGTAAGGTACAATTAAGTTCAAGCTCCATGGTGAAATTGATCGTAGGGTGTATATAATTTATTTCAATGGGGAAAAACGGGAGAGCCTCCTTTCTGTGTGGCCATATCAAAAATACGTCGTCTGCATATCGTAGCCAAGTAGTAGACCTTGAGGTGATGTTGGTGAATATATGTTGCTCAATGGGGCGAAGTATTGCTTCCGCGAGGACGGCTGAAAGCGAATATCCCATGGGAACGCCATTTACTTGTTTATAAATTTGCCCTCGGAAAGTGAATTATAGCTGGAATTTGAGACCAAGTCCATTAATTTGAAGATGCTGAGGTAGGACTCCAGAGAATAAACTGATAAATTCGATATAGCTTCTTTCAATGTTCTGATGGCTTCCGGTACGTGGATCGATGGATAAAGAGAAACTACGTCAAAACTGTCGATAATGTGGCGTTATTGAACAGTGAGCTGCTTGATTTTCGTGATAAAATCTAGAGTGGAAGTTATTATAAAGCCCGACTCCGGTGAATGATTAGTTAGGAATGTGGATAATGCTTTCTCTAGATGGTATGTCGGTGCGGATATTTTGGACATAATCGGTGTCAATGGATTACCGGGGTTGTGGTGTTTAGTCTGCCGAAGAGTTTTGGGATCTGAGGGCCAGGCGGTAATTTGGTGGATTTCTTGAGATCATCTGGAATGGCAGTTAACCTTGCAGCTCTTTTTGCCTGTGCAATCCAAGGATTTAGAGGATTCCGTCGTAAGATTATAGATCCAGAATCGGATATAAATTCTACTATTTTTTTATTATAATCCGCTGCGTTCATTATCGCTATCTGGCCGGATTTGTCCGTTAGCGTCAGCATTATGGAGTGGTCATTTCTAAGGTTGGAAATCTTCTTTGGAATTTTGAAATCAGTAAACGATTGCTTCTGATTGTACCACGATTTTAACCTAGAACAATACAAATGGCGTAGTCCGTCTTTGTTGTCTTCTGGAATTCGCGATATTATGGTCTCAAACTCAGAAACGACGCTTTTGGGGTTTGGTCTCGATCGGAAGCCGAACTTTGGACCAAGTTCCAAAACTATAGTTTCCTCCCGCGTGAGCGTTCGGTTAGAAATATTGACCAAGGGAATATTGAAATCTTTAGGCTTAGGAGTCTGGGAAGACTTCAGGTAATCTAGTTTCTTGCTGTGTCTGGATGAAAAGGAAGACTGGAGTCTTTCGACTCACATATCCACCCGGAGGGCAAGGTTGTTGACAGTAATAGGGTCGCAAAGCCTATGCAACTTCATATATAGGTTATAGCACCTGATTTCTAATGACATGACGTCCTTTCTTCTCAGGTTCACTATCCTTGACAAGGTCTGGCATAGAAATTTGTCCTTTTTCTTCTCGAACCATGATCCTTTTACTGACGTCTTAAAATTATGGAACTTTTTGATCAAGCCGAATGTTTTGCAAGCGGTTAGAAAGTAGAGGTGGGACCGTTCCTTAACTCCAGTGCCTTCGTTGTCTCAACCGATGTCCGTTCTAGACAATCCGAACTAAAAAAACATCCTCGAATTGGTCACTGATGCAGGATATACGTCGAACCAGATGTATAACTTTATCGCCCCTCACGGGGATAACTGGTTTTCCACTTATTTGGGGAGTGGCGCCCCCACGGCCCGAGCTGACCTTGTGACTGGTCAACATCTGGTGTCATGCCACCGCTTGTTTTTTCGGTGCTGTTGGAGTTTGCAGGGACGGCTGTTCATCCAGATGTTGGGGAGTCGCGCTCCCACGATCCCGAGCTGGTCTTGTGCCTCGCTTTTTCGTTTTTATTTATTTTCTCCACTGGCCAGTTGCCCGTTGTGTACACTCTACCTAATCGCTACCACGCTATGTACTAACACCCCGGTCTTGTGGTTTTGTTACCCTCCACTACTAACTGTTTATATTAACAGCTCAGTTCGTAGGTTGCTGAGATTCAGTTTAGGTTCCACACAAGGGTTTTGTCTTCCTTAGATTACTTTTTCCCTTTTAGATGGTTTGGGTGCTAGACCTATCTGCATGTTTGCCGCGTGCGGAGACCCGTGAGGCGGAAATGGGATGTCTGGCGGCTGAGGTTGCAGGAGACCGGAGAAGTGCTTCCTGTGTACCGACACTCCTCTTCGACCCCGGCTTCGCTGTAAACGGAAGGCTAGAGACTAACCCACCTCTAGTCAGAAGTCTTGTACCAAGTTGTATACCGGGTTTTAGCGGCTTTATTGTCGTATAGCACGGCAGGGTAATCCTGGGGGCTGTGGGATCATGCCAAAGGCGTTGGCATGACGGAACTCTGGAGACCAAAGTGTCCGCCGAGTGCGTGTGATCACAGCCAACGGACTATATCTGCAGCGTACAAGCTCCAGAACTGTGTCCAGCGTCATTTTCTTGGCTTACAGACCTCCAGTTCTCCCTTGTAGGGCTCGGTGGTGGGTGGAGTAGTCTGCAGACGAATCCTCCTCCTTTTTTCCATGGGTAAAAACAAAAACAAAAACAAAAACTCCAAACTCAAGTCACCTGAGAAAATGATAGTTGACAACGACTCCCCTTCGTCTTCTCAATCTACCAAGTCGCATAACCTTAAACGGTCTTTAGATCATGACCTGGACCAAGGACGTGGAGCCTCTTCTTCGGCAGCTGTAGCAGTCGCTCTGAATCGTCGTCTCCCCTCGATTGCTGTGAATACGCATGCTACACACTTAGTTGTAGAATCCATCGATCCGAATGAGAGACTGTCCACCAGATCTCCCTTTTTCATTTCTATAGCTTTGGACGCTGCGGTTGGCTCCTTGAAGTCTGTGAGGAAGCTTCGCTCTGGGGATCTGCTTGTCCAAACTTGCAGTGTTTCTCAGAGTAACACTCTTCTGCACCTCACTAGTCTTCAAGGCATTCCTGTCAAAGTGACACCTCACACGTTTTTTAACACCTCTCGGGGTGTTATTTCGGAGTTTGATCTCTTGCCATGCAGTGAGGGCGAATTGGTGAGTGAACTGGCAGATCAGGGTGTTATTGCTGCACGTCGTATGATGTTCCGGCGCGATGGTTCTTTGATTAAGTCTAAAAATGCAATCTTGACCTTTAATTCCCAGAAAGTTCTGACCGAAATCAAGGCTGGCTACTTGGTCTGTGGAGTTTGCCAGTATATTCCCAGTCCTCTGCGCTGTTTCAGGTGCCAGAGGTACGGGCATTCACAATGTTCATGCAACAGTTCCGCTCGTTGCGCAAATTGTGACTCCAGTGAACATGACGGGGAAGGTTGCACTTCTGCGGCCTGCTGT
The DNA here is from genome assembly GCA_039090855.1 of Macrothele yani. Classification (NCBI taxonomy): domain Eukaryota; kingdom Metazoa; phylum Arthropoda; class Arachnida; order Araneae; family Macrothelidae; genus Macrothele; species Macrothele yani. Next base: position 78,601,573 of record CM077009.1, read on the forward strand.
GTTAACTGTGGTGAGGCCCGTGCAGCTTACTCCCGTAACTGTATGAAATGGAAGGACGAGAGGGCGATCCAGCGCCTCAAGACCCTGGAAGGCCTCTCGTATCCTGCTGACAAAGCCCAAGTTGGGTATTCCCAACAACCGACAGCGTACTTTTGCCGCAGTAGTTCAGTCTCTGCCACAACCCATGCAGCCCTCTATCCCGCGCGCTGTAGCTCTCGCCGGACTTGCCAAAAGATCTACAGCTGAACAAGCGACACAGGTGGATTTCTCCGAGCTCTAGCTTATTCGACCAGCTGACTCTGCGTCTTCTTTTTGAAGACTACCGACTCTTCCAGTTCCCAGCAGAAAGCTTGCGCGTGTGGAAGAGCCAGCCCTAATACCACAAAGGTGTGCAGTGTCCATCCAACCCATACAACTGTCGCGGTCCAACTGACCAACATTGCAACTGTCCCAGACTCAGCGAGGTCCCCACCCTCAACCAACATTATGGGGGAACATAAGGGGGAGGAGAGTGACAGTTCGTCCCTCTCCTGTAACTCATCTTTTGTGTAGTTGTGTTCGTTTCCGTGATGTGTGTTTTCATTTTTTCTTCATTCTCATTTGTTGATCGGGGACGCTGCTGCACTGTAGCGGCTCCTAAATGACCACTGCGATACTGCTGCCGTGTTTTCATTTTTTTAAACAAATTGATTTTTGTAAACGTATCTGGATTTTGGCCCTATCATCATTCTCATTCCTCAGTTTTACTTAATCAGCTAGTTTCTAACCATTGTACCATGTTTTTAATACTGTTTGTTCCATTGTCTTTTTTGGCACTTCCATCATTCTCATGGTTCGGTTTTACTTGGTCAGCCAGATTTTGGGATTTATGCCACGTTTTTTAATACTGTTTGTTTGTCTTGTGTCTGGCGCTCTTTGGCCAAACATGGCCCTTGCGCCATAAAAATCAGTCGACCAACCAACCATAACTTTATCGAGAAAGCCAGAACCAGCCGTGCTAATATTTCAATGCCGCAACTTCACTACCTGGACTTTATTCCCTACATACTAAATGTTTCCTATCAACTCAAAAACGCGCTCAGGAGGATGAACTTCGGTGTTGGCATAAGGTCCCTACTCCCCGGCATCTTTATATACAATGCTTAAAAGAAATATTGACAAGCCTCATCTTCTCAACGAGGCAGGTGTTTATGCCATCTCGCAAAAGTATCCGGAAGGCTCCAGGCGATACTACATCGGAATGACCAAACGTTCGTTTGGCATTAGAAATCAGCTTACATAAAAGAGATACAAGAGACGGAAAAATAACACTTCCCTATCAACAGAAATCAAGTTCAAGTCTTCTGATCCTATATGGAGTGATGTAAATAAATTAGCTTCATACTCCACACCCAAATCTACTGCCATTCGCGAAACCTTGGAATTCTTGACCAGCTGCGAGGCTTGCAATGATAGCGTCTCTCTGGAGCTGCCACGTATTTGGAATCAATTCTTCAAATAATGCTGCGTTTTCTACCATAGTACCGCGTGCCCAACCAACGTGGCCTCGTTTCTTCGAAATATCACGTTTGCTCCTATTCATTTATTGTTAAGTCAAGTCAATTTGTTCAAATTGTTGAAACGTTCTATTATCCAGTTTGCAGTATCCTTGAAAAAGCTATCTGGTTGATGTGCGAAAGCTTAGAATATTTTATTTGTATTCTACGCCAAGAAATTTCGGATTTTAGTATAGTTATACTATTTTGAGTAGAATCACCATGTTTATGAAGTGACCGTGTCATATATAATAAATCTGTGAATCCGTTTTTATTCCACGCCTAATGTTTATTACTGAAAAGTAAGCAGGGCCAACAAAATAATTTTTGAACTTAGAAGTGCTGCAAAGCCATTTATATTCAGTAAACGAACAATTTTTTAAATTAATATTGTAAGATTTACCGCTTTTCTTGATTTCTTTCTTGGCAACAATTGTCAGTGAATCCGTCGGTCGTACTTGAAGTAAAATGTCTTTTTTATCTTCAACTTTGCACCGATTAAATGGAATTTGCAATAAATTACAAACAATGTTCACAGGATACATACTAAAAACTATCACTATCAGTTAAACTGTACACGAAAGTAAAATATCAGCTAAAGTTTTCAACAAATAACCACAAAGCACGAAAAAATAAATCCCTTTCGGAAATCATGTACTACAGCACCACGAGAAAAAAGCCCTAGTAGATTGTAAGGTACCCTGGGTCCGTCCCGCTCCACCTTGATTTCTTTCGAAAGTCACGACTCGAGATGCAGAGCTCCGTGTCCAAAGCTAAAACACTTCACTTGAGCCAGCAGATTGGGGAGGGTGACGTCACGGTTACCATGGCAACTCGGCCGAAAACTGCAGACTTCCAAGAATTCTCATTTTGGCTCTTCACTTGCACTGTTTTGTGTATAATGACTTGTTTTCCGTATTGAGCGCGATATGTGAGATAATATCTATTCAAAATTTTAAGTAATTTGGAACTGAATAAAGGCAAAAAGAAAATATATCATACAAATTTACTGAATAAAACTTTTAAGTAAAATAGGTGAAGAGGCATTTCACCTGAAAAGCCGCCACTGATTTCCGTTCACTGCATAAATAGGACCTTTCCTGTTATCTGCCCGCCACTGTTTGTTTTTCTTCATTGTTACATAAAAGACACTATTTGACTTTCGAATAAGAACGCTTTCAAGCAGTTCCAGATTTTGAGTGTATTGTTCCGCTTTGTTTACATGAAACCTGATCACACCTAACATGAGAGAAAGTAGTTCCCGATAAATGTTACGGAAATTTTCTTTTTATTGGTATATAAAATAACACTATGAACAGCAAAAACCTATTTATTCACTTTTTAATAATATTTAAGCTGTTTAAAAATTATATGAAAGAAAAAAATTATACAACATAGGAAAACAAATAGCTTCAAATTAGGTACCAATATCACTATGTGGGCCAATACACTACGATATCTTTCATGATTTCTAAAAATGGATAGTCATTAGTTTTCATTTTTTTTCGCCACATAAATTCACATAGGTACGAATCCAACATGCTCCTATGCCCTAAAGAGTTTTTTTTTTCTAATTTAGCGCAAACGTTCAAAAGAATATTCCTTCGGAATGACCCCACATAATAATATTCCAAAGCGCAGACAAACGGTCAAAAGACCGTGATCACTGCGCATAGGTGATACGCATTGTGAAGCTGTGATCACTGGGCATAGGTGAAACGCATTGAGAAGCTGTGATCACTGCGCATCTGCTGCCGAGGGCTCTGTGTGCAACTTTCGAAATCGGAAATTACATGAAAGCGTTCTTATTCGGAAGTCAAATACTGGCGGGCAGATAACAGGAAAGGTCCCATAAATATAAATTATAAAAACTAAAAAGTGGGAAAAATATGAAATACTAAATAAAAATTACTGCTGATTATCTAAAAACTTTATCTTGGTCGCTTGCAAGGAATATGCCTCTGACAAATTACGGCATTTTTCGGCATAGAGACAAGTTTTTTTGTTTTTGTTTTCTTCAGAAGTCTGGTCCTCTATTTTATTGATGGGTCATTGAAATTTCTCAACGAGAAAAAAATATATATAATGCCTTAAATTCTGTCGTGATCTGAGCACCCTAAAGGCAATACTACGTTCATAACCATTTCAAACCTGTACGAAATGTAATATTCCGTTCGTTAGACCCTTATTTAAAAGCTTCTGAAACGGATATTTTTGTTCGACCGAGACGTCATTTAAATCGCCGAGATCAATTCGGAGTGGCAGCTGTTGTGTGTTAATTGGATCCTTGTTACGTTGACGCTGCAAGCACTCCTTTCGAATTCGGCATGAACAGCTCGATATGGTGATAACAGATTGGCCCACACGTAGTAGCACGTGAGTACTCACTCCTTTATTTCCTAAAGTTTCTTTTTTTTTTTTTATTGGAGGTTTAACGACCACCGTGAGCAACTCAATGGGCTATAAGCAGTCGCCGATCCCTAATTTAGGGCCAATGGTTCCAGGGAAGGGAGAGAGCCAGTGCCGTAAGACAAACACAACATCCATGCCTGACCGGGATTCGAACCCTGACCCCTTACGGACGAATGATCAGAGGTCAGCGCCTTAGACCACTGCGCCACCGGGCGGCCTAAAGTTTCTTTAAAGGCACTACAAGAATTCCCAGCCGACGACTTCGCAGAGAGTTGATGTGCTGAGCAAAAGAAAAAAAGTCGTCGAAAGTACTTACCGCTACAAAACACACCACGAATAATCCCGCAGCAAAAACATTGCGAAGCTAATGGGTTGTCGAAGTGTGACGCCACAATATAGCGCTGGACATACACAAATGTCTATTCCTCCATGATTCCCATAACGTTTCAACGTGATTGGTGAAATGTGCTCATATTTTGCAATTTCTTAATTTTTTTCTGACAATTTGAATGTGATTCAACGCGGTGAAAATGCTGTGAAGTCCTCTCATATCCAGTCATTCTGTTATGAACCGCATAGCGAGGAAATACGTGGTCGAATTCATGCTTCTATGAAAGATAAGATATAGTATATAACAACGAGGTACTGTCTGCTTTTTATGCTTTTGTTTCATAAATTACTTTATCTTACTTCTTTCAGTTTTATATCATATTTGAACTGACCACCCAAAGAGCCCACAACTTTAAAAGGCTGGACCGTTTCATGTTTGCAGTAAAGATGGATGAAATGCCCGGCCAGGCTGCAATTTCGTAGGAGCATCTGCTGATTTGCACTCGCGAGAAACCTCGCCAATGCACATTATGACAGAAGACATTTTTACAGGAAGGTAGTCTGTTAGAGAATCTGCTGACTCTCACACTAGTGCGAATCAGCAATGCACTGGTTGGATTTAACTTTACAGTATTTAAATGCCTAATGATTTAAATTTAAAGTATTTTGGTAAATGAGTTTTATATTACAGTATTTTAACTTACAAAAATTGTAGTCGTATTGCTTCCCAACCATACACACGTCACGTAGTTTTCCACACTGTTGAGAAACTTCACCAATGTATAATATATAACAGGTCATTTACGCAAAAAAGTTTTCTATCAGCTCATCTATGGATTCACACTGGTGAGAAACCTCATCAATGTGACCTTTGCAATAAGTCATTTACACATAATGGAAATCTGCTAAATCCTGTCTATTTACACGCTTACATTGCAAAGTGGTCGTCACCGTGGGCAGTGCCTGAGCACTGGCTTATGACCATTCGTCCGTGAAGGGTCCGGGTTCGAATCTCGGTGAGGTATGGGTGTTGTGTTTGTCGTACGGCACTAACTCTTTCCCTTCCCTGGAACCAGTGACCCTAAATTAGGGACGGGCGACTGCTTATAGCCCACTGCGTTGCTCAAGGTGGCCGTTATGTCCTCAACCCCCCCCCCCCCAAAAAAAATTACAAAGTGTACATTTTCTGGATGCTCTTCAACTGTGTCAATATATTTTAACACCTATTAGTGAAATTTACCTTCTTGTACTGGGTACGTAAAATCTCCCAAAGGCATCGCATGTTATAAAAACTTTGCATGAGTTTACCCGTGAATCGGTACGGAATTCGATATAACAGCCTCGAGGCAAAATCTAATGCTCTGAAAACGATAACAAGCCAAAATAAAAATTTAAAAAGCAGAAGAAGAAGAAAAGAAAAAGAAAGGGATGGGGGTTGGGTAATCCAAATTCATATTTTACAGACTACAAAACACCTGCTTGTTCACAAGAATGCCAATAAGTCCACAAATGCTTACCTTGACAATTCAGGGGCGGTTCGTCATTAGGGGCCAGAGGGGCCGGGCCCCACCTAAAAATTTCTATTTCTAGAAATATTTTTTTGGCCCTGATTCTTATTCTCTCTCTTAACTACATGGTGATAAACCTTTTCCTTCAAAAACCATTACCTAAAAGAAAAGTTTCCTTCAAAAACGAAAAACTATTACCTGAGGAAAGAGATCACGTCCAGAGTGTGAGGTTATTGGGGCCAGCTCCAACAGGCCCCAGTAACATCACTACGCAAGCAAAGAGGAGACTATTTCCTCCCCGTCTCATTCAGTATGAAGACCTACATACAACACTGTCTTAACCGCGTGTGGAAAAAAGCTGTGGGGCCAGATCGCGCTAATTTGATTAGCCGGGAGAGTATTCATTTCCTTAACGCCGTGGGTTGACAGAGAAGCTTACTCCGACCAAGCTCAAGGGTGGCGGAAGATTTTCAAATGCCGTAGCAAAGTTCAGTTGTTGTTTTCTGTGTGGGTCTCTCTCGGTGATGTGTTGTTCCTTTGTGTCGTGACTTTTTTGCTTGTCGAGTACAATGAATGGAGTGGATATTTTGTTAATATCTCCGTTCTTTGCTTTAAATCTGGAAGAAAAGCTTCATTTTAAAAAAACTCAGTGCTTATCACCCCAAAATGTTTTTAGTTTGAGCTTCACTTAAAAATCACAATGCTCATCAGCCCAAGAATTTGAGTCGAAAATCATCACTTAAAAAAATTCGGTGCTTATCAGCCCAAGAATTTGAGTTTTCAAGAGTATGAAGTTTACAAAGTGCTTTGCAGAACTAATTTCAGTTTTAACTAAGATGACTTTCTATGTTAAAAATAAATAAGTAAATAAATGAGAACTTGTAAGTATAATTTGCACATGAGTACATATGTTTTTTTTTAGGTTTAACAAGTTCTTTAAAAAAAAAAGATTAAACCTTTCAAATAATGCAAATGGTAGTATGGTACTCATTCTATATGGGACAAAATTCATGAAACATTCCCTCCCTGCATATATTTGGAGTTATTTTTTTCACTACATTTTTTATCCTGTGAATCCTGTGATTATTATTCCTCCGTTGAGAAATCTGAAGAAACAAAGAATAACTAATCTATTCTGAGGAAATTTTTACTCAGAATAGATTAGTTGTGCTTAAATTTCCTCAGAATAGAGCACAAATGTATTCTATTCTGAGGAATTTTTTTTCGTGTGCAATACAATAGTTGACACATTCCTACCTGATTTGGGCATTATTGTGAGTCAAGGGGGTAAACAGAGGCAAAGTAAAGGAATCTTTGGGGGGGTCTGAATAGTTAGCCTAATATATTTTTTCATTGTTGGACTTTGGCTACTGGCCCTACCTGTTTCAGTTGCCACGAGCCGCCACTGAACGTGTCAACTATTGTATTGCACACGCGAAAAAAATTTCCTCACAATAGTATGCATATCTATTAACAGAAAAATGTTAAAACTCCTTAAATAAAATTTTTAGCTTAAAACATATGAGCATTAATATATGTAGTTGTGCTTTGTGTTTCCTTAGATTTCTCAACTGTGGAATAATCACAGGATAAAAAGTATAGTGAAAATATAATAACTCCAAATATATGCAGAGGAAATGTTTCACGAATTTCGTCCCTAATAGAATGAGTACCATTTTGCATTATTTGAAAGTTTTAGCCTTTTTCTTAAGAACTTGTGAAGCCTAAAAACATATATGTACTCATGTGCAAATTATACTTACAGGCTTTCTCCTTTATTTATTTATTTTCAACATAGAACATCATCTTAGTTAAAACTGAAATTAGTTCTGCAAAGCGCAGTGTAAACTTCAAACAATATGAAAGAGAAATCAATTGAATTTTTCACTTCGTGCCATAGTATTAAAATTCAATACATGGAAATATTATGAAGAAGAGTCATAACTTTTTGTACAGATATTCTCCTCTTCTATGTTTGAGAGTAGCAAATTTTTCTATGACTTTTTGATTAAAAAGTGGAATTTCTTGAATACAATCTTTATGTACAGAGAGAACAACGAGTGCGTTTAACCGTTCTTGTGTCATAGTGTTTCTTAAAAATGTTTTTATGCGATTCAGGGTACTGAAACAACGTTCTGCTTCAGCGGTAGTTACTGGTGTCACTAAAATTATTTCTAATAATTTAGAGACTTCAGAAAATGTATCTAAAAGTTCATTAGAATGGAGAAATGACATTAACGCACTTACGTTCGGTATGCCGTCGAAGGTTTCGTTAGCATAAAGTACTGATAATTCATTTTCAAGTTTTTCTTTATTCAGTATTACATATGTAGTTGCTAATAAATTTGTATGGTGTGACGGAAAATGCTGCTTATGATTCTTGAACTCCTTTGGATCTACAACAGTGAATGAGTGAAATAAGACAGATTTTTTAAACCTGTCCCTTATTTGATTGACGATGACGTCGCATGCTTCTTTTGCATCATTTTCTACCATACTGCAGTCAACTTTAGCTCTTTTTCGCAAAGGTTGACATTCATCACTTCCATTTTGATCGTTGTGTTTTGTACTTTGCCGAACATATTTTATAGCTGATTCAAACTTCTTTAGAGCTCGATTACAATCAACAGTGGTTGATTTTCTGGACTGTAGTATCATCATCATCATCATCATTGTCAACCATTATCAATCCACTGCTGGACGAAGGTCTCCCCAAGTTTCCTCCACAACGGTCTGTCTTGTGCCAGTCTCCTCCATGTCACCCCTGCATACTTTCAAATTTCATCCACCCATCTCCCATGTGGTCTTCTTCTGGGTCTTTTCCTGTCCCTTGGAATCCAATCTAAAATTTCAGCTGTCCATCGATGATCTGTCCTTCTGGCAGTATGTCCAGCCCATTGTCATTTCAGGGATTTAACTCTGATCATGATGTCTTCCACTCTTGTCATTTTTCGGATCCACGAGTTCCTCTTCTTATCTCTCCTGGTTACACCAAGCATGCACCTCTCCAAGCTTTTTTGAGTTGTCTGCAGCCTTTGTATGTCTCTTTTAGTTAAGGTCCACGTCTCCGCACCATACGTAAGCACTGGAAGGATGCATTGATCAAACACTTTTCTTTTAAGACATAATGGCATATTGCTCTTGAAAATTATGCTGTTTCTTCCAAAAGCTCTCCAGGCAAGTTTTGTACGCCGATTAATTTCTTTATCAATGTGACCCTCACTTGATATCTGCTGTCCAAGATAAACGTACGTGTCTGTTATCTCCAGCTTTTCTCCATCAATCGATAAATCTTCATTTCTTGTAAAAGCATTGAACATCACTTTTGTCTTCTGAAAGTTCATTTTTAATCCCACTTCTTTACTCTTGTCAGCAAGTTCCTGGATCATACTCTGCAGCTCTGATGGGGTAGTTGCAAAAATGACTACGTCATCAGCAAAACGAAGGTGGGTTAGATAATCTCCATTAATCTTTATCCCCTTGTTTTCCCAGCTCAGTGACTGAAAAACACCCTCCACTGTGGCATTAAAGAGCTTCGGAGATATGGTGTCACCTTGTCTCACTCCCTTTCCAATTTTTACGTGTGTTGTATTTTCAAACAGCCTAATCTTTGCACTTGCATTTTCATAGATGTTATTAATAATATTAATGTATGCATCTTCAATACCGCAGGTTTTCAGAGCCATTGTAACGGCTGATGGTTTCACCGAATCAAAGGCTTTTTCATAATCGATAAAAGCCATGCACAATGGAAGTTCATATTCCCTCGCTCTTTCAATTAGTTCTCTCAGCACGTGGATATGATCTATTGTGCTGTAGCCACTCCTGAATCCAGCTTGTTCTCTCGGTTGAGCCATGTCCAGTGTTACCTTCAAGCGGTGTGAAAGAACTTTAGTGAAGATTTTATAAACTACTGATAGGAGGCTGATAGGTCTGTAGTTTCCGAGATCCTCAATGTCACCTTTCTTATGTAGCAGGATCATTGTAGCGGTGTTCCAATCCTCAGGAATCTTTCCTTCATTAAGGCATCGAGTGAAAATTTGGGCGAGTACTGTTTTGATTTCTCCACTTGCTTCTTGTATGATGTCTACAGTAATTCCATCTTCTCCTGGAGCTTTTCCTCGCTTCATGTTCTTGATTGCATGTGCAACTTCTGCTGGAAGGACTGGAGGAACTCTGGTACTGGTATCTTTCATGATGTCTGGAGTGCATATATCATCCCTTTCATATAATTTGGAGTAGAAATCTTTCACTCTTGTCAAAATTTCGCCTCTATTTCTTGTTACAGAACCATCTTCTTTTCTCAGTGCCATAATCTGTTTTCTTCCCTTACTGAGATGTCCCTTTGCTATCTTTAGGCTTTGGTTGTTTTCAATTGCTTTCCTCACTAGTTCACAGTTGAATTTCCTTACGTCTTCAGTGATACTTTTTCTTACTGTCTTGCATAGCTCTATATATTCCACTTTGGAAGTCACATCTTCTTTAGTTGTCCTCATCTCTCTTCTTTTTTGCATCAACATTTTGGTTTTTCCTGATAATTTGTTCACATGCAACTTGTTCTTAGACCCAGCTAATTTTGTTGCTGTTTCCATAAGAGCTTTGGTTACTTTTCTGTTAACTTCAGAGATGTCCACTTCTTCCGATGTTAGGCCTTCTAAAGCAGAGAACCTGTTCTTCAGTTCTAACTTGAAGGTATTATGGTGTTTTTTAAGGTTGGTTATGTCAATAGATTTTGTTTGTCCTATGAGCTTGCCACGTTCAAGTTTAGTGTTGAGGTGCATCTTACATCTCACCAATCTATGGTCACTATCTGTGTTGAACTTGTTTAGCACACTGCAGTCTTCTATGACGAATTTTTTGTTACACATAATAAAATCAATTTCACTTGTCGTCCCATTTGGATGTCTCCATGTCCATTTCCTGTGTGGCTTTTTCTTGAAGAAGGAGTTCAAGATGAAAAACCCTTCTGCCTCTGCAAACTCAACGAGAGTATTTCCACGCTGGTTTCTGTTGCCATGACCGAATTTACCTACCGAAGTTTCATTCTGTTGCCGTTGCCCTATTTTTGCATTGAAATCTCCCATAATTATTTTCAAGTGCTGCTTACCTTTATTATTTAGATGACAAATTTCCTCATAAAATTCTTCAATTTCTTCTTCAGGATGACTTGTGGTGGGTGCATAAGTTTGAATAATCTGAGCCTGGTATCTTTTCGAGAGTTGGATAACAAGTCGTGCAGCTCTGTCAGAGGAACTTTCAACTTCTACAACTTTATCCTTCAGTTTCTTGTTTATTATAAATCCAACACCACTAGTTCTGCCAGTATCTGTCCCACGATAGTAGAAGAGATGTCCACTTTTCAGTTCGATGAGATCTTCTCCTTTTCTCCTTACCTCACTTAGCCCCACGATGTCCCACTTGATCCTTTGTAGTTCCTCTTCCAATTCAAGAAGCCTTGAATCAGAAGATAGGGAGCGTCCATTGTAAGTAGCCAAGGTCAGCATCAGATGGCAGCCTAGTCCGGTCCTCCGGGGATTCTTAGCACCCTCTGCCTTCATGTCGCACTGGCCGCTGCCTTGACCAGGTACATTCCAGCTGCCGGAGACTGAGGGCCAAGATTTAAGTTGTGGAATCATTTTGGAGGGGTTTGGCCATAACTCACCACGCTGGCCAAGCGGGTTGGTGAGTGTGGGATAGCATTTCCTCTGATCCCGATGGTATAGTTATACCGCTATGGGCGGTCGTCAGAGCCCCTTTAGTGGGAACAGGATGCACCACGAGAAGGCGGGGTTGACATTTGTCAAGGAGAGGCTGTGATGTTACGCATCACCTGACCTTACATCCCGGACTGTAGTATATTGTACAATATATCAACATGTTGGAATATGTGAGAAAAGAAAGACAATAAGAAAAGAATTCCTCATTTCGTAACAACTTCACAAATCCAGTTGATTCACATATACTCTTGTCATCCCAACCACTTTCGTTTAGAATTCTGTCGAAGCACTCCAAGAGTTCACTTTGTTTTCTGAAACACAATTTATGATCCTGGATTGAAAATTCCATCTTGTTTCTGAAACTGTAGGTACGCGTTTTCGACAAATATATCGCAATAAACCACTACGTTTAGGTGATACTGTGAAATGGAGCCGATTCCACTGATATTTACAAAAAATATTCTTACCCTTTTGACTGTTGAGCACACCTTTTTTAATACTAAATTCAACTGATGAGCATAACAGTGCACATACTGAGCGTGCGGATAATGCTATTTCATGCGTATTTCCACACCGCCATGAGTTCCGCTCATGACAGCTGCCCCATCATATGTCTAAGCAACAAGTTTGTTTTGCAAACCAAACTTTTCCAATTCATCTTTGAGTACAGATGCTGTTCTGCTTTCGATTTCAACAAACGATAAAAATCTTTCCACGGCATGGCTGTTAATCATATATCGCAATATGACAACAAATTGCGAACGGCAGGGTATGTCGGTCGCTTCGTCTGCTTGCACGGATGTGTAATTGGCCTTTTCAATTTCGCTTTTAACTTCATCCAGGTACACCTGATACATGCAATCCAAAATTTCATTTTGAATTAGTTTTGATGTATTTTTGCAACTTTAGATTTGTTCAGATGGTCTTGTAAGACACTGTCCAAACTAGCTATATATGAGATCATATCCAGAAACACTCCTTTGTTATGTGAGGACTGTGTTTCATCATGTCCACGTAAAGGCATTTCGTGTACACCACAAAATTTTATGCAGTCTATAATGCGTGTTAGAACGTGTCTATTTTTATCAACTAGTTCACTGTGCTTTCTAACCGCAGAGTGATAACCGTCATCTAATTGTGACATAATATTGACATTACCAAAAGTTTTGAATTTTAAGGCATTATTAATATGCACTGTACTGCATTCATGTTTTCTAATCCTTTCGGACAAATGTTTCATATCTTTGCAGCCAAATTTGGTCCACAGTGGTTCTCCGCCAAATAGCAAACAATAAAAATAAAATAACGATTTGTTTTCATCGCTAGCAGTTAGCCAAGTCTTTTTTTCAAACCACTGAACAGAAAATGTTCGAAGTTTTGTTCCGTCTTTTTGGCTTACCTGGAAATTCTTGGGTTGATAAGCACCGAGTTTTTTTAAGTGAAGCTTTTCTTCCAGATTTAAAGCACAGAACTGAGATTTTAGCAAAATATCCAATCTATTCATTGTACACGACAAGCAAAAAAGTCCCAACACAAAGGAACAACGCATCACCGAGAGATACACACAGAAAAAACAACTAACTGAACTTTGCTACATTTGAACCACCACGCCACCCTTAAGCTTGGTTGGGGTAAGCTTCTCTGTCAACCCACGGCGTTAAGGAAACAGACACTCTCCCAGCCAATCAAATTAGCGCGGGGCCAAGTCTACAGCTTTTTTGCACACGCGGTTAAGGTAGTGTTGTATGTAGGTCATGATACTGAATGGACGGGTAGGAAAACGTTGTCTCCTCTTGCTTGCGTGGTGATATTATTGGGGCCTGTTGAAGCTGGCCCCAATAACCTCACACTCTGAACGAGATCTCTTTCCTCAGGGAGCAGTTTTTCGTTTTTCAAGGGAACTTTTTTTTCCTTGGGGAATGGTTTATGAAGGGGAAGGTTTATCACCATTCAGTTAAGAGAGAGAATAAGAATTAGGGCAAAAAAAATATTTATAGAAATAGAAATTTTCTGGTGGTGCCCGGCCCCTCTGGCCCCTATTGACGAACCACCCATGATTGAGTAGCATGTGTGCTTCAAATTGAGGCACAGAAGGAAAAGGTGATTCAACGTTTAGGGTAAACATACTTGCATGACCATGAATGGAGTTTGGAAGTCTAGAGAGGAATTCAGCAGTGGATGAGATATTGAAGGGGTGGTTATTAGTGAGAATCTTTAATTTTTTGGCAAGACATTTTTCCAGGTTATATGCAGGAGTGTGAGTATTTTCCACAAGAGGTCTAATTGGAGCATTAGCTTTGTGTTATTTAATTTGGGCAAATAATCTAGGAGAATTGTATGAAGAAGGAGCGGAAAAATCTCTTAAGAAAACTTTTAACGACTGTAACTTATTGAGGCGATCCACAGATCATTTCAAAGTTTCCACAGGGTTTTTGGAAAGAAGATTGCAATTGGTGGAAATGAGGAAATCATTGACTTTTTGATTAAGGATATCCTTTTCGATAATGACTGGAAGACCGACTTTATCAGCGATACATACAGCTAAATTATTAGCTTTTAGGAACTGTTTTAAAGCACACTCAAGTTCTGTCACTAATACAGTACTAAGTTAGCCTCAAAGCTCTTGAAAATTAAACAGTGTCTATAAATACACATACACACCGGACACAAGTGTCTCTATATATACATACACACCGGACATATCATCATCATCATCATTGTCAACCATTATCAATCCACTGCTGGACGAAGGTCTCCCCAAGTTTCCTCCACAACGGTCTGTCTTGTGCCAGTCTCCTCCATGTCACTCCCGCATATTTTCGAATTTCATCCACCCATCTCCCATGTGGTCTTCTTCTGGGTCTTTTCCTGTCAATTGGAATCCAATCTAAAATTTCGGCTGTCCATCGATGGTCTGTCCTTCTGGCAGTATGTCCAGCCCATTACCATTTCAGGGATTTAACTCTGATCATGATGTCTTCCACTCTTGTCATTTTTCGGATCCACGAGTTCTTCTTCTTATCTCTCCTGGTTACACCAAGCATGCACCTCTCCATGCTGCTTCGAGTTGTCTGCAGCCTTTGTATGTCTCTTTTAGTTAAGGTCCACGTCTCTGCACCATACGTAAGCACTGTAAGGATGCACTGATCAAACACTCTTCTTTTAAGACATAATGGCATATTGCTCTTGAAAATTATGCTGTTTCTTCCAAAAGCTCTCCAGGCAAGTTTTGTACGCCGATTAATTTCTTCATCAATGTGACCCTCACTTGATATCTGCTGTCCAAGATAAACTCATGTGTCTGTTATCTCCAGTTTTTCTCCATCAATCGATAAATCTTCATTTATTGTAAAAGCATTGAACATCACTTTTGTCTTCTGAAAGTTCATTTTTAATCCCACTTCTTTACTCTTGTCAGCAAGTTTCTGGATCATACTCTGCAGCTCTGATGTGGCAGTTGCAAAAATGACTACGTCACCAGCAAAACGAAGGTGGGTTAGATAATCTCCATTGATCTTTATCCCTTTGTTTTCCCAGTTCAGTGATTGAAAGACATTTACCAATGTGGCATTAAAGAGCTTCGGAGATATGGTGTCACCTTGTCTCACTCCCTTTCCAATTTTTATGTGTATTGTATTTTCAAACAGCTGAATATTTGCACTTGCATTTTCATAGATGTTATTAATAATAATAATGTATGCATCTTCAATACCGCAGGATTTCAGAGCCATTGTAACTTCTGATGGTTTAACCGAATCAAAGGCTTTTTCATAATCAATAAATGCCATGCACAATGGAAGTTCATATTCCCTTGCTCTTTCAATTAGTTCTCTCAGTACGTGGATATGATCGATTGTGCTGTAGCCACTCCTGAATCCAGCTTGTTCTCTCGGTTGAGCCATGTCCAGTGTTACCTTCAAGCGGTGTGAAAGAACTTTAGTGAAGATTTTATAAACCACTGAGAGGAGGCTGATAGGTCTGTAGTTCTTGAGATCCTCAATGTCACCTTTTTTATGTAGCAGGATCATTGTAGCATTGTTCCAATCCTCAGGAATCTTCTCTTCATTAAGGCATCGAGTGAAAATTTGGGCGAGTACTGTTTCAATTTCTCCACTTGCTTCTTGTATGATGTCTACAGCAATTCCATCTTCTCTTGGAGCTTTTCCCCGCTTCATGTTCTTGATTACATGAGCAACTTCTGCTGGGAGGACTGGAACAACTCTGGTACCTTTCATGATGTCTGGAGTACATGCATCATCCCTTTCATATAATTTGGAGTAGAAATCTTTCACTTCGCCTCTACTTCTTGTTACAGAACCATCTTCTTTTCTCAGTGCCATAATCTGTTTTCTTCCCTTACTGAGATGTCCCTGTGCTATCTTTAGGCTTTGGTTGCTTTCAATTGTTTTCCTCACTAGCTCACAGTTGAATTTCCTTACGTCTTCAGTGATACTTTTTCGTACTGTCTTGCATAGCTCTATATATTCCACTTTGGAAGTCACATCTTCTTTAGTTATCCTCATCTCTCTTCTTTTTTGCATCAACATTTTGGTTTTTCCTGATAATTTGTTCACATGCAACTTGTTCTTAGACCCAGCTAATTTTGTTGCTGTTTCCATAAGAGCTTTGATTACTTTTCTGTTAACTTCAGAAATATCCACTTCTTCCGATGTTAGGCCTTCTAAAGCAGAGAATCTGTTCTTCAGTTCCAACTTGAAACTATTATGTAGTTTTTTACGGTTGGTTATGTCAATACATTTTGTTTGTCTTATGAGCTTGCCACGTTCGAGTTTAGTGTTGAGGTGCATCTTACATCTCACCAATCTATGGTCACTACCTGTGTTGAACTTGTTCAGCACACTGCAGTCTTCGATGACGAATTTTTTGTTACACATAATAAAATCAATTTCACTTGTCGTCCCAATTGGATGTCTCCATGTCCATTTCCTGTGTGGCTTTTTCTTGAAAAAGGAGTTTAAGATGAAAAGCCCTTCTGCCTCTGCAAACTCAACGAGAGTATTTCCATGCTGGTTTCTGTTGCCGTGACCGAATTTACCTACTGAAGTTTCATTCTGTTGCCGTTGCCCTATTTTTGCATTGAAATATCCCATAATTATCTTCAAGTACTGCTTATCTTTATTATTTAGATGACAAATTTCCTCATAAAATTCTTCAATTTCTTCTTCAGGATGACTTGTGGTGGGTGCATAAGTTTGAATAATCTGAGCCTGGTATCTTCTCGAGAGTTGGATAACGAGTCGTGCAGCTCTGTCAGAGAAACTTTCAACTTCTACCACTTTATCCTTCAGTTTCTTGTTTATTATAAATCCAACACCACTAGTTCTGCCAGTATCTGTCCCACGATAGTAAAAGAGATGTCCACTTTTCAGTTCAATGAGATCTTCTCCTTTTCTCCTTACCTCACTTAGCCCGACGATGTCCCACTTAATCCTTTGTAGTTCCTCTTCCAATTCAAGAAGCCTTGAATCAGAAGATAGGGAGCGTCCATTATACGTAGCCAAGGTCAGCATCAAAAGGCAGCCTAGTCCGGTCCTCCGGGGATTCTTAGCACCCTCTGCCTTCATGTCGCACTGGCCGCTGCCTTGGCCAGGTACATTCCAGCTGCCGGAGACTGAGGGCCAAGATTTAAGTTGTAGAGTCATTTTGGAGGTGTTTGGCCATAACTCACCACGCTGGCCAAGCGGGTTGGTGAGTGTGGGATAGCATTTCCTCTGATCCCGATGGTATAGTTATACCCCTATTGGAGGTTGTCAGAGCCTCTTTAGTGGGAACAGGATGCACCACGAGAAGGCGGAGTTGACATTTGTCAAGGAGAGGCTGTGATGTTACGCATCACCTGACCTTACATCCCACCGGACATATAGGTGTGTGTATATATATAGAGAGAAAGACACACACACGCGTGAGTTAACAAATTTTAGCCTTGGTTTTAACGATTTTAAAGGTTAGGCTCCATCTGAGGAAGGGTATAATGTATACCTGAAAGATCTAATGGAGTTAAGTGTATTTATACTTAATAGTAAAGTTATTTTATATATAATAGTAAGTTTTTTAATGATATGTATGTGTTTCTTGTTCGTGAGTAAGCACGATAAAATAAAAGTACTTATTTACATGGAGTTGACATTTTAAAAGTCTCATCTTGTTGTTAATAACCATTCCTAAAAAGCCATTTGGAATATCTTACAGTTGTTGTTTTTTAATCAAAATGATAAGTCAGTTACTTTTTGATTTATTACTTTTAATCTCAAGGGTCAAAATGACTTTATTATTACTATTGGAGTGTGACATTGCCGTTTCACCACTTAAATCTGAAACATCTAAAGTGTTATGTGTTTTTCATGTAATTTTGTTAGATAACTCATTATATACATGGAGTTGACACTTTAAAAGCCCCATCTTGTTGCTAATACTTCCCAAAAGCCATTTGGAAAGTCTTACAGTTTTTTTTATCAAAATGAAGTATTCGAGACATCCGCGAAAGCTCGTTATAAGAGAAATGAATTCATTTGACATTATTTTTAATTTCAAGGGTCAGGATGACTTTATCATCATTATTCAGTGTGACATTGCAGTTTTAAATCTAAAAATTACTTTGAAACCACTTAGATCTGAGGTAAACATTTGTTTACTTCAAAAGTGTAACTGTTTATATGTGTATTTTTAAGTAATTTGTCAGTTAATTTATTGCTTACATTGAGCTGACACTTTAAAAGTCTCTTCTTGCTAATATGCAATAACCATTCCCAAAAGCCATTATAACTTGGAATATCTTATAGTTTTTTTTATCAAAACGAAGTATTCGAGACATCCACCTAAGCTCATTATAAGAGAAGCCAGTTAATTTTGACCTATTATATTTAATTTCAAGGGTCAGAATGACTTTATTTATCATCATTGTTACAGTGTGATAAATAATTTATTGGGGAGAGACTTAATTGATTATTTTAAAAAACTCATCTTCTCAGTAAAGTGGAATAATAGTTTATTTTGATTTTTTTCTACCAGTTTTTGAGTCAGGTCAAAATATTAACTGCATAAATGTCAAAGTCTATTAATAATTCTAAGATAACCAATTATACAAGATTACTTCAATTTCATATTTGTCTACCTAAATATTACTTTATTCTGAGATTATATCTGAAATGTTTATCTATTTTGTTGTGATTTAACACATTATAGTTTTTCAGAAATGATGGAATGGCTTATTGGTGTGATCCCCACAAGAATGCAAATTTACATTTAGAGATTTGAACCCCGCCTACAGAGATGTCAGACAGAGGGACTCTTTTTCTCCGGCTACAGAGATGTCAGACAGTATCAGATGAATTTGATTTGGATTATGATGACTGCCCCCCCCCCCCCCCCTCCGAGATGTCAGTTAGTTAGTTAGTTAGTTAATTGATTTTAGTGGCGCAAGGACCAGGCTTGGCCAAAGAGCGCCAGACAAAGAACTATCAGCTAAAGATTTTTAAAAGCGTGGAAAATGATTAAGAGCAGACAGGCTTGGTAAAAGTTAGAAAAGAGGATGACGAAAGCTGTGAAGATTAGTTAATTAGGTTTATATATAAATTTATTTATTTACTATTATAGTTATTATAAAACTTTTTTTTAAATAAGTTTTAAAACGTTAATCTGTTTTAAAAAGGAAAATACTACGAAAGTGTTGCAGTGGTCGCCCAAAAGCTTTTGAAGCGTAGCTGCGCCTTCGTCCAGCAGATGAGACTGAAAATAGTAAAACCGATGATTACGAAAACGAACACAACTGCACAAAACATGAGAAACGGTGAGTAAAGAGTCGCACGTCTCACACACCGGGGCAGTGTCGCCACACAGCAAATAGCTATGCGTGAAGCGACAATGCCCAATGCGGAGACGCGCAAGAACAACTTTTTCCCAACGGTTCCGGCGACACGATGATTTCCAGACTCCAAGGATAGGCTTAACACGATGCAGTTTATTCTCCACCTGTTGGTCCCACAGACCCCGCCGCGTTCGTCTGATATGATCGTGAACAAGAAAGCGAAAATCACGGAGGAACAGTGGCAAGGGTGTGACGACCAAAGAAGAGGCAGATCTAGCAGCAGCATCAGCAGACTCGTTCCCTGGGATCCCAACATGCCCAGGAATCCAGCAGAACCGAATATGGACATCAGCCTCGAGCAAAGAACGAAGAAGTCTCCATACGGTAAAAAGAAGTGGGTGGCCAGTGAAATCCAAAGATGACAATGATTGCACAACACTCAACGAATCGGTGTACACAATAGCACGCTGATGAGAGCTCGACTGCACGTGAACAAGTGCAAGATACACAGCATGCATCTCCGCCGAAAACACCGTGGCCTCAGTAAGAATGTGGGCAACAGAAACTTCTTCAACGCAGACGGCGGCGGATCCAACAACACCAGCCGCCTTAGATCCATCGGTAAAAACAGGAAAAAGTCTGCATTGACGTAACGGTGTTCAGCGAAGAGCTGCTGGTACACTGACGCAGGGGTTGAGGAATTGTCAAAAGATGTAAAGCTGGTATCAACCATGACACCAAGAGGGTGCCATGGGGGATCCTCAAAGCCCCTGGTCTCTCCAACGAGTGACAAGTCGAGCCCTGCATCACGAGCTACGGCCGCCATACGAAGACCGAAGGTTCGAATGCACGAGGGACGGATCTCAAACAAACGAGCATGCTGGGGATGAAAAACTGCATCGTGTAAAGGATGGTCTGAGAGAGATTTAAGTTTCAGGTAAAATTGAAGAGACAGCTGCAGACGGCGTAAATGAAGCGACGGTTCGTTCGCGTCGGCATAAAGGCTGGGAATGGGTGACGTGCGAAATGCTCCCGTACAAAGACGCAGCGCTTGATGGTGGATGGTATCCAACGGCCGGAGAACGGAAGGACGCGCAGAGCCATACACCATACAGCCATAATCCAGCTTAGACCGAATGAGAGAATGGTAAATACGGAACAAGGAAGTCCTGTCTGCACCCCAGGAGACTGATGCAAGGATCTTAAGGATTGACAAGGCTCTCAGACAGAAAGTCCTTAGCCGTCGAACGTGCGAGCGAAAGGTGAGAGCACGGTCAACGGTCAAACCAAGGAACTTGGTTTCCGGCAAAACTGGAATGACTGCACGGTCCAAACAGAGCTCTGGATCAGGATGGAGGCCACGCCTCCGGCAGAAATGGACACAGGCTGTCTTGTCGGGAGAAAGAACAAACCCATTATTGTTAGCCGCTTTAACAATCTGGGTAATTGCAGACTGCAGCTGCCTTTCAACGAAATGCATGCTGGATGTCGAACAGAAGATGTGAAGGTCGTCAACATAAATGGTAGCCGAAACCGCTGGAGGAAGATTTTTGAGCAGACAGTTTATACGGAGGATGAACAGAGTCACCGAAAGAATGCTGCCTTGAGGGACACCTTGTTCTTGATGGAAAAAGGCAGAGAGCGTCGTACCCAGGCGCACCTGGAACACGCAGTTACGAAGGAAGCTGGCAATGAATGCTGGGAGGTTTTCACGCAACCCATTTTCGTGGAGGTCACGGAGGATACCGTGAAGCCACGCTCTATTGTAAGCTTTTTCGATGTCAAAAAATGTAGACACCAGGTGCTGCCTACCTACGAACGCCTCACGAACAGACGTCTCAAGGAGCAGGATATGGCCAGGAGCTGAACGATGACGGCGGAAGCCGCTTTGTGATGGAGACAGTATTCGATGTTCTTCAAGAAAGTAAATTAGCCGGGAATTAACCATTCGTTCAAGGATTTTGCACAGACAGCTAGTGAGGGCAATTGGCCGATAACTAGAGGGAGACTTGGGGTCTTTGCGAGGCTTGGGAAAAGGTAAAACAAAAGCTCTTCGCCAAGAGTCCGGGAAACTGTGCTCCAACCAAATGCGGTTGAAAAGCACTAACAGATTCTCGAGAGACGACTGCGGGAGATGACGGATCATGTCATAGTGGATGCCGTCGGGACCGACAGATGTTGCACCGGACCGATGCAGAGCCACCCGTAGTTCAACCATGTTGAAGGGGGAGTTATACTCAGTGTTATAAAAAGGCGCAAAGGAGATTTTCTGGCGTTCCGCGGTTGTTTTAATCATCTGAAAGGACGGGAGATACGCCTGAGAACTTGAAACTGAGGCAAACGCTTCGCCCAAGCAATCCACAATCTCCCCAACTTCAGCATACGTGCAGCCGTTATTCTCAAGAATTGAAATTTGGCGGGAACTATAGTTTCCCCGGATCTTACGAATTTTTTCCCAAACAGTTTTTGAACTGGCACAGGAATTGATAGATGAAACGTACTTCATCCAAGACTCCCTCTTGCTTCGTCGACGCACCAACCGAGCGTAAGATTTTGCTCTTTTAAATTTAACAAGATCAGCATCGGTCGGATAACGCCGAAAAGTACACCAGGCTTTATGTTGAACTCTCCTAGCCGCTGCGCAATCAGGGTTCCACCAAGGCTTCGGAAGTCTTGGGAGCGTCGTTGATGCTTTTGGGATAGAGAGATCTGCTGCCTGAATGATACACGTTGTGACATCAGTAACAGCTGCGTCAATTGACCCCCGGGTCACCATGGCAAAAGATATCACTGCGGACGATGTGAAGACCTCCCACTTGGCACGATCCATCCTCCAACGAGGAGGGCGGGAGGCAGAAGATGGCACGCTCACATTATACCTAAGTACAATTGGGAAGTGGTCGCTTCCATGAAGGTCGTCACACACCGTCCACGACCAGTTGGCCATAACCGATGGTTGACCCAAAGATAAATCCATTGCACTGAAACTTCGTGTAGGCTCGTGGAAGTAAGTGTTAGCACCGGTGTTAAAGAGGCACAAAGAGGTCGAGGAAAGAAGAGATTCAATCCTACGGCCTTGTGTGTCTGTTCTGACACTACCCCACAATGGATTATGAGCATTGAAGTCACCCAGAAGAAGAACAGGTGACGGCAGCTGCTCAACTAAGCTCTCAAGAACGGACACGCTCACGTCCTCATCCGGCGGCAGATAGACGCTGCAAACAGTTAGAGGCACAGACATGGAGATACGCACCGCAACGGCTTGTAAAGATGTTGAGACCGCAACGGGAGAAACTGGAACACTGTGGGGGACAAGGATGGCAACTCCCCCGCAAGCTATATCTCCTGAAACATTATCTTTCCGAAATGCACTGTAGCCTCGAACTGAAAGGAGGTCTGATGGTTTAAGTTTTGTCTCCTGGAGGCAAAGGCACACCGGAGAATATGACGAAAGCAGATGTTTCACGTCGTCATGTCTTGTCAAAAAGCCTCGACAGTTCCACTGAACGATTTGACCCATGGTTTGAAGTGTGGTGAATGAGAAAAAGAAAAAACGAAAAGCAAAACCCGAGAAAGACTGCGGCAACGAATAGTTGTCCGATTCCATCATTTCGTCAGCAATGTCCATTTGCGCTTGGGACTGTTTTGTCCGACGCCCTGTAGTCTCTGGTGGTAAAATGGGGCGGTATTTTGGTTCCTGTGTAGCAGATGATCTTGCCCGATCCTGGTTCTTATGGTGAGAGTTTGGAGATTTCTTCTCTTTTTCCTTTCTCTTTCCTCCCGGGGTTGTTGAAGTCCCGGTGGTGCTGGTGTTAGTTGCAGTAGGTTTAGGCATAGTGGTTGTTGGAGCTTTCGCGTCCCTAGCTCGGGATTGCAGTGCTGCCAGACCAGCAGCTATGATGTCGTCTAGCTTATAGGGACAATTTACTGGGATTTGACTATCAGTCTGTGTACCGACTGTAGTCCTTGCAACAACCGCTGATACATAGGATCGCCGATTTAATTGGCTTGGAACGACCTTTCTTCTGGCCTCTGGGTAGGAGATTCCTTCAACGGTCTTAATGCGTTGGATCTCTTTTTCCTCTTTCCACTTTGGACAGTCTCTCGATGATGCTGCATGGGATCCCTTGCAGTTGAAGCACAGCTCGGCTTCGGCATGGCAATCTTGCAAAGTATGGTCTGTTGCAGTACAACGCACACACCGAGCAGTGCTACTGCAAGACTGCTGGGAGTGACCATATGCTTTGCATTTGAAGCATCGTAGAGGACTTGGTATGAAGGGGCGCACTTCAAGATGTAGATACCCTGCCTTGATTGATGTTGGCAGGGATGTGGTGTTAAAGGTCAGTATGATGTTTCGAGATGGGACAGATTGGCCATTTCGCCGAAATAGGATGCGCCGGACTCCACTCACTTGTTGGTATTTCAATTCCTCCAGAAGTTCTTGGTCACTGCACTCCAGAAGGTCTTGAGAAGAGATAACACCTCGTGAGGGATTGAGGTAGCCGTGAGGGGTAACATTTACTGGACAATCTAAAAAAGAGGTAGTGTTTAAAAGCACTGTAGCATATCTGGGACTCGACATCTCAACAAGATCTCCAGATTGGAGCTTCTTAACGCTCCTAGGAGAGCTGGCAATTGATTGCAATGCTTTATTTATCCAGAAGGAGCTTCTGGTGTTTAATGGGTTTGAAGCGTCCAAGGAGTGGTTGCAAAAGAACCGAACATTGGCAGAATCAGGTGTAGGTTTCTTGTTGGGAGGGGGTGACCCTTCCTCAATGGGCCGCTTTGTTTGAAGTTCTTGGGAAATTTTTTGGTTAGCCATGAATAGAAGTGAAAAGTTCGTCCGCCGATTTCCCCGCCCACAACCGAGCCCAACAGGGGAGAGCCGGAGGTCCGCAAGCCCAATTGGACGCAGGACACGACTCTAGGGTTAAGCAACGGATATAGCATGTTGATAGTGCAGACATGCGCTCAGCGAGTACCGCGACTTTCCCAGGTCTTGGTAACACCCCTTTGGCATACCCGCACTATCCCCAAACTCACCCTGTTGTACGAAACAACAAGCCGATTGACTAGGAGTGGGTTAGTTCCTAGCCGCCCGTTCAGGGTGAAGCAGGGGGCAAAGAGGAGTGTTGGCGACTGGCGACAACTACAACCTTGCCACCAGAAACCTCAGCCTCCCCTTTTCCACCTTACGGGTCGCCGCACACGGCAAACGTGCAGGTAGGTCTAGCAAACCAGCCCGGAAAATCAAGAGAGTAACAGAAAATGGAGAAGCAAGTCGAGTAGAAAATGGAGAAGAAAAGAACAGGCAATGGAGAAGAAAGTAAAAACAGGAAAGGAAAGGGCTGGCGCATAATCGCAACCTCAGCAACCTACAACTGAGGCGGGTGCTGTCAAGGTGGTGGCAACACAAAGTTGTAATGGGAAGATTCAAAACATAACATGTCGGCTGGGGCCGTGGGGTCGCTATTCCCCATCAGCTGGATGAACAGCTGTCCCTGCGGTAACGTGAAAGCACAAATACAAGAAAGCAAAAAAACCGTCACAAGGTCAGCTCGGGCCGTGGGGGCGCCGCTCCCCAAATAACTGGAAAACCAGTTATCCCCGTGCGGGTTCCGAGATGTCAGACAGATGAATTGGATAGCTTCCCTTACCTATAGATATGTCAGACAGAGGGATTGCTTTCCTTTGCCTACAGAGATGTTAGACAAGACAGTACCAGATGAATTTGATTTGGATTACGATGACTACTCCCCCCACCTCAGAGATGTCACACACATGAATTGGACAACTTTCCCTACCCACAGAGATGTCAGACAAACAGTATCAGATGCATATTTTCATATCTTCAGTCATGGATGATAAAACCATCAAACTAATTCTGAAGTCTTTTTTTGTTGTTGACTTTCTTTACAGCATCAAAAACAGATGTTTGAAAGAAAATTGTCTATCATAAGGCAGAAAATGCCTAAATAATAAATATTCAAACTAAGTTCCATTTGAATATACTAAATGTCAGAGTTTCTGTATTAGCAAAATTATAGTATAAATGAAAATTAATCAAAGTGTCTTGTGAGATCAAAATATCTTTATTATTGGAGTACACTGTCAACAGGAAAGAAAAGTATAAGTGAAAATTAGTCAACCTATTTTTTTTTTAATTTAAGTTGTGGTGTGAAATCAACACAGCTTCATCATTGGAGTACACTATTGACAGGCTAAGGAAATCATGGGATATCTACTTGAGAAAAAGATTTTTTTTTTTTTTTTTTTTTTTGATTGGAAGTTTAACGACCACCGTGAGCAACTCAATGGGCTATAAGCAGTCCCCCGTCCCTAATTTAGGGTCACTGGTTCCAGGGAAGGGAGAGAGCCAGTGCCGTAAGACAAACACAACATCCATGCCTCACCGGGATTCGAACCCGGACCCCTTCAGACGAATGACCAGAGGCCAACGCCTTAGACCACTGCGCCACCGGGGCGGCAGAGAAAAAAAAAAAAAAAAGATTAGATCCTGTGTGCGGTGTGTAAAGTTTGAATTGTCTGTAGCATCTTTCATATAATACTAAGTGTTGTTAATAAATGTGTTGGAGAAAAAGGTTATAAATCCCCCCATCTTACATAAATCACTAACACATTTGATGTGAACATACAGACTGTTTACACTTTACCAGTGGTAAGGATAAATGATTTTAAAGATCACTAACACATTTGATATGAACATACTGACTGGTACACTCTTCCAGTGGTAGGGTCAAATTATTTGAATAAAGCTCATGTTGAGAAATGGCTTCCTAGTTTCTTAATTCAATTACTAATCAAAAACAACTATTATGGGGATTTTAGTAGGAAATGTTTTATTTAAATTGCAAATTTTCGAAGAAAACTCTTCTCCTTCTTCAGGCTGTCTTTTTGTTGTCACTTATTCCCATCACTATCGCGGTTACGGTTAACCTTGAAGGCTACGGTTATTTTTCATCAAATCCTGCCAGATGTTAGGCAGGGAAAATCCTTTGCAGTCATTGATGATGGAATTTCGATTTTTCTCAATCACTATTCCTTCTTTCAGCTTTCTTTTTTTTTTTTTTTGAAAATTGCTTTAGAAACTGATGACTTTAAGGGAATTCCAATCCATGCTGTGACTAATAAACTATTGGATTTCATTTCCTATCATCCAGTTTCTATTAAGAAAATGTAGCAAGTCAGTTTTTAGAAAAAAATAATAAAATAGTTTTTACAGCAGATAAGAAAGAAGCCCATAAAAAAGAACTTAGAGTCATACTTGCAGAAAATAACTATCCTAAAGAAGAAATTGAGAAGCTTCTGAATTTTAATGGTACGAAGAACCCACAAAAGCAACAAGTAAAATTCACTAAAAAAAATTCTTATCACAAAGGTTTATTTGAGTCTTTAAAGAGAATCAGTAAGAAGTACAATATTAGGCTAGCTCCAAGTTTAGAGAACAAGGTTAAGAAAAATGTTTCCCTTCAAATAGTTCAAACAGAAAAAGAGAAGAATATATTTTAAAAATGCAAGGTGTAGTCTATGAAGTAAAATGTAGTTGTGGACTATCTTACATAGGTGAAACAGGTCGCAGACTAGAAACTCGTATAGCAGAGCATAAAGCTGCTATACAAAATTGCTCCAACAAGACTGGTTTAGATAGGCATGTTAGAGAAACTGGACACAGCATGGATTGGAATTCCCTTAAAGTCATCAGTTTCCAAAGCAATTTAAAAAAAAAGCTGAAAGAAGGAATAGAGATTGAAAAAAAATCAAAATTTCACCATCAATGACTTCAAGGGATTTTCCCTGCCTAACATCTGGCAGGATTTGATGAAAAATAACCGTAACCTTCAAGGTTAACCGTAACCGCGATAGTGACAATAAGTCAAGGATAAGTGACAACAAAAAGACAGCCTGAAGAAGAAGAGTTTTCTCCGAAAATTTGCAATTTAAATAAAAAAATTCCTAGTAAAATTCTAATAGTTGTTTTTGATTAATAATTGGGTTAAATTATTTTAAAAGTCACTAACATTTAATTTTGATGTGAACATATTGACTGGTACACTTAGGGCCGGCTGGACCATTGGGGCAACCGGGGCAGTCCCCCTGGGCCCCGCAGTTTAGGAAAAAAATAATTTATGATAGAATTTTTTACAATCAATATTTTTTGTGTGTAAGTTTTTGGGTAGGAGGTTTTTAAAAAGATGTTTTTTTTAATTTTATTGTTTCTAATTTCCCCATTTTCGAATAGAATATCGCTCTTTGTCGTACAAATACTGAGATTCTGCAGATTTCAGGTGATTATTGTAACTACCTTAATATTTTCCGCATTCACAAAATAGCAAATTAAATTTCATCATTTTGTGGCCCTTACTTTTATAAATTTAACAATTTGCGTGCAAACTAGATACTTAAATTTAGATAAATAAAAAGAACAATATCAAAGTTGGTTTCGGGCTACACATGGAGACCATTTATTCAGTGACTTTAAAAACATTGCTATAAATATTTTTTTAAATTCATATATGAGCGCGTATAAAAGTTTCAAAAAAGGTTTAAAAATCAGTCAAGATCCCTGATTGATTTTTATGTCATTTTGCATTAACAATCAATCACTAAAACATGTATGAGGGGGAAAAACTATTTATATGAATTTGTTTTAGAGGGATCCTGATTATTTCCTACACTGAAGTATTCATAATACAAAAAGTTTCGCTACGCAGGGATCTTTTTATCATTTTGTGAAAAAGTTTTTATAAGAGTCATAATACAACCACATCTTCCCGGAAAGAAAATCGTAGATTTTAACAGTTTTTATTCTCTCTCTCGGAACTTTCAATCCATATTATGGTATTTTTCTTAAGCTTAAAGCAAATATTTTTTTGAGATAAACATTTTGTCTTTATGATAGTTTTCGTTATGACGTACTACAGAGGTTAAGCACATGGCAAGACGGAAAAATTGCAGCGATAAATTCCGTCGGTTAGCTTAATTGGTAAAGCATTCGGCTCCGGAGTAGAGGGATGAGGGTTTGTTGTTGTCACAGTGAAATTTGTGAATTTCACATCGTGTGTGTTCTTTACGGACATTTTTCATGCAACAACTTTATTAAAATATGAGATTTATTTCCTGGTGCCAGAAATGAAATTTTGCTCCGGAGCGCCGCAATGAAATTTCGTCTCGGGCCCCGTAAAAGCTTTATCCGGCTCTGGGTACACTCTTCCAGTGGTAGGATAAATGGTTTTAAAGACCATTGGTTATCTTATGGTTTCAAAGATTTTTACTCACAGAAAAACTAGCATAAATCTTTGAAGTATGTTTACATGAAATGTGTTAGCTTAAATTTTTGAAGTATGTGTACATGAAATGTGTTAGCACAAATCTTTTAAGTATGTATACATGAAATGTGTTAAAATACTCCAACAGGCTCTTCTAATATTAAGGTAAATTTACTCACAGAGAAACTAACATAATTTACCTCAATATTAGAAGATAGTGTTGGAGCATATGTTAAGAAAACTATCAAATTAGCTATCAAATTTTTCGTGTGAACATACTGGTACACTCTTCCAGAGGTTATCTTGGTTTTTCAAAGATTTTACTAGCGTTCTGTATTTTTATTACTATAATTGGGAATTTTGTCAGTTTGTTTCCTCAAAGAGCTCTCTATCTTGTTACAGACAAAAACCATTAAAATTTTGTTTGGAAGACTTTGAGAGAATCTGTTCTTTCCTCAAAAGAGCTTTCTTTATCTTGTTACACATGCCAGGGAAATCATCCACACGTATATTAACATAATTCCTCGAGCATTACAAGTCAATTATAAATAGAATATACAGCACATCTCAGTGAAAAGCATTACCTGATATTCCTCAATAGAGACTATTGATTCGATCATTCTACTTTTCACATCGTTACCTAAGATATGAAATATCCGTTACAGACGTAGGAACGCTTTTGATTTAGGGGGTACAAGCTCATGAACCTTACATCTCAAGGATTAAGCCATCTATGGATGACCCCCTCCGAATTTTTTTTTGGGGGGAGTAGTATATTAGAGTTTTTATAAAATACATATACTGATCAGGAATTCATCCGAATGAACATTGTTATCATCATATTATTATTAATTATTACCATTATTATTTTTATTGCTGACAAAAAGTTCACATTATTAATTTCTTATCAGAAAATGAATGGAGTTTTTTATTTTGTGTTCTCTGTTGTTAATTTTTGTACTTTTTTTTCCATTAAAATATTGAGCAGGGAAAAGTCAACATTAGGATGAATTTCTGTCAGCAGGGTTTGGAAAAAAGGGATTTCTCAGGAAATGTTATATAACTCTTTACAAGAACAAATTAAATTTCTCACCATTTTTGTTTACATTAATAAAGTAAAACCGCAGTAAGATAAAAACTGCTCTACCCGCAAAGATAGTACCATTGACGCATTATGAAGTCTATATTAAAAACTTTGAACGATACATAGGCTGCAATTGATGTAAAAAGCACGTTGGTCTGGTACAAAGCTAAATGATGGTGGAGATATCGAGGAATTGGAGTTGTATGAGTGGTATGTGAAATCCGTAATGCACTTGTTGTATTGCTACAGATCTTAAGACAGAAAACAATTTTAGTGCTGGGACTGCGGGCGCTGAAATGTCCACTTGTACATTAATTTTTTTTTAAAGTGCAGAAAGGAAGACCTAATCAAGATGTATGGAGCTTTAAGAGAAAAGAAACACTGATCACAAGTATGTTATCAAGCCCTAGCCCTAACATATGCTGTTTGAAGTTATTAACAAAAACCTCGCACTCGCCGTTTCCCTGCAGAACTAATTTGCTGGAGTTTCCTAGATGGTTGGCCAGTTTGTGGTGGATGAAAAGCCTCGACTACAAGCTTCGGATATAAAAAAACCAGATGACCCGTGACATTTCTTTGAAAAAAAAGAGAATAAAAAAATAAGTAGCATATAAATTTTACAGTTAACTTTTTATGAATGATTGGTTTGTGTTTGTTCATATCTGGGGGGAGGGGTACAGTAGATATTATGTACCCCTCTCCAAAATTTAGGGGGGTACATTGTACCCCTGTATCCCCCCTCCCCCGTTCCTACGCCACTGACTCCTTCCACTAGGTATGTCACGAAAATTAGCAAATGGAGCAAAAAAATTTCTCATAGCAGAAGGAAAATATCACAGAGGTTTTCAAATCGAACAGTTAGAAGAAGTGATGTAGAAGGAAACGTGATATAACTGTGCGTCTTCTAGTGGAGGAATTTCAATAATGGAAAAGCTGAAAACAGACAAAAAGTATTCATTATGGTAAAAGCTATGCTAAGGAAACAGAACTTTTCAAATACGTCTCCCAGAAGCAGAGGTAGTGAGAGAAAAGGTTTGATCTTTATAGCCCTTAATGGGGAAAGCTGTGCATTATTTAAAGAGGATCTTATTGTAGAAAAAATCTTATTCGCTCCCCATCTTTATTGTAGCGAATGGCATACAGTACAAACAGAAATTTCTCTGGATATTTAGAAGTGGAGATACAGGTGCAAAGGGAAGTACACAAATACCACCTAGTGGCAGAACTGTGAACTACTAAACTCCTCAGATACAAACCTAAAGTATCCCACAAGGTAAATAGTATCTAGTGTTAAAATATTTTTTCTTAAATCGTACATTTAGTAGTACAGATATTGAGAAAAATAGATTAAGTATTTGCACCCCCTTGTGGTGAAACTGTGCATTATTTTGGGAAGAAAATAAACACAAGGAGTTGTTTTAGTTAGTACTATCTGAACAAAAAGAATTGTTTTCAATTGGGTTTTTAGTCCTGAAGTATTGCTGTAAATGGAAACGTGAACTTGTGCCCTCTAGTGGCATTAGGAAAAAAATTGAAATTATATGAGAAACATTTTGCACTAAAACTGCTTTCCAACAAAGAATTTTTCAAATAGGACTCTTAGAAACACAGATACTGGCAAAAATAAGATATACATCTACAACCCCGGGTGTAAAAACTATGCACTACTTTAAGCAGGAGGTATTCGCAAAAGTTTTCTGAGGTGAGTGGTATTGGTCAACGAAAGAATTTTTTAAATCGAGTTTTCAGGTCAGATTTTGTTGCAAATCATCATTATCATCATTGTCAACCATTATCAATCCACTGCTGGACGAAGGTCTCCCCAAGTTTCCTCCACAACGGTCAGTCTTGTGCCAGTCTCCTCCATGTCACCCCTGCATACTTTCGAATTTCATCCACCCATCTCCCATGTGGTCTTCTTCTGGGTCTTTTCCTGTCCCTTGGAATCCAATCTAAAATTTCGGCTGTCCATCGATGATCTGTCCTTCTGGCAGTATGTCCAGCCCATTGCCATTTCAGGGATTTAACTCTGATCATGATGTCTTCCACTCTTGTCATTTTTCGGATCCACGTGTTCCTCTTCTTATCTCTCCTGGTTACACCAAGCATGCACCTCTCCATGCTTCTTTGAGTTGTCTGCAGCCTTTGTATGTCTCTTTTAGTTAAGGTCCACGTCTCTGCACCATACGTAAGCACTGGAAGGATGCACTGATCAAACACTTTTCTTTTAAGACATAATGGCATATTGCTCTTGAAAATTATGCTGTTTCTTCCAAAAGCTCTCCAGGCAAGTTTTGTACGCCGATTAATTTCTTCATCAATGTGACCCTCACTTGATATCTGCTGTCCAAGATAAACGTACATGTCTGTTATCTCCAGCTTTTCTCCATCAATCGATAAATCTTCATTTCTTGTAAAAGCATTGAACATCACTTTTGTCTTCTGAAAGTTCATTTTTAATCCCACTTCTTTACTCTTGTCAGCAAGTTCCTGGATCATACTCTGCAGCTCTGATGGGGTAGTTGCAAAAATGACTACGTCATCAGCAAAACGAAGGTGGGTTAGATAATCTCCATTAATCTTTATCCCCTTGTTTTCCCAGCTCAGCGACTGAAACACACCCTCCAATGTGGCATTAAAGAGCTTCGGAGATATGGTGTCACCTTGTCTCACTCCCTTTCCAATTTTTACGTGTGTTGTATTTTCAAACAGCCTAATCTTTGCACTTGCATTTTCATAGATGTTATTAATAATATTAATGTATGCATCTTCAATACCGCAGGTTTTCAGAGCCATTGTAACTGCTGATGGTTTCACCGAATCAAAGGCTTTTTCATAATCGATAAAAGCCATGCACAATGGAAGTTCATATTCCCTCGCTCTTTCAATTAGTTCTCTGAGCACGTGGATATGATCTATTGTGCTGTAGCCACTCCTGAATCCAGCTTGTTCTCTCGATTGAGCCATGTCCAGTGTTACCTTCAAGCGGTGTGAAAGAACTTTAGTGAAGATTTTATAAATTACTGATAGGAGGCTGATAGGTCTGTAGTTTCCGAGATCCTCAATGTCACCTTTCTTATGTAGCAGGATCATTGTAGCGGTGTTCCAATCCTCAGGAATCTTTCTTTCATTAAGGCATCGAGTGAAAATTTGGGCGAGTACTGTTTCGATTTCTCCACTTGCTTCTTGTATGATGTCTACAGTAATTCCATCTTCTCCTGGAGCTTTTCCTCGCTTCATGTTCTTGATTGCATGTGCAACTTCTGCTGGAAGGACTGGAGGAACTCTGGTACTGGTATCTTTCATGATGTCTGGAGTGCATATATCATCCCTTTCATATAATTTGGAGTAGAAATCTTTCACTCTTGTCAAAATTTCGCCTCTATTTCTTGTTACAGAACCATCTTCTTTTCTCAGTGCCATAATCTGTTTTCTTCCCTTACTGAGATGTCCCTTTGCTATCTTTAGGCTTTGGTTGTTTTCAATTGCTTTCCTCACTAGTTCACAGTTGAATTTCCTTACGTCATCAGTGATATTTTTTCTTACTGTCTTGCATAGCTCTATATATTCCACTTTGGAAGTCACATCTTCTTTAGTTGTCCTCATCTCTCCTCTTTTTTGCATCAACATTTTGGTTTTTCCTGATAATTTGTTCACATGCAACTTGTTCTTAGACCCAGCTAATTTTGTTGCTGTTTCCATAAGAGCTTTGGTTACTTTTCTGTTAACTTCAGAGATGTCCACTTCTTCCGATGTTAGGCCTTCTAAAGCAGAGAACCTGTTCTTCAGTTCTAACTTGAAGGTATTATGGTGTTTTTTAAGGTTGGTTATGTCAATAGATTTTGTTTGTCTTATGAGCTTGCCACGTTCAAGTTTAGTGTTGAGGTGCATCTTACATCTCACCAATCCATGGTCACTACCTGTGTTGAACTTGTTTAGCACACTGCAGTCTTCTATGACGAATTTTTTGTTACACATAATAAAATCAATTTCACTTGTCGTCCCATTTGGATGCCTCCATGTCCATTTCCTGTGTGGCTTTTTCTTGAAGAAGGAGTTCAAGATGAAAAACCCTTCTGCCTCTGCAAACTCAACGAGAGCATTTCCACGCTGGTTTCTGTTGCCATGACCGAATTTACCTACTGAAGTTTCATTCTGTTGCCGTTGCCCTATTTTTGCATTGAAATCTCCCATAATTATTTTCAAGTGCTGCTTACCTTTATTATTTAGATGACAAATTTCCTCATAAAATTCTTCAATTTCTTCTTCAGGATGACTTGTGGTGGGTGCATAAGTTTGAATAATCTGAGCCTGGTATCTTTTCGAGAGTTGGATAACAAGTCGTGCAGCTCTGTCAGAGGAACTTTCAACTTCTACAACTTTATCCTTCAGTTTCTTGTTTATTATAAATCCAACACCACTAGTTCTGCCAGTATCTGTCCCACGATAGTAGAAGAGATGTCCACTTTTCAGTTCCATGAGATCTTCTCCTTTTCTCCTTACCTCACTTAGCCCGACGATGTCCCACTTGATCCTTTGTAGTTCCTCTTCCAATTCAAGAAGCCTTGAATCAGAAGATAGGGAGCGTCCGTTGTAGGTAGCCAAGGTCAGCATCAAATGGCAGCCTAGTCCGGTCCTCCGGGGATTCTTAGCACCCTCTGCCTTCATGTCGCACTGGCCGCTGCCTTGGCCAGGTACATTCCAGCTGCCGGAGACTGAGGGCCAAGATTTAAGTTGTAGAGTCATTTTGGAGGTGTTTGGCCATAATTCACCATGCAAATACATAATTGGAAATAAGCATTTATGCCCCCGATGGCCAAACCATTCTTTACCAAAACATTTCCCCATCAGGAGCTATATCAGATGCAGGAATAATTTTCCAAATTGGACTCTTGGATGCAGAGATATTAGGAAAAACGTAATTTATTTACCTTCATGCCCCTAATGGCAAATCGACTCATTACTTGAAAAAGAGACTAACTAAAATAGTCTTCGATATAAATGGCACTGAAAGGAAAAATAATTTTTTCAACTGGATATTTAGAAGCAACAGAGTTCATACAGCAGGGTCCAAAACTTTAAGGACTTTCCAGGACTAATATAAATCATTTTCCAACTTTGCATTTTTTTTATCACCATAAGTAATATGAATACATTAGTTTATTAAAATAAATAATATAGAAAGAAAAAATTACCTCAATAACTGTGAAACAGTGCAGACTGATCCCCTTTACCACCTTTTTTTTTCATTTTTTTTTTTTTTTTTTTGCTGCACAGTGAATTTATTGTTGTATTATTTTACTTAAGTAGATATTATACAAAAAAAAAAAGTTATGTTGAATGACTTTTAGTTAACATTTACATTCGTTATGTCTCATTATGTAGCTTTTTAATCCAGATGCACCAGGTTGGAAATGTTAAAGTGCTGCCCGGGTGGTTTGATTTGATTTTGATTGATTGGAGGTTTAACGACCACCGTGAGCAACTCAATGGGCTATAAGCAGTCGCCCGTCCCTAATTTAGGGTCACTGGTTCCAGGGAAGGAGAGAGCCAGTGCCGTAAGACAAACACAACATCCATGCCTGACCGGGATTCGAACCCAGACCCCTTACGGACGAATGATCAGAGGCCAGCGCCTTAGACCACTGCGCCACCGGGGCGGCTCTGCCCGGGTGGCACAGTGGTCTAAGTGATGGCTTCTGATCATTCGTTCCGAGATAGGTCCGGGTTCAAATCCCGGTGAGACATGGATGTTGTGTTTGTCTTACGGCACTGGCTCTCTCCCTTCCCTGGAACCAGTGGCCCCAAATTAAGGATGGACGTCTGCTTATATAACCCATTGAGTTGCTCACAGTGGTTATTAAACCTCCAATAAATTAAAAAAAAAAATGTTAAAGTTTTTCATGCACTGTTTGCAACAAGCTCCAGATTTGTTAGTGGTATCGGGTGACAGCCAACCTGAGAATAAACTATTCTCTAACCAAACTTCTTGCAGTACACATTTTACAGCCATACTCTGAAAGAAGGAATAAACTAAACTGTAACCAGTGATTGAACAACAAACCACAGCCTCATTGTTAAATGAAGAAAGTAACAAATGTGAGCAATGAATGGAAAAGAAACAGGTGAACGTGAACAAATAAGAAAATGGAGTTCAGGCGAAGACAGAAGTACCTAACGACTAATGTAGCCTGCAAGCGTTTCTCAGGACATGTGACACAGTGTGCATGGGGCGGGGATTGGTCATTGAGCCCAGATGGCCACTTCTTGATTCTTTGGGTTCAGCGATAGAGATGTGGGAGTTTTAATGGAGAGTGCCCCCTCTAGCCGCATCACTGCTTTCACCTCCAAATACTCTTTTAGCCTGTCAGTCAGTGCATGCCTGTTGCCTGCTACACGGTCCTATCTTCAAGGCCACTACACATCATGGCGCATGTGGAAATTTTGGTGTGACAGCCCAGGCTCCAGCTATAGGACCTTTTATTGTCCAGTTTATGACATAAAGATAAGGTAGCCACGATGACAGGAGTTACCTACACAGTTTTATGGGGAAAAAATAAAATAAAATAATTCACATTTCAAAATGAAGTCTCCAGATTTAAATAGGACTTTAAATCAGAAAATACAATTTTCCAGGACTCCATACCGTTTTCAAGGATTTCCAGGCCTGGAAATTAAAATTTTCAGTTTCCAGGACCTGTGCAAATCCTGAAGCAAATATGTGAAGTAAAATGTACTTGAATTCAACAGGATCTGCATTTTAGCGGCAAAGTTGTGCATCTGGAAAAAAAAAAAAACTTAGTGCAAGGAACATAATTCTTATATTTCAAGCTTGCAATGCAAAAATAATTTTTAATCAAACCAATAGTTGCAGAGATATGGTGTCCACTGCTGGCTGGACAAAGTGATAACATAAGCACGATCCTTTTTCACAAAAGACATGCTACTAACGCAGCTTTAGTACAGCTAACAGCCAAGAAAACCAACACCTGCCCACCATTTTGCAGGGGGATGGGGAGGGAAAGTTATCAGACATAAGTTATATCAGTAGAAAAATCCTCAACTACAAAATGTCACGTAGGGACAACGTAGGGACAAAAAAGGCAGAAATGGATAAAATTCCAGAACATGTAACAGAATTTTAGAACGTTTCCAGGACAACATGGAATTCCTGGATTTACAGGATGTGTACAAACCATGCAAGAGTGAGACAGCTTGTGGCAATTTGTGCACACATTCAAATAAATGGCATTAACATATCATTCCCATTCTCAAGTTTCATCACTATTTCCTCGATCCCTGCTAACTGCTCACTTATATCACAAGCAACACTTACTAAATCTTGACATCGCTGTTCTTATTTGTAATTGGTTTCCAAAGCCATGATGGCGGGGGAAAAAAAGTAAACATACTGCAACTTCAGTGTGAATCACAGTATTGGCAGATTGAATGATCATTCACAGTGATAAGAGCAAAACCATTCAGTGCCACCTCAGTGGCGCAGTGGTCTAAGGCGCTGGCCTCTGATCATTCGTCCGTAAGGGGTCCGGGTTCGAATCCCGGTCAGGCATGGATGTTGTGTTTGTCTTACGGCACTGGCTCTCTCCCTTCCCTGGAACCAGTGACCCTAAATTAGGGACGGGCGACTGCTTATAGCCCATTGAGTTGCTCACGGTGGTCGTTAAACCTCCAATCAAAAAAAAAAAAAAACCATTCAGCACTAAGTAATTCACCGTGAATGAATCATTCACGAATGGTCCATCACTTTGTTCTCAATGAAAAAAATCATATAGCAAAGCTGGTAGCAGGCCCCACGAAACCGTTTGAGGGCCCAAGGTCAAGAAAATGGTGGGGCTCTGCTGATACAAAAGTTTTACCAGCGTGATGCACTAGATTTCACCCGAACAAGAATTTTATTAATAATCTATGAGTTAATAATTTTTTATAATATTATAATTTATAATAAATTCTAAAGCAAAATTGATCCTGATATTGAAATGAGAACAATTTCAGAGAACAACGAAGGGTGTTATAAAAATTGAAACTGCTGCTTTAATGAAAGCATTTGAAATGGACCAATAAGTAGGGGAGTGCAACAAAACTCCACATAAAATATTATTTTCGTTATAATAATAAATATCAAAAACAGGTACTATGTTCATTCTGCTGCAAAAACAATTCTACAGGTAATAGAAAGGGTTCAATTTCGATCATGCAAGTACTAATTTTGCTTTAAAAAAAATGGAAGGGAGCAAAAATGTTTGCTCTACTGATTGGCTTTGAAGAAGAGACTGGTAGAAAACGTGCATTTCATTAAACAAAATTTCTATGGTGTTGTAAGACATTTTCGGCTAAGGGACGACATGAAGTCATAATCCCCCCCCCCCCAGAAAAAACTGACTGAAAAATGTCACAATAATAAAAACATCCATTAAACAATCCCTAAAGTGTTTAATAAATGTCAGAATCTCAAAAACACGAAAATTAATTTTACACAGTTGTTGAATGACATATTTCACTGAGCCTTTCAATTTCCCAATCAGTAGTGGACCAACAGTTTCCATAGTGACTATACAGAATCTGAAGCACTCGGAGCACCTGGGTGTTTTCTAACACAATGCCGAGGCAAACGAAGTTTATCTAATCATGCCTACTGCTCATCCAAACAGGTGAGGACCAAGTGCATGACAGCTGGTAAAGGTGAACTCAAAATAGCTTCCAGCAGATGAAGGAAAATTTTGAATTAAAAAAAATATATTTGACCTATTAAATGAACAGCAGATGATACTGAAAAAGTCTGAAGTACAATCATATTAGACTTTTCCAGGAGTCTTCAGGAGAAAAAAAAAAAGCTGAAAAGGGTCATTCAAAGAGCTCCTTAAATTCCAGGAGGAGTACGAACCTTAATGGTGCTCTTTTTATGTCCGAAAAGCCTAGAAACAAATTTTGCTGTAACCGATTTTAAACGAAAATCTCATATTAAAATTGACAGTTGCTGGTCATCTTCAACGAATGTTTGATCTTTAAGGTGGGCGTCAAGTAATTTCCCTTCCCATACTTCCAATGGAAAAACTTCTGTACACATTTTCTTCACAATTAATGCGTTCCCAAGGATGAAAATTTGAACATCGATTAAAATAGCTTCATTTTATAACTTGGAATACTTAATATTTTCTAAAACATAACCATACTTATGCAATCCAACATTTGTTTGTCTACTGACGTAATCAAAGTACAGGTTGCACCATCTTTTTTCTGGTTTCAACATTAATTGTGAAGAAAATGTGTAGTGAAGTTTTTCCATTGGAAGTATAGGAAGCAAAATTACTTGATGTCCACCTTAAATCTATTCTCTTAATCATCAAAAGTATTTCTATGACCTCAAACTTCTCCAAATACTGTTCTGATAGTTTAAAAGTTTCTGAGATAGTTTTCTCATGTCTTACACAAAACTGGATGCATACTCGCCCCTTTTCACAGTAGCCGTTGTAACAACCTGCTATACCACAAGAACACAAAACTCAACAAAGCAAGTGCAGACCTTAAACTGCATATGGCCTTGAGCAACCCTGCCATTTTCACTTCTATAAACAGAACTTGAGTGTCACACACATTAGAACATAAAACTACAACTGGAGTCTCAGTACTTTTTTTTTTTTTTTTAATTGAAGGTTTAACGACCACCGTGAGCAACTCAATGGGCTATAAGCAGTCGCCCGTCCCTAATTTAGGGTCAATGGTTCCAGGGAAGGGAGAGAGCAAGTACCGTAAGACAAACACAACATCCATGCCTCACCGGGATTCAAACCCGGACCCCTTTCGGACGAATGATCAGAGGCCATCGCTTAGACCACTGCGCCACCGGGGCGGCCTCATTACTTTTTGAACACCAGAACATACTGAAGTGCTATCGATATAAGTGTTTTGTGGATCAAGCAAGATTATCTGACACGTGATATTATGTGGCATAAAGTTGTTAGATCAAGAGGAAGATCTATAAAAAGGTAGAAAGTGAAGATGTGTAAGAATATGTTGACGACCTTTAATCACTATAATGCCCTAACAGCCAACACATCCCAATGAACATGGACGCCCAAAACTCTTGCGCAGAGTGAGTATGATTTCCTACCACCATTTGTTCTTGGAACTTGCACTGCATCAGTGGAATTAGCAGAAGTCAATCTCTGTCACCAATGTTACCACTAAACAAATAGGTGAAACAGGAGTTTTCTTCTGTGGAAATATCTGAAGGTCAATCCATATCAAGCCTACAGATTGAATGTTTCATACGTTGATCCAGTACTATTTCTTCCTTTGTTAACTTGTAAAAGTGGGGGACAGAAATACAGAAAATAGCAACAGCTTTTCGGGAATTATGGCATTCTGAGCAACACAAGAATTTAGGGTTCTGGTCCTTAAAGGGTTAATGCTGAATGAAGCAGGAAGTCTTGCAGTGTATGCACGGAAAGAAAATATCTGAAGGTCAATCCATATCAAGCCTATCAGGAAGTTCTTCCTTTCAAAGCAAGCATTTTGTTATTATTTGTACTTCTGTGGTTATAAAAATGTGAGACAAACATGAACATTAGGCTAATATAAAAATGTGAGAGGATCATGGTGCAAGAATCTCAGGAATCATACCAATGTAAAATAGAAGAAACTAAAGGTACACATCACTTTAATAATAATTCCATTTCTTTCACACAGCTAAAAATCATTGAAGTGCATTTTTTCTGCAGATTAGCATTATACGTACACTGAAGAAACTTTATTGGCAGTATTTGTGCCTTATCCCAAATAAATTTGAAATTTCCAAAAGCCCTCTGCAAATCAAGTCTGATTTTTGCGAAATGTCTTCAATGACAGTTATAATTCATTGGTAACAATACATACAACTACATAGCATTGTCAGTTTATATGAAACCACAAATGTCTAATTGTATCTATGAGTGTGTTAATTTGTGCATTGCTAAATTACTTCTAGTACGGACGACTTTCCCACAAACATCACAGCAGATCTGGCGTCTGTGATGTGCAAGATGTCTCTTCAGGTGTGCATGCTGTGCGAATCCCTTGTTACACTCTTTACACTCATAAGGCTTTTCGCCCGTGTGAGTGAGCGAGTGCCGACGAAAATCGCTGATTAAATTTGTCGCGTATGGGCAGGTGGGGCACTTGTGTTTTTTCTCCTTTTCAAAGTGTTCCCGTTTCTTATGTTCCAGGAGAGCCTCTTTAGTGGGAAATGCCTTTCCACACCTTACAGTGCATGGAAATTTTTTCTGGATGTGCTCAACAATTTCATGATCATTCAGATCAGTAAGCTGAAGAAATCCCCTGGTGCACTGGTGACATTTATGTGGCAGAAAAGAACCATGCTGCATTGACATATGGAATGTTACCTGTGCAACTTCATCAAAAGTCTTTTTGCAATACTTGCACACAAGACCCTTATCCCTCAAGTGAATCACTTTATGTCTTGCTAAATTATTAATCACACTGAAGTGCTTGCCACAGAACTCACAGTCAAATTTTTTCTCTTTTGGATGAGCCTGCAAATGCTTTTGCAGGTGGATTTTTTGAGCATAAGCTTTGCCACAAGGTTCACATTTAAATGGTCTATCCCCTGTGTGTTTCCTTTCGTGACGTCGGAGATTGCCAATATTGTCTGTTTTGTACTCTTCACAAAAGGAGCACTTGTGTCTGTAGACTTTCTCCTTATTTACATTCTCCGTGTTTTCTCGGTTTGTAACAACCTCCTGTTTTGTGGTTTTCCTTCTACAACTCAACGAGAGTCTTTTGTGCCTCTTCAGGGAGTCCATGTTTGGGCAAATCATGTGACACTTGGAACACTCATAATAGCCTTTCCCACTGTGCTGGTTGTTCCGGTGTTTTGTTAGGTCAGACTTCTTTGTGAAGCCAATGTTACACCAACCGCATTTGTAGGGCTGAGGTCCAGCATGGTTTTGTAAATGCAGCTGCAGATTTGCAGCCTGAGCAAATGTTTTACTGCAAAACATGCACATGTGACTCTTGTCCTGCAGGTGCGTTGACCTGTGCTTTATGAAATCACTCTCCTGAGAGAAGCATTTGCCACATGTTTCACACATAAGAGGATGCTCTATTCTGTGAGACATTTTATGTTTAATTAAATGGACTGCCTGAGTGAACTTCTCACCACATTCTGAACAGCGGTGCATTTTGTTTCTCAGATGAATCCTTTCATGACAACGCAGCACAGTAACATAATTTGTTGTATACGGACAAAAGCGACACTGATTTTTCACAACACGCTCTTTCTCCTCACTGAAATGTTCTTGTTGCTCGTGTTTCAAGAGGGCATCTTCGGATGAAACCGATTTCCCACATTTCCCACATCTGCAAGCTTTTTGGCCAGAACTGGTTTTCTGCAAGTGAACTAACTTGTGTGCAGCTAACTGACCTCGACGGCTGAAACTTTTACCACATATCTCGCAGGAGTGGCGCCCTCCTCCTCTGTGAACATGCAAGTGGGATTTCAAATGGTTTGTTTGAGCAAATGACTTGTCACAGTGTGCACACTTGAACGGCTTATCTTCAGCATGGATCCTTTCATGGCGATGAAGATGATTCGCACTGTGAGAGGAATAATAACAAGAACTGCATTTGTATAGCTTGCAGTCTGTTTCATTCTGTTCGTCGAAACTCTTGTTGCTTGCAACATCTTCACCAGTTGAAAATGCACTCTCACACTTTACATAGTTGAAAGCCTCAAAAACTGAAAGGAAAGAATTAAAAAAAAAAAAAAAAAACTTCAATGCAAACTCAACAAATTATTTCTTACTACATTTACATTTAATTTTTTAATAAGATGGCACAGCATAAGAATATTAATTTTTCAGCCTGTAATGAAACAACACAGAAAATTCAACACATTTTTACACAAAATTATTCACAAACAGAATTGTGTACTGAATCGTTTATAGTTTACTGGTCACCATGTATCATCCGAGAAACCTGAAAATTACATTCATCCTAGAGCAGGAATTTGGTGAATTTTCCACACATTTATGAGGAATATGTCTTCCTTAATTTCTATATCTGAGGTACTGGTGACCTATATATGTTCCTGGAATTGGAAAGGGTCATTGATGCTAAGAGGAAGCATAAAATTGCTTCGATTAGTGAAATCTGAGGTTGTTCAGATTTCTGAGCTACAATTGCTTAGCTTTAGTTGCTTGGAACTTTACTGTCCTGGCTGGTGTAGCAAATAGAATGTTTGAACTGACACTGAGAGACACAGGTTTTATTCATACTTCAGGGCAATGGATTCCTGAGCTACGAGTACAATTGCTTAGCTTTAGTTGTTTGGAACTTTACTGTCCTGGCTGGTGTAGCAAATAGCATGTTTGAACTGACATTGGGAGAGACAGGTTCGATTCATACTTCAGGCAATGGAATTTTCAAGTTTTCCGAGATGTTACAGGGTGACCAACAAACTACAGGTATTTCAATACACAATTCTGATTGCTGTGATAATCTAGTGAATTTACCATGCAACTTATGAGTAATAATTCTTCTTTAATTTATACATTTTTACAGAATAATGAAAAACTAACTGTATTCTTGATTAGGTTGTTGCTAATGAAATAGCCAAATTATACTAGTCAGCATTTATAAACTTTGTTTTCATAACATGGGTGAAATAAGGTGTTTTTAACTAATTTTGGGGTGCTGAATTCAAATATGACCGTAAAAACTCTTCATCACGTACAATTTTTTGTGTAAGAACATTTGCTATATTTCCAGATACATATACAGGGTGTACACAAATTAGTTGGGCAAAAAGAATGGTTTATTATGAGTAGTTATATAGGCACACATGAGAGTGAACAAGATTATAAGATAGTGAAACACACCAAGTTTACCTTTTTCACAAATGTTCGATGTGGCAACCCTTTGTTACTCTGCAAATGTCCCATCGGTACATTAGTTCTTGCCATATGTTTGTGAGCATGTTCACGACGATCAAACCAAGTGCAGTGCTGATTCGTGATTTCAATTCAGGAATGGATTTCGGAAGTGGCAGACAGTAAACCTGGTTTTTAACAAAAGCCCATACATTGAAATCTAGGGGTGAAATATCTAGTGATCGTGCTGGCCATGGAATAACACCTCCGCGACCAATCCAAACTGGTACTTCAGCACTGAGATAAGAAGTCACCGCTCTGTGGAAGTGACATGGTGCACCATCTTGTTGAAAAATGAAACCTTCAGGCATTGTTTCTTTTCAGGATCGGCATCAGGTAAATCTGAAGCATGCCCAGGTATACGATTCCCGTAACAGTTTTTCAGCAAAGAAGAATGGGCCAAAAACATTAGAACGACTTACGACACAAAACACGTTTACCTTGGGAGCATCCCTTTCATGCTCTAAGGTGGCATTAGGATTTTCGGATCCCCATATCCTGACATTATTATGTCTATTCACTTTTCCACTCAAATGGAACGTTGCCTCGTCACTGAAAACTAACTGCGACAGGAAATCGTCTTCCCTTTCCATGCGCTCTAACATATCGGTGCAAAATTTTGCTCCATTCCTCAGGTCCATGGGCTTCAGAGCTTGAACAATTTGCAATTTGTAAGGCCTGAACATCAGCCGTTTTCGCAGGATTTTATGCACTATTGTTTTAGGAATTCCCAGTTGTAAACTAGCGCGTGCTGTAGATTTTCCCAGACTTCTCACAAATGATTCTCTCACTGCATCCATCGTCTGTTCTCGCATTTTAGGTCTGCCTTGGCCACTAAGCCTATGTGCCACACATCCCGTTTCGGTAAATCGATTTTACCGTGCTACAATGGGGCCTCTTTTCATCGCACTTTTGTGATATTTTCGACGGAAATTTTGTTGCACTTGCACAGCGGAATGCGTTTCATGAAACCACAGACAGCATTTTGCTTTTTCACCACCGGTATACATCTCCATTGTTACGTGAACACAGAACGAATGATGAACAACTGCAACCTACAGCTCACTGAGACGTGGATATGACACACCTAGAGCCATCTATCCGCAAACTTGGGATACACTAAGAC
Source organism: Macrothele yani (assembly GCA_039090855.1). Classification (NCBI taxonomy): domain Eukaryota; kingdom Metazoa; phylum Arthropoda; class Arachnida; order Araneae; family Macrothelidae; genus Macrothele; species Macrothele yani. Next base: position 78,646,346 of record CM077009.1, read on the forward strand.
TCATCTGCATTTGAACTGGTAACTTACAATTAATATTTCACACATTCACTTACCAAATTGCCCAACTAATTTGTGTACACCCTGTGTACAATGCAAGATGTACACATTACAGCTTCATATTGTAATGTATTACCGCATTTATGTCTTGTTAGCTATAGAATTAGTGTTCAAAGTATAAATACCATATTCACACATCAATGCATATGAGACAGCAAAAGAAAAAAAGAAATAGAGTAAACAATATTAACACCAATGTAAATGTATACACACATACTCGTATACCCGTACAAGTAGTTCGGTTTTTCTCTTATGTGTTGTCCTCCTCCTGCATAAACCAGCAGTAATCACTCATCATTGAGGGATCTAACCTGCCTTGATACCTCTCCTCCATCTTCCGGATATCTTGGTGGAACCTTTTTCCTTGTTCACCACTGACTGCTCCTAGGTTGTCAGGAAAGAAGTTCAGATGCAAATGGAGGAAATTTATTTTTAAGGACACCAGCACCCAAGGTTTTTATAGTTCTTGAGAAGGTTGTGAATCAGCTGTTTGTAGTTGCCTTCTTTGTGGCTACCCAGAAATCACTTGATCACAGATGTGAAAGATTGCCATGCAGCGAGCTCTGTGCTGTTTAGCTTTTCGATAAAAACAAAATCATGCAGTAATTTCCAGATCTGAGGACCAACGAAGATGCCTTCTTTGAGTTTTACATGACTTAATTGTGGAAATATGCTTTAAGTGCAAGAAACCTGGGCCAGATTTGTCCAGAGCCTTTACCAAGGTTTTCATCAACTCCAGTTTGATATGAAGTGGTGGAAGCAGCACAGGGATTAACTAGGAGCTTATGATGAACATTACTCTCTGCAGGAATAAAAACATCTCGTTTAGGCCAGTCTGCCTGTTCATAGTGTTCTACTGTGGCCCTATTGTCCCACATACAAAGAAAACAATGAAATTTGGCGAAGCTACTTTGAAGCCCGAGCAAGAGTGATATCACTTTCAGATCACTGCATATTGACTACCTAAATGGGTCACATTGTATTGCAGTGAGAATTTTGTCCATGCTGTCATACATCTCCTTCATTCCTACAGCATGTGTTACTGGAATGGAAGGATTCTGCTTTCTGTTGGGCAAAAGGACAGCTTTTTAAACTAACCTCAGAGGAGTCTAAAAACATTCCGTAGGATCATGAGATATTCCTAACTCTGTCACTAGCCCCGGAGTTTATGAACAAAAACATATACCATCAGGCATTTCATAGAAAGAACACAGACCTAAATTTTTATTTCTGAACACAGACACACATGTACTCTTTGCTAGCAGGTTCCACTCTTGCAGCCAGGAACCTAAAAGTTCAGCTTGTTGTTTGGAAAGATGGAGGTCTCAAACGAGATCATTTCAGTTCATTTTGCTCAATCAAGTGGGGCTTGTCTAAGTGTTTAGGAGTGTATGTAGGATCCGGATCTTTATGTATGTCCATATCTTTATTGGATGAATTTGAATCTATCTCTTCACAGTTCAATGGAGGCTTTGGTATAAGAAGATCTTCCCCATGTAGAACAGGACTTAAGGTTGATGGCAAATTTGGATACTGTATTTTACTTTTATTCTTCTTTGAAAAGCCACTCACTGTGGTTAAACAAAAATAACAATCTTCCATGTGATCAGTTGGCTCATGCCAAATCATCGAAACTCTGAAAGGCATGGATTTCAGCTTACCTTTCAACCATTCACTCAGGCCAACAAAGCCAGAAATGCAACAGACATGTGGAGCCCACGATTTATTTTGATCTTTAACATGGTATCCAAAGTACAAATAGTAGGCTTTCCTTACAGTCTTTGTCAACGGATGACTCTGCAATTTCATTATATACTGTCTGCACTCATAGCAAAATTTATCTGGAACATTAATACACCCGCGATGATCCCTGTTCTCCATTTCCCCAACTTTTGCTCATAAACATGAAGCACGTGCTTCTCCCTAAATGTAAAAAATGGCAATGGTGGTTCAATTGCCGTTACATATTCTCTACCTGTGAAAAATTCAGTGTTGCCACCCTAACGTGTCCGGTGGAGAAATATGACAATAAAAAGATCTAGTGTCCTTTTACATGCCTACCAAGCACTAATGTGGGACAATAGTACATATTTAATGCCCCATAACAAAAAAACGTGCCATGGTGGCCATTTTTTAAGGTCAGATATGAAATCAGCACCCAAAAATTAGTTAAAATAGTTAAAAACAGCTACATTTGTTCATGTTATATAAACCTTGTAGACCAGTGTTATTAGTAAAAACTTAACAGCATAGCACGGTAAAAAAAAAAAAAAATTCTTAATCAAAACGGTAACAGGTGCAATATACTTTTGCCACCACGAAACAAGTGCATTTATGCTGCTAGTAACCTGGAAGTGGCGAATGCTTCAAATGCATTTTTAACTGCTGTCTCACTGTTAAGAAGCAGGCGAGATGTTCAAAAAAGTGGTAGACAGCTGGCGGTAGGTCTGGTGAATATAGTGGGTAAGGAATAGTCTTATACTGTAACTGATGGAGTTTCTGGATTGCTGTTTGTGAGATATGAAGTCTAGTATTATCATGGAGCAATAGGGCATCATGTCTACAGACTAGTGTAGACTCTTTCTTCAATACTTTTTCATGCATTTGTTAAGTTCTGTACTGTATTTCTCTGCATTTATGGTTTCATCTGGTTTTAACATTTAAAAAAATGGGTAATAACATAGCAGATGGCATTTCTTCCATTTTGTTGACCTACTTATTTTCATAGTCAAATAGATGTTAAGGGGCAAATGGATGCCATCCTGATGTAATTTTTAAGTTTTCTGAGGCATGTCTACTTACACGACTAATTATTTTCATTCAGTTCTGAAAGGGATCAACTGCTGCATTCTGCACTTACAACAAAACAGAAAAACAAAACAGAACCTCCAAGAGCCTATCAGGCAAATGTTCAGATGGCTTCTTAGCTTTGCTCGAGAGGTTTCAATTTGACTTGACATTTTTTGTGCGTGTGTTCCACTTTCCAGATCTATAACATTTTGCAAATGATTAACTGTTTACAGAGTGAAACTTTCAGATGCCATATTTTGACATTCTTGGCCCTTATCTGAGATAGGAACAGTCCCTTTACACAGGGTTCAAATACTTATCTGAGATAGTTCAAATACAATCTGTCCCATATAATACTTATCTGAGAAAGTTCAAATACTTATCTGAGAGAGGGACAGTCTCTTTGCACAGGGTTCAAACACATTTACAGAAAATTAATTCCAGTACTTTTCCAATTCATCAAAAATTTTCAGGAGCTCAAATTTTTGATAGAATCACAGTGCTTCATTTTATATTTTGAAATTTTGGGTGAAGTTTATTATGCATTTAGAATTCTCATGAATTCCTATGGGTTCCCCTGTTACACAGTGTGCCACTTACATCTTCAATAAAGTGGCAATTTTTCTTCAAATAAAAACTTCTCTGCATAAAACTTATATGAAGCAATCTCAAACTTACATAATGATTATAATTCAAAACAATTTTGTCATGGCATTGAAGATCCCTATTCCATAGTCATCTATTTACATGCACATTGGCAGGAGGGAGGCCAGATATAAATCTGCTTCAATGAAGAAAGTGGGTGCTAGAAGGAACGGCCATCTGGGACTCACAGGAAGGTTCCCACACGCTGCTGTGTCTCCATCAACAAGTAACTACTACACCACAAACAAAGGTCAGTGAAAATATGGCACTGTAGTGTCACATGAGATGACATCGCATCTCTGCACTCAACAGAACGTAGCGATGTCACCGCAAGCTGACACTGCAGGAAGCTAGAACAAAGTGTTGCAATCAAATCAAATATTTCAACCAATTTTTTTTTCATTGCTATCAAAAAATTCCAGAACCATTTCAGGATCTGACACAAAAATATGAGAAATCAATGACTTTCCAGGTATACAATAAGGAAAAAAATAATTCCGGGGAAACCATATGTATCTATATATGCGCCCCCCCCCACACACAGAGGTGCCAAAAACTCTGGGAAGGGTGCTAACATTTCCATTACATGCCACCACACCCATGCAGTAAATGGTATCATCTGCAAGCAACATATATACAGAGGCAGATATCTCCGCAAGCTCAAGTAGTAGCATTCATAGTTCAGATGGCAGCTTATCAGAATGTAAGCAATCTCTTACATGGCATGATAGTCGGTGCCGGAGAGATGGGTAGTTACCATAAAATTGGATTTACACAGTCAAGAACTTCAAGGGAGTACCTGGACTACACAAACTCAGGGAAAAGATCGAGAGTGCGAGACCGGTGTGACCGCAGAAAAGGCCTGGACGATAGTGGACAGCAGTGTCTGGCATGCATCATAACATACACACGGCATGCAACATTGTTGCAAATCACAGCACAATTCAATGTCAGGGCCAATCATAGTGCAACGCTCCCTGAGTTCTACGGGGTTCTGGAGCTGACTGCCAACCCCGGTGCCATTGCTGACTTGAAAACACAATGCTGTGATGCCTCGTCTGGGCTCGGGAACACCGCCATTAGATGCAAGGTGACTGGAAACATGTAGCCTGGTCCAACAAATCACGGTACTAACTGTTTCGGGCAGATGGTCAACTCCAGGTGCAGTGAGAACCCCACGAAGCAATCATGGTTCACACACTTTTTCAAACAGAGTTTCAGGACTTTTGGATTTTTTTTTCAGGACATACGATCCAAATGCTCCTACTTAAAATATACTGAAACTATAGGTCTGTTCAACATGTAATCTACAACAAACAACTCCTTACTTGCTTGAGCAAACTTAATGCAGAATGTTGAAATTATGTCTGCTGCAGCTAATAAGAAGCTTAGAATCACAGAAAAATACTGAAATACCAAAACTGTCACTGAAAATGTTACCACGTTACTACTAAACTTTTATGTACATTATACTATATAGTGTACTGATTTTGAGAAAAATTTATTTTTCTACTTTGGCTTCAGCTCAATTATTGAAGCAAATTATAGAATAAAGAAACCACATACATTTAACCCAAAAAAATATAGGTATAAAATCTATAGTTAGAACATAAATGTGGCATTACTCTTGAGATACTTTCATACACCACATAATCAATATATAAAACACTATTTATATTTAATTACTTTGAAATAATACTTACATTTAAGGACAAAGAAACGTGAAATATTTGAAACCTTTTCAAAGGAACAAAAAGAATTATTATTTCTTAAACAAATATTCATTAGAGCAAGAATTTGAGTTATATTTTATTTAGGGAAGGAATTTTCAACATAATACTGATGCTCTAACTATTATTTAAATTTGTACTTGCCAGCAAGCAAAGCGTGCACAAAAATTTCCAAAATGAAATGAAAGAGAATAACGGGAAACCCTTAAATCCAAGGGCTATGTGTACAGCTGCATTCATCAGTGATCAAAGCAATTTAACTGGGCATGATTAGAAAACTAATTATAGCATATGGAAGGTGATTAGTTAGCCCAGAAAATACCAAGAAACAACTAGATTTAAGTTTCTGATATAAGAAACAATCTGATTTTATGGCAGATTTTTACATAAAGTATTCATTAGCAAATTTCAGTAAAGGTCAAAATAAGCCATTAAAAAATCAGCTACCAATGGCTAAAAAGCAATCTATGAAAACTACAAATGGTGCAGAAAAAGTTCCTAGCAGCAGAAAGAAGGTATCGCCGCCCCGGTGGCGCAGTGGTCTAAGGCGTTGGCCTCTGATCATTCGTCGGAAGGGGTCCGGGTTCGAATCCCGGTGAGGCATGGATGTTGTGTTTGTCTTACGGCACTGGCTCTCTCCCTTCCCTGGAACCAGTGACTCTAAATTAGGGACGGGCGATTGCTTATAGCCCATTGAGTTGCTCACGGTGGTCGTTAAACCTCAAAAAAAAAAAAAAAAAAAAAAAAAAAAAAAAGAAGGTATCAGAGACAGAGATTTTCATATCAAACTGTAAAAAGAAGATACCTAGAAGGAAACATGTTCTAAATCTATGTCTTCTAGTGAAAGAATTTTGCAAAACGGAAAAGTTGAAAATAGGCGAAAAGTATTCTTCATGGCGAAAACTACGCAAAGGAAAAATAACTTTTCAAATACGTCTCTTGGAAGTGGAGATAGCAAGAAAAAGGTTTTGACCTTCACACACCCCTAGGAGGAAAGTTGTGCATTATTTAAAGAGGACCTTCTTATTGTAGCAAAAATCTTATTTGTTCCCCATCATTATTGTAGCGAATGGCATACAGTAAAAAATGAAGTATCTCAATAGGGGTTTTAGAAGCTTTTAGAAGTGGAGATACAGTTGCAAATGAAAGTACACAAGCATCACCTAGCAGCAGAACTGTGAACTACATACCTGAAATGTTCCATAAGATAAATGGCATCCGGTGTTAAATTAATTTTTTAAATTGGACATTTAGAAGTACAGATGTTGGGAAAAATATATTAAATATTTATGCCCCTAGTGGCGAAATTGTGCATTATTTTGGGAAGAAAATAAACACAAGGAGTTTTTATAGTTAGTGGTATCTGATCGAAAAATAATTATTTTTAATCGGGTTTTTAGTTCCACAAATTTTACTTAAATGGAAACATGAACTTACACCCTCTAGTTGCACACTTGTGCATTAAGAAAAATTTGAAATTATAGGAGAAACATTTTGCACCGAAAATGCCCTCCAACAAAGAAATAATTTTTCAAATCAGATTCATAGAAACAGAGATATAGACAAAAATAATATATGCGTCTATGCCTCCTGGTGGAAAAACTATGCATTATTTTAAGCAGGAGGTATTCTTAAAAGGTTATACAAAGTGAGCAGTATTTGTTCATGAAGAATTTTTTCAATCAAGTTCCCAGAAGCTCAAATTTTGTTGCAAATACATCACAAGCTGAAATAAACACTTACTTCCCCTGGTGACCAAACCATTAGTTACCAAAAATAAGAAATTATATGTAAAACATTTCCTATCAGAAATTGCATCTAATGCAGGTAGAATTTTTCAAATCAGACTTTTAGAAGCAGAGATATCGTGGAAAACCGCATTTACTTTTACGCCCCCAGCAGAAAATCTACGCACTACTTGAAAATGAGACTGTAACTAAAGTAGCCTGGCATCGAAAGGAAAAAGAATTTTTTCAATCAGATCTTTAGTAGTAAATTTATGATATAAAATGTATTTTGAATTTGATAGGATCTGCATTTCACCCTGTAGCGGTGAAGTTGTGCATAAAAAAAAAAAAAAAACAGAATTAAAGGTTCATCATTCTCACATTTTAAGCTTTCCAAAACAAAAAGAGTTTACAAATCGAATGAATAGTTACAGATGTGGTGTATCCGGCCCGACAAAGTGATAAAGAAAAAAAAAAAAAGAGAGAGCGTGCATATGTTAACAAAAGACAAACTAATAACGCAGCTTCAGTACTACTAACAGACAAGAAAACCAACAGCCACCCACACTTTGCAGGGAGTGGGGAGGGAAATTTGTCAGACATAAGATATATCAGAAGGAAAATCCTCAACTACAAATCATCGCACAGGAACAAAAAGGCAGGAATGGATAAAATTCCAGGACATGTAACAGAATTTTAGGACATTTCCAGGACTTTTCCAGGATTTCCCGGATGCATACGAACCATGGACAATGAATTTTGCATGTTTACAAGGGACAGTGCAGGCCAGTTGTGGCTCTGTTATGGTATGGGGTGTTTTTAGCTGGCACATATTAAAACCTCTAATACATCTGAAGACCACTTTGATCGGTGAAGGCTATGTAACCATCCTTGGGGATTATTTGCACCCGTTCATGTCATGCAACCACTCCGACTAGTACAACCTCTTTCAACACGACAATGCACTGGCGAATATGATGGAAATGTGGGGCACTCTTCAGAATGCACGGTGTGCACTGTCTCAACATGCTACAGAGAGCTCGTGGAGTCCATGCCCAGTTGCATTGCTGCAGTTATCCTTTCGTGAGGAGGAGCAACAAGGTATTACAAAGGTATCCCAGTTTTGTTTGGCACTTCAGAGAGAGTGTGTGTGTGTGTGTGTGCACTCCACATAACATTATTCCACATAACATTCATGCAAAACTATTACATCTACCCTTTAATGTTGGGAGCATGAACACCATCTATAAACAATGCACAGTGGTATGCACAAGTTGAGTACTACTTGAAAGTGTAAATCTGTGCAAGTCCACCTGCTCAAAGTTTAGAAACACTACGCATAACATGAAAATTCCTCAGCTCATGCTTTTTGCCTTCATTCACTGTCTGTGCACCCAATGGCTCAGCCTTTTACAATTTTTAGTACAGGACACCTTCACATCAGGTTTACATCACGGTGGTTTTACTAAATAATTTAACTTTCTTCAATCAGTGCGAAGTAGCAGCACACCACATTCAGTAACAGAGAACAAGGACATTCCTAAGCTTCATGCAAACTAAGCCAAATGATAAAATAGAGATGCATACAGCAGAAGGTGAAAAACTGGTATGGAAAAGCCACAGTGCTACAGAGCAGTTGGCAAAGGAGGCACAGTGTCACAAGTGCTTTAAAATTTTTACAAACTACCTTTCCCCTATCTTCAGCAAAATATTATGCAGGAACAAATTAACATAACTGGTGCCATATAAAACTACTTAAAGTGGAAAATGCTGATACTGAATTTAGGCATAGGAACACTTTCTAGGGTGAAAACTAAGTGACACAATGAGCAAAATAGCAACAAAGTTGTAAACACATTTTTTTCCTGCATTATTAGAAGTAATATATATGCTTTATTTCCCAAATAAAGTTCCACTGCTTTTTCTTATACCAATATTATATGTGGTTGTGACACAGCCACACATTTTATGTGAAGTATATTTCTCAAAGTTCCAAAAAAAAAAAAAAAATGCTGCAGCTAAACACATACACAGATCACCCTAGTGTTTCTTGGAACATGTGCTTCTGTGAAACAGTACATGCTTCACATAAAAACACTGAGTTTGTTTTTGAGTCCACTATTATTTTGTTATAATAATTCAGTTCCCTTTACAAAACACTTGATTTGTATCTACATTCACAAATTTCATAGTATGTAAGAATATACAGTACTTTACATATTTGATCACAAACAAAGTCAACTGGACCCAAACAGTTTAGCAAATAAAAAAATCATTTTTGGTAGAATTATTTATATTCATTACATTTTTTTTTTTTTTTAGTTTTGGGGTGCAAGAGTCCCTTAAAAAGATATTTTGTACAATGTTTTTTTCTTTTTCTTGTTAGCTTCCACCCCCCCCTTTCAGACAGGTACACTTACTGCCTTTCATTGTAGGACAAGAACATTGAGATTTACAGATTTCAAATTATTATTATAACCACCTTAACTTTTCTTCATTCATGAAATACTAAATTAAATTTCATCATTTTGCAGCTCTCTACTTTTTATATTCAACAATTTGTGCATAAACCAGATACTTAAATTAAAAATAACAATATCAAAGCTGTTTTTTTTTTTTTTTTTGGCTATGTATGAAGACCAATTGTTTAGCGACTTAATTTTTTTCTTTATCATTTTTGTGAGGTAGTTTTTATAAGAATCGCAACAATTCCCTATATCCGGAAAGAAAATAATAGATTTCAAAAACTTTTTACACTCTCTGAACTTTGAATCCACATTAAGGTCTTTTTCTTAAGCATAAAGCAAATACTTCTTCGAGCTCATTTTTTTCTTTATGGTAGTTTTAGTGTGTCTTCTTTACAGATGGCATTTTTCATGTAATGACTTCATTAAAATATGATATTTATTTCCGAGGGTCCTCAATGGAAGTTTGCTTCAGGCCCTCTGCTATGGAATTTCACCTTATGCCCAGCAAAAGTTCTGTCTGGCCCTGATTGTCCAACTCAAGAGACTTTCATCTGAAAATAAAACAATATAGAACACTGAAATGCTGATAGCAACTATATATATAACACAAAACAAATAATTCACTTCATTTTGATGAAACTTTGTCTTTGTAGCAAAACTGTGCAGAGAACTGATACAGTAACTGAAAAATGGTAATCTTCTCTTAAGCTGCTAAGCAAGTACACTGATGAGAGTTTAAATAGCATGCAATGTATGTCTTTTAGTTCAGTGTTAACAAACATTGCATTGATTTTACATCTGTGAAGCACTATACAGAAGTAAACAGAATTCAATTGAATTCTGTTTTTAGTTAAAAGTTTGCTGAACGGTGCTCGTTCAGCAAACTTTGGAACACTAGTTTTTTTTAGTTAATCTCCTACATTTATTTCAGTAATTCATCATATATATATACTTAATAATATTTGGATATGAAAACAAAAAAATAGAAGTAAAATGTATTATTAACAATTTTTTTTGCAACAAATAACTGGATTGGATTTATTAACTATATGTTGTGAATATCAGAAGAAAAGACAAAGGAATAACATGATAAAACACACACACACACACACACACACACACACACACACACACACACACACACACTATAATAAAAGAAAAACAAATAACTTAGCAGTTATTTGTTTTTCTTTTTTTAGAAATTGATTATTACAATGAAATCACATATTTTCTGATTGAAGTCCAAACCTCAGCTATTAGGTACCATGTTGTTTAAATGCCATGTCACAAGAGTTTCTCAATATTGTTCGCGCTAAGTTGCCTTTATATCCTGCCAACTGTCTATGCCATAAGACATACAAGCATGCCATCTAAAGAATTAAAAGAGAAGCAAGGAAACTTTCAAGAAATAATAACTAACCAAAGTGGCCAGCAAATCTAATACATGACTGCTACACAATTTCACTTAAAAGCATACACAGGATGTCGTTTTCTTGAATGCAAAAAAGCTTGTATTTTTTCCCTCTTTCTTCTCCAGAGTTTAAACAACTCCATGAGCATTAAAAGTTTAAAACAGGTTGCTCAGCCTCATTCCTTATTTTGATGCCACTAGTTCAACAAAAGGAACACACAGAACAGCACCATAGAACAAACACGTCAACTATACCTTATCTGGAATTTGAACCTGTGACCAACTGGGACAATTTTTTGGAAGCCCACACCCCTGACCACTTGGTCACCTAGAGAGAAGCCATGGATTAAAGCCTATGACAAGATAATTTGTCTTGATTGTTCAGGAAACAATCAAAAGATTGTATCTTACCTATGCTGTCAGAAACTGAACCCAGCATTTGACACTATGGCATCATAGCCAGCACCCAAAAGCTTTGCAGTTAAGATAGACTGTCCTATTTTGTTTGAATCTCAGTCCTCAAACATGAAGGATAAAATATATCTCATAGCAATCATGAAGACCACACACACAAAAAAAAGAAATAATAAAAAGTTTACTGCAGTCCATAACAGGAAATGCACATCAACAAAATTCAGTTAATTCTATACTATCAAATTTATATGTATGTAGCATTTTCAATATTACACAAAATTTAACTTTTGTCAATAACAAAAAATGCACATTAATACAGTAGATTTTGGTTAACTTGGACACATTGGAGTTAGAACACTTTGGTCCAACTATGTGGTAGCCCCAATTATGTGAAGCTTTATCCCAAAGGGCTAATTTGGAATATTCTTCAAGAATGCATGTCCCAAATAAACAGCTGCCCCAACTAACAGATCGCCCAATTAACTAGAATCTACTGTACTTTTCTTTGGAATTGCTGAAATATTAAGAGCAATAAAGGAATATCAAAAGCAATCTGTTACAAATTAAGAAAATAGTAAAAGGATATCTTTTAGAAAATAGTCATTTACAGTACAAATAAAATCAACATACATGGTACTCAATCACTACTACTACATTTATATATAAATGGTTACAATGGTTTTACACTTATTCCTCTTTGCTGAAATAAAACAAAAATATAGTAACTTTCTACAAAGAACTGGAGTGATGACTATATTATGTACCACTGCCTTCACTACTGTAAAATTAATTAATTTGTGGACAAAGTCAGGATTTGCATATGCTCCTTTTGAAAAACAACAACAAAACAACTTGTGCCTAATGATGTCTTTTTCTTCTCAACAATTTTTTGAAGAGTTTTAACCTGTTTTCAGTACTTTCTTTCTTTTGCATACTTATAAACTTTTATTTACATAAGGTCCATCACAGTCAATCATAAACATGTTTTGAAAAGGTAAATCAACATTACTAAGTGCATAGTTGATTTTATTAAATCAAGTAACAGCATCAGCTTTACCAAGGTAAAAAGTTTCTAAATGCCTAGACACAACTTCACACTTATTCTGAGACCTGTAATTAATAGTAATTTGAAGTTCCTTTTTGCCTTCCACAATTAAAGTTTTGTCATAGCTTAAGAGTATATGATGATGATTGTGCTTCCTGCAACATGGCATCATGAAAATAAGGAGCTAGAGCACATGCCAGAAAATAATGCACTTTTTTTTCAGGCACAACGAAAAGTCTTTTGGAACAAATGATGAAAACGTGACACTAAATGTCTTTGAAATACTTTGACAACTATCTGCTGAAAAATTTCATTATCCAATTTAACTCAGCAGTGGTTGCACATCTTTGCTGGTAGCAAAAGCAAAAACTACTGAATGCTGAGATTTGTACAAATTTTCATCTTCGGGTGAACTGCCTTCAGCAACAGATGTCAAATACATCTGCTTGTAACTAATAACGTCTTTATAAGATTTCTTATGTTTACAGGAATTTGTATGCTGCAACACTGATTGAAATCCTTTGTTTTTTGTATTAATCACACATGTGCAGACTCTGCAGAACAGTCATTGTTGTGCTTCTGGCCCCAAGGTACTTTGAAACCATTAGTATTATTTCTGTGGAAGCCACTGATCATTGAATTCACATTTCCCAGTTTTTCTAAGAAATACCTATACAAAAAAAAAAAAGTCACAAAGTTAGAGAAATTAATGTAAACAGACAAATGCTAAATATAGAAAATAAAAAAAAACATTTCTATTTAGATCTGCACAAAATGTCCTCAGTTACCACACCCATGCAATAAGTATGGCACTGTATCATTAGTTCATGTATTTATGCACATATGCGCACGTACAAACCATTATGTGTGCCATGCAAACTTTTTGTTTATTAGGCAAAAGGAGTGCTCTTGAGTAATATCTGAATTACTATAGGATTGGAAACTGGCAGATTGGGCCAAAAACACTAGGCCAGGAATTTTAATTTTGTGGTCCACTATAGAAACACACACACCCACAGAAAAACACCCCATCAATTCCCTTATGAAAAAAATTCTGTTAGCTCCTGGATGAAATAGAACTGTTCAAATATGCATTGTAAAATTAATTCATTTGTGAACAAACTTTAACAGTGATTTAAGAAAGAAATTTAAAAATCCCTCGTGATTGAATGTAACATATCAAACAAACCATACTCAAAACAGGGTGTTGTACCAGATAATTGTATTTATTTGGTCACTGATTGTCTACTGTGCAATGGTATTCATACCACCTTTTTGAATAAACGCCTTTTCTGCCTACCCATTACTTTGCCTCATGAACTCCCATTCTGATCCATAAACCAGTGCCAGTATAAATTGCTGTTTCTTTTAAGAGGTTGGGACAGTGATTTTGGAACACCTCTGCTGGAGAATAGATAGGTGGCTCTAAGCCTGTTCGTGGATAAGGGTGTGAGAGGATGAAGGACCATTAAAATTCTTATTGTTTCCTCCTTCAAGATTACAAAAGGTGAGTAGGGCAAACCAACAAACCTTTGGCTCCAAGTCCAACAAACTCACACTTAACCATATTAGCTTAATTTACTCATTACAGCACAGTTGCTCTGGTGGCAAATTTTAAGACAATATTATTTTAGACAGATAATATAAAGCTCAAATTAAAGTTAATAGATTCTCATTCGCAAATGCCAAAAAAATTAAATTCTTTTTTCTAAGCAATCCAGACAAAGAGCATATAAGAAAGTGGGCCAATCCGCTCCTGATCGGAGACAAAGATTTTTATATCTTTTGTTTTAAAAGAATTAATATACGAGGTCCGATCAAAAACTTTCGAGAATAGGCCGATATACAACAAAATACTTTCGTTACTTAAGTCTGGCTATGATTTCTCTCAAAGTAGTCTCCTTGGGCAGCGATGCGCCGCTGCCAGCGTTTTTGCCACTGTTGGAACACTCCTTGGAAGTCCTGTTCGCGAATTGTGTTAAGGACCGTCTGCGATTCGCACTGGATCTCGTCCATGGTTTCAAAACAGTGACCCTTGAGCTTCAGCTTCGGGAACAGAAAGAAGTCACAGGGGGCCAAATCCGACGAGTAAGGCGGGTGAGGAAGGGTAGTCATGCTGTTGCGGCGGCTGCAAAACTGGCGTGTTGCTAACGCTCTGTGAGCTATATGCTATAGTACCACAGGATAACTAATATCTGTAAAAAAAAAAAAAAAAAAAAAGATTGGATATCAACATGCTCTGGGAAATGAAAGCATACACTATCATCAATATGAATATGGAACAGGTGTCAATCACTGTTACCACCATTATACACGATTACTTGGATCTATAATGAATTCATGTAAGTAGAAACACAGGTGAAATATTGTTTGCATGCTCTGAGATGAAGCCATCAAAAAGCATCATTAAAAATGTGCAAAAAATCTGGTTGTATAATCTCGAAAACTATCCCTCCCCCTAACTCATCCCTAAAAGAAGAAAGATTCTCAAGCATAAAAATGTGTAAAAATTTAATGTTTATGCTGTAAATTTGATAGGAAACAGTAAATGTAATAAAAATAAATATGTTTGGAAACAAAACAAGGTAATCTTTTAACAGTGCAAGCACTTGTTTTTTTAAATTCAATTTAACTCAGTGTGTCTACTTTCTAATTTTACTTTGTTTCAGTACTAAAATTAACATTTCACATACAGTGGGAACATGTCATGTTTTATTTTATTCATAAAACTTCCTTAAAAATATACCCAGCATACTCTTCAGAAAAACCAGCGCATGGTTTGTTCACAACCTTATATCACTAACTACACTTATTATCCATAACGACACCTTATCCATGAGGGCAAACAGCTGTGATATGACTGGCGAAAGGTCACAAAACTGTCATGTAGTTTGCTTTTTAACTGAATTTGACTGCTAACATTGCTTATTATCACATCAGTCACCATGTATGCACACAGTTACCAGGTGTTCCGCTGCAAACTATAATTAGTTTCTGACCTTATGCCAGTCAAATCACAGGAGTGCTCCCACTCACCCCTACAATCTCCTTTAGGAGAGGGTTGCAACTATGGATAATAACTGTTGCCTATGATATCTAGTCTAAACAAACTGGATGTTGGTTTTCCTGCAGAGATTATTTAAAATATTGCAAATTCTTATGAATACAATAACATTTCTCCTATTTAAAAAAGTGACATTTCACATGAAATGACATTTCTGCTATTCAAAGTAAAATGTCAAAATGAATGCCCTGGAAAAAAAAGATTGCATCAGTCCAGATTTGGCCTTAATACTTTGGTAGCCCTAGGCAAGGGTCAACTTAACAGCCCGTATACATATTTTTGGGAGGATGAGGAGATTAAAAAATTCACCTGTAAGCTCCCCAGATGCCATTTTTGTGAAATACTTCTGGAAAGGTGCCATTTTGCATGAAAAGACTTAAAATGTATAGGATTTATTTAATATAAGAACTATATTTTTTATAGTGATTTTATTTATTTCCCTTTAAGGGAAAGATTAAAAAATTAAAAAATAAGCACAATATTAAATCCTGCAGTCCCATGCAGCTGCCTTACTCGACTTTGCTAAACACTGGCCCTACACGAGTCTCATAGAAGTTTACAGCAAAACAACAAACATTTAAAATGACAACACCCATTAGCGTCCCGACTACCATTTTCGGACTTTTTAAATTAAAAAAAACAACAAGAAAGATGACACCGAATTTTCGGGTGTAATAAGCACATCTTTTGAATCCGTTCCGAGGCAAATTAAATTTATCAAAGCTATTCAAAGTCAATGGAACCCGTATGGAAAACAATAAATCTGACGAAACAAAGAAGATTTTTAATCGGGTTTTTAATCGGGTTTTTAATCCCTCAGATATTGCTGTAAACAGAATCATGAGCTTACGAACTCTTAAAAACAGAGATATCGACAAAAATAAGATGTGACTTTACATCCCCTGGTGGGAAAACCATGCATTATTTTAGGAAGAAAGTATTCTCAAATGGTGTATCCATATAAGCAGTATCGGTCGAAAAAAAAAAAATTAGTCTAGTTTTCAGGAGCCCAGATTTTGCAACAAATACTTCAGAAGCAGAAATTAACACTTATGATCCCTGGTGGCCAAACCATTCTTTACCAAACATTAGAAATTATGTGAAAAATATTTTCCATCAGGTCATGTATGCGATACAGGAAGAATTTTTCAAATCAGATCTTTAGGAGCAGAAATAACGCAGAAAACGCAATTTACCTTTGTGCTCCTAGTGGAAAAGTCTATGATTTACTTGAAAATTTTGAATTTATAGGAAAAACATTTCGCATCGGAAACACTATCCAACAAAGAAGGAATTTTTCAAATCGTACTCTTAGAAGTACAGATATTGACAAAAATAAGATATACATCTACGCCAGGGGACGTAGAAACAATGCATTTTTCAAGAAGAAAATATTCCTAAGAGGTTTGTCGACACGAGGAGTAGTATTGGTCAACAAAAGACTTTTTTTTTACAATCGAGATTTTAGAAGCTCATATTTTGCTGCAAATACAACAGAAGCGGAAATTAAGACTTACGCATACCACCTGGTGGCCAAACAATTTCTTACAAAAATTAGAAAATATGTGCAAACGATTTTCCATCAGGAGCTGTATGCGGTGCAGAAAGAATTTTTCAAATCAGAGATTTAGAAGCAGAGATATATTGGGAAATGCAATTTACATTTACGCCCCCTAGCGGTCAGTTCACTAAAGAAGAAATTAAATTCATAAAAAAAATTGCAGGTAGTTTTGGTTATCCAAACCATTTAAAAAAATGGAACACAGAAGTACTAAAGAAAATAAAAAATAATGCTGTAGTAAATAAAAATGAAATCAAATATCTGAATGGTTTTCCTTACATTAAAGGTACTACTAATGAAATAAATATTTGTAAAAAGCATAACATTGAAATTGGAGGAAAAGTAAATACTATCAAAAATATAGTAATAAAAAATAATGAAAAAATAAAAATGTTAGAAAAAGCAGGTATTTACTCAATTCCTATTACAGAAAATCCTCCAATGGCATATATAGGAAGTACCAAAAATAAAAGCTTAAACACAGGTTAAAACAACATGTAAAAAATTGGCAGAAAAAAGAAGAAAAAACTGCTCTTATTCAATATTGTCTGGCTAACCAAAAATATCCTAAATATGAAAATATAAAAATCATAAAAAGCTGTAAATCCGAAAAACACCTCAGAATAGCAGAGTCGGTAATGATAGAAAAAAATAGAGCAAAAGTTTGCAACCATAATGACCCTAATATTTTAAGAAACAGTTGGAGGAATTTAATTAAAATTGAGCAAAAAAATGGAAAATTTCGAAAAATGAGATCGGTGACCAACAAGAGATGGCGACACAACGCCCAAGAGGAAGCGATAGCTGTTAACAGATGCAGACCGCGAGAACCACCCAAAAGCTCTACTGACACGGTCCGTGCTGGTCGGAGCAAACGTCCCCTAGATGACAGTAACGGAGTGTTACCGAAAGTACTTGGGTAAAAAAGCGTATAGAAGTATATGTAGAAGCAGCAAAGGAAAAAATTCATTTAGTAACGAGGCCAATTAAAAACCAACGGGGAAAAAACTGAAGTGGACTAGCAACTGAATGAAAAAATCCCCATGCTGCATCTACATAACGGAAATACGGGAAAAAAACCAAGATCCACGTTATGGAAGTGTTCAACTTGGAACTTCGACGGCAAGTCCAAAATGCAATTGCATTAATGCACGTCAAAATAAAAAAAATTAACCTTCAATAGAGGACTTTTACTAAAGAAATCCAATATTAGAAGTACTTGAAACTGTGGAAAATATTTTTTTATTTTATTGTGTAAGTGAGGAGCAAGACGGATATGAAAGTTAAGGCTAATTCTCTGCAGCCTTTCAAACAACCCTTTATGGTAAGTTATTTTTCTAGTGAGTTCAATGTTTTTATCAGACTTCTTATGGCTTCACTTATCTTTTTTTTCCTTAAAAAAATTTTCTATCCAATTTTCCGAGTAATTTGTCAGCGACTTTTTTAATTATTTTTTATGGATTTCTTTGGAAGTTATTTCAGAATTTAAAGTTTTTATTTTTTCTAGGAACTGTGCGGCTACATTATATTTAATGTAGGATGGATAAACTTCTGGCTTTGGCTATGGGTTCACTGCTATCTCCTTTTCTAGCTAACTATCATTAGGGCAAGCTAGAAGAAAAAATAATACTCCCACAACAATCATTGTTCTGCCTTTACGTTAGATATATGGATGACATCCTGATAATAGTAGACCAAAAAGAAAAATCTCTGCTAATAGACATACTTAACCTATTCAACATCCTAGATGACGCGCTTAAATTCACATTGGAAGTGCAGCAAAAAAACAGCCTCAATTTCCTAGATCTGACACACTCTGCCATATAAGGAAAATCTCTACATCACTCTATAAAAAACCTACTAATATTCAAAAAATGCTAAACTACCAATCATACCATCCATCCTACATTAAATATAATGTAGCTGCACAGTTCCTAGAAAAAAATAGAAACTTTAGATTCTGAAATAACTTCCAAAGAAATCCATAAAAAAGAATTAAAGAAGTCGCTGACAGATAACAATTACCCAGAAAATTGGATAGAAAAAATTCTTAAGGAAAAAGAAAAAGATAAGTCAAGCCATAAAAAGTCTGATAAAAACATTAAACTCACTAGAAAAATAACTTACCATAAAGGGTTGTGTGAAAGGCTGCAGAGAATTAGCCTTAACTTCCATATTCATCTTGCTCCTCACTTAAACAATAAAATAAAAAAATATTTTCCACAGTTTAAACAAAAAGAAAAAAATATGATACAACAAGAAGGAGTTATCTACAGTGTACACTGCAATTGTGATAACATATATGTAGGAGAAACTAGAAGACAACTCCGCACCCGTGTAGCAGAACACAAAGCCACAATTAGGAACATTACAAGCAAAACAGGCCTTGATAAACATGTACAAAGTACTGGACATTCAATGGACTGGGAATCTTTAAAAATTCTTGCACACCAACAACACTACCTAAAACGAAAACTTGAAGAAACTCTACACATTGAGAGAAGAAGAGGTTCCATAATTAACAAACATAGCGGTATGACATTCCCACTTGAGTGGCAGCACCTTCTATCTTAGTCAGTCCTGATGACTAAGATAGAAGGGGCACAACCCGAAAATTTGGCAAAGTGAAAACTTATATCCTAGTAATCCCCATAATACACAATTTAACTACAATAATTATTCACTAGGATTTGCCATGTCTACATTAATTCACAAAATTATATATTTGTTTTTATAGCATTTCATTTGTTAAAAAGATTATTGATTGAGTGTACAACTTTTGTTTTCATTTTACAAACTTTGGCTTTCAATTGGTTTTACCCTATTGTTACATACATTACAACAGTTACAGAGACACTTGTTGTTGTTGTTTTTTTCTGTGTAAAAAAGTATTTATTCATTTTAAAGTATTCTAAAGCTATTCATAAAATGTTTTGTACTATATGTTAACTTCTTGTTTAATTTGATATTATGTTATTTAAAAAGTAATTTTCAATTAAGTGATTCATTATATATTACATGTTTTTGAGAAGGAAATAATGTTACAGAAGAGTTCAGTTCCTTGAAATGGCTTCAGCAACACGTATGAATAATGAAGTTTTTCTAATTGGCCCCATGGGTTAAGATTCATTATCCACACTAAAACAGTTACCAACAACAAAACAAGTCCTGCAGCGGTTTCATCATCATCTGAGAGAATTTAGGTCAATTCGAAATGCCAGTCATATGACAGTCGAAGAGGTAGGGCAGGTGTGGCTGAAAGCTGAACATTCCTACAATGCTTGTAACTCATTCAATTGAAAAACTGGAAAAAATTCATGGCTCATGACTTTTATTAAAGAAGCAGTTCCTCAGAATCCCAACGAAAACAAGAACTTGAGTTCATGAATGCGTTAAACGCCATTTTTTATATTGCCCATGCTGATGCTTTGAATAGAATAAAAATCAAAGAAGATTGCAATTTCCTAATAGATCAACGAAGTAAGCGTAAAATGTATTTTGGGTAATGAAGACATAGAACTTATAAAAAAGCAGGACAGAATCCTTGAAAGAAAGAAAAAAAAAAAAAGAACGAAATAGAAAAGCCACAGGGGTGGTCGCTTCAACATCAGCTGTTTATTCAATCAGCGATTCAGAAACCTCAGTTTCCCAATCAGATAGTGATGATGACTTCTTAGCCAATGAAAAGAAGAGTCCAGGTCAGAATGTTGAAAAGAAAAAATCTCTGTCTACAGCACAATTATTCACATTTCATGCTCCTGGTGCTTTAGATCATAACAAAACATCTGATCATGAAGCACTTCGTTTGATTGTTCCAGTTGCAGCAGCTTTGGGGCATGATCCTAGTACACTTCCTCTTTCATGAAGTACCATTGAAAGATCAAGAAAAAAGCTAGCAAAGAATATGTTGAGTCAGCAATGAGTGAATTCAAACCTGACTGCCCACTTGTCCTTTATTGGGACAGCAAACTTCTGCCTGAATGCTTTGGATTAGGAAAGGTTGATCGGTTGCCTGTTTATGTTTCAGGAGATGGTATTGAAAAATTTGTTGGTGTGCCAAAGTTGTGTGGTGGAGGTACAGCGCAAAATCTATTTTTACCCTATTAAAGCATTGGGCGGTCGAGAAAAACATTCAGGCTTTAAGTTTGGATATGATGAGTTTAAATACTGGTTGTGTAAAAGGGGCATGCATTGAGTTGGAGAAAAAAAATTGGCCGTGAACTATTGTCACTAGTTTGCCATCACCATGTCATGAAATTAATCTTGGCAAAGGTATTTACCTTGTGCTTAGGACCGTCATGTTCCCCAGAAATTCCAATCTTTCACAGATTTAAAAATGTTTGGCAAGGAATAGAACAAATAAACTATCGGGGGATAGAACTGAAAACAGACACTAGAGTTTAAAGATTCAATCTTAGTCTTTCTTTTATCAGTAGATAAATCTATGATCATTAGAGATGATTATAAAGAGGTACTCGAGTTGACATTAGTCGTTTTGGGTAATCCACCTGAGAAAATACATTGGAGAGCACCGGGTACTATTCATCATGCTCAGTAGAAGGTTAAACTGCTATATGCTTTCAAAATCTTTTTGTTCCGAGATCAGCAAGAGGTTTTTCGTATAACTAAGAGGGAAGAAATGCAACTCCAACGATTTGTACAGTTCGGTGCTCTTTTGTACAGTAAAGCATGGATAGAAGCTTCACTTGCTGCTGAAGCCCATGGAGGTGACCTGAACTTATGGAAAGACCTTAAAAAATATGAGATAATTGATTCTGAAATTGGAATAGCAGCAAGGAAAGTTTTAGAAAATCACTTGTGGTATCTTTCAGATGAATTGGTTGGTTTGGCCCTATTTTCAGATAGTGTGCCAGCAAACGAAAAAACAAAAATTATTGCAGGAATGAACAACGCGACAGGTTCACGAAATGTAAGAGGGTCAGGGCAATTAAAAATATTGAAAGATGACGCCTGCCTTGGAGACTTAGCAACAGAAATAACTGTTGCGGTCTTTTCTCGTTTGAATATTAGTGACTCTTTTCTAACATTTTCACCTGAAGAATGGAATTATAACATCAACTATAGGAATGGGAGAAAATAAAGTGAAAGAACTAAGAGTGGTGAACGATACTGCAGAGAGAGGTGTTCAACTGCTTTAAGAATTCAACAACTTTTAACAAATGATGAGGACGATAAGCAGTTTCTTTTGCAAGTTGTAGAAGCAAATCAAAAGATCATCCCTACTGAGACAACAAAAAAAAATCTTTTGTTGATAGTCTTTCAAAATAGGAAACAAAATAAAGCTCAAAATATTTATTATTTTGTAAAACTTTTATGCTTTTATTTATACATTTACAATAATAGTAATGCGTTTAATTTGGTTTTATCTAAACCAATAACCAAACTTTTGTGTTTAATTTGGTTTTATCTAAAACACTCAAAATGCAACCAAAGTCGAAATTTGACAGCTCATTGAGCACCATCTTTTAGTTGGAGTAAAAGGTTTAAATTTTGACAGAATAATAGTATGGGTAGATGTAAAAAAATGAGGTGGTGTCCTGGTCTGTATGTAAAAGTTAATTTTTTTCCACAGGCTTGTGAACCAACCTGGCACTCAATTTTTTTTTACTTGAAATTTGGTAATTTGCAGTGAATACTGTGATTTTCATCATATAATCTGCAGATTATCTGTTAAAAAGTTATATGTTTAGTAGTGTTCTCCCTAAAGATTAAAATTGGTGATTTTTCAAGTGGCCATTGGGTGGACAAAATCTAGTGGCCACTTTCCTTACGGTTGTTTCGTGTTGTATACACATTTTATCACTGCACTGTATACCTTTCATTTATTTAGACATACAGCAGTTAAATTTAAGCTTAGTAGTTAAAAGGGCCCACTGCAATTAAATGAATAAATGTCCAGTGTAATTAAATGAATAAATATAATCTTAAAAGTTATATTTTTCTTCAACCACATCAACCAAATTTTCTAGACAGTTTTTATTGGAAAGATAATCATTTTTATTTGATCTCTCACTATGTTCACAAATAAAATCTCTCAATCTCTCCACCATAAATTGATAGCAGTGGATGGGTCAAAATTTTCAAACAATTCTTTCTTTGGCTTACTTTATTTGCTGTCTATTTCCTGAAGTCATTTTTTGCATTAGCATTGTGTTGTCATTAAGAACATTGCCCACAATGCTTGCATTCTCTTAACTTCTGCATTGCTTGGCATAACAGTCAGCAGTACTTCCACAATTTGTGCTATGACCTTCATAAACTAAAAATTGCTTGTTTTTAGTTCCTCTAGCAGTTTTTGGTGAGTTATTGATGGTCAAAAATATTCAGACATTATGTTTCGAAGCTGCTTCTATTCTGCTATTTTTTTTTTCATTCCATTTATTTTTGGTTAGGTTCTTCTTAGGATCAAAATGAAAACTGGCTGTAATAGCTTTCAAAAATGAATTTCATATCTTATAGCAGAATCATTTTGTAGTACAGCTTAGATTGGGAGAAATGTGATAGCAACCTGGTCACTTTATTTTACAGACTTGCAATGATTCCTGACCACTAACAGAAAATATTCAGTAATTTACTGGGTTATTCTAATAAATATTACATTAAAAACACTGATAAACCTTCACAGGTGTTGAAAAAATAGGCACGACGAAATAAGACATGCAGAGTAACCTGATCCCATCGGATTCTGTCCGGTTTTCAAACCCAGTGTCAGGTTTGTTTGTTTTTTAGTTTGTTTTTAATTTACGAAAACGTTCAGTTTGGGTAGAATTTTAATGATTTGTCATTTTTTCCTGTTTGCCCACCAAAGACCTTCCAAATGCTACGAATTCTCCATACTGGAAAATTGTCGACCGCTGCGGAGTACAGGAAACAATTAATATACTATGGAAATAAAATAATCTCTATGAAATAATGTTATTCAACATTTGTTCAAAGTTTATTTTCATGTGTTCAAAATTCTAACATTCATCAACAATTTTTCGGACTGTTTATTGGATGTTTTTAATGTTGTGACATTTGTTTGATATAATTTGGGCATCTTCATGCCGTCCGTCGCCTGAAAATGATTGTTTTAGCACAGATGAAAATGTTCCGTAGTTTTCTAATTTTGAATTTTTCTTACCCCAAGATGCACTTTTCCCCCCTATCTGGTTATATTCTTTGTTACATTTTTTCTAATTATGTTTCTCGTATTTAATATCTTCAGTAATAGTGAAAAAGAACAACTTCGTGTTTTAAAAGTTTTTTCTAATGAAACGCAGTTTTTTGTTATTTCTTAACAGCCTGTTCTTCAAAACCAATCAATACGAAAAGCATTTTTCTTTTCCGTTTTTCAAAGCAAAATTGAATTTCAAAATTGGTACTTATTCCACCGTGATGAAATCAGCCTTTCCCGTGACACGTAAGATAGCTATCACAGAACAGTGAACAATACAGTACTGATGTTTGATATTTAATTGCGTTGGAAAACTTGTGTTTACCCAGTCCTTAGTAACATTTTACTGTATTAAGGGGCAGACAAGCGTTGTTTTTTTTTAAAGCAAACTTCACACGTGCAAACGAAATGCGACTCTGCGTGGAATGCCAGACAGCGGCAGAAGTGAAATCCCGATTTTCTATCTTTGATTTCTTTTTGTAAACAAAAGGGAAAATGCTTGCCCATTTTGTTTGATGATAAGCAAGAAAATGCCTAAGCAATGGAAAATCGTGCATTTTCAAAGAAACCAAACTTTAAAAAACGAGCTGCTGAAGACAAGTTGTGATGCCACAGTTCCATCTAAAGCTACAGGTGTTCATTCACGATACGGTTACTTTGTGCCCCAACTTAAGTGAAAAATCAAACAGCCACCTGCGTCCGTGAAGAGTGAATCTATAAATAGATCGCATCGCACCCACTTATTTGTGGAGGAAAGGGCTGTTTTTCACCGTGCGCGAGTTGGATGATTTGAAAATGCATTTCCTATAACAGGGGCATTTCAAAAAATCCAAAAAAATTCTTTAGCAATGAAACAAGGCAAATTTTCGAGCGTGGTAACTAAAGTACTTTTTTCTACTGGACATTTTATTTTCTTGAGTCGCCATGTGGCGGCGGCGACCACCAATTTCAATCTTTAGTTCTCCTTAGTTTTTTTACAGTCAGGCGGCAAGAAATTTTTGCTGGGTGGTACTTTTAACGACCCCTTTTCCAATTGAAAAAAAAAAATCTTTAACATTATTGTACTTATTAAACATA
This sequence comes from Macrothele yani, assembly GCA_039090855.1. Lineage (NCBI taxonomy): Eukaryota > Metazoa > Arthropoda > Arachnida > Araneae > Macrothelidae > Macrothele > Macrothele yani. The sequence goes on from CM077009.1 coordinate 78,671,512, forward strand.
TTTGGTGAGGTAGGCATTAAAAAATGTACCATATCATGATAAATAAAGTTAGAAAATTGTAGAAAAATAATTAAAAAATGGGTATTTACTAACAAATCATATTCGACAGATTTTTTTTTTAATAGATTGAAGGTTTAACGACCACTGTGAGCAACTCAATAGGCTATAAGCAGTCGCTTGCCCCTAATTTAGGGCAACTGGTTCCAGAGAAGGGAGAGAAACTAACACAACATCCATGCCTCACTGGGATTCGAACCTGGACATTTCTCGGAGTCATAAGCCAGCACCGATTTCAGCCAATTTTCATCAACACTGATGGTGTATGTGGGAATAAGTTTTCCATTCTTACTATTTATGTGCATTGTGAAAACATTCATTAAAGGAAATATAGCTGGGCGGCAGACAAAATTAACTGTGCGGGTCGCCCAGTAAAAAGGCTCTAAGGAGAACATGTTTAGATTCTGTGGATAATACACCACTAAAAAAAAAAGGTTTTGCAGTATAATTATTTCAAACTCTGCATGATATCTATATAGTTGAAGATATTGGAAAAGTATAGATAATATGCTAACAACGAAAAAAATGTGACGCAATACGCAAATAAAGAGCCACAAAAATGAAGGAAATATGATGTTCTTTTTTTACAAATATTTTGACAGAAAATACGATGCAACAAAGGTGGGACTATTTGCGTTTGCCATCCAACTTTTATGTGTGCTGTATTCTCAAACAGGCTATGCACTAGGGGAAGCCCACTGAGCTATTCCATTGTAAACAATTGTTGCCTTCTTGGTAATGTAATCACCTTGTGAATCAGATTCTTTAGTTTTGCTGCACTACTTGCATTAGTTAAGGCTTTTTTGTTCACTCTTCAGAAACATTTTCACAAATGCTGAATATTATGGATTGGCCGCACTTTCTACAGATTTGTAGGTTTAACTAATAAACAAGGGCAATGCTTTAAAAAATTTTTTGGAAATTTTTGTTGTTTTATTCACTTGAAAATAACATATAAGTACTAAAAATTTAAAAATTACTTTTTTTTTTTTTTTTTTTACATAATTTAGTTTCTTTCTTACTTTGGACTTTGGGGCCATTCTGTGAATAGCAACTTTTCTGTTGGAAACTGGTTTGGGATCAATACACCAGGGTGGATTTTATTATGTATCATCATCATCATTGTCAACCATTATCAATCCACTGCTGGATGAAGGTCTCCCCAAGTTTCCTCCACAACGGTCTGTCTTGTGCCAGTCTTCTCCATGTCACTCCTGCATGAATTTCATCCACCCATCTCCCATTTGGTCTTCTTCTGGATCTTTTCCTGTCCCTTGGAATCCAATCTAAAATTTCGGCTGTCCGTCGATGGTCTGTCCTTCTGGCAGTATGTCCAGCCCATTGCCATTTCAGGGATTTAACTCTAATCATGATGTCTTCCATTCTTGTCATTTTTCGGATCCACGAGTTTCTCTTCTTATCTCTCCTGGTTACACCAAGCATGCACCTCTCCATGCTTCTTTTGAGTTGTCTGCAGCCTTTGTATGTCTCTTTTAGTTAAGGTCCACGTCTCTGCACCATACGTAAGCACTAGAAGGATGCATTGATCAAACACGTTTCTTTTAAGACATAATGGCATATTGCTCTTGAAAATTATGCTGTTTCTCCCAAAAGCTCTCCAGGCAAGTTTTGTACGCCGATTAATTTCTTCATCAATGTGATCCTCACTTGATATCTGCTGTCCAAGATAAACATACGTGCCTGTTATCTCCAGCTTTTCTCCATCAATCGATAAATCTTCATTTCTTGTAAAAGCATTGTACATCACTTTTGTCTTCTGAAAGTTCATTTTTAATCCCACTTCTTTACTCTTGTCAGCAAGTTCCTGGATCATATTCTGCAGCTCTGATGGGGTAGTTGCAAAAATGACTACGTCATCAGCAAAACGAAGGTGAGTTAGATAATCTCCATTAATCTTTATCCCCTTCTTTTCACAGCTCAGCGACTGAAAGACACCCTCCAATGTAGCATTAAAGAGCTTCGGAGATATGGTGTCACCTTGTCTCACTCCCTTTCCAACTTTTATGTGTGCTGTATTCTCAAACAGCCGAATCTTTGCATTTGCATTTTCATAGATGTTATTAATAATATTAATGTATGCATCTTCAATACTGCAGGATTTCAGAGCCATTGTAACTGCTGATGGTTTCACCAAATCAAAGGCTTTTTCATAATCGATAAAAGCCATGCACAATGGAAGTTCATATTCCCTCGTTCTTTCAATTAGTTCTCTCAGTACGTGGATATGATCTATTGTGCTGTAGCCACTTCTCAATCCAGCTTGTTCTCTCGGTTGAGCAATGTCCAGTGTTGCCTTCAAGCGGTGTGACAGAACTTTAGTGAAGATTTTATAAACCACTGATAGGAGGCTGATAGGTCTGTAGTTCCTGAGATCCTCAAAGTCACCTTTTTTATGTAGCAGGATCATTGTAGCATTGTTCCAATCCTCAGGAACCTTCCCTTCATTAAGGCATCGAGTGAAAATTTGGGCGAGTACTGTTTCGATTTCTCCACTTGCTTCTTGTATGATGTCTACAGTAATTCCATCTTCTCCTGGAGCTTTCCCCCGCTTCATGTTCTTGATTGCATGTGCAACTTTTGCTGGGAGGACTGGAAGAACTCTGATACCTTTCATGATGTCTGGAGTACATGTATTATCCCTTTCATATAATTTGGAGTAGAAATCTTTCACTCTTGTCAAAATTTTGCCTCTATTTCTTGTTACAGAACCATCTTCTTTTCTCAGTGCCATAATTTGTTTTCTTCCATTACTCAGATGTCCCTTTGCTATCTTTAGGCTTTGGTTGTTTTCAATTGCTTTCCTCACTAGTTCACAGTTGAATTTCCTTACGTCTTCAGTGATACTTTTTCGTACTGTCTTGCATAGCTCTATATATTCCACTTTGGAAGTCATATCTTCTTTAGTTGTCCTCATCTCTCTTCTTTTTTGCATCAACATTTAGGTTTTTCCTGAAAATTTGTTCACATGCAACTTGTTCTTAGACCCAGCTAATTTTGTTGCTGTTTCCATAAGAGCTTTGGTTACTTTTCTGTTAACTTCAGAAATATCCACTTCTTCCAATGTTAGGCCTTCTAAAGCAAAGAATCTGTTCTTCAGTTCCAACTTGAAGGTATTATGGTGTTTTTTAAGGTTGGTTATGTCAATACATTCTGTTTGTCTTATGAGCTTGCCACGTTCGAGTTTAGTGTTGAGGTGCATCTTACATCTCACCAATCTATGGTCACTACCTGTGTTGAACTTGTTTAGCACACTGCAGTCTTCTATGACGAATTTTTTGCTACACATAATAAAATCAATTTCATTTGTCGTTCCATTTGAATGTCTCCATGTCCATTTCCTGTGTGGCTTTTTTTGAAAAAGGTGTTCAAGATGAAAAACCCTTCTGCCTCTGCAAACTCAACGAGAGTATTTCCACGCTGGTTTCTGTTGCTGTGACTGAATTTACCTACTGAAGTTTCTTTCTGTTGCCGTTGCTCTATTTTTGCATTGAAATCTCCCATAATTATCTTCAAATGCTGCTTACCTTTATTATTTAGATGAAGAATTTCCTCATAAAATTCTTCAATTTCTTCTTCAAAATGACTTGTGGTTGGCGCATAAGTTTGAATTATCTGAGCCTGGTATCTTCTCGTGAGTTGGATAACGAGTCGTGCAACTCTGTCAGAGGAACTTTCAACTTCTACAACTTTATCCTTCAGTTTCTTGTTTATTATAAATCCAACACCACTAGTTCTGCCAGTATCTGTCCCACAATAGTAGAAGAGATGTCCACTTTTCAGTTCAATGAGATCTCCATTTCTCCTTACCTCACTTAGCCCGATGATGTCCCACTTGATCCTTTGTAGTTCCTCTTCCAATTCAAGAAGCCTTGAATCAGAAAACAGGGAGCGTCCATTATACGTAGCCAAGGTCAGCATCAGATGGCAGCCTAGTCCGGTCCTCCGGTGATTCTTAGCACCCTCTGCCTTCATGTCGCACTGGCCGCTGCCTTGGCCAGGTACATTCCAGCTGCCGGAGACTGAGGGCCAAGATTTAAGCTGTGGAGTCATTTTGGAGGGGTTTGGCCATAACTCACTACGCTGGCCAAGCGGGTTGGTGAGTGTGGGATAGCATTTCCTCTAATCCCGATGGTATAGTTATACCGCTATTGGCGGTCGTCAGAGCCCCTATAGTGGGAACAGGATGCACCACGAGAAGGCGGGGTTGACATTTGTCAAGGAGAGGCTGTGATGTTATGCATCACCTGACCTTACATCTCATTATGTATACACGTATATATATTTGAATTTTGTGGTCACACTCACACAGTGCTGCAGGTGATACCAAGAAATATTTTTTTTTCTGAATTTCCCACTGCCATGCATTATGTGTAACATTTTTTTGTTTCTGAATTTTATGGCTTTACTAATTTCAGGTTTATATTTTCTTCCCCACAAATTATACCAACGGAAAAAAAAAAAAATCTGAATTTCACAGTCTGTGGATAAAAGAAATATGGATATTATATGTTTAATTTTGAGTTCAACAAATTATATTTAATGAAATCTAAAGCCAAAATTGAATATTTTGAGAGCAGCAATGGAAAGAATGGGAAAAGAAAATCATGAACCAAATTGGAATTTAATTCAGTGGAGAGTAAGTGTTTTGGGTAATACAAGAAACAACAACAAAAAAAGATAGGAAACAAACTATATTACTTTTCAACTAGCAGCAGCATCATGTATTATATTCCTGTGTTATTCTTTGAAATTTGAATTTGTTTCTCACTTGGCTTCAAAATTTTGGAACTGGGTCCTACGTCTGGAATATATTTTCCCAGCTCTGAGAAACACTGAAGCATGAGTTTCTCAAACAAATACTTAAGCGTATACAGTAGGACTGCGATTATCCGAACCTCGATCATCCGAGTTTCGGGTTATTTGAAGTACCAGCAAAATTACGCACACAGCAGTGGTGGTGCACTTTTGCCAAGATCACTGATCTATGACTCTCCCGCTCGTCACACGCACCTGTGGCAGGGTACCGGATGTAGGTCAGTCAGTGTCATTCGGTGTCTTCTGCTATTCACGTGCTTCAGTTAATCGTGCATTGTTGTGTTTCATTTGTAAAATGAATGTCTCTGTTTTTATTTGAGGCCTTAGTGTAAAGTTGTGTTGTTCTGTTTTGCGATTCAAAGCAACATGAGTGCGAAAAGAAAAAAGATTGTTGTTTCGTTAGAGACCAAATTAAAAGGCATTAAAAGAATCGATCAAGGGGAGACAATAAAAAAAGCTGCTTTAGATTTAGGCAAGGTTACTGTAGGAGACTGGAAAAGAAATCAGGATAAAATCAAAAAATGGTGTTCTCAAAAGTCCAGCAGGAGTGGAGAAAGTGACGGTGCAAAGGACAAAAATGAAACGGCAAGAAAAACTATGAAAACGTCAGAGTTTGAAAAAACATCAAGTGCATTGTTTATGTGATTCACCCAATTAAGAAACAAGGGTAGTCCAGTAAACGGACCTATGTTACAAGAAAAAGCACTGGAATTTCACAAAATTTTTAAAGATGGAGATGCAGTACTCGCTGCGAGTAAAGGATGGCTTCATCGTTGGAAAACTAGGCACTGTATCAGACAGCTCAACATTACCGGCAAAAAATTATCGTCTGATCATGAGATTGTAGTGACTTTTAAACAAGAAATGAAATCCCTGATTGGAAAAGAAAATTTGTCTTTGGAGCAGGCATTAAACTGTGATGAAACAGGCCTCAACTATAGAATGCTTCCGATTAAGACACTTGCTGCTAAGGAAGAGGCGTCTGCTCCGGGCTTTAAAAGAACAAAGATAGAGTCACCTTCATGGTCTGTTCGAATGCTACTGCAAACTGAAGTTAATGCTCACTGGAAAATCTGCCAAGCCAAGAGCATTTAACACCTTTCAATTCCAAGCTTGCTAGTGCTTTATAGAAATCAGAAAAGTGCTTGGATAGATTCGGCGATTTTCAAGGACCGGTTCTTCAATCACTTTGTGCCCCATGTAGACTCATACCTAAAGGAAAACAACTTGCCTCTAAAAGCAATTTTACTCCTTGATAATTGTTGTCCTGCCCATCCTGATGCTGAGGAAATGGTTTCTGGTGAAATCCAAGGTTACATTTTTACCCCCAATGTAACCCCACTTCTTCAGCTGATGGACCAAGGGGTGTAAGAAAACATCAAGAGAAACTACAAGCGTAAGCTGTTGAAAAATCTCTTTGCCAAAATTGAAGAAGGAAAAGGAGTTGTCAAATGTTTAAAAGAAACCACAATAAAGGATGTGGTTTATATGGCAGCAGTCATGGAAGGAAATTCAACCTGCCACACTAGAAAAATCATGGAAAAAACTACTGCACGATACACCTGAACAACCACAGAACATACCTGAAGACAACGATGAGGACAATATTTTGGAGCTAGTCCAAAGTATCCCAGCAGCTGAACCAATACTAAATGAAAACGATATAGCCAAGTGGGTCAATGGAGATGAACAGCTAGAATTAACAGATGAAATGATCGTGGAGGCAGTAAATCAAGACGAGAGTGGCGGCAGTGATGATGAAAATTACTATAGTTCCTGAAAAAATAGCCCATTCAGATGGACTTAATTAAGGCAATCGAGAAGGCGATGGAGTACATTGAGCAACAACCAGAGGCCACTTCAACGGACCTTCTGCTACTCCAACGCTGGCGTGAAATGGCGGCAATGAAGAGGGCGAGCGTATTCAAGCAGAAAACTTTGAAGGATTACTTTTCTAAATAAATCTTTCAAAATTATGTAAGGTTTGTTTTATATTATATATACTTAATCTTGCATTCAAATGTTTGTAACAAGTTACCTTTAAATAACGTAACTTGCACCATATGCGTCTTTATTTATAAACTCAAATTGCAATAAGGTCAGTATTATCCGAGTTTTTGGGTATCCGAGCAAGGTTCGGTCCACAATAGCTCGGATAATCACAGTCCTGCTGTAAAACTATTTAACAAGAATGCTCAAACTAAAGAATTTTTCTTTCCACAACTTGCCATTCTCAAAGACAACAAATCCCATGGAAAACTTGAAACAAATAACCTGGAAATAAAGCTACACAACAGAACACACTTCCTTTGTCCCACCATCCATCTATCAACAGAGATGCAAACCTGTTTCAGATATTTTCAGTAGTACTCGTACAAATTTTCAGTAGTTTTGGCCATATTTCAGTAGTCATACCAAAAAGAATAATTTTAACCGAGGAAAACAACTCATTTAATTTAATTAGCATTTTTTTTACTTACTTATTCATTTATATACATGCAAATCTGTATCAAAATATTCCAAATTTTTCACATGGAAAATAATATACACCATGACTGATACATTTTTTTTACACAACAAACAATTGATTAAGCAGCTTTCTTTAGTGATGTCGCTGTACAGTGTTTTGCAGATTTGAGTTCTTCAGCAGAAAATCTTTTTTCATAACACACTTGCCCAGAGGAGAACATATTTATTTTTGCAATAAGAAGTGCTTCTACAGTTTCTAAACCTAAATTAGGTTGGAAACGGGCTTTATTTTTTCACACTAAACTAAAATCTCTCTTACTCACAGCATTCGAGTGTGGAACTACAAGTATTGCAAACATTACTTTCGAGAGAACAGTATACTTAACCGCTCTATTACAGCCTTTTAATTTTGAGATTTCTGACCAAGTGACATCTATTCTATCTGTTATTGCTATGGTCTCTAATTTGTCAGCTTGATAACAAGGAATTCCGCTTCCAGTATATCAAGTTCATTTTCAGTTATTATAAATGGAAGGCATTTGACTATGTGTATTACAGAAGTAAATGATGTTATGGCTCTAAGTGAAGGATCTACTACTTCTGCATGTTTTAAGAATTCATCATAGATCAGTATCTTTTCGTGAATATAAGAACATTCTTCAACGTGAAATTTTCCTACAAATGTATAGAACTTAGAAAGTTCATTTTCCTTTAAAATGATTTTACTTTAAGACATTCTTGTTTTTACTCCAATTACCAGTTCTGTCCTTTCTGATTTTTTCTTTTTTGAAAAACTCTTATTTGAAAAATTAAGCTCAACATCACCACAGCTACGAGACAGTAGGCTTCACAAACCCATTGGATGCCATGACAATTTTATCCATCATGCTGAAAGAACTTTCAGTTTGAGGATGAATGCATGAGATAGCTTTCACTATTTAAGATAAAAGGTAGTGTAACTTGGAGAATACGAATGCTTTTGAATATCATGCATCAATTCTTACAAATTTTTCAGCTTCGTCAATTTCGTTTTCGGACTCTCCCCCTTTATCAAGCTGAAATGCAAACCTTTTTGGGGGGAATATGTGAAAACACAGGATACACGTTCGGAACATCGTTGGGGGAAAAAATTACAGTTACGGGAGAAACCTTTGCTATGTCCGATTTCCGTTTTTAGACATTTCCCTCCCCTATTCAAGGTGAAATACAAATATTTACGAAATAAAATGAAATTTAACAATAATACTAGGCAGAGAAAACATCGCATGAAAAATAAAATTACGATTACGGGAGAAATCTTCACTGTTTCCAAAAGCTTTGAAAGACGAAATTTCCGTTTTTGAAAGTTTCCGGCGGAAAGCATCCTTCACCACTACCAATTGTCCCAAAATTTCTGTTCAATTATGCATCGATCTCGAGGATAACCCAAATTACGACGAAAAAGCAGAAATTCTTCCAAGCCGAAGATTACACGGGAATTTTTGTGCCGTCCAATTTCCCCTCTATTTTGAAAGTGAAATGCAAAGATTTATGGAATAAAATTATGTGCAACAACAATAATGGACAGAGGCAACATCGCAGGAAAACAAAATTACGATTATGGAAGAAATCTTGATTTCGTTCACTTCCGTTTTTGAAAGGCGAAATGATATCCCGATTCGTATTTTTACGCGTTGGTAAAATTCTTCAATGCGTAGTTTTACGCATTTCTCGATGTGCGTTTTTGCGCGTTGATGTGTATTTTACGTGTTTCTCGATGCATATTTTTACGTGTTTATGCATACTTTATGCGCTTCACGACGTGTATTTCTACGCGTTGCGAAAAATTCCCAAAGCATATTTTTATGCGTCTGTAAAATTTCGATGCATACTAGACGCGTAATTACGCATTTTGGTGAACTCTGCAATGAAATCCAAACATACTTTTCTGCAACGCACGAAAAAAATGTCAAAATATTAATTACTGACATGAATGGTCGAAGCTCGATTAAAAAAAACAAAACTCTGATGCCAGGCAATGACACTCACGTTCTGCACCAAACGATTTTCAACAGCTTGCCGCTGCACTGCGAAAGAGCTTCAGGCCGAACTCCGCGCATGTCCACCACCAAAGCGAGCTACGCTCAATGTCTGCAGAATGTTGCATGCTGGGGAGGGAGGGTCTCATCGAGTGCCAGCCGCTCGCGCTAAGATCCGAGCAGCTTCGAGAGGCAGAACTGGAAGTGCAGGCAGCATCGCAAGCATGACGGATCGTCAAGTGGCCGCCGTTGCGTTGGGAAGGGGAACAAGCAAAATAAAAATTAATAACTTCTGTTAATTCTCCGTAGAAAAATCACGGTTTTCCGTATTCCGTAGTACAAGAGCTTTTCCGTAGGAACTACGGAGATTCCGTAGTTGTTGGCATCTCTGCATCAATAATGAGCTTATTTAATAAAGAGTGTGTGTACTTCCTCCACACACAGCTCAGGAGCATGGCTGACCTTGAGGAAAAGCTAACCACACCTGCTTCTTTGCAGGTCACCTCAAGCAGTGCTCCAGCAAAGTCAGGGCACAAAAGCAATCAAATGCACTGTTTACACTTGAAACTAAACACTGATTGGAAGGATTACAAAATCAGTGACAAAAATATGCAAAAAAATAGCAAAAAGTGAAAAAAAGTTACTTTTTGATTTTAGTGACAAAACGTGACCAGTTCTGAGGCCTGCTTTTATCTTTCAAAACACATTTCATTAATTTTCTTAAATAAAGTGGAGGCAGGGAGCCTCTTGAGTAGTAAGAAAATTGATTGGGAAAAAATAAAAAAAAAGTTACTTTTTTTTATTCAGTAAAGAGCCAGATTTTTTACAAAATAGTAATACTAAACTAGTGATCCAATTTACTGGCGTAAGAAATAGACATATAAGCATTTCCAAGCTTTTGCACATCAACCAGACAGCTGTTTCAAGGAAGTTAGCAGGGCGCAAAATTTGTGGTCGCCCAGTCGCCAATGGCGATCAGAAATTTATTGTTGGCGAGCAGTAAAAATATTAAATTGTTTTCCTGTTCGGCATTTGATGCTGTTGGGTGGTATCTTCACAAAAATATTTTTAGCTCAAACAGTATCTTCACAAAAATATTTTTAGCTCAAACAGTATCTTCACAAAAATAATTTTAACTGTGATGGTGTCTTCACTTTCAGTAAAACGTTATCTTAAAAATATTTCTGTGTGAGAGGCATCTTGAGTATTGTATTTAACTGCGCTTTTTTTTTTTTTTTTTTTTTTTTTCGCCGTCATGAAATGTTTTCTGTAAAACGGTCTCTGACGGAGGCATATCAATCACTGCATCATCACCAGCAGCCCATCAAGCCAACGAGAGCCTCTTCTGTGGGCTACGTAGCTCGCTGAAAGGAACCCCAAAGCATTGTGGGAGGAAGTGTTTCTTCCCCGCGTGCGTTTCTAGGTCTAACTCAGAATGGAGATGGGCATATTGGTGGATATTCATTCCTGAAACATTCATGCATCCATAATATGGGTGGAAATTTTTGATGTATCAGCGAAAACCACAATGTTTTGCTAAAGAACCAAAGAATTTGCATCTTTCCCATCTACAGCAGTTATTGGCACATCAATGAATAAATTGCCATTCAATATATTGGTGATAGCTCACTAATTCAACATCGAGTAACCATAATATTTGTTAAAGTGCTTGATGTATCGTAAACCTCGATGCGTTGGCTCCAGTAACATCGAGGATAAGAACTCTATTTTCAGCGACGAAACATCGCAGAAAAACGGCAAAAAAATCGCTAATTTATGACACAGAAAGGTGATATTGCCTTTCTCAGTATAAGAATACGAAAAAGAAAGGTGACATTTCCTTTCTCTGTATAAGAATACGAAAAAGACATTCATTTACTTATTGCAGAAAATTTCAGAGTTGATTGCGCTATTGCAGTTTCAAACATCGGTCATGAAACCTTAATTTTTTGGGGAGGACTCATCGGTTCCTGTAACATCAAGGAAAAGAACTCTATTTTCGGTGATGAAACATCAAGCAAAACGGCAAAAAAGTCCCTAATTCATAACCTAAGATTACATTTAAAAGAATGCAGCAAAGAGAAATTCATTTACTTCACATAGAAAATATTCTTTTGCAGTTTCAACGTCAATTATCACTTGGAAAAACGTCGATTTTCAAAAACACTGATATTTTCCCCCATCCGTACTCCGATTAATCTTTGCTGTACCAGCCGGGATTCCGGGAAACATATTTATGTACATATGAGGAAAAGGAGCATGGTGGTGCAGGTGCTGACAATTCGCTTTATGGGGGGATTGGGTTATGGTGTATGACAGACATTTTTTTAAATGTTATTTTAGTTATTTCTTTTCTTCCAGCACACAAAAATATTGGCTTTTGATGACTTTCCTGGTTTAATACAACCTGGAGGGTTATTATTTTATTATTACTATTTTTTTCTGAGATCGCAGCTGTAGCACAATCGCAGAGTTGTATATTACATATAAATATTTGCATACACAATCATTAAAACAGAAAACTTGCTGCAAATTCACTGTCTCACTCTTTCACTTGCATGTCACAGTGGTGTGATGGCGAGTGAATTTTTTTTTTTTTTTTTTTTTTTTTTTTGGCTAGTGGAGTTAGACCTGAAATTTTGAGCCCTGAATTAGAAATGAAACTGCCATTCTCAGGCAGTTTCTGCCTAACTTCCTTGAAAAAGCCATCTCGTTGATGTGCGAAAGCTTGGAAATGCTTATATGTCTATTTCTTATGCTAATAAATTGGATCACTAGTATAGTATTACTATTTCGTACATAACTGGTGTACTGTTCCTTGTTATCAATTCAAATTTTTTACATTGTGGAATTTTTATAGGAGAAAAAAATACATGATCTAGGCATGTTGAGCAATATAATTTTTGAGCCCTGGTTGCATATACTCATACCTGCCAACACTGGCAAGAGCTTTGTCAACAGTAACTACAGTACTATTGTGCGACATACATGGACGTTTTTTATGAAACGATTCATCTCTTTGTGAAAAAGAAATACACACAACAAACAAGGACACTAATGAACACAGTTAATATGTGTGAAACACTAACTTGATTCCCCTGACAAAGGCACAATAGGTAGCATTGAGAGATTTAAGTTTGAAACTTCCACCAATAAAAATCAGTCAGATGCATTCAGAATTCCACAATGCTTGACAGACGGGAAATCCAAGCAAGAATGCGCAGTGCACAAACCTTCCCTTAACGTATGATCATACTACCTCTAAATTTGCAGTTTATGACATGATGAGACCAAAGAAGGGGGGGGGGCCTCAATGTTTTAACTGGGTAAAAAATCAAAACACACAGCAAGAATGCAGACTGTCCATTGATTAATTTTTCTTTCTGCTGATATCCTTTTCTCCCTATTTCTTCATTGTTGCTTTTCTTTTATTCCTTCTGATAACAATAACTTCATCCATCATGCTGAAAGAAATTTCAGCCTAAGGGCCACGAGTGCATGATATCAAAAGCTAACTGTTTTAGATAAAAAGTGTAACTTTGAGAATATTAATACTCTTGAGTACTATGCTTCAATTTTTACAAATTCGTCACTTCTGTTTTCGGGGTCCCCCTCCCCCCATCTCAAGCTTAAATGCAAAAACTTATGGGATGGGGGGGGGGGGTTACGGGAGAAATCATTGCTCTGTCCGACTTTCGGAAATTTTTCCTTTATTTTCAAGCTGAAATACAAACATTTATGCAGCAAAACGGTCTTTAAAAATAAATAATACTGGACATAGGCGATACCGTAAGAAAAAGGAAATTACGATTACGGAATAACTCCATCAACCTTCTGTTTTTGGAAGTTTCGTAAAGATGGAATTCCGTCCTCCAGCAAACCCTCCTCCTCCCGTCACTGCCACTCCCAAAATATTTCTTCACTTGTACATTGATCTGGTGATGACCAAATATCGTAATTTTTGTCGTATAATCCGCGGATTATCTGCTAAAAAAGTTTAAAATATAGGTTCTGCGGATTATACGCCGATAAAAATTTTTTTTTTTTTACTCCCCTCCGATTTAAAAAAAAATCTGCAGAGTAATTGTGCAGGGGAGGGGGTATAATTGGAAAAGGAACTCCCTCGGAAGGACTTTCCTCCGTTCAGGAGTTTGTATGGAGCGAGGAATGTCATAACTAAACATCGGGAAAGTTGTGGAGGGATGGCAGGGGTCATTGTGTTATTGTTGAGGACAGCTCTGACTGTCGTGCCGTCTCTGTTTTTGGCAAAAAGCCAAAGAAGTATGCACAGCTCTTGCTGCACGAACCTATGCGTTCCTCCTTTTGGATCTCGTGTGCGCTGCCTTGTGTTTAGCTCGTATTTCACTGTTTTGACCAATGCCGTTGCTGCTATTTTCCTTCGTTGCTATTCGTGATGTCTTTTAAAAGGAAACGTTTCAGTTACACTGCCGAATTGAAACTTAAAGTGGTGGACAGAATTGAGGATATGATCGTGTCACTGCGCGATAGTTTTGAGGTCAGAAAGCAATCGTGCAGTAACATGCGGAAAGCCTCTGTGCCACAGCCTAAAACGTAAACAAATCCATTGGTAAATTCCATGGGAGAATTTACGGAAGTTTTTATTGGCCCATGTATAAGCTGATCCCCAAACTTTGAAAGCAGGAATTCCTCCAAAAACTTTCGACTTATACGCGAGTGCAGCAAGTACATATGGTATTTCTATGACTTGTTCCGTATCAGCCTTTCGTCATTGGCAAGGTGTAATGCAATACTCTGGAGCTGCATCGGCATGTTCTATGGATGCCACACCCTTTATCTGTCTGGAGATAAAAATATAAAACAGTAACCTTTAAAAATGAATTTCTTCATTTAATAAAATCGTTCTTTTTCTCTTACTTCTTCGGACTAATGGGTCATTATGTGACCGACTTTTCTGTGGGATATTCCACTTCCGGTTCAACATCTATGATGTGCAGATTATATGGAGATTTTTTTCCTGAATGTCACAGTCTGTGGATTATACAAAGGAAATTTTGTTTTTCTTATGTGAATTTAACGGTCTGCAGATTATACGCCGGCACGGATAATACGACGAAAATTACGGTAATAACGAAAAATGCAGAATTCCTCAAATTCGAGGAAGAATCTCATGCCTGAAGATTACGGCGAAAATTTCGCTGCATCACTTCCGTTTTCACGAATTGTTGCCTACAGTTTTAAGCTAAAATACAAACATTTATGCAATAAAAATTATGTTTAACAAGAATACTTGATACAAAAGCAATATCGGGAGGAGAAAATTACAATTACAGCAAAGTTTTTTACTCTGTTTAACTATTATTTTTGAAAGTTCTGAAACATGAATACCGCGCTACCACATGGAAAACGAACATCCCCCACAAAATTCTCTTTAGTTATCAATCAATCTTAAGAATGATCTAAATGATGACAAAAGGGGGGGTTCTGCAAATCCACTAAAGAATCTCATGTATATTATAAAATAACTGAATAAAAATATTAAAATTCGTAGAATCCGTAGTTACGACAGTGAGTTCCGTAGTCAGACAACTAAATCCGTAGAAACTACGGACATTCCATAGTAGTTGGCAGGTATGCATACTGGGATGTCCGGGGAAAAACAACAACAAAATGGGGTTTTTGCATAGGACAGTTCCAAGATGTAAAAATGCGTATTTTTTGAGGGGCAGTTTTCCTGTGCTGCAGACAACAGAAAGCGTGTACTATGGGGAAACAAAGGAGGCGCGAAGCATGTCACAATCCATGTGTTGAACTTCTATCGCCGTCAATTGCAGTGGCTACAAAGTTTGAAATATTGGTTCTATTGCAAAATTACTGGAAACAAGGGTTAAAAGCTGCTGAAGCAGTCTGAAAAATTAATGAAATTAAAGGTGAAAGCCTGACAGTTGCTCAGACCATGCAAACATTGTTCAAGAAATTTGCGGCTGGTGACTTGTGCTTGAAAAGAAAAGAAGGTTCGGATAAGCCCTCTGCTGTAGATTCAATGGAAGATAATCCATGAACAAGAATTCACAAATTGTCAGAACTGGGAGTTTTTAAATCTACCATTGCCAAGCATCTGCATAAGATCGACAAGGTTTAATCCTTTTAATGCTACATGTAATGTGTGTGTATATGTGAGAAATGCTACACCGTTTTCTTAGAAACTTCAAGAAAACATGCTGTACTTTCCATAAATTTTACTTTGAAGTGAAATTTTTTCCTGAACTTTAAAAGATTTTTCTTAATATTTCTATGAACATTCATTAACATTTCAGATAGCTGAATTGAAAAAAAAAAAAACATGATTTTTTTTCAAAATAGAAGCTTTAAATTCAAAGCAAATTTTGAAATTTTTTTTTCAGACTGTTCTTTCTCCTGAAAAAAAAAATAAAAAAAATTGAGGAAATATAATAATCCCTTTAATTTTTAATATACCCTCACAGTTTGATGTTATTCTAAGGCAGAGTTTCATGGTTCTGCTAATATTATGGAAGCACAGCACACAACAAGGCTTCATGTACTACACTTATGCAATGGGAAATACTCCCCATGAGGGCAATTTTCACACTTGGACCATATTGTGCATGACTGCCTCTTCTTTCCTTTGTCATGTTTAGACCATTTGATGCATACACAACAGTGTTTTTCCTCTTTCCAGGCAGTTTTCGGAGATATATTCCCCGCTTTCTTCTCTAGTCTCTATAGTGCCTGAAGTTTCTGTTTGGTTGCCTGTTTTCTGGAACCACTCATCTGCCAGAGATTCTACCCAGTCTTAGCCTAAAAACTGTTACAAACATTTGACAGATGGCGCACACCTAATGTGCAACGTCACCGACCAGCCAGGAGGTATGAAGCAGATAGTGAATCATTGTACATTCAGTCACAGAGGAGATAATGTGTTTTATGAAGTATTTGCAATGGAGTGGGACTATTATGAGAATCATGTTGCTGTAATAGTGCTGCACAAAGTTGGAAAATCAGCTTCTGAGATTTTCAACATGCTGAAGAAACCGAAAATCAGTCGAATTTTTGTCTACCGGGCCATAAAAAGGTTCCTTGAGACTGGGACCATCGCTGACTGCCCCGAAAAGGGTTGGCCACATACTGTGAGGACATCTCGCCTGGTGAAAGCAGTGGCAGCCCATATTCGATGAAATCCTGTCAGAAAACAATCAGTGTTGGCTTGTGAGCCGAACATTTCAAGAATGTCGATGCCACAAGTGCTGCGAAGTGACCTAAGGGTGAGAGCTTACCAGCGGTGTACAGGGTACTTTCTCACCCCAAAACTGCATAAGCAGAGGGTGCTAAAAGCAAAACATTTGCTGCAGTGTTATGCAGACAATCACCACAGAAGGATCCTTTTCTCTGATGAAAAATTTTTCACTATTGAAGAGGCTTTCAACCGGCAAAATGACGGTGTATGCGTAACCTCACAAGAAGCTCAGGAGAAGGGTCCAAGGATTATGAGGGGCCATCATCTTGTTTCTGTCATGGTTTAGTGGGGAGTCTCCTACCAGGGCACCACGGAGCTCCATTTCTTCAAGAAAGGAGAGAAAACATCTGCCAAAATATACCAGGACAGGGTTTTGGAGCCAGTGGTCTATTGAGTCACACCACCCTCTTCCAAAACCGACAGTGGAACTTTCAGCAGGATTCCGCACCTGCCCACAAGGCCAAATCAACCCAGGAGTGGATTTAGGCGAATTTTGGCCTCCAAACCTCAAACCACTGGACTACAAGTTGTGGGCCACACTAGAGAACATGGCCGGCAGAAACAGACATCCCATTATTGACCAACTCAAACGCTCTTTGATGCAGACAGTAGCAGCTTTCCCTGTAGAGACCCTGCATGAAACTATTGATGAGTGGCCACAGAGACTGAAAGATTGTGTGTAGGCAAAATGATGCCATTTTGAACAGTGATTAGTGCCATGTATTCACAAGTGCAGTACTTGCGTCATATCACAAGTATATTAAAATATCTTTAAATTTCTTTTTTGTGATTTCATTGAATACTTTGTAGCAGTATTTATGGTAACACTAGGTATAACTTGAATGATAAAATCTCATCTAAAGACCGGTTTCTAGCCAGATGGAATATTTTCTTTATATTGGGTATGTGCAAAAGTTCTACCTGTTTTTGTAATAGATGCAAATTGTGATTGGAGTAGTTATGTCACAGATCATGCTGCGATGCCGAATTTTCGGCCAATAAAGCGTGAAGCAGTAGAGCATATACAGGCACTAGGTTTGTCTGAGTAGGTCATTCGTAATGGAAATCACGGACGGTGTAACATGGCATGCGATAAGGAGCACATTAGACATTGTTTACTGTATGAGTTTGATAAAGGCAGTACTGCAGCTGTGTCTTGCAAGTTGCAACAACATCTGTCAAATGTATGGGAAGGATGCAGTTGATGATAGCATGTAGCTGTTGGTTTAGGAAATTCCGGGGCGGAGACAGAAGCTGTAAAGATCAACCACGTCCTGGACGTCCATCCGTGGTTTCTGATGAGGATGCGGACCAAGCCATAACAAATGACCCACATCCAACCATTTAGAAATTAGCAGAAACATTGTCAGTACACAGAACAACAGTCAAAAGACGGATGCATGTGCTTGGGTTCATCACCAAGTTCAATAACTGGGTTCCACACCAGCTTTCTGCAAAGCAACGAGAGGAGAAAATCCGTATGTGTGTTTCTTTGCTTTCTCGTCACAAAAATGAACTGCTTTTCGGACAAATTGTAACGGGTGATGAGAAATGGGTACTGTACCGTGATGTATAGCGTCGACTGACTGTGTGCCAAGGTGTAGAGCCTGCTCCATCGACCTCAAAAAGAGAACTGCATCCCAGAAAGGTTTTGTTGAGTGTTTGGTGGGATGTCCATGAAATAATCCACTGGAAGGTATTGGCACCTAACTGAATGATAAATGCCAACAGTTGGACAGATTGTGAGAACAACTGATATCAAAGTGGCCAGTACTCGTTAATTGCAAAGGTATGATCCTTCATCATGATAATGCCAGACCTCATGCTGCTTTTAATCACTCAGCAAAAATTACTGAACTTTGGTTTTTCACCTGGCGTATTCCCCTGACCTGGTACCTATGGACTAGCACCTTTTTCGATCATTATAGAATACCTTCGCTCTCCAAACCTTCGATTATGCGAAAATGGCATTACATGACTTTTTTTACCCTAAAACACAGGAGTTTTTGTGGCGTGGGATTCACCTACTCAAGACAGATGGCAAGAGGTCATACAGAATGATGGCAATTATGTGAAATCCCAGGTATGTTATTTGTTGTGTTCTCCTCCTTTCTTTGTAGCCTACAAAAATGGGTAGAACTTATGACTTAATACAAACTATTCTGGCCTATACGGGGAAAAAACATTGAAACACATTTTTTCCCGGTATTTCACCATATGCCTTTCATCTAGATATGATCATACATCATCATATCTGAGGTGTGAATTCCACCCATAAGAGTTGTATTGTAGAACAATTCATGGCTTAGTTATATTTTTATTCTTTCCTTGACATACTTAGTTATTTTTTCTTCTAAAGGCTATTATAGAAGACATGTTGGGTTTCCAGCAGTACAATGTTAACTGACAAAAGCAGAACTTCTGTGATTTTTCTTTTCCCCCTGAAGGTAGCAAGAATAGGACCCATACAGAAATATTTCACTTTGCCAATAGCAAATTTACTATGAAAGAGTGCTGGTAAGAATTTTCTGTTTTTCCAGATGCTTCTTGTTACAAAGGTATACAGTCTTTTTTTAAAGCATTACATAGTGTTTTATCCAAAGGGACACTCGTGAAAATTGTTATCCATGAAAATATGGTACCCTTTAGAAAGAAAGTTTTCCATTGTCAGTAATCTCATTACATACCAAGTACACACAATTCCTAAGCCCACAAGAAAATTGCTTTATTATTAGGCTGTCATGCAACATCTAACAAAATAAGGCAGCAATGTCAGCACAAGAGCTGAATGAGTAGTGACTGCTCTCACACTTCAGGACACACTTGATTTAGCTGCATGTGGAACACTTTCCTTTTACATGAAGAAATATTGAACTTGTAGCAGGTTCATTTGCTGAGGTGGTTCTTTCAGAAGTCATGGAAGCTTTAGGTGATGGTAAATTCCCAAGAAAAAATTGCTTGACACTCCCAGCAGCAGTTGCTTCTGCATCCATAAGTGAACTGTGCTCCTTTCCAGAAAAATAAATTAAAAAACAAATAAATAAATAATTGTCAATAACTTTTACTGAATAACACATTCTGCACATATAAATAACCCTTAAAATCTATGCATAAATGATGCAGTGAAAAAACAACAAGGTTTTCATGATCTAATTTCATTAACTTCTTTTTCAAAAAATGCAAAATTTTTGTTGAAGCTAAAATGTTAGTGAATTCTGCTTAAGTTCTTGCTTCAGACATTTTCTCAAGGCTAAAAGTATTTTCACTACACTGAAACCCACTCCAAAAGACATAATGTTAATTTTGTCCATATAAAATATTTCATTTCCCATTTAAAAAATTTCAAAATTTTCTTTCTAAAGGCTAGGGGTCAAAAAATGTGGTCGCCTGGTCGTCTAGGACGACCAAAAATATTGTCCAGGCCACAACAAAAACCAGCACTGAAAACATATAATTCAAGCATATAATTCAAGACTGTGAGCCTTGGGGAAAAAAATAAGTACCTTTCTTTTTCTTTTCCAGGGTTTGAGAGGAGCTCATGGCTGAAGGTAAAAAACATTATTTTTTGGACAGAAGTGCACATGACTTTGATATTAAATACCCCCCCCCCCCCCTCTCTCTCTCTCTCTCTTCCCACTTGACCAATGTTTTGATTCTGACCACTAAAGAAGTTAGCCGGCCACTAGGTTTCAGAATATTTTTCTACCCCACCTAAAGGCTATCACAGAAGACATTATTTGTCAAGTTTATGGAACAACTTTTCGGAGTGGCTCATGCTCCAGTTAAAAAGTTGCGTCTATTCACAGACTTCTTCTGGCAGTGTAAGTTGGACATAGTATGATCCAGAAGCTTGCTGACAAGAGTAAAGAATTAAAAATGAACTTTCAGAAGACAAAAGTGATGTACAATGCTCTTACAAGAAATGAAGATTTATTGAATTGATGGGGAAAAGCTGGAGATAACAGATACCTACATTTACCTTGGACAGCAGATATCAAGTGAGGGTTACATTGATGAAGAAATTATTCGGCGTATAAAACTTGGATGGAGAGCTTTTGGAAGAAACCCTGAAGCAGAATCTGTTTCAGGAGTCTGCAACACAGAAAGGAAAAGCTAAAAACTGTCTGCAAGATAAAGGGAAGCCTAAATATTAATTTTTCTATAAAAATTATCATTCTGCACCACGACATAGCAAAATTTAAAAAAAATGAGCAAATTTGTGATTTTGATAACTGTACAAATTAGTATTTAGTCGCCATATTTAAACTAGATTTTCCCAATAAGAAAAAAAAAAAAAAGACTTTATTTAAGTCAGAAATAAACCCATGAATAATAAATAATGAGGTTTCACCATAATCAAAACTCCATATATACTCTGTATGTGTGCATGTGTGTAGAGAGAGAGAGGGAGAGAGATTGATATATCATCGTCATGTTTTATGTTTGTAAAACTGGTGCCCATTTAGGATTTTTTGTTTGAAATCCTTTTTGTGAACTGACTGCAGTATTTGAGAAAAATTTAGTTTGTTAAAAATGTGGTGGGAGCATTTTCATTGATATAATTCAATCCCAAAAAATAGTGAAATTAAAGTGAGAAACAAGGCATGAGTTCTTGTAAAGGAAAAAAAAAAAAAAAACTTCCCCTCATCAGTCTGAAATGAAATTATCTGGAAGTAAATAAAAAAGAATAAAACAATCGTGACCATTAGCTACTGGATTCTGGAATGCCGCGTAATATGGTCGTGAAAATGCAACAGATATTAAAAATGTGTTGAAATATGATTTTAATAATAAAAAAAAAGCTTGAATCACCTTAATCTAATTAAGATGAAGAAAAAAAAATACCTTGCGACCATTAATTTTCGGAATGCCACGGAAACGCGAAACAAAACGTTGCAAACGCTAAAAAGTACGGCTCTCGAAAAACACACGTCTTTAATCTAACTGAAACAAAGCTATCCGGAAGCCAAAAAAAGAAAAATTTGCGACAGTCAGCTTCCAAAATGCTGCATAATCGTGAAAACAAATAACAAAATGTGTAAAAATATTTAAAAAAAAAAAAAAAATTTCATAAATCATCTAACTGAGATGAAGCCAAATATCTAGAAGCAAAGAGAAAAAACAAACTGGATGTGAAGTTCCAGAATAATGATGGCCATGAAAACGGAAGAGGGACACTTGAAAGCACTTAAAAAATACTGCTCTTGTAAAAAAAAAATCACATACATTTAACTGAAACGAAGCTATATACTGTCGCCAAAAAAGAAAATTTGCGGCCATCCGCTTCCAGAATCCAGCGTGAAACAGACATGGTGGAAACGGAGAAGCCGTAAACAGTGCGCAAAAGTATCGCTTCCTGGCTTTGTTATTGAAAGAAAGCAGTACTCGCAACTCAAAGTTATCTGTTTGTAAAACAAGAAAGAAAGAAAATTAAAATAAAATAAAATAAAACAGTTTCCTACATGATCTGTCGATATAACTTCCAGGGTTCGTTGATTTAAATCATGAATAAAAATCATTGATTTAAATCACAAACAGAAATCTTCAAATCTCCATTATGTATTTGTAAAGTCCATTAAAATTAAAACTGCATGTGCTCAAATTATCAGTGCTAAATTTCGCACTGTTATTCATTAAACAAAATCAACTTCATGATGAAACTAAAAACAACATTATTTTACCCATGAAAGTTAAAACACATTTTGTTGCAAATGTGGTTTTTTTCCACAAAGAATTTTTCTTAGTGTCATTTCTTAATTGCAACCATAAAGGCATAAAGTAATTCTAAAACTTAACCAAAAATGAGATTTGTTCCCTTGGCATGAGATCATAAAGCCCCAGGCTCCCAGGACCATTAACCTCCTTTCATTGGAGGTTAGAAGTTAGAGTGTTGTCAATAGCAAAGGAATCTGACCTCTTGCATTCACCAGTGTTCCCTTTCTTGTACATGAAATCAGCAAGAGGATTATTTTAGTGAGTAGTAGTAGAGGGTGATAAACAGGGCTTGAAATATTTAATGTTGGTTTACCAGCAAGGCAAATAACTCACTTCTCAGTTGAAAATCAACAGCCCTGCAGGGCTCGGCAGAAAACACAACTCAGTATTAAAAATTAAAAGCTAACTGTTTACACGTTCAATAATATTTATGAAATTGTAAACATTTTCAATAATATTTTATTGCTAACATAATTTAAATTTTAATTACCATTTTATAATAACCAAACTCAGTTTTCTCCCTCTAGAGTAGGTGATGCAAGAATCCTTCAGTCTTAGAACTTTCCTTACAGCTCCATGGAAACACCGGAATCTGTGTTTGACCAACAACACCAATTGCTAAGGGAGAGCTTGCAACGTACATGTGACTGACTCTTGTATGTAAAAATATGAGTTCTTTAATAAGGCTTATTTTGATTTACAGAACTAATTCATGACATGTGGTTTGTGAGTCAAATATTCAATAAATGCTCTACATCAATACGTGGCTAATTGCATGGTATTATGCACATTGGTATACAATGTTACTTATTACTGTTTCACACGTTGTATTGTTTCATTAACTAAACTAGTTTCAACTCTTCATTTTGCGAGTCATTTTCAGTAGCGTACGATGTTTGCGTTTCCAAAGAGGTCATTGTAACGCTGGGTCACTGATCGTTCTCATTATCTGCTGTGTCATTGTTGCGCATGCGTATTATGGTTGTGCTTTATTTTGTTTCATTGTGGTGTACCCTGGTGGGGCTATTGGTTAGGGTGTGGATTTGTTTGGACATCTTTTTTATTTGCTTCTCACATTCCAATATGAATTTCCATGCATATGGCAGGTCATAGGGGGTGTTGTTATTACAGTTTATATCACGAGTTTTCTCGATCAATAGTGCCTCTGCCATTAGGATTTGTTGGTGTGTATTGTGCGTTGCTAAAATTTTCGCGTTTTCCCAATCTGGGATAACATCATTCTCTTGGCAGTGTTGGATTAATGCCGTTTTCATCATTAATCCAACACTGCCAAGAGAATGATGTTATCCCAGATTGGGAAAACGAGAACATTTTAGCAACACACAATACACACCAACAAATCCTAATGGCAGAGAAAACTTGTGATATAAATTGTAATAACAACACCCCCTACGACCTGCCATATGCATGGAAATTCTTGGTGGAACGTGAGAAGCAAATAAAAAAGATGTCCAAACAAACCCACGACCATAATACGCATGCGCAACAATAACACAGCAGATAATGAGAACAATCAGTGACCCAGTGATACAACGACCTCTTTGGAAGCACAAACACTGTACGCTACTGAGGATGACTCGCAAAATGAAGAGTTGAAACTAGTTTAGTTAATGAAACAATACAACGTGTGAAACAGTAATAAGTAACATTGCATACCAATGTGCATAATACCATAATTCATGAATATGCACCAGCATGGGAATTGGTTTCTCCATGAAAGAAGTTGGGCATTGAATACCATGAGTCAAAACATCCCTGCACTGTGAGCTTCACAAAGAACATGAGGGAAGAAGCCACAAGCCCTGAGAATGATTTCCCAAAATGCTGTGGTAAAAGATAAGCAGTGTAAACACTGCTTATGTTTTCCCACAGCATTTTGGGAAATCATTCTCTGGGCTTGTGGCTTCTTCCCTCATGTTCTTTATTAAGTGCACCGTGCCCGGTGTTTTGACTCGCAGCATTCACTGCTCAATTTCTTTCGTGAAGAAACTGGTTCTCCATGCTGGCACGCAGTCACGAATCAGTTCTGTGAATTAAAGTAAGCATTATTAAGGTGGTTCCACCTAAAATCTCTGCCTACTGTTTCCAAAGGTAAAACTTCTTTACATATTTTCATCGCAATTAATGTATTACCAAGGTTGAAAATTTGCCTATCGATAAAACTTACTTTAAGTTATAGCATGGGATACTTAATACTTATTAAAACATAACCATAATTAAGCAATCCAACATTTTGTGTCTACTGACGTCATCAATGTACAAGTTGCGCCATATATTAACAGGTCTGAACCTTATTCAATGAAAAATGACTGATTTTTAATATAATTATGGTTATGTTTTAGCAAGTATTAAGTACCCCATGCTATAATTTAAAGTTAGTTTTATCGATGTGCAAATTTTCATCTTTGGGAATACATTAATTGCGAAGAAAATACTGTATGTAAAGAAGTTTTACAATTGGAAACATAAGGCAGAAATTTTAGGTGGAACCACCCTAAAAAACTGATATTTTTATGTATCCAACAAATAGGCATAACCAGAGTTGTACAAAAATAGAATGTATCTGCGTACACAACCACTGAAACAGAAAACTTGCTGCAAACCCGCGAAGCCCGAATCACGATAATAGAATAAGATAATTTAAGGAAAAATTAATAAAACAAATAATTATTAGAACATTACAGATTCTAATGAGGACAAAATAAGTACATCACAACTCAATGTACAGCAGCATGTGTGAAATGGGCCATTATGGCAAAATATTAAAATATTGGACTATGGACCTCATAAAAACAAGAGACTAATTAAAGAAAGCTTTGATATCGAGAAAAACAGTTCCATTAATGAACCTTCAAAATTTATAAATAGCATTTTCAACAACTTGATTCAAGAATTTTAAACTTACAAAATACATATGGAATTTTTTTTAATTTAATAAAGTTCTGGCAACTTGCAAAAATAACCTGACAACAAAATTTAAATTCTTTCTGTGTAAATGAAACTTTTGATACAGTTCCTGTACATTGAGAACAGGTCTTGATAAAATCTAAAGGCCAGAAACATCTGCAAAAACAAAAGAACTCAGAAGATGCGAAAAATAATCGAAAGTTCAAGCTAAAATTGAATTAAGCATATTAATCTAAGTAAAGCTTTCATTAAGTATTATAATTGCTGTAAATAACATTTTTTTAAAAATCTACAAACAAAAACTGTCTGCAAAATCTGCTAATGATTTGGAAACTATCTGCGTACAGCGTACGTACGTCTACATTCTGTTACTCTGGGCATAACAACATTTAAATAACTGTCCATTGAATTTAAACTGCTGTACTAAATTTGTTACTTGTCAACTAAAACTTTTCACTTGTCGCAGATGGCCACATTTTTTAAGCACCCGTGATAAAGAACAGATAAACATTACAACAGGATAGAGCAGGTTGTTTGTTAGATGAGGTTTTGATAATGAAATAGAGAAATTGAGCCAATGCCAGTTTAAAAGTATCATTCTCAGTTAGTTTTCTGTTGCATTGTACTGTATGGCTAAAGGTTTCAGTGCTTAACTCATTTTAGGACAAGTGTTGAAGTCAGCCTGGTTGGAAGGAAAAAAGATATCATTTTGGAACTATTTTGAAGAAATTAAAAATATGAGTGGCAAAAGTTCATGTGCTAGGTGCAAACTGTGTGAAAAAGAGATCCAAGGATTAATTGCATGCATGAAAAACCCTCACACATTGTGTTCATTAAATACAAATGAAGTTAATGACCGTCAACCAAGCACTTCAACTAATTTAAGATATGCTGAGTTTATGATGCTTCACCTGCCAAGGAAACCCAGCATAAAAGAGAACTGTCATTGGTACCTAAAGCAACCACTAAATTTGCGACAGCACAGAAAATTTTTAAAAAGTGAGAATGGATTCATTTGTGACACGAACCACAGCTGAACAGAATAAACTGTTTGATCTGCAAACTGCTCAAATGATCTATTCTTCAAACTCTCCATTTCATATGGTTGAAAATACGGAGTTAAAGAACCTTATTGAATGCTACATCCCGGCTATAAGTCACCAACAGAACGGGATATAGCAGGTTGTTTGTTAGATGAGGTTTTGATAATGAAATAGAGAAATGTTCTCAGTCTTTATAAGGTAAGATAGTTTACATAGTATAGATAGCTGATCCAATGTCCATAATGAACCGTCAACCAAGCACTTTTTTTTATTGTTCTTGTGTAACAACTTCAGATGGTGATGCCTATTTAGTGTACGGTTTTAACACTGCTGGTATCCACCATACAAGTGATTACCTTGAACAAATTTCTATGCAGTTTGAAATCAGCAGAAAAAAAAGTTTCAATTGTGAAGTTAGCTGTTTTGTAACAGACAATGCTTCAAATATGATGAAGATAAGGAAAGAAATGGAAAAAAAATCTTGATGTTATCACACATGTTGCACAGCTCACATTTTAAACTTTCTTGCAAAAGATCTACAGATTTCAAACATCAAAGAGTGTACACAAATTGTGAAGTATTTTAGAAATCATGATTTTGTTAGATCAACATATAAACAAGCTGGTGGATTAGCTCTTGTGTTGCCCCAAGATGTATGCTGGAATTCCATTTGTGACTGTTTAAGAAGTTAATCAATAACTGGTCAATACTCATAGCAATAGTGGTTAACAACAAAGATGGCAACATTGAATCTAAAATCAGAGAAAAGGTAATGAATTTGGGTATATTGGCAATATATCAACCAACAAGGATTTATTGGCAATATATCAACCAATAGCCAATCTCTTGATAGCTAGTACAGAGGAACGGCTACAAAATTTCTGAGGCAGTTACAGTGTGGAAAAAGTTGGAAATTGTATTAAATGACATCTTAGATGAAAAGCAATTGGAGTTGTTTCATAAAAGATATGGTCAAGCTTTATCTTCAGCTCATTTTTTGACTTTTCTCAATCTTCACTTTCAAGCAAAAAAACATGAAAGTGACTATTATGCCTAAAGAAAAAGTTCTTTACAATTTGCCAGCAAAAAATATGAAGACACGTTCCTGACTATTCTCATTAAGCTTTTGACAAATTCTGCACCGTTCACTGGAACGATGATGGAAGAAAAATTGCAGCTTGCAGTAAATTATTCAGACTGGTGAAATTCCTATTCCATAGTGAAAAAGTCAATAGAAAAAAAAAAAAGAACTGCAAAGTATTTTGCAATTACTAACTACATCTGTTTCAGCTGGAATTGAAAGAATTTTCTCAACATTTAACATTGTGCATTCTAAGTTAAGAAATAGGCTACAAATTCAAAAAGCAGCAAAACTAGTATTTTTGTTCAAAGTACTGAACAAATAGTTTCATCACATGTTTTTTTCTTTTTAATTCAATTAAAATTTACTCAGAAATTGCTGTTTTTCAATCAATATATTATTTTGAAGCTTTTAAAATGATGCAAATTTAATGGGTAAGTTGTAGAATTTTTTAAACTACATAAAATATAATGACTAACACTTTTTCTGGTTTATGCATGTTGTGCACATTCAGATTTATCAGAATTATTAACACAGCAATCACAAATATCTGAATTGCCTGCATTAACTGTTCGTCACATAACAATCACATCACATAACTTAAAAATTACATTACCTGAAGACCTGTTTCCACGTATTATGAGAATATTTCTTCCACATAGACGTAATTGTTTTAAAATACGAATATTATATTTATTACTAAAACAAGAAGCAAAACGGATCCAAATTTTATATATATTGAATGGTAGTGAAATATTTTTTAATGTGAAAAAAATCTGGATTGCCTTTTCATAATCCCCCAGCATTTTTGTAAGTTTTATTTTTTTTCATTTCATCTGTTAATTTTTCTAAAACTACTCCAAATTTTTTTTTACGGCAAACTCTGTGCGCTCACGTACACACGGGACCCACTTGGACCATTTTCAGTAGGGTTGGTGCTGCACTAAATTTTCAGCTACAGCAAACGTTAATAACAGATAAATCACGTATTTGTCCTTCTTGATAAATTTTCAATAAACTGCCTTTTTACATTATGACAAACCCATGCCTGTTTTTCAAACTTTAACAGCCATTTCAACAGACATTTAGAGGATAATTTCTCCGTACTAGTGCTGTTTTTTTAAGGGATATTTTTTCCGCATACAGATATAAAACAACATGCAGAGTTTGAAAATCATCGAACTTTATATGTGTGTGTGTGTGTGTGTGTGTGTGTATATATATATACACACAGTCAAGTTACATTATTGTGACCACCTCCTACTTTTGACGTCAACAGCGCGTAGCCAATGAAAGAAGGCATGTGTTACGAGCTGGCTTGGAGGGTATATAAGGGGCACTGCAGGCAATCTGAAAATGTATCACTTGTTGCTGTCATCATATATGAGACCGGCCGACGACAAAATAAGCTAACTTTTTAACTGGGGGAAAATTGGGACACACGAACGCGCGATTTGAGGAAATTCAAATACAGCATATACAATATTTAAGATTGCACAAGACACATGGAATTATTTTCTGTAAATTATGTAAGTAAATATTAAAGTGAAGCACATTATTATATTCACAATAGAAAAGTAGGGAATTAAGAACAAAATAAAATGAAATATTTTAAACAATCAGATTTAAAACTTACATGTAAATCTTTACTAGCTAAATCCTGAGGTGAAAAGTATTTGTTTAGGAAAGTTTGTGCATTTAGTCAAGCAATTAGAAACTTGCAAGAATTAGAACATATATCCACAGATTAGTTTTGGTCAAACATCATAGTACAAGAATAAGTCATTCTTGTTGGCTTAGTAGCACTCTAATGTACCAACTTTTTCAGAAATGAAATGTCTCAAGAGTTATGTGTGTGGGAATAAGTTAAATTCACAGATTCTTATTAAATGATAATTGGAATATGTATTGTAATATATATTTTAATATGTACAACAAAAAAATGTAAAAAAATCATGACTAGAAGTTATGGTTTTTAAACAGGTTGCTTCAAAGATATTTTGCCCCATTTTTGTTGTACTTGCTTGTGCAACAATTTGAATTTCCTCTTCTGAGCAAGCCTGACTTTCTTCTCAGCAAGTTGCACAGCCATATTTATTTTACGTTGACTCTGCAGCTGAACAGCATCCATTGCTAACTTTTTCTTTTTGCTGATAATTCATTTTCTTTTCCTCTCAATTTCTTTGGTATAACTTGTTTTTGATGTCCTAAGATTTTAGCAGAGGTTGGCATCAACTGCTTCTTGCATGTATTTTTCACGCTAAATATAAGCAGCCTGGCTTAAAACATTTTTTTACCACAACGTCATTTGATTTGCTTTCCAAAATGATGTTCCTGATCCAAGAATCTTTCACAGGTTTTCCTTATCAAATCTTTCACAGGTTTGCCTTTCAGTATTGTTTTAAGAAACAAGCTAAGAAATCCAAGAATAGTTGATATTGTCTGCAAGTTCTGCTGGGCTCATCAAAAACTTTATGAATTAATGGCTCCTTTGTTTCAAATAAGCATACACATTTTTTCAAAAGAGGTAGAGCTGCAACATAAAAAATTTAATATAAGCAAGGTTTTCTGTGAGCATTCAAATAATTTTGCAACAATTCTAGATTTCCGTTTTCTTTCATCTTCTGTTCGATTTTTTTCCCGCAATTTTTTCCAAAGCTCCTGGAATTTTAACTTTTCCAAGAAAAAACAGCAAGTTACTATGCTGATTTAGCCAAGGCAGATAACAAAAGTAGAAAAGGAATAGAAATGTAAAGTGAAAACTCTTGTAACAGATAATGAAAATAAAATGGAATCAATGAGAAAGATGATTAATGAAGAGAACTTAGCAGTTACAATTTTTGGGTGTTCAGCTCACTATCTTAACTTTCTTGGACAAGATATTAAACCAGAGTCGGTTTTGAAGCATGTGGTATCTGTTGAGAAATATTTCAGAACTCATCACAGACAAGGTGCTTGGTTTAAGGAATATCTTAATGTTGTGAAGACACAATTACCCGGCAATACAAGGTGGAACAGTCAAGTAGATTGCTTGGAATCATTCATAAAGAATCGTCCATATTACTTACAAATACTTGAAGGTCATGAAGATGATATAGATGACAAAGGTGTTGTTCAAGTCATAAATAATCGGATGATTAATAAAGAAGTAAAACACTTGCAACTTTTAAAACCTATTGCTGCTGTCTTGGATAAAATCCAAAAAGAGGACTGTTTTATTGCAGATGCTTGTGAAATTTGGTTGACCCTAATGGATGATGATAATCTCATGAAAACTAATGAAAGCAAGGTTAAGAGTAGATTTAGTCAGGCAATAACTCAACATCATATGCTAGCTTATATGCTTTATCCAAAGTACATGGGATCTACATTGTCACATGAGCAGGAAGAAAGTGCTAGGAAACTACTTTATGACATCAACCCAAATTTTGTACCTTACATCATAGCTTTTCAAGCAAAATCAGCTCCGGTTCCTGAAACATATTACTTCAATGAAGTCTTAGAAAATGTCTCAGCTTCTACACGGTGGTCTAGTTTAAAGAAAACAACTGTAAAGGAAGATTTCATAACTCTTGCTTGCACAACGATGATATTGTCTGCAAGTTCTGCTGGGCTTGAAAGAATATTCTTAAGCTTTTCATTTATTCACAATAAATTAAGAAATTATTTGGGTTTGGAAACAGCAGCAGCAAAATTGGTTTTTTACTATTGAGTACTTCGTGGAAAAAGTGCACTTGAATGACGAATTTACTGTGATGTAACCTTTGAATAAATACTGTAAACATTGCAACTGAACTTGTTTTACTTTAAAATGCATTTCCCTATGCTATTTGTGGTACTTCAGTAAGTTTTTATTATAAGACATAATTATTTTCTGGGTTTCTGCCAGTTATTGCCACTTTTATGGCACAAACTAGTTTCTGCCATGCCGGTTTTAACCGTTGCCTTGGCAGAAACTTGCCAACCCTGGTATTGAGTGCCAGTACGATACTGTATTACTGGTCTGTTGACGTGTAATCCAAGGATACTAACATTTCACCGGCGAAACCAGTGTAGGCACGTGTAATTTCTGAGAAAATTGTTTCAGGAAGGGAAGATTCCTTCCACGGAGTAACATGTTTGGTTCTTCTAGTGCAGTCTGGGATTTCCCTCTCTCCTGGCCAATAGCTGCATTCCTCACCGACACAGGAAGCTCAGCTCCATGCAGTGCATGATGTAATGTTCAATTCTTTCTTAGTCAGTGACTCAGTCTGAACCTCTGAATTCAGTGTCCATTTAGTAATATGTGATAACTGTGTGTGAAACGTGTTGGTGTGCGCAGTTACCCACAATTTGATAAAATGCCAAAAGAACCAATTGCTCTATGAGCATGGCACAGTTCTTTGCCTGTTAGACTTATGAGGACAGTCAGGAAACAGCAAATGCTATTTCACATCAAATAAAAGAGAAATTGTTGTCACTTGATCTATATTTTAAAAAGCAGTCAGCTTTTACAGCGGACATTGCCAATTACGGAAAGCATAACAGTGTCTTTCAGAAACTAAAATATCAGGTAAATGAAAATCTTGCTGCTGTTTGGCTTATGTTGATATTCATAATGTTTCCAGGTAAGCAACATAAAAACTAAGGTCGGATATACAGAATTTTAGTGTTGAAAGTTTGTTCACTTTAGCAGCTATGCTTCTTGTATGACAGCAGCTTTAAAGGAGTTCTGTGAATTCATAGAACATTCTCTCTTTCAAGTTTCAGAAATTACAAATTAATTCGTCTTACATTTTTTCCATATCAAACTGCAATGCAAAATGAGTGAGAATTTTTTCAAAAATGAAATCTAACTTTGGACGGATATTAGGAATAGACTGAATGTTGATACAATGAAGGTTGAACTTCAAATTTATACAAATTATGAACATAGCAGTGATGATGGTGAATCTGAAACACGTTTATGTGCTACAATGTATAACAAGTTCCTAATTGACAAGGGATTAATGGAAGCAGCTCAATCACACAAGAAGTGCCACTAGAATTCTTGGTGAGTCATATCAATCACTTTTTACGTACTTACGTCAGTTTTCATTTATTTTTCTTGAAAATTAAGGTGTTTGATACAATAATAGGGTAACTGCAAATCTACTTAAGTATTGGCAACCAGAAAAATTTTGGGCAATGAAGAAAAAGTGTATTTTTATTTTATAAATTTGGCAACCCTATATGTTGGATTCATACCTAAGTGAATATAGATTCATAGGAGCATGTTGGATTTATGTAGTGAAAAAGGTTGAATAATGATGAAGTTCCATTTTTAAAAATTCTCTCTGGAGATTATAGTGTATAGACCAGAATGACATTGCAACCTAATTTGTTTTCTTATAATGTATAATTTTTTTCTTTCATATATTTCTTTAACAATTTCAATTGTATTAAAAAGTGAATAAGTAGATATTTGCTATGTAAAGTGAAATTTTATGTACCAATCAGCAACAGCAAATAGTGGTGGGCAGATAACA
The DNA here is from genome assembly GCA_039090855.1 of Macrothele yani. Taxonomy (NCBI): domain Eukaryota; kingdom Metazoa; phylum Arthropoda; class Arachnida; order Araneae; family Macrothelidae; genus Macrothele; species Macrothele yani. Next base: position 78,704,400 of record CM077009.1, read on the forward strand.
GGAAAGGTCTCAAAATCTTATTTTCCATTACAATACTTATTAGCGTTCTAATAAAAACAATCCACAGGGAATGTACGGAACTACTTGTTGAACTGATAAATGCAGGCCAGCCAATTCTGCTACAAATGAAGAATAAAGCAGAATTCCGTGAAAGAATCTCATGCCAGACTAATGGACCTTATTCATGTGACCTAAGAAGTGGATTTTTGGGGACCAGCAAGGCTGCTGATTCAATGTTTTCGCTATTTGATTATCCCTTACTGTTGGTTATATTTTACAATCCTAACGTCATGGAGTTTTTTGTTTTTTTTTATTGGAAGTTAAACACCACCGTGAGCAACACAATGGGCTATAAGCAGTCACCCGTCCCTAATTTAGGGTCACTGGTTCCAGGGAAGGGAGGGAGCCAGTGCCGTAAGACAAACACAACATCCATGCCTCACCGGGATTCGAACCCGGACCCAGTTCGGACGAATGATCAGAGGCCATCGCTTAGACCACTGCGCCACCAGGGCGGCGTCATGGAGTTTGTCGACAAATTAATAGAGCTACAGGGCGAAGAATAAATTAATTTCTTAGAACAAATCAAGGTTGCAATATACAAAGACAATTTTGTGTTTGATGTTTATTTTGCATGATGCAGGGGAGCATCGCCATGAAGTTTTTAATGTAGAATTTCTCGTAAACGGTGTATTAAATTTTCACATTCTTGTTGTCAGATATTGGCAAAATATCTGAAACGCAAACTTGGGAACCTTTTTTTGCAAAACAAAACATTTAGAAGCCCAGACAGATACGTAATAATAAGGAAACAAACTAGGGTTCTCACGCTAGGCAATCTGCTTAAAAATTAAATGAATGCATAACATTAAATAAGAGAAATTATAGATATGTTTGTTTTGTTCTTACAGGTAATTTGATTGGAGGTTTAACGACCACCGTGAGCAACTCAATGGGCTATAAGCAGTCGCCCGTCCCTAATTTAGGGTCACTGGTTCCAGGGAAGGGAGAGAGCCAGTGCCGTAAGACAAACACAACATCCATGCCTCACCGGGATTCGAACCCGGACCCCTTCGGACGAATGATCAGAGGCCAACGCCTTAGACCACTGCGCCACCGGGGCGGCTTCTTACAGGTAAAAGCGTAGAACTTAGAACTTAATTCGTAACTTACCGATCCAAATATTCTATCAATCTTCTCCTACCTTTTCTTTTCTTTTTTATTTTTTTTTTTTTTTTTTTGAAATTCGAAGGAACACTGCGAGATTTCAACTGCCTTTGATTCGTAGTGTCATAACATCCAAAATAATTTTCGTTTAAGTGGACATAACATATTGCAGAATGCACACTGGGATGGAAATCACCACGTTTCATTTTACACAGCCATTCCTTTAACAAGTTCGTGTTTTTCAAAGGAAAATTAAGGTATGTTGCTCTTTCCTCTACACAATTTAGGTTGCAGGATTTATTAGCACAACAATACAATGAGCAAAAGTTAGACATGTCGTTAATAAATTTACGTAATTCGCGATTTTCCTGAACCACTGCAACGTAACGCCATGTTAAGCAATGGGAAAACACATGTAAACAAACTATTGTTGGTCCGCTGCCACGGAAAATCTTTCCCATGATGCAATACGAAATGAATAAGGTCCATTAATCTAAGTTCTAAGGAATTACCTTTTCTTATTTCGGGATTTAGCAACCATCATGAGCAACTGCAGCCACATTACTTTAAATAATTCTTCATTTTTTCTAGCACGTACATTTGACAAACACACAGCAAATTAGCAAATAATTAATAAAAAACTTTCCACACTTAAAGAAATAAATATAAATTCATATTGGCTAACCTTTCATGTGCTTCGAAGAGACTTCACCAATTTCAGTAAAAATTTGCACAAAGCCCATACACCAAATACACTTTGTGAGATGGTGAGGCCAGTGTTGACATTCTTTGGTGAGGCAGTGAGGCTTATTTTCCAGTCCAAATCAATTCAAAAGTAGCCCAATTTTTATTATTGTTTCTTCATTAAAAAAATAAAGGAAAGGCTCCTTTGTTCATAACAAATCAAAATTTGTCAAGGCTATTTTTCCATAAACGGGCGCACTCCTCATTTCTCACAGCTAAGACAGCGGAGCGCTAGAACAGCTCCGCCAGCAATCTGCTGTTTTCGATCTGGCAACGCATCTGTTGTTCTTTACATTCGACTTCTGTTTGATGTTCCTAGATGTTCCTTGTCTACATCAAATGTCTGTTTAATTATTCATTCGCCTTCTAATTATTTGTTCAGATGTTGCTTAGCATCTTTGATGAATCCCCAGCATTGTGCGGGGCTCCAAGAAGCAATCTGCCAATTGGCTTGGCAGTTAGTGTATGTGAATCTGCAGGAATTCGAGGCCGCTGTGGTGAGGTGGAAGCATATCCGGCGCGTAACTGGAAGACCCTGGGTTCGATTCCCGGTGGCGGCCAATGAGAATTTTTCCATGACTCACTAATAAACGTGAAAAAAGCGATGACTTCTGTTTGATGATTATGGGAATAGAAAAAGTGGTTATCTTTGCATTCTGTTCTTATTTCTTTATTCATCATGATGACTAACGTTAGTTTCATCAAAAAAATATTTCATGTACTAAATGAAAATAACGGAGATGTTGAAAAAGAACTATAAAAAAAATGATCTAACCACTAATTACCTTCGGAGACTGATAAAAAATTATTCTTTTGTATTTGCAGTAAGTAATTTAATTCGTACTGAGAAATATATAGCAAAAGACAATTTAGGAAGAAAAGCATAGATATTTGTTGCCATTTGTGATTCATTATTATTTCAAGGGTGGGTAGCAAACCATATCTTTCACACCATGATATGCATGTTTTTCTATCTCGTACGACATCGTTAACGAGACGATACAAATTCTATTGAGGCATTATAAAATACAACAGACCATGGAATTTTAATACTATCGAAGGTTAATATGGACAACTTATTATTTACTGAGCGTTGCCAGATCGAAAACAGTAGATTACTCGCCGAGCTGTTCTAGCGCTCCGCTGTCTTAGCTGTGAGAAATGAGGAGTGCGCCCGTTTGTGGAAAAATAGCCTTTGTCAATTTTAAAAAGATTGCTTTTGTGAATGAAATGGATAAATGTAGTAAAAATTACCTGTACTGTCCCTAGTACATAAATAATAGTCCATATACGGCCGGCCGCCCCGGTGGCGCAGTGGTCTAAGGCGCTGGCCTCTGATCATTCGTCCACAAGGGGTCCGGGTTCGAATCCCGGTGAGGCATGGATGTTGTGTTTGTCTTACGGCACTGGTTCTCTCCCTACCCTGGAACCAGTGACCCTAAATTAGGGACGGGCGACTGCTTATAGCCCATTGAGTTGCTCGCGGTGGTGGTTAAACCTCCAATCAAAAAAAAAAAAAAAAAAAAACCTCCAATCAAAAAAAAATATATATATACGGCCGGACATTGGTTTTAACGATGGCTTTTGATCATTCGTTCGAGATGGGTCTGGCCAAATCCGGCTTCAAATCCCGGTGAGACATGGGTGTTGTGTTTGTCTTACGACGCCGGCTCTCTCCCTTCCCCGAAACCAGTGGACCTAAATTAGGTGGTGACTACTTACAGCCCATTTGCAGGAATTTAAACTTCCAATTAAGAAAAGCCTTATGCATATTTACCAATATGTTCGTATATATTTGGAACACAGTTCGGTAAAAATCTGTGTCAAATTAAAAAAAATATGCAAATGAGGTAAAATCTATTTCAAAATAACAAAAAACAATAATTATTAATTTTTTTTATCATTATTTAATTAATTTAGTATACTGTATGATTGGCAAATAAATGAAATTGAGACTTTTTTTCTGTGTCAAGGTTTAACGACCACCGTGAGTAACTCAATGGGCTATAAGCAGTCTCCCGTCCCTAATTTAGCGTCACTGACTCCAGGGAAGGCAGAGAGCCAGTGCCGTAAGACAAACACAACGTCCATGCCTCAACAGGATTTGAACCTGGACCCATCTCAGACGAAGCGCTTAGACCACAGCGCCACCGCGGCAAATTGAGACTGAAGCATATTGATTAGTGCATACCAAGGAGGATATAATAAATGGAGTCAGGATGACGTCACAAACTTGAAGCACTTTGAGCAGACGAATTTAATGCTCAAACGTCTCACCAAAATGGCAGCAGAGACTGAGATTCAAACCCAGATCCACCTCTGATGAATTGTCAGAAATGAAACCAACACTTAGACCCCTGCGCCACCAGAACGGCTCAACGTTACGTTACCTAATCGAGATTTTTAAATTTTTTTTTTGATTGGAGGTTTAACGACCACCGTGAGCAACTCAATGGGCTATAAGCAGTCGCCCGTCCCTAATTTAGGGGCACTGGTTCCAGGGAAGGGAGAGAGCCAGTGCCGTAAGACAAACACAACATCCATGCCTCACCGGGATTCGAACCCGGACCCCTTTCGGACGAATGATCAAAGGCCATTGCCCTAGACCACTGCGCCACCAAGGCGGCGATTTTTAAATGACCTACTACTACTAGGAAAAATAGTTAAAACCAGGGCCACGGATGGCACAAGGAGGTTAGAATAATACTTCTGGAGATGCCCTTGATGCCGCCCCGGTGGCTCAGTGGTCTAAGGCGTTGGCCTCTGATCATTCGTCCGTAAGGGGTCCGGGTTCGAATCCCGGTGAGGCATGGATGTTGTGTTTGTCTTACGGCACTGGCTCTCTCCCTTCCCTGGAACCAGTGACCCTAAATTAGGGACGGGCGACTGCTTATAGCCCATTGAGTTGCTCACGGCGGTCGTTAAACCTCCAATCCAAAAAAAAGAAAAAATGCCCTTTACTCTTAACCGTGAAGCCGTCAGGTGTGGAAATTTGCCATCGTTTTTTTTTTAATTGGAGGTTTAACGACCACCGTGAGCAACTCAATGGGCTATAAGCAGTCGCCCGTCCCTAATTTTGGGTCACTGGTTCCAGGGAAGGGAGAGAGACAGTGCCGTAAGATTTGTTTGTTTGTTTGATTGGAGGTTTAACGACCACCGTGAGCAACTCAATGGGCTATAAGCAGTCGCCCGTCCCTAATTTAGGGTCACTGGTTTCAGGGAAGGGAGAGAGCCAGTGCCGTAAGACAAACACAACATCCATGCCTGACCGGGATTCGAACCCGGACCCCTTACGGACGAATGATCAGAGACCAACGCCTTAGACCACTGCGCCACCGGGGCGGCACAGTGCCGTAAGACAAACACAACATCCATGCCTCACCGGGATTCGAACCCGGACCCCGTTCGGACGAATGATCAGAGGCCATCGCTTAGACCACTGCGCCACCGGGTGGCTGCCATTGTTTACATGATACCTATTTAAATACATCTCTTTGTATTTTGGAATTGCGTGGTTTTTGGTTGTTGAAACCGTGTTAATATCAAACAGGAATGAATTATATATCTTACACGAGTGAAATTTACAATTTTAATGTTATGTTTTGTTTAGAATTCGCACCAATGTTCCTGCATTTCAATTTAAAGTAGAAATGGAAAGGAACCTCAAAATAATTAAGAATTTTATAAATTCAGCATTTTCTCACACATTGGCAACAAGTCACGATGCGAAACTGGAAGTATTTGCGACGAAAGAAGGCGATTCAGCCAACACAAAATGCATTGCAATAGCATTGAAAACCATTAGCTTTTCCACACTTGGACGGCCGTCGCTCGCGGTTACTGGCTTCACGCAAAGTGATACTGCTTCATTAGCACGAGCATCTCCAGATATCTTCTTCTAACCTCCTTGTGCTGGCCGAATGATCAACGTTCGTGACTGCCACGTAGGAACATGTTCGACACCTGCAGGTACAAACGCTCGCTCACCTAAATATCCGCCGTGCGTTGGATGGGCACGTTAAGCCGTAGAGCCCCGGGTACTGGACCCTCGGTAATAAATACAAGGGCGTCCGCTCCCCCCCCCCTTTCTTTCTCTCTTCCGAGTCACTTTCCTTTCGGGCACTCTAGCCCAAATCTCCTAGCCTCCTATTTCTAAGGATTGTTTAAGATCTGGGGTCAGGGTCAGACACTCCGTTCAAAAATCCTTCTACATATGACCTGATCTACTTAAAACCAGCAGGAAAAAAGTAGCCCAAAAAGTAGGAGAGTAGCAGACCGAAAAAGTATCAGATTGCTTTTCAAAGTAGCTCAGCCGGGCAACACTGCACTGGAAATATCCACATTTTTATATAATGGATGGTTACACCCAAGGGAGATGCCACGTTCACAAGGCCAAGATACCATGCTGCCGCCCCGGTGGCGCAGTAGTCTAAGGCGTTGGCCACTGATCATTCGTCCGTAAGGGGTCCGGGTTCGAATCCCGGTCAGGCGTGGATGTTGTGTTTGTCTTACGGCACTGGCTCTCTCCCTTCCCTAGAACCAGTGACCCTAAATTAGGGACGGGCGACTGCTTATAGCCCATTGAGTTGCTCACGGTGGTCGTAAAACCTCCACTCAAAAAAAAAAAAAAAAAAAAAAAAAAAAAAAGATACCATGCTGAGATCACAGATTTAGTCATTTGTGCCTATACGATAAAAGATATCGAAAATCGATATACAAGCATTTGATATGGTCTTCATCAAATGGTGCAAAGTGGAATGGGGATCATATTAGCGATTTCGAAGTTTCTCTGAAGGTTATGGAAGTTTCTTTAAATGACGTTTTCCAGAAATTTTTGAGGGAATACAATGGTGATAAAGATGGCTTCATTTCTGGTTATTTAGAATCGGAGGAAGAGTACGGAAAACTGTTGAAAGACTTGAATCTATTGGGGTATTCGTACTCTATCCGTTGCAGCAAATATTTCCATTTTCGCAAATGTTTAAGTAACAAAACAGCTAAACATCGCAAATTAATTTTTACTGTGTTATTACGGATTTTTACAATACAGTAATTACTAACCACCTCAATAATAATGTTAACAATGACGTTATTTCACGCTAAATCGTGTCAGACAGCTGCGAAAGGTTTTTGATCTCATGGGGCGACATCTACCTGTGGTTACAACAAGTCAAAACTTGAATAAGTAAATCAAATATGAAGAGTAAGTCGTGCTATTAAAATACAATAAAAGAGCTCCGTCTTAACACGATTTATTTTATTTTAAAAAACGAACATATATTTACATATAAAAGCCATTAGCACTTTCGAAGTGCCGTTCACTCCTTCCTCAGATGATCTATGCCGCTGTAATATGCAGCTATATATATATATACAGAGTCACGTGGGGCATTACGTAGCTTAACTAATTGTCCTTCCTGATTTACAGGGTGTTATATCAGATACATCTGTTGCCACAAAAAATAGTGAAAAGCTATATACATATGTTATAATTTAATGATTTCACTAAGTGCTTCCAAAATTCAGGTAGATCGACAGAGTAATAGTCATTACAACATTTCGTATCTAATGCCGTGATAAAAACACTTTCTGCTATCAATAGGGCACGAACAGAGGAAGGAGTCTGGAGCATACTGACATTGCACCAGTCAGGAATAAATATGCCATTATTTATATTACGTGCAAGTGCTGTATTATAAAGGTGCGCTTTAATGCTATACTTACGTTCATTCACTCGTAGCTCCAGATTCCTCCTTGTAGAACCTATATAATTACTAACATGCTGTTTTGTAATTGGGTCTAAAAGTGGAATATTGTAAACACCCCAACTTCGCAAAATATCGGGTTTACCTCGGTCTCGTCTGAGTTGTGCAAACAAATTGTTACACCTAATACCTAGTTGTAATTTATATTTTGAACACACATATAACAACAAATTTGTAACACCAGGTAAGTATTCTAGTGATCCTATGAACTTCTGACTACGTTCATTTTCTCTGACCAACGTAGTAGAACAAAGTGTTATTACCCTTTCGTGAATCCTGCGGGTAATATAATCCTGGTACCCAAACATATTAGTCATCTTAAAAATTCCTATTAATCTCTCTGTTTAAAGCTCTGTCTGTAGATGTAATTGGGTCTAAAAGTGGAATAATGTCAGTAAGCTCTACTGAAGTAAAAATCAATCGCTGAAGTTTTCTGCTTAAAAGGGTGACATGAGTTATACGGAATGATAGAACAAACATAATATGGTTTTCGATAAACAGAAAATGCTAACTCATGGGTGGTAGAGTTACGACTAATACATACATATATCAAGAAACGGTAAAACATAGTTACACTCGATTACACTAGTTACACTGCAGAATCTCATCATTAAGTTACAGTTGCGAGGGAATTGTCACCATATACATCACCTGCAGAATTACATCATTAAGTTACTGCTGTCGATGAACTGAATGCCTATTTATTACGATAATTAATTACTATGTGCAATTAGAAAAACAGTTAGTGAATTTCGAATGTTTTCACTATTTTTTAGCTGCGGAATTAAGAAAGACGGAACTCCTTCACCTGATGCGTATTAAGACAACGGAACTTCTTCACCTTTGCTCTTTGTGACAGACATTTTCAGCTGAATTATAAATTTATCAGGGTTTAGTTTTTAATTATTGTAGTATTTTAATTTTTTTATTTATATGCATTTGAAAGAACACAGACATATAAGTGTGTGTGTGTGTGAGAGAGAGAGAGAGAGAGAGAGAGAGAGAGAGAGAGAGAGAGAGAATTTAAACACTAAACATTACGTTCTCCCAAAACCCACACAGGATGATGGGGCTCTACTTTAATTCCAATAGAGATAATAGATATTAAAACAATTCTGACGTATATTCTAAATTAACTTTCCTTTTTAGTTTCTTTCCCTATGTAAATCTTGAGTTTATTCTGTTATTCTTCACTCTTAACGTAATATCTTTTCTCTCAAACGAATACGTTTGGCAACACAATTGAGGTTGAATGCACGTGACGTATGCCTGATATTGATAAGAACAAGGTTTAAAAGCGACGACTAAATTGTTGCTTGACGAGCGTTAGGTTGTAAACTGATTATTGAAAGGAGCGTTGTGAAAAGAGCGTTGTATTAAGAGTTGTGTGGTGTGTGGAGAGCTTAGTGCAACATGCTATGCTACGATATGCTTGCTACATCCTGAATAAGGCAATCTTTTCCGTAAGTGTGACTTCTGTTGCTTACATGTTTCGTCTGGCCGTTAAGGTTTCTTTCATTTAGGAACTATTTCTTAGTATGTTGATGTTTTAAATAACGTAGAAGTAAGACAAGACTTTTACGTCATACAATCTTTTTATTTCCAACAGCTTCTTGAAAACTTTTACACTCCATGCCACTTAAATATTAGGACAGAACATTGATTTATATTTATATTTCGTCATACATAATCTAACACGCATACACACACACAAGGAGAAAAAGTTTATTATTTTACAAAATTAATGTTTTCTTAAATGTCAACATCTTTTGTCCAAACGTGCGTGCGTGTGTGTGTGTGTTTGGAACTATAAAAAAATTCTGACGCCCTAGGCACGTGTTTTGCATTCGTCTGTATAAATACGCACTTAGTCCCGAACAATTTAGTAAGAAGGCCAGGGCCAATTGGAGTCGCCCCGATCCCCGCACCCTCACGGGACCCCGCAATTTAGGAAAAAAAAATCATTTTTGATAGAATTTTTATATTTATTATTATTATTGTTATTCTTTTAAGTTTTGGAGCGCCAGGCCCTTAAAAAGATAGGTTTTATGTGTTTTTTTTTCAGTTACCAATCCTCCCTCTCCCCTTTTAAATAGGTTAGCGCCCTTCGTCGTAGCGGCAACGTTATTTGCTGATTTCAAATGCTTATTACAGCACCTTTAACTTTTCTGCATTCATGAAAGAGCAAATTAAATAGGATCGTTTGGTGGCTCTCTACTTTTATATGTTCAACAATTTCTGTGTTAACCAGATACTTAAATTTAAAGAAATAAAAAGAACGATATTAAACTTGTTTTGGAGCTATATGTGGAGGCCAATTGTTCAGTGACTGACTTAAAATAACAGTTCTGGAAATTAAAAGAAAAAAGCAAGTCTCATATACGAGCATTTATAAAAGTTTAATAAAGTTTAAAAAAGTCACTAATTTGCCAGTTACTCCGCCGCGCATCAAAAATCAATTACTAAAACCTGTTGGGAAAATTTTTTTAAACGAATTTATTTTACAGGGATTCTTAGTATTTGCTACGCAGATTATTCGAAGTTACCTTTCTGTAATTCTTTACGGATAACATTTTTTACTTAACGATTTTATTAAAATATGGCATTAGACTTATTTTCTAGGGCAAGGAAATTTCTGTCCCGGGCCCTTCTATGAAATTTCGCCCCGGACCCCGCAAATGATCCGCCTGCCCCGACAGAAGAAAAATAACTCAGCTGTTTGCGATACCGACTGTTTCAAAAATAATTTTTTTTGACGAAGTTTTAGTAAAATATTTCAAATCGAAATAACCCGAAATGTAGCAGTTGAGAATTTTCCTTTGCAATTTAGTTCGTTTTGCAGTTTTAACCGGTAAGAAAGACGGCAAAATTAAAAAAAAAAAACAGGAATAAAACACACTTTATTTAAATCTCTCTAACTTATCATACGAAAAATTTAAATTTCTCTAACTTATCATATGAAAAATTTAAATCTCTCTAACTTATCACATGAAAATAGCAAGTTATTTACAGTTCCAGTACTGTCAGCAGTAAACACGCATAACTTTTGATCTAGACCTGTTATTACGATAACCTATTTCAAATGCATAACTCTGCCTTTCATAATTTGTGCATATCCATTTACTGAGTGGAACTTGAATTTCCAAATTATTGAGATATCTGATTTAATCCTTATGCCAGTTAGTTCATTTCGTGTGTGCATGCATGTGACTACGTTTAGCATACGTATCGCTACACTTTTAATGCTGTAACTGTGGTTTTAGCAAACTATTTCCGAAAAGCCGCTTTTCTGGCATTATAATAACATGAATAGATGATTTTATGAACATTTTATTTTCTTCAGAGGACAACTAATAGCGGATCCAGCGGCGAAGGGGTGTGGTGACCCTCGCTAAAGCAGATTTTTCCTTTATAAATGACCAATATGTAAGTAATTCATGCATTCATTTTCTAAAACTATGGTAATAAATCCACAGGTTTTCATAATAACTAAAATGTGCTATAAATTTGGCCACAAATTGTTTTGCTCTAGTTTCAGCATAAAAAACAAACAAACTAGAGTTTCAGATGCAGAGAAAGATGAGAATGGAAGTGAAAAGCATTGCCTTGCCTCAATAGTAATTGGGAGCAAGGAAAATAACCGTGTGGGGTAGACTTCGAAGTGTGTGTGTGAGATAGTTCTGATGACAGAGCGAAGTTCGTACCTGGATTGGACCAAAAACAAAGACTCTTCAAAAATTTCCAAGCTGAATAAACTCTTTCCCCGTTCAACAACGCACAGCAACCGAAAAATTATTTTCGGCCGCCGCCGGGGAAATGTGGCAGTTCAGAATTTGAGTTTCTTAAATGTCAACATCTTTTGTCCAGCTATGTGTGTGAGACTAACGCGCTCGGCTAGATATCGAGAGATCCGGCATTTATTTCCTCGGTGGCGGCCGAAATCAATTTTTCGGTTGCTGTGCGTGGAAAGAGCGGTCTTTGTTTATTTACTGACGCCACGCTTACGTATGGAGCGGAAACATGGACCTTAAAGACATACAAAGACTGCAGACAATTCAAATAAGCATGGAGAGATGCATGCTGGGTGTAACCAGGAAAGATAAGAAGAGGAACTTGTGGATAAGGAAAATGACAGGAGTGGACGACATCATGACCACAGTTAAATAACTGAAATGGCAATGGGCTGGACACGTTGCCAGAAGAACGGGTGTGAATTCGCGGCATTGTCCAAAATATTTACCCGCTCACACGAAAACATTTTTTTTTAAGTTTACCAAGTATTTGGAGGATTTTCAATTTCCAAGCTGGAATTTTTTTTATTACGTTAACTATCTGAATAGTAAGGATCAAACTTTATTTCGAAAGATTTTTTCGAGACAGGAGATTTAAAAATCATCAAGTTGGTTTCCTCGAAAAGCGGGCAATTGAACGCCATGAAAATAGTTCAGATTTTTAGTTATCGTTTTCAGTTTTGTGATTTTTCTTTATTGGAGTTTTAACGACCACCGCGAGCGACTCAATGGGCTATGAGCAGTCGCCCGTACCTAATTTAGGAACTTTGGTTCCAGGGGAGGGAGAGAGCCAGTGCAGTAAGACAAACACGCATCTATGCCTCACCGGCATTCCGGCATTCGAACTCGGGCCAAACTTTGACGAATGATCAGAAAGTTTTATGATTTAAAAAGGGGCACAGCTGCAAATTTATAGTGTGTGCCCTCCAGAAAGTCTCTCTCTTTCTTTGTTTTAGACCAGAGCACCCCCCCCCGTCCCTCCGAAGATGCGCTTCTACCTAACTAGATCCGCTACTGAGGCGAACACGATTCTGATGGGATACGGCAACAACATCCGTGGAATATAAATAAGGAAGATAACGCCGAATATCCGGTTGTAATGAGCAAGACTTCTGAATTCTTTTCAGACACGAAACAAATATTTCAAAGCAGATTTTTAGAAAACCTAAAAATTCCGATGAAGAAAAAAGATTACATTTACACCACCTAGGGAAAAACTAGCATAATTTAAAATACGCAGTGTAAGTAAGATTATTCATAGTGAATGGAACACGTTAAAAAATTAACTGCATTTCTACAATCGATAAAACAAATATCCACAAATACACTGCTGGACAATTGCTAAGGACGGATCATAAACGGCTATACAGCGCATAAAAAAGTAAGTGTGGTTGGATGCCCAGTGAAATAAAATAATGTCAGAATGCCAGGACATTACAAGAAAGACAATTTATTGTGCTCTGAAATCCAGAAGGCTTTGGAACGTGTTCAAGAGACAAACAGGCCATTTTGTGCAGAATACGTGAACGTGAAAAAAATGCACTTACCGTCCGCAGGCGTTCCGGCGTACGATTTCAATACGGGATATGGCCACCATGGAGGGCAATGCAAGATTCCACACGTCGTGTCATGCTTTGCACAACATTATCAAGCAGCTGTTGGGGTAATTTATCCCATTCCTCTGTCAGTGCACGGATGAGGGTGTCCTTGTTTATTGGAGGGCATTGGCGACCAGCAAGACTCCTCCCCAAAGTATCCCACATATTTTCAATGGGATTCAGATCTGGAGAACGTGCTGACCATACGAGGCGTTGAATATCATCGCTCTCAAGACACTCGTGGACAGCGACTGTTCGATGACATGTTGCGTTGTCGTCCATGAAAATGAATCTATCACCGACAGCACCACGGAACATGCGAACATGAGGTAGCAGAACATCATTAATGTATCGTTGGCCAGTCATAGTCACAGTTGGAAGCACATAGAGGGACGTACGGCCATTGATCATGATGCCAGCCCATACCATGACACTACATGTCGGATATCGGTCCCTTTCCTGTATGTTTGCTGGACAATATGCAGTACCACTATCACGCCAGATCAGTTGTCGTCGACAATCAGACGATAGACTGTATCTACTCTCATCCGAGAAGAGGACAGCAGACCAGTCGTTATCAGTCCAATTGCGATGTTGATGGCACCATTGCAAACGGGCGGTACGGTGACGTTTGGACAATGGGATGCACACAACAGGACGGCGGGCGTATAGTCCTCCTTCATGCAAACGTCTGGCGACAGTTTTTCGGGAGATCCGCTTGCCAGTAGCAGCCACAAACTGATTTGCTACCTCACTAGCTGTGCTGCGCCGGTGTCTTTTTGTTGATAGCACTATGTACCGATCTTCTGCAGGAGTCGTACTGCGAACACGACCTCCCCCGTGACGTTTGCTACACTCTCCATTTGTTTGAAATGATTTCCAAAGCCTTGAAACAACACTGTGGCTGACGTCGAACTCCCTGGCAACATCTGTTATTTTTCGCCCTTCTTCAATCTTGCCAATAATACGGCCACGCGTAAAATCGTCTAGGTGATGTCGGGAAGACATACTGAAAATTGCAAGTTCGTCAATTGATTGTTTCCCTTTCAACTTTGCGTTTGAACAACAACGGTCAATACGCGTCAAATCCTTTATATCTCTTATCAGCGCTATGACGTCACGAACAAGTTCGGCAATCCAAAATTTGCATACGCACAACACGTCTTACTGTATCCCGCACTTATGCTAATTTCCACATTTTCCTGCCTTCCATTTTGTGGTTACTATCGTTGCTATTGTCATCAGTCCTTAGCAATTGTCCGGCAGTGTAGTAATAGCTACCTGCTCTCTCTAGGAGCTCAGAAGTTCGTTACGAAAATTAACAGATTGTTCATAATAGCCGAAAATATCAGAAGCAAAAGGAATTTTCAAATTGAACAATTAGAAGAAGATATATGGAGTATATAAAGTGATATAGCTTTATGCTGCCTAGCACAAAAGCTGTGCTCTACTTATAGGAGAAATGGATGCAAAATACTCTTTATAATAATGAGTATCCTGCTAAAAAAAAGAAAAAAAAAGATTTTTCTAAGAGTTTTAAGAATCGAGTAGTGTTTCACATAGAAATATACGCTGACGTCTCCGAGCGGAAGAATTTTGAATAATAGAAAAGTAGAAAATATGCAAAAATTATTCTTCATAGAAAAGCTATGCTACGGAAAAAGAATTTTTCAAATACGTCTTCCCGGAGCGAGAAAATGGTTTGACATTTACGCTCCCTAGCGGAAAAACTGTGCGTTATCTAAGCAGGATATTGTTCCCAATATTCACTGGGGCAAATGGCATAACTCAAAAACATCTTCAATAGGATTCTTAAAAGCGGAAATGCAGTTGCAAACCGAAATTCACACATTTGTTTGTTGTTCACAGTTCTACTTAGCGTCTGAACTGTGAGCTACAAACAACCCAGAGTACATGCAAAATATTCCACAAGGTGAATGGTACGTGGTGTTGAAATAACACTGGTCAACACACTTTTTCTGGCATAAGGTATTCCAACGGTTTTAAGGTAATTTTGGGGTGCTGATTCCAAATCTGGCATCAGTTTTTAGCACGTCTTTTGTAAAAAAAGATCGTGCTTATGTTATCGGTTTGTCCGTCCGTCCGTCTGTACCCACGGTATCTCTGCAACTATTAGTCCGATTTGAAAAATTCTTTTTGCATTTGAAAGCTTGAAATATGCGAATGATGATCCTTCATTTCGTTTTTTTACGATGTACAATTTCGCCACTAGAGGGAGTAAATGCAGATGATGTCAAATTCAAAAATACGTTTTATTCCACATATTTGCTTCTAAACATCCGATTAAAAAAAATCGTTTATCTTTCGATTCCATTTATGTCGAAGAGTATTTTGGATATAGTTCCTTTTTCAAATTACGCATAGATTTTCCGCTAGGGGGCGTAAAAGTAAATTGCATTTTTTCCGATAACTCTTCTTCTAAAACTCCGATTTGAATTGTTTTTTTCAGCGGATACATCACCTGATGCACAATCTTTTGCATATAATTACGAATTTTCGGTAAGTAATACTTTGGCCACCAGGGGGCGTAAGTGTTAATTTTCTCTTCTGATGTACTTGCCATAAAATCTGAGCTTCTAAAATATCGACTGAAAAAATTCTTTCGTGGACTGATGCCACTCACATCGATAAACCTTTTCGGAATATTTTCTTCCTAAAATATTTCACAGTTTCTCCGCCATGGGGCGTAGATGTATATCTTATTTTTGTCAATATCTCGACTTCTAGGAGTCCAATTTGAAAAGTTCCTTTTTTGTTGGATAGTGTTTTCCGTGTGACATGTTTTTCATATAATTTCAAAATTTTCAAGGGGGCGTAAAGGTAAATTGCGTTTCCCCCTATATCTCTGCTTCTAAACCTCCGATCTGAAAAATTCTTTGTGCACCGGATACAGCTCCTGATGGGAAATCGTTTGCACATAATTTCTAATTTTTTAAAAAATAATGGTTTGGCCACCAAGGGGCGTAAACCCTAATTTCCGCTTCTGATGTATTTGCAGCAAAATATGAGCTTCTAAATTATCGATTGAAAATAACATCGTTTGTAGACCGATACTACTTATGTCGACAAACCTTTTAGAAATATTTTCTTCTTAAAATAATGCACGGTTTCTACGCCAGGGGGCGTAGATGTGTATCTCATTTTTGTCAATATCTCTACTTCTAGGAGTCCGATTTGAAAAATTCCTTCTTTGTTGGATAGTGTTTCTAGTGTAACATGATTTTCCTATAAATTCAAAATTTTCAAGTAATTTTTAGACTTTCCGCTAGGGGGCGTATAGGTAAATTGCGTTTCCCCTATATCTCTGCTTCTAAATCTCCGATCTGAAAAATTCTTTCTGCACCGGATACAGTTCCTGATGGGAAATCGTTTGTACATAATTTCTAGTTTTTGTAAAAAAATGGTTTGGCCACCAGGAGGCGTAAATCTTAATTTCCGATTTTGATGTATTTGCAGTAAAATATGAGCTTCTAAAATCTAGCTTGAAAAAAAGTCTGTTGTGGACCGATACTACTCATGTCGACAAACATTTAAGGAACATTTTCTTCTTATAATAGTGCGCGGTTTCTACGCCAGGGGGCGTAGATGCATATGTTATTTTTGTCAATATCTCTACTTCTAAAAGTCGGATTTGAAAAATCCCTTCTTTGTTGGATAGTGTTTCCGATGCGAAATATTTTTCCTATAAATTCAAAATTTTCAAGTAAATCATAGACTTTTCGCTAGGGAGCACAATGGTAAATTGCGTTTTCTGCTCCTAAAACTCCGATTTGAAAAATTCTTCCTGTATCGCATACAAGACCTGACGGAAAAAAAAGAATGGCTTCGCCACCAGGGGTCACAAGTGTTAATTTCTACTTCTGATGTATTTGTAGCAAAATCTGGGCTCCTGAAAACTCGACTAAATTTCTTTTTCGTGGACCGATACCGCTTATATGGATAAACCTTTTGTGAATACCTTCTTCCTAAAATAATGCATGGTTTTCCCACCAAGGGACGTAAAGTCACATCTTATTTTTGTCGATAACTCTGTTTCTAAGAGTTCGCAAGCTCACGATTCCGTTTACAGCAATATCTGAGGGATTAAAGACTCGATTGGAAAACTTCTTTCTTCCGTCAAATGCTATTGCTTTCCATACCGGTTCCATTGACTTTGAATAGCTTTGATAAATTTAATTTGCGTCAGAACGGATTCAAAAGACGTGCTTATTACACCCGAAAATTCGGTGTGATCTTTCTTGTTGATTATCACATCAGGTTTTTGAGATATTAAATATTGCATTTTCAATAAAAACAGCAAATTTATGCTCATATACGAATAGCTAAACAGACATACATACAAGAATAATATAAAATACAATATACAATAATAATGAAACAAACATTTAATGAGCCGTAGCACAAAGTTGTGAGAGTGACTGCATATTACCATGTAAGAATTGAATTGTGAAGATAAGAAAAATATGTACAAAAGGTTATTAACAATAGTGATGTTACATCTGCATAAACGACCTCTTCTTTGACGATCTCCTATGTACAGCTTGTGGAATGTCTCTCATCAAAGATCAGCAGAAATCTGCCATCATGTTTGAGTCCCATCGGCCTTGGTAACGTTCTTTCATAGCTTTAATGTCTTGGTGAAAGCGTTCACCTTGCTCTTCGCTCACGCGACAAATGTTCTCTGGAAACTGGGCCAAGTGACTATGTAAGTAGTGAACCTTGATGCTCATTCTACATCCAAGTGCTTGAAAACCCAAGAGCAGCTCCTCCACAATCTCTCGACAGTTGTCCGCTTTCCTGTTCCTAAGGAAATTCCGCACCACATCAGATGATGCATTCCAAGCTGTAGCCTCTGCCGCAGTCATTGTTGTAACAAAGTGTGGATCCCTGATGAGTATTCTTATTTGAGGGCCATCAAATATCCCTGCCTTTTTCTTCTCGGCACTGAGACTTGAAAAGGTAGAACATATATATATAGCTGAAGCAGTCTCCAGTGTGATCAAGAGCTTTAACGAATTGCTTCATTAACCCAAGTTTTATGTGCAGTGGAGGAAATACAATTTTATTCCTATCAACCAGGTATATTTCTGTTGTGAAGTAACACACATTTCAAACTCCTTTTACTACTGTCAATAAAAAGTTTCCACTCACTTGAATCATATGCGGGCAGTCCCTTTTTGAGAAGAAACCCTTCAACATCATTACAATAAACATGTTCAATATCTGAATGGAAGTACTTTCGCAGTGCTGCTTCTCTGTTACGATAAAAGGAGACACTAGTGCCAGGTCTGAGTAGTCTTTTCTCTTGCAGCCTGGAAGCCAACAATTCGGCAGACTGCTTCGACAAATACAAATCTCGTACAAGATCATTCAATTCAGGCTGACTAAACAGAGAAATTTTATCACAATCTGCATCAGATGGCGTATATTCGATCTGAGCACCATCATCATCATCATCTGTAGAAGCAGGTAAACTGAGGGATTCAACATCAATCTCTGGTAGCTCAGTAAATACTGGCACAGGTATTTCCTCACAGTGCTCAACTGGTCGTCTGGCAGATGGGATATCTGGGTATTGTAAGTGTTGTTTGTTTTTCTTATTGAAACCTTTTACATTGACAAGGCAGAAGTAGCAGTTAATCAAATGGTTTGTAGGTTCACTCCAAACCATTGGCAGACCAAACTTCAGCTTAGCATTCTTTCCTTTAGACCATGATCGCAAAGTTTCAACACAGGTTTTACACACTTTGTGAGGAGCCCAATTTTTGTCTTGCTCTCCAAGTCGTACTTTAAAGTAGGCAAGATAAACCTTCTTGACAAAGGTATTGATGTTGCGCCTTTGAACCTGCAAAGTGAAGCTGCCACAGATGTAGCAGAAGATATCTGGGTCATTATTGCATTTCCTTCTTTCGGATGTTGTAGCCATTGTTAGATCACGACCTGCAGAAGCAAAATATTAAATAAATGTGGATATCTACATAAAATGATATTATAAACACACTATCCTAAAAATACAACACAATATTTTAACACTAAAGCAGTCACTGGCTCGCAACAACTTGCAATCATAAGTGACAAAGAGTTAATTTCGGGTAAAATCAATAAAAATGGGGTATGCCGATAGCATAAAAATGAGATGTGATAGAGCAAATCTGAGATCAGATTTGGAATCAGCACCCTGAAATTAGTCTAAAACAGCTGCAAAAGTCCAGGCCAGAAAAATGTTTTTTTTTTTTTTTTTTTGACTAGTGTAATTTTTAAATCGGACTTTTAAAAGCACAGATATCGAAAAAAAAAAAATTAGACCTTTGTGCCTCCTAGCGAGAAAATTGTGGTTTTTCCGAGGTGAGCGATATCTGATCGCGAAGGAACTTTTCCAGTCGTGTTTTCAGAAGCGCAGATATTGCTAAAAATATATCCGAAACATAAATGTACGCTTACGTCCTCTAGTAGCAAAACATTCACCGAAATTTGAAACTACATGCAGAACGTTCTCCACCAGAAGCTCTATCCGATACGAAAACGATTTTCCAATTGGAAGCAGAGATGTCGGATAAATCCAATTTTCCTTTAAGCCTCCTAGCGGAAAAACTGTGAGTTACTTGAAAAAGAAACGCCACCCAAAATTGTCTTTATAATAAATGGTTCGAAGGAAAGAAAGATTTTCTTCAACCGGGTATTTAGAGGCAGAGATATGGAATAAAATGTATTTTACTTTCCATAGTATATGCATTCACGCCCTGCCGCCCCTGTGGCGCAGTGATCTAAGCGCTGGCTTCTGCCCATTCGTCCGAGATGGGCACGGGTTCGAATCCCGGTGAAGCATGGATGTTGTGTTTATCTTATGGCACTGGTTTTCTCCCTTCCCTGGAGCCAGTGGCCCAAATTAAGGACGGGCGACTGCTTATAGCCCATTGAGTTGCTCACGGTTATCGTTAAAACTCAAAAAAAAAAAAAAAAAAAAAAAAAAAAACGTCTTCTAGAGGGGAGGTTATGCATCGGGAAAGGACTAAAAACACAATGACAATCGTTCCCACATTCCGAGCTTCCCAATGCAAAAAGAATTCTTCAAATCGGACTAATAGTTGAAGAGATATGGGACGGGCGGAAAAAGTGACACTATACGATTTTATCCTTTTCCGTAATCTCACTAGTAGAGAAAAATGGAGCATTCTACTCCAGGGACTTAGCATTGTTTGCCCACGAGGCTGCCTCAGCTGTCCACTTGTCACATTTTTTGTCACGTGATCGTCCCCCATGATGTTGATGCTTATGTGCTGCCCCTAGCGGTGCTTCTTGGAACTTTATTATTTTGATGTATCTTTGAGGGATGGCAACGTGATAGTGGATGCTTGAAGGAGGGATGGTCATAGGGGATGTCAACTAGATGTGCTGCCCCCTTGCGGAGCTTCTTGGAACTTTATTTTTCGTTGTATCTTTGATTTTGAGGTATGGCAACGACCGAGTGGGGAAAAGGGGTTGCATAGGTGTTGGTTATAATTATGTGCTGCCCCCTTGCGGTGCTTCTTGGAACTTTATTATTTCGTTGGATCTTTGGAGGATGGAAACGACCGAATGGGGGTTGCATAGGTGTTGGTTATGCTTATGTTCTGGCCCCTTGCGGTGCTTCTTTGAACTTTATTATTTGCCTCGATGATTTTTTTTAATTACAAGACCAGCTGCAACTGTTTGTTCTAGTAAGCGGTAGTGGGCTATATATCTGGTCTTGGGGTTTAGTGTTGTCAGGAGTTTGATCTGTCTGGTACCAGGAATAACTCCAACCTTTGGGCAGAAGGGAAGATCGGCGTGAAAATAATGCAAAGTGTCCGGGTACTTGATGTCGGCTTTCAAAAAGCATCCAAAGGGACCATCATCAGGAATGGATGCAATATTCAGATGCTCCAACTCATCACACATCCAATTAAATTGAGCAAAAGGAATAGATTAGCCTAAGGAAAAACCATATAAATTATTTGCATCGAAATAAGATATATATCTGCTTTCTGTTGCTGGATTAAAATTTTTCATGTACTTGTTGTTCGCCAGGTCATGTCGTTGGATGCATTGGCGAAGTCCTCCTCCTTTTGCCGCCTCCACAAATAATAGCATTTCATAATCGGTAAGTAATTTCAGAGAAATTTTGGTGCTCTTAAGCATGGCAGCGAATGCTAGCGATGGAGCACTGAAAAGCCACACAGGATCCAGTGAGTATGTTTCTTGAAAGATACCATGAAAATTTTCAAAGATATCGGCCAGGATGAGAACATCAGTCTTCAAACACAGATCTGAGTATTCTCCTAAATCTCTGATATTCATTTTTCTCCATACTTCTTGAGCGTGATTATAATCTTCGTCACTTATGTGTAACTCGTAAATGCTACTATAAAAACTCGATTTTGGTGGGAGGCATGAATCTTCTAATTTGCTGTATGATGTTACATATTCATAGAGAAATACACCCTTTTTTTCAACAGATGAAACTCATCATTCTGGGGGTAGTGCTTTCGGGTGATCCTAAATTGGTTTGTTGGTAGATTATTTATTATACATTTATTATTATATTATACATTTATTAGATTATTTATTATACATTTTTATTATACCCCGCAGACATGAATCTCAAGCTATCTAAAATTCGAACTTCCATTCCCTAATAAATTTCGAGAAGGAAATCAATTTTTCGGTAGATTCTGGAATAACTTTAATGTTTCCTTCTGTAAAACCAAGCTCTTGAATAATAAAGTGAGAATCATAGCCAGATAAGTTGTGAAAAAAGACTGGCACAAACTTTGGCTTTCGGTAATTGATATTACATGATGCATGTGCTGGACCCCGGTATGCACCTGTTCGGTGGTCATGGTCAGCGACTTTGAGTTTGCCTTTTGATTTTGCGAATGCTTTTCTACAGAGAAAACAGATCGAGACAAATTGAAAAGATGCTTTTTCTTCAGCACTTAATGGATGCATGAGGACATTTCTTTGATACTCCTCCGGGATTTTCAAAACGTCTTTCAAGGAGTGAAGGAAATGATGAATGACGCAGTCTTCAGACCGATGACTTCGAAATACGGAAAATTCATCCAATTCATCTTTTGTGAAATACCCATATGACATGAGCTCATGGGCTTGGGTTGTTATAGTGTAAGATATTTCCAGATTTTGAGGGGGCCCTTGAATTGGTTTGAGAACGCACTCAAAGTTGCAGACGACAAAGGGAACCCTCAAGGCATGTTGAAAATCTTTGAATTGAAGGATATTATTCTCCGGCATCTGAATGGATACGGGTTTGATTTTCATGCACAGGAGTTTGTGATTTTTTAATTTGCTTTCCCTATCAGATCGGACATCGTAGGTTGTAAAACATTTTTTGCATATGACGAATTTTCCATGACGCTTGGTAATTTGCTTGGATATCAACCGCTCGAAGTCAGTGATGAATGCGTAGTGTGAGCGACATCCATCTTCTAAATAGATGAGATCTCAATGGTCATGTAATTCCTCATCGCACATCTTAATGGGAAATATTCTTTCTGCCTCGTCGATACCGAAGACATTGATGGAAATGTTTTTTGTCTTCTCAAACTTTTTAATATCAGAGATTTTGACCGAGTACTCGATACAGTTCTACTGATACCCTGAAGGGAATTGAGGGTCGTTAAAGATATTGGCGGCTCTCTCCTTATGATGATGTCGAAGAGGAGGGGTCCAGACTGTATATTTAAAGCAATACATGTCATTATTCACAACATTCAATACTGCTTTCTTCCTCTGAATATTGGTTGGAAGAGGGATGAACGAACCACCCCTGAAGGGTCTGAAACGGTTGATTCTAAGCTCAAACCAGGAGACATGGGAAAATATCTAGCTGGATCCTTTCAATTCTGCCTCCGAATTTTCATTCTCGATTTTAGCAGCCATTGAATCATAAAATTCCCCGACATCACTAGCTCTGTAGAGAGGTTTGTTGGATGTTTTCACGTTGTGGTCACAGAACTGGTACTCGTTAGGAACATCTTTTCTCTGTTTTTTAAAAACTGTCTCATTGAAAACGCTGACTTTGATCGAGGGGTGAGCAGCTAATGAATGTTGCATGATTCTTAGACATGGAGCTTTACTGGTTTCTAAAAAGGTGCGGAGACAGGAGGCCGACCCCTCCTCGGGCACGGTCTTGTACGTGTTGAGTCACGGATTGGTTCTTGATTTAGTGTAGCTACCGGTACATTCATAACGACTGGAGCTTGGGTTGGTGCAGCTATCGGGATATCGATGTTTGGGAGAGCATGACGTAGCCCTGCAACTGCGGTTTCCGAACCACCACCTTGTCGATGAATTCGTTGCTCGTGACGCTTAAGATGAGGTTTACGGCTGAATCTTGCTGGGCATTGGGTACACGCGAATGGTTTTTCACCTGTATGACTCCTCATATGGGTTTTCAGGTTGAATTTTTCAGCAAAGGTCTTGGAGCAAACCGAGCATGTGTTGGAAGGAATATTGAAAGGGAAGTCTGGCGTTAAATCGGAGGTTAGGTCTAGACTCAAGGGAATTTCCTCCAATGCCTGGAACACATTGGAATTTTGCAAAAACTACTGTTCTTCGTGCAACCACCACCGAGTCTGGGAAGGAAAAAAAATTAACTCCTCTCCCCTAACAACGCAATTTCATGAAATAGACATTAAAATGGGAAATTACTGAATTTTTACGTAGGGAATAACATTCTTAAATTTTTATTGGAAAGGGGAGCTATCGTAAAAGTACGAATTCCTAAAATATTTTTAAAAAAGAATTATTTTTTCTTTCACTGGAATAAACGATTCCACTAACATGAATTTTCCTTTCTTAAAATATAACTTTAATCTTATTCAAAAGAACTCAAATACTGTTCATAATACGCTAACATGTTTTTTTTTAAGGGATTCCACTAAACTCATGAATGCATGGAATTCTAACAACATCCTAATTCTTTTATCAAACAACTTGGCGAGCCTAACAATGAATAAAATATTGCATGCAAAGAAACGAGAGCTTACCTCTTCCATTGCAGACCATTAATTCCACCAGCTATAATAATCCAATATCCGTTTAAAAAACACAGCACAGTATTCCGCCAGCAAGAGCAGAACTCAATAGAACACGAAACAACAGCACAAGTGTCGATAACAGAACAAGAAAAAAAGTGAGGGGGAGGAATGGGCAAGGCTAGTTTTGTAGCGAACAAAATGCCCTTTGACCTCAGCATTCCGGGAAACGTCACGAGGTCATTTCAAATGATCATCTCAACTTCAGAAAGTCCGGATTTTACTCATGACAATCGCCAGTGAATTGAGCTATCATCGCAAGGAGGAAATTGAACTAAATTTCCATGCGTTTCTAAGCATTTTGTTTTGAAGGAATAATTACGTTCGAAGTTTAATCAGTTTCAGAAATTTTTATCACTACAGTGAAATCTGTTCACAAGGAAACAACGCATGACCATTATCGCCTCAGCGTTTCCTTAGCATACATTCGCAACCACATGGAAATGAGTCAGCGTCTGGGGCACTCCAAAAACAGTAGACTCACGGTGACTATTTCCTTATCTTGTCATCTCGTGACGAACACGCTACTACCATCGGACTCAGTCAGGGCTTATCTTAAAAGAAATCCTTAGCGAGAGATAAACGAAAGGATTTCATTATAATTAAATCTTACAAAATTAATTTGCCTATCTTGCTTGAGAGAATAAACTAAAATATATTCATCATAGAGTACATAATAAGCGTAAAAATTCTACTGGGCTGACCTCCACTTAAACGAGGGAGGTATACTGAACGCGTGGGAATTTAATCAGTCACTTTAACCTTCAATGAATTCATCTTAGATTTAACACTGCTTTTGAAAAACGAGTGAACTATGAAATACTTTGTTCTTCAAAATTTTACATAAATAAAACACACACACACGATGTACGATTTTGGTATTCCTTCGCGAATAATTTGGGTGGCACTTAAAAGGACCGTTATGATTTTTTTAACTGTAAAAACATTTGTCTAAATCCTGCAATATTTCCGCAACGTAATTGAATAGATGAACTGAGTCCAAAAATGCTTCTTCTACTTTATAGTGTAGATTCCAGTCAGTGAGTTCTTTCAGAAACCGTTCGGCAATTTTCTCGAAATCCAAAGGTAATACAATTTTGGTCATGTTTATATAAATGTAGAAGTCGTTCGAGAATTTCCATCCCTTCATGTCCGCCGTGTCATTCATTGCTTTACGAAGAGTTTCCTCAAGCAGAAAATCACTATCAATCCATTGAATTCCTTCTTTTGCGACTTGTAGTGTTTCCAAAGTCAAATTATTTTTTTCCAATGCTTTGCTAATTAAAGCGGAAAAAGAAATGGAACGAAAAAAACGTCTGTTGTATGACTCTTAACATAGCAGATTCCTTATAAACCACTTTAGTCCAATGTTCTCCACACAGAGAAATTTCAATTTCAAAATCTCGCCATCCTTACCCACTTTTTTCTGAGTGAAATCTTAAACATGGTAAAAATCTCGACTTACGCATTCCTTTGAGTGGGGATTCGCTCTCATGAAAGGAGTCAACGGTTCTAAACGATGAGCCACTGCAATATTTCCACTGTAAAGGCAATCATATTTCACAGACACGGGTCTTTTAACAACACTTCGCAGAAAGATAAAGCTCTTCAGAAGTTCAAGCCATTCAACACCCTTCAAAATGATTCTCGTAGCTGTAGGAACATATAATCACCGACACAAATATATTTTCGAACATGAATCTGTAATTCTCCATCGAAACAAAATATCCGAATGAATCGGTCGTCTCCTAAAGGAAAGCAATTTTCAGGCATTTCATTCTTACTAAAGATGACGCGATTTTCATCGTATGTTGCTATGAGCGATTCCATTACAATTTTTTTCAGGAAGCACAAAGGCGACCACTCTCCTCGACCGATCGAGTTCAACTGAGAGAATCTTAAAGCCCTACGTCAATCAACCACCTTGTCAGGAATGGACCATAACAATCATGTGACCTGGGAAGAGAACCATTCCTTTGAAAGGGGAAAAACCTGAGCTGAACATGAATTTACAGGAACGAAATCATTTCTTAAGAAGCATTTTCTCATTTCATTACCTTGATTAAAATAGGAGGTAGGAAAAATATAACAATTAAAAAAAAATAGTGCACAGGCAGGGGATCCGAAAACATAAAAAAATATAAGTTTTATTAAAATAAATTCGAGAGGAAAAACATATTGGAAGGGTGAAAAACTTCCTCCAAAAATTTGACAAAGCCCAATAAATCTCCCGAGAAAATAAAAAAAAATCCTCAGACTGCCACTAGCACATAACCAACACCTATGCAACCCCCACTCGGTCGTTGCCATCCCTCGAAGATCCAACGAAATAATGAAGTTCCAAGAAGCACCGCAAGGGGACAGCACATCGAGTTGACATTCCCCATATCTATCCACCCAAGCATCCACTATAACGTTGCCATCTCTCAAAGATCCATCAAAATGATAAAGTTCCAAGAAGCACCGCTTCTTGTGACTTTAGTATTTTGCATCAACATGAACTTATATAATCATCAACATCAGGGAGACGATCGCGTGACAAAAAATCTGAAAATTGGATAGCTGGGGGCAGCCAATGTTAAGTCTATGGGGCTGCCCCTGGGGTAGAATGCTCCATTTTTCTCTACTCTCACTAACTCTAATTTCTTATCGCCTAATCTTACTATCATCCGTTTGTCTGTCAGACAAACAGACCGGCGGACAAAGTGACACTGTACGATATTATATCCTTTTCCGTAATCTCACTTACTCTAATTTCTTACCACTTAATCTTACTATCATTCTTCAACTTCAACAAAATAACAATCTTAATAAATTTAATTCTTCACATTCCAATTATTTTATTTTTAGCTAACAGCACGTTATTATTTTATATCTCCTATGAAGCAGTTCTTATTCCTACACTTTTACTTTTACTTTAAACGGCTCATATTCAGAGCATCTACGTAAAAGCCAGAGTTTATGTCCTTGTATACACTATTTTTGAATATCTTCTCGAGTCCTAAAAAGTTTTGGATGTAATTTATCTTCCAATCACCGTTTGTGCGACGAATTTAGAAACAGTGATTTTTCCTGGTTATGTAAGTATGTATATATATAGTCGTATTTTCGAGTATTTTCAACAGTGCGAGGAAGAAGTAGCAGAAATCAACGAAAATTCCCGATCATTCAGGTAAGATCCTTTCGACTTTCTTTCTGAATATGTTCATTGTGATCACGAAAACTGGAATGGTTTTCGGGCAACCTAAAACAATTTCGACAGCCCAGCATATTATTCTGCAAACTGCAGGAAAACACTAGACAGAGAGGTAGATATAGATATATACACAGTAGGGGCGCCGACTTCTCCAAATTATGGAGGGGGGGGGGGCAGGCGTGAAGAGATCAGACGTGGGAGGGGTATGTCTCTTCCATTGTCAGAAGGAAAATAAAAAAAAGGAGGCGAAGGGCCAAAAAGATTATGAGATTCGACGTATATTTTAAAACGCAGTTGTAATTGCTCATTAGCTAATGAACAAGGAAACAGAAATATTCTTTTGATGAATATTTATATTTTTTAAAATAAAATTCAGCCTGTGATTTTATAAAATTATCCAGAAAGATTTTATTCCCAAAGTTTAGTAAACAATGAGAAAGTTAGCTGGGTTACTCAAACAAAGAACAAGAAGAGCAAAAAATAAATAGATAAATAAAGGCGCTAGAGATTAAAAGTTTCTTGTTTATTTTATTTTTAATAATTGTTTTAAGCATTTACCATAGCATATCGCGAGAACATGTCAAACTCTATTAATACGGGGCTGGCAATCCGGTTTCTTATCAAATCAGCAATGCTGAGATTAGGAAAAAAGTTTTTATTCATTCCGTTATTTATTAATTTTTTGGAAATAAATCGCTTTGGCCTAATAAGGTGGAGCTTGGTCCATCTTATGAGGCTAAAGCGATTATTTAATTAAACAGGGCCAAAATATTGGGTGGGCGCTGACCAGTAAAATTATTGGAGGGGAAAGATTCACCTTGCCCCCTTATAGTCGTGCCTATGATACGCAGTCGAGTCACGTTATTGTGACCACCTCCTACTTTTGACGTCAACAGCTCGTAGCCAATGGAAAAAGGCACGTGTCGTGAGCTGGCTTGGAGGGTATATAAGGTGAGCTGTAGGCATTCTGAAAACATATCACTCGTTGCTGTCCTGGATAAAAGAAGAGATTTATCAGATTTGCAAAAACGGATGATAATCGACTTTCGGGACAAAGGATGGCAGTATTTCTGAAACAGCGCAGTTTGGGAACTGTTCGTGTGCTACTGTGGTTAAAGTGTATCGTGATTGGAGAAACCGCACCATTGTGAATCAGCGACGTGGAAAATTCGGAGCGCCACGTGACATTGATGTGAGAGGTGAACGTCAGCCTTGAAAGTGCGTGAGAGCCGATTGACACCCTACAGTGGTGCCACCCACGAACCGAATGAACCAGGGGGTTACCGGAAGTGTGTCTAAAACAACAGTTCAGCGAACCCTGCTGCGCATGGGGCTCCGATGCAGACGGATGGTCATTGCACCTATGCTAACGAAGGTGCATCGGCAGAAAAGGATTAAATTTGCACTGCAGTATCGGAATTGGATCTCCGCTGATTGCCAAGGGATTGCTTTCTCCGATGAATCACATTTTCTGCTTCATCGAACGAATGGACGTTGGCGTGTAAGGAGAGAAACATCGGAGAACAAACACTCCTCAACCATTGCTGGAAGAACACAAGCTGGTGGGCCTTCCAAAGGTCCACTTATACCTGTCGAAGGCACTACGGACCGAATTATTTATGAATCCATCCTTGCAGACCACGTACATCCACACAGGCTGATTGCCTTCCCTGGGGTGGATGGTATCTTCCATCACGACAATGCGACGTGTCACACAGCTAGAAATGCCCAAGAGTGGTTGGAAGAGCACGATGGAGACTTCAAAGTGCTTATCTGGCCTCCTAATTCCCCAGAATTAAACCCAATTGAGCATCTGTGGGCCCACCTTGATCGTGTTGTTCGCTCTATGGATCCTCCACCATGCACCCTCCAGAAGCTGTCAGATGCACTGCAGTCAGCATGGCTCCACATACCTGTGAACATCTTCCAGCACCTTATTGAGTCACTCCCAGCCCGTCTAGCTGTTGTCCGCGCTGCACACGGTGGTTGCTCTGGATTTTAGCTGGAGATCAGTTGTGTCATGGATAAAAGAAGAGATTTATCATACTGACCACCTGTATGTGACTCGACCGTGTATAAACCTGGTTAAAAGACAACCGTGGCATACTGACCACCTGTATAAATCGACCACTTTTTATAAGAACCGCTGATTTCTTTAACCTGCTAATGACAAAAATTTCCCCTAAAAGAGACCACCTGCTTATTGTGTAATGTGACATTTTGGCCAAAATTCAAGTAAATCCCATCAGTTAAAGTGCTTAGTTCTATACTTAAAGGCAAACTTCATTTGAATTATATCAGGGATAGGAGAGCTAAAATATGATTTTCACGTAAAACCGGTGTTACTTTGTTCAACAAAATATTTTAACGATGTTTAAAAAAAAATGAAGTCTGTCCTATTATGTTAGTTCATGTTATGCAAAATGAAAAAGTTACTGAAAGTGCAATCGTGAAGAAGAAAGCGAGTTTAAAACAAAGAAAACTTGACTTTCCTTTCCTAAAGAAAAGCGGAACAAGTAAAACTATGTTTTACTAACACACTTAACGCAGAGTTTGTTATTGTAATTCGGTAATTTAGGTTTCTTAATTATTTCCTCGATGATGATTTCGGAGTGGCATAATTGAGTCTTCAAATCTGCGTTTAAAGAATTAGCTTCAAATAAACCAGCAAAAATTCTATCCCACCGCCATTTCGCGAAACGCCGTCAAGCATATACATACAACTTGCGCTTTTAATGACGTAGTTAAAGCCGATTCATCACGCAGATTCAGAAATGGCAGTACACTGCAGAAGTAATGCCACCTGCATTTCGTCTCGACAAGGAAGTAATGGTTACAACATCGCTAGGGTAACAATGTGTTCGTACACGGCGCACATACTCAGAGGCGTGACTAGGCATTTCTGCCCCCTTCCCCCATCTGTCTTCCTATCTTATATACATACAACTGACAAAATTAACGTCACGCACCAATATCATATCTGTGGGGGGAGGCGCAGTCAGACTGACTGTACGGCTTTTCCAACTGCTCTTCGGACTTCAAACCTTCGGTAACACATCAAAAGGATCGAATGCAGCTGAAAGTAGTGCTCGCAGTAGTAGTAATAATCATACAGCCGCTAAAGAATCTTCAACGTTGTGAATGACATTCTTCACTTGCAATGTACGTACAACCGAGCCTTCATTTTTGAATGTGAGCAATTAATATTCCTTGAACACAGAGTCGTAACTAGGGCGGGGCAGCTGCTCCGGGAGCAGCTCAAGAGAGGGCGCAAAAACCACTGCGTGCAATTTGATTAAAATTGGAAATGAAACTATCGCACCAATTTCTAAGACCATTCTTTCAAGCCATACTTTGACGTTTTTCTACATACAGAAGTTTCTTCTAATGTTTCACCAGTTTCGGTAAGTTTGTCGGCTTAAAATTTGGATTTCTTTCTCAAAAAGTGTTGAGCTGTTAGTTGCTTACATTCAGAAATGAAGGGTGAGGATGTCGTTCACATTGTTAAGATTCTATGTGAGCCACAATTGCCAGCTACATTCGATCCGTTTGATGCGCTACCGAAGGTCTGAACTCCGAAACAGTTGGGAAATCTGACCTCCCTCTTCCCCTTCTGCATTTTACATACGTATACAATCCAAAATGACGTCTTGCGTCCAGTTCTGTTTTACTGTGCAGAACATCCTAGATGGAAGGATAAGGAAAATGCACGAAACTCTTCTCCGAGTGGTCCCCCTTACCATTGTGCAACTTCTTTTGACGCAATTATAGAGGGACGTCCCCGTTTGGAATAAGAAATGACACCCCACTCTACAGTAGCGTATTCACTGTACACACCTCAATAAAAATACTTAAGCATTAGGTTCTTAAATAAAATATCAATCAGGGTAGCTGGAAAGTCGCAAAGGCTTCATTCCGTCCTGACAATGGAAAGTTCCTGCGGGAAAGATATTGAGCCAAACTGAAACAACTGAAAGCACGCACTTGAGTTGAGGTACATATGGTATTTGTTGCTTGATAAGGATTGTAAGTTCTTATATTATTGTGATATCTCTTCTTAATTAAACTAGCGATTAGAAGAAGTTTAAGTTTGTTTCAATTTCCTGCTAAGGAATAAAGAATCCATGTTGGATTTGTGTACATCAAATAGTCCGGTACAATCACACACTTTTACAACATTTGATTAGATTCAGATCAGTTGGTTTCCTCAAAATGCTGTACAATCACAGTTCGATTGTGCCTCCTCCAAGAGATGCATTGGGGTGTGACGTTAATTTTATCGAGCAGTGTATATGTATGCATATAGATACTAATGGACATGGAGACATCCAATTGGGACGACAAGTGAAATTGATTTTATTATGTGTAACAAAAAATTCGTCATCGAAAACTGCAGTGTGCTAAACAAGTTCAACACAGGTAGTGACCATAGATTGGTGAGATGTAAGATGCACCTCAACACTAAACTGGAACGTGGCAAGCTCATAAGACAAACAAAATGTATTGACATAACCAACCTTAAAAAACACCATAATACTTTCAAGTTGGAACTGAAGAACAGATTATCTGCTTTAGAAGGCCTAACATCGGAAGAAGTGGATATTTCGGAAGTTAACAGAAAAGTAACCAAAGCTCTTATGGAAACAGCAACAAAATTAGCTGGGTCTAAGAACAAGTTGCATGTAAACAAATTATCAGGAAAAACCAAAATGTTGATGCAAAAAAGAAGAGAGATGAGGACAACTAAAGAAGATGTGACTTCCAAAGTGGAATATATAGAGCTATGCAAGACAGCACGAAAAAGTATCACTGAAGACGTAAGGAAATTCAACTGTGAGCTAGTGAGGAAAGCAATTGAAAACAACCAAAGCCTAAAGATAGCAAAGGGACATCTCAGTAAGGGAAGAAAACAGATTATGGCTCTGAGAAAAGAAGATGGTTCTATAACAAGAAATAGAGGCGAAATTTTGACAAGAGTGAAAGATTTCTACTCCAAATTATATGAAAGGGATGATACATGTACTCCAGACATCATGAAAGGTACCAGAGTTCTTCCAGTCCTCCCAGCAGAAGTTGCTCATGCAATCAAGAACATGAAGCGGGGGAAAGCTCCAGGAGAAGATGGAATTACTATAGACATCATACAAGAAGCAAGTGGAGAAATTGAAACAGTACTCGCCCAAATTTTCACTCGATGCCTTAATGAAGGGAAGATTCCTGAGGATTGGAACAATGCTACAATGATCCTGCTACATAAAAAAGGTGACATTGAGGATCTCAGGAACTACAGACCTATCAGCCTCCTATCAGTGGTTTATAAAATCTTCACTAAAGTTCTTTCACACCGCTTGAAGGTAACACTGGACATGGCTCAACCGAGAGAACAAGCTGGATTCAGGAGTGGCTACAGCACAATAGATCATATCCATGTACTGAGAGAACTAATTGAAAGAGCGAGGGAATATGAACTTCCATTGTGCATGGCTTTTATCGATTATGAAAAAGCCTTTGATTCGGTGAAACCATCAGCAGTTACCAAGGCTCTGAAATCCTGCGGTATTGAAGATGCATACATTAATATTATTAATAACATCTATGAAAATGCAAGTGCAAAGATTCGGCTGTTTGAAAATACAACACACATAAAAATTGGAAAGGGAGTGAGACAAGGTGACACCATATCTCCGAAGCTCTTTAATGCCACATTGGAAAATGTCTTTCAATCACTGAACTGGGAAAACAAAGGGATAAAGATTAATGGAGATTATCTAACCCACCTTCGTTTTGCTGATGACGTAGTCATTTTTGCAACTACCCCATCAGAGCTGCAGAGTATGATCCAGGAACTTGCTGACAAGAGTAAAGAAGTGGGATTAAAAATGAACTTTCAGAAGACAAAAGTGATGTTCAATGCTTTTACAAGAAATGAAGATTTATCGATTGATGGAGAAAAACTGGAGATAACAGATACTTATGTTTATCTTGGACATCAGATATCAAGTGAGGGTCACATTGATGAAGAAATTAATCGGCGTACAAAACTTGCCTGGAGAGCTTTTGGAAGAAACAGCATAATTTTCAAGAGCAATATGCCATTATGTCTTAAAAGAAAAGTGTTTGATCAATGCATCCTTCCAGTGCTTACGTATGGTGCAGAGACGTGGACCTTAACTAAAAGAGACATACAAAGGCTGCAGACAACTCAAAGCAGCATGGAAAGGTGCATGCTTGGTATAACCAGGAGAGATAAGAAGAGGAACTCGTGGATCCGAAAAATGACGAGAGTGGAAGACATCATGATCAGAGTTAAATCCCTGAAATGGCAATGGGCTGGACATACTGCCAGAAGGACAGACCATAGATGGACAGCCGAAATTTTAGATTGGATTCCAAGGGACAGGAAAAGACCCAGAAAAAGACCACATGGGAGATGGGTGGATGAAACTCGAAAGTATGCGGGAGTGACATGGAGGAGACTGGCACAAGACAGACCGTTGTGGAGGAAACTTGGGGAGACCTTCGTCCAGCAGTGGATTGATAATGTTTGACAATGATGATGATGATGATGATAGATACTAATGTGCACTCTTAGATTAGTAATTTATGTGTATAAGGCAGAAAGATTGGTGGGGGGGGGGGCGCAATATTTTGTGGTTTGCCCAGGACGCAGAAATGCCGAGTTACGCCTCTCCTTGAACATTTTGAGAAAGAAATGCTAATTTTACTTTGCCAAGTTTACTGAAACTAGCAAAGCATATTATAAGCAATTTCTGTAAATGGACAAACGACAAAGTATATCACGAAAAAACTGCACCAGAAGCCATCACAAAATTTTGCATTCCAAATTTTATCAGATGCAAGTATTGATTTTTGCGCCCCTTCTTGAGCTGCGCCCGGGACAACAGCCCCGCCTCCCCCGCTGTAGTTGCGCCTCTGCACATACTCACAATAATAATTTGTATAATAGTAATTACAATTTAAGAGCCAAATACGTGCGCTTAAATGAGCTAGCTGGTTTCCAATTGATTGCGACTTAGCGTCCCTACAGCCCGAGCCAAGTTCATATTTATGTCGTATTTCGACGCTCTTTGCACACTGTGGCCTTTATTACGAGGAACTGGGGGAAATAATTAGATAAACAAATACATACATAAATACATAGTGTGACGTATATTCTATTTTAACTTTCATTTTCAGTTCCTTTTCCTATGTCATTCTGAGTTTGTTGTCTTTTCCACCTTAATGTGATATCTTCTCTCCCACACGAACGGAGGTTGGCAACACCATGAGGTCCGTACGTAAGTGACGTATGTATGTGATAAGAACAAAGCAAGATATATAATGGCTACACAGTAGCTGTGAGAAGGGGGATTTTGAATGTGAGTGCTTCAGTACATTTTAGATACGAGACTGCTTAATTGCCGTTAAAGTATTGTTGAAGGCTGCGTATTTTACTTTAATGAAAGTGTTGTGTTCCGTAGTTAAGTATTATTGTGGATATTAACTCAAGTTCCAGTGCTGTGTTTCATTATTATTGTCACTGGGGATATTAGCCCAGTTGTTCTCATCGTGTTGAAGTGAGCATGATCAAGTGCCTATTGACAGCAATAAAGGATTAGCTGTAAGTAAAACCCTCTTGAACTTTATTT
Organism: Macrothele yani; assembly: GCA_039090855.1. NCBI lineage: Eukaryota > Metazoa > Arthropoda > Arachnida > Araneae > Macrothelidae > Macrothele > Macrothele yani. Next base: position 78,739,406 of record CM077009.1, read on the forward strand.
GAGTGACTCGCATTTCCCTCTAGGTGAAAAGTTTGGTTAATGTAGTGTTTTTAGTAAGTCAGCTACACACAAATGCTATAATTAAGGCTCGCTGCGCCGAACAAAGGTTCGACAGACCCCCAGCAATGTTAAGGTCTATGATTTCATGGCGTTGTCTATGATTTGTTGTCGCCGTCTATGATTTGGATGGCGTTGTCTGTGATTTGTTGTCGCCGTCTATGATTTGGATGGCGTTGTCTATGATTTGATGGCGTTGTCTATGATTTGTTGTCGCCGTCTATGATTTGGATGGCGTTGTCTATGATTTGTTGTCGCCGTCTATGATTTGGATGGCGTTGTCTATGATTTGTTGTCGCCGTCTATGATTTGGATGGCGTTGTCTATGATTTGATGGCGTTGTCTATGATTTGTTGTCGCCGTCTATGATTTGGATGGCGTTGTCTATGATTTGTTGTCACCGTCTATGATTTGGATGGCGTTGTCTATGATTTGTTGTCGCCGTCTATGATTTGGATGGCGTTGTCTATGATTTGATGGCGTTGTCTATGATTTGTTGTCACCGTCTATGATTTGGATGGCGTTGTCTATGATTTGTTGTCGCCGTCTATGATTTGGATGGCGTTGTCTATGATTTGATGGCGTTGTCTATGATTTGTTGTCGCCGTCTATGATTTGGATGGCGTTGTCTGTGATTTGTTGTCGCCGTCTATGATTTGGATGGCGTTGTCTATGATTTGTTGTCGCCGTCTATGATTTGGATGGCGTTGTCTATGATTTGTTGTCACCGTCTATGATTTGGATGGCGTTGTCTATGATTTGTTGTCGCCGTCTATGATTTGGATGGCGTTGTCTATGATTTGATGGCGTTGTCTATGATTTGTTGTCGCCGTCTATGATTTGGATGGCGTTGTCTAGGATTTGTTGTCGCCGTCTATGATTTGGATGGCGTTGTCTATGATTTGTTGTCGCCGTCTATGATTTGGATGGCGTTGTCTATGATTTGATGGCGTTGTCTATGATTTGTTGTCACCGTCTATGATTTGGATGGCGTTGTCTATGATTTGTTGTCGCCGTCTATGATTTGGATGGCGTTGTCTATGATTTGATGGCGTTGTCTATGATTTGTTGTCACCGTCTATGATTTGGATGGCGTTGTCTATGATTTGTTGTCGCCGTCTATGATTTGGATGGCGTTGTCTATGATTTGATGGCGTTGTCTATGATTTGTTGTCGCCGTCTATGATTTGGATGGCGTTGTCTATGATTTGTTGTCGCCGTCTATGATTTGGATGGCGTTGTCTATGATTTGTTGTCGCCGTCTATGATTTGGATGGCGTTGTCTATGATTTGTTGTCGCCGTCTATGATTTGGATGGCGTTGTCTATGATTTGATGGCGTTGTCTATGATTTGTTGTCACCGTCTATGATTTGGATGGCGTTGTCTATGATTTGTTGTCGCCGTCTATGATTTGGATGGCGTTGTCTATGATTTGATGGCGTTGTCTATGATTTGATGGCGTTGTCTATGATTTGTTGTCGCCGTCTATGATTTGGATGGCGTTGTCTGTGATTTGTTGTCGCCGTCTATGATTTGGATGGCGTTGTCTATGATTTGTTGTCGCCGTCTATGATTTGGATGGCGTTGTCTATGATTTGTTGTCACCGTCTATGATTTGGATGGCGTTGTCTATGATTTGTTGTCGCCGTCTATGATTTGGATGGCGTTGTCTATGATTTGATGGCGTTGTCTATGATTTGTTGTCGCCGTCTATGATTTGGATGGCGTTGTCTATGATTTGTTGTCACCGTCTATGATTTGGATGGCGTTGTCTATGATTTGTTGTCGCCGTCTATGATTTGGATGGCGTTGTCTATGATTTGATGGCGTTGTCTATGATTTGTTGTCGCCGTCTATGATTTGGATAGCGTTGTCTATGATTTGTTGTCGCCGTCTATGATTTGGATGGCGTTGTCTATGATTTGTTGTCACCGTCTATGATTTGGATGGCGTTGTCTATGATTTGTTGTCGCCGTCTATGATTTGGATGGCGTTGTCTATGATTTGATGGCGTTGTCTATGATTTGTTGTCGCCGTCTATGATTTGGATGGCGTTGTCTGTGATTTGTTGTCGCCGTCTATGATTTGGATGGCGTTGTCTATGATTTGTTGTCGCCGTCTATCATTTGGATGGCGTTGTCTATGATTTGTTGTCGCCGTCTATGATTTGGATGGCGTTGTCTATGATTTGTTGTCGCCGTCTATGATTTGGATGGCGTTGTCTATGATTTGATGGCGTTGTCTATGATTTGTTGTCACCGTCTATGATTTGGATGGCGTTGTCTTTGATTTGTTGTCGCCGTCTATGATTTGGATGGCGTTGTAGTAATACATGCAGTGCCTCCAGGACAGACGGTAAATGCAGTGTGTTATGCGCATTGCACCGAACATAACCTGCGCTCAGGTCTCCTGAAGAAGCGGCGTCATTTGCTGGAGCATAGTCTGATCATTTTGTATGACAACGCTCGCTGCCACGTTGCTGGTGTAGTTACAGACCAGTTCTGTCAACGGCGCTGGAAAGTGTTGTATCACCCTCCCTATTTGCCTGACTTAAGTCCCTGTGATTTCGATTTGTTTCCGAAGATGAAAGCACCACTTCGGAGAATTCGTTTTAAGACTACCGACGACATCGAAAGAGCAGTAGTAAGACCAGGCCATGGCTATGATGAACACGTCTCACTTTGCTGACGGCACAGAGATGGCTGCGGGTTTTAGATATTTTTTTCTTTGGAGGTTTAACGACCACCGTGAGCAACTCAATGGGCTATAAGCAGTCGCCCGTCCCTAATTTAGGGTCACTGGTTCCAGGGAAGGGAGAGAGCCAGTGCCGCAAGACAAACACAACATCCATACCTCACCAGGATTCAAACCCGGACCCCTTACGGACGAATGATCAGAGAGCAGCGCCTTAGACCACTGCGCCACCGGAGCGGGTTTTAGATAATGCTGGCGACTATATCGAATGGATATAACCGACTAGAGTCGGATCCTATGTTATTTTCCAGTGTAACTATTACGTTCTCACTAATAAATTTCCAACTCTTGTATATACTGTATATATACATATATCGTCGGGTGTGTAATGTGGTTCACGTATTCTTCTACTTTTTAGCCATAGGTTCTTTTCATAAGTTAACAACACTGCATGAGGAGATTTTAACCACCACCGTGAGTAACTCACTGGGCTATCAGCAGTCGCCTTTCCCTAATTTGGAGTAATTGGATTCAGAGAAGGGAGAGAACCAGTGCCGTAAGACAAACCCAATCAGGGCCTCAGACGAGGAGATCAACTAGACGCTCAGAGATTTTGGGTCATACGCTGAATTTGGCGTTACAAGGCTATTATCGCCCTGTGGCGAATATCTTTCTCTTTATTGCTCTTAATTGCCCTGAACTCCAACTCCAGTGCAGCACTTCTCTATACTCCTCACCGCAGCAAAGCAACTGGGTATCATTTCCATATTTACAAAAACCCACAGATGATGTGGAGCAGATCAACATTTAAACAATATTAATGCTGCGCAAAAGTTTCCTAAAACTGATGATCTCAAGGTTACATTGGTTGTAAGTGAATTTAATTAATTCAGTTATTTTAAATTTAAAACGCAATTAAATTTAAAGTGACAACTATCGATTTTAAAATTATTCAGTTTTATTTATTTATTTTATTACAGAGGAAGAGGGATTAGGTGAGTACAAACAAGGAAGTGAAAAAAAATTAAGCCCTGTTCAGCCTCCCAGTATTAAAAAATTAAACCCCATTCAGTCTCAGTGGCGCACTCTGGATTTCTTTATGGGGCCCCCATAAAGAAATCGAAGATGCAAATAAAAATGTACAGAAGAAAACATCTCCCAGAATACTGGGAAGCGATGAAAATATTTCCGCAATATTAAAGTGCTTTTCTAGTGATTCGTAAAATATACATTTAAAAACATATATAAATATATTTAAGAATAAGAAGCCAATAACAAAGAACGAAAGTCCAAGTGAGGTATCATTAATAAGGCCTATAGGTATCACTAATAGGCCATTGAGGAATCAAACATTAGGCCCTATTCAGCCCCCAGTAATAAAAAAAATGATGCCTTATTCAGCCCTTGCAATGTTCTTAGTTTAGTGACGTTCTTTGTTGTGGTTAATAATTCATGAACTTCTATACTTCGCCATTTTTTGAAAGCCAACGGTGTTACAAATCATTCTTTACTGCGGAATATATTGTGAGTATTATACGTATCAGTTGTTTTTGTAATTGGATTACAAGCGTAATTTCATTTCTTTTTAGTGTTTGAGAATGCGGGCCATCGTACTGTGCGTTTTTGCAGTTTTTATCCTCACTTTAATGCATGAAGCTGAAGGTGGGGTCTGTAATTGGATCTGTTATCATATCATTTGCAAACCAAGATTCTCCGTGAGATGCAAAAACATATGTGGATTTTGGTGTGCACCTCCAACTAATCAAACAACACAGTAAGTTATATTTTTATCTACTCAAAGTTTGTCTCACGTTTACCGAACACACACACACACATACACGCACACGTAGTTATGTGAATGCTACTGGTTAAAAATTTATGACGCCAAGAATTAATAATAAAATAATCTGGCTTAAAAAAGAAAAATATTCTCCGGAGAACACGAACACACTGTAAGAAATAAGCGACGAGGTGCGCATTAATCGAGCAAGAAAAGTGGCTGATTTCAGTGAGCCGAAGATGGCACAGTGCGTGTTGTGGTATAACAAAGCAAAGTCCGCTACTAGAGTTCAGGGCAGATTTCGCAAAATATTTGGCAATGAGTTATCCACAATAAAAACTGCGTACGTGTGATACAAGCCATTTTTTAAGGGCAATTTTGAAGGTGGTGCAAGCGAGTTATCGTATTTACAGCAATGAGCCTCAAAATGTGTACAAGACAGTTTTTCTTTTTGGAATCAGTGCCCACAGGGATTATGCATCTGGACATGTGTGTTGGAAAATTTCTACCATTTCACAGTTGGACGTTGACACAGAGTCCGCTATGCTGTTTCAACAAGATGGTGAGCCGCCACATTACTTGAAGGACGTTGGAGAACTTCTTCATTCCACAATTAGACGTTGACACGATCTGGTTGAAACAGAGTCACTGAGTCACTTCCGCTTTGATACCCAACGCAAAGGTTTCTTCAGACTAAGGAAATTGGGTCAAAATCTAACTTGGGAGGGATCCCTACGAGAAAATGTGTCGTGCTATGCCTTAAAAAAAAACAAAATTGCACTCCTGGTGAACTTTGTGAAACACTGATGGTGTTCTTTTCTCTCTTATTGTTTCATTTGCTTCCTTCATTTCCTCTGTCCTTCTGTGGCTTCCTTATCAGATATTTGTCAATATTTTCCCTTCCTTCTTTGTCAGTCTTCGTTTTACCTTTATCTGCTTTCGCTTACCTTGTTGCCTTGTGTAAGTGTTTGTTCGCCTGCCTTGTTTTGGCCGTGTCTACTTGGTTTGGGTTGGTGTAATCATATTTTTCCTGTTCTGATCTTTCCTATGCGTGGTAGTTTGGTCCAAAACACTTTTGTTTGTTTGTTGCATGGGTTCTGGTCTCAGAGGAGAATGACACCCCTTCCTAACAAAAAGGCTCAAATAAACGAGAAGCAAAGTTGAAGACTATAGGTAATTGGGCTGCAGACAGTGGTTTAATTCTCTTTTGTTTTACATTCTATTCAGTTTTGTATGTTATTTTCTCATAAAAGGTAAGCACGCAACCTTTACTTTTTAGCTATGCTCATTACAGAACAATCAGCTTAATGTATGCAGTCTAATTTTACCGAAGCATCACCGAAAGATCAACAGGGTTAGGTAAGTGGTTTGATACTGAAAGGCAGAAAAATGAAAATGGTGGGATGGTAGCCAACACTTCAGAACAGCAGTCAAAGAGCGTGAACTCACTTTCTCTCTCTCTCACACTCTTTCTCTCTGTCTCTCTCTCTCCCACCCACACACACATTCAGCTGATAAACTAACAGAATGCCTACTCTAGTTTCTAACATTCACAAGAGTCATTTCAAAATGTTCCACATGTACTTGCTACGTTGCAATGCCAGCGGCATACACAGAGTGGGAAACCTAATGAAATTGTGATTTAAGTCTGATATTAGCACACAACATTTTAGCAACATAACTGACGAAGATAGGGGGGAAGGGGACCAAGGCGAGTAAAACATTTGTTTCGTTTTAAACTACACATAATGTTGGGCATATATCCATGGGCGAAACGCATGCTAGCGTTGACTGGGTAATGATGTCGTGCATTTGGCACAGAGCCACGTTGCGTTATCAGGCGAATACAGGTTGATAAACGTGCTGCTTGGATATTCGTACGCCATTGTTGAAAAAAAGGGGGATAAAAAATACAGGTTGGCTCAGTTCTGATTGAGCCGTCAGTTTGGAACGTAGGACTACGACTTGCAGATCGGAGGAGTTGAAATGAGTTAGTGGAGTATGGTTTCAAAGCGTTTATTAAATCTGTTATAGCCAACTCAGGTCTATGATATGAAAAGTAGATTACAAAATTTTTACAAAAAATGCTAGATACATTACGAACACAAAACAGATCGATACACGAATTATCCAACGTGGTGCTCTGTCTTCTTCGGCTTCTTACATTCCTGATCACTTGCTCTTGCCTCTCGTTTTGATTTTCTCCACTTCTGCTTGTGTTTATTCTGCGAATTCCGCGGCATTGTCAAAAATGTTAACCCGTTCACCCGAAAACATTTTTTTTTAATTTAGTTTAAACAACTGCGATATGTCCTTTATTTATTTGAATATATCTCGTCGAGAGCTATAAAACGATACCACGCACAGTCGTTTTACACTCAAGGTTGTCCCGATAAACCGCGATATAGCCAAAAGTGTCGCCGGTTCACAAGAAAACAATTTTTAAAATGGTCAGTTGAAACCACTGCGAAATGTTCTTCGTATATTTGAATAAATCTCGTCGAGAGCTATAAAACGATACCACGCACAGTCGTTTTACACTCACGGTTGTCCCGATAAACCGCGATATAGCCAAAAGTGTCGCCGGTTCACAAGAAAACAATTTTTAAAATGGTCAGTTGAAACCACTGCGAAATGTTCTTCGTATATTTGAATAAATCTCGTCGAGAGCTATAAAACGATACCACGCACAGTCGTTTTACACTCAAGGTTGTCCAGATAAACCGCGATATAGTCAAAAGTGTTCGCCGTTTCACAAGAAAACGATCTTTAAAATGGTCAGTTGAAACCACTGCGAAATGTTCTTCGTATATTTGAATAAATCTCGTCGAGAGCTATAAAACGATACCACGCACAGTCGTTTTACACTCACGGTTGTCCCGATAAACCGCGATATAGCCAAAAGTGTCGCCGGTTCACAAGAAAACAATTTTTAAAATGGTCAGTTGAAACCACTGCGAAATGTTCTTCGTATATTTGAATAAATCTCGTCGAGAGCTATAAAACGATACCACGCACAGTCGTTTTACACTCACGGTTGTCCCGATAAACCGCGATATAGTCAAAAGTGTCGCCGGTTCACAAGAAAACAATTTTTAAAATGGTCAGTTGAAACCACTGCGAAATGTTCTTCGTATATTTGAATAAATCTCGTCGAGAGCTATAAAACGATACCACGCACAGTCGTTTTACACTCACGGTTGTCCAGATAATACGCGATATAGTCAAAAGTGTTCGCCGTTTCACAAGAAAACGATCTTTAAAATGGTCAGTTGAAACCACTGCGAAATGTTCTTCGTATATTTGAATAAATCTCGTCGAGAGCTATAAAACGATACCACGCACAGTCGTTTTACACTCACGGTTGTCCAGATTAACCGCGATATAGTCAAAAGTGTTCGCCGTTTCACAAGAAAACAATTTTTAAAATGGTCAGTTCAAATCACTGCGAAATGTTCTTCGTATATTTGAATAAATCTCGTCGAGAGCTATAAAACGATACCACGCACAGTCGTTTTACACTCACGGTTGTCCAGATAAACCGCGATATAGTCAAAAGTGTTCGCCGTTTCACAAGAAAACGATCTTTAAAATGGTCAGTTGAAACCACTGCGAAATGTTCTTCGTATATTTGAATACATCTCGTCGAGAGCTATAAAACGATACCACGCACAGTCGTTTTACCCACACGGTTGTCCAGAGAAACCGCGATATAGTCAAAAGTGTTCGCCGGTTCACAAGAAAACAATTTTTAAAATGGTTAGTTGAAACCACTGCGAAATGTTCTTCGTATATTTGAATAAATCTCGTCGAGAGCTATAAAACGATACCACGCACAGTCGTTTTACACTCACGGTTGTCCAGATAAACCGCGATATAGTCAAAAGTGTTCGCCGGTTCACAAGAAAACGATCTTTAAAATGGTCAGTTGAAACCACTGCGAAATGTTCTTCGTATATTTGAATAAATCTCGTCGAGAGCTATAAAACGATACCACGCACAGTCGTTTTACACTCACGGTTGTCCCGATAAACCGCGATATAGCCAAAAGTGTCGCCGGTTCACAAGAAAACAATTTTTAAAATGGTCAGTTGAAACCACTGCGAAATGTTCTTCGTATATTTGAATAAATCTCGTCGAGAGCTATAAAACGATAATACTCACAGTCGTTTTACACTCACGGTTGTCCAGATAAACCGCGATATAGTCAAAAGTGTTCGCCGTTTCACAAGAAAACGATCTTTAAAATGGTCAGTTGAAACCACTGCGAAATGTTCTTCGTATATTTGAATAAATCTCGTCGAGAGCTATAAAACGATACCACGCACAGTCGTTTTACACTCACGGTTGTCCCGATAAACCGCGATATAGCCAAAAGTGTCGCCGGTTCACAAGAAAACAATTTTTAAAATGGTCAGTTGAAACCACTGCGAAATGTTCTTCGTATATTTGAATAAATCTCGTCGAGAGCTATAAAACGATACCACGCACAGTCGTTTTACACTCACGGTTGTCCCGATAAACCGCGATATAGTCAAAAGTGTCGCCGGTTCACAAGAAAACAATTTTTAAAATGGTCAGTTGAAACCACTGCGAAATGTTCTTCGTATATTTGAATAAATCTCGTCGAGAGCTATAAAACGATACCACGCACAGTCGTTTTACACTCACGGTTGTCCAGATAAACCGCGATATAGTCAAATGTGTTCGCCGTTTCACAAGAAAATGATCTTTAAAATGGTCAGTTGAAACCACTGCGAAATGTTCTTCGTATATTTGAATAAATCTCGTCGAGAGCTATAAAACGATACCACGCACAGTCGTTTTACACTCACGGTTGTCCCGATAAACCGCGATATAGCCAAAAGTGTCGCCGGTTCACAAGAAAACAATTTTTAAAATGGTCAGTTGAAACCACTGCGAAATGTTCTTCGTATATTTGAATAAATCTCGTCGAGAGCTATAAAACGATACCACGCACAGTCGTTTTACACTCACGGTTGTCCAGATTAACCGCGATATAGTCAAAAGTGTTCGCCGTTTCACAAGAAAACAATTTTTAAAATGGTCAGTTCAAATCACTGCGAAATGTTCTTCGTATATTTGAATAAATCTCGTCGAGAGCTATAAAACGATACCACGCACAGTCGTTTTACACTCACGGTTGTCCAGATAAACCGCGATATAGTCAAAAGTGTTCGCCGTTTCACAAGAAAACGATCTTTAAAATGGTCAGTTGAAACCACTGCGAAATGTTCTTCGTATATTTGAATACATCTCGTCGAGAGCTATAAAACGATACCACGCACAGTCGTTTTACCCACACGGTTGTCCAGAGAAACCGCGATATAGTCAAAAGTGTTCGCCGGTTCACAAGAAAACAATTTTTAAAATGGTTAGTTGAAACCACTGCGAAATGTTCTTCGTATATTTGAATAAATCTCGTCGAGAGCTATAAAACGATACCACGCACAGTCGTTTTACACTCACGGTTGTCCAGATAAACCGCGATATAGTCAAAAGTGTTCGCCGGTTCACAAGAAAACGATTTTTAAAATGGTCAGTTGAAACCACTGCGAAATGTTCTTCGTATATTTGAATAAATCTCGTCGAGAGCTATAAAACGATACCACGCACAGTCGTTTTACACTCACGGTTGTCCAGATTAACCGCGATATAGTCAAAAGTGTTCGCCGTTTCACAAGAAAACAATTTTTAAAATGGTCAGTTCAAATCACTGCGAAATGTTCTTCGTATATTTGAATAAATCTCGTCGAGAGCTATAAAACGATACCACGCACAGTCGTTTTACACTCACGGTTGTCCAGATAAACCGCGATATAGTCAAAAGTGTTCGCCGTTTCACAAGAAAACGATCTTTAAAATGGTCAGTTGAAACCACTGCGAAATGTTCTTCGTATATTTGAATACATCTCGTCGAGAGCTATAAAACGATACCACGCACAGTCGTTTTACCCACACGGTTGTCCAGAGAAACCGCGATATAGTCAAAAGTGTTCGCCGGTTCACAAGAAAACAATTTTTAAAATGGTTAGTTGAAACCACTGCGAAATGTTCTTCGTATATTTGAATAAATCTCGTCGAGAGCTATAAAACGATACCACGCACAGTCGTTTTACACTCACGGTTGTCCAGATAAACCGCGATATAGTCAAAAGTGTTCGCCGGTTCACAAGAAAACGATTTTTAAAATGGTCAGTTCAAACCACTGCGAAATGTTCTTCGTATATTTGAATAAATCTCGTCGAGAGCTATAAAACGATACCACGCACAGTCGTTTTACACTCACGGTTGTCCAGATAAACCGCGATATAGTCAAAAGTGTTCGCCGTTTCACAAGAAAACAATTTTTAAAATGGTCAGTTCAAACCACTGCGAAATGTTCTTCGTATATTTGAATAAATCTCGTCGAGAGCTATAAAACGATACCACGCACAGTCGTTTTACACTCACGGTTGTCCAGATAAACCGCGATATAGTCAAAAGTGTTCGCCGTTTCACAAGAAAACAATTTTTAAAATGGTCAGTTGAAACCACTGCGAAATGTTCTTCGTATATTTGAATAAATCTCGTCGAGAGCTATAAAACGATACCACGCACAGTCGTTTTACACTCACGGTTGTCCAGATAAACCGCGATATAGTCAAAAGTGTTCGCCGTTTCACAAGAAAACGATCTTTAAAATGGTCAGTTGAAACCACTGCGAAATGTTCTTCGTATATTTGAATAAATCTCGTCGAGAGCTATAAAACGATACCACGCACAGTCGTTTTACACTCACGGTTGTCCCGATAAACCGCGATATAGCCAAAAGTGTTCGCCGGTTCACAAGAAAACAATTTTTAAAATGGTCAGTTGAAACCACTGCGAAATGTTCTTCGTATATTTGAATAAATCTCGTCGAGAGCTATAAAACGATACCACGCACAGTCGTTTTACACTCACGGTTGTCCAGATTAACCGCGATATAGTCAAAAGTGTTCGCCGTTTCACAAGAAAACAATTTTTAAAATGGTCAGTTCAAATCACTGCGAAATGTTCTTCGTATATTTGAATAAATCTCGTCGAGAGCTATAAAACGATACCACGCACAGTCGTTTTACACTCACGGTTGTCCAGATAAACCGCGATATAGTCAAAAGTGTTCGCCGTTTCACAAGAAAACGATCTTTAAAATGGTCAGTTGAAACCACTGCGAAATGTTCTTCGTATATTTGAATACATCTCGTCGAGAGCTATAAAACGATACCACGCACAGTCGTTTTACCCACACGGTTGTCCAGAGAAACCGCGATATAGTCAAAAGTGTTCGCCGGTTCACAAGAAAACAATTTTTAAAATGGTTAGTTGAAACCACTGCGAAATGTTCTTCGTATATTTGAATAAATCTCGTCGAGAGCTATAAAACGATACCACGCACAGTCGTTTTACACTCACGGTTGTCCAGATAAACCGCGATATAGTCAAAAGTGTTCGCCGGTTCACAAGAAAACGATTTTTAAAATGGTCAGTTCAAACCACTGCGAAATGTTCTTCGTATATTTGAATAAATCTCGTCGAGAGCTATAAAACGATACCACGCACAGTCGGTTTACACTCACGGTTGTCCAGAGAAACCGCGATATAGTCAAAAGTGTTCGCCGTTTCACAAGAAAACAATTTTTAAAATGGTCAGTTCAAATCACTGCGAAATGTTCTTCGTATATTTGAATAAATCTCGTCGAGAGCTATAAAACGATACCACGCACAGTCGTTTTACACTCACGGTTGTCCAGATAAACCGCGATATAGTCAAAAGTGTTCGCCGTTTCACAAGAAAACGATCTTTAAAATGGTCAGTTGAAACCACTGCGAAATGTTCTTCGCATATTTGAATAAATCTCGTCGAGAGCTATAAAACGATACCACGCACAGTCGTTTTACACTCACGGTTGTCCAGAGAAACCGCGATATAGTCAAAAGTGTTCGCCGGTTCACAAGAAAACAATTTTTAAAATGGTTAGTTGAAACCACTGCGAAATGTTCTTCGTATATTTGAATAAATCTCGTCGAGAGCTATAAAACGATACCACGCACTGTCGGTTTACACTCACGGTTGTCCAGAGAAACCGCGATATAGTCAAAAGTGTTCGCCGTTTCACAAGAAAACAATTTTTAAAATGGTCAGTTGAAACCACTGCGAAATGTTCTTCGTATATTTGAATAAATCTCGTCGAGAGCTATAAAACGATACCACGCACAGTCGTTTTACACTCACGGTTGTCCAGATAAACCGCGATATAGTCAAAAGTGTTCGCCGTTTCACAAGAAAACGATCTTTAAAATGGTCAGTTGAAACCACTGCGAAATGTTCTTCGTATATTTGAATAAATCTCGTCGAGAGCTATAAAACGATAATACGCACAGTCGTTTTACACTCACGGTTGTCCCGATAAACCGCGATATAGCCAAAAGTGTCGCCGGTTCACAAGAAAACAATTTTTAAAATGGTCAGTTGAAACCACTGCGAAATGTTCTTCGTATATTTGAATAAATCTCGTCGAGAGCTATAAAACGATACCACGCACAGTCGTTTTACACTCACGGTTGTCCAGATTAACCGCGATATAGTCAAAAGTGTTCGCCGTTTCACAAGAAAACAATTTTTAAAATGGTCAGTTCAAATCACTGCGAAATGTTCTTCGTATATTTGAATAAATCTCGTCGAGAGCTATAAAACGATACCACGCACAGTCGTTTTACACTCACGGTTGTCCAGATAAACCGCGATATAGTCAAAAGTGTTCGCCGTTTCACAAGAAAACGATCTTTAAAATTGTCAGTTGAAACCACTGCGAAATGTTCTTCGTATATTTGAATACATCTCGTCGAGAGCTATAAAACGATACCACGCACAGTCGTTTTACCCACACGGTTGTCCAGAGAAACCGCGATATAGTCAAAAGTGTTCGCCGGTTCACAAGAAAACAATTTTTAAAATGGTTAGTTGAAACCACTGCGAAATGTTCTTCGTATATTTGAATAAATCTCGTCGAGAGCTATAAAACGATACCACGCACAGTCGTTTTACACTCACGGTTGTCCAGATAAACCGCGATATAGTCAAAAGTGTTCGCCGTTTCACAAGAAAACAATTTTTAAAATGGTCAGTTCAAACCACTGCGAAATGTTCTTCGTATATTTGAATAAATCTCGTCGAGAGCTATAAAACGATACCACGCACAGTCGTTTTACTCTCACGGTTGTCCAGATAAACCGCGATATAGTCAAAAGTGTTCGCCGTTTCACAAGAAAACAATTTTTAAAATGGTCAGTTGAAACCACTGCGAAATGTTCTTCGTATATTTGAATAAATCTCGTCGAGAGCTATAAAACGATACCACGCACAGTCGTTTTACACTCACGGTTGTCCAGATAAACCGCGATATAGTCAAAAGTGTTCGCCGGTTCACAAGAAAACGATTTTTAAAATGGTCAGTTGAAACCACTGCGAAATGTTCTTCGTATATTTGAATAAATCTCGTCGAGAGCTATAAAACGATACCACGCACAGTCGTTTTACACTCACGGTTGTCCAGATAAACCGCGATATAGTCAAAAGTGTTCGCCGGTTCACAAGAAAACGATTTTTAAAATGGTCAGTTCAAACCACTGCGAAATGTTCTTCGTATATTTGAATAAATCTCGTCGAGAGCTATAAAACGATACCACGCACAGTCGTTTTACACTCACGGTTGTCCAGATAAACCGCGATATAGTCAAAAGTGTTCGCCGGTTCACAAGAAAACGATTTTTAAAATGGTCAGTTCAAACCACTGCGAAATGTTCTTCGTATATTTGAATAAATCTCGTCGAGAGCTATAAAACGATACCACGCACAGTCGTTTTACACTCACGGTTGTCCAGATAAACCGCGATATAGTCAAAAGTGTTCGCCGGTTCACAAGAAAACGATTTTTAAAATGGTCAGTTCAAACCACTGCGAAATGTTCTTCGTATATTTGAATAAATCTCGTCGAGAGCTATAAAACGATACCACGCACAGTCGTTTTACACTCACGGTTGTCCAGATAAACCGCGATATAGTCAAAAGTGTTGGCCGTTTCACAAGAAAACGATCTTTAAAATGGTCAGTTGAAACCACTGCGAAATGTTCTTCGTATATTTGAATAAATCTCGTCGAGAGCTATAAAACGATACCACGCACAGTCGTTTTACACTCACGGTTGTCCCGATAAACCGCGATATAGCCAAAAGTGTCGCCGGTTCACAAGAAAACAATTTTTAAAATGGTCAGTTGAAACCACTGCGAAATGTTCTTCGTATATTTGAATAAATCTCGTCGAGAGCTATAAAACGATACCACGCACAGTCGTTTTACACTCACGGTTGTCCAGATTAACCGCGATATAGTCAAAAGTGTTCGCCGTTTCACAAGAAAACAATTTTTAAAATGGTCAGTTCAAATCACTGCGAAATGTTCTTCGTATATTTGAATAAATCTCGTCGAGAGCTATAAAACGATACCACGCACAGTCGTTTTACACTCACGGTTGTCCAGATAAACCGCGATATAGTCAAAAGTGTTCGCCGTTTCACAAGAAAACGATCTTTAAAATGGTCAGTTGAAACCACTGCGAAATGTTCTTCGTATATTTGAATACATCTCGTCGAGAGCTATAAAACGATACCACGCACAGTCGTTTTACCCACACGGTTGTCCAGAGAAACCGCGATATAGTCAAAAGTGTTCGCCGGTTCACAAGAAAACAATTTTTAAAATGGTTAGTTGAAACCACTGCGAAATGTTCTTCGTATATTTGAATAAATCTCGTCGAGAGCTATAAAACGATACCACGCACAGTCGTTTTACACTCACGGTTGTCCAGATAAACCGCGATATAGTCAAAAGTGTTCGCCGTTTCACAAGAAAACAATTTTTAAAATGGTCAGTTCAAACCACTGCGAAATGTTCTTCGTATATTTGAATAAATCTCGTCGAGAGCTATAAAACGATACCACGCACAGTCGTTTTACTCTCACGGTTGTCCAGATAAACCGCGATATAGTCAAAAGTGTTCGCCGTTTCACAAGAAAACAATTTTTAAAATGGTCAGTTGAAACCACTGCGAAATGTTCTTCGTATATTTGAATAAATCTCGTCGAGAGCTAGAAAACGATACCACGCACAGTCGTTTTACACTCACGGTTGTCCAGATAAACCGCGATATAGTCAAAAGTGTTCGCCGTTTCACAAGAAAACGATCTTTAAAATGGTCAGTTGAAACCACTGCGAAATGTTCTTCGTATATTTGAATAAATCTCGTCGAGAGCTATAAAACGATACCACGCACAGTCGTTTTACTCTCACGGTTGTCCAGATAAACCGCGATATAGTCAAAAGTGTTCGCCGTTTCACAAGAAAACAATTTTTAAAATGGTCAGTTCAAATCACTGCGAAATGTTCTTCGTATATTTGAATAAATCTCGTCGAGAGCTATAAAACGATACCACGCACAGTCGTTTTACACTCACGGTTGTCCAGATAAACCGCGATATAGTCAAAAGTGTTCGCCGTTTCACAAGAAAACGATCTTTAAAATGGTCAGTTGAAACCACTGCGAAATGTTCTTCGTATATTTGAATAAATCTCGTCGAGAGCTATAAAACGATACCACGCACAGTCGTTTTACACTCACGGTTGTCCAGAGAAACCGCGATATAGTCAAAAGTGTTCGCCGGTTCACAAGAAAACAATTTTTAAAATGGTTAGTTGAAACCACTGCGAAATGTTCTTCGTATATTTGAATAAATCTCGTCGAGAGCTA
This sequence comes from Macrothele yani, assembly GCA_039090855.1. NCBI lineage: Eukaryota > Metazoa > Arthropoda > Arachnida > Araneae > Macrothelidae > Macrothele > Macrothele yani. The sequence goes on from CM077009.1 coordinate 78,755,787, forward strand.
TAAAACGATACCACGCACAGTCGTTTTACACTCACGGTTGTGCAGATAAACCGCGATATAGTAAAAAGTGTTCGCCGGTTCACAAGAAAACGATTTTTAAAATGGTCAGTTCAAACCATTGCGAAATGTTCTTCGTATATTTGAATAAATCTCGTCGAGAGCTATAAAACGATACCACGCACTGTCGGTTTACACTCACGGTTGTCCAGAGAAACCGCGATATAGTCAAAAGTGTTCGCCGTTTCACAAGAAAACAATTTTTAAAATGGTCAGTTCAAACCACTGCGAAATGTTCTTCGTATATTTGAATAAATCTCGTCGAGAGCTATAAAACGATACCACGCACAGTCGTTTTACTCTCACGGTTGTCCAGATAAACCGCGATATAGTCAAAAATGTTCGCCGTTTCACAAGAAAACAATTTTTAAAATGGTCAGTTAAAACCACTGCGAAATGTTCTTCGTATATTTGAATAAATCTCGTCGAGAGCTATAAAACGATACCACGCACAGTCGTTTTACACTCACGGTTGTCCCGATAAACCGCGATATAGTCAAAAGTGTTCGCCGGTTCACAAGAAAACGATTTTTAAAAAGGTCAGTTCAAACCACTGCGAAATGTTCTTCGTATATTTGAATAAATCTCGTCGAGAGCTATAAAACGATACCACGCACAGTCGTTTTACACTCACGGTTGTCCAGATAAACCGCGATATAGTCAAAAGTGTTCGCCGGTTCACAAGAAAACGATCTTTAAAATGGTCAGTTGAATCCACTGCGAAATCTTCTTCGTATATTTGAATAAATCTCGTCGAGAGCTATAAAACGATACCACGCACAGTCGTTTTACACTCACGGTTGTCCCGATAAACCGCGATATAGTCAAAAGTGTTCGCCGGTTCACAAGAAAACAATTTTTAAAATGGTCAGTTTAAACCACTACGAAATGTTCTTCGTATATTTGAATAAATCTCGTCGAGAGATATAAAGCGATACCACGCACAGTCGTTTTACACTCACGGTTGTCCAGATAAACCGCGATATAGTCAAAAGTGTTCGCCGGTTCACAAGAAAACAATTTCTAAAATGGTCAGTTGAAACCACTGTGAAATGTTCTTCGTATATTTGAATAAATCTCGTCGAGAGCTATAAAACGATACCACGCACAGTCGTTTTACACTCACAGTTGTCCAGATAAACCGCGATATAGTCAAAAGTGTTCGCCGTTTCACAAGAAAACGATCTTTAAAATGGTCAGTTGAAACCACTGCGAAATGTTCTTCGTATATTTGAATAAATCTCGTCGAGAGCTATAAAACGATAATACGCACAGTCGGTTTACACTCACGGTTGTCCAGAGAAACCGCGATATAGTCAAAAGTGTTCGCCGTTTCACAAGAAAACAATTTTTAAAATGGTCAGTTCAAACCACTGCGAAATGTTCTTCGTATATTTGAATAAATCTCGTCGAGAGCTATAAAACGATACCACGCACAGTCGTTTTACTTTCACGGTTGTCCAGATAAACCGCGATATAGTCAAAAGTGTTCGCCGTTTCACAAGAAAACAATTTTTAAAATGGTCAGTTAAAACCACTGCGAAATGTTCTTCGTATATTTGAATAAATCTCGTCGAGAGCTATAAAACGATACCACGCACAGTCGTTTTACACTCACGGTTGTCCAGATAAACCGCGATATAGTCAAAAGTGTTCGCCGGTTCACAAGAAAACGATTTTTAAAATGGTCAGTTCAAACCACTGCGAAATGTTCTTCGTATATTTGAATAAATCTCGTCGAGAGCTATAAAACGATACCACGCACAGTCATTTTACACTCACGGTTGTCCAGATAAACCGCGATATAGTCAAAAGTGTTCGCCGGTTCACAAGAAAACGATTTTTAAAATGGTCAGTTCAAACCACTGCGAAATGTTCTTCGTATATTTGAATAAATCTCGTCGAGAGCTATAAAACGATACCACGCACAGTCGTTTTACACTCACGGTTGTCCAGATAAACCGCGATATAGTCAAAAGTGTTCGCCGGTTCACAAGAAAACGATTTTTAAAATGGTCAGTTCAAACCACTGCGAAATGTTCTTCGTATATTTGAATAAATCTCGTCGAGAGCTATAAAACGATACCACGCACAGTCGTTTTACACTCACGGTTGTCCAGATAAACCGCGATATAGTCAAAAGTGTTCGCCGGTTCACAAGAAAACGATTTTTAAAATGGTCAGTTCAAACCACTGCGAAATGTTCTTCGTATATTTGAATAAATCTCGTCGAGAGCTATAAAACGATACCACGCACAGTCGTTTTACACTCACGGTTGTCCAGATAAACCGCGATATAGTCAAAAGTGTTCGCCGGTTCACAAGAAAACGATTTTTAAAATGGTCAGTTCAAACCACTGCGAAATGTTCTTCGTATATTTGAATAAATCTCGTCGAGAGCTATAAAACGATACCACGCACAGTCGTTTTACACTCACGGTTGTCCAGATAAACCGCGATATAGTCAAAAGTGTTGGCCGTTTCACAAGAAAACGATCTTTAAAATGGTCAGTTGAAACCACTGCGAAATGTTCTTCGTATATTTGAATAAATCTCGTCGAGAGCTATAAAACGATACCACGCACAGTCGTTTTACCCACACGGTTGTCCCGATAAACCGCGATATAGTCAAAAGTGTTCGCCGTTTCACAAGAAAACGATCTTTAAAATGGTTAGTTGAAACCACTGCGAAATGTTCTTCGTATATTTGAATAAATCTCGTCGAGAGCTATAAAACGATACCACGCACAGTCGTTTTACACTCACGGTTGTCCAGATAAACCGCGATATAGTCAAAAGTGTTCGCCGTTTCACGAGAAAACAATTTTTAAAATGGTCAGTTCAAACCGCTGCGAAATGTTCTTCTCATATTTGAATAAATCTCGTCGAGAGCTATAAAACGATACCACGCACAGTCGTGTTGCGCTCACAGTGGCCGAGATAGACTGAGTCAAAAGCGACGGCACACCCAGAAATATTGGATCGCCTTCCCTGCGAACAGGGAGGGGTCGTGCGCACAATGTATTGCGCAGTATGCGAATTAGACTCCATGCTGTTTACGAATATGCTTACATGATTAGTGTGCGGCACGTATTTTTAACGTTATAATGATTTCAATTGGGACCTATTTTTGTCATAGGCGGTCGGCCGTAAGTCGCCCCATACTATCCGCGGAGTTAGACGTTGTCGTACTTCAAGAGGCAGAAGCAGCGAGAGAAATTCGTGCAGTTGAAGGTGAGCTAACAGTGAACAGTAGTACTGCACGAAAATGGTTCTGGCGTTTTAATTCTGGTGACACCACTCTCGAATACAAGACAAGGGCAGGACATCCAACGACCACCAACACAGACACCCTGAAGCTGTGACAGCGAACCCCTCTACTAGTGATCGATAACTGGCAAATCAGTAGCTCATCTTAAGTGGAGGGCCAGTCTAAAAGAGGAGGGACTTTGTGGAACGCACACACACACACTATAAACTTGTAGCGCTGCTCCTTCCTGCATCGCAAGGCTTTTTAATTTTTTCAATTAAAAAGATTGTTCTAAATTTTTAAATCACAAACTGCGTACGATAACTGAAAAATCAGCACTATTCTCATGGCTTTCAATTTCCCGCTTTTCGAGGATGTGACGTACTATAGAGGTGAAGCACATGTAATACGCCAGAGTTGCAGCGATAAATTCCGTTGGTGCGTTTAATTTGGAAAGCATTCGGTTCCGGATCAGATGGATGTGGATTTGATCCCCCATCACCGAAATATTTGTGTTTCACAAGGAAACCAACTTGATGCATTTATCTAAATCTCATTGCTGGAAAATATCTTTTAAAATAAAGTTTGATCCCTTCTATTCAGATGGGCTAATTTGATAGAAAAAATTCCAGCTTGGAAATTTTTTACTAGTTTTTGTTTATGACCCAATCGAGGTACGAACTTTGCTCTGTCACCCACACACAATCTCTCTCTCTCTCTTTCACACACACACACACACACACACACATACTTTTCAAGGTCTATCCCCACCCACACTGTGACTTTCCCTGCTCCCAATAAATAATGAGGCCAGACAGTAATAAAAGAACGGAACAAAGTTCCCCCTTTGCTTTGCATGAACAGTCAAAATCTCTTTTCACTTCCACTCTCATCTGTCTCTGCATCTGAAGTTCTGATTGTTTTTTTGTTTTTGTTTTTGCTGGAGCAAGAACAAAACAACTTATCTCCAAATTTACAGGAAAGTTTTGATGTTATGAAAACTTTTACGAAAACTGTGGATTTATTACTACAATTTTACAAAAATAAGTGCATTAATTATTTATATATTGGCAGCTTAAAAAAGAAAAACCTGCTTTTGGGGGAATCGCCCCCGCTGGATCTGCTACTCTGGCAAATGAGGTGAAGTCCTCCCAATCCACCCTCGTTCGTCACCTGCACCAGTTTGGTTACTCCCCCAAGATACATCCAAGGGCTTCCTGATGAATGGGCACCCCAGGAAGTAGGGAAACATAGAACTCTCTGTCGTAGTTTGCCGTCAAATCCACAGGAGTGTAGGTTTTGCCGTCGTATCGTTCTTTCACAGGTTCACAGGTGATGAAAAGGAAATATTACAAAGTTATTGAATCTGGGAACTGGTGGCTGAGGCCACGCCAAGAAGCACAGCCAATGCTGCGAAGAGGAAGTTTAGAGAGAAAAGCTATGCTGTGCATCTGGTGAAATTGTGAGTGTCCTGTGCACTGGGAACTCGTGCCAGATGGTCAGGCTCTGGACAGAAAACCCTGTGCCGAACAACTGCAGCGTGTCCATGGTGGTCTAAGCCAATACTACCCAGCGCTTATCAACAGGAAGAGGGCGCTTGCCGCAACTGGATAATGCCCCAAGTAACACGTTCAGTGTGGTCCGCCGAAAGCTACAGGAATCGGAACGGGTTGAGATCCTATCCCATTCTCCATACGGTCCGGATCTTTCCCCATCCGACTATCACTTGTTTCGCTCCATGGCCAATTTCCTACGAGGATGGCACTTAGCTTCGGTTGTGGATGTAGAATATGGCATTACAGTTTCTATCCTTGAAACCTGCGGTGTGGTACCGAAGTGGGATTGTGGTTATGCTGGAATGTTGATAAAGAATTATGGAAAGCAATGGCCATTGTAGAATGAGATGACTGTGTGTGTGTGGCTTTCTTGAATCATTAAACTATTTGATTACAAACGAGATGAACTTTTGACTCACCCTAATACTGCTAGCAGGTTTGTCAAGAATAACTGATGTACAGGGTGTCCGAAAAATGACTGTGCACTGAATGTACGAACTGCAGTAATGTAACAATAAAGAAATTTTGAATGGAATTACAGTAGAAGTGACCCTCCGCGTGGAAGTGCTCTGCGTGTGGTTCCCACCCTGTGGCGCGCGCAGCTGTCGTTTTGAGCGCAGGTCATTCCCGAGTGTTGGTCGACGGAGACAGATGTGTCCATTGGTCACTCGTCTCAGTACAAGGACAACAGTGTTGGCGGATGAACAGAGAGTTTTTTGGTGGAACATGTCTTTCGCCATGACGACAAGTACACGGACAAAGTGCAAAAACAGTTCGCTAGGAAATGTAGTGATGCTGACGTCCCCCACCGTATGTGGAACGTCAACTCATAGCAAAGTTTCGAGAAACTGGCAGTGTTCTGGATGGACCCCGCCCCGGTAGGCTATCCATGGCAGACGAGAATGTACAGGATACAGAGGAGTCCACACAAGTCCGTGAGGCGGCTGTCACAACAAGCTAATGTGCCAAAAAACAGCCCTGATATTCTGAAAAGGAAGTTGCGTTTCCACCTGTACAAAGTGTCTGTTGTGCATTAGCTAAAAGAAATAGACCACGAGGTCTGTGTTCAGTACTGCAGGTGGTTCCAAGAGATCCTGTGTGAAGAAAGTGAGGGCATTCTGGATGTGACTTGCTTTACAGATGAGGCAGGGTTCCACCTGACCGGGTACATCAAGAGCCAAAGCACTCGTCTGTGGGGTGCTGAAAATCCCCACGCATTTAAGGAAGCGCCTCTCCACAACCAGAAGGTCGGTGACCCAAATCCAACAAATCACACCACATACCCTGAGAAAGATCTTCACCAACATGCAGAAGTGTGTGCAGACATGTCTGGACGTCAGCGGGCCCCATTCCCAACACCTCCTGTAGGAACCCGTTCGACATGGTAAGTGTTCCATTCAGTGCACAGTTATTTCGCTAAAGTTTCTAAAAGAGGTACTGGTATCTGGAATTTTATGGCAATAATTTGGTTAAGAACAACATGCAATGTGGAGATATGATGTGGGCCATACACTGAGTGGCCAAATTACATGTTGTAACCACCAGACCATTTTATGCAAAGTAGCTATACCCAGATGCTGCTGACGCAAGATGGCTGAAACGGTATAAAAAGAATGCTGAAGGCATGCAAAGACTAATGAAGTGCATTGCACTAGAAATAATGGGTAAAGAACACGATTTGAGGGACTTTAAACGTAGAATGATCGTGGGTGCTCGAAGCATTGGTGCGAGCATTAGCAAAACACTGAAGGTATGCAGAGACTAATGAAGTTCATTGCTCAGGAAATAATGGGTAAAAAAACACGATTTAAGGGACTTTGAACGTACGTAGAATGATCGTGGGTGCTCGAAGCATTAGTGCGAACACTAGCAAAACACTTAAGGCATGCGGAGACTAATGAAGTTCGTTGCTCAAGAAATAATGGGTAGAAAACACGATTTGACCTACTTTGAAAGTAGAATAATCGTGGTTGTTCGAAGCATTGGTGCGAGCATTAGCAAAACACTGAAGGCATGCAGAGACTAATGAAATTCATTGCTCAGGAAATAATGGGTAAAAAAACACGATTTAAGGGACTTTGAACGTAGAATGATCGTGGGTGTTCGAAGTATTAGTGCGAGCATTAGCAAAACACTTAAGGCATGCGGAGACTAATCAAGTTAGCTGCTGAAGAAATAATTGGTAGAAAACACGATTTGACGGATTTTGAACGTAGAATGATCGTGGGTGTTCGAAGCATTGGTGCGAGCATTAGCAAAACGCTGAAGGCACGCAGGGACTAATGAAGTTCGTTGCTCAAGAAATAATGGTTAAAAAGCACGATTTGACGGACTCTGAAAGTAGAATGATGGTGGGTGCTCGAAGCATTAGTGCGAGCATTAGCAAAACACTTAAGGCATGCGGAGACTAATCAAGTTAGCTGCTGAAGAAATAATGGGTAGAAAACACGATTTGACGGATTTTGAACGTAGAATGATCGTGGGTGTTCGAAGCATTGGTGCGAGCATTAGCAAAACGCTGAAGGCACGCAGGGACTAATGAAGTTCGTTGCTCAAGAAATAATGGTTAAAAACACGATTTGACGGACTCTGAAAGTAGAATGATGGTGGGTGCTCGAAGCATTAGTGCGAGCATTAGCAAAACACTTAAGGCATGCGGAGACTAATAAAGTTCATTGCTCAAGAAATAATGGGTAAAAACACGATTTGACGGACTTTGAACGTAAAACGATCGTGGGTGTTCGAAGCATTGTTGCGAGCATTAGCAAAACGCTGAAGGTATGCAGGGACTAATGAAGTTCATTGCTCAAGAAATAATCGGTAAATCGGTAAAAAAACACGATTTGACGGACTTTGAACGTGGAACGATCGTGGGTGTTCGAAGCATTGGTGCGAGCATTAGCAAAACACTGAAGGCATGCAGAGACTAATGAAGTTCGTTGCTCAAGGAATAATGGTTAAAAACACGATTTGACGGACTTTGAACGTAGACCAATCGTGGGTGTTCGAAGCATTGTGCGCGCATTACCAAAACACTGAAGGCATGCAGAGACTGATGAAGTTCGTTGTTCAAGGAATAATGGTTAAAAAACACAATTTGACGGACTTTGAACGTAGACCGATCGTGGGTGCTCGAAGCATTGTGCGAGCATTAGCAAAACACTGAAGGCATGCAGAGACTAATGAAGTTCGTTGCTCAAGAAATAATGGGTAAAAAACACGATTTGACGGACTTTGAATGTGGAATGATCGTGGGTGTTCGAAGCATTGGTGTGAGCATTAGCAAAACACTGAAGGTATGCAGAGACTAATGAAGTTCATTGCTCAGGAAATAATGGGTAAAAACACGTTTTGACGGACTTTGAACGTAGACCAATCGTGGGTGCTCGAAGCATTGTGCGAGCATTACCAAAACACTGAAGGCATGCAGAGACTAATGAAGTTCATTGCTCAAGAAATAATGGGTAAAGAACACGGTTTGACGGACTTTGAAGGTAGAATGATCGTGGGTGCTCGAAGCATTGTGCGAGCATTAGCAAAACACTGAAGGCATGTAGAGACTAATGAAGTTCGTTGTTCAAGAAATACTAGTAATGGGTAAAAACATGGTTTGACGGACTTTGAACGTAGAATGAACGTGGGTGCTCGAAGCATTGGTACGAATATTAGCAAATCGGCTGGCACTTGTGAGATCATCGAGGAACAGCAGTTGTTAAAGTTTACAGAGAGTGGACCACCAGTCAAAAAACCGGCTCTGACTGCAAGGCGTGTGGTTGTCAACGGCTACTGGATGTTCATGCTGAGCGAAGAGTAGGCAGACTTGTTCAGTCCAACAGACGGGCAACACTTCGTCAGATTACGGATAATCTGAATCAGGCACCAAGTCCGATGGCCTCTCAACGTGCAGTTCGCCGCACATTACATCGCATGGGCTACAGAAGCAGACGGTATGTCCGTAAGCATGTAGCGAACAAGAAGAAACGCCTCCAGTTCGCTCAGGAGTACAAGAATTGGAAAATGCCTATACATTTTTAAACACCTCAGATTTACGAATGAGACCCTCATTCGTTGTCAGGAGTAATTCTAGAGAACTGATGACCAACTGGTATGAATCTGCACGATCGTTGATGTTGCCAGTTTTTGAGTGAACGATTAATTTCAAGCGATTCTTCGTCCAGCTTTTGGGTAAACGGGCCAACTTGACGCTTTATTATTTTTAAGACAGTTGTAACGTACCTGCCAGAAGGACGCACACGACATAGAGGCAGATAGGAATCAGAATAAAATGTCCGCGTAGCTCAATTGGTAGAGCAACTTATTCCGGAATGAGTGGACCCGGGTTCGAATCCTGGCGCGGATAAAAATGGCGGAGAAATTCACTTCGTTATACAGTATTAGGAATATTTGCAATAAAACAGGACTAGATTGACATGTTCCACAAACAGGCCACAAAACGGACTCTCTAAATTTAACAAAGCTTCAAGCAAGTCCAATTACCCGAAAGCTAGAAGGAACGCTAAAAATTGTTCAAAAACTGGCAACATCAAAGATTATTCGCCGCCCAGGTGGCGCAGTGGTCTAAGCGATTGCTTCTGATCATTTGTCCGAGATGGGTCTGGGTTCTAATCCAGTGAGGCATGGATGTTGTGTTTGTCTTACGGCACCGGCTCTCACCCTTCCCTGCAGCCATTGGTCTTAAATTATGGACGGGCGACTGCGTATAACTCACTGAATTGCTCACGCTCGTTAAACCTCCAATAAAAATAAATAAATATGCAGCTTGGCAGATCAATCCCACATAGTCACGTTCTCTGGAATCACTTCCTGATCACGAATGAGGGACTCATTCGAAAAGTTGAGGTATTTAAAAAAAATCCTTTTCTTCTCAATACGCATAGCAACTCTTTTATTAAAGTACTATATGTATATCATCATCATCATTGTCAACCATTATCAATCCACTGCTGGACGAAGGTCTCCCCAAGTTTCCTCCACAACGGTCTGTCTTGTGCCAGTCTCCTCCATGTCACCCCTGCATACTTTCGAATTTCATCCACCCATCTCCCATGTGGTCTTCTTCTGGGTCTTTTCCTGTCCCTTGGAATCCAATCTAAAATTTCAGCTGTCCATCGATGATCTGTCCTTCTGGCAGTATGTCCAGCCCATTGCCATTTCAGGGATTTAACTCTGATCATGATGTCTTCCACTCTTGTCATTTTTCGGATCCACGAGTTCCTCTTCTTATCTCTCCTGGTTACACCAAGTATGCGCCTCTCCATGCTTCTTTGAGTTGTCTGCAGTCTTTGTATGTCTCTTTTAGTTAAGGTCCATGTCTCTGCACCATACGTAAGCACTGGAAGGATGCATTGATCAAACACTTTTCTTTTAAGACATAATGGCATATTGCTCTTGAAAATTATGCTGTTTCTTCCAAAAGCTCTCCAGGCAAGTTTTGTACGCCGATTAATTTCTTCATCAATGTGACCCTCACTTGATATCTGCTGTCCAAGATAAACGTACGTGTCTGTTATCTCCAGCTTTTCTCCATCAATCGATAAATCTTCATTTCTTGTAAAAGCATTGAAGATCACTTTTGTCTTCTGAAAGTTCATTTTTAATCCCACTTCTTTACTCTTGTCAGCAAGTTCCTGGATCATACTCTGCAGCTCTGATGGGGTAGTTGCAAAAATGACTACGTCATCAGCAAAACGAAGGTGGGTTAGATAATCTCCATTAATCTTTATCCCTTTGTTTTCCCAGTTCAGTGATTGAAAGACATTTTCCAATGTGGCATTAAAGAGCTTCGGAGATATGGTGTCACCTTGTCTCACTCCTTTTCCAATGTTTATGTGTGTTGTATTTTCAAACAGCCGAATCTTCGCACTTGCATTTTCATAGATGTTATTAATAATATTAATGTATGCATCTTCAATACCGCAGGATTTCAGAGCCATTGCAACTGCTGATGGTTTCACCGAATCAAAGGCTTTTTCATAATCGATAAAAGCCATGCACAATGGAAGTTCATATTCCCTCGCTCGTTCAATTAGTTCTCTCAGCACGTGGATATGATCTATTGTGCTGTAGCCACTCCTGAATCCAGCTTGTTCTCTCGGTTGAGCCATGTCCAGTGTTACCTTCAAGCGGTGTGAAAGAACTTTAGTGAAGATTTTATAAACTACTGATAGGAGGCTGATAGGTCTGTAGTTTCCGAGATCCTCAATGTCACCTTTCTTATGTAGCAGGATCATTGTAGCGGTGTTCCAATCCTCAGGAATCTTTCCTTCATTAAGGCATCGAGTGAAAATTTGGGCGAGTACTGTTTCGATTTCTCCACTTACTTCTTGTATGATGTCTACAGTAATTCCATCTTCTCCTGGAGCTTTTCCTCGCTTCATGTTCTTGATTGCATGTGCAACTTCTGCTGGAAGGACTGGAGGAACTCTGGTACTGGTATCTTTCATGATGTCTGGAGTGCATATATCATCCCTTTCATATAATTTGGAGTAGAAATCTTTCACTCTTGTCAAAATTTCGCCTCTATTTCTTGTTACAGAACCATCTTCTTTTCTCAGTGCCATAATCTGTTTTCTTCCCTTACTGAGATGTCCCTTTGCTATCTTTAGGCTTTGGTTGTTTTCAATTGCTTTCCTCACTAGTTCACAGTTGAATTTTCTTACGTCTTCAGTGATACTTTTTCTTACTGTCTTGCATAGCTCTATATATTCCACTTTGGAAGTCACATCTTCTTTAGTTGTCCTCATCTCTCTTCTTTTTTGCATCAACATTTTGGTTTTTCCTGATAATTTGTTCACATGCAACTTGTTCTTAGACCCAGCTAATTTTGTTGCTGTTTCCATAAGAGCTTTGGTTACTTTTCTGTTAACTTCAGAGATGTCCACTTCTTCCGATGTTAGGCCTTCTAAAGCAGAGAACCTGTTCTTCAGTTCTAACTTGAAGGTATTATGGTGTTTTTTAAGGTTGGTTATGTCAATAGATTTTGTTTGTCTTATGAGCTTGCCACGTTCCAGTTTAGTGTTGAGGTGCATCTTACATCTCACCAATCTATGGTCACTACCTGTGTTGAACTTGTTCAGCACACTGCAGTCTTCTATGACGAATTTTTTGTTACACATAATAAAATCAATTTCACTTGTCATCCCATTTGGATGTCTCCATGTCCATTTCCTGTGTGGCTTTTTCTTGAAGAAGGAGTTCAAGATGAAAAACCCTTCTGCCTCTGCAAACTCAACGAGAGTATTTCCACGCTGGTTTCTGTTGCCGTAACCGAATTTACCTACTGAAGTTTCATTCTGTTGCCGTTGCCCTATTTTTGCATTGAAATCTCCCATAATTATCTTCAAGTGCTGCTTACCTTTATTATTTAGATCACGAATTTCCTCATAAAATTCTTCAATTTCTTCTTCAGCATGACTTGTGGTGGGTGCATAAGTTTGAATAATCTGAGCCTGGTATCTTCTCGAGAGTTGGATAACGAGTCGTGCAGCTCTGTCAGAGGAACTTTCAACTTCTACAACTTTATCCTTCAGTTTCTTGTTTATTATAAATCCAACACCACTAGTTCTGCCATTATCTGTCCCACGATAGTAGAAGAGATGTCCACTTTTCAGTTCAATAAGATCTTCTCCTTTTCTCCTTACCTCACTTAGCCCGACGATGTCCCACTTGATCCTTTGTAGTTCCTCTTCCAATTCAAGAAGCCTTGAATCAGAAGATAGGGAGCGTCCGTTATACGTAGCCAAGGTCAGCATCAGATGGCATATATGTATATACATACACTTAAGTGCCAGAAAAACTGGTGCACCAGTCTAATACTTAGTAGGTCCCCCACGGGAGCGCAGGACTGAAGAAATACGACGGGGCGTGGACTCCACTAGCTTCTAGAAATATGCTGTAGGCAATGCACACCATACTTCCTGCAGAGCGTTCCACAAATCGGGTGTATTCCGAGGACTCGGATTCCTGTGTTCGATAGCGCGTTGCATGGCATCCCAAATGTGTTCCACCACGTTCAGATCTGGGGACTTGGGTGGGAATGGCAACACCCCAAACTCAGATGAATGCTCCTCTAATCATAATGTGGCGTCTTGACACTTGTGTGGAGGTGCATTGTCCTGTTGGAACATGCCCAACCATCATCATGAATGCAGGACATGAACGGGTGTACCTCGTCAGAAAGGATGCGCACATAGCGTTGGCCGATCACAGACGTTTGTAGACGTACCTGGGGTCCCAGTGAAGTCCAGCTAAACGCACCCCATACCATTACGGACCCCCCCCCCCCCACCAGCCGGTACAGTTCCCTGCTGACAGGCGGGATCCATGGCTCTATGGGGTTTGCGCCACACACGAATCCTTCCATCTATCTATACAGTTGGAAACGCGACTCGTCAGACCAGGTTACTTGTTTCCAGTCATCAAGTGTCCAGTGGCGGTGTTGTCGTGCCCAAACGAGGCGCATAGCTTTGTGTCGTGCACCCATCAAGGGGACTCGAGTTGGGCGTCGGCTCCCAAAGTCCATATCGTGCAGGGTACGTTGCACAGTCCGGACGTTGATGCTTGTTGAGGTTCCAGAATTGAATTCCGATGATGCCTGCGAGAGTGTTGCACGCCTATCACGTGAAACGATTATTGACAGCCGACGATGGTCACGTTAACCCAATGTCTTTTTACGACCACACTGGTATCGTAGGTTGGAGGTTTTGCCGAAATTCTTGTAGTAACGGTACACCCTTGAAATGGTTGTCAGTGAAAATCCGAACTTCGTTTCTACCTCCGAAATACTATGGCCCATCTCACGAGTGCCAACTATGACACTGCGTTGAAAATCGCTTACATCGTTATTACTTGTCATTCTCATTCCGAAAACAGCTCTGACAGCTGGCAAGGATGTCTGTCGCTTTATATACGCACTGGCGGACGCAACCGAGTACGCGCATAGGTGACGTTGCTATGTATTTAGCATAAGCTCGTCTGTACCAGTTTTTCTGGCACTTCAGTGTATATATTTACTGTATGTAGTCGAACCCGTTTTGTATCGTACCCGGATATAACGAATTATTGCGTATTTCGAACTTTTGAAAATCACCGTCAAAATAGCCTGAAAATAACACTTAACGTGTTTTCCTATATCGAACGAGTTGAAGCAGCCTTATTGTATATATATATATATATATATATTTTTTTTTTTTTTTTTTTTTTCCGAATAAAAGTCCTCGAAAATTTTCTGAGAAACAAATCTTGTCAAGCAAGATCACCTTTTTTCAACGTAAGAGGGAATTCCCCTTGGCGAATTCCTGACGCTTCCAAACTGGAAGCAGTCTTTTCCTTCATTGTTAAATAGACCCTCTCTTTTCTGAACTTTTCAACGGGAACCCTTCCCCCCACATACCTCCTCCGAAGCACACTGAGGCAAAAACCAGGGCTGTTAGAATGGATTTTTTTTTTTTTTTGGATTGGAGGTTTAACGACCACCGTGAGCAACTCAATGGGCTATAAGCAGTCGCCCGTCCCTAATTTAGGGTCACTGGTTCCAGGGAAGGGAGAGAACCAGTGCCGTAAGACAAACACAACATCCATGCCTCACCGGGATTCGAACCCGGACCTCGTTCGGACGAATGATCAGAGGCCATCACTTAGACCACTGCGCCACCGGGGCGGCCGGCTGTTAGAATACAAGGGCTTCGGACACGCGGATCCCTACGAACGCCAGCGTGTGACGTCAGTATGTTGAAACGGAGCTTACAGCTGGATGGCTGCAGTGAGGGAATGAAAGTTAACGAGCATTTCAGTGGCTCTTGTAAAGAAATATAACAAATGATTCATTCTAGGTATTTAACATACTTAAATAAAAACTAAGACAAAAGACTGGGGTATCTGTTAAAGACAAATGAAAATTTTCGTTATACACACACAATACGTTTAAATTTTCAGGTCATAAGTTTTCTTGTCAACATTTTGCACCTTTCACCAGATGTGTGCATTAAAATATATTTGATCTGCGAGATTACGCAAATAGATAACCTGAAGTGAAGAAAGTTTTTTTATTCCACGTTTGCTCCTCTGTTTAATTTCTTAAATTTCGAACAGCAATAATAAAATCGCAATTTTTTTCGTATTCTTTTCTTTTCGTTTTTCCTTAAACTTTATTTGCGGTGTTTTTGTAGTGAGTCTTCGACATCTTTCAAAATCAGTATTTTTTTTTTTTTCACGTAAAGCTACTAATGTACTACATTCAAATTACGAACTTTTAATGCGCGAAATTTTAAAAGAACCAGAAAGGTAACACAATATCCTTATTCCTTTGTATACCATTGTTAAAAATCTATGAAATAGTTAATATATATTTTTGTATAGTGGCCCCCACTTTGGTTGAACATCAGATGCCTTTGCATTCTGAATTATTGCGAGCAATATGCCATTATGTCTTAAAAGAAAAGTGTTTGATCAATGCATCCTTCCAGTGCTTACGTATGGTGCAGAGACGTGGACCTTAGCTAAAAGAGACATACAAAGGCTGCAGACAACTCAAAAAAGCATGGAGAGGTGCATGCTTGGTGTAACCAGGAGAGATAAGAAGAGGAACTCGTGGATCCGAAAAATGACAAGAGTGGAAGACATCATGATCAGAGTTAAATCCCTGAAATGGCAATGGGCTGGACATACTGCCAGAAGAACAGACCATCGATGGACAGCCGAAATTTTAGATTGGATTCCAAGGGACAGGAAAAGACCCAGAAGAAGACCACATGGAAGATGGGTGGATGAAATTCGAAAGTATGCGGGAGTGACATGGAAGAGACTGGCAGAAGACAGACCGTTGTGGAGGAAACTTGGGGAGACCTTCGTCCAGCAGTGGATTGATAATGGTTGACAATGATGATGATGATGATGCACTTATACTGTATATTGAATGGTTAGTACACTTTTAATACGCGCTTCCATTTTTAAGTTTTTTATTATTTAAATCAGTAATTTTCAGCTTTGTTTTCAGAACTCTGTTTTCCTACAATTGTCGTTGCGTAGTCATTTCCCCCCCCTACAATAGTCGTTGCGTAGTCATTTTCCCCCCTACAATAGTCGCTGTCGTCTTCCGTTTGCTTTCATTTTTAACGCCTTGGTTCCCTCAATTTTTAAAATTTCAATTTATTTTTTAAGGAATGCAACATTTTCAAGTAGCAATCTATTTTCCTCAGTTATTTTGATACAGGAAGAACAACTGATATTCCCTGATGTTTAATCAACTTCATAACAGATATCCTGCGTTTCTTGCACACAAATCTTTTTATATATCCGATCGAAAGCACTTTTTAAAATATCTCGTTTGTGCTTTCTGTTACTTCGTGGAGTGACACAGTGTCCGTTTTGTTGACAGTTCGGCAGATTTAGAACAGGCACCGCGTTTTATTTCAGAATTTGTTTTCTCCGGGAGTCGAAGTAGGCGATTTTTTAAATCATCTTCGAAATCGGAAGAATGAAAATGATCACTGCAAATTCTACATTCGTAGAGCAGACCCATAGCGCTTGTTCAGCCATTCCTTCACCAAATCTGGATTTTTCAAAGGAAATGCATGGTACACAATATACCGACCTTTAGTTTTTTTGTAATGGTTCTTACAAGTAGCCACAGCACAACTCGTTATTATTATCAGTATTTCAACGTAAATTAACTGAACGATTTCTCAAAAAGCAAGCTCTGAGAGCTGAATAATTATCCACAAAAAAGCAAAGGAATGAATGTAGCGAAAGTAGAGAGACCCTTTACAGCAGCTTCATGGTTCCAACGTTCCAACCGGAGTTCCAACACAGTGACGTCAGAAACAGGTCATCTGTCACCGCTGAGAGGACCGCGGCGGCAACGTTTCTTCAAAGGAATGATCCAGCCCTAGTATTCTAACAGCCCTGGGCAAAAACGACGAATTCGTGTTGATACTGAGAGAAAGCTGCTGAAGAGTGAAGGAGGCTAGTAGAGGGAGAACCTGGTGCTAGAGGGGGAAGCAATCTCTGGTCCTGACAGAGTATAACGAAGTGAATTTCTCCGTCATTTTTGGTCTACGCCGGGATTCGAACCCGAGGCCGCTTATTCCGGAACAAGTCGCTCTACCAACTGAGCTACGCAGACGATTATTCTGATTCCTATCTGCCTTTATGTCGTGTGCGTCCTGCTGGCAGGTACGTCACAAGAGGACAAAGAGAGCGAAAGGAGGGGAGTGGACTGTTTAAAGAAAGAAGCCGTACACCTACGAACCCACCTTCTGCCTGTGAACTGGTTGACCGAGATTCGCCAGGAGGGAGAGGAGGATTACACTTCCAGGAATGCGACTTCGGGCATTCTCGGAGCAGATGTCAGAACATCTCATTTCGTTCAGCCGAGGGCGCACAATGACCACCAAGCACCAAATTTCAAGGAAGCTCGAAATTATCCGCAGATTTGAAAACGGAGAAAAAAAGGTCAATTGTTGCGGAAGAATTTAAAATTCCCAGAAGCGCTCTCAGTATGCTGCTGAAAAACAAGTCAGAAATCACGGAAAAGGTCAGCGAACGTCCCAACGCCGACGCTTGTTGTCTACGCACGCCGGTTCACGACGATGTAGAAAAGGCACTTCACGTAAGGTTTCTTGATGTCCGAGCTCAAACCATTCCAGTGTCTGAGTCCATCTTGATGCAGAAAGCAAAGTTATTTGCTTCACTCTTGGGGGAATGAATCTCGTGGGAAAGAAATACTTCAGTGGTGGGTCTGGATGGCTGCAACGATTTAAAGATTGCTACGGCATCGTCAGCGAAAGTGGTGCAGTACACGTGGAAAGCATAAATCTCTGGTTGGAACAAAATTGCGAAAACATTCAGTCCAAGTTCAAGCAGCTGCTTCCAAACAAGACTCTCGTTTCGCAACGAGAAGTGTTATGGAGGGAAGCACAGCAACGTTCGAGTGATGACAGTGGCGTTGCCAGAAATTTCTTAAAAGGGGGGGTCCATGGGTCTGGTTCATTGGTGAAAGCCCCATATATACATATATATCGCTTTAAATTCACACTAAATCTCCCCTCAAGGGGGAGGGGGTCCGGACCCGAGGACCACTCCCTTGGCTACGCTTAAGAGTGCCTGTGTTGTTAGCTACAAACTCGAATGGCTCCAATAAGCTTCGACCGTTAGCGATTCGGAAAAGCAAAACCCCAAGATGTTTTAAATTAAAATATGTTCGACGCTTCCCGTGAATTACATCTTCAACAATAAGCCCTGGATGACGTGTGATCTATTTTCGAAATGGCTGAGTTGAACGAAGATTTATAGTGAAGATAGACCGTAAAATGTGCTTACTATTAGATACTTGTTCGGATCACCACTGCGCCTCAAACTTTAGCAACATAGAGTTGCGGTTTTTGTCCGCAAACACGACATTTATATTTCAGGCATTGGATCAAGGTGCAATTCGAGCATTCAAGGTCGGGTATCGGAGACATGTTATCGAATGGTTTCATCTGAATTTGCGTTTGGGGACGGAATTCAAAATAGACTTGCTTGGATGCTCTCAAAATGATAAGCAGTGCATGGGATGACGTGTCAAAAGACACAAATTTTCGCTGCTTTTATCGTGCAGGGTTTGTTTTTGATAGAAGTGAAACAGTCGAAATTGGACATGATGAACTTGAATTTGATAAACTGTGGCCTTATAAAAGTTTTTCCGGAAGGTCTGCAATTTGAAAAATTTGTTGATGTTGCCAACAAGGCTGAGATAGCACCGGAAAGAACAAATGCGGAAATAGTGGCCAAAGTTACGGGATTAACAGCTGGGGCTGCAAGCAGCGATGATGATGATGAAGATGCCAAACCTCTTCCAACCATAGCGGAGGCTCTTTAAGCGGCTACGGTACTCCGACAGATTGTGGTACAATTGAAGGTACCGGATACGCTTTGATTGAACAAATCTTTGAAAACAGCATTTTTTCAAATGCAATCACTTCAAAGATGCAGAAAAAGATGACTGACTATTTTATGCCCTAAAACATCACTTCTGATAAGACTTCCTTTTCTGTTATATTGGTGTGTATCCTGCCTTTAATTTGATGATGTAATTCTTTTCGCCGTTTATAATACAGAAGTGAATAATCTTAGTTTTTGTGTGTTCACCTATTGTATACAACAGAATACCTCTGAAAGTGGCAGGGCGGTAAAACCCGTATATCGAATTATTGTGTATATCGAGTTTTTCCCTTCGAATTCGTTATAGACGGGTTCAACTGTATATACATATATACAGTCAACTCTGGATATAGTGAACTCTGTTATAGTGAACATTCGGCTATATACAGTATAGCCATATAGTGAACATAAATCATTGATCCCGACCTGCAACATCGAAAATGTACATTAAAATTTTCGTTTACTTCGGTTATAGTGAACTCTGTTATAATGAACATTCGGCTATAGCAATACAGTCAACTATGGATATAGTGAACTGTGTTATAGTAAACATTCGGCTATATACAGTATAGCCATATAGTGAACATAAATCATTGGTCCCGACCCACAACATCGAAAATGTTCATTAAAATTTTCGTTTACTTCGGTTATAGTGAACTCTGTTATAATAAACATTCGGCTATAGCAATACAGTCAACTCTGGATATAGTGAACTCTGTTATACTGAACATTCGGCTATAGCAATACAGTCAACTCTGTTATAGTGAACATTCGGCTATATCAACTCTGGATATAGTGAACTCTGTTATAATGAACATTCGGCTATAGCAATACAGTCAACTATGGATGCAGTGAACTCTGTTATATTGAACATTCGGCTATAGCAATACAGTCAACTATGGATATAGTGAACTGTGTTATAGTGAACATTCGGCTATAGCAATACATGCAGTCAACTCTGGATATAGTGAACTCTCTGTTATAGTGAACATTCGACTATATACAATATAGCCATATAGTGAACCTAAATCATTGGTCCCGGCCCGCAACATCGAAAATGTTCATTAAAATTTTCGTTTACTTCGGTTATAGCGAACCCAAAAAATAAAACTCCAAAGAAAAGAATGTACTTGTAACATGAAATTGCAACTTATTTCAAAGCAAACCTTCTTTTAAAAACTTGAAAGTATGTGTTGAGAACAATATTGTAGGCATACTACTCCTTAAGTGCATTGAAGAACAGAGGTAGGATTAAGAACCTCAGGAACATCCAACTGGTGTTCTTGCCTGCCAACACCACGTCATCCTCCAACCCATGGATCAAGGTGTGATTCGCAGCTTTAAAACCTATTGCAGAAGGGAAGTAAGGTTTCATTTAATCCAAGCCTTGAAATCAAAACAGAACATATCAATAAATGTTTTGAATGTTGTACATTTTGGGAACAAAGCGTGAGGAGTGTGTCAACTGTCACATATACAAAACTGTTTCCAGAGGTCTGGTTTGCTTACTAGACGTGTGGCATTCGAATAGGAGGAGGGTGTGCCTCTCAACGGCCTGCTTTAGCATATCGATGCGAATTCCACTGAAGCGGAAGATTTTATCGATGATGGCTGTGAAGTTATAACAAATTACATCCCGTCGGATGAACCTATTGTCGAGGCTGTGAAAGACGTTTCCAGCACGGAAGAAAACGAGGCTGAAGATGACGAGGATGATAATGAAGAACGTGTTTCAACAGCGAAAGAGACATTGGAGTGTGTCAGGACGGTGCTAAATTTTCTAGAATGTATGTAAAATGTAAAATCGAGTGTAGAAAAAGCACAGACCCTAGAAAAGGACATTAAGAAAATATTTATTAAAACTGTTTGCAGCAAGCAGCGGCACATAACAGACTATTTTCATGTTAAGTAAGGTAATGTAAAATTAATTTTCTTTACCTAATTTAATGAATATACACTACATACATAAAAATATTACTTTCTAGATACATATATACATATTTTATTTTCTTGCTCACCATTCCACTCAATTCAGGTAAAGGGAAGACACTTCGATTTTAGTGAACCTCGACATAGTGAACGAAATATGCGAGTCTGCAGAGGTTCACTATAAGCGGAGTTGACTGTATATACACTGCCGGAAAGTGAAAAAAGAACACCAAGAAGGAATTGGCGGACGATCATGAAATTTACGGGTTCAACTGTATATACATATATACAGTCAACTGTGGTTAATGGGGTCGAGTGTACGTAGGTGTGATGTTAATTTCGGGACTAACCGATGAGCGCTTATGCCACAGCACGGCATAATACGCAAATTATCGTCGGTGGTATTTAAGGAGTACGGCGAAGTGAATGTTATCAGTCGTCGGCGTACGGACACGTGAGAAGACCCTGAAGAAGCTGCAATGCCTGGACATGGAAGACGTGTACGATTTCAGCAGTCATCGGACTTTGAGCGAGGTCGTCTAGTCGGACTCCGCGAGGCCGGGTTGTCGTATCGTCATATTGCGGAGCGAATTGGACGGGAGGTATCGGTGGTGGTACGATGGTGGCGTAGATGGTCCGAGGAACATTCCCACACGAGGAGACGTGGAACCGGGAGTCACAGACGGACTGAGGAGCGGACTGATCGAAGCATAAGAAGAGCGGCGTTGTCAAGCAGAACATCCACTGCGACGCAAATTCAAGCTGCCGTTGCACCTGAGGTGACTGTGCGAACAATCCGCAACCGTCTACTGGATGCAGGACTATGTGCATATGTGTCTCTGGCATGTGTACCTCTGACTCCAGCCCAACGTCAGGAATGGCTGCAGTGGTGTCGCCAACGCCTGCACTGGAGAACTCAATGGCGATCTGTCGTGTTCAGCGATGAAAGCAGATTCTGCTTGGGAGCCTCCGATGGCCGTATGCGTGTTCGCAGACGCACAGGGGAACGTCTCCACCCTTCTTGCATCCGTCAGCGACACACAGGGCCTACACCTGGTCTCCTGGTGTGGGGAGCGATCAGCTCTCACTCCCGTACACAACTAGTGTTTGTACCGGGTACGTCAAACAGCACCTCCTACATCAACAACATCATTCAGCCCGTTGTTGTGCCATTTGTAAGGTCGGTCCATCGTGGTGTTTTCCATCAAGATAACGCACGCCCACACACGGCACGTGCAACGCAACATGCACTTCAGGGTGTGAGACAACTTCAATGGCCTTCACGTTCACCGGATTTGTCCCCCATTGAGCACGTGTGGGATTTTATGGGACAACGACTTATCCGGTCTCCACGGCCAGCCACAACCATCCCCGATTTACGCGTCCAGGTTGAGGATGCTTGGAGCTCAATACCCCAAACTTACATCCAACATCTGTACGACAGACTCCATGCCAGAATTGCACAGTGTGACGCAGGTCATGGCGGTTCAACCTCGTACTAACCATGTTACATGGAAATGTTATTTTTCAGTTTACCAGCAAATACAGCTGTATTTTGCCATAATGTTTTGATAACGTTATCCTCTGTATTCCGTTATTATGCTGTATAAAATTTGTTGGTATCAGACGTCTCCTTCTTGGTGTTCTTTTTTCACTTTCCGCCAGTGTATTTATACACGCAGCCTTATAAGCCGGCGATGCCCCATGAAAACGAAAAGCACCGGCCGACGCAACCTAGAGTACAGAGTGACAAGAATGCCGGGTAGACGCCAGTGACGTCGATTTACGCATCTTACGGACTTTGAGAGAGGCCTGATCATCTGGCTGAAAACCGCAGGGTGGTCGGCGCGCCGTATAGCCCGCCACGTGGATCGTTCTGACCATACCGTCCGACTGTGTTGGGAGCAGTGAACACGTGACGGCACTGCCACACGACGGAGCCGCTCCGGACAGACCAACAGGAACTCTGGTAGAGAAGATCGACAGATCGTGCACCAGACACAAACGGTTCCCACGGAGACCCGGTCCACTATACAGGCAGATGTAGCGGCTCCTGTGTGCCCATGAACCATTTCCCGACGATTCACGGAAGCGAATCTGCGATCCCAGCGCCCTTACGTGTGCTGCCATTAACACCGAACATCGTCGGCTCCGTGTGCAGTGGTGCCAAGCCAGAGCGACGTGGAACGCCACAGACTGGCGACGTGCGGTGTTTAGAGATGGTTACCGCTTGGTTTTGGGGACAGATTATCCTCGTGTGTTGGTGTGGGGGTCCCCGGGTCAACGGCACAATCCCGACCTCACTATCGAGAGCCACACCTCCCCCATTGCAAGCATTATGGTCTGGGGAGCCATTGCCTACGATAGCCGATCAGCTCTAGTAGTGGTACGTAGATCATTGACGAACTAGCGGTATGTAGATGAGATCCTACTGCCCCATGTGCTCCAATTTCTGACAGGGATTCCAGGTGCGCTATATCAGCAGGATAATGGCCACCCACACACGGCTCGGGTTGCCCAGAACTGCCTACGTCATGTCCAAATACTTCCATGGCCTTCCTATCGAACATGTATGGGACCAATTAAAACGCCGGCTACCGCCGTGCCGCACTATCCGCGATTTGGAGTACACCGTCCAATACGTGTGGAACAGTCTGCCGCAGGACATCGGGCGTCTGTTCACCTCCATGCCAAACCGTATTGCAGCATGCATCGCTGCACGAGGCGGTGCGACGCGCTATTGAAGATGACCGGACTGCGTGCCACAGATCCCTCTGTAATTGTCCTGCAGCTCTGTTTTTGCCATCATGTGTATCATTCATCTGTATCATTACGTCCATAAAATTTCAGTTCAATCCAATGCTTCGTTCTTGTTGCGCAAATTTCATTGTCCGTGAGTGTGTGTGTGTATATACAGGGTGCATAGGAAAGACCTTTTAGCCTGGAATAACTTGCGAACGAAGAGAGGCACAGTTATGCAAGTGAGATAACGGTATAAGAAAGCGACTGCGCCCGATCTAATGCAACCGACAGCAGCGCCTCTAGTGGCGAAATGCGGGAGTTAGCCATTGCAAATCGAAAACAAAAAGAGATAGAACAAAATTTCCAACTACAAAGTTGTAAAGCATCAGTTAATTAGTACAAAACGGTTTGTTTCACACGGATAATTAAATTTGTTTCACACGGATAAGATAAATTGTCGCCTGAATACCCTAAAATGTCCGAAATCGATGCGCGACCTTTTGTCTGAACGTTTGAAGGGAACAGTCATAGGTATGAGCAAATACACACAATTTATTGCATAAATGCGTACTTATGTCAATACAGTTTGATGACGTCAGACAAAACAAAAACAAAAAAGGCAAACTGGCGCACAGTGATAAAAAGTTAATGTCGAGTATGTTCGAAGAGTTCGCCAGTGCCCACAATACACATTTGTATTCGTGAAAGTAACTCTGCATGCACATTCCTCAGCATGGAAGGTGTCACACTATTGCAAGCATCTACAACACGACGACGTAGATCCAGCAGACTTGTAGGCGCTGTTGCATACACCTGATTTTTTACGTAACCCCAGAAATCCAAGCTCGCCATTCTCACACAGCGTACGTGGACCTAAACTTCTTATCAGTGTACATCCTGCTACTGGTTTTTA
Source organism: Macrothele yani (assembly GCA_039090855.1). Classification (NCBI taxonomy): domain Eukaryota; kingdom Metazoa; phylum Arthropoda; class Arachnida; order Araneae; family Macrothelidae; genus Macrothele; species Macrothele yani. The sequence continues at coordinate 78,780,175 of CM077009.1, forward strand.
TATCGTAGGTACGGTACAACGTCACAATCGGCATTTGCATACGGCTACATTTGCGAAATGTGTATGCAGACTCGAATCGTCGCGCATCGATTTCGGACATTGTAGAGTATTCAGGCGACAATTTATCTTATCCGTGTGAAACAATTGTCGTTTTGTACTAATTAATTGATTGGAAATGTTGCTCTATCTCCTTTCGTTTTCCATTTGCAATGGCTAACTTCCGCATTTCGCCACTAGGGGCGCTGCTACTGTTTGCATTCGATCGGGCGTAGTCGCTTTATTATACTGTTATCTCACTTGCATAATTGTACCTCTCTCCGTTCGCAAGTTATTCCAGGCTAAAAGGACTTTCCTATGCACCCTGTATATACAGGGTGTCCGAGAATTATTGGACACATTACAAAATTATATAAAACAAAACATTAAAAAGATATAAAGAAACTGACTGCACTAAATTACAATGTAACTAAACAAGTTAATAAATTTCGATGTGAGATCCCTTGGTTGCTCGTAGTACGTCCAAGCGATACCCGATTTCATGCCATGTATTGGCAAGCATCTGAAGAGTTATGGAATTAATAGCAGCTGTGATATGCTGCTTCAGTTCCTGCAAATCAGTACAAAGCGTGTGATAGACACAATCTTTCACATAAACCCACATGAAATAATCCAATGGAGTTAGATTTGGAGAGCGAGGAGGCCACGGAATGGGACCACCACGCCCAACTCATCTGTTGGGGAAATGCTCATTTAGGCACTTACGTACACACGTTGACCAATTGTTGGAAAACGACGTCATATCTTTTGATCTGAGGTATAGCGAAATTTTCCAGCATATCCAAGTAAATGTCACCATTTACGTTTTTTTCGCAGAAGAAGAAAGGGCCAATCACTTCTCTTTTTGATAGGGCGCACCACACATTAAGTTTTGGAGAATCACGTTCCAGTTCAATAGCAGCATGAGGCTGTTCACTGCCCCATATCCTACAGTTGTGACGATTTGCAATACCTGATACATGAAATATGGATTCATCACTAAAAATTACAGTACTGAGAAAGTTTTCGTCATTTTCCACTCGATTCAGCATATCCACAGCGAAATCGTATCGCCGAGTGTGATAATTTATATGGACCTTTTGCACTATTTGAATTTTATAAGTGTAGGGGTGGAAGCTCATTATGTTAGTTAATGCTTCTCGGCCAAACAACACTGGCTTCCAGCGTTGATGAAAATTCCCCACAGCAGAAAGAAAAAATATTCGTAAGGTTCTTTTTGTCTGGAAACTGTCTATTAACGAAAAGTTGAAGACAGCCCTGCGTTCTTGCTCTCCCAGCTTTACTAGAAATAATCTGCTATTCGGGAGAGGGGAAGTAAAAATAATGGCAAGACATTCCAAGCATGAATTCAATCTCAGGCTTGTTGAAAACTTAACAAAAATGTTTAATCGAAGATAATCGTTCCGGCAGCTACTGTTCCATGACCCGAGCACCTGCAAGTTGTAGTTCCACAAACAAATGGTCAGAGTCTCTATTCATTAAAGAATACTCTTTCCAGCTAATACTCTTTGCTCGTTCTTTTTCTATCCCAGACGTGAAAGGTTTTAATCGTCGTAACCTTTCGTTCACCTCACTCTTCCTTTGTTCGGAAGCTATGCCTGGTGTTCTGTCCCCGAACACGTGTCCTCTCAAATCGCTTTCTCCGTACGTCGTTACAGACCGCCGGTGTCTCCGTCCGGCTCTTCCAACCACGATCGTTTTTCCCAGTGCCCTAGCTGGCACGTCCTATCACCAACTTTCTCTTTCGGGCTGCTCCCCAGCACCTTCCCCGATCAGCTCCGAGCTCTCACTGTCTGTGTTGCTCCCCAGCACCTTCCGCGATCCGTTCCCAGCTAGAGCTGGGAACGGATCTGTCCTCGCTGTCTTCTTTCCTCACTCCTATCCTGAAGTTTTTTCCCAGTAACTTCTCCTCGCCTCCTGATTGGCTCCTGCCTTCTTCGCCAGAGGCGCTGCTCTCTTTCCTAGTCGGAGCACGCGACCCTCCTCCGCCTCTCTGTGCTCCCCTACCCTTTTCTACGTCCTCGAAGTCGTGACTCAGAAGGTTTTTTTTTATTGTAGGTTTAACAACCACCGTGAGCAACTCAATGGGCTATAAGCAGTCTCCCATCCCTAATTTAGGGTCACTGGTTCCAGGGAAGGGAGAGAGCCAGTGCCGTAAGACAAACACAACATCCATGCCTGACCGGGATTTGAACCCGGACCCCTTTCGGACGAATGATCAGAGGTCATCGCCTAGACCACTGTGCCACCGGGGCGGCACTCAGAAGATTGCGACTGGGCATAAACACACGTTGACTAGTGACATCCGCCAACGGTAAAACTAACGTTTTACCGTTGGCGGATGTCGCTAGTCCTGTGAAATTGGTTTCTTAAGGTGAAACTGAATGTACTAGATATGATCTTGTGTTTGCCGCCCCGGTGGCGCAGTGGTCTAAGCGATGGCCTCTGATCATTCGTACGAAAGGGGTCCGGGTTTGAATCCCGGTGAGGCATAGATGTTGTGTTTGTCTTACGGCACTGGCTCTCTCCCTTCCCTGGAACCAGTGACCCTAAATTAGGGACGGGCGACTGCTTATAGCCCATTGAGTTGCTCACGGTGGTCGTTAAACCTCCAATAAAAAGAAAGATCTTATGTTTTACAGCGTACTGTAATCACCAGACTGTCAAAAATCAGTGTTCATTTTACAGATTTCCGAGAAACAAACGGAAACGTACCCTATGGACTAAGATGTCAAAGCCGTCCGGTGGCGCAGTGGTCTAAGCGATGGCCTCTGATCATTCGTCCGAACGGGGTCCGGGTTCGAATCCCAGTGAGGCATGGATGTTGTGTTTGTCTTACGGCACTGGTTCACTCCCTTCCCATGAACCAGTGACCCTAAATTAGGGACGGGCGACTGCTTATAGCCCATTGAGTTGCTCACGGTGGTCGCTAAACCTCCAATCAAAAAAAATGTCAAGGTCAGCATATTCACTAATATTTGCTTGCTTCAGACAACTGTTAAAATCGCAAAAAGAAAAAAAAAAGCTGTCTCGATTCCCTCAATGTTGTGACACACTGGAAAATGCATAACCAAAGTTCCACTGTATTTCTATTAAGTGTGCAATAATATTTAGGTAGTTCTTATGTATTAATATTTTGTGTCTTATATGTAGTAGTATTCTCCATGCACCCCTCATTATTATTATTATTTTTTTTTTGCCTTCCCATTGGAATAGTGGAGGACTTAGCCTTTTGAATGAATAAACATATGTATTTGTGGACCACATTGCATGTGATGGAAAGAAGTTTTATGAAACTGATAAAGGATGTCACTTGGAGATGGGATTGACTATTTGAAAGAAGTGTTTTGTAGTAGATTGATATAAAACATTCCGCTCAAGATATTTGTTTTTAATGGTCGGAATTGCAACAGTAGCAGATCTGAAGTTCAGGATACAAATACTGTAGGTAAGCTTAGCTTTATTTTCTTGCAGACATATTTAAATGACTAACATTTCTATCCAAACTATGAGTACAAAAACCTACATCTCTAGGGCCGATATCTGCTAACTGATGTATTTGACCATATTTACATAGCAAAAAGATTTACAATAAGGTGTTATCTATCTACAGGGGAACGTACAATCAATTTTTGTTTGCGGCATGATGCAGAGAGTTGATTTTGGGAGATCTCATCTGTATTTTTTTCTTTTTGCAGATTGTTTTAAAAAGCTTTGATTTTTTTACATTAACATCGTGATTTTGTATTACTTAAAAACAAAATAAGCTCCTGCAACTGAAAAGTCCCCTGTTTGAAGCAATTTCTGGGTTACTGACCATCAAAAACAAGTGTGTTTACATGGAAAGAGCTCTGGTGAGTTTTTTCACCATGTGTCTTTGCAGTTTTATCCAAACTATGAGTACAAAAACCAATATCTCTGGGGCCAATACCTTCTAACTGCTACATTTCTCAATATTTACCTAGTTATCAAGGATTATGAGAAAGTGTCACCTCTCTACAGGCAGAGCACACAGTGAAATGCTGTCAGCCACGTATTGCGGGGAACTGATTTATGACTTTGGGAGACCACATCTGTATTTTTTTTTACAGATTGTTTTAAACCTTTGTTTTTTTACATTGACATCATGGTTTTGTATCACTTAAAAACTCCTGCAACAGAAAAGTCCTCTGTCAGTAACAATTTTGGGGTTGTTGGACATCAAAACAAGTGATGTGAGACACTGGAATAGCCAGCTGCCAATGCTTGTAAGTTCGGTTTCGTAAATCTTTTGTTTCTCTACATTGACATCATGGCTTATTGTAACATTTTAAGACATAATATAGCTTCTTCAGTAAATACATTTGGGTTTTCGAAAACAAACTTCTTCCGCATACATATCTGTTTTCAAACACTGAAATTGTACGCGGAAGGCTAATTTGATGCCAGATGTGTGGTATGTTGGACAACAGAGATACTCTGCGGATGAATGACGCAATGCTTGTACCTCACAACACAGGTATGAATGCTAAAGAATTATTATAATGCAAGCGTGTAGCCCAATGTTGCTACACGATTTTAATACATATCCTTTGACTATGCCTTACTTTGGGCATAAAGTATGATGAGTCAAGTTTTTGTTACTAGCAGGGGGCACTTTGTAGATAAAAAAAGGAGGTGGAGTGTTTCCCTTCTTTAACGTGTGTGTGTGTGTGTGTGTGTGTGTGCACACATACTCAGGGCCCGACTAAGATGGTCGGGGGCCCAGGGCCAGGTATGTGGTGAGGACCCCCATCAAAACAGAAATGATCATTAACACATAGCGCGGGAGATATGATACCCACACACACCAAATATATATACAGTGGAACGCCGTTTATATGTTTCTCATTTATAAGTCTTTTCCATTTGTATGTTGCTCGGCTAAGGTCCCGATGATCAGCATGCTTTTTAATTTTCGTTTATACGACTTCTCGAGTCGGTCTCTTGAAAGGCGTGTATATGGTTTTGTTTCCATTTTATCTATGCAGGGTTTTTGGTTTATTTTTTTCCTCTGTTGTCGGAGAACGATACACAGGGTTTTTGGTTTAATTTTTTTCCTCTGTTGTTGGAGGACAGTGTGTTGGCGAACTGACAATTTTCTAATTTTATTTAGCAATGGAATTCTAAATATTTCTTGGTGTTTCCCCTTTCCTTGCCCCTTTTTCATATTTATTCCCGCTGTTTCTCTCAAGCGCAGCTTGATAGCTTTTTTAATCGAATTTTTTAAGGTCGAAGGCTTAAGTCAAACAGTTATTTTCTAAACAAATGCTGTGCCGTTGAATTTCCCAAGGCAGGTGATAACAAGGTTTTCGTTTATAAATATAATGGTTAAATATCGTTAAAGTAAGGTATTTGGGGAAAAAGAATTTTAGGGTGTCTGGGGGAGAGGAAATAAAAGTCAGGAAAGTTAAGCGTCAGGAGCGTTAAACCTAAAGTAAACAGTAAGTCCGAAATATGTTTTTTTTCACCAAAAAAAAAAAACACAAAAAACAATGGAAATGGTAAAAGAAATATGGGAAGTAAAAAAATCTTAACCAAGTGAAACTGAATGTTTAGTTACCTGTGTCAATTAGAAATATCAGGTTTTTCAGCTAGTGAAGTGTATCCAGCATCATCAAGTAGTCTGTTAAAAATTCATTCCCGACATTAAAAAACAAAACTAAGCCTTCGAAAGTAGAAACCGTTGAATTCCGTTAGCAACGGTGGACGCTTCTTCCTTAGCTAGTTCAAGTGCAGTTGGGTGATTGTCGTTCCCATTTATCAATCTCAATATTTCCGCTTCCTTGGTTGGTCAACTTTGGGAAAGAAATACTTTCCCATGAAATTTCCCGAAAAACTGGTCCTGCACAACTAAACTGAAAAATTACCTATATATATTGAATACAAATTATATTTGTTTACTATCAATTTCAGATGGCTACAATGAAATGTTTCATTTGTGAAGTGGTTTCACTCTTAATAGTTCAGTCAAAATGGAGATTTGGTAAACGTCTGTCACAGCGCTTGCTTGGGTTGGAGTGGGCGGAGACACACATAATTATATAGGTCGCTTTCTTACCTTTTGAGCTGCGAAACTAGTGACCACGTGATCAAAATCAAGTTTGCATGTAAGGTCACTTTCTATTGTTAAAATATTTAGCCCTGTCAATTTTTCTTAGGCTATTGTTGATCGCATCCTGTTTTTCATTTTTTTTTCAGAACGGAAAATGAGCACTCAGTAGTACAGTTCGAGATTGGCATTGTTAACAAAATGTGTAAGGCACATTGGGAAACGTATGAACAATTTGTTTTTACCGTAAGAATTTTAATTTTTCTTTAGGACACATTTCTTTTGGCAAAAAAATAAAAAACTGGTCGACTTCATCTTCAAATTCATCATCTATGTTATCACTATATATCTTTCGAAAAAAATGCGCTGCTTCTTGAAGTACTTCTTTAGAAGCATCTTTTTTCATTAAAAAGCTAAATCGATCATTAATGGTTACATATGCTTGTTTCCTCCTTTCGAGCTCTGAAATCAGTGAATCACATATGACATAGTGACACTGTGTAATAAAGTAATCTCTATCAGACTGCCGAAGTTCAACAGATGCACTATCATCAAGCATTCGACTGTTTGGCACTTTACTTTTACGCTTCATTGAATACTTGTTTTTCATTAAATTTTTTGCCTCAAGCTCATACTTGTCAAACTCATCACGCACTGACTGTACAAATATAACTAATGAGGTATACATTGGTACTAGGACTGATATATCCTCAGTAACATACTGGAGCGTCTTATTCAAACGTTGCAAAGTTGTATTTCATACAACTGTTAAAATAGCAGTCTAAAACTTCTCCATTTTTTCCAGAAGTACTTTTGCTTCGTGCTTTGTAGGCATTTTTTCATTGACATCATCGGTTACATTAAGCAAGGCTTTCATGACGTTTTGATAACATTGCCGAAGAGCTTTAGATGCATAAGCCGCGGCAGACCATCTAGTTTCAGATAATGATTTTACACGAAGTCCACCAGCTAGTTCTGAAGAAAGAGTTTCCCACCGACGAGGAGAACTGGAAAAAAATTAAATATGCTCTGCACTAATCCAAAGAAGGAAATAGCTTGTTGACAGCGCTCAACTGCATGAACTGCAACTAAATTTAACGAGTGACCTGCGCATGGCACATATTCAGCTAATGGGCACAGTTGCTTTACCTTGGCCTGTAACCCTGAGTATTTGCCAGACATGTTGCTGGCATTGTCGTAGGACTGTCCTCTGCAATTAATTATATCTATGCCAAGTTGTTTAAGCAAGGATGTCACAGTATGAATTAGATGACTGGAATCATGGCCATAGATTGATACAAATTTTATAAAACGCCCAACAGGATCTCCGTTTTCAGTCACATAACATGCAGCTACTGCCAACTGGTCTACATGTGCAACATCATAAGTAGAATCCACAATTGAACCAAAATATCTGGCTTTCTGAATTTCTGCAACTACTGCATTCAATACTTTTTGTGCCATAATTTGAATTAATTCAGTCACAGTAGTAGAAGATAGGTAATTTGCATTACCAGTACCAATATTTCCGTATTTTACTAAATGGTCTGCCAAGAATGGATCAAAAAGGCTTACCAGCTCCAAAGTTCCAAGGAAATTACCGTTCTGTAGGGAATGGAGTGTTTCCTTTTCCCCAAACAAAGCAAGTCCACGTAAAACAAGGTACTTTATTACAGCCAATACTCTAGTCAAAACTTTCCTCCAATACTGACACTCCTGCTGATATTCCTCAATTAGCAAATTATCCACACGTGAAGATTGTGTAACCCTCTGTGACAGACAGAGTACCGAATTTCTATGAATGATGGAGTTTTCATGTTCCTGAAGTCTCTATGCAATATTTTTCCAGTAGGAAAATTCATCCTTACATAAATAAAGCTTGATCCCTGGAATTGAACCATTTACACACATAACAAAAAAGTGCATATTTAGCTGGAGAATATACTAACCGCTCTCTGTTCACCAACTCATTATTTTTCTTCTTGCGATAAAAGTTTTGTTCTGTGAGCATGCGTTCTCTTTTCAAAATAACACGTTTTGAACTAGAAATTTGGCCAATATTCTGACTTGGTCGGTTACAAATGAAATGCTCACGAAACTAGTCTGTAATAAAATTAGGCCACAAACCGACATCTACAGGAAATAAATGTTGACATTTTGACTGATCATCATTATTACTACTATGTTGGTTTTCAATACTTGGACTGCTGAATTCACCACGTGGTGGCAAACCTGCACTTTGCAAAGACTGACATTGTGAATCTGCTGGGTTTAAATTTTCTGTGAACGGAGAATTATTGCAAAACAGATCTCCAGGCTCTATGTTGCCCCTTTCTTGAATCTGGGAAGAACTTATACATAACAGTTTGTTATTAAAATTATCTCCTACCTCGAGTTCAGCACTAGAAGAGTTACCCTGTTCATCCACGGGAACATCTTTTTTGAACTTGTGATGAATTTCTCAATAGCTCCCTTATGAGATAGCAACTGAAGTCGAATATCGTTACTTATTTTTCCTTTACAAGCACCTGAAAGATATTTTCGTGAAGACATTGTAATACTAATATCTCAAAATTCTCAACTGATAAATCCGTTTAGTTTAATTTACAACTCGGAATCCTCTACCTGTCTACCACATACGAAATACGATTACAGTTGCAGTTTAACTTTAACAGAATTCAATTTGAAATCAGGCAACTACGGTTTTTTTTTTGATTGAAGGTTTAACGACCACCGTGAGCAACTCAATGGGCTATAAGCAGTCGCCCGTCCCTAATTTAGGGTCACTGGTTCCAGGGAAGGGAGAGAACCAGGGCCGTAAGACAAACACAACATCCATGCCTCACCGGGATTCGAACCCGGACCCCGTTCGGACGAATGATCAGAGGCCATGGCTTAGACCACTGCGCCACCGGGACGGCCAACTACGGCTGTAGATGATAGCATGAAACAGTCATTACTCACAGGATCACGTGACTCGTCCTTAACGAATTTTCACCAGTGGCAAGCCGTGATACACTTGGTGATACATTTTCAAAGCAAAAATATATCTTATTTAACTGTTGATCATTGGTTGGTTTGTTGACTGACAAGAACACGTGACTGTGTTCAGAAGACCCGCGATAAATTCCATACTGCTGAAAACCGATAGACGATAGTCATACCTCAAATGATCAATGAAACCCCGAAAAATATTACTTTCACAATAATGATAAGTTCAACAATTATTATAAGTAATTTTTTCCAGAAACAATTTAACTGGGGCCCCATTAAACAGGGGGCTCAGGGCCTAGGCCCTGAATATACTGCTGCCTTGGATCCCTATCCAAGGTATATGCGTAGCGGTATATATGGAAGAATATCTTGAAGATCGCACCATATGGAGACGCAAGAACAGCTGCCATAAAGGAAACAGTTGAAATATTAACGTGGCAGGATGTATGCAACACAGATGTCTCTTTCGAACTACCGGTAGCTTGGAACCATCTGCTAGGCATCGCAAGGTGGACTTCATGATTCTAGTTTCTTCGTAAAGTTTAAATTTTTTTGCTTTCGCATTAACTTTTAAGATATTGTATTCACCACGTTCCGTGGTTATTTATGCGCGCGGTCTTCACGCATGATTTCATTTGTCATATTAGAATTTACGTTCTGTTTACAATTTTGATTCCGTATTCTCTATGTAACCGCCTGATAAAGCCGTACGTTGATGGAGAAAGCTTGCGGAGTGAAATTCGTATGATTTCTTACTTTGACACCAATAAATCGGATCATTATATTTATAATTAGGTATATACACTGACGGAAAAAAATCCCAACACCAAAAAGGGATTGTGTTAGATAAACGACAGTTGGTCGGCGGTGAGAGTACATCTGTAAGATGACGTCTATGTAAATTTCGCGCTCGGCGCATACGTGTGGCGCTAGTAGCGCCCCTCAGAACATGCAAAGCAGGTTTGCTGTAAATACGCGCTGTAACGTTCGTGAGCGTTAGTTATCGTTGAGATTCGACGTAGGGTGTTGATGTTAGTCAAGAATGCCTTTAAGAAGACGAAGAAGCCATTATCAACAGCTCACGGAGTTTGAACGAGGTCGTGTAATAGGGCTACGAGAAGGTGGATTTTCGTTCCGCAATATTGCAGAACGACTTGGCAGGAATGTAGCCACTGTGCATGATTGTTGGCAGCGGTGGTCAAGGGAAGGTACTGCCTCAAGAAGACCGGGTTCCGGACGGCCACGTGGCACTACTGAGAGGGAAGACCACCATGTACGGCGTATGGCCGTGGCGCATCATACCGCGTCTGCGGCAGCAATTCGAGATGCAGTTGCCACCACAGTGACACAACGAACTGTTACAAATCGGTTACTTGAAGGACAGCTCCGAGCCAGACGCCCTGTAGCGTGCATTCCACTTACACCAAACCAATGCCGTTTGAGACGTCAGTGGTGTCAAGCTAGAGCTCATTGGAGGACGGAGTGGAGATCTGTTATGTTTTCTGATGAAAGCCGGTTCTGCCTGGGTGCAAGTGATGGCCGTGTGTTGGTTAGAGGGAGGCCAGGTGAGCGCCTGCAACCAACCTGTCTGCGGCCGAGACACACTGGACCTACAGCTGGAGTTATGGTCTGGGGAGCAATTTCCTATGACAGCAGGAGCACTCTCGTGGTTATCCCACGCACCCTGACGGAACAGTTGTACGTCGGTCTGGTGATTCAACCTGTTGTGCTGCCATTCATGAACAGCATTCCAGGGGGTGTTTTCCAACAGGAAAACGCTCGCCCGCATACCGCTGTTGTAACCCAACATGTTCTACAGAGTGTCGACATGTTGCCGTGGCCTGCTAGATCACCAGATCTTTCACCAATCGAGCACGTATGGGACATCATTGGACGACAACTCCAGCGTCACCCCCAACCAGCATTAACCGTCCCTGTATTGACCGACCAAGTGCAACAGGCATGGAACTCCATCTAACAAACTGACATCCAGCACCTGTACGACACAATGCATGAACGTTTGCGTGCTTGCATTCAACATTCTGGCGGTTACACCGGTTATTAATGTACTAGCATTTCACATTTAAAATGGCCTTTCTCGCGCTTACAATAAGCTGTGATTTTGAAACCTTAATCGATTAAATATGTTACCTATACAAATGTATTGCCGCCATTTCATTCCTCTACAACTATTTTTTCGTGGTGTTTGGGATTTTTTTTCCGTCAGTGAATGTTACTGTAAAAGCCCGAACATTGGTAAATCCTGGCATTTACCATACTAAGGTGGTAACAGTCCAAAAAATACTTGTAAGCGCTTTCATTTCGTGCTTTTACCAAACCATTTCGGTAAATGCCAGCATATTTTCCAACACCAGTTGGTAAAAGTGCGTTTTGTTTGTAAGTTTTAAAATATTGAAAGTCATTTATGTTGCATAATTTTTTATACGATATCTGTTGTACTGGGCCCATATTTTTAATTATCATTGTTTATTTAAAAAGTGTAATTGGAATAAGAAATCAGAATAGCCTTATATTATGATACGGAATTCTTTATTTTTCACTATTAAATTAATATATTATATTGATTTGAATTTATCAATTTAAATTTCAAACACAATGTCCAGAAAAACATTAAACATGACTGCTTTATTAATTTACCACATTTAATGAATGTATGACAAGAAAATGTTCATGAAATAAAAGTAACTTATTAATCAGGATTTCCTTCAACATTTTCAAATTATAATTAAACTTGCTTGCCACAGCAAGGTTGACTGTTATGACATTTGGAGTTACGAAGTAGATTGGCTGATTTGCACAAACACATTTTTGCGATACACTTCTTTGAACAATGGCATTTTTTAAATCCTTATTAACTACTTCATGTGCATGTATTTTTCGCCTTACAACTTCGATACTTAAAATATTTTCTTTGCACAAGGTAAATTGGTTTCTTGTGTACAATGATTTTAGTTTACCGAACTTAGTATCAAGTTCATAAAATTCTTCCACCTTAATGTCTGTGATAATGGCTATTATTGATTTTGGATCCATCTTCGCTCAATCAACACTACAGGCTTTGACCATCGCTTATTTCGGACTTACTCTTAATAATTGGTATTGGTAAATGCTGGCATTTGCCGAAATGTTTTGGTAAAAGCCCAAAATGAAAGAATTTATAAGTAATTTTCGGACTTTTACCACCTTATTATGGTAAATGCCAGGATTTACCCATTTTGGGGCTATTACAATAACATATATATACACTATGTTGACAAAAGTCACCAGACACCTAAAAGAAAAACACAACATATCATTTATTGACATACATTAGTACGGTGTCGGTCCACCTTTGGCCTTAAAGCACACACTGACCCTTTGAGACAGGCTTTCGACAATGTTTTGGAACACAGCGATAGGTATGCACTTCCATTCAGTATATAATGCTGCTGCTAATTGTTGCTTAGTACTAGGCCTTGGTTCCAAACTTCTTATGCGGCGCTCTAATTCATCCCATAGGTGCTCTATGGGATTAACATCAGGGCTGTGTGCTGGCCAGTCCACACACGATATGGAATTATTGTCAAACCACGCCGTAACAGTCCTTGCTTTATGGCTCGGTGCATTATCCTGCTGGTACCAACAAGGCTCGATTCCACAGTATTGCCACCAGGGGCGTATGCAGAAAATTTTTTCTGGAGGGGGGGCGAAAAATTGGAAGTTTCTGAAATCCACCAGAATAAAATGGAAGTTAATAAAAAAAACATGTTAATAATAAGAAAAAGGTATTTTTTTTATGTATATTACATACATATATACCTAAATTAAGCTGATGAGTACATATAAAGAAAAAAGAGTGACAGAAACAAATTTCTCCTTGAGAAATAATGAAATTGATTGGACTCACTTAATTCTTAAAAACTGAGATTTATTCTTCTAGGCACATTTCCGAATTTGTCAATGACTTCTTCATCTTCAACTTGAATGTCTCTATGAATAGATAATAAAGCTAGCCCATTCAGTCTTGACTCTGATGTAGTGTTTCTCAAATAAGATTTCAATCGACGAAGACTAGAAAAGCTTCTTTCCACTGATGCTGTGGTTACAGGAAGAATCGCCAAGATGTGAAGCAAAATATAAATGTTGGGAAATAAGTTCTTATTGCATGATGCCAAACTTTCAACTGCGTTTTTGGGGCGCACGTATACTTTTTCCCTTTCCCATTTTTGACAGCATAATTGATACTCGCTTTCTCTAACATCAGAATATCCTAAATCAGATTCATACATTTTCATTGCAGATAATATTTGGGAATAATCATTCTTCACAGCAAAAACTGGTAGAATGTTTTGCAATGAAGTTAGTGTTTCTTTTTGTGATTGAAACCTTTCATTTAATGATTCAATTATATCATCCACAAAGGGTATAAATATACTTCTGCAGAAATATTCTTCTATAGTTGAATATGGGACATTGCATCTATTCTTTTGTATACGGCATCTACGTGGAACTTCTGCTACTTTGAGGCCTACAGCCAATGTTTTTACAGCATCATCAATTAAGCTGAAGGATTTTTCTGCTTCAGTTCTCATGCTGTTTAGCAGTGTTGTTACTTCTGGTATTTTTTCTAATGCATCGACTAAGTCGATTTGCTTATTTTGGAAGTTTTCAGATAGGTTGTATGTGATGGACAATATTTTATTAAGGACAAAAGTTGTCACTAGAAATGAAAACTGACATATAAAGTTGAGCAAAGTGTGTGCTTTGACAGATGATTCTGCTGACTCTTCTTGCTCAATCGCTTCTAAAGATGATATAATAGGATGCAGACCTTCCTTAAACATAAGAACGGCATCATGCCTTCGGATCCATTGAGTTTCACATAGAGTTTTCATCTTAACTTTCTTGCAATCAGGTAGCAGTCGCTGGATACTTTCTTTCAAAACACTGGTACGTTTAGCAGAAGCGTGGAAAAACGAACATGTTTCTGATATAACTCCCATACAGTTCCTTATGCTAGGCATTTTGCTAGCATCCGACAAACATAAGTTAAAGGAATGGGACATGCAATGAGTATATATTGCTTTGGGATATTTCTTTCTAATACAGGCCTGCACTCCACGAAACTGTCCTTGCATTGCTGCAGCCCCATCATACCCCTGCCCTCTCATATCGTTCAAATTAAAACCCAATTTCACTAAATTTTCCATTATTGTTGTTACAAGAGAACAGCCAGTTAAATTTTTCACTGGTATAAAAGCCAGAAAATCTTCTCTTAACTTCAGTTCTTCTTCACCAAAATACCTGACGCAGAGTGAAAACTGTTCTATTTGACTAATGTCAGTTGTTTCATCTGCCAATACTGAAAAAAAATCGGAATGCTTTACCTTTGCTACAATTTTCTGTTGAATAAGTTCCCCAACGATGTTTATTATTTCATTCTGTATTACTTAACTTGTATACATGCTATTACCTCCACTAGTTTCTAAGTTTTCTTTTAAAATGGCATTTCCAGAATTTGCACGATATCTTAATAAAGTGCGAAAATTTTCATCATTATTTGCTGGTTCCTCAAGCGAAATTTTTCCAGAATCAACTTTTCCCCTAAGAGGTATCTGCTGCCTTCTACATAATCTAATTGTTTGCACAAAAGGAATAAACCTTTTCCTGTTGTCAATTATCTCTTGCTTTTTCTGTTTATTCATTTGTAAAATTATACTATCCTGTTTTTATGAATTATTGATGCAATATTTTCAGCTGCCAATACAGCGTCTTTGTGATATTTATTCTTTTCATGTTTTTGAATATTTCCCTCGCATCTTTTAAATCAGTACTAGGCTTTGTAACGAGGCTACCCAAAGTCTGATGTTTGCCTTTACCAGCAACATCTTTTTCGTAAAATAAAACAATATTTGCAAAATGAACCTTCTTTCAGACGTGAATATGACAGATACTCTTCTAGCCATTTAATTTGGAATGTTCTCATATGATTTTTATGGCGACTGGAACTGATTTTTTTAGGGAATCTATATTTCGCAGTAAGTTTCCATGTGCTATGTAACAAATCCACTTTTTTCTCGTCGCTCAAAGAATTAACAAGCTCACTGTTACCTGCATACAATCCTATGTCGTTCGAATCTGAAATGCTTTCAGACTTTTCATTACCATCTGCATCTCCGTCATTCGTCATGCGTATTGGTTGAAGCTCATGATTTTCCGGATTGCTCTCGCTTTCAACGCGTTGCTTTGGAACTTCAATATCAGTAGGTTCAGCTAGCGTTTCAGTTTCCACAGCTCTTTTTTATTACAGAAAGTCAACAGACTTTGTTGATGAAATCGTTTCATTTTTTAAATAACCTCAACAAACTGTTTTAAGCAGCTGCGGGAAAGAGCTAATAAATACTGATTTTGAATTACAAGGATACAAACAAAACAGAAGCAGAAGTTTCACTTTCACACTCCGTTTGAAAATGAAACAATCCACCCCCATGGCCAACGCACAGCTCGGAATCAGTAAAGTATCAAAACAGGTGGCTGGGCAGTGAAGTGATGTGTCGAGTGTCACTGCACGTGTCCTAATAACGACCGGCGCCAGGCAGAGAGGAGCGGTGACACGTGACACGATCCCTGGTCTGGTCAATTAGGAGTTAGCGCCGCAAAAACCTGCAGCTGTCTCCCTGACCACGGATATAAGCCACCCTTCTTTCTCTGAATTCTGTCTCCTTCGCGCAATGATCTTTTACTGAATCCGTCCGTAGCAGTTGAATTTTTCTAGCAGTAAATATTCATGATTCAGAAACTTTTCTCATAACACAAATTTTGATTTAAGATACATATATAAAAATTATATTGGAAAGCACAGTTTGATTATTTAACCTTATTTTGACAAATAATATAAAAAATAAAACAGATTTCGGGGGGGGGGGGGGGGGGGGCAGGCCCCTCTAAATACGCCCCTGATTGCCACAGAGTTGGTAGGGCATAATTGTCCAGAATATCGAGGCAGATGTGCTGGTTAACAGGGTTGTCCACAATAACCGATGGGCCGGGACCATGCCACGAATAACACCCCCACACAAGTACACTGCCAGCTCCAAACTTAATCGTAGGAACAGTACACTGTGGTAAATAGTGTTCCCCCGGCTGCCACCATACCCACACATGGCCATCAGACTTATTGGTCGTGTATCTGAATTCATCAGTCCATAGGACCCGTTTCCATTGATCTATGGTCCACGATAAATGTTCTTTACACCACGCAAAATAACGAGTAGCATTCCGAGTGGAGATGAAAGGCTTATGAGCAGCCACAAGACCACGGTAACCCATGGAATGAAGTTCTTTACAAATGGTACGTGTACATATTGAGGTTCCAGCATTTTTACTCACCTGTACACTGAGGTCTTGTGTAGTACTCCGTCGATTAGCTGTAACGACTCTCCTGAGGTTTTGATGTCCTCTACCACTGATTTTCTTTGGTCTGCTGGTACGTTTTGCTGCTTCAGGCACGCCATGTGTCTTCCACTTATTCAGTACATCCTAAACAGTTCACTTGGGTATGTTTAAACGTTTCTTGGTTTCTCTTATGGACAACCCACTAATACACTGGCGGAAAGTGAAAAAAGAACACCAAGAAGGAGACGTCTGATACCAACGAAATTTATACAGCATAATAACGGAATACACAGGATAACGTGATCAAAACATTATGGCAAAATACAGCTGTATTTGCTGGTAAACTGAAAAATAACATTTCCATGTAACATGGTTAGTACGAGGTTGAACCACCATGAACTGCGTCACACTGTGCAATTCTGGCATGGAGTCTGTCGTACAGATGTTGGATGTAAGTTTGGGGTATTGAGCTGCAAGCATCCTCAACCTGGACGCGTAAATCGGGGATGGTCGTGGCTGGCCGTGGAGACCGGATAAATCGTCGTCCCATAAAATCCCACACGTGCTCAATGGGGGACAAATCCGGTAAATGTGAAGGCCATTGAAGTTGTCTCCCACCCTGAAGTGCATGTTGCGTTGCACGTGCCGTGTGTGGACGTGCGTTATCTTGATGGAAAACACCACGATGGAACGACCTTACAAATGGCACAACAACGGGCTGAATGATGTTGTTGATGTAAGAGGTGGTGTTTAACGTACCCGGTACAAACACTAGTTGTGTATGGGAGTGATAGCTGATCGCTCCCCACACCAGGAGACCAGGTGTAGGCCCTGTGTGTCGCTGGCGGATGCAAGAAGGGTGGAGACGCTCCCCTGTGCGTCTGCGAACACGCATACGGCCATCAGAGGCTAACAAGTAGATTCTGCTTTCATCGCTGAACACGAGAGATCGCCATTGCGTTCTCTAGTGCAGACGTTGGCGACACCACTGCAGCCGTTCTTGACGGTGGGCTGGAGTCTGAGGTACCCATGCCAGAGGCACACGTGCACGTAGTCCTGCATCCAGTAGACGGTTGCGGATTGTTCGCACAGTCACCTCAGGTGCAACGGCAGCTCGGATTTGGGTCGCAGTGGATGTTCTGCTTGACAACGCTGCTCTTCTTATGCGTCGATCGGTCCGCTCATCAGTCCGTCTGTGACTCCCGGTTCCACGTCTTCTCGTGTGGGAATGTTCCTCGGACCATCTACGCCACCATCGTACCACCACCGATACTTCCCGTCCAATTCACTCCGGAATACGACGATACGACCACCCGGCCTCGCGGAGTCCGACTAGAAGACCTCGCTCAAAGTCCGATAACTGCTGAAATCGTACATGTCTTCCATGTCCAGGCATTGCAGCTTCTTCAGGGTCTTCGCACGTGTCCGCACGCCGACGACTAATTACATTCACTTCGCCGTACTCCTTAAATACCATCGACGATAATTTGCATATTTTGCCGTGCTGTGGCGTAAGCTCTCACCGGTTGGTCCCGAAATTAACATCACACCTATGCAAACTCGACCCCATTAACATCACACCTACGTAAACTCGACCCCATTAACATATGTAAATTTCATGATCGTCCGCCAATTCCTTCTTGGTGTTCTTTTTTCACTTTCCGCCAGTGTATAACACGCAATAATCTTTTCTTTTTCAAAGTCAGTTCTCTCCAGCTGCGACATTTTCACTCAACCTCACAGTGCGATATGATTGTGGTCTTGTTTTTATACAATTTGCAGCTGTACCGTACATCTTAACAACGCAGCGGATACGTTCATTTGCTTTTGAAGGGGTGTCCGGTGACTTTTGTCAATATAGTACATATCGGTATTTGCGTAGCGCTACACATATCATCATCATCATCATTGTCAACCATTATCAATCCACTGCTGGACGAAGGTCTCCCCAAGTTTCCTCCACAACGGTCTGTCTTGTCCTAGTCTCCTCCATGTCACCCCTGCATACTTTCGAATTTCATCCGCCCATCTCCCATGTGGTCTTCTTCTGGGTCTTTTCCTGTCCCTTGGAATCCAATCTAAAATTTCGGCTGTCCATCGATGATCTGTCTTTCTGGCAGTATGTCCAGCCCATTGCCATTTCAGGGATTTAACTCTGATCATGATGTCTTCCACTCTTGTCATTTTTCGGATCCACGAGTTCCTCTTCTTATCTCTCCTGGTTACACCAAGCATGCACCTTTCCATGCTGCTTTGAGTTGTCTGCAGCCTCTGTATGTCCCTTTTAGTTAAGGTCCACGTCTCTGCACCATATGTAAGCACTGGAAGGATGCATTGATTAAACACTTTTCTTTTAAGACATAATGGCATATTGCTCTTGAAAATTATGCTGTTTCTTCCAAAAGCTCTCCAGGCAAGTTTTGTACGCCGATTAATTTCTTCATCAATGTGACCCTCACTTGATATCTGCTGTCCAAGATAAACGTACGTGCCTGTTATCTCCAGCTTTTCTCCATCAATCGATAAATCTTCATTTCTTGTAAAAGCATGGAACAACACTTTTGTCTTCTGAAAGTTCATTTTTAATCCCACTTCTTTACTCTTGTCAGCAAGTTCCTGGATCATACTCTGCAGCTCTGATGGGGTAGTTGCAAAAATGACTACGCCATCAGCAAAACGAAGGTGGGTTAGATAATCTCCATTAATCTTTATCCCTTACTTTTCCCAGCTCAGCGACTGAAAGACACCCTCCAATGTGGCATTAAAGAGCTTTGGAGATATGGTGTCACCTTGTCTCACTCCCTTTCCAATTTTTATGTGTGTTGTATTTTCAAACAGCCGAATCTTTGCACTTGCATTTTCATAGATGTTATTAATAATATTAATGTATGCATCTTCAATACCGCAGGATTTCAGAGCCATTGTAACTGCTGATGGTTTCACCGAATCAAAGGACTTTTCATAATCGATAAAAGCCATGCACAATGGAAGTTCATATTCCCTCGCTCTTTCAATTAGTTCTCTCAGTACGTGGATATGATCTATTGTGCTGTGGCCACTCCTGAATCCAGCTTGTTCTCTCGGTTGAGCCATGTCCAGTGTTACCTTCAAGCGGTGTGAAAGAACTTTAGTGAAGATTTTATAAACCACTGATAGCAGGCTGATAAGTCTGTAGTTCTTGAGATTCTCAATGTCACCTTTTTTATGTAGCAGGATCATTGCAGCGTTGTTCCAATCCTCAGGAATCTTCCATTCATTAAGGCATCGAGTGAAAATTTGGGCGAGTACTGTTTCGATTTCTCCACTTGCTTCTTGTATGATGTCTACAGTAATTCCATCTTCTCCTGGAAATTTCCGCCGCTTCTTGTTCTTGATTGCATGTGCAACTTCTGCTGGGAGGACTGGAGGAACTCTGGTACTGGTACCTTTCATGATGTCTGAAGTACATGTATCATCCCTTTCATGTAATTTGGAGTAGAAATCTTTTACTCTTGTCAAAATTTCTCCTCTATTTCTTGTTACAGAACCATCTTCTTTTATCAGAGCCATAATCTGTTTTCTTCCCTTACTGAGATGTCCCTTTGCTATCTTCAGGCTTTGGTTGTTTTAAATTGCTTTCCTCACTAGTTCACAGTTGAAATTCCTTACGTCTTCAGTGATACTTTTTCGTACTGTCTTGCATATCTCTATATATTCCACTTTGGAAGTCACATCTTCTTTAGTTGTCCTCATCTCTCTTCTTTTTTGCATCAACATTTTGGTTTTTCCTGATAATTTGTTCACATGCAACTTGTTCTTAGACCCAGCTAATTTTGTTGCTGTTTCCACAAGAGCTTTGGTTACTTTTCTGTTAACTTCAGAAATATCCACTTCTTCCGATGTTAGGCCTTCTAACGCAGTCTTAAGTTCCAACTTGAAGGTATTATGGTGTTTTTTAAGGTTGGTTATGTCAATAGATTTTGTTTGTCTTATGAGCTTGCCACGTTCGAGTTTAGTGTTGAGGTGCATCTTACATCTCACCAATTTATGGTCACTACCTGTGTTGAACTTGTTTAGCACACTGCAGTCTTCTATGACGAATTTTTTGTTACACATAATACAATCAATTTCACTTGTCGTCCCATTTGGATGTCTCCATGTCCATTTCCTGTGTGGCTTTTTCTTGAAAAAGGAGTTCAAGATGAAAAACCCTTCTGCCTCTGCAAACTCAACGAGAGTATTTCCACGCTGGTTTCTGTTGCCGTGACCGAATTTACCTACTGAAGTTTCATTCTGTTGCCGTTGCCCTATTTTTGCATTGAAATCTCCCATAATTATCTTCAATCTCCCATAATTATCTTCAAGTCCCATAATTATCTACAATTTGCAGCTGTACCGTACATCTTAACAACGCAGCGGATACGTTCATTTGCTTTTGAAGGGTGTCCGGTGACTTTTGTCAATATAGTGCATATCGGTATTTGCGTAGCGCTACACATATACTGATGTATATATACACAGGGTGTCCGAGAATTATTGGA
Source organism: Macrothele yani (assembly GCA_039090855.1). NCBI lineage: Eukaryota > Metazoa > Arthropoda > Arachnida > Araneae > Macrothelidae > Macrothele > Macrothele yani. Next base: position 78,801,211 of record CM077009.1, read on the forward strand.
CACATTACAAAATTATGTACAAAAAAAAACTTTGAGCATTGTCTGTTTTTCTATGTCACGTATTACTAACACGGTTTCTATATTTTTGTTTTGCAGAATTGTTATTCCCAGAATCCAATAGATGGCGCTAGGTGTGGCCTGATGAGGAATGTATGAGAAATGCGCAATCGGTAGTCATGCCATTCATACAGCAGAAGGCGATGTGTGTGTTATGGTTTGCGGAATTAAAGTCTGTCATTAAAGTTAAAAGACAGTACCGTTTGGAGTATGGTTGTAATTATCCGTCAACGAATTCAATTTAGCGGCGGATAAAACAGTTTAAAGAAACTGGAAATGTCGAACATCGTGGAAGAGCCAGTAGGCCTTCCACGATGTTTTCAGCGGTGAGATGGTTGACCAAGTAAATGAAAGTTTCCGACGAAGCCCCCAGGAAATCCGTTCATAAAGCAAGCAGAGAACTGTGCATTCCGAAATCGACACTTCACGATATCTTGCACAAGAAATTAAAGTTTCATGCTTATAAAATTCAAATAGTGCAAAAGATGCAAGTAAATGATCACACTCTGAGATACGATTTCGCTGTGGATATGCTGAATCGATTGGAAAACGACGGAAACTTTCTCAGTACTGTAATTTTTAGTGATGAATCCACATTTCATGTATCAGGTATTGCAAATCGTCACAACTGTAGGATATGGGGCAGTGAACCGCCTCATCCTGCTATTGAACTGGAACGTGATTCTCCAAAAGTTAATGTGTGGTGCACACTATCAAAAAGAGGAAGGACTGGCCCTTTCTTCTTCTGTGAATAAAACCCATAAATGGTGACATTTACTTGGATATGCTAGAAAATTTCCCTGTATCCCAGATAAAAAGATATGACGTCATTTTCCAACAAGACGGCGCGCCTCCGCATTGGTCAACGTGTGTACGTAAGTGCCTAAATGAGCATTTCCCCAACAAATGGATTGGGAGTGGTGGTCCCATTCCGTGGCCTCCTCGCTCTCCAGATCTAACTCCATTGGATTATTTCATGTGGGGTTATGTGAAGGATCGTGTCTATCAGACGCCTTGTACTGATTTGCAGAAACTGAAGCAGCGTATCACAGCTGCTATTAATTCCACAACTTCTGAGATGCTTGCCAATACATGGCATGACATCGAGTATCGCTTGGACGTACTACGAGCAACCAAGGGATCGCTAATCGAAATTTTCGAAATTAACTTGTGTAGTTACATTGTAAGTTAGTACAGTCAGCTTCTTTCTATCTGTTTAATGTTTTGTTTTATATAATTTTGTAATGTATCCAATAATTCTCGGACACCCTGTATATACAGAGAGAGGGAGCTTTTAAAAATGGTCCTGAAATCTCTTTTCCAAAATTCAGTAGGCACCTTGTAAATCATAAACAAGCCTGTGCTAGTGTATACATAGGATAAAGACGCTTGCAAAGCCAATCTCAAATGTAACCAAACACTACGATTAATATGTCTGATTGAAAATAAAAGTGCATATACACTGAGTGGCCACTTTATTATGACCACCTGACAGTTTTAAGCAAATGAGCTATGGCTGCACGCTGTTGCCGCCCGAGGGAGAGGCTAGTATAAAAAGGGAAAGCTTAGTGCTTGCGACAGTAGTAGAAGTGATTTTTGGGTGACGAGATGGGTAAAAAATGCGATTTGATGGACTTTCAACGTGGGATGATTGTAGGACCTCGGAGCCATGGAGCGAGTATCACCGAAACCGCCGCATTCATGAAATGTTCCAGAGCAGCTTTTGTTAAAATGTTTAAAGACTGGACTGTCAGCCAAAAAACTGGGTCTCTAAGTGCAACGTGTGGTCGTCATCGACTAGTGACTGCTCGGGCAAAACAGAGAGTGTCCAGACTGGTAACAGACAATAGAAGGGCAACAGTGCACCAAATTACAGACCATCTTAATCAAGGATCCCCTCAAATGATCTCTGTACGCACTGTTCGCCGTACACTGCACCGGATGGGATATGGCAGCCGAAGGCCTGTTCTAACAACTTTGCTGTCAGCAGTTAACAAGAGAAAACCTCCAGTTCGCACAGGAGCACAAGGATTGGACAGTCGATAAGTGGAAACAAATTATGTGGTCCGATGAATCACGTTTTCAGTTGCACCATGCCGATGGCCGAGTGAGAATTTGGCGGAAACAGCACGAAAGCATGGATCCCAAATGCATTGCTACAACCCTTCAAGCTGGTGGAGGCAACGTTATGGTTTGGGGAATGTTTTCCTGGCATGCCTTGGGCCTTTTAATTACTGTTGATCAAAGTCTGACTGGCACATCATATCTAAACATCGTTGTGGACCAAGTGCATCCTGTCATGCGGATGGTTTATCCCAATGGCGATGGCTACTTTCAACAAGATAATGCGTCCTGCCATAGTGCTCGTATTGCACAGGATTGGTTTCGGGAATATGCCGGTGAGTTTACTTTGCTTAGGTGGCCCCCACAATCTCCAGATCTCAACCCCATTGAGAATGCGTGGGATGAAGTTGAACGAGCCATCAGACAGCTGGATCCACAACCCTGCAATCTCACACTCCTGGAAAGTGCTATTCATCAAGCATGGTCTCAGTTTACACAAACCACCTATCAACATCTCGTTGAGTCCATGCCACGAAGAATCGACGCAGTATTAAAGGCAAAAGGTGGCCCAACGAAGTACTGAGGGGCTGATCATAATAAAGTGGCCACTCAGTGTATATAGCGGCTAAAGATAACCAAGAGAACGATCTGCAACCCTACAGGACAGCAACAAAACAGAATTCTGGAAGGTTGGGGAGGACATTTCGCCAATACCTCTTACTAATGATTTTGTATAACATTAGCTAGGCTCTAGAAGTTAATAAAAGACTGCCAGTGCTGTTAATTACATTTTTTTTTCTGGTTGAAAAGCGGGGAAATTTTTTATTTTTATTTTTTCTGGCTGAAAACACTCAATTAAAAAAAATTCTATTTACCTTCTGATACCTTTCACCACAAACACAGGCGCGCATAGTTTAGTTTTCAGGAGGCGCAAACAGAAATTGTAACTACGAATAGCATATACAAACACCATATACACATTTCAACTGTGTTTTCTTGTTATCTTATCGTTTTTACCACACTTTCAACACAGTTTAACTGGACATCATAAATTGATACCCATACAAATGCAAAACTTCCTACGGTCATTAAACATGTCTGCAAGGAAATAAAACAAAGCTTACCTTCAGTACTTGTAGCCTGACCTTCAGATCTGCTTACTGTTGCAATTCCGACCATTAAAAACAAATATCTTGAGCGGAATGTTTTATATCAATCCACTACAAAACACTTCTTTCAAATCGTCAATCCTATCTCCAAGTGACATCCTTTATCAGCTTCAGAAAAATTATTTCTATCACATGCAATGTGGTCCACAAATACATGTTTATTCTTTCGAAAGGCTAAGTCCTCCACTGTTCCAATGGGAAGGCAAAAAAAATAATAATAAATAAAAAATAATAATGAGGGATGCAAGGAAATACAAGAATACTAAATAGATAAGACACAAAATATTAATACATAGGAACTACCAAAATATTATAGCACACTTGATAGACATACAGTGGAACTTTGATTATACATTTTCCAGTATGTCACAACTTCGTGAGAATCGAGAGAGAATTTTTTTTTTTTTTTTTTTTTTTTTTTTTGCGATGTTAACCGTTGTATGAGAGAAGCAAAGATTAGTAAATATTTCACTTGGCACTAATGCTAAATCAACTAGTAGAACATAAAACAAATTAAAAACTTACTACGATGTATTCTGAAGATCAGGAAAGCAAGAGATGAGGATAATACCAACCGATTCTGGATTTCGTCAATGTGTTTCATAATAAAATGACTGGGCGTGAGAGGACCACAGCATTTTCACCACGTTGAATTTACTTCAAATTGTCACAAAAAAATGAAGAAACTGCAAAATATGAGCACATTTCACCACTCACGTTGAAACGTTATGGAAATGATGGAGGAGCCGCCCCGGTGGCGCAGTGGTCTAAGCAATGGCCTCTGATCATTCGTCCAAAAGGGGGTCAGGGTGAGGCATGGATGTTGTGTTTGTCTTACGGCACTGGCTCTCTCCCTCCTCTGGAACCAGTGACCCTAAATTAGGGATGCGCGACTGCTGATAGCCCATTGAGTTGCTCACGGTGGTCGTTAAACCGATAATAAAAAAAAATCATGGAGGAACTGACATTTGTTTATGCACAGCGCCATCTTGTGACGTCACACTTCACCGACGTATTTTGAAGCAATGGTTGTGCAAAATGAAAAGGGAAGATTTTCACCCCGACGTGCATTCAAGAATATGTTCTTCCCACTTTATACAGGACGATTTTGTCTATCAACCTTTTACAAACCATAGGCAATTGAAACCTGAAAGCATCCCGACAGTGTTTAGTTCCCAAAAAGAAACTTTGAAGAGAAAACGGATTGCATATTTTAATACACTGGTGCACCCGGTTGGGGCTTAACCCCCCCCCCCCCCCAAGCCCCGTACGTCAACTCTTTTATCTATTTATCTAATGTATATCCGTCTATCTTGTGCACTGTATATATATACATATTGTATACATATCTATATATATTGTATGCATTCATACATATATATGTGTAAATATATATACACATGTATATATATATCAGCATTCGAATTACCCAGTGATCCGCTGGCCATTGGCCTTCCGTCGGACCATTAAACAATTGATTTTACTGGCCCGGATGGCCAGAATTTTGTTTTTCTAATTTTTTACAAGTTAAAAAATGAATTTCTGTTTCTTTTACTTTGCTGTATGGTTTTCTTTTTAGGCTGCAAACTAATGATAGGTTTAAAAAATATTGGAGATAATTCCATTAAAATGATGTTATTCTTTACATATATCGTAAATGTCTAAAGTTTTTGGTATTATTTTTTTTACGGACCAGTGGTTTGCAAATTGTAGTGGTCCGCTGGGCCAGTAGAAGATTTATTTCTAATTCTAACACTGTGTATAAATATATACTATTTGCATAAACACACATACCTAAATATACATCTAGCCCCCCACCCCCAACAGGAGTTCCTTGGTGCACCACTGTTTGGATAAATAAGTTTTTGAAATCAAAGTTCTACAAATTCTGCTCACCAAATTTATAGTTATAGCTTTAAATAAGACCACCTATTTATTTATGGCTCTTAAAGCTATTTGCTATTATCATTAATATAAAATTATTATCTTTAGCTTGGTAATTTACAGTATCTTCAAACTTACAGTATCTTCTTTCATTATCCCTTAAAAGCTTTACTGTAAGTTTGGCTGGGAATGTGAATTTTGGCTTGTTGAAAACAAAGTAAATTTGCTCGTGATAGCAGAGGAAAGGGCACCATGGATAGATGGATGGTGGGACTTTTTTTTTTTCTTTTGATCATATACATATGTGCATTATACGTGCATTTGTACTCTTCATTAAGATGGATAGACAGATGGGGTGGTGATTATATGGCCATTGGTATGACCTGTACTTCAACTAACGAGATAATCTTACCTTTCCTGTTTTGGAGAGCGTACATTCAACAGTATAGACTGTTTTTGATTTCATTTCAGCTTTAATCTTTCCAGAAATCAGGAAAATCTTCAGTTTCATCGTCATTAGTCTGAGCAGCAGTCTCGATGAAGAACGCATCCAACACAAACTTGTCATTAAACATTTTTTCATCTTTCATGTGTTAATTTCTCCTTTCAAATCGTGAATCTCAATTAGCTTATTTGCGTATTCTAAAACATTCAGATTACCAAAATTAATCAATAACAACGGATTATCTAACAGTGACAACATTGTACAGTCAAATTTTGAAGATGACAATCCGATTTTTGGCGTAAATGTGAAAAGGATGGTAAGTCAGATAATATCCGAAAACTTGAAAATTTTCATCGTCCTGGAGCGGGACTCGAATCCGCGTCTCCCAGAAAACGCCCGGGTATGCTAACCACTACACCACCCAGAACGACCAAGTTTCCGATCAATTTGAATATAACCATCACAGGATGGTTATATTCAAATTGATTGTACAGTCAGCCATGTTGGTCCGCAATCACGTAAAATAAATATTGTCAGATGTGATATTATTGTATTGTATTCTAATTTTAACGTATCAGAAGTTGGCAGCAGTACTCATTGCTTACATCCGCTGTGAGTATGTTAATGGTATGATCTCTGTTCGATTTAACTAGGAAATGAAACTTGTATGGTTGGACGACAGCCATACTTCTTGTTGATTAAAGCCTAATTATAATGAAGGTGAGTTTTAGTGTTATTACTTTTTTCATCAATTTAATCAACAAGAATAAAAGAAAGATATAAATCAGCATGGACAAGTATTTGCGACCGGAGATATTTGACGTGGAACCATCTGCCACATCTGCTGACAGGCATTGGGTACATTGGAAGCACACATTCAAAAACTTCTTGGGCTATATTGATGGGGTATCTGAAAATAGTAGATTGTAACTATTAACTAATTATGTCGCATCTAATGTATTTCATTATATCAGTGAATGTAAAACTTATGTTGATGCTATAGCGATTTTGGAATCTTTATATGTTAGGAGTAAGAACGAGATCTAAGCCTGACATAGTTTGGCTACACGACGTCAACTGGCCGAGGAGTCTACAGATCAATAACTTCAGGTCTTAAAACAAATGAGCAAAGATTGCAACTTTAAAAGTGTTTCGGCTGAGCAAAATAAGAATGAATACATCAGAGATGACTTTATTAGCGGATTGAAGTGCGCTCGCATACGTCAGCGACTTTTAGAAAATACGTTTCTCTCTAGAAGCCGCTTTTGATCAAGCTAGGGCTTTGGAAATGGCAGAACAACATTCTGCTTCGTACTCAGGGCTGATGGATGTTGCAGCTGCTACTCACATAAATCATTATGTTGAGATAGATCCTGGTACATCTATTACGACAACTGCTGCTTTGACTGGAACAGAAAGGTGCTATTTTTGTGGAAGAAATCGCCACCCCAGAACTCCTTGCCCTGCCAGAAATGTTGCATGTCGAACATGTGGGAAGAAAGGACACTTTCAGAGAGTTTGTAAATCGAAAACTACTAGACCTACTACAGTAACATCTGCCTCAGTTTTGGCTGTTGCACCTACCTGCCTTTCGAAGTCTATAGTAGCTATTAAAATAAACAAAATAAATGTGAGTGCTCTAATAGACACAGGAAGTTCACTAAGTTTTATTGATCAGACCCTTGTAAATAAATATATACAAGTACTACCTTATAGTAGCAAAGTCGCTATGGCCAACTCATCCTCACTATTCACCGAAGTTATAGGCCGTTGTAGTGTCAATATTGAAATGGAGGGACACACTTATAAAAACATAATGATGTTAATTATGAGAGATCTTTGCTCTGATGCCATAATCGGACTAGATGTACTACAGTGTCATAACTCTGTAGAAATTGTCCTCCATGGTTTACAGCCTCCACTCAGGATTTGTGGCTTGAAATAGATTTGTGGCAAATGCGCCTCCAGTCTCTCTGTTTGCCAACCTTACTTCGGATTGTGTGCCTATAGCTACAAAATCTAGAATACTCTCAAAAGATGATAGTCAGTTTGTGACTACAGAAATTGAAAAGCTCCTGCATTAAGGTGTGATTGAGCCTAGTAATTCTCCGTGGCGTGCTCAGGCTTTTGTGATTAGAGGAGAAAATCACAAGGCTAGAATGGTTGTAGATTATTCACAAACCATAAATAAATTTACGAAGTTGGATGCGTATCCTCTACCTAGAATAGAAGAGATAATTGCTAAAGTTTCGGCAAATGAGGTGTACAGTGTCATAGATCTGAAAAGTGCATGTCACCAAGTACCCATCCTGGAGTCTGAGAAGCCATACGAAACACGCTTATTCTATTATACAAAAAACACGCTTATACAGAAACACGCTTATTTTATTTACAAATTACAAGGATGATTTGGATAGAACTAGAGATGGGTCGTTCGCGACTGCTCTGTCGACAAAGTGAACGAAAAGATCCGTTCAGTAGTTCCAGCAGATCCAGCTACTTCCGTTAGTTTTTGAAAACCGTATGTTCCACCATTAGCGAGGAGTGAAAGCTGTTCCTGATCATATGCTGGTTGCGCGCGTGTTGTAAATCGTGCTTTAAATAGTTCTCATAAAAAATAAATATTGTCAGGTTTGCATCAGGTACTGTTTTAGACATGTACACAACACAACGGCCGACATAAAAGACGAGTATTTTCACAAGTCAGTTAAATGTTTTGCTCATTGTTGTTCATAATGTCTTCAGCTGTAGTTCAAACAATCTTTATTGGTCTAAAAACATGACAGAATCATACACGCTCATAAAACATGAGAAATAACTCAAGAACAAACATGAATAATTACAAATGCCGGAGCATGCATGACCCCCTCCGGAAATAAATCAGAGTTAAAACGGGTGAGAAACTATCACAGTAGCTACAATGGTACACATAGAAATCAAAACATTAAGCTAAAGGAATTGGAACACATAGGGAACCTCAAGGAGGAATTTGATAACAATATATGAGAACGACATACGTCGGAGCAAAACTAGCCTCTGGAAAAAAACATAAAGTTAAAAGATTTAAGTGGCGATACATTGCCATCAATCTCTCATGAATAGACCAAAACATGGTGCAAATGTTACAGGAAAAATAGTGGTCGACATAGGTAACCAACTTATAAAAACACAATGCAAAACCACAGGGAGGAAACACAACAAACTTGTACACTATAAAAAAAACGAAACACATGTGCAAATCTCAAAATACCAGAAAAATTAAAAAATGTCACGTGCAAGTAGCTGTGCAAGTGATTAACAGATAAAACAGGTGGGCACTAAGAAAACTTCTCTGCTATACAATGCACTGAAAGTTTGCACATTATGCAACATAATCAAAAACAAAAACGGCGTCAGAACAGTACATGAAAAACAAAATAAAGATAACACTAAAGAAATAAGCAAAATGCAACAATACGGTAGAGGCAAACAACAAGACAGAAGGACTAAGAAAGGAGCAAATAAATTCTCATAACAAACCCTGGGTTATGTCATAGTGAGAAACGTAGGGGTCAGCCGATTTTCCATGGCACCAAGCAACTCATCCAGAAAACGCACAATTTATAATCAATAATCATATAAACATAACAATTCCTCCATTAGCACGTTATACAATAGAACATAATAATACTGAGGCAATTTAATGGTTCAGCACAGTACCAAGATACAATACAAATGGCTCAGGATTACAGCACCATCACAAATATACTACAGAACACATACACAGAACAGCAATGAAAAGGTTAGAACACGTCGTTCAACGCATTCGAAACAAGAGTCCTCAAACTCATGAGGACACCACCATAATAGAACAATACATGGTGGATAACCTGTGTCAGAAGGAGAAATACAGGGGCACAGTAGTTAAGCTCCAAAATATTTATCCTCTTAATGCAATTTAAAGGTAACACAATAATCACGACAATGCGAGGAAAAAACAACAACCGAAAGGCTACAGAACAAAGGAAACTCCTCACGTTCCAACTTGCAAGTAGCACTAAGTGGTTAAAACGATAGACTGATGGTGTTACCATCAATCCGGAACCAACCGGCATCTTGCGCCCAGACCTGACGAAACCGTGCTAAGGAAGTAGTTGATTGTGCTTCTGCATATACGAGGCGGAGGCCAGCTGTTAAACTGCTGCGAAAATAGGTGAGGATTGTGTCACTCGCAATAAGTGGATTAGCAGAGTCTGCGGCATTCCGGAGATAAAGATGACATATATATATATATTGCTTGTTTCACCAAAACAAAAAGAAAGGCGCAAACGTCCGGCAAACGAGATGGAGGGTGCTTCGTTAAAAGCAACCAGGAATAGGTGAGAAAAGGTAGATTGCGAGAAGTGATGTGGTTCGCGAAACGAAAGACACAATGCAAAACAGGAAACAGGATGGGACAATGCCAGTACATATGGTTGATATCTCCCATGCACTCACAGAATGGGCAAATGGAAGAAGAAAGGAGAGACATACGGGATAGAAGAAGAGGGACAGGAAGTCGGCGGTGAAGATATCGCCAGTGAATGTTACACTCCAACGGTGCAGAAAGAGGAGAAGAGGCAGACCAGATGGCCTGAGAGAGGGGAGAAGGAACGTCAGAAATTGGGTGCGGAGCTGCGGTAGGTGTACGAAAGAAACGGCAAAAGAAAGTAGTGGAAACCGAGAGAATAGGGACAGAAGCACCTCTAATAGAGAGAAAAAAAGGAATAGGGAGGTTGGGACCAAGGACAGAGGCGAGGCCATGGGAATTGACGAGAAATGGATAAAGAAAACCTAGGGAAGAACGAAGAAGAGCATAATCAGTAGCATGGGAAGGTGAAGGATCGGAAAATATGAAAATATAGAGGTAAGGGGTTTCCAGGTCAAGTCGGGATTAACGAGTGAGCGAACAGTTAGTATACCGGAGCGGATCCAGGAAGGCAACAGAAAAAAGGCTGTCGGGAGGAATGGACGAGGGTTGAAAAGAAAAGAGGTTCATCCAAGAGATCAAGGGTGGTGGTCGGAGGGGCCCGGAAAAGAGGAAGAGCGCCGAGGAACGTCAGAGCTTCAGAAAGAACAGAAGGAAAATTAATGGAAGATGAAGAGAAGGAATCCATCTTGAGATAAAGGAGAAAGGAGAAAGATGGACCGTGAAGAGAGAGAAGAACATCAAGGGTAGAAGAAAGGGACGGAGTGGGAGCAACCTAGATCCGAAGAAAGGAAACAAGTCGGTGAGCACGATAATATATGTCCACATCCGGTAAATTGATGCCTCCGTGCACCTGTGAAAGATTGAGCGTCACCGCCGCCCCGACCCAGTGCTTTGTGGTCCAAATCATGGACGTACTTAGACTTTTGACACGATCAAGACGATACGTAGGCAGTACAGTAGAAGAACAGCTAAAGAAACAAAGTGGCAAGAGGTAGCAATGTACAATGGAGCACGCTGATGGTAGGAAGTGTACGAGTGCGTTGATTTCCAGAATCCCACCGTACGGTGAAGACGTGGGCGTAAAGCATCCCACGAAGCAGCTGCTGCCGTAAACGGATGCCCAATATAAGTACCAAGGATTTTCTGAGTCGAAGAGGACCACACCGCACCCCATGGGGCATTAGTGCGGCCCACCCACGACACACACCATAAGCCGGTGCTTTTTGCAGCATTAAGAGTAGCACCAGATAAGTCCGCATAGGATCGATAAACTTGATATAAAACTTCAAAGAGATGATCGTAAAGCAAGCAGAACGTAGCATCATCGGCATACGCCGTATATACACAGCAGTGATGCCTAGTGCTTGCGACTGTAGGTGGCATAGCAGAGAGAAGGGATCGGTTCTCTGCAAGAAGAAAGGGCTCAAAGGCCAAGGCAAAGAGTTGTCTCGAAAGGGGACAACCCTGCCGGATCCCATGTCGGAAAGGTACAGCCGCCGTCACAAAGAAGGCCGTCCGAACGTGAAGACGGGCACCTCGGTAGAAACTGAGAAGTATAGAAACGAAAGAAGGGAAACCAAAAGAAGCAAGAACAGTACAGAGATAATCGTGAGAAACGTTATGAAAGGCAAATTTTTGATTGATATTACGGAGTGCCAAAGGTGCAGAAAATTTACGAGCAAGGCAGGTAAGAAGAATTAGAAAAGTGGTATTATTATTACCGACCAGGCACAGTGTATGACTGGTCGGGAGAAACAAGAAAAGGAAGGACAGTATTTAGTCGGCGAGAAAGTAATTTAGTGTAGAATTTATAATCAAAGTTGAGAATTGAAATGGGGCGCCAATTCGTCAAGTCCAAAAGGTCTCCCTTTTTAGGCAGGAGAGTAAATATGTGCTACAGTGAAATCCGGCGGTAACGCAGAAGAAGAAAGAGCACAAGATAAACACGCGGAAAGAAAGGGTAGTAAGGACGGAAATAAAGCACGGTAAAAGGAAAGTGGAAGACCGTCAGGTCCTGGAGAAACATGTGGGTTAAGAGACGCGAACGCCTCTCGGAGTTAAGAAGGAGAAAAGTCCGATTGTAAGAAAGAGCAAAGGTGAGCTGGGACCTGAGGGAGATTAGAAAGAAGCGAGGAAGAAGAAAGATCAGTAGTCTGCGGTACCGCTCGGTACTTGTCCACAAAGGCATTCCGAACATGGGAACACACGATGGATTGATCATCAGTAACGGTACCATCAGCGAGGCGGAGATGTCGTATGGAGGATGAGGCTCGCTTCTTAGACTCCATTTTAGCAAAGTATTCATACGACTGCGCATACGAGGAGATGTGACGCCAGCTCATCCGCCGGACAGCCTGCCGTGCCAATGGTTTCAGAAGTGCAGAGAGATCACTTTGATACACGGTGTACATTGGGTCTGCCGGAGTCAGAATTGACAGATGACCTCGTAGATTGGCAATCTTCTGGAAACGTTCGGTGCAAACAGTAAAGGAGTAATTACGAACAAAAAACTGCAGATCACTCTTAACCTTCAACCAAAGATGCAGAGCACTCGGTGTTGAGTCTAAAAGACATCGCCTATCGACCAGAAATTGGTTGACTGCAGCACAAAATCCAGAGTCCGTGAGAAGCTCATCATCAAAAGTCCACGTGCGACGTGTACGAGAAGGTGTAGAGGTCTCACAGACAGTGAGACATACTGCACAGTGGTCGGAGGAAACCGTAGGAAGGTGCACCACGTCTGTAATGGACGGAATCATCGTCGTCGAGACATACACACGATCAAGTCGTGCCAATGGAGAGCCACGTGTCACTGGACAATGCCACGTGTAGGAAATGTCGTTTTGTCGTAAATGCCGAAAAGCGTCAAGAAGCTGAAAGTCATGAATGATAGGTGAACGTAAAGATGTGAGATTACGACGGTATTCACCTCTTGACGAACACCTGTCGAGAGAAGGCTCGAGAGTACAGTTGAAATCCCCACCCAGGATAACAAAATCCTGAGCGGGGAGAGCAGCAAGGGCGTCTCGAAGCCAATCACAAAAGGTTGTCACCAGAGATTCATTCTGCGGGAAATGTGCGTTCAGCACATGATAGGTAACATTATCAATAGTAAACGAATAACATTGTAGGCGACCAGGAGATATAGATTGAACTGCATAAGACGAGAAGCGATGCAACAGATGGTGATGGACTCCAACTGCCACACAGCCCCTTCTCCCAATACGATAGTAATGGAAAAAGGTATATGGCCATGTACGCCATAAACGGTACGGGGTATGTGCATCGCAGTTAGTCTCCTGTAGTAGTAGATTTGCCTGGGCAGAAACCAAATCCTCAAACACAAGAGAGTTAACCTCCGTTGTAGCAAAACCCCTACAATTTAACGTCGAAATCTGGAATGTTCAAATCCACTGTCAGCTGATGTATTGTGGAAGTAACAGCCTTAAACTTCTCTACATGGCGGTGAATCGTTACAACAAGTTCGCCATAATCACCAGAAGCTTCGTCAACACTTTGAATAGCTGCTGACACATGGGTGAGCTGTTGAAGAACAGATGGTATGAGCGCACTCGCCTCAAGAACAAGAGTTTTATTGCAGGCTTTTTCACATCAAAGCAGAGTAAATTATAAAGTTGTTGGTGAGATAAAGGTTGCTCTAATATTTTGTAATGCCGCAGCTGTTGTGCAAAATCATCAAAGGGAGTAACACCCGAGGACACCTCAATGTCCATCGACATTTCATAATCTTTGAACGCAGCAGGAGAAGTACGCTTCCTACTTGAAGCACGAGGAGAGTGACCAGGAGGCTTTCCGGGTTTGGTCTTCGCGCTGCCATCGCGGGGAGCCAGACGCTTCTCATTTCGAGATCTGGAGTCTGCCATTTCGAGATCTTGAGCGGTCGAGAGGAGATCCATCACAGGGAGCAGGGTCACCAGGACTGCAATAGGTATCCTCTGAATCTGCGATTGAAGCCTCAGCATCCGAAACTCCGCTGCCACCATCTAAATGTCCAGGAACATCAGGGGTGCGGAAAGGTGCAGTCGATGGAAGATCAGGGTTGTCAGCAACAGTTACAGGTGGTGGTTGGGGTACTGCTGACTTAGCATCCAATGTAGTGGAAGAGGCTGAGGAACGACGTGCAGAGACAGCTGGCTCTGCGTTCCGAGAAGGAGGTAAACGATCCAGAGTAGTAAGCGGTCGAGAGGAGACATATCTACACTCTGTCTGATTATGTCCAAATTCCTTGCACTTCCCACAGGGAAATTGAGTAAGCACGTCAATACGTCTCATATGATCACCACATTTTACAGTGTACTGAGTGGAACAAGCTTCAATGGAATCTTGTGTAGGGTATACAATCCGTGCAACTCGTCGAGCTCCTTGGATAGAACGGCTGACCGCTCGGCCATCCGGCTTAGCGGGCGCTGCGGAATGGGTGTGTATCGGGCCGACAACACGACCCAAACTAGAAGCAACAACATATAACGTGGAATCTGACAATTCTGGTGGCACTGGATAAAAGGATATACTCACAGGACGATGTGCAACGGGATCAGGGTACAAATGCTGATCTCGAATAGCGAGACCCTTCAAAATAACTTCGTGAGCATATTCAGCTTTCTTAAAATAAACAATTACAATAGTAGAACGACGCGCCATAAATTGAATACAATCAGATGGAAACATACCTTTTAGGGCGTCTTCATACACAAGAGGTGTATTCGGCAAGGCGACAAAACAAACTCCTCGATCCAGGATTGTATTGAAGGTTTGTCCTTCTGGTGAAGCTACTGGAATGTCCAATTGTAAAGAGTTCCCAACACGTTGAAGGTGAGATTTCAAACTAAGTGCATCAGTGTATATCTCAGCAACAGCAGGACGAGATTTTGTGGTCGCAGCTGAATATGAAGATGGAGCCGCTTGGCACGATGCTATATGCCCAGGGGATGCAGCAGGAATAGTGTCCATGTTAACAGGATCCTGGAGGAGCGCTGACGAAGTCGAGCTGATCGGTGATATCACAGCAGGAGGTCTACGACAAAACATCGCAGGTCAAAACATCGCACGACATATGATCGCCGACATAACATCGCAGGTCAAAACATCACGGTACCATAACATCGCAGTACTAAAACATCGCAGTACTAAAACATCGCAGGTCAAAACATCGCGGTACCATAACATCGCAGTACTAAAAAATCGCAGGTCAAAGCATCGCGGCACCGTAACATCGCAGGTCAAACATCGCGGCACCATAACATCGCAGGGCAAAATATCGTGGTATCATAACATCGCAAGTCATAACATCGTGGTAATCCCTAAATAAATTGCTTTAGATAGATTTTGATGAATTGCAAAAAAAGTATGCTTAAGGGGGAGGGGTACTTCATAGAAATTGATGTCCTGATTAAATTTTGGTAGAAATTGGGGTTACCCGTACCGCTTTTCCAACAGTGCCCAGACCGGGGGTCCAGGGCCACTCAATCAAAATTATCGTAAAATCTACATTTTTCAATTTAAAACCACCAGATTTTGTATACTATCTCATGGTGCTTAACTTCGACGGATTTTGGAAGTGGTCGGAGCCTGATGTGGAGGGGCCCCCATAGAATATTTTCGCCAAATCTACAGTTTTCAATTTAGAACCACCAAATTTGGTATACTACCTCATGGTGCTCTAACTTGGACCGTAGACGGTTTTGTAAAGGTAGGGGGACCGGGTTCAAGGGGCCCCCATACGCAATATTTGTCAAATCTACAGTTTTCAATTTAAAACCACCAAATTTGGAAATTTGGTATACTACATCATGGTGCTCTAACTTACACTGTAGAAGGTTTTTGGAAGTGGTCGGAGCCCGGGGTCGAGGGTCCCCCGTAGAATATTTTCGCCAAATCTACAGTTTTCAATTTAGAACCACCAAATTTGGGATACTATCTAACGCTGCTCTAACTTAGACCGTAGATGGTTTTTGGAACGGGTTGGGTCAGCGACCAAGGGTACCCCATACAAAATTTTCGTAAAAAGTTCCATTTTTACTCTTAAGATCTGCAACACAATTCACCACTCCAATACCCGACCTACTGTCTAAGTGACAGACCGTAGATAACAATCAAGTGCAAAAATATCCAGTTAATGGTGTATTAAAATCACAAATTAATAAACGTTAGCTTTCACCACCAACGGGCGGCTTATCAGGAAGAAATACAATGTAATGTAAATAGAGAGTTCCAGATATTCAAAATTTAAAACGGTAAGAAAAAGATGATCAATACCAACGTCAGTAGTTCTATAGATGTCTCCTCGGAGATAAGTATTTCCATTCCTCTTCCTTTCTTTTTTGTTTCATAAAATTAAATTAACTAAATAAAAAAAATTAAAGATAAGTTTACTGGAAAATTACAGGAATATCTTTTTCATTCATTAACTTTCACCAACTGAACTTGGTGATTCCACAGATATTTACCTGGGACATACCACATTGCCAGTACAAATTACATTAATGATTTCTTTGCATCCAGTTTCATTAGTATGTCCATAAGAGCGTTTGGGGCCGTATGAAAAATACATGGTTGATTTCAACGTGAGCCACTCCGGTGGCGCAGTGGTCTGTGCGCTGGGTTCTGAACACTCGTCCGAGAAGGATCCGGGTTCGAATCCAGATGAGTCATGGCCGTTGCGTTTGACTTCTGGCACTGGCTCTCCCCTTCCCTGCATGGAACCAGTGACCCAAAATTAGGAACTGCTTACATCCCACTGAAGTGATCACGATGGTCGTTGAACTTCCCAACAAAAAAAAAGGTTGCGACGTGTCCATTGCTATCTGTTATGGAGCCGTGTGAAAAGTACGTTTTTGACATCAACGTGTCCTCTTCCATGTGGGCTGGCCACAAAATTTTAAGGGACCGTACAAAATCGCACTTTTGTTTCACCGTGTCCGCGCTTCTGTATATGGTTGAAGTATACGTAT
Organism: Macrothele yani; assembly: GCA_039090855.1. Classification (NCBI taxonomy): domain Eukaryota; kingdom Metazoa; phylum Arthropoda; class Arachnida; order Araneae; family Macrothelidae; genus Macrothele; species Macrothele yani. Next base: position 78,818,251 of record CM077009.1, read on the forward strand.
ATAGACTGTAGTTGGGCCATTTCATCACTAGCGTCTCGCGACAGCGATATCCACATGTATCGAGTTATCTCATTGGCAGCAATAAAACCGGCACCCACCAATTGGCGACGCACTGAAACGGCACTTGTTATCTACAGACGCTAGTGTTCGTATACGTCTTCGAAGTCGTGACACAGGTTGTTTACATCTTAGTTAACATTAGTTTCTTCATTAACGGCTGTCGGTACAAATCGAACAATTTAACCTGTTTGCAGTATACATCCAAATATAAAAATGGCTATTCCTTCACAAACTGGCGCGTTCCTCATTTCTCACAGCTAAGACAGCGGAACGCTAGAACAGCTCCGCGAGCAATCTACTGTTTTCGATCTGGCAATGCATCTGTTGTTTACATTCGAATGCAAACATTATGGGTGCTTATCTGTTCTTATTTTTAATCCTGTTCTTATTTTTTTATTCATCATGATGACTAACGTTGGTTTCATAAAAAAAAATATTTCGTGTACTAAATGAAAACTATAACTGAGATGTTGAAGAAGAACTAAAAAAAATGAACGATCTTACCGCTATATACGTTGGGAGACTGATAAAAAATTATACTTTCATATTTACAGTAAGTATTTTAATTCGTACTGAGAAATATATAGCAAAAGCAAAAGACAATTAAAGAAGAAAAGCAGCGATATTTACTGCCATTCGTGATTCCTTATTATTTCAAGGGTGGGTAGCGAACCATATCTTTCACATAATGATATGCATGTTTTTCTATCTCGTACGACATCGTTAACGAGACTAAAAATTCCATTGAGGCATTATAAAATACAACAGACCAATTAAACAACATGGAATTTCAATACTATGGAAGGGTAATATGGACGGACAACTTAATATTTACTGATCGTTGCCAGATCGAAAACAGTAGATTGCTCGCGGAGCTGTTCTAGCGTTCCGCTGTAAACAACAAGTGCAGTTTCAGTACCGGTCGCCAATTGGTGGGTGCCGGTTTTATTGCTGCCAATGAGATAACTCGATACATGTGGATATCGCTGTCCCGAGACGCTAGTCATTTCATCACGTAGTATGGTTTATATAGAAAGTAAAGATAATGTTACACTTTTACTTCAACACATTAATCCCAAAGGCGATTTCTTGAAATTTTTAATCCGTCGTGCTCATATTCACAACGTTAACGTAACATGTCAAGTTATTAATGTTGCACCTTTACTCTCTCACAAAACCTTAATTGCAAGACCTTAGGCCTAGCCTTCTTTTAGGAATTTTTAGTCCGACGTATTCATAAGGTTTCGATAACATGCCAAGCTTATGGTACTGCGTTTTTACACAAACACAAAAATGAATAAACAGGCCTTAAGCCTTTTTATCAGTGTTCAATCAACCCCAACGTACTCATATGCATAAAAATTTCACGGAAAGTCAAGTTTATTGTGTTGCACAGGCGCAGGAAGCGCGCGCTTAAGGCCTCGGAATCGCAGGAGCCTCAAAATACCAAAAAGAAAACTTAAATTTTATTTCCGTTGTTTTGTTAATTGATAAAATTATAAAAAAATAACGATATATATAGGCACATTATCACGTGTTCTGTGACGCTATTTTAATAGAGGGTACCAGTTTCATGCTACGAAAGGAAGTGCGTTCACCGTCTTGTTATTCCTGACCGTGGTTGTCGATTCTAGGTCGCGTGTATTGTAAGTGAAATATCCGTTAGTAGAATCTAAGAACATTCAAAACATCGGGGAGGCCAAAACTCGAATGTTCACTATTCCCAGGAGCAATGTTACAAGGTCACGCAGGATGTCCCCTGTGTCTAAACCAAGGAGGTTATATTACTGGACACACCACTGGCCCTGCCACCACAGGTCACAGCTCACACCACAGCCTTGTAATCTGTCGTGTGACGTCACAAGCAGGAAAAAACGAACTAAATTATACCGTTGATAAAACAGTAAGCTTGTGTATCATTGATAAAGATTATTTAATTACTCATTTTATCTGTTTATACGCTTAGAAGCTTTTGTTCCATTGGTTTCAAAGCAGCTTCTTTCCTGTGGCTGCGTCGTGCCTGCTCATGACGTCATTTGCAGCCCGAACGGTGACTTATGGCGGCCAATGCTGCGCGGATAAGAGTGGTGTCTCCAGTAATGTAACCTCCTTGGTCTAAACAATTGCGTCCCCTTAGAGGATGATTTCCGACTAGGCGCAGTAGGCGCGCGCCTAAGACCCCAGAGCTTGAGGGGCCCCTATAACGTGTAAATGGATTACCAGTTTTGTTTTTGTTTTCATGGACCGAAACAAATCAATCCTTAAAGCGACCACTTTATTTGTTATTTGAATTGTCAATTGATATTTTACTTTCTCGTATTAGTAACATATTTTTTCTTGATGTTGTTGATACTCCAAATTTTCGAGTTCTTATCGATGTACTAGTTTTAAAAGGAACAGTTAAAATAATTTAGCCTTCCTTTTAGTGGCACGTGGAGGAAAGATTCACGCTTCCCATACTTTTCATTGTTTAAGGAGAATACTTAACTGACCTACTGTTATATAAATTACTTTCATGCTACTTCCAGCAAAAGGAAAACATCCGTGTTGGAAGCTTTACCCCTGCTCCCTGAGTTGCAATGGGAATGATTGTACTGTCCTGATGATCGGAGGTGTTTGCTGTTAATTGTTTTCCCCCCTTTGGGGTAGGGTGATCAAGCTCTTTCTCCGCCCTAATCCCCCCAAACCAGCCTGAACCAAAAGAGTTAATATTTAGGCTGAAAAAATAAAGAAATTCGACAATATCACACTATCTTTTTCTAATTTAATAGTGTTAAAATAAATTTCTATTGTCAGCCTTGGTCTAATACCAATAACTATTACGTATTCTCACCTTTTGTATTCCTTAAATCGACGTAAAACTAACTGTCGAAAAAGCAATAAAAAGTTTCAATGATACTCTTACTAGAAAAGATGTGGTCCCCACTTTTCCAAACCGGACCTTCTGCCTTTAATTCTGATGCTTCTGTTTCTGATAACCGCAGTGCAGGCATAAAAAAATATCACGCATCTTTTTGACAGAATAAAAAAAAGCATTCCTTCTGAATGTTCCGATGAAAATAATAAGAAAAATGTATTCAAGAAAACATTCTCGCTTTCTTGCACTGACTCATGAAATTATTAATGTCCAACTTCCTTGGTCCATGGCATTCGTCTATGCCATAGACGGCTTAATCTCCTCAATTTAGGGTATTGTTCGCCACAGAAAAACTCCTCCACGAAAAGTTATCTACCCTTTTCAAGTGAAGTAATGTGTACAAATTGCATTTTACCCAAATTGTCTAATGTGGAGGGCATTTCCGGTTGCCAGTATATCTTCAAGTATTTTCATTTTTGCTTGATGTTCGTTGCCTACTAATTTGCTCATAACGTAAAAACAAGATTTTCCAAAGCTGAAGCAATGAAAAGAAAAAATGAAACGCATTCCAATTACGCATTCGTAATTGAAACTCATTCCAATTTTATGACAATTTACACACAAATACTGAGAAATTTAGAAAAATTCCATTTTTAGGGCCCATAGCGTTACATTTGCCGAGTAACTTGCAACTGAAAAGGTGCTAAAGTAATCAATTTTGCCTAACGTATAAAACTTAAAAAGAACTTTTGCTGTAACGAAACTTGTCTCTTACTAAATTTCCTCTTTGAGAATTCCTTGAGGAAATGAAATTTAAAATGAGCAAAATTTAACGAATGTTTATGTCCTGTCATTCGCAAAAATAATATTAGAAAAATTTGTGAAAACCAAATTCTTTGGACTTAGCGCCTCTAGTAGGAAATTAACGAACTAATTGGAAAATTTAAATATTTAAGAAGGAACAGTTAAAAGCCCAATCTGGGAGGCACAAAAATAATTTTCTCTTCTAAGTTGAATAGTTTCTTCACATTGAACTTTAATTTTATGAATTTTCGACTTTGACAGTCCTTAGCGGTAAACTCATGAAGTATATGGGATATTTAAAGTGCGAAACTTAATATCCTTTGATTTCCTATTAGCTGCAAAAATAATTTTTGAAATATCTTTAAAAAAGTTTGATGTGCACGGACAGACAAAGTGATTAATTACAATAGCACTGTTTCTTACAAAACGTTCTAATAATAGAAAGATAGAATGGCATTTTAAAAAGCTTAAAAACCTTTTTCTTGACTTTACCTTTTTTTTTTTTTTTTGTTAATCTGTCGGATGAAAATTTCTGAGGTGATAAGAAGGGGGAGTGGGGCTCCTGAATATTGTAGCGCCTAGGGCTCCAAATGATCTAAAATCGCTACGTTAGTTTTAGCTCTACGGAAAAGAAATATGGGGCTGATCAACAACGAATCCTGGAACTGTTCCCTTCTGCTCTAATCAGTCCTTCAGAAAAGCCCTAAATTTGATCCACAGCACAGAGCAAAGACGGCTGGACCATAAGCGCAATTGGAGCTTTCACCCCGGGCCCCATGTCTTCAAGGGGCTCCGCAGTTCAGGAAAAAAATCATATTTGGTAGAATTTTTAATAATTATTTCTCTTGTGTGTAAGTTTTGGGGTGCGAAGCCCTTAAAAAGTTCTTTAAAAAAAAATTTTTTTTTTGTTTACAATCCCTCCATTTTTGAATAGGTTATCGTCCTTTGCCGTACAAATAGTGAAATTTGGGGATTTTAAGTGATTATTGAAACCACGTTTCTATTTTCCGCATTGATCAATATCAAATTAAATTTCATCATTTTGTGGCCCTTACTTTTATGTATTTACCAATTTGCGTGCAAACCAGATACTTAAGTTTAAAGAAATAAAAAGAACAATATCAAAATTGATTTCGGGTTACATATAAAGGTCATTTATTCAGTGACTTTAAAAACATTACTGGAAATTAAAAAAAAATCATGTACACTGGCGGAAATGAAAAAAGAACACCAAGAAGGAGACGTCTGACACAAACGAAATTTATACAGCATAATAACGGAATACATAGGATAACGTGATCAAAACATTATGGCAAAATACAGCTGTATTTGCTGGTAAACTGAAAAATAACATTTCCATGTAACATGCTTAGTACGAGGTTGAACCGCCATGAACTGCGTCACACTGTGCAATTCTGGCATGGAGTCTGTCGTACAAATGTTGGGTGTAAGTTTGGAGTATTGAGTTCCAAGCATCCTCAACCTGGACGTGTAAATCGGGGATGGTCGTGGAGACCGGAAACGTCGTTGTCCCAAAAAATCCCACACGTGCTCAATGGAGGATAAATCCGGTGAACGTGCAGGCCATGGAAGTTGTCTCACACCCTGAAGTGCATGTTGCTTTCCACGTGCCGTGTGTGGGCGTGCGTTATCTTGCTGGAAAACACCACGATGGACCGACCTTACAAATGGCACAACAACGGGCTGAATGATGTTGTTGATGTAGGAGGTGCTGTTTAACGTACCCGGTACAAACACTAGTTGTGTACGGGAGTGATAGCTGATCGCTTCCCACCCCAGGAGACCAGGTGTAGGCCATGTGTGTCGCTGGCGGATGCAAGAAGGGTGGAGACGCTCCCCTGTGCGTCTGCGAACTCGCATTTCATCGCTGAACACGACAGATCGCCATTGCGTTCTCCAGTGCAGACGTTGACGACACCACTGCAGTCGTTCCTGACGGTGGGCTGGAGTCAGAGGTACACATGCGAGACACACATGCACATAGTCCTGCATCCAGTAGACGGTTGCGGATTGTTCGCACAGTCATCTCAGGTGCAACGGCAGCTCGGATTTGCGTCACAGTCGATGTTCTGCTTGACAACGCCGCTCTTCTTATGCGTCGATCGGTCCGCTCATCAGTCCGTCTGTGACTCCCAGTTCCACGTCTTCTCGTGTGGGAATGTTCCTTGGACCATCTACGCAACCATCGTACCACCACCGATACTTCCCGTCCAATTCGCTCCGCAATACGACGATACGACCACCCGGCCTCGCGGAGTCCGACTAGACTACCTCGCTCAAAGTCCGATAACTGCTTCCATGTCCAGGCATTGCAGCTTCTTCAGGGTCTTCGCACGTGTCCGTACGCCGACGACTGATTACATACACTTCGCCGTACTCCTTAAATACCACCGACGATAATTTGCATATTATGCCGTGCTGTGGCGTAAGCGCTCACCGGTGTGTCCCGAAATTAACATCACGCCTACGTACACTCGAACCATTAACATATGTAAATTTCATCAACATAAGCCAATTCCTTCTTGGTGTTCTTTTTTCACTTTCCGGCAGTGTATGAGCGCGTATAAAAGTTTAAAAAGTCGCTAATTTGAGTGCCTTCTACGAAAAGTATCAGTCTTGGTCTCTGTAGTTTGCTGTTTGTGTTAAACATGGCCGTTTGCTTCACCTTTCACCTTTGGAGCACAGGTATGTGTATATTGGGTTTGTTCACCAAGTCGTCTCTGGTATGTCGTTTTAACATTTCCTATGGTCTCGTGGCTTCGAGAACGCATCCAGCGAGGCTTTTGGCTCTTGGCCAGCTAATTTTGCTGACACAGAAAAGCCACTTCGACCAACTATCGTTCTCCTAAAGATAATGAATGGTTGGGATCTGTTGCATTTTATTCAGGCCTCGTGTCGACTATACTTTCAAAGGTTTAGATACATTTGTCTATGAAAAGTTATGGCATGTTGTATTTTCCTGGGTTATTTTACTGCTTGTGTAGTACGAGTTTGGAGCTTCGATGGTACATTACTTATGTGGATTTCAGGGTTGTTTATGCAATTTTCTGGCATACTTTTTTTTTTTTTTGAAGATTTAACGACTACCGTGAGCACCTCAATGGGCTATAAGCAGTCGCCCGTCCCTAATTTAGGGTCACTGTTTCCACGGAAGAGAGAGAGCCAGTGCCGTTAGGCAAACAAACCATCCATGCCTCACTGGGCCGCCCCGGTGGCGCAGTGGTCTAAGCAATGGCCTCTGATCATTCGTCCGAAAGGGGTGCGGGTTCGAATCCCGGTGAGGCATGGATGTTGTGTTTGTCTTACGGCACTGGCTCTCTCCCATCCCTGGAACCAGTGACCCTAAATTAGGGACGGGCGACTGCTTATAGCCCATTGAGTTGCTCACGGTGGTCGTTAAACCTCCAATAAAAAAAAATGCCTCACGGGATTCGAACCCAGATCCCTTTTGGACGAATGATCAGAGGCCATCGCTTAGATCACTGTGCCATCGGGCGGCATTTTCTGGAATACAACTCATACGGGTTATATGTGTGTATACACACACACACACACACACACACATCGAGTGAAAACTGAATTATGACCTCCCCTGTCAAAAGTGGATGCGGCCTGTTGACCACGTGATTTACGAGAGGGCGTGATTAGTATACCGACGTAGCATTTATAAGGTGTAAGTAATAAGTAGGAAAATAAAGAGGAGTGTGATAGGTAAACGCAAGGATTTATCGGACTGAGAAAGGACAGATTAGGGGAGCTCGAAGACAGGGTACCTCGATTCTCCAAACGGCTGAACTGGTGGGTTGTTCGTGATCCGCCGTAGTTAAAGTGCATCAGGACTGGGGTGAGATTGATCAAACAACGACTGAGAGGCAAAATTTCTCAGGACAGCGAAAGGTTGATGTGAGAGCAGGGCCGGCCCAAGAGATTGTTCATGCGTGGGCAAGGTGAAGGAAGGTCTGGCCGCCTTCAGATGAAATTAAGATATTTTGTTACACACAAATCCCCCCCCCCCCCCCCTACACATTTTTCTTGAGGCACGCAGTCCACACAGTGATAGCATTATTTATGGAAATATCTTCCAAAAATTCAATGAAAACTTGCACAAATTGCCAGTTTGTGTTTTTTTTTTTTTTTGATTGGAGGTTTAACGACCACCGTGAGCAACTCAATGGGCTCTAAGCAGTCGCCCGTCCCTAATTTAGGGTCACTGGTTCCAGGGAAGGGAGAGAGCCAGAGCCGTAAGACAAACACAACATCCATGCCTCACCGGGATTCGAACCCGGACCCCATTCGGACGAATGATCAGAGGCCATCGCTTAGACCACTGCGCCACCGGGGTGGCAGTTTGTGTTTCGAGGGAGAATCCTGTAAGAATACACATCAGGAAAAAATACTTCCAGAAACTTTCAGAACAGGCAACAGAATAATGAAATATTGAAAACTGACTGTGGAATGTATATCAGAAATGACGACGGGGTATGTATCCTTCATACAGCCCCCGGGGTGGAGGAGGCAAACCAACTTACATGGAAAATTCTCAAATACTGGTTTTACACTTTAAAGTTCTGAGGAAATTTCTTTTTCCCTTTCGATTAAAACATTAAGTTGAAGTCCCTTGATTAATGCGAGGGTCGTAACCAATCCATTAAGATAGCACTGTATGTACGAAGGTATCTAAAGAAAACCAGGGATTGAGGAGTTAGCTGAATTTTGTAGTGTACGCATTTTTATTTAGTTTTTCTTTTTATTATATTAGCAATCTGGATTTCCTTAGCAATCTACAATGTATATATTAATTCCATAAGGTTTTTTACTGTGAGTACTATTTTGGGAGAACGGCTGAACGTAAAGATATGGTTGAGGTATCAAAATAAAGGTCTTACCATGTAGATGTGCCAGACGAAGAGAAAAATGAGATTGGGGAAAGGTTCGGGCGTTGTGGGACGGCAAAATTCCCATGTAAAGTCTATGGAAGAAGCGTGCGGTTGACTCACGCGTTGTTGAAGGCGGAGGCATGGAGGGACTGAGGTAGTCCAAAGTCTCTTTTCTGATCGAACCGTCGCGCAAAGCAACGCTAGCAGGATTCGTATCAAAGTTCTCATCGGAACAGCGAATGCTCTTTGAAGACCTTATTGCGTTATGCCGTTGGACTGTGTGATGTATATATACAATTTAATATTCATTCGATCCAGTTCATTCACGCAGGTCGTAAGTAAGACGTTTCCCATTATGTAAATAAACATTCAGTTGAACATTGTTAGTGAAAATATTTAGAATGTACATATTGAATTGCGCCATCTACATCTTCATTCTATAAAGTTTTCTATTGTGCGACCTATTTTGAGAGAACGGCTGAACGTAAAAATATGGTTTAGGTATCAAAATAAAGGTCTTATCATGTAGATGTGCCAGTCGAAGAGAAAACTGAGATTGGGGCAAAGCTTCGGGCGGGGCGGGGCGGGGCGGGGCTGCAAAGTTCCCATGTAAAGTCTATGGAAGAAGCTTGCAGCCCTTATCTACGGAAAACGGTAAAAATACCCCCGGGAGAAAATACCCCTGGAAACTGAAAAATGCCCCCGGAAGAAATACCCCCAGAACAAACGGTTCACTATAAACTGCCACACAGGAACACTGATGTGTGGCAGTGTTCCGGTGGGGGAATTTACCGGCAACCCTGCCACACATCTTTCAGCAACTTGGCTACAAAAGTTCAAGGGGGCGGGGGGTCTATAAAGATTGCCGTTTCTGGGCCTACATTGAGAACTGAATTGGGAACTGCAAACGAATTTTGCTTAAACGTTCCATGTGAGCCAAGCGAGATATGAACTTTAATTTGAAGAAATAAATTGTCGAGGATCCGAGGCACACTTCATTGGGGAGGGGGGCTCAACCCCCAACTTCCGTAATAATAGATTCTGGGCCACTGGAGTCTGTCAGTGTATCCAGGCTGTTCCCCTTGAAGCGTCCGCGAGCTAGGGAGGGGTTCCCCCAAAATGTTAAAATGGACGTAGACCTGTAAACATTAGAACCATGCTTTACATAATGATTCTGTACACGACCACGAATTTTCAGGAGGGTGGGGTGAATTCACCCTTCCCCAAGTTTCTAAGAGCGCAAACAAGTGTTTAATGTAAGGGATTTGCTCGTAATTTCTATGCTTCATGTTGTGTTTAATGGCAAACTATCTATGCCCTTCCCCCTCCCCCAGATATTTGGTGAAGCCTGTGAAAGGGATACGAGGTGCTTGCTCGGTTTGGAGGGTTCTACCCCCAACTTCCGTAATTTTATATTCTGGACCTCTAGAGTCGGTCAGTGTATCCTCGATGTTACCACTGAATAGCTCTTAGAAACGGGGGCGGTTGTTATCCCACCCTCCTGAAAATTCGTGGTCGTGTACAGAATCATTATATAAAGCATGGTACTAATGTTAACAGCTCTACGTCCATTTTAACATTTTGAGGAAAACCCCCTCCCAAGCTCATGGACCTCGCGGACAGTTCAAGGGTAACTTCCTGGATACACTGACAGACTCCAGCGGCCCAGAATATAATATTACGGAAGTTCGGGGTAGAGCTCCCCAAACCAAGTGTACCTCGGATCCTCGGCAATTTATTTCTTCAAATTAAAGTTTAGTTCTCGCTTGGCTTACATGAAACATTTTCGCGAAATCAGTTTGGAGTTCCCAATTCAGTTCTCAATGTAGGCCCAGAAACGGCAATCTTTATAGAACCCCCACCCCCCATCCTTTGAACTTTTGTAGCCAAATTGCTGAATGATGTGTGGTAGGGTTGCCGGTAAATTGCCACACCAGAACACTGCCACACATTATTGTTTCTGTGTGGCAGTTTACAGTGAACCATTTGTTCTGGGGTATTTCCTCCGGGGGTATTTTCTCCGGGGGCATTTTTACCTACATCCCTTATCTATATCAGGAGCTCAGTTCAGTGTCAGACTTGGTGTGTGCATGGTGTTCTATGATCAGTCCTAAAGTAAGTAAATGCTTTATTAAATACTTACCCTTAACAGAATGTCTCTCTCACAGAAACAAAAAAAACAACAACTTAAGAGCCTTACTATAAGGAGTGAGCTATCGATGGGTCGCAACTATATGTCTCAGACAAGAGAGAATGAGGAGTATTCACAACGCGAATCTCATTCCAACAACATTTATAAACACAGTTGTGACTGAAGATGAGAGTGAAAGAGTGCGCTATCCAGTTGAATTTTTGCACACGATCGAGACGAGTGGAATACGCCTTCACATTTTATGACTGAAAAAGGGTGCAGTCGTGATGCTCATCACTAACCTGGTCGCCCCAGTGGTGCAGTGGTCTAAGCGCTGGCTTATGATTATTCATTCGTGAAGGGTCCGGGTTCGGGTTCGAATTCCGTGAGGCATGGATGTTGTGTTTGTCTTACGGCACTGGCTCTCTCCTTTACCTGGAACCAGTGACCCTAAATTAGGGACGGGCGACTGCTTATAGCCCATCGAGTTGCTCACGGTGGTCGTTACACCTTCAGCCCCCCCCCCCCCCAAATCGCGAACCTGGACTGTTGTCTTTACTAAAGTGGTTGAATGAATTTGTCAATCAAATAAAGTTTACATTTGTTGTTTCTTATGAGTTTATTCTTTTAAAAAACAACTTAACTGTCGATTTAGACGGGTCTCGTCTAGTTAAGTAAATACTTCAAAAATGAATAAAAAAGAAACGTATTTTCTTCCCCACTGAAATCCCATTTCTCTTTTTTTCTCTAAATTTCTCCTGTATTCAGTATCTTCACCTCACACGGGTAAAATGAGAATTGCTAAATTACATGTTGTACGAACTAAACATGCCGAATTCCTACTCAGTCCTAGGAAGAAAACTATTCACTCTGAAAACAAATATTCCCATCAGAGCGGTCATACCGTCCTCTCTTTTATGGTGCAATTAGTTTAAATTGTGGATGCGGTCACTTTGAAAATGATACAGGAGGCGCCAGGAGCATGACTGAAACAACTCTAGGCGGGGAGAACGCCTAGAGTTGTTTCCGTCATGCTCCTGGCGCCTCCTGCTTTGCAAAACAAGGGGTTGGTCAAGAAGCGAGTGACAATCGTATATACTTTGGAGACATTTTCATGACTGTAGCCTCAAGGTGAGTAATGTCTCAGGTCCAGGAAGAGACACAAAGATACAGACTTCAAAAATAGAAAAGCTAAATATACTGGCTTAGAAAAATGGCAGAGAATGAGAACTTATATAAAATATTGCAATTAGGAATTCGCTTTTATGTAATAATACGGATGAAACAAACGAGATTAATTCACAAAGAAAAAAGGGCAAATAATATGTATTTTATGAAACAGTATATTTCAGATCATTATCATATAAACATAATATATATATTTATATGAAAAAAGCTAAAGCAAAATAAGGGCAGTCTACTGCCCAGCCGCCTTCCATATGACCGCCGATATGGGCTCAAGCCCACGTCGGCGCCGTGTCTGACGACTCGTATACGATCCAACAGACTCAACACTGTTCGACAGTTGATTACCCAATACAACAGAGGTCAACCCTGAACAGCATCTGTCTTGCCCATGCGTCGCATGTTTGCACGTATGGGCTATAAATGCAGACGATCCCGACGACATCCTTTTCTAACCGCGGTGCATCAGCGCAAAAGATTCGCCTGGAGCAAAGATCTTGCAAGTTGGATGTCGGATGACTGAAAAAACAAATGTGTTCTGGTGTCACAAGTCTCGTTTTCTACTCCACTCTGTGGATTGTCGTTTACGTATTTGGCGCAAAGAGCATGACGCACTCGACCCATCATGCATCGCTTCCACACTGCAAGCCGGTGGAGGTGGTTGTATGGTGTGGGGCATGTTTATCTGGAAGGAATTGGATTCCTGGTACATGTGGAACGTTTGACTGGTGCCCACTATCGTGAATTGGTTGCTGACTTTGTACACCCAGCATTATTGAATTTTTTCCTGAATGCAGACAGTGTCTTCCTAGATGACAATATGCCAAACCATTGGTACAATGTTAGCCAGGAATATAAAAACATTTGGAAGGATTCAGTAACCTGATTCAATTCCAATACAACACAAATTATTATCACGCACTGTGTGCGACAATTTATAAGTAATAAATTTAATGGGAAACAAACTCAAGAAATTTTTTATATCTGAAGTTCAAGACGCTTTGTATTGTAGATTCGACTCCCGATATCCCCCACACGATTCAATTCACTTTAATCATCAGTCTTTGAAATTTATTATTTTAACTTTATTCAGAATTTATAAGTATATTTCTCTTTGTCTTCTTGACGATGGAATATGCTCATAAATGGTTTGCCGGACTCTAAATCCAAACATACAAAGAGAATAGGCGACACCAGATGGGCAGCAAGAACTGACAGCAGTTTCAGCTTTAAGATGAAATTACAAGAACATCAAAGAAGCATTAACTCAAATTAGTATGAATGGCAATGAAAAACGAATGGGTTAATTAGAGGCACAAAAATTATCACAATATTTTAATGAATATGAAATAGCTTTATTAACAGTTTTATGGGACACAGACCTGACGAGAAAGGAGGGGAGGCGGTGCTGCAGCACCGGGGCTCGGGCCCCTGGGTGGGCCCAGAGCCCGTTTCTAAAGTAATTTTTTTCTAATTATTATTTTATGGTGTCAGATTATTTTTCAAGCTATACCGTCACCAGGGTTGGGAAGTTACGCGTAAAAATGCGTACTTTATGTCATTCGTGTAAAAAATGTAATAAATTCAAAACTTGCTTTAAATACAATAATAAAAAAACAACTAAGTGTTACAATGTTACTTGAGTTCCCAAGCTAACTGCAACATGTGCGTGGATTAAATGCGGCAAATCAAACGAGCTCTCCATATTACGTTTTCCATTTCTTCTTTCCTTTCCAACGACACGTCACATTGGGGTCTCTGTGTTGCTTTGCTACTCACCGACACAGACGTTATTGCTAGTCATCAAAGGCTGCAGACAATTTTCATCATGTGGATTTTGTCACTTTGTGTTTCTCACCAGAAGCCGGCATCCTGTCTTTTTATTTTATGCTCAACTTATTATTTTTGTATTGATTACAGCAATTTTTATAAATGAATATAGTGTCTTTGTGCGTAATTCCGACTTCGTTTATTTTCAATTATTCCGATGACCGATGAAGTCGTCCTGTTCGCAGCGGCAATTTAAAAGAGAAAACATAAAATTTAATGTTTACTTATGAGAACTCTTCGTAGATACTTTCCCAGAGGTTGCATCTTTAGAAATATATTTCACTCTAAAAATGAAAGGTGAGAAATGTGATGATTATGAAAAAAGTACTAAGAAAAAAAAGAATGAAAAGAATGGCTGTCAGTAGATAGCGTTCAGAGTTTTCAGAGAAAACTCTTTTCTCGAAAGGGAGGGTTCGAGGGTTTGTTTACGGAGGGGAGAATATGAAAAATTATCCACCCCCAAAAAAAGATTGAAGAGTTGCAACCGGTCGGGTTGTCGGGAAGTAGGGGAATAGTAGGTGAGGAGACGGAAATATGGATTATAAGGTTAGTAGAGTCGAGGTGGTGGTGGTTTGGGGGGGCAGAACATTTTACTGCACTAGCGTCCGAGCTCGCTCTCCACAGCCCTGATGGGACAAATTGTTACAACGCATAAACGGCAAGAGCACATCGTTAGAAGATGCACAATCCAATTTAATACAAGGAACAACTGTTCTCAGATCTCTTTCTGAATTCATTATGGATGTCAGAAGCAACTTCTAAGATATTGAGAATGATGCAAATTTGCTTACAGAAAATCGAAACTGCAAAGAAAGCAGAATGAAGACAAGGAAAAAAATGAATGAAAAAATGAAATTGTTTCCCACAATACTTTTTTGTAACGCTAACAGTGAACCTTCACTTTTTTATGCTAGTTATCGAGCGACGAACAAAAAAAGCACGGTTGGAAAGCGTAGAAACTTATTGACTAATGGACCAGCAAAATAATCATTGCTGGAGAAACACTGGCTTAAATGAACATTGAACCTTTTTTTTTTTTTTTAACTTCCTCTTATAGTAGCATTCTTTGGTTAGGTTAAATTTATTGCCACAGAAGAAGTTACGAAACCATGCCTCAATGCATTTTTAATTTCACAAAACTGGCAGCTTTTGCTTAATTTTGTCATGTTGGGTATTGATCTGGGCTTAAAAATTCCAGATTTAAAATCTGTTTGAATTTTTTTTTTTTTTACGATAACTACGTTCTGAAACAGCATTTCGAACTGGGAGTAATAACATCTGCTCGAATGCAAGACACGTCCCGCGCTGGCCTACCGAGAAATTGCGACCCCGACCAGGGGGATGAAAAGGAGAACAGGGAGGGGGGACACCGAGAGAGAGAATGTGATTGTAACCCTTCATTACGCAGAGCAAGGTCATGATGGGAATTGAGGTCACCAGCATTGTGCAGCTTGCGCAGGGGAAGGTGAGGGTGGGCACGTGACTTTTGACTTTTCAGCTGTAGTGATCTATCCAAAAGTCCACGGCAAGCAGAAAACACCATGCCGCTCGCACTTTCTTGTCGCAGCGGAAATAAGGATAATTTTTTCTTTTTAATAATCTCTTGTTAAGTATTTTTGAAGAGGAATACAGATTTTTTTTTTTTTTGCTCTTGAAATGGGGAGAAAAAAATAATAGGGATTTTTGGTATGAGAATGAAAAACCTGAAGAAATCACTTTCCGATCGGAATATCGGAAAGACTCCCGAAAATCGGAAGGATTGGCAGCTATGTAACAGTCTGCAAATTTGTAATAATCTTAAAATTTATAAAAAATTCTAAAGCAAAATTGATGGTAATCTTAGAATGAGACAGCAATTTCAGAGAAGAATAACAAAGGGTTTTACAAAAAAATTGTAACTATTGCTTTAATGAAAGTATTGGAGATTGGCCGATAAATAGGGGTGCAACAGAACTCCACATAAAGTATGGCTTTCACTAAATTAATTAAAAATTACTTTCATCAAATTAATTATCATAAATTTGTACTATGTCTAACACTGCTGTGAAAACAATTCTGCAGGTAATTTAAATGGCTCAGTTTCTATCGTGTGCATATTAAGTGCCAATTTTGAAATTTAATTTTAAAAGTTGAAAGACAGCAAAAAGTTAGATCTGCTGATTGGCTTTGAAGAAGAGACTGTTAGAAGTGGGAAAGCCTGCATTTTATTAATTGAAAAAAAAACACACTTAAAAAACATGAGTCACGCTTTTTCACAATTACCTAAATTATAAAAAACGAGGACCAGCACCAGAAAAATTAAAAAGCTATGAATATAATAAAGAAGAGATATAAAAAAAATAGCTCAGTCAGAAAATTTTGAAATTTGAAAAATCAAGGAACATTCCTATCCCTGGTAGAACAATAATTTTCGGTTGTTTCAAACATTTTCACCCAGCACATGGCAAGAAAAGAAAAAAAAAAAGAAAAGAAAAGAAAAACGAAGAACCAATATTAAAAACATTCATTAAATAATCCCAAAAGTATTTAATAAATGTCAGAATCTCAAAAACATTAAAATTAACTTTATGCAATTGCTGAATGACATTCTAATGAGCCTTTCAATTTCCCATACTCCACAGTGGACCAATGATTTCCATAGTGACCCTGGAGAATCTGTAGCATTTGGAGTGTCTGGTTTTTATCTGAGGCAACAATTAAGTTCATTTTACCATGCCAACTGCTCAGCCAATCAGGAGAGGACAAAGCATAGTTCATACACTTTTTCAATCATAGAATTCCAGGACTTACAGATCCCCCCCCGCCCCCAGGACATATGATCCAAACGCTCCTACTTAAAATGTAGTGAAACCACAGCTCAGTTCAACTTGTAGCCTACAATAAACAATTCCCTACAGGCTTGGGCAAACTTAATGCAGAATGTTGAAAATGATATCTGCTGCAGCTTATAATAAACTTAGAATCACAGAAAAATACTGAAATACCAAAACTATCACTGAAAATGTAACCAAGTTTAATTTCTACAAATCTTTTATGAACATTATGCTATACTGATTTTGAGAAAAATTTATTGCTACTTCGGCTTCAGTTCCATTACTGACGCAAATTATAGGATAAATAAACTATAAAACTAAAAAATACATAGGTATAAAATCTATAGTTAGAATATAAATGTGTCATTACTCTTGAAATGCTTTCAATACCACACAATCGATACCATCATCATTGTCAACCATTATCAATCCCCTACTGGATGAAGGTCTCCCCAAGTTTCTTCCACAATGGTCTATCTTGTGCCAGTCTCCTCCATGTCACTCCTTCATGCTTTCGGATTTCATCCACCTATCTCCTATCTTCCACAATCAATATATAAACTAAACAATATTTATATTTAATTATTTTGAAATAATGCTTACATCAGAAATTTAAGGATAAGTAAGGTGAAATATTTGAAGAAAGACAACACTGAATTTTCAGTTGTAATAAGCATGTCTTTCGAATTCTTCTCGACAAGAATGAAATTTATCAAAGTTACTGAAAGTCAATGGAACCAGTTAAAACAAATCAACCAGATTTTTACAATCAATAAAACATCCTGAAATAGAAAGAGCTACTCACTTCCACCAGGTGCTAAAAAGTATGTTACGAAAATTCAGCGGCGTACCGGAAAAA
Organism: Macrothele yani; assembly: GCA_039090855.1. Classification (NCBI taxonomy): domain Eukaryota; kingdom Metazoa; phylum Arthropoda; class Arachnida; order Araneae; family Macrothelidae; genus Macrothele; species Macrothele yani. Next base: position 78,835,688 of record CM077009.1, read on the forward strand.
CCTCAGCCCCCGCCCTTTTGCAAAAATCTATTAGCTTTCAATTACTTGAAATTTTAAATTCCATATTATTAACCAGGTTTTATGGCATTTTAATAATTCAAATTCTGTGGAACCTACAGGTATTTTTTATGAAACCTATATTATTGCACTTTATTTCACAAGACAAATGTGCGTGTTGTAATTAAAATTATTGCCCTAGTTTCATATCGTACAGTACTACAAAACACTTACGTCAAAGTTTATCATATCATGCAAATTTTATTTTTTAGAGCCTCTTTGAAATGTCTCATGATCACACACAAAACACCTAACTACCTTGAGAGGGTTTAATGATTTTTCCGATTTATATGAAAATATGGAACATAAAGCAAGAAATAAGTAATAAAAAAGTGACAATTAAGTATTGTTATCTTGAATATAAAAAAATACATTAAATCATTTGCTCTTCAATGCATAAAATATACACGAGACCAGCCGATGACAAAAAACGCTGAACTTTTTAACTGGGTGGAAAATTGGGACACTCGAACGCGCGGTGAGCAAATTCAAATACAGCATATATACAATATTTAAGAGTACGCTAGCCATATGGAATTATTTTCTGTAAATTATGTAAGTAAATATTAAAGTGAAGCACATTATTATATTCACAATAGAAAAGTAGGGATTTAAGAACAAAATAAAATGGAATATTTAAAAAAATCAGATTTAAAACTTACATGTGAATCTTTACTCGCTAAATCCTGAGGTGAAAAGTATTTGTCTAGGAAAGTTTGTGAATTTAGTCAAGCAATTAGAAACTTGCAAGAATTAGAAACATATATCCACAGCTTAGTTTTTAGTCATTGAAGAAGTCAATAAAGTATTTCTCAACGTAACCTTATAAAATGGCTTGCAAAATTTTTTGCTTGCATTCATTGTGAATATGGTGACATGAATCTCCATCAACATCAAGCAAGTGAGGAGATTTTCTCTGCCAAATTCTTGTTTTTAACATTGTTTTTGAGCCTCTCATGACACATTCTTTCCACTTAGCTTTCAAACAAGCAAAACAAATTCCTTCTTAGAAAGAAAGAATGAAAAAAAAAAAAAACAAAAAAAAAAAACGATAAGCTGCGACACGAACTTTTTAGAGGCTTCGGTCCGACGTAATACTGGCCTGAAGCCGTGCCCCCCCCCCTCCACTTAGCTTTCAAACATGCAAAACACATTCTTCCTTAGAAAAAAAAAAAGGAAAGAAACAGAGTTGCGTCACAAACTTTGTTCAGCGGCTTCGGGCCGACGTTATCCTAGCCGGGCGCCGTGCTTTCTTTCCACTAAGTTTTCAAACAAGCAGAACACATTCCTCCTCCTTAGAAAAAAAAACAAAAAGGTTTGTCACGAACATGGTTCAGAGGCATCGGGCAGAAGCAATTCCGGGCAACAGCCAAAGCTACGTCCGAACCAACGTAATTCCGGATCACGGCAAAGGAAGCACATCCGAACTAACTTAATTCCGGATCACGGCAAAAGAAGACCGCCAGGCCTACATAACCCCGCGGCGTGGCGCCATTCTTCCTTTCCACTTAGCTTTCAAACAAGCAAAACAAATTCCTTCTCTTCGGGGGTGGGGGTGGGGTGGGGGTAGAACGAATTTAAGAAAAGAAAGCTGCGTCACGAACTTTATTTAGATGCTTCAGGTCGACGTAATCCCGGGCCACGGCGAAAGAAGCACGACGGGCATTTTTTTTTTTTTTTTGTTCACACTTTGAAACAAGCAAAACAAATTCCACCACCTGAGAAAAAAAAAAAAAAAGACACAGGGCTGTGTTACGAACTTTGTTCAGAGGCTTTTACGTCAATTATTTACAAAATCAGTAAAACTTTCTTAATAACAGCGAAAATCTGAATATCCATAATTTTTTTGTTAGTCACCCGTAATCCCGGGGTAAATCCGTAATAATTACGGAGATTCCGTATTTTTGGCATCCTCCGTAGGAAGAGGATTCACGAGAGCTTCGATTCTCGAACGATCTCAGAAAAGCGGGAACGCATTCGGGTACATTTGCAAATTACAAGAGAGTTTCTGGCGATGACGTCACGGATAGAATCAAGCGGATAGTTTGGCCCTGATAGAATGCAGAGTGGCGATTTCCTGCAAGACATGGAAAGGGCTGCGGTAGTTTCCCTAACGCACGAAGTAGGCGGAGCTTCCACCCTTTGCGCTGCGATGCTCAAGTGACTGACAACCCATCCATTGTTGACAGCATTAAATGAATTGAGCTCCTGAATCCACCCTCCAACATTTCTTCTTGCCCCCGCGTCTGCTCCAAAAACAACGCTTTCAGCTAGAAAGCGCTTAGTTCTTTTACTCCACGAAAAAGCGGAATCGCGGAATTCCGCTTTTTTTTTTTTAATTTTTCTATATAGAACGACGACCCCCCCCCCCCTTAAAAAAATCCTGAAAAATTTCTCTTCATTTTTGCAATGACCTCGAGAATGACCAAAATGATGCCGAAAAAGCGGAATTCCGCGAATTCGCAGAAGAATCTCATGTATGATAAACACATCTTTAACATAATGCCACAAATGTTCTGCACAGAGTAATTTTTTTTATACTGTTAACTCTTGTTATAAAAAATGACACAGGTGTGTTTCTTTGCCCCCAGAAGAACACCTTTCAGTTCATATTCTGAATAATGTGTAGTTATATGCAAAAAACTGCAATACATAATACCTTACCCTTAGTGGTATAAAAATTGTATTCACTGAACTGATATTTCTTTCATATTCTCTTGTTAATGTACAGTACATGTATAAGGAATATTTGCTAAGGCTGTGAAAAGGGGCCTTCAGTTGTCTGGAATAGTTGCCTTCCTGTCATCCAATTTTTATGAACTAAAACCATGAAAATGATTTTCAAATGTTTTACTTATTTACTGAAAAAAAATACGAAAAATCTGTTTTAATAAAAACAACTTTTTGGCTATTTCGTTAACCAGCATCAGTTTTCACCAAAAAAAATTGTAAAATATTTCTCCTGAAATTTTTAAAAGCCCTTCTAATAGCCATGACCGCCCGCCCCCGTGCAACAAAGGTAATAGAGACAGAGATTTTCAAATTGAACACTTAAAAGAGAAATATAGAAGGAAACATAATATAACTCTACACCTTCTAGAGGAAAAATTTAAAATTTTGCATAATGGAAAATTTTAAAATAGGCAAAAAGTATTATTCATGGCAAAAGCTATGCTAAAGTAAAAGGACTATTCAAATACATCTCCCAAAAGCAGACAGAAGAAAAAGGTTTTGAGATTTGACCTTTACGACCACTAGCGGGAAATCTGTGCATTATTTAAACAGGATAATATTCTACACCTTAATTGTAGCAAATGGCACAGTAAAAAAGAGATTTCTCAAAAGGGTTTTCAGAACCAGAGACACCGCTGAAAACAGAAGTACACAAACACCACCTAGTCACAGAACTGTGAACTACAAAACTAACCAAATATAAATCTAAAAGCTATCCAGTGTTGAAATAATTTTTTAATTGCACATTTAGAAGTAAAGATACTGAGAAAAACAAATTAAAAAATCTGCGCCCCTAGCGACAAAATTGGGCATTATTTTGGGAAGAAATATACACAAGTTTTTATAGTTAGTAGTATGACAGAAAAATAATGTTTTTAATCAGGTTTTTAAGTCCTGCAGTTATTGCTGCAAACGGAAACATGAACTTACGCCCTCTAGTGGCACGCTTGCGTATTAAGAAAAATTTTAAATTATATGAGAAACATTGCACACTGGAAATGCTTTTAAACAAAGGAATTTTTTGAATTGGATTCTGTTAGAAGTGGAGATATAGACAAAAATAAGATATGCCGAGAGAGAGAGAGAGAGAGAGAGAGAGAGAGAGAGAGAGAGAGAGAGAGAGAGAGAGAGAGAGAGAGAGAGAGAGAGAGAGAGAGAGAGAGAGAGTGTGTGTGTGTGTGTGTGTGTGTGTGTGTGTGTGTGTGTGTGTTGCACACTTTAACACAATAATTATAGTCTTGGTACTTTTTGAACACCAGAACATTCTGAAATGCTTTGGATATGTTTCATGGTACATGCAAGATTATCTGACTGATGTGGTATCAAGTTGTTAAATCAAGAAGATCTAGAAAAAGGTAGGAAGTGAAGATGTGTAATAATGTGTTGATGACCTTAAATGACCAGACCCTGCACCAAAATGAACACGGCACTTAAAACTCCAAGGTAGTGATGGGAATTTCTTATCCTCACCTGTTCTTTAAATTTGCACTGTGTCAGCATGGTTAGCAGAAATCAATCTGTCACCAATGCTGTAATTAAAGAAATAAGTGAAGCAGGAGTTAGCTTCTCAAAGGGTGATTCTCATTTGCTCTTTTTGACAGCACATCTTCTTTGCAGTGACCCCCTTCCCTTTGAAACATCAGGTCAATGATTGTAGTGCCTACAGATCAAAAATTTTCTGTGATGACCCAGTACCAATTCTTCTTTTGTTAACCTGTGGAAGACAGAAATACAGAAAGTAGCAACAGATAGTTTTGGGAATTATGGCATTTTGAGCCAAACAAGAATTTAGGGAACGTCCTACATGAGTGGGAAATGAATTTCCCTGAAGAAATAATTCTTCACAAATACACGGAGGGCAATACAAATGCAATAGTTGGCACAAATATACCGTATTTTCACTCTTTCCATGTAGCCACTCCTTCAGAAAACTTGAAAATTTCACTGCCCTGGAGTTGGAATTGAACCTGCACCTCCTGATTTCTGGTCGAGCATGCTATCTGTTACACCACCCAGGACAAGGAAATTCTAAGCAACTGAAGCTAAGCAGATGTAGTTTCAAATCTGAGAAATGTTCAGACTTGGGCTAGTCGAAGCTATTATGTGGGTTCGATTCCCACTCCAGGGCAGCGAAATTTTCAAGTTTTCTGAAGGAAAGGCTACATGAAAACAGTAAAAATATGGGACATTTGTGCCAACTATCACATAAGAATTAAGAGTCTTGGTCCTTAAAGGGTTAATGACGAAGGAGGCAGGAAGTCTTGCAGTGTATGTACAGAAAAAAAAAAAAAGAAGTGCAGACTGTCTTTTTTTTTTTTTTTTAAGAAGCATTTTCTTATTATTTGTACTTTTGTGGTTGCAAAAATATGTGAGACAAACGTGAACAAAAGGCTAGTATATAAGTGTGAGATGATCATGTTGCAAGAATCTCAGGAATCACAGAAATAATGGGAAATACAAGAAACTAAAGGTACACATAACATCTTTTGGAATACCCACACTTTAATAAACAACTCCATTTCTCTTATAGAGCTCAGCAAACAATTTAGTGCATTTTGATGCAGATGGTCATTTTACGTATTCAAAACACTGAAGAAATATTTTCGGCAGCACTTGTGCTTTATACAAATAAATTTAAAATTTCCAGAAGTCCTGTGCTGGTCGTCTGATTTTTTGTAAAATGTTTTTAATGACAGTAATAGTTCATTGGCAACAATTTATACAATCACTGAGCATTGTCAGTTTATATGAAACCACAAATGTCTAATTCATAATTTTTTTTTTATCTATGTGTGTGTTAATTTGTGCACTGTTAAATTAGAAGCAGTATGGAAGAATTTCCCACAAACATCACAGCAGTTGACGCGCTCTCTGGTGTGTTGCACAAGATGCCTCTTCAGATGCGCATACTGTGAGAATCCCTTCTTACACTTGCTACATTCGTAAGGCTTTTCGTCCGTGTGAGTGAGAAAGTGCCGACGAAAATCGCTGATTAAATTTGTTCCATATGGGCAGTTGGGACACTTGTGTTTTTTCTCTTTTTCAAAGTGTTCCCGTTTCTTATGCTCCAGGAGAGCCTCTTTGGTGGGAAATGCCTTTCCACACCTTACAGTACATGGAAATTTTTTCTGGATGTGTTCAACAATTACATGATCTTTCAGATCGGTAAGCTGAAGGAATCCTCTGGTGCACTGGTGACATTTGTGTGGCAGTAAAGAACCATGCTGCACTGACATGTGGAATGTAACCTGTGCAACTTCATCAAAAGTCTTTTTGCAATACTTGCACACAAGACCCTTATCCCTCAAGTGAATCACTTTATGTCTTGCTAAATTATTAATCACAGTGAAGCACCTGCCACAGAACTCACAGGCATAAGATTTCTCCTTTGGATGAGTCCGTAAATGTTTTTGTAGATGGATCTGCTGAGCAAAAGCTTTGCCACAACTTTCACACTTAAATGGTCTATCTCCCGTGTGTTTCCTTTCGTGACGTCGGAGATTACCAATATTGTCTGTTTTATAATCCTCACAATAGGAGCAACTGTGTCTGTAGACTTTCTTTTCATTCTTTGGGTTTTCTTGATTTGTGTCAACCTTCTGTTTTGCACTTTTCCTTCCACAGCCCAATGGGTGTTTTTTGTGCCTCTTCAGGGATTCAGCACTTGGGCAGATCTTTTGACACTTGGAACACTTAAATCCTTTCCCACTGTGCTGGTTGATTTGGTGTTTTGTTAGGTCAGACTTCTCTGCAAAGCCAATATTACACCGGTTGCATTTGTAGGGCTGGGGTCCAGCATGGTTTCGTAAATGCAGCTGCAGATTCGCCGCCTGAGCAAATATTTTACCACAAAACATGCACACGTGACTCTCATCCTGTGGGTGCGTCAACATGTGCTTTATCAAATAGTTCTTCTGAGAGAAACGTTTGCCACATGTTTTACACATGTGAGGTTGCTTTCTTCTGTGAGACATCTTATGTTTAATTAAATGAACTGCCTGAGTGAATTTCTTACCACAGTCCGAACACCTGTGCATTTTTTTGCTCCTCAGATGAGTCCTTTCGTGACGCAGCAGCACGGTAATGTAATTTGTTGTATACGGACAGGAGAGACACCTATGCCTAGCATCACGCTTCTCTTCACCAAAATGTTGCTGTTGCTCGTGTTTCAAGAGGGCATCCTTGGTGGAAAATGATTTCCCACATTTCCCACACTTGCAAGTATTTTTCTGAACGTGAACTAATTTGTGTGCAGCTAATTGACCTTGACGGCTGAAACTTTTACTACATATCTCGCACAGATGGCGCCCTCCTTTTCTGTGAACGTGCAAGTGGGATTTCAAATAATTTGCTTGAACAAATGACTTGTCACAGTGTGTACACTTGAAGGGCTTATCTTTAGCATGGATCCTTTCATGGCGATGGAGATTGTATGCACTATGAGAGACAAAGGAACAAGAACTGCACTTGTATGGCTTGCCATCTGTTTCATTCTGTTTATCACATCTCTTGTTGCTCGCAACATCTTCAACAGTTGAAAACGCATTTGCACTCTGTGGAATGTTGAAAGCCTCAGGAGCTAAAAGAATAAAGGAAAATAATTTCATTGAACAAATTATTTCTTACTGAATACATTTCATTTTTTGATAAGATAACAGTAGAAGAATCTTAATTTTTTAGCATTTAAATAAAACTGCTTTAAATTACTCATGAATTCTTATAAAAATTAAAAATATAATTGCAAAAGTAATGAGGGGATTACTTGAAGTGTTAATGCATTATTCATAGCTCTTTATGCCATCTTTGCCAGAATTACTTTTATTTCCTTTTATCTGACAATTTTTTCATTTCTCACACATTTTTTTTTTCTAGCATTTGCAACACTACTTTTCGATATTGAATTAGTGTCGCAAATGTATTGGGCTGGCCAAAAAGTAATTGCGTTTTTTTACACATAGATGGTGACACGTCTTGAAATGTAACTATCGTCATTTCAAACCGCAAATTCATTATTATGTAACGTGACAGCTGACAGTTCAACCTTGTTTTAGGAACAGAAAGTGCACGATTTTGTTAACAAGTGTTTGTTTGGCGTCCATTTCAAAATGGACAATCAAAAGGAACATTTTCATCATGTTTTGCTGTATTACTTCCGAAAAGGAAAAAAACACTGGGAAAGCCCATAAAATGTTATGTGATGTGTATGGTGAAGATGCCTTAAAACTACGGCAGTGTCAGAATTGGTTTGAAAAATTTTGGTCTGGAGATTTTGATGTGAAAGATGCACCACGCTCAGGAAGGCCAATCTAAGTTGATGACTACAAAATGAAGGCATTGATCGAATCGAATCTTCATTTAACAACATGAGAGATTGCTGACAATCTGAACATATCAAAATCGAGCATTGAAAATCACTTAAAGCAACTGGGATATGTTAGTAAGCTTGATATGTGGGTACCCCATGAGCTAAAAGAAATTCATCTCACTAAGCACGTTGAAATCTGCAATTTGCTCTTGAAACGTGAAAAAAACCCCGATCATTTTTTAAACGTATGGCAACAGGCAATGAAAAAGGGATTGTCTACAACAACAACATCGAACAAAAAAGATTGTGGAGCAAGCGTGATGAACCTGATCAAAGCACTTCAAAAGCAGATATGCACCAAAGGAAGGTTATGCTGTCAATCTAGTGGGATTTAAAAGGTATTGGGTATTTTGAATTGCTTTTGGATGTGTACTGTCATCAGCTGGATAAATTAAGTGATGCAGTCAAACAGAAGCATCTAGAATTGGTGAATTGCAAATGCGTTGTGTTTCACCATGATAATGCAAGACCACATACAAGTTTGGTCAGTTGTCAAAAATTGTTGCAGCTTGGATGAGATGTGTTATCACATCCATCATATTCGCCAGACCTGGCACCATCAGACTATCATTTGTTTTGTTCATTGCAAAACACCTTGAATGATAAAATCTGCACTGCTGATGATGTTATCAAATCATTCCTGGAACTGTTTTTTGCCAGGGAGGGGACTTTTTTGAGCACAGAATCATGAACTTGCCTGCGAGACGGCAAAAGGTCATCGAACAAAACAAACTGGGCAATATGTTGTTGACTAAAGTTTTTGTTTCCCATTCAAAATTTGCCTTTCATGTTTACACAGGAAAAAAAAAAAACCGCAATTATGTTTTGGCCAACCCAATACTAAAATGTAATAATAATAATGAATGAATGAATAAAACCAATTAAAATACTTTTTTTTTAAAACCAAAAACCAATGTAAGTATTGCTATAATTCAACTGATTAAGAGATACATTTCATTTTTTACAATAAGATGGCATAGCATGAAGAATCTTAATTTTTCTGCATGTAATGAAAGTAGATGCATGTAAACACAGAAAATTCAACATGTTTTTACACAAGATTATTCACAGTGATCAGAATTGTGTACCTGAATTGTCTGAAGTTTAGTGGTCACCATGTGACATCTCAGAAAACTTGAAAATTACATCACCTTGTTGTGAACAAGTTAGTGAATTTCCTATTTATTTATGAAAAATATTTCTTCCTTAATTTTTATATTTGAGGTACAGGGGATTTATGATCTGCATCCATTACTGGATTTGAAAGGGTTGTTGACACTACAAGGAAGCATATAGGATTGCTTCGACCAGCAAAATCTGTGAGGTTGCTCAAATTCCTAAGTTATAATTGCTTAGCTTCAGTCTCTTGGAATTTAATTGTCCTAGGTGGTGCAAATGGATAGTAACTTCAAAAGAAAATTGGGAGATGTGGGTTAGATTCCCGCTCTAGGGCGAATTAATTTTAAAGTTTCCCAAGGAGGTGTTACATAGCAACCAGTAAACTACAGGCAATTCAGGTACACAATTCTGATTGTTGTGAATAGTCTAGTGAATTTCCCATGAATTATGAGGATTTTTTTTTTCTGAATTTCAACATTTTAAAATAATTATGATAAAACAGATCATACTCCTGGTTAGGTAGATGAAAATAGAATGGCAGAATGAATTGTTAGTGAAACCTTCAAAAGCTAAAGCTTTGAAAAAGAATTCTTTTTTTCTTACAGAACCTGTAGGAAAGGATGTAATATATTTTTGCCACCATGAAATGAGTGCATAAATTTATGCTGCTAGTGATAACTGAATTATGACCACCTACCTAATACTTCGTAGGTTCTCCTTTCGCCCTCATCACGGCAGCTATCCGACGTGGCATCGATTCAATAACACGCTGGAAGCAGTTGCGAGGTATGGCCAACCAGGCTGTGAGTAATGCAATCTTCAATGCAGGTATGAAGGTGATTAGCAGGGTTGGGAATTTCGGGAAAATCTTACCAGCCAGGGATTTTTACCACTAGCCAAGAAGACGCGATATAGGCACATTATGACAGTGTACAGAGATGGGATATGACACAAATTTTGAATTTCTGCCCCTATGTAATACAAATACATATATACGCTATACCAGATTTTAAAAAATCCCCATGAAACCTTTGATTTATAATGGAGATGTATGGCACCAATTTATTATTATTTTATAATTAAATATTTCATACCTAATTAATAGTGATTGTTCAGCTTTGTTTCTTTTAAATTTTTACATCAATTATTGAGCATCACAAAATTTTCTTTTTATGTCCTTGTACATGCTTTGTTCCACCTCCAAAGTATCACTTATCTATAGAGTCTGCTGGATCAAAATTGCTACCGGACGAATTACGTTGGAAAAATGTAAATAAAGTTGATTGTTTGGAGTTAAACATATTGAGATCACCAGGGCTCCACAAATATGTTCTAGATCTAGGAGCCAGCTCCAAAATTTAGGCGCCAGGTGAAACGAAGTCAATAACGCATGAACAAAAACATGTTTTGTTATGACGCTGGAACGAAAAGTGGTAAACCATATTCGTTGTCAATTTTTTTTTTCTTTTTACCCAAACCACTTATTGCAAAATAAAATTCCAATTTGCTTCACAATTTTCTTTTTCTATTCTTTCAGTAGATGATCTCAAAAAAATTAAAATTTCAGATTTCGATTTTATTAAAATACTACTTGTGGATGTCATATTTTGTACATATTAATTCAAAGTATCATATTTTTTTTTCCTTCATGAGATCCGCAAGGGCATGTAATCCAAAGACTGTGAAAAAAAAAATCCCACACATAATTCGCAGCAGCATATGATTCGTAGATCGCGAAATTCTGAGAAAAACAATTTCTTCCTTTGCATAATCTGCAGCAGCATGTCTCAGACCACGATATTAAAAAGACAGTCTATACCTGCCAACACTGGCAATAGCCTTGTTACTAATAACTAGTATTGCGTGGCATACATAGACTCTATTTTATGAAATGATCAATCTCTTTGTAAAAAACAAATGTGCCTCAACAAAACGTTACAACAAACAAGGACTCTAATGAAACAAACTTAGCACGTGATAAACACAAAATTAATTCCCCAGTGAGGGCATGATAGCAAGATTTAAGTTCGAAACTTCCACCAGTAAAAATCAGTAAGATGTGTTCAGAAACCTCCACTTACCATATGATCATACTGCCTCTAAAATTGCAGTTTAAGACAAGATGAGACCAAAGAAGGGGGAAAAAAGCTGAACATTTTAACTAGTGAAAAATCAAAACAGACAGCAAGAATGCAGACTACTGTTAGTCTGTCTTTTGTTGACTCTGCAACGCACAGCATCGATTGCTTAATTTTTCTTTCTGCTGCTATCATTCTCTCCCTTACTTCTTCAATGTCGCTTTTCTTTCCTTTCTTGATTTTTGTGCCCACTGATAACAACCATCAGCCCTGAGGACCATGAGCACATGATATCAAAGCTTCAATTATTTCAGATAAATGGTGTAACTTTGGGAATATTAATACTTTTGAACACCATGCATTAATTTTTACAGATTTTCCAACTTCGTCACTTCCGTTTTGGGGAATTTCCTTCTTCTCTTATCAAGATTAAATGCAAAAACTTATGGGGCCGGGTATATTTAACAACGCTGGCGAGTGGGAACATCACGGGAGGAGGGGGAGGGGGGGCAATAGCGATTACAGGAATTCCGTCCGACTTCCGGATTTGGAAATTTTTAATTTTTCTCCTATTTTTAAGGTGAAATGCAAAAATTTATGCAGTAAAATATTACTTAAAAATACTGGACGCAGGCAACATCGCGAGAAAAAAGAAATTACGATTACAGAAAAAATCTGAACTCCGTGGACTTTTCGTTTTCGAAAGCTTCGTAAAGATGAAATTCCGTCCTCCGACGAACACCTATCTCCCCACCCCCCGCACAATTCTGTTTACTTGTGCATCGATCTCCTGAGTGGCCAACATGGGACGCGGGTGGCCTAGTGGGCAACGTTCATGACTGACGCGAAGAGGACCTCAGGTTTGAACGCTCGATCCACTAAATATCCACCGTGCATTGGATGGGCATGTTAAGCAGTCGGACCCCGGGGTTGGCCCCCGGTAATAAATAAGGGCGCCTTCCTCCCCCTTTCTACTTCACTTCCGTGTCACTTTCCTATCGGGTACTTTAGCCCAAATCTCCAAGCTTCCTATTTCTAAGGGTTGTTTAAGACCTAGGGTCAGACACTTCCTTCCTAAAATCCTCTACATTTGATCATTTGAGTGGCCAACAAAACAAAAAAGGCGGAATTTCTCGAATTCGCGGAAGAACCTCAAGCCTGAAGATTAGGAGGCAATTTTCGCGGCGTCTAACTTCCATTTCCACAAATTCTTGCCTACAGTTTCAAGCTGAAATACGAACATATATGCCATAAAATGATATTTAACACGAATACTAGACACAGACGCAACAGCAGGAGAAAAAAATTACGATTAGGGCAAATTCTTTTACTCAATTTAACTACTGTTTTCAAAAGCTTTGAAACATGAAATACCGTCCCCAGATGGAAAATGACCCAACCCTCAAATTTTCATCAGTTTTGGATCAATCTTGAAAACGATCTAAATGATGACTAAAAAAAAAAAAACCGGAGAATTCCGCTAATCCGTTTAAGAATCTAATGTATATCATAAAATAATAGCAAAATATTTGTTTTAAACAAAATGAAAATTCGTAGGATCCATAGTTAAACAACTAAATTGTGTAGAAAATACGAACATTCCGTGGTAATTGGCATGCATAACAGTCGTATAATCGGCACCACATAATCCTCACCTATCATGTTAATCGTGAATCATAATTTCCGACAGAAAACTGCGATTCACAGGACCGACTCAGAAATCCAAAGATGCAAGTAAAAAATGACCGTCTTATTGAAAAAAGTAACAACTGTCATTTCGAAGTACTTTTGCGTTACTTTTAAGTAAAAAAAGAACTAAAATCGTTAGTTGTTGCCGCATTATCGCAGTTCATTAGTTAGACTAAAAAATCCGTTGAAATTGCGGACAGTCCATAGCATTGTCTAATTTCTGATTCTGAATATGTTTCAACTGAATACCGAAAAAAACCTTAACTAATACAATCAGTGCACCAAAACTAGGTGATGCGATTCGCGGAATGGCTACACGCTACCGAATAGCCTGCGCGATTCCTGAGAGTCACGGATTCTCACACCAAGTAGGCTTCCGCACGCGTAAATAGTAACTCCTTCCTTGCATCATATTTTATGTCAAAATACTTCTAAGTAAAAGAAAAAATATATACTGTTACAATCTCTTTGCAGTCTTCTATCTCGCTGTTACGTTATATTTTTTTCTGTTACCGCATTTTGGGTACTTTCCCAATAACACCACCTCTCCTGACAATTACCTCACTGACTTTTTAAAATGACGTACCAGTTTTTTTTTCTTTTGTTTTTTTTTTACCGGTGTCCGCAGCACCTAAATTTATAACCTTTTAATAGATAATCTATGGATTACACAACAGAAATTACGGCATTTACTGCAATATATTATGAAATCTCAAATAACAAGAAAATTAGGCGCCACGGCCCGAATTTTAGGCGCCTGGGGGACCTGGTGCCCGGGATTTGTCGAGCTCTGGAGATCACACACCGATTTTCAATGATACTGCGATTTTTCATGTTGCAGAAGCACCTTGTTGTTTATGTTTTTGTTTCCAATGTGCATTCAGGCAAAACCACAATTTAGTTGGCGCTCCAAGAAGACGACCGTAGGTACCACGTGATCAAACAGGCGGGACGTCAGCAACAATTATTTCCGCGCGCGCTTCCCGGCAGTTACCAGCGTTCTGCAGTGGGGAAAATCCATTTATTCCACCAGCAGCAGGAGGACTCAGCTTGGCCTCGAGCGACTGCTAAGCATCCGTGACGTCAGCTCCGCTCTTTCGTGCGAATGCACACCGGGGTCGGTCTACAAAAATAGAATGCTTTTCTGCCTAGTGAGGTACGACTTCAAAGTTCGGGTTTCGGATTATAATATACTTGCCCGTCTTATAAATGAAGAAGCTTAAGGTGTAAAATAAAATAGTGAAAGCCTATAATATTATTATTTTATATAATTTATAAGCTGCAATTTTTAAGAGGTCTAAAATCCAGGAAATCCACTCGCCACGCCAGAAAATCCACTCGCCGAGGGCGAGCGTAATTCCCCGCCCTTGGTGATTAGTGTATTCACATGCCTGATATGCCATTCTAGTGTCCCACAAGTGCTCTACAGGATTGATTTCGGAGAAGTTTGGAGGCCAATTGATATGCTGGAAGTCTGAACTGTGTTCCTGCACAATACTGGATCTGTGGCTTGGCACACTCATCTTGGAAGACATTGTTGCCATTCAGGAAAATGTGGAACAATGCTGCGTGTACAGAGTCAACAAGCAATTCACAATAGTGGGCATCAGTCATACACTGTTGTACATGAAATAGGGGTCCAAGTTCCTGCCAGGTAAACATGCCCCACACCACACCACACAACCACCTCCACCAGCTTACATAGTGGGAACCATGCCGGACAGATCGAATGCCTCGTGTTTTGTTTGCAACAAATGCATACACGACCATCCATGGAATGGAGTAAAAAACATGACTTGTCAGACCAGCACCACACTTTCTGACATCCAACTTGCATGATCTTTGCACCAGGCGAGTCTTCTGTGCAGATGAGCAGTGGTTAGGAGAGGATATCATCTATGTCGTCCGCCGTTACAGCCCATACGTGCGAGTGTGTGATGTATGGTCAAGACAGATATTGTTCTGGGTTGACCTTTGTTGTATTGAGTGGTCAACTGTTGAACAGTGCTACATCTGTTGTCCTGTATGAGTCATTGTACCCGGTGCTCAACTCTCACATCAACCTTTCACTGTCCTGTGCACTTTTTGCCTTTGGGTCGTTGTCTGACCATTTTCATGCCAGACCTCATACACTTTAACTACAGCAGCTTGTGAACAACCCACCAGTGTAGCTATTTGGAGAACAAAGGCACCAGCTCTCTGAGCTCCCATAATCTATCCTTTCTCAAAGTCCGATAAATTCTTTTGTTTACCCATCATGTTTCAAATTTAACTACCTACTGCTCCAATCACACTTTATATATGCTACAGCGGTCGACTAATCGCACCCTATGTCAGAGGTCAATGGGTCGCATCCACTTTTGATAGCGGTGGTCATAATTCAGTGATCACTTGGTGTGTGTGTGATCCTGGAAGTAGTGGATTTTTAACTGATGTCTCACTGCTAAGAAGCAGAGAAAATCCTTGGTAGTCAGTTGGTGATAGGTCTGGTGAATATCATACATAAGGAATGGTATCATATTGTATTTGATGGAGTTTCTGGATTCTTGTTTGTGAGGTAAGAGGTGGAATAATATCATGGCCAGCAGTAGGAAACCATGGCTATTGACTATTGCAGGCTGTTTCTTGCAAATTTTCATGCACTGCTGAGTTGTGCACAATATTTCTATACATTTATGGCTTCACCTGGCTTTAGGAATGAAGCCTGTTAGGCAAATGTTCTGATGACTTCTTAGCTTTTCCTTCAGAGGTATTCAGTTTGACTTGAAGTTTTGTGTGCGTGTTCCACTTCCCAGATATATAAAATTTTGAGAATGATTAACAGCTCAGTGCATGAAATCTTCAAATGTCATATTCTGATATTCCTGCTCCTTACTTGAGATAAGAACAATCCCAGTATAGCCTTTTCAATAAAAACATTATAAAAATACTAAAAAGTAAATAAATACTCCATATAACATTCATGTGGAACTATTATTACATTTGCCCTTTAATGCTGGGAGAGTGAAGGCCATCTATAAACAATGCAGTGGTATGCACAAAGTTGAGAGCTACCTGAAAATGCAAAGCTGTGAAAGTCCACCTGCTCAAAGTTTAGAAACACTGCATACAATGGAAAAATTCCTCAGCTCATGAGTTTGGTCTTCATTCATTGTCTGAACACTTCATAGCTCTGTGTTTCACAAGTTTTTTAGCACAGTGCACCTTCACACCAGGTTAACATCACAGTGGATTTCAGCGAGTGACCTTTCTTGACCTTTCTTCAGATCTCTCCTTTTCTTCTGGCCCTTGAAATGTGCACATGCAAAGATGCCAACATCTGAAGGAAGTCATCAGTAGACAACATGTATGGCACCCATAGTTTCTCCGTAGTCAAGTTCCCGCATTAAAATTTGCAGGGTAGCATGCCTATTTCCCAGAGTACACTGCTACAGTTTCAGCAACATTTTAATCCAGAGATACTGACAGTTTATGTGTTAGTGCAGGACTCGGTTAAGGTTTTCCCGAAAGTTAACAAACGCTGTGCGCTGCAAACGCCATCCCACGGCAAGCCAAGTCACACGATCATACAGAACAATCTTTGTGGCAACATTTCAGCTTGCTTGTCGGCCAGCCAACCATGATTGTCGTGTGATGATGTGGTGATGTTACTGCAAGAATCACTATATTTGACTATGCTTGAAAAAAAAAAAAATGCTGAGTTAAAAAAAACTTTTGAACTTAGCATTTTATTTTTTACGGCATACCCTTTAACTATTGAATAAAAATTTATCCATAATCAGGTTAAGTTTGCCCGAAGTATAATTGGGTGCTCTCAAAACATAGTGACCATGTGACTTCCTGCTGGTAACACTTTCACTGCTGTGCGACACCGAACGGCATCATACAATACTTAGCCCAGGTGCCGCCGAACGGCGTCGTTATTGTGGCTTAATATTTCCTTTCCTAAAACCTTCAGCACTTGAAGAGGTATTTGTTTTGTTACTGGCACTGAGAATGAATATCCAACTGTTTAAAAATGACCACAGTTTGCGGATAGCGGATTTTTTTCCCACATGGTTTAGGGAAGGGAAAGTAAGTTGACTTCCCATAGACTTAACACAGCATGTGCTTTTCACGGCAATTTTTACTTTCCTTTGAATGTCACTGGTTTTGCGGTAAAGAGAACTATAAATAAATCAATGCTTGAGTGGTAATAAAAAGTATTTGCTGCTTAGAGTTCATATGTAAGAGGGCAGCCTATTGAGGACACTAAAGGGATTTCAAGGAAATCCATAGTGACTACAATGCTTATGCTCAGTTTTGTGGAAACAACAGATATATTCAGACAGGCTACATGTCTGGATATATCCGTTGTTTCCCTAACAACCACAAGTTCATTGGCGGGCACATCCTGCAGTGGAAATAGATGATCCCAATAATTTATCATCATGTGCAGAAACATATTCTTTCAGTAGCTGTAGTACGACCATCAATGAAAGTGAAGAATGCGACATTCTCTCTCATACTCCGCCTCAACAGATTTTAGCTACGCATTGGTATGATGTTCCCGTCACAAGAATAATTTTTTTCACTAGTGTACTAGGACAGAAAATTTATATGACAGGTACTGAACCAATTGAATTTTTCAATCTTATCTTTCTGCGGCTGAAGAATTTTACAATTTATTAGTTACCGTCTACAGGATATGCACATCATATGCTGTAGACATGTTTATATCCCTGGAGTCACTGAAGGTTATAATTACAAATATCACTTATGGATAAATTTACTTGTATTTTAGAAAGTGGAGTCATGCAAAGCTATGAGATCCAAACATGGCTAGGTTGATCCAAATGCATAGAAGTTCATCCGTGGTACCACACGCCACATTGTGGCATCTCAGGAGATTTGCCTGGGTTTCTTATCGGCACTGTTTGCTTGCCGTTAAAATATCACAGCGGCGGCGAACGTTTTACATAGAATAAGAAAGTTTTAAGCTTTAAATATGCCTTCAAAAAAAAAAAAAGGGGGGTAGGAAGGTCGATTTATACACAACATGTACAAAAAAATAAAAATAAAATCAGATATTCACATAAAAAAAGGGGAGTCCACTTATACACAAGATCACGGTGCACGAAAGTCAGGTGGTACAGCTCTGGAAACCAAAATCTGCCGTTAATGTCACCTGTCACCAGATGGCGTGACAAATGTGTTTGTATTTTAAGAATGTTGTTTTGCTTGGAATTGAAAAACAAAACCTGAAATACTTTGCAAACATGCACTTTTGTGTCTACCAGGTGGGAAGCAATCAATTATAGCAATATATTTGTATATTTAATGTTTGATAATTGCATCGATTAGAAGGCATGCATTGTATTTTATGTTTTCATACCTTTATATAGGATTAAACTTTTATACGTAACTTAGCGTGTTCTACACTACCTTTTTAATTAGGATAATTTCATTTTTTCATATGTAGAACAGTAAGTTTAAAGCAGCACTCAATCGTAAAATAGTTCTTTTTTAATTAGAAAATAAAATAAAATGAAATGTTTATTTATGCGCAACTGCTATGGTTTCAGGCGGGCAGCTAATTATACATATAAAAATGGCAGCGCACATGTATAACGTAAACAATTTACACTGCCAGAGTTCTGTTGATATCAAAGGATAAATTAGTGATTGTTTTTCATCTGTTGGGGCTTTAAAAGTTGATACACGTTCTTTTACATGTAAAATAATCTGTCCAATAGCTCTATACAAAACGCTTTCATCCCATATCAAAATCATAAGAATTGAACTGATCCTCATCTGACACACAGCTACACTACAAATTTTAGTCTCCTAAATGAAAAAGAGTTGACGTGCTTTAACGTCTGCAGAGAAACTTCAATGTTTCTGGAATTTCAATACCACACAGCTACACAATGTAATTAATGAAAAACACTTGTGATAAACACAGATTTAGCACTGATGAAATCATAAACATTATGTATTCCAATGATGATTAGGATAAACAACCAACCCATAACTCCTGCACACTCCCTGGCGAGCTATGACATTAACAATCCATTCTTCTAACTGTCAACTCTATGGGAAGTGGCATCACCTGACTATCGTACACCATGCACAAGATATACAAAAAGTGCAGGTATTCATATAAATATCTGTGGGACAAAGAAGGGAAAATAAAACTAATACAATGTGCATATTAAATTTGCATTAAGATATGTGTCACCCACAAAGGAGTAAAAAATGAGTGCTGACCATTAACTTCTGGTACACACTGGAACAGCAAAGTTTTTTTTTTGTTTTTGTTTTTCAAAATTCTATCACGGCTAAATAGGCAATTGGAATGCACATTTAGAAATATTTGCTATCATGGGCATTTCAAAAATAGACCTAACAAAGGACTTGCATACACCTCTCAAATACAAGCATAGACATATACTATACTGACAAAAGTCACCGGACATCCAGAAGAGCAGAAACACAACATAGCATTTATTGACATACATTTGTACAGTGTCGGTCCACCTTTGGCCTTATGCATGGACTGACCCTTCGAGACATGCTTTCGACAAGGTTTTGGAACACAGCGATAGATATGCGCTTCTATTCAGTACATAATGCTGCCACTAACTGTTGCTTAGTAGTACGCCTGGGTTCCAAACTTCCTATGCGGTGTTTTAATTGATCCCATAGGTGCTCTATGGGATTAAGATCAGGGCTCTGTGCTGGCCGGTCCACACACAATACGGAATTATCATCAAACCATGCTAACCCAGTTCTTGCTTTATGGCTCGGTGCATTATCCTGCTGGTGCCAACAAGGCTAGGTTCTATAGTATTACCACAGAGTTGGTAGGGCATAATTTTCCAGAATATCAAGGTAGACATGCTGGTTAACAGGTTTATCCACGATAACCAATGGGCCGGGACCATACCACGAAAAACACCTCCACAAGAGTACACTGCCAGCTCCAAACTCAACCATAGGAACAGTAACACTGTGGTAAATAGCGTTTCCCCGGCTGCCACCATACTCACACACGGCTATCAAACTGATGGATTGTGTAACAGGATTCATCAGTCCATATGACCCATTTCCATTGATCTACGGTCCACAATAAATGTTCTTTATACCATGCTAAAGGACGAGCAGCGTTCCGAGTGGAGATGAAAGGCTTATGAGCAGCCGCACTACTACAGTAACAAACTGAATGATCAATACATTATATGGTACGTGTACATACCGAGGTTCCAGCATTTTTACTCACCTGTACACTGAGGTCTTGTGCAGTACTCTGTCAATTAGTTGTAATGACTCTCCTGAGGCCTTGAACGTCCTCTATCACTGATTTTCTTTGGTCTACCAGTACGTTTTACTGCTTCAGGCACGCCATGTGTCTTCCACTTATTCAGCAAACAGTTGACTTGGGTATGTTTAAACGCCTCTCGGTTTCTCTTATGGACAATCCACTAATATAACACCAAACAATCTTTACTTTCTCAAAGTCAGTTCTCTCCTGCAGCAATATTTTCACTCAACCTCACAGTGCTATATGATTGCTTTCAGCTGCAGGCTTGTTTTTATATGTTTGCAGCTGTACCGCACATCTTAATGCAGCAGATCCCTTCATTTGCTTCTGAAGGGGTGTCCGGTGACTTTTGACAATATAGCGTATATAGATATCCTTTCAGTAGACCACTGCATTTCAAAACTCTGTTATGAAATCTTTGGAGCAAGACAGTTGGGATGATTTCCTTCAAAAAGGGCAACAAGCAGTGAAAGTTTCTAGCAGGTGGATGCAAAACAATTTTTCAAAGAACATTAAAATGCTTTACTTCAGCAACCACACACAATACATCTTCATTCTTATTGCCCACAAACAGCTGGGAAACATTAAAAATACATCAACAAAGGCAGCACCTGCCAACCTGAGTAAGAGAAGGTGATAATATGAAAACTAAAGTGCATTCACTTTCTAACTCAATTATGCTGGAACATAAATAAAAAATAAAATAAATCAGAAGGCACAAATAAAATCAATAAAAGGAAAAATTCCTTACACATCAATGAGAAACAAGTCACCCTGAAGAAATAATGTTTCACATATACATGGAAGGCAATGTAAATGTCAGTGTTGGCACTGTAATTTTCAAGTTTTCTGTAGATGTGGTTGCATTAGAAAGTGAAAATTTGGTGCGCACTGTACATGACGACAGTGAAACAGAAAAATTCCTGTAAGCAGAAATCCCATAAGCTAGGGAATTAGATTTAAATACATTTTCTGCAATTTTATGTACTTCAAAGCAAAGCAATAGATTAAAATGCAAGCACTGTGAACTGTACTAAATTCACATCTAACTTTACCTGGAACATATTCATTTTCCTTCTGAGAAGTATTTTCCTCTGTGTTTATGCCCAATTCCCTGGCATATTCATCACCATACCATATGAGAAGTTCAGTTCTTTCAGGAATAGGCTTGATTGTTTGATAATAGATGTCCCCTTGGTACTGGAAAGCAATCAAATTCTGCTCTTCTTCTGAGCTGGCACAATTTACAAATCGCAGCCAGTTTGACAAGGCTATATGCTTTCCATCAATGTACTGGTCAGGTCTTCCCCCTTTGTATAACTGCAAAGAAATCAATACATTATATTACACCTGTATTGTGCAGCAAAAGTCAAAACTGCAACTAAAACTGCATTATTTAGCACTGTATCAGGGCCATTCCAAAGATAATGCACAGGAGGCACTGGTAACATCTTACAGGACAATGCAATCAACATGAATGTTGCTTCATTTGATACATTCTGTCTTGAAAAAGGTTGAGCCAATTTTCTTTTGATTTATCCTGTGGTTTACAAGAAATTAAAATTTTGAAATGAATGTTGACCACCATATCATAAGCAAAGACCCCTATCATTTAAACAAATTACAATTTTGAATTGTGACAGGGTTACCAATGTTTATAAACAATTGTAGGAAGTGTGCAATACATGGAAGTTACTACGAATGATTTTTCAATGGCAAAACAAAGGCAGACTTAGAATGAAGGAATGGGGGATGGGGAGATTTGACCAATAAAGAAGAGACAAAAGCTAAAATGTAATTATTGTATTTTTCGATAATAATGCTGCAGCGTTAAACTCAATCTTACAAATGTTCATCTCTGAAATGTGGCATTTAACTAGGTGCGGCTTATAACAGTGGCGGCTCGTGGTTGGAAAAATAGATGAAGAGGTACAAGAGCAGGATGAAAATATATCTACTGTCTACAATGAAAATCCCTTAATGAGGACTTACTTATTTTTTTTATATTAAATCAATTTTTCTTCCTTTTAAAGCTGCAGATTTGTCGATTATGTCGTCATAAGATGGTTAGATGGTTGTTTCTTCGTGAGCATCAATAAAATGTCTTCCTGAATAGAAATATTTGCCAAAGAAGCAAGTCTATCTTAGGAACTAGTGTTTCTTGAGCAAGTTTGCATTCTTTTAAGAAAACTTCTTTCCACTGGCACACTTGTAGATGGAGTTGTTAAACTGAGGAAAACCAATTTATAATCTTCTGTAAAAATGTCTTTGTCTCTGTGAAACACTTGATGGAGTTCTTGAGTCAATATATTCCTTAATTTTTCATCGGCATATACAAGATTCAGTTCATTTTTATGGCGCTGTGTTTAGTAAATATGTTTCCATAAAAATGTAGATTTTCAAGAGCGCGAGAGGGAAAGCATGCATTAAATTATTCGAATTTGGTTGTGTCAGCAAGTCAGACAAATTGAAGTTTCTTACAGTCTTGAAATCTTATATCCATTTCCATAAGAATGTGGTCCAAAATTTTAAAATACAATTGTTTATAATTTTGAAAAATTGTTTCCTGTATAAGAGCAGCATATTCCCGTGCTTATTTCTGTGATTTTGCTAGCTTTTCCAAACTGTGCTTCAAATAACTTATCGTTCTTTTTATGGCTCAAAATTGCACTTTTTTTTTTTTTTTTTTTTTTTTTTTTTTTTAATTTGAGTTACACAGTAGTTTATGTTTAGTTATTTTTTCTTCAAAAGTTCGAATAATAGATCGGTGTGCAGCCAAAAATGTAAATTCGAAAGCGTTAATATCATTCAAAAACCCCTTGGCAAGATGAATTGATTTTTTGTCTGATTATTCGCTATTCGTCAGAAATCCGAACATTTCCTTCAATTTATTCCAATCTTCAACAACTACACTTGCTAATTTCGAAGTGGAGGACCATCGAGTTTCTGCTATGGTTGGTCTGCATCTTGCGGTTTTGTCGCCCCGGTGGCGCAGTGGTCTAAGCGATGGCCTCTTATCATTCGTCCGTAAGGGGTCCGGGTTCGAATCCCGGTCAGGCATGAATGTTGTGTTTGTCTTACGGCACTGGCCCTCTCTCCCTTACCTGGAACCAGTGACCCTAAATTAGGGACGGGCGACTGCTTATAGCCCATTGAGTTGCTCACGGTGGTCGTTAAACCTCCAATCAATCAATCATCTTGCGGTTGTTGATATAAGTGTATAAGACCGCTTCGCAGAATGGTGAACAAACGAAGCAATTCCACTGAGGCTTGCAAAAAGTATTCGACACTTAGAAATTTTAGAAAAACTCTGGTGTAATACAAGATTCAAACGATGAACTAAGCAATGAACAAAAACAGCTTGAGAAGCTTTATCCTTGACTTTTTTCTGTAGCCCATTTAAGTGTCCAGCCCCATCGTAACATTGTCCTATTTATTTGTGTTGGTAATCAGACTGTTCCAAAATTTTGTCTAGCATTTTGTATAAAGCTCCTGACGTTTTATCTTCATTCACATCATGGAAACCCAAAAATCCCTCAACCAATACACCTTCCGAATCAACAATAAAAAATTATTTAATTTTTGACGTGATCGTTTATATATTCAGAAATACATTCAATTAATTCATTTTGAATAGTTTTTTATCCTTTCGTATTGATTTTCAATTTCTAAAGAACTTCTTCATATCAACAATGAAAGTAATTCAATGAAATTTCCACGATTTATCGAGCCCATGCTTTCGTCATGGCCATGAAATGCTAGTTCTTGTTTGCTCAAATACAGTACAGACTAATACTGCATCAATCACTGTACGCAGGAAAAGTCTCTTTAAACGAATGGTTTTGTTAAAATGCATTTTCAAAAGCCTAGCATTTTCCCTCAGGGCATCGGCAATGGTGTTTTGATTTTTTTCAAAATTCCTTAACATTAATCTGCATTTCAGGTGTTCGCTAGAATCCCGATGTTTATGAAGTGAACGTGTTACGCTTAATAAATCTGAGAATTCGTCTTTATTACACGCCGAATGTTTATTACTAAAAAGTAAGCAGGGCCAAAAAAAAAAAAAAATTAACACCCGCTCCACCATGATCTCTCATGACTTTACGCTCAAAAACTGAAAGATGCAGAGGTAAGGCGCGTGCAGCTGAAACACTTCACTTGAGTGAGCAGATTGGGGAGGGTGACGTCACAGTTACCATGACAACTTGGCCAAAAAATGCAGACTTCCAAGCATTCTCATTTCGGCTCTTCACTTGCGCTGTTTTGCGTGTAAGGATTTGTTATCCGTATTGAGCGCGCCATGTGAATTAATATCTATTCAAAATTTTGAGTATTTTGGAACTGAATAAAGGCAAAAAAAGAATATATTATAAAAAAATACTGAATAAAACTTTATTTTGAGTAAAATAGGTGAAGAGGCACTTCACCTTACTTCACCTGAGAAGCTGCCACTGGTTTATAACTATTTTCAGTAACACAAATTTCAAATATCATTCATGATGTCAAACAGATTGTTTCATGAACTGCTTACGGCAGATATTGAGCTATACAAATACAGAGTGTATGCTCTTCATTGAGCATTAGCATGGGAGCTAGCAGTCACAAAAATAAGTCTTGAAAACTGCATGATTGTACATGAACAGGTAATTTCAAGAATGGCAAAATTCAATCTGACCTTTTTGTTTTGCATGCAAGTAGCTTACAATTTGCTGTTTGAAAATCTTTATTTAGGTATTTAGGATTAATAATTTATGCTTTAGCGGCTTCCCCCACTCCTTTTAGATTTTCTTTTCTTATCTCGTGCTAGGTGAGGGTAAAATGTGGATTTCTTTTCAGCCTTGTGCATAGTACAGTCGATAAGCCCACAACAGGGAAGACCACAATAATTGTACACCCTTCAACTATCATACGTGCAATGTTACAGCACTATCTTCTTCTTTCTACACACATAAACCACTACATGTTCTATTCCTGCTCTAGGGTGATGTAGTTTTCCAGTTTTCTGATGACATGGATGTTACACATTAAACAGTAAAACCAAGCAATTCAGGTGTTTTGATTGTTAAGTTAATAATCCTGTGGTGACAGTGTTGGTCTGACCGTCAGCAGCAGATCTCACTTGATGAGAGTTTTGTGCTATAATTTACTGCAATTTCAGAAAAAAAAAAAGGTTTAAGTGTGGAGCAGAGATTTGAGACAATCAAATACTTTTACTCTTTCACGAGCAACAGTTGGAAACTAGTGACATCAATTTGGCAGGGGCCAAAATTCGATGAAGATGAGCCTCCATCCAGTCATCCCATTACTGCTCTAACACCTGAAAATGTTGATGAGGAAACTAATAAAAGATCCTCATATTATAATTTCTCACACAGAGGCATCCCTCAGCTAATCAATGGCAGCACAAATGATCATGCATGATTATTTGTGCATCAGCAAATGATGTGCTGGATGGGTGCCTCATTCACTGAGAGAACAACAAGGGTCAAGTAGTGTTAAATTTGCTCACCAAGTTTGATGGCATGGACAAAGCAGAGGCTGGTGATGAATCGTGGATATACCACTATGACCCAGAAATGAAACAGCAATCAAGCATCTGGTGCTTACACAATCACAAGCTGCCAAGTCCAAAAAAGCAACTGTGCAGGAAAAAATGGCTATGTGTTTCTTCTATAAAATGGGATACATGATGACAACTGACCTTGAAAATCAACACACAGTCACAGTGAAATGGTATATTTCCCACTGCATGCTCATCACGAAGTGGCACACACAGTACCTAAGATCAAAGAAGGGACACCTGTTCTTGCACTATGACAGTGCGGCTACCCACACTACAGCCAAAAGAGTGGATTTCGTGGCCATGGAATAAACGTGTCTCATCCAGCTTATTTGCTTGAATTGGCACCATGCGACTTTTTTCTGTTTCCAAAAGCCAAGGAAAAGCTTTTGGAGCATCATTTTTCATCGAATGAAGAAACTGTGTGCATATCTGGAGGCACTTGACAGTATAAAAAAAGAAACATTTTCACAGTGGTTTGGGCAAATTAAAAAGTGTGCACGAGTGTTATAGAGATTACTTTGAAAAGCTCCAAGTTATTTTTTTGTATATAACTAAGGTATACTGAATTACTAAATACTTTTGGCATGCCCTTTGTAATATAAAAGGAAGCAGTTAAACTGATCACATGCCTCAGGGAACTAAACAAACATGGCTGCAATTCCTTGCTACCAAACATACAGCTAAAAATACAAAGAGAGGGAAGTCAGTAATGTGAAACCACCCTGCAAGTCAGATGTTAGAGATTTATTAGTTTGGGCAGATGCAAAAGTTTGCCCTCATTTTATATACAGTTTTAATAATACTCTTTTAGTGGCCCAGACTTACAGCAAATTTGACAGACTGCTGTCCTTAGTCAAAAAAATGTTCTGAAACAATTTCTCACTATGGTAAGTGATGCAGTTTGCCATACAGTGTCTATGATAACTGACAGTAGTTCAAGCCTTTTTTGAGATACACAATTGGTCATTGAAAAGGTTGGTTAGTTGGCTGGTGGATTTTTATGGTGCAAGGGCCATTTATGGCCAAAGAGAGCCGGACACAAGACCATCAAAGAAAGGTAGTTAAAAAGTGTGATATTAAGAGTTAAAAAGCAGGAAGTGAAAAATGAGAATGAGGAAAACTTCAAAAGCTAGATAAGTTTAAAAAACAATTTGTTTTAAAAATGAAAAGACTGCGAAGGGGTCACAGTTGCCACTTAAAATCGGCTGCTGTCGTCCAACAAATAAGAACAAAAATATTGAAAACAAAGAGCATGAAATGAACACAACAGCATAGAACATGAGTGACAGTCAGTCGGTAGTTGCACGTCCTACACATTGGGGGCAGTGTCGCCACACAGCAAGAAGCAGTGGGTGAAACCACAATGCCCAATGCGGAGACGCACAAGTATAACTTCTTCACGACGGTTGGTTCACAAACTAGATGACCATAGTCCAATCTGTGGTTTGACGGAGAGAAGTTTGTTCCTATCCTGTTGAGACCAGAGGGACTGCCACTTGGCCAGGATGAATATGCAAATGCCAGGACAAAAAATCTCAAAAACACAGGGGCAGTCGAGTGATTATCAAGGAGGATACAGATCTGGCAGAGGAATCCGCCAGCTCGTTACCCCAAATCCCAACATGACCAGGAATCCAGCACTAGTCAAAAGTCCATTCCATAGGAGGCAATGGACACCTCTGGTGACTGGAGAATCATTGCCCTCCAGAGAAGATAAAACTTGGATGACTGACTGGGAGTCAATGCAAAGCATGGCACGATGATGGGATCCATACTGGATGTGATGCAAGGGGAGGAGCACTGCATGCATCTTTGCCAAGAAGACTGTCACTTCCAGAGGAAGCCTCTCAGCATAAGTCTCATCACCACACCCAAATGCTGAGCCTACAACATCACTGGATTTCGAGCCATCAGTGAAGACAGTCACGAAATCAGGTTGGAGCGAAATGTGCTCAGCAAAAAGCTGCTGGTACACCTGTGCAGGTGTGGAAGACTTGGGCCACACAGAAAGAGAAATATCAGCAATTACCTGAACTAGCTGTCAAGGGGGATCGATAAAAGCCTTGGGCACACCAATCAATGACAGGTTAAGGCCAACATTGCGCACCATGTTCAACAGATGAATCCCAAAAGTGGAAACACATGAAGGGCAGTTGGAAAACAAGCGAACGCATTGTGGATGGAAGACGCGAGTATGCAGTGGATGATCAGGAAGATATTTCAGCTTTGTGAAGAACTGGAGAGACAGTTGCTGGCGCGAAGGCACAACAGCGGTTCGTTAGACTCGGCATAAAGACTATGCACGAGAGACGTCCGGAAAGCTCCGATGCAAAGATGCAGATCCTGGTGATGCACAGGATTGAGAAGCTTCAAGACAGAGGGCCGGGCTGATCCGTACGTCACACAGCCACAGTCCAACCTTGACCGGACAAGAGAAGGATAAATGCAAAGCATTGAGTACCGGGCACCCCCCCCCCCACGATGTACCGGAGAAGACCTTCAGGAAACTCGATGAATGCATGCACTTCACCTTTAAGGATAGAATGTGAGGTCAGCAGGTGAGTGCACGGTCGAACGTCAGTCCCAGGAACTTAACTGCTGTTACTACAGGAATAGAAATGCTCCCCAGATGGAGGTGAGAGTCCAGGTGAAAACCTCGTTTGTAGCAAAAACACACACACACAGTTTTCTGGGAAGAGAAGCCAAAACTATTATTTGAAGCCCAGGAACAGATCTTATTAACGGCAGACTGCAACTGCCTTTCAATAGTGTGCATATTGACGGAGGCACAGGAAATCTGAAGATCATCCACATACATAGTCCTACGAACCATCGGAAGAAGTAGGGTGAAAATGTGATTGACTCAAAAGATGAAGAGGATTATTGATAAAATGGAGCCCTGAGAGACACCTTGCTTTTGGGAGTACATCACAGACAGGGTTGAGCCGACGCACAAACAGAACTTTTGGTTCTGGAGAAAACCAGCAATAAAAGTTAGTAACTGTCCTCGCAACCCACAGTCATGCAGATCACAGAGAATGCTGTATCTCCACGGGCGACCGTATGCCTTTCCACGTAAAAGAATACGAAGACCCTGTGCTGATGTCGAACAAACGCCTCCGTGGTAGAAGTCTCAAGGTGAAGGTGATGATCAGTGGTAAAGCGAAAACGACGGTAGCTGCTCTGGTGAGGTGACAACAGGAGATAGACTTCACGATGAAAGATTAAACGACAATTGATGCTGCGTTCTAGCACTTTGCAAAGACAGCTGGTCATAGCGATTGGTCTGTAGTTAAACGGGTTCGTCGGATCTTTTCCAGGTTTGAGAACCGGTATCACAATAGCTGTATGCCAAGACTCGGGATAAACGTGCTAGTGCCAAATCCTGTTAAACAGGACTAGCAGATAGTTAAGAGATGATGGAGAAAGGTACTTCAGCATTTCATAGTAGATGTTATCTGATCCGACTGATGTTCATCCAGAATATATATATATATATGATGTTCATCATAAGTAATATCTCATAAACAAAATAACATCGAATTCCAAGTATATAGAAAACCTGACAACACCATTAATATCATTCCTGAGAACTCTCACCACCCCGCATCTTACAAATTTGCAGCTTTCCGATCATATATCAATAGAGCGTTTACTCATACATCTAACACCCAACTACTAAAAAATTAATTGAATTGGATAAAGAACACAGCAATAATCTTTGGTTATGATGTGAAGAAAATAAATAACCTTGTTAATAGATGCAACCTTAGAAATAAACAACAAAGGAGTACACAGACTCAACAGGTAATAAAATTTTGTGGATCATTACCATATATACCGGAGATCAGAACTATTACGAAGAAAACATGTAAAAAATTTGACCTAGATTTTGGTGTACGAATGAGAGATATAACGAAATCTCTTAGTAACTATCACAGAAAGACCCCAATCTTACAAAAAGCGGGTGTCTACTCTATACCAATAATAAATAATCAAAATAAAATCGTCAACCAATATATAGGCAGTACAAAAAGAAATATTAAAATCAGATTGACCGAACACATGAAGAACTGGAGCAGAAGAGAGAATAAAACAGCACTTATTGACTTCTGTTTGGATAATCAATGTATACCCTATTGGGAAGGAATTACAATATTAAACCAGCAGAATAATATGAGAACAATACAAGTAGCAGAAGCAGTAATAACAAATAAGATCAAACCATTTAACTGAATAATAACAGTCCATACGACCTTTCGTATGCTTGGAGAAACCTGATCGAAACTGAGAAGAAATGGAATAGGGAGAGGAGAGAGAGGAAGAGAAAAAGGAAGGGTGAGAATGACATAGATGAAGATAAAGTTGATGTAACCTGACACTAGATAGCATTGGCAGTGGGTTAAATGAGGAACATGCGCACCGTGGAACGAGACTTTCAGATAGCAGACTTCGACAAAGGGTGCGAAGTTTCCGTCGAAAACGCCAGGGTAGAGCCGAGGTGAAGCGCGCGTCCGACGTTCGAGACTGTGGGCGGTATGAGGCGGTGTATATAACGATTTTAAATGGAATCTTTTAAAGCTTTTAAATTTTTTATGAACCTGACCAAACTTGAAGACTTCCTCAGCAATTCTAAGAGAGTGCAGCACTGACGAGATAGCCCTAAAGGCCAAGTACGACTGGGAACTTCAAGTGGCACGTAAATAGTAACTCTTAACTCAATAATATTTCATTATTATCTGGAAACCTTTACCCATTCAATACGACGTCGACACAGCCAGAACGGAGCTAACCCTAACATCAGGACACATCCGAAGTAGGGTACAACTTATGACGAAATGGCTCTCGAACTAACCCTAACAACCGACCATATCGAAGCAAGATACAACTTTGGACAAAGAAAGTCAATAACTACCGACGTTGGACTGAACACGCACTTCCGCGAGTAACATCTTTAGGACTTTTAACTGATTTATATTTTAATTGAATAAGTTAATGCACCACCACAGACTGTATCCCCTTTACAGAACGTGTAAAACAGAACTTACAGACGTCAAAGCGTCTTCCTGATGAATTAACTCTTTCTGCCTGTTTCAACTTTTATTGTTCCTATAGTTTTGCACTCCCAGTCTTCCTCTTTTGTGGGCAACCTAAATACCACAGAAAGGGAAATCTGTCTGGGCAATCATTAATGTTCCACAAGGCACACATGTTCAAACCACCTGAATATGCGCTTAACTTTTTCTTTTACCGAAGAACTCTAGTTATGATCTAATGCCTGCACAAGCCAACAAGTCAATTAATTTTAATTCATTTGCTTATCATCCACACAGATTTGTCATTTTAGAAAGAATTTTGTCATAGACCATGAAAGCATGGAGGATAGTAAATGTCACACATCTCCAAATACATTTGGATTTCACCAGGTTTCCCACAGATATTCATAACACTGTTTGGCACTAGTACTGTGTCATACATCTTAGTTTGAACTTGCATCTGTCCAGCTAGTAAAGTGCATCTTGAGCACATCCTAGACACATCCAGCTGCTGTTTAGCAGCCCACTCACTTCTCAACTTCAGAGAATTTTTTTTTTTTTTTTTTTTGCTTTGCACGAGGAAGAATTTGACAGCTAGGTGGTACAAATTTGCAGATTTCTGCACGGTGACATAATCATGTACAGTAGATTACAGTTAATTGGGACACATCAGGATCTAGAACATTTTGGACCAATTAAGCAGCTGCCTTAATTCTGTGAAGCTTTATTCCACAGAGCTAATTTGGGATGTTCTTCAAGAACTGTCCCAAATAAATGGCTGCCTAGATTAACTGATGGCCCAATTAACTAGAATCTACTGCATTTGTACTCAGTGCCATAGCTCTGCTTCTCAAAGCCTCATTTGGAAAATGCCCTCTGGTATCTGATAGTTGAAATTACCTACAAGAATTTTCACAAATATAAAAACAAAATCAGATGTAAAATGCTCCTGCTAGATGACATGCATTTCAATATTATTTTAATCAATGTTTTGATTGCTAACTGCCAGATTCAACAAATTCACCTAGCCTTATGCATGATCAAAACACAAACTGACAACTCCAGCACAAGTGATCATTTTGGCACATACATATTCACAACTCGAGCAAATCTTTGCTAGTTAATTTTTGATAAATACACTAAAACTTCTGCATTTTGCTTTTCATGCACAGCATTAAGACACCCATATTTTGTGAATGAAAACTTGGACACAGATTTCCCTTCCTTTTGATCACCCATTTTCTTTGTCTGCAAAGTACTGTGAATATAAAAACAGTCTTCCATGGACATAGCTTTACTATTAGCTTTCTTAGGCCACATCAGGAAGAGAAATTTACCACTTCGGATGTCGCTATGCAAACTTCAGGGCCCAACTCAAACAATTTTTCAACAAACTTCTTACACACAAAAGAACTTACCTACACTGTACCAAATTCAAAATCTTTTAATTCACCATTTCTTAAATAATTGCACTGCTACCCAGTGAACCAGCATGTGACTTCAACAGACTTTGAGCATAGGAAAGTCCCTTTAGCCTGGAATAACTTGCCAACGGAGAGAGGTACAGTTGTGCAAATGAGGTAACCTAACAGTATAGTAAAGTGACTACACCCGATCGAATGCAACTGATAGCAGCACCCGTATTGGCGAAATGCGAAAGTTAGCCATTGCAAATCGAAAACGAAAAGAGATTTAGCAAAATTTCCAATTACAAAGTTGTAGAGCATCAATTAATTAGTACAAAACGACATTTGTTTCACACAGATAAGATAAATTGTCGTCTAAATACCCTACAATGTCCGAAATTGATGTGTGACGATTCGAATCTGCATATTCACATTTCGCAAATGTAGCCGTATGCAAATGCAGATTGTGACATTGTACTGTACCTATGATATAAAAACCAGTAGCAGGATGTACCCTGATCAGAAGTTTAGGTCTACGCACGTTGTGTGAGAATGGTGAGCTTGGATTTCTGGGGTTACATAAAAAATCAGGTGTATGCAACAGCGCCTACAAGTCTGCTGGATCTATGTCGTCGTGTTACAGATGCTTGCAATAGTGTGACACCTTCCATGCTGAGGAGTGTGCATGCAGAGTTACTTTCACGAATACAAATGCATATTGTGGGCAATGGCGAACTCTTTGAACATACTCGACATTAACTTTTTATCACTGTGCACCAGTTTGCCTTTTTTGTTTTTGTTTTGTCTGACGTCATCAAACTGTATTGACATAAGTACGCATTTATGCCATAAATTGTGTGTATTTGCTCATACCTATGCCTGTTCCCTTCAAACGTTCACACAAAAGGTTGCGCATCGATTTCGGATATTTTAGGGTATTCGGGCGACAATTTATCTTATCTGTGTGAAACAAATGTTGTTTTGTACTAATTAATTGATGCTCTACAACTTTGTAATTGGAAATTTTGCTCTATCTCTTTTCGTTTTGCAATGGCTAACTTCCGCATTTTGCCACTAGGGGTGCTGCTATCGGTTGCATTCGATCGGGCGTAGTCGCTTTACTATACCGTTATCTCACTTGCATAACTGTACCTCTCTCCGTTCGCAAGTTACTTCAGGCTAAAGGGACTTTCCTATGCACCCTGTATTACACTGAAACGCCAGAAGTCATGGGATAGCAGTATGCAAATTTTTAATTGGCGCTGCTGTCATATAAAGGCTTCAATGTAAGCCACGATTTTTATTAGTTGTGTGGTGTAATCTCACGAGTCAGGCTGAACAACACCAGTAGGATTATGGCAAGCCGACGTGAATTATCAGAGTTTGAACGAGGCATGGTAGTGGGAGCCTGACGGACAAGACATTCAATTTCCGAAGTTGTGCGAAAATTCAAAATTCTTCGATCCACTGTGTCACATGTGTACCGAGAATACCTCATAGAAGACATTACCACCCACTGTGGACAGCACAGTGGCTGACCAGGATTGTCCATGCAAACAGACATGTGACACTGGCTCAAATAACATCCAAATTAAATGCAGGAGGACATTCAATAGCAGAGACATATCCATCAGGTTAGTGCAGCATAATTTAGCATCCATGGGGCATAGGAGCAGTAGACCCACCAGAGTGCCTTTTTGTTAACACCACAACATCACCTGGGATCGTGAACATGGTAATTGGACCCTGGAAGACTGACAACATGTGGTGTGGTCTGATGAGTCACACTATAAGTTGTTATGAGTTGATGGTAGGGTTCAGGTGTGGTGCAGACCCTATGAGGCCATGGACCCAAGTTGTCAACAAGGCACTGTGCAAGCTGGTGGTGGTTCCATACATGTGTGGGTGGGTCCTCTGGTCCTTGTAAACACATCATTAACCGGTAATTGCTTTGTTGCTCTGCTGGGTGACCATTTGCAGCCCTTCGTGGACTTCATGTACCCTAACAACGATGGGATTTTCTAGGCAGACAATGCACCATGTTATTAGGCCCAAGTTGTCCAAAATTGGTTTGAGGAGCATTCTAGATAGTTCTGACAAATGGTGTGGCCACCATGTTCACTCGACATGAATCCAATAGCGCACTTATAGGACATGGTGGAAAGGTCCATTCGCACCCAAGATCCTGCGCCTACAAATACCAGAGAACTGTGGGTGGCTGTTCAGACGGCATGGTTCAACATCTCTCCAGAAGTCTTCCGGCCACTTGTGGAATCGATGCCATGTCAAGTTGCTGCACTTCGCTGGGCTAGAGGAGGTCCTACAACGATATTTGGTACATATCCCAATACTTTTGGCACTTCAGTGTATTAATTGGGCATTCACTACAACTTACCTCCACATAGTTAAATACAAAAGATGTAACTCAGTATCACATGCAACTTAACATATAAAATTTAATTCTGCTTGACAACCGCAAGAACTTCAAAGTTTTTCTACTGGTGCATAGATTCAGATGTGTTGAAAATCATGTCAGTGTTACTTTGTCACCTTTAATGAAAAACCACTGTCACCATGACCAGTGACAAAAAGTAACTGTTTCAAATTCACTGATAAGAATGCCACCATTAGCCGTGTCTAAGCAACGCATGGGGTCCAAAATGAAACTTACGTCATAGTCTTCATATTTAAATAATTTGTCTCCTTTTCTGTTGAAGCACAATAGAGGTCACCAGTGATGCATGCTTTCTTTTAGTCTCCTCCTTTCCCATGCTTAAGATAGTTTTTGTTTAGGCTTTCACTGTGTGTTCACTTGTAAACAAAAAAATTGAAGCGAGCAAATTGTAACAGTGATTTTGTTACAAGCGTGATAGCAATTCACAGTTCCAGATTCTTTACAGCTTGGTCACTGCTGCAGTAAACGGTGAGTTTGTGATCATTACTTCTGTAGAACTGTCACTGTGACAGAAAAAACACTGTTAAGCTCACCTCTACTGTACTGGCACAGAACTGACAAGGTTGGCGTTTTTAATACCTTTTAAAACCACGTCACATATTTTGAAACTAATATTTCACAAGTATGATCAATATTGTTACATTTTTTGTTTAAATTACTGAAATGGTGCAATAAAAAGTTCTGCACACCGAGTAAGGGAGAGAAAAGATAGTCATCACCTCCCATGAGTATCCACTTTGTTGAGCTTCTTCTTTGTTCGAAAGTACACCATCATATGGTCCAAAAATAATTCCTTTGTCTAAGGGAATATCTGACCATATGCCAATTCCAGCTCCTTTAATTTTTGAAGAACGAATACACAAGCCTTCTGGAACTGTGTAAAAAGCTCGATCAGCAACTGATCCGTCATCAGGAACCTACACAATGGAAAGGAAGATAAAAACATGAAGTGATCACATGAGACTACAATTCATGGCATAATGAACTATTTACTTAAAACAGGTTTTTGTCAAGGAGGGGTGATTAACTTTTAGCATGCACATGAAAGAACTTTTGGACAAAGCTGCACTTGAGAGAAAATGACCAAAGTCGAAACCAAAGTCGAATTTGATTACTTGAAAATGTGATAACAATGACATTTACACACCCACTAAGAAATGAGTATTTTAAAATTGGTTTCACTGAAGTATGTACAACTATTCTCAGGACAAACCTAACCTGGTTACAGAGTGGAAACTAGCAGAGCCTTTTTCACCACTGTTTTTTTAACATTTCCCCATACAAATGGTGCACAATGTATCAGGGATTGTTCCACAAACACAGAAGGTATGCCATCATAACAGGAGACAGAATGGAAGGAAGCTTCCTGCTGATCTCTATCAGTGATTTCCCCCTCAGTCTCAACCCCGCACGTCAGCAGACAAGTGATTTCTCCCACATACAGTATATATCCTCTGGGTATAGCCCCAAAAATACACATGGTTGACTGACAGAAGTGACAATGACAGCACTGATGCATGAATATCTGTATATCAATACAGCATTGTAAATGTATATATTCAATTAGCTGCTTCTAAATTAACATGCTTGTTAGTAATTAAATACAGTTGAAGGTTACTCACTTTTTTACATAAAGTTTGGAGGTTTTCACTTCATCTAAATTAACATTTCCAACACATCTTCTGTTTGCTTTCTGTGGTTGGATAATCTTATATTTCTTGTAAAGAACTTTTTGTCCTATTATCTATTGAAATACATTGGTCACCTATAATAAAAAAATATAATATACATATCGAACTGCTTGGAGAGACTGAGAATGTTAAAACTTCACAAAAGATGAAAAGTGCTCAAAGAAAATGTTGTTGACGTGTGCGAAGAATGTAAATTGATGGAAGTTTGTATCTACGGTTTGTCTTTTTTGATGTGTTGATTATTCAGGTTTTCTGAGTTAATCAAGGGCTTGTTTGTAAATATGTAGCTAAATAGATTTTTAACTTGGTGTCAAGGTGTTTAAATTTTTGTATTATAGTTTCTTAAACTGTTGCACATTTTTTAAGGTAAAGTTTGTCTTACGTGAAGTTTTATGTGCATTGTTTTTGGCACCTGTTTGCATGTGGAAATAGGGGCTTTCTTTCTAGTCCTAAAGTAAAGTAAAAAAAAAAAATTATGATAGAGGACTGATGTATTTCAATAGGCAATAGGAAAAAATGTTCTTTACAAGAAATATCAGATTTTCGAACCACAGCGAGCAAACATAAGATGTGTTGCAGTGTTAGAATTAGAAATAAATCTTCTACTGGTCCAGCGGACCACTGGAATTTGCAAACCACTGGTCCACCATAATGGCCATTGGTCTGCAAAAAAAAAAAAAAAAAAAAAAAATGAGACGTTTACAATATATGTAGAAAATAACGTATCATTTCAATCCAATTATCTCCAATATTCGTGTTTAAACCTACCATTAGTTTGTAGCCTAAAAAGAAACAAATTCATTTTGTAACTTGTGACAAATTGGGAAGAAAAACAACAAAACTCACTGGCCGTCCGGGCCAGTAAAATCAATATTTCAGTGGTCCGGCATAAGTTTTACTGGCCAATGGCCAGCGAACCACTGGGTAATTCGAACACTGTGTTGGAAATGTTAATTTAGATGAAGTGAAAACCTTCAAACTTTATGTGAAAAGGTGAACAACCTCCAAATGTATTTGATGAATATCTCTATTTTTTAGAAATGCGACAGAAATTGAGACCTTCGATTTTTTTTAATGACATACACACAACACTTGGAAAATCAATGTACTTTTTAAGTTCCAGGTCAAGCTCGAATAGGAGCTTTTAGGCTGGGACTATATTATGTAACTTCCACACCATAGTCATGTTAGCCTTGCCAAGAGTTAAAAAAAAAAAAAAATGCTTGATGTGGTAGCAATCACATTTGCAATAACCATACAAAGAAAGGGCTGTCAAAGTTTATGCCCACATTACAAATGGAAGGAACATGAATATAATTTTCTTTTAACATCTGCTGTTTTCTTTGTTCACGAGAAAAATGGCACTGCACTCCCTGCATGGAACTGTCATAATTCATTGCTGGATTGTTCTGTAGTGCCACCATCACTATGCTAGACAAGCTGGAAGCTTATGCCATGATCATGTTTCTTGCATTTGCAGAAGAAATCAGTCACCAAACCAAATAGGGAGATGACAATGGCTTACAGTGAAGAGTGCCCTTCTCACTAGACAGTGGAAAGGACATTTCCACTATCTTCATACTAACTTGAATGGTGTACCAAGAATTGTCAGACCTTCACTCTCACAGGATGCAGCAGCTATTGATACTAGAGGCTAATGTCCTTTCTGATCAAAGTGAAACCATTCATATCATCATAAATGAACTTCACATTAGTTATTAGTCATTATGGAACATCTTGCAACATCTCTTGCTGACATCATAGGTTTTAACATGGTGGGTAACATGCCTAACACCATTTCAAAGGCAGCAGCCAATGTGTTCCACTAATGGCATGTTGATGCTTTACCATGCAAATGAGGATTTCTTCAGTCACCTAGTCACAATGTGTGAACATTGGGTACACCATTATAATCCACAGACTAATGAAATAAGGCCAGTCACCAGGGAAAATGCTACTTGCTGTTTACTGGAATTGCTGAAATGCCATTAAGACTAATTCTCACCCAAAGGACCAGACAATCAATGGGAATTATTACCTGATCCTTCTTGAACAGGTTAAAGGATCAGATAAAGCCAAAGAGATAAGGTATGTGCAGAAGATGTGTTTGACTTAGTCAACGCCGTGCTTCCTGCACATGGCAAAATACAAACAATGCAGCTTGAGAGACCATGACATTTGCCACAAATATTGGGTGCGAAATCTGTTGTACTCACAAATGTGGCTGAGTGACTTCTTCCTTTAAGGTCAGGTTAAGTAACCACTTTGTGGTAGGAAATTCTAGAGCAACAAAGATTCAATTTCTGAGGTGGAATTGTGATTCTCAGCCAGTCTGCAGATTTACACAATGACAGTCTACAGCAGATGTAACATAGGTTGAAGAAGTGTGTCAGGTTGTATTAAGAAGTGCCAGGCTGTAAACAAGAGCTAATTGCAGTGCACAATAAATTGTTGGTTTATCTTCATCCCTTCTGTGTCAATGCACAAACATTTTGATATCCTCTTATAAACATGGAACACTAGTGTCCAGACAATAGGTGAAGATATTGCTGTGAGTTAGTCAGGAGTCTGCCTAGAACTATTACTTTTTGTGCAAACTATTTAAGATAATCTCTGATTAACATAATCCACTAGTCTAAGTTTCTGATAATGCTTTATTTCCTAAATTCTGAATGACATGTACTCACTGAAAATTTCATAGTACTTCTGAAATTCATTCCCAGATGCCAGGTTAAACATCCCATGAAAGATAAAAGTACTTCTGGTAGAATATAAACTATATGAACAGTAAGCCAGAGTAATTACAATATTGAAAAAATGCTTGCACACTAGCATATCAAAAGCTCAGA
The DNA here is from genome assembly GCA_039090855.1 of Macrothele yani. NCBI lineage: Eukaryota > Metazoa > Arthropoda > Arachnida > Araneae > Macrothelidae > Macrothele > Macrothele yani. The sequence continues at coordinate 78,875,032 of CM077009.1, forward strand.
ACTTGGCACAATACTTATGGACAATCTAACAAATGATATACAGCTGTTTGAAAAGTTTTCAGTGAAACCGAGAAAAAACCATCAGTAATTTCATAAACCTTTCACTGTTACTTCAGTAGAACTATGGCTATATATACAAATTGCACAGAATATATTTGCTTTAAAAGAACGTTCTGCACTCAAGTCTGGTTTTTAATATCCACGTGTGTGTGTGTGTGTGTATATAGGGGGGGGGGTAATCTGATGAAAGAGCTCAAAAATTTCATTACCCTAAAATGACAACCTTTTATACACTTACATGAAAATAGTATCTTCATTTCTGCATATTTTATATGAAAATGTCCCATAATCTGGGAGCCTTTGGTGGCATCAGCATCTGCTGATCATTGTGCTACATAGTACAGAGATTGTACACAGGTTTGCTACCACACAAAGAATGTTAATATATATACTGAAAATGCCTTAATGGAGAAAGCTTTGCAGATTTTCACACCATAACAATAATATACTAACATGCTATATAATGGATACTAATGAAAAGTTAAGAACTTCAATTGAAGCTTTTATCACACCACATTTAAAGCAAACTTATCCATATGCCTTCATAACAAGAAAGAAATCCAACTTACCCTTAAGCTTGTGTCCTCTTTCAATGAACACTTCATTGCACATTGACTTAAACGATTCTTATGCGACTGTCTTTCGAGCTTAATCTTTCTTCTTAACTGCTTGCTACTTGCAGATGTTATCTCACAGGCATTGAATATTTTTGTTTTATTCTTAGACCGCTGTTGTATATTGACCATTTTCTTTGTTTGACGCTTGTGATAGCTCTTTTTATACACTGCTGGCCACCCAAAATGCAACACCAAGAAGGACACGAGATAGCAAAGCCAGATTTACTGGACACATAACAACAGATACAAAGATGAAACGATGGAGTTCACAGGCCTGTGCGACTTGCGGAACACGCAGACATCAATAGTTCGTGTGGCCCCAATAGCTGGCAATAACGGCCGCTACATGCCGCGGCATCGAACGAGAGGCTTTGGATGTGGATGTGGGCTTGGGGTATGTCGGTACAGGCTGCTTCCACACATTGCCACAGTTCATCAGGCGTAGTCGTGGGCGGTGCTTGTCGGGTCACTCAGTTGCCGATCAGCGACCAGACGTGTTAGATGGGAGACATATCGGGAGAACAGGCGAGCCATGGCAGCAGTGACACCTGGTGGGCTGTGAAGAATTGTTACACGATGCGTGCCACGTGCAGGCGTGCATTGTTCTGATGAAACGTGGCCGCTGGCAGGTAAGGGAGGACTACAGGCTCCAAAACGTTGGAGATGTAGCAGTGGCTGTTGAGTGTACTGGCGATGAGTACCAGAGAGGTGCAGGTGTCATATCCAATTGCGCCCCAAACAATAACGCCAGACGACGGACCGGTATGACGATGCATAATGCAGGCGTTGTACAGTCTCTCGCCGCAGTGCCGCCACACGCGGATCCCACCGTCGCAGTGTTGCAGTCAGAAGCGGGATTTGTCAGAGAAGACAATGTCATGCTATTCCGTAGCCCAGGTGCGGCGTTCAACAGCCCACTGCTGCGACACTCGCCGGTGGTGTAACATAAATGGTAATCGGAGCAATGGCCGCCGTGCGACAAGTCCCCGCTCCTGCAGACGACGTCGAACGGTACGTGCAGACACAGGTTGTTGCGCAACACACCCTATTTCCTGCGCTAACATTTGTGATGTGGCAGTGCGAGCCGTCAATGCCAGCCGCATAACATGCCGGTCTTCTCATTCGGTGGTGTAGCTGCGGCAATCGCTCACGTCGGTCCATCTGTCCCTCCTGGACCCATCAAACCCATACTCGCCTCACTGTGGCTGGATGTCGTCCCACACGGGCGGCGATGTCTTGGTACGATAAACCACTGTCGCGATAAGCCACTATTCGTCCTCTGTCGAACTCCGAAACGTGCTGGAATGACTGCCGTATTCTGTGACGAGGCATCAGGAAGCTTCCCACGCACAGGTCCGGCAGCACAAGACACTTCCACAACTTACACCCCGCCTTCTGTGCACCCTTCTTATAGTGCTTCCCGGTGGCGTGCCGGGGGCATATGACTTGCATATGCCCTGCAATGCTAATCGGATGCTTCCTTCTTGGTGTTGCATTTTGGGTGGCCAGCACTGTATTATATACACACCTACTAGCATTTACATGTTTGTTATTTTCTTCTTTTAGTTTTGTTTCTCCCTCTCTCTTTACTTTTATATGACCTTGTCTTCAAAATAAAATAGCTAAAAAACCAAAGCTCCTATTTACAACAACATACATTCTCAATAAATACTCCTTCAATTCACTACATATTTGTTACCCATTAAAAAATACCTTACATGCAATTTCAGCACTACATTAATTCAATAGAACATATAAAATCTCTATCTACACATATATACTACACTATTTACATCACGGTGGTTAAACTTCCATCAACTAAGCTGCATATTGCGTCTTACTTGCCCCTTATCTCATAATTCCATCTCGCAAGCACCGGTCCTACTCACAAATTCACACCATACCTCGATCACTTTCAGGAGTCCCCCTGCTTCATATTGATGGTGGTCAAACTTCCGTCAATATGAAGCTGAGTTGACGGAAGTATGACCACCGTGATGTAAATAGTGTAGTATATATGTGTAGATAGAGATTTTATATATTGTATTGAATGAATGTAGTGTAGAAATTGTATGTGAGGTATTTGGGGGGGGGGTAGCAAATATGTAGTGAATTGAATGAATATTTATTGAGAATGTATGTTGTTTATAAATAGGAGCTTTGGTTTTTTAGCTGTTTTATTTTGAAGGTCAAATAAAAGGAAAGAGAGAGGCAGGGTGAAAAACAAAAGAAAATGACAAACATTTTCTTTTATTTATTTGTTTTACTTCTAGTAGGTGTGTATATAATATAAAGAGCTATCACGAGCGTCAAACTAAGAAAATTGTTAATAAACAACAGCGGTCTAAGAATAAAACAAAAATATTCATTGCCTGTGAGATAACAACTGCAAGTAGCAAGCAGTTAAGAAGAAAGATTAAGCCCGAAAGACAGTTGCATAAGAATTATCTAAGTCAATGTGAATTAAGTGTTAATTGAAAAAGGATACGACCTTAAGGGTAAGTTGGATTTCTTTCTTGTTATGAAGTCATTATTGACTTGCACGTGAATTTGTGCACTTAATTGCCATAAAAGATGCAAATACTGAGGTTACCCATATGCTTTAAGCACATAAGGTGTAGTTTTTGATTCTCTTGTCACATTTCAGAATCAATTTTCAAATTACTGGACCTTTGAAAGGAGTATCAATAGTAGCTACTGTTACAAGGAAGGGGCACTGACTCATTTTCACAACACTGCACCACTACACAATCCAGAGAGGGAGAAATCAGCTTAGAATTTATTCTCATGTCAAATCTTCACTTTGAAAGCAGAGCCCTGCTGAAATAATATCAGTTACATATGACCTGGATTTCTTCCTTTTAAGAACAACCACATGTATCTTTACAAGTTGCCAATTTTCTGTACCTGTATCAGTACTTAAGATATGAACCTGGCTGCAAAGCGAGGGAGTAAGCATGCAGAGTTTAAGAGCTAAACTCTACTGCAAAGTATCTTTCTGCAATGAGATTACCTTTGGGGTCTTATTGTTACCTGGTAAATAAAAACAAATAGCTTTAATAATCTGAAATATCAATGAGGCATAATCTTGATGTACTATGAGTGCAGCTAGCATTTCTCCATTAATACTCTGCTTGGACTTACAAGGCTTCATTTCCACAAACATCATTTCAAGCTCTTTTACAATAGATATCCTTTGGTTACAAAGTTTGCGCAAAATGGTAATGAAATATTAGTTAAAAGCACACCAGATTGTGCACAATCAAAAAGCGCTTATAGCATAGTAAAATCCGTTTATTTACTCGCGTAAGATGTATATACATTCACCCTGGGTGGCTTTTTTAAGCCAATAGGTTGCCATAAAATCCTGAATATTTCAAATTACTGGACCTTGAAAAGGAAGATATTTTGTGCTTACCTATTTGCCATTGAAAAGCCTCCCAGTGGAGAGCAAAAGCTTGGCGAATCTACAGTATATACTTCTTACATAAGTAAATAAAAGATTTTACTATGCTATAAGTACTTTTTTGATAGTGGAAATGAAATTGAAATACATTTCTTTGTTCCATTGCAGGCAAGTGTCAACTTGAGAGATAATGCGTGTCATTATGCTTGGGGGTGGGGGTGGGGGGGGGGGTGTCACCTCTATTTACAACAAGGCCCATCCTTTACAGTGGTACATAACCATGCACACAACTTCCATAGATGTTACACACAAGAGTTGAACAAGGGTTATCATGGGAGGAATGATTAGGCAAAATGGAAATCCCAGCCCAATTTGAAATACAAGAGATAGAAATCTGAGTTGTGTTACATCTCACCTAATGTTGCCCTGCATGTAATACAGGAATGAGCACAGGCAAACTAGTGGGCAATGGCAGAAAAGGTTATTTCCAAGATAAAAGATGGCCATACGAGACATATACCGTCAAAACTTTCTACACTGCCAATCTCCTGGTGGTCAACAAGGGCGGCTGTATAAAAAGCGTGAGTGAAAACTATGGTGATTCTTTAAAAAAAAAAAAAAAAAGTTGGAGATCTGTGTTTCTCAACTAACATTTATCTTTATATCCAATGGATAAAAAAAAAGTGTTTTTCCTATAACATTGAACAAAAATAAATATTTTGTTTGTTACAAAGACTGCATATGCCGAATCATACAGTATTTGTCATGCTGATTACAAATCTGCTTGCTAAATTGTGCTATTGGGCATAGTTCTCAAATAACCTGTTGTTTCAGTGTACAATAAGCCTTAATTTCGGCATGTATATTTTGCTGCAAGCAATTAATCACACTTAAATTAAGAAGTAGTTATTTTAGATTTTCTTCTGTACTTTGGTTGTAATACATTCCTTTTTAGAGACCAACAGCAATCGGCTAGCATTTTAGGACTCCATTTTCCTTTATATCGTTTTTTTTATGGTACATATGTCCTGATGAAAATGTCCTCCGTGCTCATCGCTTACAGCTCCCAAGTTCTGTGGGAAGAAGTCCAGATGCCAGTGAAGGAAATACATTTAAGGGACATATTGCATCCCATGGCCTTATAGTTTTCAAGAAGCTCAGTAACAAGCTCTTTATAATTTTCTCCCTTCCTGTTAACTAGAAAGTTCAGTACCACATCTTTAAAGGACTTCCACGCAGCAGCTTCAGTCTCATTCAAAGTGCCTTCAAATTGCAAGATCACGCATACACAGCCCTTATTCACTCACTTTTTTTTTCACTCATGCTTGTATATACAGCCTTATTTGTGGACCAATAAAAATGCCTTGTTTAATTTTAGCTTCAGATATTTTAGGGTACTTGTTCTTTAGAAAACAAAAAGCTTCTCCATCTTTATTCAATGCCTTTACAATTTTTTTTTTTTTTTTTATCAAACCCAGTTTGATGTGAAGCGGTGGTAAGTTCACATTCTGAGGCTTACTAAAGGCTCAACAACAACATTTTTATTACCTGGAATTAAGGACTCTCTTTTAGGCCAGGTCTTTTTAATGTAATGAGAATTTCTGTTCCTACTGTTCCATTCACAGAGGAAGCAGCAGTATTTTGTGTATCCAAGTTGTAGACCAAGGAGTAAAGCTATCACTTTAAGATCGCCACAAATATTCCATGAGCATTTTTTGTATACTATACTTTGAAGCAACAGTTTCATATTTACATATATTTCTTTCATGCATGCAACATATGCAATAAGTACTGATGGATAATCCATTATGAAGAACAGCTTTTAAGCTTATTTTTGAGGAATCTATAAAAAGTCTCCATTCTTCAGGTTTGTGTTGCTGTTCTAAGACTTTAAACAATAAGATCACCACTCTTCGAAAATAAGTGTTCAACCCCTTGCTGTTGCTGACGAAAGCTACATACTTTTGTACTTGGTTGTAAAAGATCCCACCCCTTCAATCTTGAAGCCAATATTTCGGCCTGATTTTTTGCTAAATGAAGGTCACGAACCAGATCATTTAATTCTTCTTGACTACTAAGGTGAGACACAGAATCTTTCGAGAAATCAGGGTCTTGTTGTACTTCAATATCTACTTCGCTGTGAAGATTTATTTCATCAGTATCACTATCATCTAAACTCCATGACTGTGGAAGTACAAGAACAGGAAGACCTGGACCATGAGGGACAGGTCTTATGGCCAAAGGAATACTGGGATACTGAATTGTGTCTTTGTTCTTAGCTGTAATTCCAGATATCTTAGTGATGCCAAAGTAACAATCTATTGAGTGGTCTTTCGGTTCTCTCCAAACGACTGATACCACAAATGGCATTTGACGTGATCCCTTCAACCAGCCAGTCAACAAAGTTACACATGAATTAAAACAATTGTGAGGCACCAAAGATTTATCTTCATCACCCAATTTGCACTGGAAATAAAGTTCATATGATTTTTTAATCAACGGTGTGAAATGTCGCCATTGAGACTTTAAAGTAAATTGTCCACAAATGTAGCAGAAACTGTCTGGATGGTTCCCACAAGTACGCAGCATTATTTAACATACACTTTGCACAATCCACACTACTTTTTAAAACCACGAGAAAATGCAAGTCCTTTAATACCGATTAAATGCATTTGAATGACAAAAATTCTGCTTTGTTCCCCCTTCCCAGAAGGAATTGCACAACAGGAAGTAATGGCACCAGTATGTCTACTCTCAGAGACACAGCTATCCTGACGACTGCAGACAGATGTCTCCGTTGGGAAATTCCTTTAAGTAACACAACATTAACCCCAATAGAGAGTTCCATTACAAGAAATTGAAGCCCAGTGGAGCAATTGTGACTTCATATTTGGTTTCAACCCCTGTAAATACATACAAAGCCATTGTTGTTCAATGTAATTAAAAGTTCTTTTGGACAGCAGTTTTTATATGTTCTTCCTCTTTTGATAAAAAATTAGGAGAAACAAGGAAGGCACGATTTTTTTCTGAACATTTTAAAGGGGGTGTATAACCAAATCAAGATAAGCATCACTACCAATTGTGAGTGATAATTTAAAATTTCATTAGTGAGAAACTTTACAAAGCAATACATGAAAATTTTACAACAGTACTACAAATTGCCAAGCCTTTTCCAGAATATGTAATTTCATCTGTTATGACACACTGTTTGGCATTATCTGTTCAATCTGTAACACTAGGGCTTGCCCCAGCTTATGTTCACCACTTTTTATTTTCTTTACTAAGTGTAATGATTTTTTCAAGCCCATCCACTTCTCTCATTTAGAATATTTCCCACTGCTTGCCTGTTTTTCAAATAAATTTAAAAAATGATTCACACCAAATTGCTGGCTTGAAGACAATGAATTTTTCCCTTGTAATTGAACTCACAAATAAAAAATTTCTCATTGATAGTCAAGAGGGTTCTCCACTGTTGCAGAATGTGTATTATTTTATGTGTTATTTTATATATTCCATCACCCTCAAAGGCCCATTAGGGCCTTGAGGGTGATGGGATATATAAAGTAACACATAAGCAGGATTCACATTTGTAATAATACTCCACCCATGTGATAAACTGTGTTGGAATGCAATAAATACACTGCATGGCAAAAAGCTGTTGTCCACTTGAAAAACAAAGGAGTGGGGGGCTTTGTTGCTTTTACACATAAGGTAAATAAGGAGGACAACACTCCTGTATATCCCATCACCCTCAAAGGCCCTAACGGGTGCTGATTACCCCCCTTTCCCCAAAGAATACACACACACGTACATGTCAATAGATATGCAGCTTCAAATACAGTAATCCACTCTTGCAAGGGAAGTGAAAAACAAACCAACAAAGGTGTGGCTGGGGCAGTGATTATAAAACATGTGGTAAAGATTTATAGAAAATTCCATGAACTATAAAGAATAATAATTAGATTTTCTGAATGGCAATCAAAGTGTACATGTGATAAGCTTCTTTAACTCTCCTCTCTGCAGATGGCAGTTGAAATGCTGAAGATAACTTGTACAAAATTCTAGCGGATAATGCTTACCTTGGCATTCCTTTCTAGCGATGGCAACATTTCACACACATGTTTTCCGGTCTTTGTTGATGTCCGTTGTATGTGATGACTGGCTTTACTTCTCACACTTTTCGCTGGGTATACTCATTGGATCTTTGCCTTAGGATTCCAAACACATCAATTTTTACCGTTCTTTATACTCGAAATTTTCGCCCATCCTCTGGGAATCCTCAGGAGCGTGGCGACTTTACCACCAATGTTCGTGGTTAACTTCGCGCTAATGGAGTCCGATACTCCTAGTTGCCATTCGTCGGATATACTTTCCTGGATATATTTCGTTATCAAGCCCGGCTGGCGCCATCTATGTTTCATTAAAAACAACTCTTTATTATTATTATTTTTTATATTTTTTTATTTCTTCTCCTACCTGGTTTTCTTGTCTTTTTTGCCGGTTTTTCTTTTGTTGTTGTTTTTCTTGTCTTATTAGTTCTTTCCACAGGCCCAATGTGCTAGGGTCGTTCTGGTTACATACCCTTGCTTTATTTTTATAGATTAATATTGCTTCTTCCCTCCTCATTTGCCTTTCCGATTTTTTATTCTTTTTTAGCATTTTAATTTCATCGAATTTTGGGAATGTCCGGTTTTCCATGCAGAATTGCACTAAAGCAGTTTTGGCTTCTTTTTTTTGCCAGTTAGATATGTGTTCATCGCACGTAAAAGAGAATAGTAGAATGATTAGAGCTATATAATAGTCAGAATTAGAACTACTAATTGGAATTGATGCTGAAGATAGTTGGATAAGCATGCTAGTTATGTTATGAAAAAGGGGAAAAAAAAAAAAAAAAAAAGCACAGACTTGCACCTTAAAAATGTCTGACTAGGTAAAATGCTAGTGAAAAGTGTATAAAGCAGATAATTTCAGGAAATGCTGTTCAGAACGTGACCAAGTTGCACTTCCTAGTCAAAATGTTGTTCAGAAAATTCATGAATATCTTGTTTCTCCAAACTTTTGTTAAAAGAGGGGGAAATAAAAAGCTACTTCCTGAAAGAACTAATTATAGGAAAAACAATTTTATTTAAAATGTATTTGATATAAAGACGAATGTTAGTTAAGAAACATAGATCCTCCACCTAATATATATTTTTAAATCAATGCCACTGTCACTCCCCCTCGTTATCAGTCACCCTTGCTTGGCACCAGTAAAACATGAAACAAACATTTGAGGTTTAAAGAGGGTTGACTGTACTTAAATGTAAAATTCTAGTGAAAAGTTCATAAGTAGATAATTGCAGGACAACACACCAAACAAATTTCCTTAGAAATATCTCTACAAGCCATTGTTATGTTTTGATACATCATGCAGGGTAATCTGCTAACACGATAACAATAGTGAACTGCTGGGAATAAACTGGAACATCTCATCGATATTGTCCCAAAACTGCATGTATGGTGCACATTTCCTGTAGCAGTTATTTCAATCCCATACTTACCCATGCCTCTTAAATGAAGTACCTTCTCACTGCACCTTTTACGTTTTCTTTAGACAGATTCTGTACAATGTGGAATAAATACATAAGATACCATAGAAATAATACATTTCTACAAAAGAATGTCACAGAAGACACTGTAATCTTTCACAAAAGCTGGCATATACATAGGAGGTAAATAAAAGCTTGGATACAGTGTAAACTTACTTATTTGACAAGTAGACATATTGACTATTATCTTGAATGCCAAAAATTACAAAATTTAATGTGATTTCACATTTTTGTGTTTTAAGCATGCTGAATACTGCTGATCTCCCTAGAAATGTTTATCACTGGTCAATAATTGCAAAAATGATTGTTGTCATGAAGTTTTGTTGGAACTTATTTCTACACTGATGTTAAAAATAAAGTTAGTGTACTTGAAGTTGTAACTTGTTCTTTGAAGTTACTATTTCATATAGGCACAATATTGTAAGACAACGTAGTTAATGAGTATGCTCTAGCCCAATGTTTAACTGTAGCATAAAGCTTTTCAACTTTATAAGTGGTAATTTTCTGATGTGGAATTCTTCATATGGATCATGTGTTAGTGTTGTAGTATCCCTTGTTTTGTTAGGGTGTAGGACATCTCCTGTGATGCTGTAGGTATTGTGTAATTGGTAATACAGTGACATAGCTTGTGTTGCCTTCCAAGTTAAAAAAACTGACAATTTAAAGAGGAAATTGCTAAACTGAATGTGAGACTTCATCACATGATCATACCACGATACTGAATTATATGAATCAACAGTATCATGGAAAGACTTATGCACTATGCTAATGAAACAGAAAGGCTGCACAACACAAGCCGAATAATATTGAAGTGTCATAAACAAAGTTGTTCACTCCTGACGATGGCTGTTAATGTAGACAAAAACCCATGATTAAAGTTATGAAATAAAAATGAGCAGAAGCACTTATGTCAACCGCATCTCACATATTTAAGGGTAATTTTATTTTTAGCCTAGATAATTATTTATGACCAAATTTTCAGTAGTAAACCGAATTTTTATTAGATTCTCACTACAACAGTATATTACAAATGTTACAATTAACCATACAAAACACCTTCTGGGAGCAACAAAACCATGTGATTGTTGGTGACAGAGTTCTAAATTGCAAGTTCTTGCAACTTTCTATTCATGATATCCAATTGATAACTACTAATTTAAAGTGAATTGTACTTCATTTTGTGGCCAGTTTTCCTTGTATGCTTAACTCAGTTTAACTTCACATATTTTTAACTGCCAATTTATGTTTGCAAAGTAGACTTAGTTGTCAACCAATCTTTTATTAGAAACTTTGTCCAAAACATAACACCTTAGATTGAAAACCTATAAAAACAATATCATAGATTACCCCCCCCCAGTATCTACACATTGAAAACATATAAAAATTATGTTTTAAAATAACACTGGACATATTCATTAGTTTTAAAATAACATTGAGGTAGTAATGAGTGGTTTTCATCCAAATCAACTGCATATGGAGAAAAAGACACTAAAAATTAATCTTCATTCTGCAGTACAAGAACTAGAACTATTTTTAACAAAAATGCAAAATTATTATATTTGCACTTTTAAGGTATTAAAACCCTGCAAAGTGTGCATAGTTTATGTGCAATTCATAAATGAAATACTATTAAAAAGCACCAATCACTTACCCTAAAGCTCATGGTAATTTCTATCGACAACACACTTCCGTGCTGGAAGTGTGTTGTCGATAGAAATTACCATGAGCTTTAGGGTAAGTGATTGGTGCTTTTTAATAGTATTTCAAAAATGCAAAAGTTAGTTCTAGTGAAAGTTCATGACAATTGTCTCCTTCAAAACTATCAACCAAAGATAAGTGCTTCCAGAGAGGTCAACTCTAATGAATATCTAAAATGTGAGAAAGTGAAGTGATATTACAATGGATTACATTTTTATCACTTCAATGCACAAAAAACAAGAAAGATGACACCAAATTTTTGTTTGTAATGAGCACATCTTTTGAATCCTTTTAACACAAAAAATACATTTTAAAGCAGATTTTTAGAAAATCTAAAAATTCAGCAAAAAGGAAAATACACTTAAACTACCTATGGAAGAACAGTACATAATTTAAAATGTGCAATGGAAGCCGAGTTATTCACAGAAAATGGAACTGGTAAAAAAAAATCAACTGAATTTCTGTAATTGATAAAATATCCAGGAATGGAAACAGTTACTTACACATACTAGTGGCTGAAAAGTATGCTATAAAAATTGAGAAATTGTGCACCAAAAGTTTCTCATAGCTGGTGATGGAAGATAGCAGAGACAAAGGGGGTTTCCAAATCGAACAGTTAGAAGAAGAGATATATTGGAAAACTTGATACAACTTTATGACCAGCAAAAAACCTTTGGGCTACTTAAAGAAGAGAATGGGTTCAAAATAATTTTCACAATGAAGAGTATCAAACCAAAAATAGAATTGAATTAACTCTTTTAATTAGAAGTATACACTGGCATCACCTGGTGGCAGAATTTTGAATAATGAAAAAGAAGGAAATATGCTAAAAATATTCTTCATAGCTTTAGCCCTACTAAAGAAAAAGAATTTTTCAAATATATGTTTTGGAAGCAGAGATAGCAAAAAAAATTTTGACATTTATGCCAGCTAGCAAGGGAAACTGAATTCTTTAAAATAGGATAATGTTCCCCATCTTTACTGTAGCAAATGGCATACAGTACAAAAATAAATTTTTCAATAGGATTTTAAGCAAAGATAAGTTGAAAATGTAAAAAATTTAAATGTGCACTAACACAATGTAGCACCAGAACTGTGAGCAAAATAACCCATGAGTGCATGCCAAGTTTCTACATACATACATACATATCACTAAACTGTTCTCTGATATTCAGAGGTTAGCTCCACAAAGAAATACAAACTATCAGATCATTTTTACTTACTGTTGCTGTATCAGACTTTTCCATTTGCAGCAATCTTGACATACAACTCCGGTTTCACTGAAATCCATCACACGCCATACACAAGATCTGACACTCCTGAATCTGATCTTCCGTTGACTTCTTTGGCCTTCCTCTACCTTTCCTTCCTGCCACTTGGGCTAAAAAGATTTTCTTAGTAAGTATCTCAACACTCATTCTTTCAACATGCCCAAACCACAGAAGCACCTTGCTAAGAACATTTTGCTTCACATCACACAACTGCAACACATCTTCCTTCCTCACATAACCAGAACAAGTCTTGCCACAAACCCCCGTAAGTAACACATATAATGAATTAGCTTTATTTACTTTCCGCTAAGCTAATTATTATGAATGATTCTCTTCTTACGAGCTAGCTAATGATATACTTGCACTAAGCTTCAAAATAATGAATTCCCAAAAGGGTGTTGTTACTAGTTAATTACGAACTTAAACAAAGTCTCAACGCTGGTTATTTATATTACGTAATAAAAGTCATAAACCTAACAGCCAGACAGAGGTCTGACAAAAACTATGAATTGAGAAAGACTGAACTTACTGAAAACTTGTTTATTTCCAAGACTCTTGGTCAACTAAGGCACTCATATATCTTGTACATAATAATGAATAAACTTTCCTCTTATTGTACGCACTCTCTCATAACAACACCTCGCAACGCCAACACACCAACCAACGCAACACAAGTCTCGATGAACGCGCCTATATACTAGCTACCACCACGTCATGACTTACACTCATTGCCAGATCTCATTCAGCGGGTGAAATAATATTTCGTTCAGTAGGAAGATAATTTACATAGTAAAATAAAATAACCAGAGATAGTAAAATCAAAAGGAAAGTGAATGTAGAGTATACGTTACACACATTTATTTCTTCAGCACACAAACGACTCCTATGCTGCTTCTGTAGTACATAGGTTTCACTGCCATACATCAGAGCAGGAACAATTACATTTTCATATACAGCCATGCAGGACTCTCTTGAGAACCCATCATTCCTGTGAAACCCTCGCATAGCAGCCATGACTTTCAATGAAGAATTTGCTCGCCTACTAATTTCACAATCCAATTTTTTCTCTGTCAAACATGCTTCCTAAATACACAAACCCATTCACCTGGTCAATCACTGTGCCATTTAGACATGTATCACATTCGGTACTAACAGTTCCTCTCTCAAAAACGATAACTTTGGTTTTCCCCTTATTTTACTCAGTTTGAATTTCCTGCAAACTTCGTACATCTGAGACAACATACTCTGCAACTCACTTTTGCTCTCTGCCAACAGAACAGTGTCATCTGCATACAGCAATCTGCACACACGGATATCACCAAGAGATAAACCAGTATTATCTATTTTAGCATCACGCATGCACGCATCCATAAATATCTTAAGCAGCCATGGTCACATTACACAACCTTGTCTGACTCCTGCACCCGTAGAAAACCATTTTGATAAAACACCATTTACTCGCACACAAGCTTTACTGCCAGCATACATTGCTTTTACACTGTTAAGTAGATTCCCTGTAACAACACCATATTCATTCAATACCTTACACAAAAGTGTCCTATTTACTCTGTCATAAGCTTTTCCTACACAGGAAAAACTTTCTTACCAACAGCCAGATACTTTTCAATCATTATGTGTAATGCAAAAATTTGGTTAGTGCAGCCTTTACCAGGCATAAAACCACTCTGAACATCCCACACTTTCTCTGATGTAAGATCCCGTACTTTTTCAATAACGACCTTACCAAACACTTTCCCAGGCACACTCAGTAGGCTAATACCATGACAGTTCTTGCAGTCAACCTGATCACCTTTTCCCTTATACAAGGGAACAATGATAGCATCCTTCCAATCCCGAGGGACCATTCTTAACTCCCAGCACAACTGGCAAATTTCAGTTAGCCAGTCAATTACAGGGTCACCACCATATTCCAACATCTCAGCAGTTATGCCATCAACTCCTGGAGCCTTACCATTCTGAAGAGATTTTAGAGCTTTACACACCTCTTCTCTTGAGATCCATCCTGTGCTTCCATCCTTCAGTGTGACATCATCTGCTTATGCCTCTGAATCACCTTTGCTTTCCTGATCTAATAACTCACAGAAGTATTCACCCCATTTTTCACGTAACTCGTTGGGCTCCCATATCATTTCCCCGATCCTATTCTTTACATAGCTTACAGCTTTGTTTCCCCTATTTTTCTTGATTCTCATGTACTTCCAGAAAGTCTTCCTATCTTTCCAAAAACCCAATTCATGCCTTTCCACCTTCACCTTCCTATCTTTTGCCTTACTCTGGTGAACCAGCTTAGCGGCTTCATGCTTCTTAAAGCAAAATTCATCCACAGAAACTCTACTTTGCAGCATCCCCAAACAGGCTTCCTTCTTTCTCTTTAGTGCCTCTTCAATCTCACTATTCCACCAAGCATCACCTCTATTGTAACCCACAACTGTGGTGTCACAGACCTCTTCAGCAGCAGTGACAATACAGTTCTTAAAATATTCCCACTTCTTTTCTACATCCCTCTCACGAGATTTCAGCTCCTTCAGTCGTTCTCTGAGTAAGTCAGAATAACGCTGATGACATTCAGGGAGCCTTTCAACCTTTATTCTTTCCATTATGGGCCTCTTCCTATTCTTTTCCCTCCAACCAACATTCAGTTTCACTCGTGACACTACCAAGTAATGATCGGAACCAACATCCGCACCTCTCATCACACGAGTGTCAACAACTAAGTGTTTCAGAAGCTGATCATACACAACAAAACCTATCACACTCTTTTGACCAAGAGTACGATTTTCCCAAGTATATGTGTGGATATACTTGTGGTTGAAAAACGTATTAGATACACACAAACAACTCTCAATGCAGAGCTCAATTAAACTTTCATCATTATCGTTCACACAAGGATAATTAAACTCACCCAGAACATTGTCAGAAATCGCATTCTGCACACCTACTCTAGCATTGAAGTCCCCTGCTATTATAACTTTCTCTTTAGCACCAAACTGGCTCAAAACAGCTTTTAGCTCATTCCAGAAATCAGTCACAAGGAGCATACACTACAACAATTACTATTCTCTGAAGTTTCACTTTCAAACGAATCCAAAGAATTCTCTCACTAATGCAACTATAGTGAGTCAAGTTGTTCTTTATCTTTTCACTAAAAATCACACCTACGCCAGCCTGCCCTCTCACATTATCCAATAGTCCAGACCACACACTCCCCGTTCCATTCACTACTTCTATCCCAATTTCCTTTTTTGGTTTCACTTACACAGCACATCCATTCTGTACTTATTCAAGTTTCCATGTGGTGAAAGGTATTCAGCATTAAAATAATTTTTTAAATCAGACTTATACAACAACAGATATTGAGAAAAACACATTAAATATTTGTGCCCCTAGCAAGGAAATTTTGCAGTATTTTGGGCAGAAAATGCACACACGAAGTTTTCATAGTCTGTAGTATCTGACAGAGGAAGGAATTTTTCAATTGGGTTTTTAGACATATAGATATTGCTGTATATCCAAACATGAATTTATATTGTCTAGCGGCAAACTTGTGCGTTAAGAAAAATTTGAAATTATATGGACAATAATATTTCACACCAAAAACTATCAATTAGAAGCAGAAATTGAGAAAAATGAGATATACTACTATGCTCCTAGTGAAAAAACTATATCATTTTAAGCAGAAGGTATTCTCAAGAGGTTTTTCGTGGTGAGTGGTACCTTATCACAAAAGGATTTTTTCAATCAAGTTTTCAGATGTGCAGATATTGCTGTAAATACATCTGAAATATAAATATACACTTATGCTCCCAATAGCAAAACTGTTCTTCCCAAAAGTTAAAAATTATATGTCCTAAAAAATGAAATGTCCTAACATTTCCGAAGAGATCACACCTAAACTGAAGAACGATGCAACAGTTGTCTTCTGACAAAACTGTCTAGAACATTTTTTGATAGCTCTATTTTATGAAAAACAACAACAACAAAAAAAACATGGACTTTTAGAAGCAGATATATTATTTAGAAGCAAAATCGCAATTTAACTTTACACCCCCTAGCACAAAAACTGGGGAAAAAAAAAAAAAAAAAAAAAAACGTTATATGTGGTACTGAAGGAAAGGAGTTTTTTTCAATTGGATACTTAGAAACAATTATGTGGAATAAAATGTATTTTGAATTTGACAGCATTTGCATTTATGCCCTCTAGTGAAGAAGTTATGCATCAGAAGAAAACCAGAAAGGGCAGACCACATTTTTTTTTCAAATGGAACCAATAGTTGCAGAGATATAGTGTCCACAGATGGACAGACAAAGTGGTAACATAAGCACCTACCTTTTTTTTGCAAGAGGTGCTAAAAATACACCTACTTGCCCATAATTTTTGTTTTAAATTCATTACTCAAACTTTGCAAACATAAAAATATTTTCAATGAAATAAAAACTGATATCGTTACAACTGACATAATAATAATAATAATAACCAAACTGGCTTGCTAAGAAAAACTTACTGACCACCGAATTTCATGTACAAAATCAGAACAATCCTGTACATTTCTTTTTCCACCCTATTTTTTTGAAAAATAAAGTGATCACAACTATAAAAAAAGCTAAGAATTTTACTTAGGAATCACTGGCCACATTGAAGAGAGATCACACCTAAATTGAAGAATGGATGCAACAGTTGTCTTCTGACAAAAAATTGTCCTAAATACTGTAACTTTCCACTACCTGATGATATTTACCTTCATGTAACTATTATCAGTACAGGCAAATAAGTATTAGCGAACACAAACACGACAACACCCTTTTGTTTTTCCTCTAAGAAAAACTGATATGTTAAATAGCTGTAAGCTATTTTGTACTTTTAAGTTTAAATAGCAATGTTCAAAACAATTGACAATTAAGCCAATTTTGATAAAGTCCCTAATGTATTTCAACAGTTCTCTGCCGCTGTTTAAGGTTATTTCAACAATGCCTTTAAGTATTGATTACAAAATATTACGACTACTGAAATAGGATGTAATAAGGATTACTGACAACTTGTTAGGAAACCTGTAACTAGTTATACATACCCAGTGTGAAGAACACAAATCTCTGGCAGCTAACAAGTCATCTACTCTGCAAATGTGACCTTGCTGAAGAAAAGGTTTTGCCATCATAAAATAAAGCACAGGAACAAATGAAAATATTTACAGAAACTACCTGCAGAATGTAATAGATGGGACAGATTAATCTAAACCTGTTTTATAATTTTCTAAATATTTTTTTCTTCTTTTGTAAATAAAAAGATACACTTCCTTCCCTGTCCAGCAAAACCTCATTTCTTCAAAAAGTTGTCTACGTCTATTGGTACGGACTGCAAAAGATACCAGGTATGAACTCCTTATTAGTTTCTGGGAAGAATTCAAAATGTACCACATTACCTGGTATACAACAGAACCTACTATGTGGTACATACACACTTACAATAATTTTGTCTACACTTGACCTACATCTAACCCTGGTAAAACAACTTCATGCTTAGCATTTCATGTAAGAATAATGTATGTAAAAAAAGATACAGCCATAAAACAAATAACAAAACATAAATAAAAAAAGGAAAGGAAAATAAAACTTTACATTAAGAGTGTAATATTTCATTTTTAGTAAATCTGCATACTTTCAATCTGCGTTCCAGCTCTTGCCTTATGGCTGTGGCGTCCAACCAACGTTTTAATGGGCAATCCCCCTCCTGTCTTCGAGAGACAAGGCGGCTGTCTCCTCCCCCTGAAAGAAATAAATCCGCAAACCTCAGTATCTGTCAGTTACCTGAGATATGCAAAAAAAGCAATTTGACTAATTCATAGCAAGCTACATTACTCTTACTTATTTGAAGAGGAATGTTACACATGCACACAATTTATTTAGAACAATGCCTCTAGTCACGTTAGTTTTATTATTTACTGACCTGATTACATAGAAGATTAAAAAGCACCTGAATTCAAAGTAAAATACAGAAAGTTAATATGCATGCATACATGCAGCTTAACTGCCTATGTAAGGCTGAAATTAGAATGAAGAACATCATGCATTCAAATTTGCAAACAGTGGTCTTGCATCTTGGTTCCATTAGAGTGAATTGGAAAGAATAAAAAGGTATTTCTCAATTTCATTAACATGCCAAAGAAAAAAAAAGCCAGTGAAGTTTGAGATCAATAGTGTGATTCTCAAAATGTTTACTCTTAGAGAATTACGATGAAAATAATAACATGAAAAGAGGAAACTTCATAAAGGTGAAACAGAGGTTTCTTTTAAGCTAATGGAAATCATCAGTATGCATCCTATCTGTTATTTACAAATGCAAAATGTATATTCTATTTTCTTTTGTGTGCTATGCAGCATTTGTGTTTCTTTATGAACCAGCTTATACTTTCTTTAAACTAAACTACCAAGAGAAAGGAGAACTGATAAAATAAGCAGTTTCATTTCTCAAAAAATTAATAAAATTTAATTTCCCTTTTTTTAATATTGTAAACAGTGTTACTTCAAAAGGAATTTTTAACTTCTGGCAAAGGAAATTGGTGATTTCAGAAAAGTTTTTTTCTTTTTCTCAGGTAATTTTTGCATTCCTTAAAACTACAAATAATTCAAAGTTAGTATATACTATATATAAATGAAAATATGCCAAAAATAACTACATAAAACCAAAAAAATGCCATTAGAGAAAATTATATCATAAAATTAACTACAAAATTAAGTATAAAACTACTAACCAAAAAAAAAAAAAAAACAAGAGGGAAAAATATGGAAAATTGCAGAAAATATTGTAAATAGTGATCTATGTCTTCTTTAAAGACCAGCACAACTCCTCATTTATTCATTTCCACAAAGACCTGGTTGAACGTGGGTTTCTGCCATATCATATATGTACAGAATAGGAGGAAGTAGTATTTTAAAACTATCTTTTAAAAATATCCTTACCCTAAAACAGGCCCCCAACTAAGATGCAATTTAAAAAAGGAAAAATATATTAATACAAACCTCAGAATTTTGCCCCCCCCCAAAAAAAAAAAAAAACTTATATGATATGCAAGCTTTCTACAAGACACAGTCCAATATAAATCCCGAGAAATTGCTTAGACCATAGTGAAAAAGTTGCAATATATACAAAAATAATTTAGAAATATGCTTCATGAAATTACTAAATAATTAAGTATACCCCCAAAACAGGTGGCATGGAAAAACCATGACCCAAAGGGACAACAGCACATTGCCAGAACAAAAGAAAAGGAGAAAACTAAGTTTGAATATATCTTAAGCAAAATATGTAAGTAAAGGATAATAAGACCTCATTAACAGATCAGCAAAAACAAAAACTACAAAATAAAGTAACTACCTAAAAAAGGAAAAATAAAATTTTTAAACTTACCCAGTACAATGTTCCAAGCACCCACTTCTACTCACAGCAGAACCAAAATGACTATTTGAACATCCCACCCATGCAGAAAGCTCCCTCTAGTGCCCAGCCCAAGATAGCAGCTTAGGACAGTAAGCCAAAGGGAGCTTCTAGATTACACTTCTGCTCCTAAATGCCTGCATGTCCACCATAAAAAATGCATTAAAGTATCCTGTATTTTTGGACAGAGCTAACACTCAACCACTTCGGGGGCACAGTGAGCCAAGAGTTGGCCTTTGACCATTTGTCAGTAATGCGTCCAGATTCGAATCCCAGCGAGTCATGGATGTGTTTGTCTTACGGCACTGGCTCTCTCCCTTCCCTGGAATCAGTGGCCCTAAATTAGGGGCAAGCAACTGCTTTTAGACCAATGAGTTGCTCACTGTGGCCATTACCCCCCCCCCCCCCAAGCTGACACTCAACAGAATACAAGAAGAGTCCTGTCAAACTCAGCTTTCTGTCTTTAATAGTTCCCACTTATCTTAAATAACCTAAAGTAAAACTACAGCTATCAAGCAGTTCTTTAAATTTCTATTCATAAAAATAGTTTTAGTTTAGCAGATTTAATTAAAAAACTACAGTTAATAGTATGAAGTTGACCTATGGAAGCCTTTTTTGAATGTGGATCAGCAGATGTTTATTAACCATCTCTGCAAATTTTAGTGCTATGGAAAAAAATTCTTTAAAAAGAAAAAAAGGTTTAAAATGTATAAAATGTCATTTAAAATAACAAAAATAAAATATCTTAATATAAATCTAAAGAACAGCTCTACAGCTGTAGTTTTACTTTTTTGGTTGGAGGTTTTACGACCACTGTGAGCAACTCTAGTGGGCTATAAACAGTCGCCCGTCCCTAATTTAGGGTCGTTGGCTCCAGGTAAAGGAGAGAGCCAGCACCATAAGACAAACACAACATCCATGCCTCACTGGGATTCAAACCCGGACCCATCTCAGAAGAGTGTTTTTGGTTTTTTTTAAATATTTTTTTATTGAAGGTTTAACGACCACCATGAGCAACTCAATGGGCTATAAACAGTCGCCTGTCCCTAATTTAGGGCCGCTGGTTCCAGGGAAGGGAGAGAACCACATCCGTAAGACAAACACAACATCCATGCCTAAGCGGGATTCGAACCCGCACCCATCTCAGACAAATAGTCTGAAGCCATCGCTTAGACCACTGCGCCACTGGGCTGGCATAGTTTTACTTCCAGTTATTTAATACAAGTGGGAACTATTGAGCACAGAAAGCCGCGTTTGATAGGACTCTTTTGGAATTCTGTTGTGTGTTAGCTATGTCCAGAAATGCAAGGGTACTTTTACTTTGGTGCATTTCTGCTGGTGGGCATGCAGTTGTTTATGAGCATGAAGTATAATCTAGAGGCTCGCTTAGGCTTACTGTCCTAAGCTGCTACCTTGGGCTGGGCACTAGAGGGAACTTTCTGCATGGGTGGGATGTTTAAACAGCCATTTTGGTTCTACTGTGAGTAGAAGTGGGTGCTTGGAACATTGTGTGAGTAAGCTGTTTAACCCCCCCCTCCCCAGGTAGTTACTTCATTTTGTAGTCTTCGTCTTTGCTGACTTCATACTGAGGCCTTGTCATCTTTTACATATTTTGCTTAAAGATACATTCAGAGTTTCCCCCTTTACTTCTGATAACGTACTTTTGGGTCAGGTTTTTACGTACTACATATATATATATATATATATATTTTGTATACTTAATTATTTAGTGGATTCCTGAAGCATACTTGTTTACATTATATTTGTACATATTGCAACGTTTTTGCTATCATCTAAGTAATTTCTTAGAATTTATGTTGGATTGTGTCTCGTACAATGATGGGTCGGACCTGTATGTCATATATCTTTTTTTTTTTTTTTTTGCAAAAATCCGGGGTTTGCATTACAAATTTTTTCTTCTTTAAATTGTGTCTCATTTGGAGATTCTAGGGTAAAGATATTTTTAAAAAATAATCTTAAAACACTTTTTGGTGTGGGGGATTTGATTCGAATTTTTTTTTTTTTTTTTTTTTGATTGGAGGTTTAACGACCACCGTGAGCAACTCAATGGGCTATAAGCAGTCGCCCGTCCCTAATTTAGGGCCACTGGTTCCAGGGAAGGGAGAGAGCCAGTGCCGTAAGACAAACACAACATCCATGCCTCACCGGGATTCGAACCCGGACCCCTTCCGTGCGAATGATCAGAAGCCATCGCTTAGACCACTGCGCCACCGGGGCGGCTGATTCGAATTTTGATTGGAGGTTTAATGACCACCATGAGCAACTCAGTGGGCTATAAGCAGTCGCCTGTCCCTAATTTAGGGCCACTGGTTCCAAGGAAGGGAGAGTGCCAGCACTGCAAGACAAACATAAAATCCATGCCTCAACGGGATTTGAACCAGAACCCATCTCGGACGAATGATCAGAAGCCATCGCTTAGACCACTGAGCCATCGAGGCGGCCAACTAGGTTTTTGCGGAAATGAGTAAATGGAAAGTTGTTCTGGTCCTTGAAAAAACCATGGATCACTATTTAAGAAATACTCTCTACATTCTTCCATTTTATGTTATTTATTTGTTTTACACTGTTTTTGGATAGTACTTTGTGTCTGTGTACTTACATCAGTTTGGTATAACTTGTGATTTATTTTTTTCTTATGGCACTTTTTTGTTTTGTGTAGTTATTAATGGCACATATTTTCACTTTAACTATTTTTCTTGAGAATTCTTCTCTACAGTTCATTGCGCATTTAGATTTTCAGCGCTTTTAAAATTCTTTTTGTTGTTTTGGGGTGTGCGGTCTGTTTGCTGTTTTATTATATATATACATACAGTATAGCTATGGTAATTTGTATGATATCTATGGTAATTCCATGAAGCAAGTGGAGAAACTGAAACAGTACTCGCCCAAGTTTTCACTCGATGCCTTAATGAACAAAAGATTCCTGAGGATTGGAACAATGCAACAACAATCCTGCTACATAAAAAAGGCGACATTGCTGATCTCAGGAACTACAGACCTATCAGCCTCCTATCAGTGGTTTATAAAATATTCACTAAAGTTTTTTCACACCGCTTGAAGGTAACACTGGACATGGCTCAACCGAGAGAACAAGCTGGATTCAGGAGTGGCTACAGCATTAATAGACCATATCCACGCACTGAGAGAACCGATTGAAAGAGCAAGGGAATATGAACTTCCATTATGCATGGCTTTTATCGATTATGAAAAGACCTTTGATTCAGTGAAACCATCAGCAGTTACAATGGCTTTGAAATCCTGTGGTATTAAAGATACATTAATATTATTAATAACATCTATCAAAATGCAAAGATTGGGCTATTTAAGAATACAGCACCCATAAAAATTGGAAAGGGCAAGTGAGACAAGGTGTTACTATATCTCCCAAACTCTTTAATGTCACATTGGAAAATGTCTTTCAATCACTGAATGGAAAACAAAGGGATAAAGATTAGTGGAGATAATCTAATTCACCTTCATTTTGCTGATGACAGTCATTTTTGCAACTACCACATCAGAGCTGCAGAGTATGATCCAGGAACTTGCTGACAAGAGTAAAGATGGGATTAAAAATGAACTTTCAGAAAACAAACGTGATGTGCAATGCTTTTACAAGAAACGAAGATTTATCGATTGATGGAGAAAAGCTTGAGACAACAGATTCCTACATTTATCTTGGGCAGCAGATATCGAGTGAGGGTCACATTGACGAAGAAATTAATCGGCGTAAAAAACTTGGATGGAGAGCTTTTGGAAGAAACAGTATAATTTTTAAGAGCAATATGCCATTATGTCTTAAAAGAAAGGTGTTTGATCAATGCATCCTACCAGTGCTTACATATGGTGCAGAGATGTGGACGTTAACAAAAAGAGGCATACAAAGACTGCAAACAACTCAAAAAAGCATGGAGAGGTACATGCTTGGTGTAACCAGGAGAGATAAGAGGAACTTATGGATCAGAAAAATGATAAGAGTGGAAGAGATTATGATCAGAGTAAAATCCCTAAAATGGCAATGGGCTGGACATATTGCCAGGAGGACAGACCATCGATGGACAGCCGAAATTTTAGTCTGGATTCCATGGAACAGAAAAAGACCAGAAGAAGACCACATAAGAGATGGGTGGATGAAATTCGAAAGTATGCAGGAGTAACATGGAGGAGACTGGCACAAGACAGACCATTATGAAAGAAACTTGGGGAGACCTTAATCCAGCAGTGGATTGATAATGCTCGACGACGATGATGATGATATATATATATATACAGTGGTGTAGCCAGAAATTTCTTGAGGGAGGGGGAGGGGGGTCCATCATGGGTTTGGTTCATTGGTGAAAGCCCCATATATACATATCATCATCATCATTGTCAACCATTATCAATCCACTGCTGGACGAAGGTCTCCCCAAGTTTCCTCCACAACGGTCTGTCTTGTGCCAGTCTCCTCCATGTCACCCCTGCATACTTTTGAATTTCATCCACCCATCTCCCATGTGGTCTTCTTCTGGGTCTTTTCCTGTCCCTTGGAATCCAATCTAAAATTTCGGCTGTCCATCGATGATCTGTCCTTCTGGCAGTATGTCCAGCCCATTGCCATTTCAGGGATTTAACTCTGATCATGATGTCTTCCACTCTTGTCATTTTTCGGATCCACGAGTTCCTCTTCTTATCTCTCCTGGTTACACCAAGTATGCACCTCTCCATGCTTCTTTGAGTTGTCTGCAGCCTTTGTATGTCTCTTTTAGTTAAGGTCCACGTCTCTGCACCATACGTAAGTACTGGAAGGATGCATTGATCAAACACTTTTCTTTTAAGACATAATGGCATATTGCTATTGAAAATTATGCTGTTTCTTCCAAAAGCTCTCCAGGCAAGTTTTTTACGCCGATTAATTTCTTCATCAATGTGACCTACACTTGATATCTGCTGTCCAAGATAAACGTACGTGTCTGTTATCTCCAGCTTTTCTCCATCAATCGATAAATCTTCATTTCTTGTAAAAGCATTGAACATCAGTTTTGTCTTCTGAAAGTTCATTTTTAATCCCACTTCTTTACTCTTGTCAGCAAGTTTCTGGATCATACTCTGCAGCTCTGATGGGGTAGTTGCAAAAATGACTAAGTCATCAGCAAAACAAAAGTGGGTTAGATAATCTCCATTAATCTTTATCCCACTGTTTTCCCAGTTCAGTGATTGAACGACATTTTCCAATGTGGCATTTAAGAGCTTCAGAGATAGGGTGTCACCTTGTCTCCCTCCTTTTCCAATTTTTATGTGTGTTGTATTTTCAAACAGCCGAATCTTTGCACTTGCATTTTCATAGATGTTATTAATAATATTAATGTACGCATCTTGAATACCGCAGAATTTCAGAGCCATTGTAACTGCTGATGGTTTCACCGAATCAAAGGCTTTTTCATAATCGATAAAAGCCATGCACAATGGAAGTTCATATTCCCTCGATCTTTCAATTAGTTCTCTCAGTACGTGGATATGATCTATTGTGCTGTAGCCACTCCTGAATCCAGCTTGTTCTCTCGGTTGAGCAATGTCCAGTGTCGCATTCAAGCGGTCTAAAAGAACTTTATTGAAGATTTTATAAACCACTGATAGGAGGCTGATAGGTCTGTAGTTCCTGAGGTCCTCAATGTCACCTTTTTATGTAGCAAGATCATTGTAGCGTTGTTCCAATCCTCAGGATTCTTCCCTTCATTAAGGCATCGAGTGAAAATTTGGGCGAGTACTGTTTCGATTTCTCCACTTGCTTCTTGTATGATGTCTACCGTAATTTCCACTTCTGGAACTTTTCCCCACTTCATGTTCTTGATTGCATGTGCAACTTCTGCTGGGAGGACTGGAAGAACTCTGGTACTGGTACCTTTCATGATGTCTGGAGTACATGTATCATCCCTTTCATATAATTTGGAGTAGAAATCTTTCACTCTTGTCAAAATTTCGCCTCTATTTCTTGTTACAGAACCATCTTCTTTTCTCAGTGCCATAATCTGTTTTCTTCCCTTACTGAGATGTCCCTTTGCTATCTTTAGGCTTTGGTTATTTTCAATTGCTTTCCTTACTAGTTCACAGTTGAATTTCCTTACGTCTTCAGTGATACTTTTTCGTACTGTCTTGCATAGCTCTATATATTCCACTTTGGAAGTCACATCTTCTTTAGTTGTCCTCATCTCTCTTCTTTTATGCATCAACATTTTGGTTTTTCCAGATAATTTGTTCACATGCAACTTGTTCTTAGACCCAGCAAATTTTGTTGCTGTTTCCATAAGAGCTTTGGTTACTTTTCTGTTAATTTCAGAAATATCCACTTCTTCCAATGTTATGCCTTCTAAAGCAGAGAATCTGTTTTTCAGTTTCAACTTGAAGGCATTATGGTGTTTTTTAAGGTTGGTTATGTCAATACATTTTGTTTGTCTTATGAGCTTGCCACGTTCGAGTTTAGTGTTGAGGTGCATCTTACATCTCACCAATCTATGGTCACTACCTGTGTTGAACTTGTTTAGCACACTGCAGTCTTCTATGACGAATTTTTTGTTACATATAATAAAATGAATTTCACTTGTCGTTCCATTTGGATGTCTCCATGTCCATTTCCTGTGTGGCTTTTTCTTGAAAAAGGAATTCAAGATGAAAAATCCTTCTGCCTCTGCAAACTCAACGAGAGTATTTCCACGCTGGTTTCTGTTGCCGTGACCAAATTTATCTACTGAAGTTTCATTCTGTTGCTGTTGCCCTATTTTTGCATTGAAATCTCCCAATATTATCTTCAAGTGCTTCTTACCTTTATTATTTAGATGACGAATTTCCTCATAAAATTCTTCAATTTCTTCTTCAGGATGACTTGTGGTGGGTGCATAAGTTTGAATAATCTGAGCCTGGTATCTTCTCGAGAGTTGGATAACGAGTCTTGCAGCTCTGTCAGAAGAACTTTCAACTTCTACAACTTTATCCTTTAGTTTCTTGTTTATTATAAATCCAACACCACTAGTTCTGCCAGTATCTGTCCCACGATAATAGAAGAGATGTCCACTTTTCAGTTCAATGAGATCTTCTCCTTTTCTCCTTACCTCACTTAGCCCGACGATGTCCCACTTGATCCTTTGTATAGTTCCTCTTCCAATTCAAGAAGCCTTGAATCAGAAGATAGGGAGCGTCCATTATACGTAGCCAAGGTCAGCATCAGATGGCAGCCTAGTCCGATCCTCCGGGGATTCTTAGCACCCTCTGCGATCATGTCGCACTGGCCGCTGCCTTGGCCAGGTACATTCCAGCTGCCGGAGACTGAGGGCCAAGATTTAAGTTGTGGAGTCATTTTGGAGGGGTTTGGCCATAGCTCACCACGCTGGCCAAGCGGGTTGGTGAGTGTGGGATAGCATTTCCTCTAATCCCGATGGTATAGTTATACCGCTATTGGCGGTCATATACATATACACTGCTGGACAATTGCTAAGGACGGATCATAAACGGCTATATAGCGCATAAAAAAGTAAGAGTGGTTGGATGCCAAGTGAAATAAAATAATGTCAGAATGCCAAGACATTACAAGAAAGACAATTTATTGTGCTCTGAAATCGAGAAGGCTTTGGAACGTGTTCAATGGACAAACAGGCCATTTTGGGCAGAATACGTAAACGTGAAAAAAATGCAATTACCGTCCGCAGGCGTTCCGGCATAAGATGTCAATACGAGACATGGCCACCATGGAGGGCGATGCAAGATTCCACACATCGTGTCATGCTTTGCACATTATCAAGCAGCTGTTGGGGTAATTTATCCCATTCCTCTGTCAGTGTACGGATGAGGGTGTCCTTGTTTATTGGAGGGCATTGGCGACCAGCAAGTCTCTTCCCCAAAGCATCCCACACATTTTCAATGGGATTCAGATCTGGAGAACGTGCTGGCCATACGAGGCGTTGAATATCCTCGCTCTCAAGACACTCCTGGACAGCGACTGTTCGATGACATGCTGCGTTGTCGTCCATGAAAATGAATCTATCACCGACAGCACCACGGAACATGCGAACATGAGGTAGCAGTACATCATTAATGTATCGTTGGCCAGTCATAGTCCCAGTTGGAAGCACATAGAGGGACGTACGGCCATTGATCATGATGCCAGCCCATACCATGACACTACATGTCGGATATGGGTCCCTTTCCTGTATGTTTGCTGGACAATATGCAGTACCACTATCACGCCAGATCAGTTGTCGTAGACAATCAGACGATAGACTGTATCTACTCTCATCTGAGAAGAGGACAGCAGACCAGCCGTTATCAGTCCAATTGCGATGTTGATAGCACCATTGCAAACGGGCGGTACGGTGACGTCTGGATAATGGGATGCACACAACGGGACAGTGGGCGTATAGTCCTCCTTCATGCAAACGTCTGGCGACAGTTTTTCGGGAGATCCGCTAGCCAGTGGCAGCCATAAACTGATTTGCTACCTCACTAGCTGTGCTGTGCCGGTGTCTTTTTGTTGATAGCACTATGTACCGATCTTCTGCAGGTGTCGTACTGCGAACACGACCTCGCCCGTGACGTTCGCTACACTCTCCATTTGTTTGAAATGATTTCCAAAGCCTTGAAACAACACTGTGGCTGACGTCAAACTCCTTGGCAACATCTGTTAATTTTCGCCCTTTTTTAATCTTGCCAATAATACGGCCACGCGTAAAATCATCTAGGTGATGTCGGGAAGACATACTGAAAATTGCAAGTTCGTCAATTGATTCTTTCTTTTTCAACTTTGCGTTTGAACAACAACGGTCAATACGCGTCAAATTCTTTATATCTCTTATCAGCGCTATGACGTCACGAAAAAGTTCGGCAATCCAAAATTTGCATACGCACAACACGTCTTACTGTATCCCGCACTTATGCTAATTTCCACATTTTCCTGCCTTCCATTTTATGGTTGCTATTGTCGTCCGTCCTTAGCAATTGTCCGGCAGTGTATATCGCTTTAAATTCAACGTGCAAAATACTTTGACAATATCAGGTAAACGATACCTTAGATATTATTTTTTTCTATGCATATATATATATACACACTGCTGGCCATTAAAAGCACACCACCACAAAAGACATCAAAGCCACATTTATTGCACAGAAAGCAGACGATACAAGGGTGGTACGATTACAAATACAGCAGGGTAAGACAAGGGGAACACGTAACAATCAGTACTTGTTGTAGCCACCACGTTTGGCAATTACAACTACTACACAGCCCGGCATCGAGAGGAAAAGACATTGGATGCAAGTTTGGGGAAAGTCTGTCCATGCAGCTTCAATATGATGCCACAGTTTCTCGGTTGTAGTCGGAGGTGGTCACCGGCATGCCACTCGTCCGTTGATCATGGACCACAAGTGTTCAATAGGCAACATATCCGGGGACTGCATGTGCCAAAGACGACGTGGCACATGGTGACAATTCAGGGAGTCTTGGACGTTGTGTACCACATGTGGTCGCGCATTACTCCATTGGTAAATGGCACTAAGACAGTCCCTGAAGATTTGGTACAATAACAGGCTCCAACACCTCAGTGAATGGTGGCTGTTCAATGTACTGAAATGCAGTCTAGGCTCAAGCAGGAGTGGAATACAATTGCACTCCATAACGCCAGGGGCCAGTATGGCACGGCATAATGCAGGACTCACTCAGCCGGTCACTACGATACCACCAGACATGGATTCGTCAGAAAACATGATGCCTTGCCATTCGCTCCTCCATGCAACAACGTTCTTGTCACCATTGCAGTCGCAGGTGTTGAACAGTCAATGATAGTTGAAGCAATCGGCGCCATGCAAAAATGCCCTGCTGCAGATGATATCAAACTGTTCGTGCAGAGACTGGTGTTGTGCCATACACCCTAACTGTTGAGCTAAGTTGGTCGATGTGGCTGTACAATATGTCAAGAGTCATGCACACCAGATATCGGTCTTCTTATTTGGTGGTGTGACGGGGCCATTGGGATGGCATGCTGTTCGTTCCTTTACTACCCACTGACATCATATTCTCCCTACCACGTTCACATGCCATCCCACATGATGTCTCGGAGTGATAATCCGCAATCCCAATATGCCATAATTCCCCCACGATTGAAGCCAGAAACATACTGGTAGGGCTTCCATCTTCTTCTGCAGCTGCTTGTGGCCAGGAACGAGGAGCAAACACACTTTGAGTGCATAACACCGGCTTTTTGTTCACCCCTCTTATATGACTTCCAGGGGCGTTAATGTCTCACATGATTTCCATATGTGCTGCCCGGTTAATCATTTACATGTGCGTCTGTGTTCTGCCCTTCTGTCAACTTTCAAGCACCTGGGATGGGATCTTTCTGGGGTTGCACTTTTAATGGCCAGCAGTGTGTGTATATATATATATATATCATCATCATCATCATCAACCATTATCAATAATCCACTGCAGGGTGAATGTCTACCACAATTGTCTGTCTTGGGCCTGTCTCCTCCGTGTTACTCCAGCATACTTTTGAATTTCATCCTTCCATCTCCCATGGGGTTTTCTTCTGGATCTTTTCCCGTACCTCGGAATCCAGTCTAAAATTTCGGTTGTCCATCGGTGGTCCGTTCTTCTGGCAATATGTCCAGCCCATTGCCACTTCAGTGATTTCACTCTGGTTGTGACGTCGTTCACTCCCGTCATTTTTCTGATCCACTAGTTCCTCTTCTTATCTCTCCTGGTTACACCAAGCATGCATCTCTCCATGCTACTTTGAGTTGTCTGCAGCCTTTGTATGTCTCTTTTAGCTAAGGTCCACGTCTCTGCACCATATGTAAGCACTGGAAGGATGCACTGATCAAACACCTTTCTTTTAAGACATAAAGGCATATTGCTCTTGAAAATTATACTATTTCTTCCAAAAGCTCTCCATCCAAGTTTTATACGCCGATTAATTTCTTTATCAATGTGAACCTCACTCGATATCTGCTGCCCAAGATAAATGTAGGAATCTGTTGTCTCAAGCTTTTCTTCATCAATCAATAAATCTTCATTTCTTGTAAAAGCATTGTACATGTCTTCTGAAAGTTCATTTTTAATCCCACTTCTTTACCCTTGTCAGCAAGTTCTTGGATCATACCCTCACCTTCGTTTTGCTGATGACAGGTGAGTTAAGTAATCTCCATTAATCTTTATCCCTTTGTTTTCCCAGTTCAATGATTGAAAGACATTTTGCAATGTGGTGTTGAAGAGCTTGGGAGATATAGTGTCACCTTGTCTCACTCCCTTTCCAATTCTTATTTGTGCTGTATCCTCACATATCCGAACCTTTGCACTTGCATTTTCATAATGTTATTAATAATGCTAATGTATGCATCATCAATACCGCAGGATTTCAAAGCCATTGTTACTGCTGATGGTTTCACAGAATCAAAGGCCTTTCCATAGTCAATAAAAACCATACATAATGGGAGTTTATATTCTCTTGCTCTTTCAATTAGTTCTCTCAGTACAAGGATATGATCTATAGTGCTGTAGCCACTCCTGAATTCAGCTTGTTCTCTTGGTTGGGCGATGTCTAGTGTTACCTTCAAGCGATGTGAAAGAACCTTATGTATACATATATATTGTATATATACACACTCAATGGACAAAACATTAGAGATACCAACCTAATAACACATTAGGTCATCCTTTAGAGCAAATAACAGCCTGTACACACCAAGGCATCGACTCCATAAGATGCCGGAGAGTTTCTGGAGGTAATGTCAGCCATGCCTGTTGCAGAATTGTCCACAACTACACCCAACAGACCATAGGTCACAGAATGCATAAAGGATATGAAAGCGTGTAGGTTATCAGCCAGAAAATGCTGGTAATGCACATTGGTTAAGGACCTCTCCAGACACATTAAGAGACCTAATATATCCCATGAGAAGGTTCTCCAAACCATCACAGAGCCACCACCACCTTAAACAGAGCCAAAGCCTCATGCTATAAACGTTACACTCACACCCTCCAGTCAACTTGGTTCAGTTGGAAATGGGATTCATGTGACCACACAATGCGGCACCACTCTGCAGAGGTCCAATCTTAATGTTTTCAGTGCCAGGCAAGGCGTAATTTCTGATGATGAACAGTCAATAGTGCACATGAATAGGGTGTCGGCTTCCGTAGCCCAAGGTATGGCAATGTGCACTGTACCATTTGCTTCCTGATGCTGCTAGGGCATCCCACATTTAACCTGGATGTGATTTGTGCCGTCATTGCCAAGCAGTCAGTCTGTGCAAGACTGGATAGTCTATGTCAGCCCCAGTCATCAATGGTGTGTGGTCAGCCACTGCTAGCTGTCTGGGTGCTGGTATGTCTGTTGATGGTATATCCTTAATATTGTTGCCCTTGGAAACCCTAGTTTTTACCACTTGGGCAACAGAATGACTCATCTGCCTGGTGCTGACAATGTGTCTACAATCAAAGTCACTCAGATAACCACATTTACCCATGTTTGTTGATGTCACAACACAGTTGGGAAGCCCAGCTATTCACCTATTTATTTCTTGTATTTGGTCTGGGTCGGCTCCACTCTGTGCGAGGATGCTTGTATCAATGGCCCATCACCCATATCTCTGTTTTGTCTACTGATTGTACTTTATTTTTGGTTAGTAGTTTTGTGCCTGTGTACTTACATTAGTTTGTTTAAACTTGTGATTTATTTTTCTTTTATGATTTTTTTTTTTTTTTTTTTGATTTTGTGTAGTTATTACTGGCATATTTTTATTTCAACTATTTTTCTTGAGAATTCTTCTCTACAGTAAGTTGTGTGAAGAATAAGATTGGGGCAATGATGTGGGAGCCCAATGAGTTAAGTGAAAGATGGGGTGAATACTTCTGTGAGTTATTAGATCAGGAAAGCAAAAGTGATTCTGAGGCAGAAGTAGATGATGTCACAGTGAAGGATAGAAGCACAGGAGGGATCTCAAGAAAAGAGGTGTGTAAAGCTCTAAATTCTCTTCAGAATGGTAAGGCTCCAGGAGTTAATGGCATAACTGCTGAGATGTTGAAATACAGTGGTGACTCTGTAATTGACTGGTTAACTGAAATTCGCCAGTTGTGCTGGGAGCTAGGAATGGTCCCTCAGGATTGGAAGGATGCTATCATTGTTCCCTTGTATAAGGGAAAAGGTGATCAGACTGACTGCAAGAACTATCGTTGTATTAGCCTATTGAGTGTGCCTGGGAAAGTGTTTGGTAAGGTCATTATTGAAAAAGTACGAAGTCTTACATCAGTGAAAGTATGGGATGTTCAGAGTGGTTTTATGCCTGGTAAATGCTCACTAACCAAATTTTTACATTACACATGATGATTGAAAAGTATCTGGCTGTTGGTTAGAAAGTTTTTGTTGCCTTTATAAATTTAGAGAAAGCTTACAATAGAGTAAACAGGACACTTTTGTGAAAGGTATTGAATGAATATGGTGTTACTAGGAATCGACTTAAGTGTAAAAGCCATGTATGCTGGCAGTAGAGCTTACGTACGAGTGAATGGCATTTTATCAAAATGGTTTTCTATTGGTGCAAGAGTCAGGCAAGGTTGTGTAATGTCACCATGGCTGTTTAATATATTTATGGATGCATGCATGCGTGATGCCAAAATACATAATACTGGTTTATGTCTTGGTGACATCCGTGTGTGCAGATTGCTGTAGCTGATGACACTGTCCTGTTTGCAGAGAGCGAAACTGAGTTGCAGTGTATGTAGTCCCGGATGTACAAAGTTAGCATGAAATTCAAACTGAGTATTAATAACAGACAAACTAAAGTTATGGTTTTAGAGTGGGAAACTGGCAGTACTGAATGTAACATAAGTCTAAATGGCACAGTGATTGACCAGGTGAATGAGTTTGTGTATTTAGGAAGCATGTTTGACAGAGATAACAAATTAGATGGTGAAATTAGGAGAGTGAATTCTTCATTGAAAGTCAAAGCTGCCTTGGGAGGTTTTTGCAGGAATGATGGGTTCTCAAGGGAGTCCTGCATGGCTGTGTATGAAAGTGTAATTGTTCCTACTCTGAAGCATGGCAGTGAAACCTGGGTACTACAGAAGAAACATAGGAGTCACTTGTGTGCTGGAGAAATGCGTTACTTATGGGGAGTTTGTGGAAAGACATGTTGTGATCGTGTGAGGAATGAAGATGTATTGGAGTTGTGTAATGTGAAGCAAAATGTTGTTAGCAAGGTGGAAGCTAATATGCTTCGGTGGTTTGGCCTTGTTGAAAGAATGAGTGACGAGATGCTTATTAAGAAATTTTTTTCAGCCCAAGTGGCAGGAAGGAAAGGCAGAGGAAGGCCAAAGAAGTCATGGGAGGATCAGATTCAGGAGTGTCTGCATGAGAAAAAGATCACGAGTATGAAGTATAGAAGATCTTGTGTACGTCGTATGATGGATGTTAGCGAAGCCCGAGTTGTGTGTCATGATTGCTGTAAATGGAGGAGTTTGATATGGCAACAGTAAGTAAATAATCAGTTTAAAATTATCTGGTAGTTTGTCTTTTCTTTGTTGGAGCTAACCTCTGAATCCCAGAGAACAGCTTAGTGATATGTATGTATGTATGTATCTTCTCTACAGTACTTCATGCATTTAGATTTTCAACGCTTTTAAAATTATTTTGTTGTTTGCAGTTATATACATAAATCTACAGTGGAACATCGATTATATGTTACTTAGTTACATGATTTTAACACTAATAGATTTCAAAGACTGGAACAGATATATAATTTATGTATAATCTAGATTTTTTTTATGCACATTTCACAGCATTAAACTATTATTTCTTTCAATGATTTTAATGTGTGCCTGCACACCAGAGCATCCACATAGTAGGAGCCTATGAAAGAGAGGTTCAGTGTTTTTTCATAACGGACGGGCGCTTCCGCTAAGTCTGATATTGGGAGATTTCTGGTTAATCTTTCGAGGAATCCAAAATATTTGTGAATTAAAAGTTGTTACTTTTTTTGTATTTTTCTTTCCATGTTTTATTTTTACAATTTTTTCAATGGATGCTTGGCACCCACTGGAAAACTTTAATCGGTGTCCGAGCCAGGAGCACCCACATAGTTGGTGTCTATGGTGGAGGTCACATATCAGGAGAAAGACGCAAAGTACATAAAAAGTATCCCCATATCTTTTATGCTACATGTTTTAACAGCTGCACTTTGTGTGGATGAAATGCAGAGAGCTTCCACAGAACTCTGTTGGGCATAACAAATCAAAATCAACTTGGTATGATGAATTTTTTTAAATGTACCCAAAACAGCAATTATTTTTACTTTTTTTTTTTTTACTTTATTAAAATATATGTAGACAAAGAAAAACGTTAACACTCCTCTAATCTGGAAATCTGTTCTAAAATCTGGCAATTTTGACTAACACATATTTACCACAGGGGTTGCCCAGAATAATGTGAAACACCACGCTCAGAGATGCGACTTTTAATGCAGCTGTGTAATATCGCAATGCACAAAGGTATCCACCACTTTTTGGTTGGAACAGCTTTGTTTAGAACCCCAAGTTTCTGTTTAAAAGTGCATTTGATGTGTCTTGTTGCAAAATTTCTTTCAGGGTGACGACAAAATGAGTGACTTAATGGACTTCGAAAGAGGGCCAATTGTTGGTGGCCGGCTAGTTGGTGCCTTGCCAGGGTAGTGGGGGTATCCAGAGCTACTGCGTCTAGCGTCATGATAGCATACCGTGTTCAGGGCAAAACCTCGTTTCAGAAACACAAAGGTGGCTGGAAAACGGCCCTGACTAATATACACGGAGAGCATAAAAGAGGATTGTTCCCCGTAATAAGAAGACAACAGCGCTGAAAGTTGGTGCAGAGTTCAATCTGCATGTCCATACCCCAGTATCAATAAAAGCAGTGTGCAGGGAACTGCATAAGCAAGGTATTCATGGCAGAGCTGCTATCGCAAAACCTCTGGTGACCCGGGTGAATGCACAACGGCAATGGAAGTAGTGCCCGGAGCAACATATAACATGGACTGCTGATGCATGGAAGCGTGTAATGTGGTCGCCCACATTTGCACTATTCCCCACTGTAGAACATGTTCACATGTGGAAAACACCGCCAGAAGAGTACAACCCAAACTGTCTGCTCCCAACAGTGCAGTATGGTGGTGGTTCTGTCATGCTCTGGGAAGTCATATGATGGTTTTCAGCAGGTTCCCTGATCACCAGGAAAGGATGGATGACTGGCAGGGCATATGAAACCTTTTTGGTCAACCAAGCCCATCCAATGGCTCAGGCATCGTTTCCTGCAGAGGATGCCATCTATCAAGATCATAATGCCCCAATTCACAGAGCTCAGAATGTTCAATCATGGTTTGAGGAACATGAGGACAAGCTTTCACACCTTCCTTAGCTTCCCCAATCACCAGAATTAATCATCATCGAGCCACTGTGGTCCGAGTTGGAAAACAGAGTAAGCTCTCGTTATCCTTCTTTTGCATCTCTCAAGAACTTGGAGCAGTTTCTATAAGAATGGTGCAATAACCCACTAACCACCATTCAGGATTTGTATGCATCCATTCCAAGGAGGATTTAGGTGGTTTTGAATGCCAAAGGTAATCCCACACCCTACTAGGTACGTAAAACCTTCTTTTCGTAGGTGTTCACATTATTCTGTCCAACCCCTGTACTTCATACAATTTCTCTTCATTCCACGGATCAGAAATGTAGCAGTAACAACGAAGATGCTCTGTTTGTTGAATGTTCTTTTCTGGAATGTAAATAATCAACAAAGGGTTCTTTCTAAAATCATATTAAAAAGCTTGGACGATCCTCTCCATTGCATTTGGTTATGTGAATATTTACCACTGTTTTGTTATTATGGGGTCAAATACTTTTTTTTAAATGATATCCCAGGAAAACAGACTGCAATCGATTATGTAGTGTACGATGGAATTAAATAGCTTTATTTAATATTACAAGAGCTTACCAGTTAGTGTCTGTGCTTCAACAGTTATGCTTTGTAAGTTTTTTTAACTCCATATGTGATAATCATTCAAAAAATTAATGTCCTTATACAGATGCCTTTGAAATCTACCGGCACAAGCAGCTCACGTCGCGGATGACCATCAACTCTCGTAGCCTTAAGGGGACCGTAAACAAATTGCAAATGTAACAATTACCCAGGAAGCAAAGACTGGATCTCTTAAGGGACCATCTACAAATTGAAATGTGATTTACTACGGCCTCACGAAAGCATGTTTCTTAACAAGTAAGTAACCGATTTGCAAACAAATGGTCTCTTTCTACTCAGGAATGAACCACCCATGAGGTACAACACAGAATTATGTTCCATCCATCCGTCTGGAAGAATAAAAGCACGTAACATCACTGAGAAACAACCAATTCGCACAGAAATGATTTCTTTCTACTCAGGGACGCCTCACACATATCAGATATGATAGAAAATTACATTCTATCTGTCCATGCAAATCGGTTGTCTCTCGGTGGGGTTATGTGTTTTTATTCCTCCGGACGAACAGCCAGACAGATGGTGGACGGATGGAATGCAATCTTCTACCGTATCTGATAGTGTCAGGCATCTCCGAGTAGAAAGAAATCATTTCCATGCAAATCAGCTGCTTCTCAGTAGGGTTACGTGCTTTTATTCTTTTGGACGGACAGAACTTAATTTTCTATCGTATTTGATAGGTGTGGTTCGTCCCTGAGTAGAAAGAGACCATTTCCATGCAAATCGTTTTTTTCTCGGAGGAGATATTTGTTTTTATTCTTTGGAACGGACAGACGGACGGCAGATGGATGGAACATAATTATGTATTGTATCTGATGGGTGACACATTCCTGCGCAGAAAGAGACCATTTGCATGCAAATCGGTTATTTACTTGTTAAAAAACATGCTTTCGTGTGGCCGTAGTAAGTCACATTTCAATTTGTAGATGGTGCCCTAAGAGAACCAGTCTTCGTTTTCAAGGTGATTGTTAAATTTGCAGTTTGTTTATGGTCCCCTTAAGGCTACGAGAGTCGACAGTCGCCTGCGATGTGAGATGCCGTGCCCACCAGCGCTTTACATGTGCCAGTGGATTTCAAAGGCGTCTAAAAAAAAATTACCAAGAAATAAAACACGAAATAATAACTGATAACTGGGTGCATATCCTGTAGACAATAACTAATAAATTGTAAAATTCTTCAGTCGTAAAAAGATTGAAAAATTCGACTGGTTCGACACCTATCATATTAATTTTCAGTCCTAGTACACTAGTTAACAGAATTATTCTTGTGACATCAGAAACATCATACCAATGTGCAGCTAAAATCTGCTGAGGCGGAGTATGTGAGAGAACCTCGCATTCTTCATTTTCACTGATGGTCGTACTACAGCTACTAAAATAATACATTTCTGTGTATGATGACAAATTATTGGGATCATCTATTTCCACTGCAGGATATGCCCGCCAATGAACTTTTGGTTGTTAGGGAAACAACAGAAATATTCAGACATATTGCCTGTCTGAATATATCTGTTGTTTCCACAAAACTAAGCATTGAAGTTAATATAAGTTTCCTTGAAATCCCTTTAGCATCTTCAACAGACCACCCTCTTACGTATGAACTCTAAGCAGCAAATGCTTTTTATTGCCACTCAAGCATTGATTTATTGATAGTTCGCTTTACCGCAAAGCCAGTGATGTTCAAAGGAAAATAAACAATGCAGTGAAAAGTGCATGCTGCATTAAGTCTATGGAGAGTCAACTTACTTTCCCTTCCCTAAACCATGTGGAATTTTTTTTTTATCCCAAAACTGTGGTCGTTTTTAAAAAGTTGGATACTCATTCTCAGTGCCAGTAACAAAATAGATAACTCTCTTCAAGTGCTGAAGATTTTACGAAAAAATATAACGCCACAATCATGATGCTGTCGGTACCTGGGCTAAGTATTGTATGACACCATACGGTGCACGCGGCAGTGAAAGTGTTAAACATCTTGAAGTTCAGCAAGCCACCCACCCTGGTGGCACAGTGGTCTAAGCACTGCCTTTTGACAATTCGTCCGAGATGGGTCTGTGTTCGAATCCTGGTGAGGAATGGATGTTCTGTTTGTCTTACGGCACTGGCTCTCTCCCTTCTCTGGAACCAGTGGCCCTACATTAGGGACAAGTGACTACTTATAATCCATTGAGTTGCTCACAGTGGTCATTCAACTCCCAAATAATAAAAAAGTTCAGCAAAGTAAGCAATATAGAAACAGTTCACTACTACCACAAGAAAGAAACTATTCATGGAAATCTAGTAAGAGATATCCTAGTACCATTGAAAATAATTGAGGAAGAAAAAAAAAAAAAAAAACCTGCACCTAAATTCTTCCCATTGTTCTAGATCATGATGGTGTTACAAAGATTTGACAAAAGTTTTTGATACTCTTTTGTAAATACACTAAAGAAACTTTCAAAGCATTGCTTTAAGCAGCCAATGAAGAAATCTCTTAGATGCACAGACTGGCACACCATTGTAACTGCACTTTATGGGACATAAAATGAGAATATAAGTAGCCCTGAAATGGATAAATAACTGTTAAAGCAAATGGAATGGATTTCTTTGCAGAAAAGATCACCAGCTTGACACAACAGTGTGTACATACATATAAAAAAATGTTGTGGCATGTTTTTTCCGGCAGCATTATATGCCATAACTTTAGGTTTCATTTCAGTAACTGATTAGGCAGACTAGTTCCTTAATACGATCTTGCAATGCCAACCAAGCATATCTGAAGATTTTTATGTATAGGATGACCCAAAACATAGTCATAAATTAAGCTTTGGGCAGTGGGGGTCACTATTTCACAACTGGTACATCAACCACGTGATCAACTTCAGTAGAAGTAATATAACTTAATTCCCCCTGCATTCATAAATTTTGATGAACCTGTAATTGTGCAACCAGCAAATTGCAGCAGAAAATGATCAATAGGCAGCAACAATATCAACTTATGTTTTGTGCTGCATACATAAACCACAACTCTTTTTCTCTCTCTCTCTCTCTCTCTCTCTCTTTTTGTACTTCACTATTTTCAATCAGATAAGGGTATACTAACAAGTCACACATTGTATGAATAATATGCAACAGCTGTTAGCTATACACTATAGCAGTGCTAAGTTATATGTTGCATGCCAACAGCAACATGTGATCGGTCAAACACAGAACTATTTTTTGAAACGGTTATACCTATTTTAATACTTCCGAAGGTCAACAGAGGCCAGGGATATGAATGGTTATTTCTGACTTCTGTTGACTTTGAGATGCACTAAAAAATAATGATCTGTAAGTGCCAGAAAATAATATCTCCTTTGCATATACTCAGGCTATGAAATGGCAACATACACCTAATGATCACTGAATTATGACCACCCTTATCAAAAGTGGATGCAGCCTGTTGACCATGCAATTCCAAGAGGTTGCGATGAATTGACTGATGTAGCACATATAAAGAGTGAGTGGAGCAGTAGGTTGTAAAATTTGGAGCGTGATGGGCAAAAGTAAGGATTTATTGGACTTTCAGAAAGGACAAATTGTGGGAGCTAGAAGAGTGGTTCCTTGATTTCCCAAATGGCTGAACTGGTGGGTTGTTTGAAAGTCGCCGTAGTTAAAGTGTATCACGACAGGCATGAAAATGATCAAACAACGACCCAGAGGCAAAACTGCACAGGACAGCGAAAAATGAGAGGTGAGCATTGGGGCCAACGACTTATACAGGCCAGTAGACACAGGAATGTTCAATAGTTGACTACCCAATACAACAGAGGCCTAGCCAGAACAGTATCTGTCGTGACCATACTTGGCACGCTCGCACGTATGGGCTATATATAACAGAAGGTGACACCGACAAAATCTTCTCCTAACCATGTTTCATGGGCACAAGACTTGCCTGGTGCAAAGATCATGCAAGTTGGATGTCTGATGACGGGGAAAAAGTGTGCTTGTCTGATGGGCTGCATTTTTTACTGCACTCCATGGATGGTCTTGCACACATTTGGGCCAAACAACATAAGGCACTCAATCCATTCTGCATGGTCTCCACAGTGCAAGTCGGTGGAGGCAGTTGTACGATGTGGGGCATGTATACCTGGCAGGAACTTGGACCCCTGGCACATGTGGAATAATGTATGACTGGGGGCTTACTATCATGAATTGCTTGCTAACTCTGTACACCTAGAAATGTTGCACTTTTTCCCGAATGGCGACAGTGTCTTCTAAGATGACAATGCACTGAGTCACAGGTCCAATGCTGTGCAGAATGGTTTCAGGAACACACTTCAGACTTCCAGCATATAGACTGACCTCCAAACTCCCCCAATATCAATCCCATAGAGCACTTGTGGGACACTATGGAATGGCATATCAGGCGTTTGGATACACCAATCACCTCCATACCTGTAATGAAGGCCGCATTACACACAGCTTGGTTGGCCACACCTTCCAACTGCTTCTGACATCTTATTGAATCGATGCTATGTCCGATAGCTGCTGTACTGAGGGTGAAAGGAGAACTTATGAAGTATTAGGTAGGTGGTCTTAATTCAGCGATCACCCAGTGTGTATACAGTATATTACTATAATAATACAGATAGCGGTTTGTCATGTAATATGTTGAACATTCATATAGTGTATTTATTTGAACATAGCACGCACTTTTTGTCCAAAAAACTTTGTCGTAAAAACAAGGTGTGCGTTAGAATCTAGTACGAGCATTTGCAAATACATAAGGGTGAAGCACCTTTTCATTCCTCCAAGTATGCAGCGCAAATGTGTCACGGCAGGTGCGTGAGGGATGGGGAGGCGGAAACCGAAAAGAGCAGAAACAGAGAGATGATCTTGAGTCTACACGCACATCAATCACTCATTGCTCCTCCCTCCGCTTTCAACCCCGTTTTACTTCAGGGCTTAGGATATGCGTACCTTTCTCCTCAGAATCCAAGGGAATTTTGCTTCTTGATCTCTTTAGCCGGCATTCTTTCCAAGTCAATGTGCACAGAAAGATGTCTACAAAAAGGCAGCATTACACAACAAAGTTGAAACTTAAAGTAATCGCTTTCACAGAGGAAAATAGCAATCACGCATGTAAATCGAAATTTGGAGTTCCTGAAGTGAATGTGCGTGTGTGGCGCAAACAAAAAGAATGATTAAAGATGTGCTCGACAACCAGACAAGCTTTTACTGTCCCTAAAATGGGAAAATTTCCCAAAATTGATGAACAGTTAAGCATGTTCGTAAAAGAACAGCGGGCAGGTGGATTACCAGTAGCAACAGAAATTCTTAAAGTGAAAGCTAAAGAAATTCATCATCAGCT
Organism: Macrothele yani; assembly: GCA_039090855.1. Taxonomy (NCBI): domain Eukaryota; kingdom Metazoa; phylum Arthropoda; class Arachnida; order Araneae; family Macrothelidae; genus Macrothele; species Macrothele yani. The sequence goes on from CM077009.1 coordinate 78,917,495, forward strand.
ACAGCTAAAGGGAAAATTTGAAGCATCCAGTGGTTGGATAACGAGGTTCATGCAGTGAAAGGGATTTTCTCTTAGATGGCGGACATCCATCTGCCAAAAGCTGCTGGCTGACTTTGAAGAAAAGTTGAATGCTTTCCAAAAACATTTGATAGCTATTCGAAAGCAAGTGCAACACGACTTGGGGTTGATCAGCAATGCTGATCAGACGCCGATCTATTTCAATATGCCTCCAAACTGCACAGTGGACAATGTTGGAGCAAAACAAGGGAAATTACTGACAACGAGTGGCGATAAAATCAGAATGACAGTAATGTTCAGTGTTACTGCAAATGGAAATAAACTTCCACCCTATGTCGTTTTCAAGAGGAAACCTTTCCCAAAAAAGTTACTTTTCCAAGAGGAATCTATATTGCAGTGCAGGAAAATGGATGGATGTCTGCAAATTTGGTTTTAGACTGGCTGAGTAAAGTTTGGTTACGAAGACCTCAAGGTCTACTGAAGTTGTGATCCCTGCTAGTGCTAGATGCATTTAAAGGACATGTAGAAGATGCAGTAAAGAAAAAAATGAAAGAAAACTGCAGTAATCTCGTCATTATTCCTGGAGGGATGACATCACAAATCCAGCCTCTTGATGTTTGTATCAACCGCCCATTTAAGACTGCCGTTCGTCAACTTTATAATGCCTGGCTTTCATCGGGAGAACCGGAACTAACAAAGACTGGCCACGTTAAAAGAACACCCTTATTTGATTGTGTGCAAATGGATTATTGCTACTTGGGAATCCATTCCAAATGAACTTGTGCGGAAATCCTTTCTTAAGTGCGGAATTTCGAATTCTTTGGACGGAACAGAAGATGACCCATTGTTTGAAGTGAGCTCGGACAATGAACAATCGGAAGTAGAAAGCCTTGTTAGTGACAGTGACAGATTTTTCTTTGCAGTCATGTGTATTTGATTTAGTATGTATCAGAAATAAGGTAAATATACCTATTTGTTAGTATTTTTTGCAGATTTTCTTTTTTACTTGGGTATGTGTATATAATTTTTTCTGATTCCTAAAAATGCAGCCTGGAGTTGGGGGTGCGCATTACATTCGGGTAAATACAGTACGTACTATATGAGAAAGAGGACATCTTTAACATTCCACATTAAGCTCTATATCATAACTGCTGTTTCTACAAACAAAACTGAAAAAAATAGGAAGAAAAAAACATGGGCCAGTGATATGCATCTACATAAATCTGATTTCCTCAAAACACACTTTGCCACTAAAATATGAATTACACAAATCAAGAATTCAATGTATTATAAACCAATTGCCTGTGACCACTGAAGAACTTTCAAGCAAGAGTGTGATGCGTGTTGTGTGTTAATAATTAAAGTGAATAAAAAAGTAACATAAATCATGCAAACTGATGACTCAAACGTATTAATATTACACTAATCCACCTTGAAAAGGCATGTTTATAAAAGGCTTAAAATAATTTTCACTTTTCACAAACAAAAACTGTAGTATATTGGCAATTTATAGAAGCAAAAAGTTTCTCTCTCTCTCTCTCTCTCTCTCTCACACACACACACACACACACACACACACACACACACACACACACACACACACACACACACACCATAGGTAAATTAAATACCATAGCGATGATAGAAAAAAGCAAACATGCAAATAGAAAATGAAAGTCATACCTATACGATACAATACCTATGGTGTACGATACAATGTACATGAATTTGATACTGCTTTGGATCCTAACAATAGGATTCATGTAGCCAAGCATTTTAGCAGACACAGCAAAGTTGAAGCATGAGAGTTTGTATTTGAGAACAGTGGTTGTTTATATTTTTGATAACAACATTTAACTTGCTCTTACTTTAAATGTTGGTATCAAACTATTTACATAATTACACATCTGTGCAATTTATACTCCAAGTCTATTTAGAAATAACTTGATATACAGTAAAACCTCAAAAATCTGGCACCGACGGGACTGGACGACTGTCGGATTTGTGAAAATTCCGGATTTCTGAAGCTATCCAAAAATTGTGTAATGGACAGGCGTTACGTAAGGCACGTACTAACACATAATGTATCATTTTAACAAAAATGTGCGCTCCATGCCTTATAAATACGCAGGGGTCGTGCTGCCAACTGCATTCTTCGCCATTTGCTAAAAAAAAAAAATTGTTTTGGCGATGGAAAATTTTTTTTGGGGGATAATATTGGATTTACCCTTTTGTACTATTTATTATAAAACTGTCGAAAAAAATTAAATGACGAATGGTTAGGCAAAAACTTGAAAGAAGACAGAACAACCGCTAGGGCTGGACGAGTATCAATACCTTGCGAAACCCCGATGTGAATTTTACATCGACGTTACGGTTTTCAGACTGAGGAAACATTGGCCTTCCTGATGCATCACGAAAGCCAATGCAGACGTCATTACACGATTGAATCCACTGCCACCATCAAGCACACATCGTCGTCACACGTTTGACATGCATTTCAAACGTAAACGCCATTCGTCCCCTCACTGGTCCGCGTCACTTCACCGCGGTCCAATGAGATGAAGAATTGAGAAGCCTCCCAATGTTACGCGTAGGCAGCTATCGGCAATTCCCACGCCGAGATCGGATGATCTTGCGATGCGTTGTTGAGACGGTACATCGGGATATTTTCATGGTTATTGGTGAAACGTCGGATGTTCTCACAAAAACGAAATAAAAAAAGTGCCGGATTTCTGAAGTTGCTGGTTTACCGAATGCAGGATTTGGGAAGTTTTACTGTATTTGGCCACAAACATAAAACTGTTAACCAACAAGTATCAAAAGTAAAGTTGATTTCATACATTGCTTAACATATTGCACATTAATTTACGTGGGCATACTTTTGCACATTGCATGTGTGCATCATCAGTCACTGTAGTTGAATGTTGAGTACTTATGTTTTTTGAGTACATATTTCATGATTTTACATTCAGAATAAATACTTTATTAACAAAAATGTATTTCATTTCCATGGCTAAACACTGCTTCTAAAAAAGCAATGAACAAATCTAAATACAAGGAATTTGTTTGTAAAAAATATGATATGCACAAATATTATAGTTTATTAGAATTAAATAACACTTTCAAAAAATCAAACTGCTGGTTTTATTAATTTTCTGAAAAAATATTTTTTTACCTGTTCTTCATACTTGCTCAATTTAGTGTGGATTACTGAGCATTAGAATAATTCTTGATATCGACATATCACGCATAAGTAACGTAAAAATTAGAAATGGTGGGATGTTTTGGTAGTGACTTCTACCTTCATCAGCCGTGGAATGAAACACGTGGTACAAGCATCAGTTGTTGTTAGATTTCAAAATAGCTCTCCAAATGATAGGTATGTTAAAAGGTGCATCTGTATTGCAGGTGTTTCGAGAAAGTGTAAGAAAGATTTCAATGCTTTCGTGGTACCCGAGGGTTTTCCGATTGCTAAACAGAGCGATACGTTTATCATTTTGCAAATCGGGAATTGCGGACATGTCGTTGATAGTTAAAATTGAAAAGGAGGTGAAAGGGTTGCCTTTCTTAACATCAGCAATATGTTCCACCAGTCGCCGGTTGTTGCTTCGGTAAGTACTTCCAATATAGTTGGTAATGACTGTGGAAGTGTTGACAGGGATAGAGAAGACACCTTGTAACTCTAAGGGTTTATTGGGATCTCTGTCTTTAAGGATAAGGTTAAGAATATGTGGAGGTGGTTTAACAGCAATCCTGTAGCCAAAAGACTTGAAAATGGAGCAAACTTTGTGAGTGAAGGCCAGGCTAAAGGGCAAAATGCCATCAAACTGATGAGTGGTGGGAAGTTCAGGCAGTAAACTAGTAGATCTGTTCTGTGATTCAAATTTCTTAATTAGCCTGTGTACTAAGAGGGGTGGAAAGTCATGCAATTTGCCAATGTTGATGATGTTCTGATATGCGTTTTGAAGAGCAGAAAGGCTGTTGCAAATAAGGTTAGAGCTCTGTGGATATACGTCTTTAAAGCTGCCAATTTGTATTTACCAAAGGTGCAGGAATGGTAAGGGATGATATTATGGGTGACAGAAGGTTTCCTGTAAACAGAGAGACCAAGTGAGAAGTCTGGGTTGATGTTGATGTTAACATCAAGAAAACTAATATTGTTGTCCACCTGTTTTTCAGACGAAAATCTTACATGAGGGAATTTGGAAGTTATAGAGGACATAAGTTCAAACAGAGTGTTTCTGGTGTGGGCAAATGAAGATGTCATCAACGTACCATAACCAAATGGCGGGTTTTAAGGGATATGGGGCAATGATTAATTTTTCAATATTCTGCAAATAAATTTCAGCAAGTAAGGGGGAAAGAGGAGAGCCCATTGGTGCACCTTGTTTTTCTTGGTAGTAGATACCATTGTATACAAAACAGGAATACTTATCCAATGAATCAAAACAGTCAAAGATCTTCGATGAGTTCCCAAAGAAGTTCTTGGTGCTGCATTAGTTTTTGACCGTGAGCATGTAGGCATCAAAGAAAGAAACAGAAGGAAATAATGAATTCACGGCAAAGGCATGTATAAGAAATCTTGAGGAATAACAAATGAAAGGAGTTTCTGGATGAAGTCCTTGGTCGACACAACAAAATAAGTATGATTTTTTGTCAGAACATTGCAATATTTGACTAATTGCCCTTCAAGACTGACTACTGGAAGAAAAGGTATTTTCAATTAAGGAACTAATAGGATATTCAACTTTATGTAGCTTGATCTGTAAAAACAACATGAGAGTAACAACAAGCTGGGGATGGGGGGGGGGAGAGATGTCTCCTAAGAAAGATTTCAGAGAGGATTTTTTAGATAGCTTGGTAACAGTTTAACATAGTTTTTCAGTTACGTTATTTTTAATACACCACAATGTGAATAATCAAGAAACGCATATAGCGTATTAAATCAGTTTATTTTTATGGCGTAATAAAGCATGAAGATTTGCCAAGCTTTTGCACTCCACTGGGAGGCATTTTCAAGACACTGGTAGACATAAATGGGTGGCAAAAGAATTTATATGTCTACCATTGCCTTGAAAAAGCCTCCCAGTGGAGTGCAAAAGCTTGGCGAATCTTTGTGCTTATTACGACATATGCATTTCTTGAGTAGTTTTTCAGTGTTGTCTGCACTGAGTCTTATGCAATTGGTTTTTTCCAGGAACTCGGCCACTTTGTTGTCCAAAGAATTCTTATGGATGAAAGCAGGACATCCTGCCTTGTCTGCTTTAGAAACTGCAAGAATTTTACATTGGGTGAAATTTCTAAATTTCCTCATAAAGGCAGAAGAGTATTTGAGCCTTGGGGCTTGAATCTCGGAAATTGCAATAGCCGATTTTGCACGAATGATCGGCTGATGTGCAGGATCGGTGCTTTGGATCGCCACTTCCAGTAGTGATATAGTATGTGGTAGGGTAGGATTAGCAGGAGAAAATTTGGGTCCATTTGCACGCAGTTTATCAATTTCAACAGGAATAGGCACAGAAGACAAGTTCATATACTCTGGAGAGTGGGTATCAGCAAATTTCATGGGAGCCAAACTGGGAGTGTTCTTTTGTGTGGAGGCGAGGTGTTGAAACTTGTTTTCAAGTCTGGTGGTTTCACAATTGTCAGTCCTGGATATAGTTTCATGAATTCAGATCATAAAATTGTCCGTAATGCTGGATGGGTGAGAAAAGAAAGAAATTGGTACCTGGTATAGCAGTTGAATTCGAAGTGGCATTGTTAGCTGCAGAGAGGAGGCTGGTGGTGGTATGGTCCAGAACTTTATTGCATCTGCTATGAAAAGTGGGTTTATGCACCTGAAAAGCTTTGGGGATAACAATTACAAAGTTGGCATAACAATGAAACAACTTTGGTGCGGACTTTATGGAAAATGAACCAATCTTCATTCCAGTCAAAAATCTGCCTAGAAGTTGTGTTAACTATAGGAATCATAGTGAGAATAATTGGTAGTGAAACACGTAACACACAAAATATTAGAATAATTCTTGATGTTGACATATCACGCATAAGTTATGTAAAAATTACAAGTGGTGGGACATTACGGTAGTGACTTCTACCTTCATCAGCCATGGAATGAAGCACATGGTATATGCATCAGTTGCTGCCAGATTTAAAAATAGTTTTGCAAATGATAGGTATGTTAAAAGATAATTTTTATGTAACTTATGCGTGATATGTCGACATCAAGAATTATTCTAATGTTTTGTGTTATGTGTTTCACTGCGAATTATTTTCACAATGATTCCTATAGTTAACGCAATTTCCAGGCAGATTTTTGACTGGAATGAAGATTGGATCATTTTCCGTAAAGACCGTATCAAAGTTGTTTCATTGTTAGGCCAACTTCGTATTTTCATCAATTGCAAGGGGTCCAGTTATCCCCAAAGCTTTTAAGGTGCATAAACCCACTTTTCATGGAAGATGCAAGAAAGTTCTGGACTGTACTACCACCAGCCTCCTCTCTGCAGCTATCCACGATCCCCACGCTTCCATTGCGACTTTGGAATTCAACTGCTATACCATGTACCAATTTATTTCTTTTGCCACCCATCCAGCATTACTGGACAATTTTATGATCCAAATTTCTGAAACTACATCCAGGACTGACAATTGTGAAACCAAAAGAAAAAAACAAGTTTCAACACCTAGCCTTCACACAAAAGAACACTCCCAGTTTGGCTCCCACTCTCCAAGGTATGTGAACTTGTCTTCTGTGCCTATTCCTGCTGAAATTGATAAACTGCTTGCAAACAGACCCAAATTTTCTCCTTCTGCTAATCCTAGTCTACTACATACTATTTCACTACTGGAAGCAGCGATCCAAGACACCGATCCCACACATCAACTGATCATTCGTGCAAAATTGGCTACTGTAATTTCCGAGATTCAAACCCCAAGACTCAAATACTCTTCTGCCTTTTTGAGGAAATTTAGAAATTTCACCCAATGTAAAAATCTTGCAGTTTCTAAAGCAGACTAGGCGGGAAGTCCTGTTTTCATCCATAAGAATTCTTTGGACAACAAAGTAGCCGAGTTCCTGGAAAAAACCAATTGCATAAGACTCAATGCAAACGACACTGAAGAACTATGTAAAGCTGTTACCAAGACCTTCTCTGAAATCTTTTTTAGATTAGATCTACTAGTTTCATTCTGTGAGAAAAAATCCTTCACCAAGTCATTTTTCTGTAATTGAAGGATTCAACTTTTATTCTGCAGCAGAAAAGTTTTGAAAAAATGTCAAGCTTTTATTGAGATTATTTCTAGGGCTGCTTCAACATTGTAATTTCATTAAATTTTCAAATCTCTGCATTACAATGATGTGCTTTATGTACATGTAATGAATCAATTAACTGGTGATGTCACTTAAGTGAACTCTTCCAACAGTATTTTGGGTAGACACTTGTTTATATATATTTTTTCTCCTCCTCTTCCTTTTTTTTTCTCCCCCTCACAGAATAGATCTACTAGTTTACTGCCTGAACTTTCCACCACTCATCGGTTTGTTGGCACTTTGCCCTTTAGCCTGGTCTTCACTCACGAAGTTTGTTTCATTTTCAAGTCTTTTGGCTACAGGATTACTGTTAAACCACCTCCACATCTTCTTAACCTTATCCTTGAAGACAGAGATCCCAATAAACCCCTAGAGTTACAAGGTGTCTACTCTATCCCTGTCAACACTTCCACAGGCATTACCAACTATATTGGTAGTACTTACCGAAGCAACAACCGGCTACTGGTCGAACATATTGCTGATGTTAAGAAAGGCAACCTTTTCACCTCCCTTTCAATTCTAATCATCAGCGATTCCTGATTGGCAAAATGTTAAACATATCGCTCCGTTCAGCAGTCGGAAAGTCTCAGGTACCGCGAAAGCATTGAAATCTTCCTTACACTTTCTTCAACACCTGCAATACAAATGCATCTTTTAACATACCTATCATTTGAAAAGCTATTTTGAAATCTAGCAACAACTGATGCTTGTACCACGTGTTTCATTCCATGGATGATGAAGGTAGAAGTCACTACCGAAACATCCCAAAAATTGTAATTTTTACGTAACTTATGCGTAATATGTCGACATCAAGAATTATTCTAATGTTTTGTGTGTTACGTGTTTCACTGCCAATTATTCTCACTAGGATTACTGAGATTTTTTCTTCAGATTTGCTTAAAAAGTTCTGTCCAACTTGAATACCAGCAGATGCTTCTTATAAAAACTTGATCAATTATCTCCTTTTACTTTGACGTTGCCTGAATGCCAACACGCTTTACCAAAAGTTCCATTCCTTTATTCATATGATCTATGCATCATCTGCTGACTTTTCTTCCAGCCATGTTTCCTTTTTCAAAAATGTTTGACAGCTTTTAAATGATTTTGACAAAATTAATGTATTCCATTCAATGTCTTCAAATAAATATTGTAATCTTGGATGCTGGGAATTTAATTTTTTAACATGAAGTGATTCCAAGAAGAATTTCATTCAAATAATGCAAACTGTCACATCATAGCTCATTTACTTTTTATTTTAAATGTGATAAGCCAACTAGAACTATTCAATCAGTGCTACAAACTTCTTCCTGGGGTATTTTCTTTGGACATTAAGATGTAGTGATTGCAAGAGAATCACATTCAACTAATGCTCCAGCCTTTTCACCACAGGAAATAGCATTTTGTTATCTTTTTCTTTAGATGTACTGATTCAAGATGATGCTGTAACCTTCCTCACAGGAAACAGCTCTCTCTTTTTTACTTTTAACACATGCTGATCCCAAGCGAATTACATTCAAATAATGGTGTTCAAAACCTTTAAACCCGAAGAAGTAACTGTTTAACTTTTAAGAAAAATATTCAAAAAATTCCATTCCATACATAATCTTTCTGTCACTGCAAACATATTTTTGATACACTGGTACCAAGACGGTTACATACATATACTATTCATTGTGGGAAATTGAATTTTCTAAAAGATCTAACAGGTTCCACAAGAATCACAATAAACTATAAGGCAATGTCCATACAAATCTGGTGTAAAGTAACTGTTTTTGATCAAAATTTAATACATATCAAAGTCTTATAAGGAAAAAAACCCAACTAATTTTTGCATAACGCTGATACAAATCTGATTAAGAAAGATGTTGTTTTGAAACTATGAAACAGCAGCAGTTTCTTTTTTTTTTTTTTTTTTAGGGAGTCATCACAGCATGATGCAATTCTTTTCCACTCACATGAAGCAGGAGTAAAAAAACTTCTTTTAAAATATTACTTAAAGTAATAAATTAATCGCTGCATTTTTTACTCATGCTTTTATACAAGTACACACCATTTTATTTTTATTTTGTCAGACCTGTCAGCTGTACTTTATTTACCCTTGTCCACATTACATTTAAGCAGAAAAACACGATAGATGGCACTTTCAAACCAAATGACGTATCCACTGCCACGTCTCTCCGACGTAGTGCACAATATCTCTCCGACGTTTGGAAACCTGGACGAACAGCCTAATCAAACTTTGTTGCATAGGTGCAGTTGCGCTGGAAGACGATCCTTGATAATGACTGGAGTTCATACAGTCAAAACCGGTCGGAAATGAACATGTGAATCGTCGATGTCAATCCCCGCCATTGTTCCCTGTTTGCATTATTGGGTCTGTCGTACTTCAACATACTTCAGTACAGGTTCTTTTATTGTGTTTTTAAACTATTTTGAAGATATTTCAGGAATCAACCTATGTAAGTAGAAATTGTTGGTATATTTTAACCCTACTTCAAAAGATTTTATTGTTTTTAACTTACTTCGATAAACTCTGTTGCTCATCCCGCTTCATTTTTAGTAGGTTTTTATAAAAAAATCTTCCTTTGTACATTCGATGTTGAACTTTTTATCCCAGTTCTCAATGTCCTCATATTTAATTTCATAGTGGTCTTGTTAACTTCACGTTTGAACAACTGCAAAATTCGAAATGACTTTGCATTGTGACGGACTGTGAAATGACAGCCAAAAAAGGATTATACGTTCGCCAATCCATCATCCAGCAGTATGCACCCGATATAAACGTAAGTTAAGCCTTTTGATTCCAATTTCAATAGATTTTTATGACAACTTATAATTTTTTATCATGAAATTTTGTAAATTTCGACGGGATGCAATAGGGGATTGACCGGATGAAATATACAGTTAATATAACGTGAGAAACAGTGTGTACGAGTACAAAGTGCTTATGACCCTCTCTTACGGTTGTTGTGTTTTCTTACAGCAGTGGTTCTCTCTCTTACCTGGAGTCCATGGCCCCAAATTATGGATGAGCAACTGCTGATAACCCAACAAATTGCTCACAGTGATAGTTAATCCCCCCCCCCCCCAATAGAAAAAAGGAAATAAATAAACTATTTCTATACATAAAACAGAAACAAAAATTTTCATTAAATAATATTTTAAAATAACACCACTTATATGTTATGTTTAACAGAAACTTCATTTTCCTGCAACTGATTTGGTAAAGGATTCAACTTTTATTCTGCAGCAGAAAAGTTTCAAAAAATGTCAAGCTTTTATTGAGATTACTTTTTAGGGCTGCTTCCACATTGTAATTTTATTAAATTTTCAAATATCTGCAATACAATGCTGTGCTTCATGTTCGTGTAATGAATCAATAACTGGTGATGTCACTTAAGTAAACTCTTCCAACAGTGCTTTGGGTAGACACTTGTTTATATATATTTTTCTCCTCCTCCTCTTCCTTTTTTTTTTTTTTTTTTTTTGGCAGCATGGTGACTCACTTCTAAAAACTCTTTTTTAATCAATACCTGGTACATAAGATCATCTTCAACTACTGAAGAACATTATTGTAACATCTTTTTTCCAGCATGGTATGACGGCAAAATTACTAAACCCTTAGTGTCATAATCACATTCAGCATCACGTGAAGGTTTATTCCTAGCACCTGCCATAGCATCATATGAAGATTCATTCCTAATGACAGCCAAAATTAAAGGCTGCTCTTGAGATTTGTCATTTTCAATCAAATAATGCTAATTCACTGTATTTATGAAAGTTACCAACTTTATTTTTCTACAATAGGAGGATGATTTCCAATGTAATTTCTGAAACCTCTTAAAATGAGTATTCTATGCAACTGGAATGATGGTAAGTGCATGTCCAAATCATTGTTAACAGAATTAAGATTTTTATGCTTTCACAGTAGCACACACACTGAAGTAACAAATTATAAGGAACACCCAATAGCAATCAGACATATGCCATTCTCAATTACATACACCACCGAGATGTTCATATGGCTTTATAAGTGTAGGCAGCATGGATTGAGGCAATACGTGAAAGACTCGTGATTTATGCAGCTTTGAAAGCTAGGCATGATAGTGAGTGTTAAGCAGGTAGGTGCAAGCATCTCAGAAATGGCAAACATTCTTGGCTATGCAATGCAATGAGTGGAACACACACACACATGCACACAAAAACCAGATCAAGCAGTCAGCTTCCTTCCTGTAGGTGAAAACAATTGGCTGAAGTTCGAGGGCAACAGAGGCAAGAGAGGATGGTGCAAGGTAAGAGACTAGCTTCACTGTGTCAAATAATTGCCCAGTACAGTAGCGGTATTAAGAGAATTTTAGCATACACAGCCCACTGCAATTGGGCTACAACAGCAGGCATCCCTTTTGTGTGCCACGTGTCTTTGCTAAAGAGCAACAAATTCATCTGCAGTGGGCATAAGAGAACCAAAACTGGACTCTTGAAGACTGCAAAGAAGTCACCCAGTCCGATAAATCATGTTTTTAGTTAATACATGCAGACAGACAGGACAGAATATGGCATCAACATCACAAATCGACGGATCCCAGCCACTTAGTGTTATCTGTACAAGTTGGTGTAATGGTCTTGGGTCCGTTTCCATGGCTCACATTTGGTTCCTTAATACCTCTGGAAAGCTTTGGGAGGCCACGAGGTTTCTTAACAGAGTTGAGGACCAGGCACACCCATACATGTGCATGATGTTTCCTGATGGAGAGAGCTACTTCCAGCAGGATAATGCACCATGCCACAAGGCTGGGACTGTCGTTCACAATAGTGACTACAAAGTGCTAAAAATGTACCTACAGACCTCATATCTTAAACCAACTGCAGTGGTTGCTTTGGCTTTTTAAAAGTTTTTTTCAACTTATTCGCCACATTCAATTTTTTTTTTTTTTTTTCATAAAATGTAATCTGAAGTTGGCACTTTTTTTCTCATTCTCCGTTGAAATTATACAAACTATCAAAAACCTAGCATTTGAGTTTCATTTTTCAAATACCAAATTGAATAAAAATTAAAGATTTTTTTTTTTTTTTTATCAATTGCCAAAATGATTTTTCTTTTTGCAAATTGTGATCAGCAGTGTGATCCCTGCAATTGAACACCTGCATAATGAGATTAAGAGAGCTATCTATAACACAGACCTTCTTGTAACAAACATTCAGCTACAGACAAAAGCCATCACATCTGCTTGGTTGAACATACCATTAGAATGATATGAGCACCTCCACGAATCCATGCCACATCTGATCGAGGCTGTTTTGAAGGCTAAGGGGCAGACCAACATGTTATTAGGTAGGTGTTCCTAATAATTTTCTACTTCAGAGTGTACATATTTCTTTTAAATTGAGTGTAAATAAAGGGAGAAAAATGTAATGTGTTTTACCTCATTTCAATCTGGAACAGCTGAAGTATGCTCATGTATTAACTAATGGTAAATGGGCCCCTCTTTAAAAAACCCTTGCATGCTTTATTATTCCAGAAAAGACAGTGCCTCGAATTACACACATCCTACAAAATCACTGAGACTGGAAGTGTATTTCCAGATAGTAAAGACACTCAATGCCTCTCTACCACTGACTGTAAGCATTATGATAAAATAACAACACAAGACACTTGTTTGATTACCCTTGAAATATACACAAGTAAACTTTGTTCTTATGTCTGCAGCTTCAAGAAACAAATTATACTACAGTATGAGCGAATCTGAGGTATCTCCAAGTTAGTCATGAAAAACATTTCAGCTATACCACAGTGAAAATGTTAAACTGTATTACATCCTGCTATGGAGAAAAAAACAAAATCTCTTAAAACTCTTACAACTACAGCACAACACACACATGAAAACGAGATCCACAATCACTGTCATGGAACTCATTCTCATGTGTTGGGTAGAACCGATTCCAGATATTTTATTATTTCAATCCTCTGGGATCACTTCTAGATTACTGAATTCTACAGCACTTAATCCTAAGAGCATTAATCTTGGGACTACAGATAACTTGATATATAAAAACCATCTGCAACTGTCATATCTACAGAATCCTGGGGAGTGGGGTATAAAATGCCATTGTCCTTAAGTAAAAGGTTACCACACTTAAAACAGAAATTAGGAAATGAGTTATAATTCTGCTTCGAAACAATGAATTTTCTTAATAAAAACAACACATCAAAATCTACCAATTCTAAAAAACAGAAACCTGTAGGACAAGCAGAAATGTGTACAAAAATGGTGAACATTTTGCCATTTTGTAAAGTAAACTTATCAAATACACATTTATTTCAATTAGTGTATTTTTCTCAATGCCATCAAAACGGATTTTCTCGCTTTTTATTTGATATCACAAATTATGTCAATTGCTCATAAACAGCTATATTATGAATAAATATGGGAATCCACAACATACTGACATTAGCAGAAAGTAAACTATTTTTTGTAAAACATTTCACTGATCCTCCACCTAATTGCCTGACCAAAAATTAAAAGAAAAAAAAATAATAATCACTGTACATATTTTGAAAGTATAGGAGGGGGAGATCACAACGCCATGCACCACATCACATTTGGTGATTTTGAACAAAATGACTTGAAGAGCAGGAATAATCAACAGAACTATTTATCTATGGCATACACTTCCAACAATCTTGCTCACTAACACAGTACAGCTACAGGATCACTGACAAAAATAACTACCTAATCTGTAAATGGCATATACACACTATTTTGAAGCTTAGCACAAATGCACTGTTGTTATATGAACTAAAAAAAAAAGGTGTTAGTTGGAGATCACTGTTTTGTTAAAGTTTCATATTTTCCAAAATTCTGATTAAGAACTGGTTTTGTGCATAATAGCTGGCCCCTATACCAAAACAAATATACACTATGTGTAAAGCAGTTTCCAGACACCAATGCTTTTCATACAATACTGCATTTATGGCAAAATCAGTAAGGAGTTGGCCCACCTTCGGCCGCATTTACATTGTGCACTCTCCTTGGTATGCTTTCAAAGAGATTCTGATAAGTAGTGGCAGGTATATTGTTCCATTCCTCTTGCAAAGTAGTGGTCAGTTCAGACACAAAAGTTGGATGTGTCATTCTAGCCTGAATCCAACATTCAAGTTCATCCTAAAGGGCCTCTAGGGGATTTGGGGCTTTGAGCTGACCATTCGAAATTCTGTACACCCACATACTCAAACCATGTTGAAATGGAGTGTGCTTTAGGACATGGCACATTGTCTTGCTGAAACAAGAATGGCCTATTTCCATAAAACTGGTAAAGCGTAGGCAGTGCGGCATTGTCTGGAATGCCCCGGTACTTCGTGGCATTCACGTTTCCATATTCAACCACCAACGATCCGAGTCCATATCACGAGAAACATTCCCAGACCATGACACTGCCACCACCAAATTGAACAGTTGGGATGACACATTCTGGCAGATACCATTTACCTGGCATACACCAGACCTAGCAATGACCATCGGATTGTGCTTTGCACCAGGCAAGTCGCTTACTCGCATTCTTACAAGTTAATGGGACTGGCCTATTTCCATAAAACTGGTAAAGCGTAGGCAGTGCGGCATTGTCTGGAATGCCCCGGTACTTCGTGGCATTCACGTTTCCATATTCAACCACCAACGATCCGAGTCCATATCACGAGAAACATTCCCAGACCATGACACTGCCACCACCAAATTGAACAGTTGGGATGACACATTCTGGCAGATACCATTTACCTGGCATACACCAGACCTAGCAATGACCATCGGATTGTGCTTTGCACCAGGCAAGTCGCTTACTCGCATTCTTACAAGTTAATGGTTTCCATGCAGCAGCTGAGCCATGGACATTTAACTTGTGCAGTTCCTTACAAACTGTCTCAGTGCACACACTCACCCCTTTTGAATCCTGAAACTCTTTGGGAATGATTTGTGCAGAGGAATGACGGTACTCACGAATGACACGTTTCAGAATTCTCTTGTCCCTTTTCCATCAATTTACTTGGCCTTCCTTCCTGAATGTTTCTTGGCAGTCATAAGTCCTTCACATTTCCATTTACTAATAACATCTTGAACAGTTCACCAGGGGCACTGCAGTTCTGCAATGCACACATGGACAGATTGCTGATATGGCACCCTCTAATAACACCTCGTTGGAAGTCAGTAAGCTCAACACAAATGGCCATGTCTCACGAGTAGACGATATATGATGTCTGAGGAGCTTACCAGCAGTTTTAAAGGAAATCTGGCAATGTTATCTATCGGAACATCCCATTTTCACTGTGGAAGGGGTGTTCGGAGACTTTTTTTCTACATAGGGCATAAGCTGTGCAATAACACACATTGCTCAAAAGAAAGTGCCACAATGAGTACCTCTTTGCTTCAAGAGCATGTGTGAGACAACAGGTTACAGCAAAACAAGTTTTTCCAAAATCACCAGATCACCAAAAGATTTTAGAAATAACTGGAATCAAAATGCATCCATCACAATGGTTGGAGATATTCAGTTTGCCCCCATTGTCCTGCTTAATACACCTATGGTTACCCCATGTCCAGAATATTCACAGACACTTTGTTTTCTATCTTTTACTGGCTTCAGTTTTTAGTATTAATTTTAATTACTCTATTAGACATGAGGGAAAACATTACAGTAGAATCTTTGTTATGCCTTTTTTACAGGACTAAGTAAAATTAATGCATATGTGGAAAATGCATAAACAAAACATGTTTCCACTCCTAGATGGCAGGACATTATTCTGTTGCATTGTATGTAAGAATAATGTCAGTATGGTGTAGCTGTTAGTGTTATTATACTAGGTACTACATAGTATGTAGTATTTTTTTTAATGTCCTAGCGTGCTAGTATTTTTAGTTATCCTTCTTTTTCACAACTTTTTCTGTTTTTAACTTTATTGATTTCAATTACACTGCACAGAATTACAGCACTTGCAAATACAGTGTAGTGCATATACTGTATATGTATATAGTAGACAAAGCATTAATATTAATTAATTTACGATTGATATTTTTGACACAAGGAGATATGATGTAGTATATTTTGAAAAATACATATACATTAACATGGTAAAAAAAATCATTAATTTTTTATTGTGGTTTACTTTTAAGATGAAACATTGCCTTTTCAAGGCTATTGAGAGCCTGGTTTTTACCTCATCAGTATTATGGCTTTATAAAAGAAGTTCCTAACAACACCAAACTATTTCAGTGCACTGTTCTTTTTGGGTGCTGATGCACTTATGTGGAAATCATCATCACTCTTTTCACTGGAAATGTTTGTTCTCAATCATTGTATCTAAGTGATGATGATGTCAAATCTTCATCACAACTGACGAAATCTTGGTAGCTAAACTCATCTTCCTCTTCAATTATGCAGGGTGAGCAGCAGTACCATAAGAAAATATAGGATATTTCGAGGAAAAATATAGGAGATCAATACACATTAAAATTAAAAAAAAAAGATACATACCTATTAGGTTTCAAAAATCCATATAGCTAAATAGTGCCCAATCAAAAATAGAACTCTTGTTTATTAATGGCAATAGATGAAAGTTTAGGTATACAATGTGTTAATCAAAGAAATAATTATAATGTATATATATACACTGAAGTGCCAGAAAAACTGGTACACCAGTCTAGTACTTGGTAGGTCCCCCAAGGGAGCGCAGGACTGCAGAAATACGACGGGGCATGGACTCCACTAGCTTCTGGAAATATGCTGTAGGCAATTAACACCATACTTCCTGCAGAGCGTTCCACAATTCAGGTGTATTCCGAGGTCTCGTATTCCTGTGTTCGATAGCGCGTTGCATGGCATCCCAAAAATGTGTTCTTTCTATCACGTTCAGATCTGGGGACTTGGGTGGGAATGGCAACCCCCAAACTCAGACGAATGCTTCTCTAATCATAATGTGGCATCCCGACACTTGTGTGGAGGTGCATTGTCTTGTTGGAACAGGCCCAACCCATCAGCATGAATGCAGGACATGAACAGGTGTACCTTGTCAGAAAGGATGCGCACATAGCGTAGGCTGGTCACAGACGTTTCTAGATGTACCAGGGGTCCCAGTAAAGCCCAGCTAAACACACCCCATACCATTACGGACCCCCCCCCCCACACACACACACACACCAGCCGGTACAGTTCCCTGTTGACAGGCAGGATCCATGGCTTCATGGGGTTTGCATTACACACGAATCCTTCCATCTGCCCGATACAGTTGGAAACGCGACTCGTCAGACCAGTCTACTTGTTTCCAGTCATCAAGTGTCCAGTAGCGGTGTTGCTGTGCCCAAGCGAGGTGCATAGCTCTGTGTCGTGCACCCATCAAGGGGACTTGAGTTGGGTGTCGGCTCCTAAAGCCCATATATATACTGTGCAGGGTATGTTGCACAGTCCGGACGCTGATGCTTGTTGAGGCTCCAGCATTGCATTCCGACGATACCTGTTGCACACGACAGCAGACGATGGTCACATTCACCTAATGTCTTTTTACGGCCACACTGGTATCGTAGGCTGGAGGTTTTGCCGGAATTCTTGTAGTCACGGTACACCCTTACAATGGTCGTCCGTGAAAATCCAAACTTCGTTTTTACCTCCGAAATACTATGGCCCATCTCATGAGCGCCAACTATGACACCGTGTTGAAAATTGCTTTAATTGTTATTACTTGTCACTTTCATGCCGAAAACAGCTCTGACAGCTGGCAAGGATATCTATCGCTTTATATACGCACTGGTGGACGCAACCGAGTACGCGCATAGGTGACGTTGCTATGTATTTTGCATAAGCTCATCTGTACCAGTTTTTCTGGCACTTCAGTGTATTTGGTGCTTGAAAAATTTAACAGTGTGGTACCAGTTTTAAATTTTAATCAGATATTTTACAATGATGTTCACAGATATACAGTATTGAACCAATTATTCGGACTCCTGAAAACTGGACTGCTCTGAAAACCAAGCCTTTTTGTATAATTGGAATTTTTGTGATATTTCTTGACCTTGAGGTCCAGGAGTTCAATGCTAAAGCTCAGCCTTGTATTTCAGTTATCCCCAGCTGACTGTCCATTTCCTTTAATCTCCCCATCATATGTACATATACGTATTCAAAACAGCATTCTAGAACAATTCAAGATACATTTCCTTTTCCCACCATTTGAGTTAAACATCCAACTTCACCCTCCTCCCTCCCTATCTTTCCATCAAACAGTCAGCAGAAACCCAAAGCATCTTTCCAGAATAACGGAGGCATTATTGTCCGTCAGCATGCACGTCAAAGTCGAAAACCGGTTTCCTCAAGAGAAAAGTTTCCCTTTTCAGCTGATGACATCGTTATTCTTCTTAGCGCTGGTGACCTCAATGAACCTGCTTTTGGAAGAGAGCCAAAAAATCTTCACCACCCTATTTGTTGATCATCGGTGTGACGTCATAGTCTGGTCGCAAATACTCGCAACTCTCCTGTGTGAAGAGAGGAAGAAAGAGTATGGATACCCACTTCGTTTTGGAAAATTAGGTCAATCACTTTATTGTTTCGTCAGTCGGTGCTTGTGTAGTTCATGTTTATTCTGTGGTGCTGCAAAATTCTCACATGTAATGTCAAAAAGGCCAGGAGATCAGGATGCGGGTGGACACAATTGAGGAAACATCTATCTTAAAGCATCCAGAAAAGGTCGAACTGTTGGAAAAGCTGAACAGCAGCACATCAATAAAGAGATTGATCAAATAATATGGAATTTGAAAATCCACAATTTACGACCTCATAAAACAAAATGCATCAATATTAAAGTTTTTGCGGACAGTGATGTGTCTAGTCTAATGAGCCAGCAAAAACTTTACATCAATCAAAGAATGTAGATGTAGACAAGGTTTTAATGTTATGGATAAGGTAGCGGCATGACAAAAGGGTACCTCTGGATGGTGCCTTAACCATGGCCCAGGCCAGAGTTTTTCACGAGGAATTCTCAATTCAAACATCTTGTGATTATTCAGCAGGTTGGTTCAATAAATTTCAGAAGCGTCATGGTTTACGACTTTTGAATATTTGCGGCAAACAGGCTTCTGCTGACCACGAAAGTGCAGAGATTTTTGTGGAAGAATTTGCAGATATGGTTTTGAATGAAAAGTTATCGCCAGAATAGGTCTATAATGTGGACGGAACTTCCCTATTTTGCCGATACATCCAGAGGAAAACATTTGTTACAATAGACACGACTGCACTCTTCGGTGTAAAGGACTCAAAAGAACGTCTCACAGTTCTCGCATGTGCCGATGCAGCTGAAACTCACAAATGCAAATTGTTGGTGATCGGAAAAAGTGCTAGGCCCAGATGCTTTAAAGGTGTTTTAAGTTTTTCCTGCGATTTACAAGGCAAATAAATGAGCCTGGATCACAAGAGAATTTTGCATGGATTGGTTCCAAAACCATTTTGTACCTGAAGCCAGGGCACATCGCAAGTCTGTTGGTTTGCCCAATGACTGCAAAATTTTACTAACTTTGGATAACTGCCCAGTGCATCCTGATGCAAAGCTTCTCATGAAGGATAATGTATGCTTTACCTACTTGCCACCTAACTGCACCTCGCTTCTTCAGCCGATGGCATATTGTGCCCATTAAAATGTTGCTACAAATCAGCTTTTATTCGAAAGTTATTGAATGCATGCAATAATGGAACTGGTATAAAGCAGTTTCAAAAAGAATTCAACGTTAAAGATGCCCTTTTGAATATTGAGAGCTCCTGGGATCCAATATCTCAAGACACCTTGATGAATGCATGGCACAATCTTTGGCCATCTACAATTGTACTCGACAAAAGAGAGGTCAAACACGATTTCAGCGGCTTCCGCATTTTGCAGAAAAAGATAATCCAACAGGATCTATTGTGTTATGCAAAAGGATTGTCGTGTGAAGAAGCGAGGCTCTTCAACGAAGAGGCTGTAAAGGAATGTGTGAACATCAACAACAATGCTCCAGTTGCTTTGAAACTCACTTAAGGTGAGATAATTCAAATGGTCATGAATCACGAAGAGGACAATGTATTGGACACAAGTGATGAAAGTGAAAACGAAGAAAAAATTTCCATTGAAAGGTGTATACATCTTATTGAAGAATTGATACGAGGGATGGAACAAAAGAAATTCTTCACAGAACAGCACATCATGTCTGTTTATAAAATAAAAAAAAGTGTTGCTAAACAGAACAGCCAAAACACATGAAGTAATTAAAATTAAAACATATGTTTATGAATCTCACTCATTAAAGATAAAATACATAATCATTCTAAAAACATAAGTAAAAAAAATTGGCTATATACATATTTCTTAATTTAGGCTCTTTTTCTTTTAGTGTTTTTATTGTTTAGACTTTTTTTCTTTCACTTGTTTGCAGTTTCGTGAGTTCATCCTTGTTGTACAATGTGCGATTGGAAGCTGGGCATAGTCTAATGCATATTTACGTGAACGATACAGCTTTTTATCGGAGAAATAACGGCAACGGCGACTTGGTAGGAGGGAGGAATTTTTTTTTTTTTTTTTTTTTTTTTTGAATGGTTCTAAAAACCGGAAACCAGACTGCCGCTGACCAGGACCTGTCTGGATAATCGGTTTGATACTGTATAAGGCTAACACATTTATAATTGATCTGTTATCAATTTAATTTTTTTATATGTTGATAATTTCAATTTTTTTGTTCCCTGCTTCAATCAATGCATGCGCTGTGTCAATGTCTTGAAGGCATTTTCACTTTAGGCACACCAGTAGATGTTGATTACCCTTTTCACATTGCTTTTGCAGATACCATATCATCTTATAAGTTTCTAAGCTGCTGTTCAGCACATGGATTTTGTTCAACAACAGTAACATGTGATGCAAAGTATTAATGTCTTTTGCACAATTTGAAATAGTGATGCATAAATACGAATTAAAGCCCATTTCAATGATCATTTAAAAAATCATTTACAGTTGAGTCTCGTTAGAGCGAAATCCGATAAAACGAAAAACCCGTTATAACGAAATTTTTAGCATTCCCCTGCAAAATTCCCATTAACAAAATGCATTTTTAATTCCGTTTAAACGAAATTCATTAAAACTAAATTTCCGTTACAACAAAGAAATATTTTGAATTTTAAAAGAAATTTTTTCCATTATAATGAAATTTTCAGCCCTGAAAACAATCGGTACATTCCTTTCGAAGCACTTATCCCCATATTTAAAAAAAAGAAAAGTCAACTTTTTTTATCCGACTCTTTTCAGTTGGATGACTCGCTCATTTTCACGCACCTGTGGTGACTAGACTACGACTAGATGCCGGTGTTTCCACAACAATCTACTTGCCACGTGCGGTAAGCCCTTCCTCCCACTTTTCTTCCGCAACTGGAACACAGTTTTTCTGACCTTGAAAAGAGAGATAAAACACAGCTGAACGCTGGATTTCGTTGCAAAAGGAGGGGTTTTTATTTCTTTCGGTTCTTAAAATTTCGCTCGTCGGCTTACGTTCCAATTTGGCATCTTCTTCAAGGCAAGTCGATCAGCTTTTGCTACAGGTTTTAACAATGAATTCAGCCAAACTAAAGCAGTTATCTTTAGAGGAGAAAAAAATAATTATTGAGGAAGTGAGTGCAGGGAAAAAGAAAGCAGATGTGGCAAAATATATGGGATCACTTCGTTAACATTATCAACGTTTTTGAAGAACAAAGAAGAAATCACAGAGCAGCTTCAAAAACCGGCGATCGGACCTCAGAGAAAAAGATTATGGCATGCTCAATTCCAAGATGTATACTCAGTCATTTTCACCTGGTTCCAAGACGTACGATCCAGAAATGTACCCATTAGAGGACCATTGATTCGAGAAAAGGCTGCGCAGTTGGCCAAAACTTTAGGAGTAATGGATATTGAGGCAAGCAGAGCATGGTTGAATTGGTTCAAAAACCAGTACGGAATAATCGCAAAAACAATTTGCGGAGAAGTGAGTGCTGCTCCAATGGGAAATGTGAATGAGTGGAGCATAGTAGAAGTGGCAAAACTGATCCAAACTTTTACCCAGATGATCTCTTCAAAGCAGAAGAGTCTGGAATTTTCTTCCAGTTAGAGCCCGGCAAAACTTTGGCAATGAAAAATGACAAGCGTTTTGGCGGTAAAATATCGAAACAGAGACTAACCGCTCTCTTCTGCCGTAATCAAGCAGGAACTGAGAAGAGAAAACTGCTAGTGACTGAACGATCCCAAAAACCTTGGTGTTTGAAAGGTGTGCAATCGCTACCTTGTGGCTAAAAAGTCAATAGAAAGTCGAGGATGACGCAAACTATCTTCAACGAATGGCTATTGAAATTCGACTTTAAGATGAAGAGGGAAAACAAAAATTCTTCTTCTGGTTGATAATTGTACGGCTCATAACAAACCTCCTCAGCTTGAAAACGTTCGCGTGGAGTATGTTCCACCAGACTGCAAAGCAGTTCTCCAACCCCTGGACCAGGGATAATAAAGTCCCTAAAAGACCATCATTACAAGTGCATGTTGATGAAATTGATTCTTCTTGGAATTGGAAAAAATGAGTGAGTCCATAAAAGTGAATGTCAAAGATGCATTGCATATGATTTCTGGAGCATGGAGCAATGTCTGAGGCAACAATAAAAAACAGTTGGCGTCATGCAAAATTAATCGACTGTGAAATTGAACCTGAAAACGATGCGCCAGACACCGGCGTGGATTTAAGTGCTTCGTTAGGTGAAGTGTGGAACGCTCTCCAGACATCTGTTTCAGTTCTGACCATTGTTTCGCTAGAGGATTTTTACATGCGGATAACAATGTTCTGACCACTCATGAATTGACGAATGCAGATATAATTGTATCGATTTCAGATAACAGAAATGAGGAAATTGTCGAAAGCAGCGAGGACGACAAAATTCACTTAACTCCTCCATTGCGTATGAGTGCATGCAAAGCACTCATAAGCAATGCCAATTGCCATTTCGTATCAGGACAAACGAATGTCCGGGATGAAACTTTCCCCCATTTACATTCTTTGCAAGAACTTTTAGTTTCGGCAGCAACAAAGTCCCATTTTTCTTTTTCTTTTTTGATGTTTTAAGACACAGTACAGTTTAAACACTTTGAATACAGTCGATTCCCTTGAGTCATTTAAAAAATAAGAGCAAAATTAAAAATTCCATTATAACGAACAGATTTCGGCAGTCCTATGAACTTCGTTCTAACGGGATTCGACTGTATTCCTAAAAAATCGTTAAAATATCATGAAGTCAAAAGCATAAGCTCTTTCGGACCCGCAACAGTGTCCATCCTCAGATGCACCTGTGCACTACAAATGTAGAAGCGTAATTGTAATTTTAAGATATTTCACCACTACTCTTTGCCATGACTTCATTAATACACAGGATGGAAAGTTCAAGTTAATATATTGGGTTGGTGCAAATGAAATGTCTGGCGTGAATGAGCAGTGGAGACAGGCCCCCACCACAGCAGAATGGAACCACCCTAAGGTGTTGCGGGCATTACGTCACAGAGTTACTATAAATAGCTAGCACGTGTGTGAAGAAAAAGGTTCAGGTGTGGTTTGTTTGGACGTAACGTGGCTCGCAAAGGAAACATGAAAATGCCGGATTTGACAGTCATCTTCCTGTATGAATTTAAAGTGGGCCATTCTGCAGGAATTGCCGCTCGAAACGTTAACAAAGCGCTTGGGGAGAATGCAGCCAATGAATGAACCATTCAGCGATGGTATGTAAAGTTTTGAAGCAGAGATACGAACCTGCAAAACGAAGCACCTGGTCACTGGCCTGTTGCTGTTTCTGATGATGTTCTGTTACATGTGGTTGAAGCGGACCTCCGAAAAACGTTTCGTGAGATAGCGGCATAGGTAGGTGTCCACTACACAACAGTTATTCCGCATCTGGATGTGCTGGGTAAGGTCAAAAAGCTGGATATGTGGCTGCTGCATTAAATGACAACTGCAAAAATGACTAGGCGTTTGGAAGTTTGCATGTTGCTGCTTGCCAGAAATAAACAGGAACCTTTACTCCATCAAATCGTCACTTGCGATGAGAAGTGGATTCTTTATGAAAATCAGAAGCTATCTGCACAATGGTTAAGCAAGGCACAGCCTGCTGGACAGCATCCTAAGCCACCTCTGCGCACAAAGAAGATGATGCTCCTTGTCTGGTGAACCACAGCTGGAATAATTCATCGGAGTTTCTTGGCCAGAGAACAAACTATCACTGCAGAACCTTATTGTGCTGAATTACACCAAATGCACCGGAAATTCCTGCAGAAACAACCAGCTTTGGTCAACAGACACAGTGTTCTTCTACTCCAGGACAAAGCCACCCTCATGTAGCACAAAGAACGATGCTGACAAAATGATAAAATGCATTACAGTGTAAGCCTTTAAGTTACGTTTCTATGAAACTGATTTAAACCAGCTTTATGTGAATACACCCATTTCATTCAATATATATACTTTATTACCATCAAATAAATTCACAAATAAGGTTGTCTTGCATCTTTGGGTCATTGATATATTTGAGTATAAATGTTTTAGTGGCATGTAAAATAAAAAGAAAATTACCTGTTATCAAGCAAACGTTGTCAAAGATAATATTTTGATTCAATAGGTGATGCCACAATTGAACTTACAACTGAGAGTGATG
This sequence comes from Macrothele yani, assembly GCA_039090855.1. Classification (NCBI taxonomy): domain Eukaryota; kingdom Metazoa; phylum Arthropoda; class Arachnida; order Araneae; family Macrothelidae; genus Macrothele; species Macrothele yani. The sequence goes on from CM077009.1 coordinate 78,942,537, forward strand.
CATGTTGAAGACAAGGGTTTCTCTCCTTTTTTTTTTTTTTTTTTTTTTTTTTTGTTAGGAGGTTCAATGACCATCATGAGCAACTTGATGGGCTATAAACAGTTGCTTTAGGTTCCAGGGAAGGGAGAGAACCAGTGCTGTAAGACAAACACAACATCCATGTCTTACCAGGATTTGAACCCAGACCCATCTCAAGCGAATGGTCAGAAGTCAGCACTTAGACCACTGCGCCACAAGGGCAGCACACACGGGTTCCTTGAGACCACACGCAAACCCATTTTGTTGAAGACTCAATATCCGCACAGTACTTCTGTTGTTTCATGCAAGCTAAGAGTGGTATATAGTTATATAGAAATGGTGGTATAGTTATATCGAAAGGCTTCATGCATCTGCCTTTTCATAATGAGTTTGGCATCTGCTTTCCTTAGATTTTAGTCAGTTGTATTTTTAACTGGGCCTTTGGGTTGAATTACATTACCAGAGCTCAGACAGCTCATGCTTTTATGTTTTTTTAAGCAAAAGTGTTTTAATATTTTGCAACGTTAATTTCATTCTTGCAATTACCTTTCACTGAGCACAAAAGCTGCAGAAAAATTATTAAAAATTGCTGAGATATTGTGCTTAAAAACTTCCTGTTAATATAAAACATGTATGTTACCTTATTTACCCATGAACATGCACCTAAAGGAGTGGAGTTATTTATGCTTAAGAAAATGAGGAAATCAAAACCTCAGGTCAGCAATACTGATTTACATTATCTTAAACTGCACATCCTTCTCATGAAACAATATTTCAAACTATATTCTTGGAAACTCACTTTACTTAGTAGATCACAAATTAAATAAAAATTTATCTCTGAAAACTTATACAATTTTTGGTACAAAAAATTTAATCAATTAGAAACACACACCAGAGAATGCTGTTTCCGTACCATTCATTTTACTAAGAACTAATATGAAATTACATGCACTTTTAAAGAAAAAACTTACCTGTCTATTAACCAGAAATTTCAGAGGCCCATGAGCACGGCAAGGTCCCTGACGTATCTGATTACAGTCAATACAAACTGAAAATATGTACGGTACAAGGTCATATCACTTAAGTGGATAAAATAATTCAAACACTAATAATAAGTTGTGTCAGTGATTTAAACTTGAATCACATTTATCACATTAAAAATAACACTGACTTTAGCAATACTACACTTGTCATGACATGTTATTTGCCAAGATATACAATCATATAGACACTTATTTTAATGAGCTGCTATTGGATACTCATCTGTCAGTATGTTAGGTCAAGATTCAATGCAAAGGGGGCAGGAAGAGACACTGAAATGATTTGTACAGCTACAGAAATTTCACTGACAACTAAACAATCCTGTATGAATTTAGCACAAAAAAGGCACATTATTAATTTAAATGCAATACATGCGCTTTTAAACTAATTGTTTTTTAACTGCTAAAATAATTCTCCTTTATAATAAGCTGCATGAAAATTAAAAGATTTACAGGCTGCCAAGGAACAGAAATACTTGTGTTTCATTATAAGCCTCAATAATCGAATCATTTTTAAACAATATGACCAGCAATTGCTCTTCAGAATATTTACTTATTACTTCACAATGCAAGATTTCCACTTCTTTTGAAAGGAAGTTCAATTTCATTCACTTTATCAAGTCATTCCTGTGCCATTCAGTGCCTTAGTAGTGATTATCCCTGAGAAGTTGGTGGAAATATTACATTCAACAAAGCACACCCATTACTTTTTATGATCAGTCAAAATATATTTTCCCTTCTGTTTGCAGTTTCCTAGTTTCAGAAACTCAGTTTTTTTTTTTTTTCTCCTTTCTGTTCTGTTTTTTCTTTTTTTCTTTTTTTGAAACTGGAACAGAACATTTATTCTTGAAATTTACAGCAAATTTTAATTATCATAAAAGCTTCTATGAAAATCTGTGCAATACTAAAATGTTGCAAAAATAAATACATCAATTATTTATGATTTTGGCCATTTAAAATGGAACAGTCTGTTGTGGAAAGGGTAATTGCCCTAGTTACCCTCACTGGATCAGCTACTGTCTCCCAACAACAACAACAACACACACACACACACACACGCAACATCAAATGTAAATAATTAAATTTACTGAACATCTGAATGCATTGATGTCTCCCTCTTTTGGCAGATAGCTGAACACACACATCCCAGCACTTCAAAAGAGTTCCTGTAACCCTGACAGTTGAAGTCACTGTTCTCAGTTTATTTGTGAAGATTTGATGATACCACTCCACACTTTTAATTTAGATGTCAAAATGGCATAATTGTCATTACAAAGCCATGCAGCAAGTCACTGAAACAACTGTGAAAGCATGTTTGCAAAAGTTTTTTCTAAATTTCGGTAATTTGTTACATCCTTAATAAAGTATTCAAGGCTGACTATATAGTAACCTAAAGCCATTATCAACTTCTGTACTACATGGTGTCTTGTAATTTTTACTTGATAAATAGTACCCATGTGTTTGGCTTCTTTTGATCATGCTGGCAACTCTATGGACACACAATACAGCTGTCTATATACAACTTTTGTTGAGTATCTGCCTCCAAAAGTATAAGATTAGTGCACACACCAACAAAACAAATGTGCCATTCTGTCAATTTAACGGCATACAAAGTGATGCATATGCACAAGTAAATATTCATGCTGGAAATTAAAAAGAAAAGAGCACTATCAGTCCTATCTCTTATCAAGTGCAAAAACTAAAACATTTAAGTAACTCTGTTTTAGTTTTAGTACTCATCAGCAAGAATAGCCAAACCTCAAGATTTTCAGGTACCAGCTTCTTTATTTCAGAAGCCAGAAAAATTATTCAAGGGATATGAAGGGAAACTCATGATCTATGTGGGTTTTCGGTATGTGTCTTCCTGATTGTGAAATGCCGAGATCACTACACAGAAGAACGACCACTGGATGGCGTGAGCATCGGACATCGGCACGTCACTAAAACATGCTCCCAGAGACTAGAGGCAGAGCTGCGGAGAGTTCTGAAGCGTGAACACCGAGACAGGGCTGTGTGCCAAAGGGTGCTCGATGTGTTCGCCATTTTTGTATTTCTTAGTGGAACGAGTAGGTTCCGTTGTTAGTGTATCCTGATATCAATTGTAAGTGTACGTCTGATTAAATGTGTGTGTGTTCAGAGTTCGTCCAGCCCGTCCATTATTTAAGTGTTGTGATTCGATGGAACTGTAGTGGCGAAGTTTCCCAATACCCCACAATTCTAGTGTCAGCAAGTGAGATCTGTCCCAAATCGCCTGCGGATTAAGCACAGGCAAAGACGGAGCTTTTATTTCACATCGTGAAGGTAAGCTTTCTTGTCAACCGTGTATAAAAATTATCGCAAAGAAGACTTGATTCAAGTAGCACAAGAGATCGGTGAAACGGTGCCAACAGGAGCTACGATAGTTGATTTAAAATTAAAAATACAGAGCACTGAAATCTATAAAAATGATCCAGATTTTGTAAAAGACATCTTAAATTCCATAATAGAAGAGAGGAAGGAGAGGGCTGAAAATGATAGAGTGCTGGAGATGGAAAAAATCCAATTAGCGCAATTGGAAAAGGAAGTAGAACTGGAAAGTATTCGAAGCTGTTCGGCATTGGAGCTGAATGAGCGAAGTGATAACACGGGACTTGAGCGGCCTACGTTTAATCTTGAAAACCCGATTAAAAGTGTTCGTACACTGAGTATGACTATTCCAGTTAAACCAGAGAATCTCAATTTGTTTTTCCAATCTGTGGAACGAGCTTTTGTTATAAAAGGACATGAAATCAGAGATTTTGATAAACCTTCTCGGGGAAAAAGCTAACAATGTATTGCTCTACATCGGGGAGGAAGAGATGAAAGATTATGATAAGCTTAAGTCGTTAATATTAAGAGAGTTTCAGCCAACAGTGCAGGAATGCCTAAATAATTTTTGGAAAGCTCGTCTACAGCAGAGTGAAACACATATTCAATTCACATTGAGATTAACAGCAAACTTTGAGTATTATTGTAAACTGCGTGAGGTTAGTGATTTTAACTCGTTGTGCAAATTGATGGTGGTGGATAATTGTACCAAACCTTAAACAGAGACACGACATCTCACATAGGGATTAAGCAGGGAGAAAGTTGGTTTGACCCCGTAAGATTAGCGAAAGAGTGCAATGTTTATTTTGTGTCGAAAGGAAAATCGTTAAACGCCGTTCCAGCAAATGAGTACAAATCGATGGAGAATACGAGTAAAGGTGGAAGCAGAAATTTTAAGAATGTAGGGTACGAAAGGTCCAACAAAAATAACTATGGGCAAAATAAGGGAAAACCCAATTGCTACGTTTGTGGAGGAACAACACATTTTGCAAAATCATGTTCAAAACGTTTCTGAAGACAACCTGAGGTCGAAAGTGAGCAAAGCAGGCAGGGTGAAAGTTCAGTCAATGTACTGGAATCGAAACAGCCCGTTGAGAGAAAAGGTTTTATAAACAAACTGGAGTATGTTGACATCTTGATTGATGGTAAAGAAGTAACTGCTCTTATTGTTTCAGGCGCCCAAATTGTGGTAGTGAATAGCAATGTGGTCCCGGCCAAAAAAATTAAAAGAGGCTAGAGTAATTCTTTCTAGTTGTTTTAATGATAAACATGAAGTTCAGCGGGCAAAGCTTCAAATCTCACTAAAGAGTTCTCACATTGTTTTCGAGGTAACGGCAGCAGTTTCGAATAACCTCAATGCTCAGCGTATAATCCCTGCAAACCTGTTTGCCAAGATGAAAGTGGGTCAAGGTCAGATGCTGGCGTCGTGGGAGCCAAGCCTGTCGGAACAGCAGACTGTTATCACCGCTTCAGGAGAACGAAATGAGAACGTGTTTAATAGTTTTTTGCTGCATGTCGCGAGTGTGACGGAAGATTCAGGCATGTTGAACTTGGATCATATGCAAGATTTGGAGTTGCACAGGGAAGTTTCGGATCTTGTGCATGGCTACAAGCCAAACAAAACCAAAAGTGCCCACAAAATGTCAAGTTTTATATCCTATGAAAGTGAAACTATAACTAGCAAAGAGACAGGATTTGGGGTAACTGCACAACTTTTGGACCACAAACCACTGACAAATTTTCAGAGGTCTAGCTTTGATAGTTTTCAGATGGTATAAGGTCAAAGTTGTGGGAAAATTCAGCACAGAAATTTTTTTGGCATATTGAGACTCATATTTTCAATACAAAATAATTTTAGAAATTGCCCTTTGGTAGATCAACTAAACAGTTGGTTGTCATGAAGTCTGCCAAGTTGTAGCACTTATTATTAAGTAGTTTAAAAATATTGCGGTATAAACATACTACCAAAAATTTATATGAACAATTTTGACCATCTTCAATAACTTGTATCTCAATCTTCTCAGCTCAATTATATTTCTTTTTGTGCCATTAGAAAGAGCAGATCTTTTTCTATAAGAATGTGTGTTTTTTTTTATTTTGGAGACTTTCCATATAAGAAATGAAAAATCATCTTCAAAATTATGACCTGCGTTCACAACAGTTCAATTTAATAAATTACTAATGAGATAAAAATAAACTTAAACAAATTAATATCCAAAAATATGCAAAACATATAACAATATGTAGTTACAAATAGAAGTACTTTTGTGTTACCCTGTAACACTCCATCATCTTATGCTATATATAGAGAAAATTACAAATATAGGATACATCAGATTGAATTCACCACATGTTGCCAGATTACAGATAGCAAGTTATGATGATACACTATGATGCCAGGTTATAGTTTCCAAGATATAACATAAATTTCCTAAGTCCTGATCTTCTACCAAAGGGCAATTTCTAAAATTATTTTATACTGAAAATATGAGTCATGGCTTAAGAAATGTATGTTATATCTTGGAATCAATTTATGACCCGGCATCATAGTGTATCATCATATCTTGCTGCCTGTAACCTGGCAACATGTGGTGAATTATAGTTTGATTTTAAGCTTCAGTTTGCAGTGATTAATAAATGTTTTAAGTTGATATGTTTTTTATGTCACCTCAATTCACAGTAGTTAAAAACTGATGTTTTGTTTTTATTTTAAATGCTATATAATTTGTTTTTCCAAATTTATTAAGTTAAAATATAACTGTTTATGTTTTTTAAACAGATAAAACAATAAAAATGGATTCAGAACCTGGTTAAGATATTCCACGTTGTACAATGTGTTATTTTGACAATTCGCAATGCCATTCACAGGTTTAGTTCGAAAAAAGGATTGAAATCAATGCAAGAATTTCAGCCTAATCAGCAGAGGTTGTTGATTCTACGTTCTAAGCATAATCTTGAAATGGATTCAACAATTTGCTTTCATTATGAAGCTTTGCTTCTAACAAGATTTGAATTTTTGCGAACAAAATGCTGTAACCCATTTTTGAAAACAAACCATGTCAGTAAAAAAGGCTTAAGAACTTTGGATGAGGCAGGAACATATCAGCTAAAAACTCTCACAAAAAATGAGTTTTTTCCAGGTCAGAAAATGTGTCCAATCTGTCGAAATGAAATGCATAATAAATTGGTTGATGTGCTATCTTCATCATCATCAATCAACATCAGATGATCAGCAGATAGAAACTGCAGAAAAAGTCCATATAAGTTTGTCATCTTTTGGTATTTCTACCTTAAAATTTCAAAAAGTTTCAAAGCGAGATTTACAAGGGTATGCAAAATGTAAAATCAGACAAGTGCAAAGTATACTATACAAGCAGGATGCTGCCTGCTGCTGGAGGTTTCAAATCAGATGAATTTGCAACAAAAAGTTCTTACAATAATCATTGCCAAAACTGCACCAACTACAATGAGCTAATAAATGACCCCAAACAAAGAAATTCAAATTTCATCACATGCCGATAAATTGCAAATGCTTACATTGGCTCCAGGAAGTTGGTCTATTGAATACACAACTACTGAATTTTCTATGTCAACAAGAATGGTTAAAAACCATCAAAAGTTTAAAGCACAGTATGGAATTTTATCGAAGCCTGATAAAAGGAAAGGAAAATTGCTTTCAGAAGATAAGAAAAATAAAGTCATTAATTTTTTAGAAGATGATGAGTTCAGCAGATTGCGTTCAGGTAAAAAAAAAGCCTATGTCTCTGTCTGAATTGATGGTCAAAAAGTCCAAAAACAAAAATGATTGCTACTTAGCAATTTAAAGGAAATGTATGTCGCTTATCATAACACTAATGGTTCGGAATTGGGGTTTTCCAAGTTCTATGAGTTGAGACCTAAATGGTGCATCACAGTTGGGTCATCAGGAATGCACTCAGTTTGTGTTTGTTCAATTCATCAAAATGTAAAGCTTATGCTTGGTAGCAGCATTATTATGGATGATTACAAAGTTTTGATGAGTAAAACAGTGTGCGACTTGTGAGTCAGAAAGCTGTATGCTTCACAGGTGTGATAAATGCCCTGGTAAAACAGAACTTGAAAATTATTTAGCAAAAATATACAGTGACGTTGATCCTGATGAAACTGTTGACTTTCAACAGTGGGTACAAACAGACTGTACAACCTTGGAGTCAAAGCAAATGACTGTTGAAGATTTTTTAGCTGATTTAGCACTGCATATTTTAGACCTTTCAATTCACCACTATATTTCAAAGCATCAAGCACAGTATCTAAAAACAGTCAGAGAACATCTAAAAGCAGGTGAAATTGTTCTGCTCATGGATTATTTTGAAAACTACTCATTTGTTGTTCAAGATGCTGTGCAAAGTTTTCATTGGGAGAATAGTCAGGCTGCATTGCATCCATTTATTGCATACTATTGGGATTCAGAAAAAAAAATCAGTGCTTAAGCATTTGCATTGATCAGTGATAGTTTGCGACATGATACTGTTGCAGTACATGTCTATTTGACAAAATTAATTGATTACCTAAAAAGCACACTGCACGACTTAAAATATGCAAAATATTTCAGTGATGGCTCCGCAGCTCAATATAAAAATTTTGTAAATTTATGTCATCATGAATTTGATTTTGGATTCAAAGCCCAATGGATTTGTTTTGGCACAAGTTATGGCAAATCATCTTGTAATGGCATCGGTGAAATGGCAAAAAGGCCTGCTACTTGTGCAAGTCTTCAGCGTACAGTGAAGAATCGGATTTTTACAGCACATGATTTGTTCACATTTTGTGATTAAAATATTTCCAAAATCAAATTTGATTTTGTTTCGAAAGATGAAATCAAATGCTCAAGGCTTTCTCAAGAAGAAAGATTAAAAACTGCTTCCACTGTTGCTGGAACACGAGAAAACCATCAGTGCACTCCCATTAATTTGCATAAACTTCATGTGAGTAGAGTTTCTAATGACTCAACTTTCTTTGTCGCCAAAATCGGTCAGTCAGCTGATCTTCTTGAACATCTTCCTGAAGAACAACTGCTTAATTTGCAGAATGAACAGTATGTAGCATGTGTTTACGATAATCAGTGGTGGGTTGGAAAAGTTTGTGCGAAATCTCAGAAGAACAACATGATGCATTGGTTACTTTTATGCATCCCTCTGGTCCCACTCATTCATTCTACTGGCCATCACGAAGAGATACTTGCTAGGTCCCTGAAGAGCATATTCTTACAGTTCTTCCTGCACCATCTACTACATCACTGGGATGACAATATGCATTTTCAGAATCCACTGTTCAACTTGTTAATGAAACATTCGAATTATTCAAACAATAATACTGTACTTTACCATGGCTTGGGAACCATTAAGAAACCCACCTTAGGCTTGGGAACCTAGGCTAAGTTACCTGTTTTTGGCTTGGGATCCATAAGAAACACAAAACTGTGTTACAATGTAAATGCATACCACACAAAATATGTAATAATTCTGTTAGTAATTATTTGTCTTGATGTTTATGAATACAACTGTTTCATGATGTTGATGCAAATTCTTAAGAATTAAAATAGATTTATACTATAAAAATGTCTTGTGTTGGTGTTACTGAATAAAATCCAACTCATAAAATCTGAGTTTAAAGGCTTCAAAGGTATAAAAAACTTCTGTAAACAGAATTAAGGCTGCTAATCTTTTTGAACCAGTTTTAAGGAAATATCACCAAAGGTAATAGTAGTAATTGATGGTTCATCAAACAATTGTTTGCGAATAGTAGGTCATAATTTTGAAGATGATTTTTCATTCCTTATATGGAAAGTCTCCAAAATAAAAAAACACACATTCTTATAGAAAAAGATCTGCTCTTTCTAATGGCACAAAAAGAAATATAATTGGAGGTGAGAAGATTGAGATACAAGTTATCAAAGATGGTCAAAATTATACATATACATTTTTGGTAGCATGTTTATACCGCAATATTTTTTTGCTTAATAATAAGTGCTATAACTTGGCAGACCTCATAACAACCAACTGTTTAGTTGATCTACCAAAGGGCAATTTCTAAAATTATTTTGTATTGAAAATATGAGTCTCAATATGCCAAAAAATTTGCCGTGTTGAATTTCCCCTAAACTTTGACCTCATACCATCTGAAAACTATCAAAGCTAGACCTCTGAAAATTTGTAAGTAGTTTGAGGTCCAAAACTTGTGCAGTTACCTCAAAATCCTGTCTCTTTACTAGTTATAGTTTCACTTTCATAGGATATAAAATTTGGCATTTTGTTTCGTACTATGCGCGCAACACTTAGGGTCCCCTAGAACCTTCAGTTTTTGTTCTTAGGATGTAAAACTTTGTACATCTTGTTGTATAACATAAGGAAGCTCTGCACCAAATTTCATCAAAATTGGAGGTGTTCAGGTGGGGATGACCTTTAAAATTGGTCCACTTGACATGGAATGACTCCTACACAACTTAGTTAACTATGAATGTTTCATACAGTTCAAACACTGGTGGTGTTTTAATGGCTAACAAGAACAACTGCACGAGTGTAAATGTGCACATGTTATGGGAGGTTAACTCAAGAAACAGACTACAAGGAGTTGCACAAATACCCAAAAGATTGAAAAAAGGAAGTGCTACAAAATTTCAGAGCATTTCCTTTTCAATTGTGAAACAGAGCATGTCTAGTGTCAATCATATGTTATACAATTCCTCCACAGAATGAACCCATAGTGTGTCCAGTAAAAGGCACCAAATCGCCACTGCAATACCAATGCATAAAGATAATTTGAGAAGTGCCCAAAATGTTATTTTAATTAAAAATAACATACCAAGTAATGCATCATGGTGAGACAGTCTCATTTTGGTTTTACTTCTCCATATAGTCACAAAATCTGTTAAAATACTGATTATAGTGATAAATCAACTTGCCCAGATGAGATCTAGGCATGCAACCATTTTTTATGCTTTCCAACCATAGGTTGAAGAAGCGTATATGCTCCAGCTTTGTCCGTCTGTCTGTCTGTCTGCAAGATAACTTGCGTAAAAATGGTTCGATTCTGATGAAATTTTAGAATGTGGTAGGGGACCACCTGGGGACGGACCCTATTGAAAATTGGTGAAATGGGATCATAGGTCAGGACATAGGAGTGGGATCCATTTCATTGCACTTATCATAACTTGTGTTAAAATGCTTCGATTGTGACAAAACTTTATCATGTTGTTCCGGAGGTATACTGAACAGGTTCTGTCGAATATCGTCGAAATCGGGTCAAAGGTCAGGGCACAGGAGCGAGATTTATTCCACAGCCTTTATCCTCATAATTTAAGTAATGATTTCTGGTATGTTGGAAAGCGTATCATAATCAATGCATTGCATGATTTTACTAACTTGTTTCAATTCATTTGAACATCATGAGATTGGAAACTGACCTCTGAGGTGTTTTTTCAGCTACGGGAAGAGAAAGTACGACAGCACCAAATCACGACTCTATGGTTGATGTGAAAGAGTTTCCCAGCTCCAAAAACTAAAGAGATTCATGGTTGCTGCAGCATTTTAAGGTCGAACAATGCAAATCTTTCTGCGTGATTTACACGCATGCTGTACTCTTATCACATTAGCACCATACACTATCACCAGCTCACGATTAATTCCAACAGGTGGTGCTTTTCTTCCTTATAAACAATGAACTGCAGAACAAACTTTTATCTTTGTCCACTCTTTCAGTGGAATTGTCTTGAAACTATTGCTGAATTAATACATATCATTTAAGGTGTGAGCAACTATTGCTATCAGGTCATGATCATACCCTGGTGTCCAAAACCTAAGGACAAACACTATTATTTTGAAAGGTTACAACCACAACATCAGATACAACAGCTTGTGGCAATTAACATAACTGGAGAAATTCAGTAGAATGCCGGTGAACATGCAAAATGTCAAATTGTGTGCACAAGGGTCATGTGGCGTTGCTTTAAATGGATAAAAAGAAAACGGAGCGGTAGGCGACACGTGTTTGAAGGAAAATCTGGACATGAAGACATAAAGATACGAACACATAATTTACATTATGCATCAAAGACATCATCTAGATGATTTCACGCGGGGAAAGATTATAGGGAAGTTGCACTAAGGCCACCGAGTGATGTTGCGAGGGAGTTTGGCATTGCGCACAGTGTGGTATCCAGGCTTGGGTCAAACCAATAGAATGTGTTTCAGATGCATGCTAGAAGGTCGCTCTCATTCTACTATGACATATGAAGACACATTTTTAGTTGTAACAGCAAAACATAATTGCCACGCCACAGCTGGTCAGCTAGCAAGTCACCTCCATTACAGCACAGGAATGTGGATATCTCGACAAACTGTGGCAAGATGTTTGCAACAAAGCCTGTAGTTTGCATCCCTTTATCCAGAGTTCAACATAGTGCACGTTTTCAGTGGTGTCATATCCAAAGAAATTAGACACATCAACAATATACTCTTCACAGACAAGAGTTGTTTCAGTCTGTTCTCGAATTCTAGATGTCAGTTGATCTGGCGTGTTAGTGGTACTGCACACCAGTGAGAGAATGTGCATGAAAAGGACAGATACTGGTGGTGCCTGGGTCATGGGGTAAGGTGGCATCATGATTAATGAATGCATCGAGCTACAGGTGCTGGAAAATGGGACTATGATGGGCAAACGATACTGCAACGAAGTTCTATGTCGTGTTCAATTATTGCATGGTGCTGTAGGTGAAGACATGGATGACAATGTGACACATCATAGTACGAGAGCAGTGCACACTTCTGGAGACTGAGGATATCCATCACACTGACTGGCCAGCACACTCCCCAGATCTCAACTCCATCGAACATGTTTGGGACGCAATGCCGAGATGCACTGGTGCTCAAAACTAAACTCCCCTCCAGAAAACAAGCACTGCCTTATCCATGCTCTGGGGGAGGAGTGGACCAATTTTTCTCAAGAACTCCTGGATCACCTGGTGCCCAGTATGCCACGACGTTGTGAGAGCTGCATCGCAGTTCAGGGTGTACATGTTCCATACTGAAATGTCTCTCTGCCTGGTTATCAGTAAGCACTATACATCCATTCTCTTACTATGTCCTTCAGAAATTTCTTGTAACTTTTGAGTTAACAGTGATCACAATGTAATTTGTGCGTCATTTATAAACAATATTTTGTGCCTTTTCATGTGTTCATATACTAGCAATATAATTATTTCCCCATTTGGCTTGATCACATACGTTTTTCTTATACAGGTAAAAATGTAGTTCGTCCTTAGGTTTTAGACACCAGTGTATGTAGTACCGTAGTTTCGGGTAGATAAGCCGCGGTGTATATGAGTTCAAAATGAAATTTTCGGCACGGGCAGTTTATGTGGCTTTTTTTTTTTCTTTTTATACTGCAGAGCGAAATTACGTAACAAGAAACGTTTTGGCCTGTTCCATTTTTTTTTCCTGCAGGAATATATCTCAATAGAGAGGGGATAGAGTAACGATGTTACAGCCATGTGCAATAACATTTGATAAAACTCAGAAAAATCCATGGCGAGGAGAAACTTTGCAGGAAATCGATCTTGTTAGCAAGGATCACCCTCGTTTCATGCTCCAAGCAACTAACTCTCTTTGAACTCATGATGCCATCAGCTTTGCGCTCTCCCCCCACTTGAAACAAAATATTTGAATACCAGCCAAGATCGACTGTCACTGGTCATTAGCTCAAGGACAGCATGTGCAAATTTTGTCTGTGACTTGTGCATTCGTTGCATTCAGTTTGCCAAATCACATTTTCTCAAGTACACATAGTTCTACGTTATCATGGAAAGTAAAATGATGAAATGCAGAAGTTATACTTCTAGTTTTAAGCTAATGGTATGTGAAAGGGCAGAAAAAAATAGGTAATTGATCTGCTGCCAGAGAGCATGACATTGATGAACGCTGCGTTCGCATGTGGAGATCAGAAAAAAAGAGACCAGAGAAAATGCCAAGACTGAAAAGAGCGTAAAGGAGAGGAGCTGTAGCTTGGCCAGTGTTAAAGACGAATTTAGAAGAGTGGATAAAGGAACAGAGAGACAAAGGTCTGCCAGTCTCTACAGTTCAAATTCATCTACAAGCAAAATTACTTGCTGAACAGTTGGGTTTCAATAACTTCAAAGGTGGCCGTAACTGGTGCTACAGATTTATGAGGAGAAAGAAGCTTTCCATTTGAATGAAGACTTCCATAGGGTAGGCACTACCAACCGACTGGAAAATGAAACAAGCTTCTTTTCTGGATTATGTGCACAAAGTTATTAAATAGCAGAAATTTACAGAAGGTAGCATCATTAACATGGATGAAGTACCCCTAACCTTTGATTACCCCCCCCCCCCCAATAGAACCACGGATAATAAAGGCTATAAAACAATCACAGTGGTAACCACCGGGAAATGAGAAGACGTATTTTACGGGCACGTTAGCCTGCGAAGCCAATGAATATAAATTGAAACACCCCTTTTGATATTTAAGAAAAAAACTATTCCAAAAGAAAATGATCCGGCAGATGTGTTAATCCGTGCAAATGAGGAGGGGTGGATGTGTGAAGAGATATTGCTGGACTGGCTGAACGAAGTGTAGCGCAAGAGAAAAGGCACATTTTTCTAGCCAAATGGAATGTTCATTGTTGATTCCATGCGTACCTATTTGATGGAATCGGTGAAATTGGAGTGTAAAAAAGTCAGCTACACTGGCAGTGATTCCCGGAGGGCTGATTAAAATTTTGCAGCCTCTTGACTTGGTCATAAACAAAGCTTTTAAAAGTGAAATGAGAAAGCGTTGGGAGGAATGAATGCGTGAAGGAATACATTCATTCACAAAAAGTGGCAGAATGAGAAAAGCTACCTACGAGGAAGTTGCAAAATGGGTATCCGAATACTGGAAAACCATCAAAATTTCGATGATTATTTCGGGCTTTACTATTATTTCTAACAACTGTGGTGAAACGCCAGAAGACGGCGAAAGTGATGCAGACAACCCCAAAGTTTTACATGATGAGCTTTTAAAACTTTTTAATTCGGACAATAAAGTTTCTCATTTTGATGGATTTGATTGAAAAACTATGTGTACCACATACACAGTCGAGTCACATTATTGTGACCACCTCCTACTTTTGACGTCAACAGCGCGCAGCTAATGAAAGAAGGCACGTGTTGTGAGCTGGCATAGAGGGTATATAAGGTGTGCTGTAGGCATTCTGAAAATGTATCGCTCGTTGCTATCATGGATAAAAGGAACGATTTATCAGATTTGCAAAAAGGGATGATAATTGGCTTTTGAGCCAAGGGTGGCAGTATTTCTGAAACAGTGCAGTTTGTGTGCTGCTGTGGTTAAAGTGTATCATAATTGGAGAAATGGCACCATTGCGAATAAGCGATGTGGAAACTGCGGAGCACCACGTGCCATTGATGCGAGAGGTGAACGTCGGCTGCGAAGGTGCGCGAGGGCCGATCGACATGATGCAGTGGAACTCGCTGGGTGAATCAACCACGGGGCTACCGGCAGTGTGTCTAAAATGACAGTTGAGCGAACCCTGCTGCGCATGGGGCTCCAATGCAGACAGATGGTCAAGACACCTATGCTTACGAAGTTGCATCAGCAGAAAAGGCTTACATTTGCATGGCAGTATCGTAATTGGATTTCCGCTGATTGGCAAAGGATTGCCTTCTCCGATGAATCACATTTTCTGCTTCATCGAACGGATGGACGTTGACGTGTAAGGCGAGAAACATCGGAGAACAAACACTCTACAACCATTGCTGGAAAAACACATGCTGGTGGGGGTAGCGTTATGGTCTGGGGAATGCTTTCGTGGCATTCCCTGAGTCCACTCATACCTGAGGAAGGCACTATGGACCGAATTCGTTGTGAATCCATCCTTGCAGACCACATACACCCATACATGCTGATTGCCTTCCCTGGGGCAGATGGGATCTTCCAGCATGACAATGCGACGTGTCACACAGCTAGAAATGTCCGAGAGTGGTTGGATGAGCACGATGAAGACTTCTAAGTACTTCCCTGCCTGGCCCCCTAATTCCCCAGACTTAAACCCAATTGAGCACCTGTGGGACCACCTCGATCGTATTGTTCGCTCTATGGATCCTCCACCACGCACCCTTCAGCAGCTGTCAGATGCACTACAGTCAGCCTGGCTCCACATACCTGTGAATACCCTCCAGCACCTTGCTGAATCACTCCCAGCCCATCTAGCTGCTGTCTGCACGGCACATGGTGGTTACTCTGGATATTAGCTGGTGGTCACTATAATGTGACTCGACCGTGTATTTTCAGAATGCATAATGTTGTGTATGCATTTTTTGAATTCTTGAGGTATAAATGTTTTATAATTGGTCTAAGCACCTTATGAATTCTTCAAGTAAATTTTTATAAAATAGGTAGTAGGGTAAGTGTTATCCTTAAGATTGAATTTTGTTTAATTGATATTTTTATTTATTATTTGAAATATCGATTACTATATTTTTATCTACATAACATTTTCAAGATTCCACCGTGGTACTGCCCCACCTTACTGCGAGGTGTAGTGTTTCTGGCGATTTTTTTATTCCGCCCCGTTTTTTTTTGTTTTTTTTATCACTGCAGCATATATGCCAGTGTGGCTTATTTACCTGAAATTACGGTAATTGAACCCGTACTTGCCAACTCAATACAAGAATCCTCTAAGAAGAAATAAAATTGGGGGCCTTACTTTTTGCACTGACCTCGTGCGCGGGCACACACACACACACACACACACACACACAAAATAAAGAGCACATTGTTCTCTCTCTGTCTCTCTAACATTTTTTTCTTTCTTTCTTTATATGATGTACCTAAAAGTGCTGCCACATGAACTTATGGAAATCTTTATCACAACTTCACTTCTTGATATGCATTATATTATTATTATTTTATTATATTGTCACTACAATATGAGAATAGAAAAATTATACACATTTGTCTGTCTATTTGCAGAGACTGAACTTCAAAACAGCAGAACAAACTTCATAACTGCATAAATAAACTTCATAACAAACATGCCATGCTCAGTAACAAAAAGAGAATCATCATAAATGTGCCATGATCCACAAATATGTATTTGTATTTGCCATAATATTTTCTATTTCTAGTAAACAGATTGAAAAAACTTCTTAGATCACACAATTTTTTTAATGCTTTCCAGCTTTTATTAGCACACCTTACATCCTTAGGATAAACTTTTCTTACAATCTGGCAGAGCTCAAAAATCGCATTGCCCGACACGAACCCTTTTTTCTCCCCACATGTCCGACGGGGAGTGCAAAAATCTAGCTCTTTACAGGGGATAAAAGTTTTTAAAAAAGTAATTTTTTTAAATTTTCACAGTCAATTTTCTTATTACTCAGAGTCTTCCCTCCTGCTTTATTTATTAAAATTAAGGGGATGTGTTTTGAGAAATTAAAGGTCAAAATGATGACGCTGAAAATTAATTTCCCCATAATATGATTGTGTGATATCTCATAAGAAATCTCACGTAATAAGCTTTTAAATAGGCCCCACATGTGCTACGTTGATCAAATAGGTCTACAGTTATTTTCATTTGTGAGAAGCACGATAGACACAAAAATGTATTTTTTTAATGTAAATTTCATTCGAAGTCCTAGAACTATAGAAGTATTGTGTGTAGGAAGCTGAAAGTCTGCACTGATTAGTTTCTCTATAAAGCCTGCAAGTTCACACAGTTTCATGAAAATCAAAAGGGGTTCATGTCCAAAATGTTACTTTTTTTATGCTGATTGTACATGGAATGATCCATAGGCGAGTTCATATTTCACTGATGGGTGCAATTTATGAAATGCAGTGAAATACAGGTGAGTTCAAATTTCGTTGATGGGGGCGGGGGGGCAACAGTGGTGGCCCCAGGTACGGGCATACCGGGCAACCGCCCAGGGCCACGCACCGCCGCCAATTAATTAGAAGTTTTTGCCTGGCATTACCTAAAATATTGTAATTGTAGTTCACAATCATATACAAATAAATGAAAAATTTTAATATTTGTTTACTGCTTTGAATTTGTGACATCAAAAAGTTACTCTGTTAGAATTTTTTATTTTTTGGTCGGAGGCATTTTTTTAGCGGGAAAGTTGTGGAGAAATGTCTGAATTTCATTTTTTTTCCATAGGAGTTTTGCCGCAATTTCGGGTATAAGTAGTGAGTTGCAATGTACTCGCTCTTCTATCCATAGAAAACGATGTGGCATCTTCTCCGGACTATAGCTATTTGATTGAAGACTTTAGCCACAAAATAAGTCACAGAATTCTTTTTAAAATAACAGACTTATCTTATAATTATACAGCTATCCTTGTTTATTTAGCACCAGGTCATTTTGGAACAGGTAATATTTTGGATTCCTAACTATATTAATAAACAGTGTATTGCATTACATCATGTTTATTTCATATAAATCAATACCACAATTCCCGATAAAAAAAAATTGCTTTGGGATCACATTCACCCCAAGTGGGGTTGTATGAGAAAAAAAAGCGAGCGACAGGTTTACGGTCATAGTAAGCAACAGGCAATTTTTTTTTATGTATACAGATGTATATATATATATAAAAGGGGTTAATGAGATGGTTTTGGGTTATTGCGAATGTGAAGGACCCCGTGAAGAGCCATCGCCCGGGGCCCCGCAAGGGCTAGGACCGCCACTGGGGGGCAATTCATAAAATGCATGATGTGTGTATATTTGGGCATGTTATAATATTTAAATTTTTCTGGCCCTGCAATGTGGCAAAAATTATATACACACAGAGTACTGATGAGATATCACAGAATGTTCTAAACTCATTCTTTTATGTGTGTTTCAGGGTATAATTACCACTATGCAGGGGTCCCGCAGCTAATGGCATTCTTTGCAATTTGCAAAAAAAAAAAAAAGTT
The DNA here is from genome assembly GCA_039090855.1 of Macrothele yani. NCBI lineage: Eukaryota > Metazoa > Arthropoda > Arachnida > Araneae > Macrothelidae > Macrothele > Macrothele yani. Next base: position 78,960,911 of record CM077009.1, read on the forward strand.
TTGGCAATAGATAAAAAGTTTTGACAAAAAATATTGGTGACCACCATTTTTAATGATGTCTGAGCAAAAACAGTCCTTAACCCTTTGAGGAGTGGGTTTTGTCACACATTGAGAAATCACTACGGTACTAGTACATTCATACTCCTCAAAGGGTTAAAAAGGATTATTTTTGCTCGGATGTCATGTCAAATTTTGCTTCGGCAATGCCAAGAATACATGACGATGATGGGCAAAACACGTAACAATAATAACAAATAAAGGTAACTTTATCACGCTAGTTACGTTACATGAAAAAAACTTTTACAAGAAAGTTCGTAAGTTGGGGAGCTTTCGACCTTATCTTAGGTCTTCATCACGCCAATGAGGACAAAGGTTGTTGCCAGATTCTACATTGGAATTTTTCCTATTTTTGTTGCCAAAACTTAGAATTGATCTCCAGATCATCGGGATGTAGAGGAGATTCGAATGACTTGCAATTCCGAATTTCCTCTCTACATCCCGATGATCTGGAGATCAATTCTAAGTTTTGGCAACAAAAATAGAAAAATTCAAGAGTAGAATCTGGCAACAATCTTAGTCCTCCATTGGCGTGATGAAGACCTAAGATAAGGTCGAAAGCTCCCAACTTACGAACTTTCTTGTAAAAGTTTTTTCATGTAATGTAACTAGCGTGATCAAGTTACCTTTATTTGCCAAGAATACTTTAAAAATCAATATAGAACCTTTTAAATGCAATCATATTTGTAGAATTTTATCTTTTGATGTGAACCATCAACCAATATTGCACGACTTATGTGAAAAGTTATTAGACGAAAATTCTATTAGTAATGAAGTGCAAATTTTCAACACGTTTCTTTTTTTACGCTGGCCCCTTTTAGAACCAAGCCACAGAATAAATGTAATACCCAATTTTTCAATTTATTTGAAATTTATCTTGTCAATAATTCTTTGTTTTGAAATTTCATAGGTGGTAATAAATTGAAAATTGAAAATAAATGTCTATATTTCTCTCTGTTAGGATTCAGGATACTATAGCATAATATTTTGCTGCTTAATTGCAAAGAATCTATATAACTACTGGTTTTTGTACAATTATAATACTATGTTTTTATGGTTTTCACGTTTCCAATGAAGAGTGATACTAAAAATTGGCGACTTCAGATTACATTTGGCGAAAACTTTAAAACAGCCAGAGCAACTGCTGACTATGAACATCTCTTAGTACTCCCTAATTTGGGCAACTGGTTTCAGGGAAGATACAGAGCCAGTGCTACCAGACAAGCACATTACCCATGCCTCCTTTGGGACTGGAATCGAGGCCAACCTTAGAAGCCAGCACCTTACAACTCAGCCTTCAGTATCATGATTTTTATTACCACTTAAAACTTAATTTCACCATACACAATATAAACAAATTACCTAAAAAAAAAAGTCTACATTTCTTACTTTCCTTGGAATAATTGCTATTATTTAACACGTGATGAGCACTCAAACATAAATGAAAATATGATTCTAAAAAATTCATTCAGAACAAAATACAAAAATCATACATACTACTTTTCAATGTAGTCTCAGTTAACTGAGTGCACCTGTTTCAACATTCTGGATGCTTCTTACTTCCAGTTTTTTTAAAAGAGTTTTCAGTTGCTTGTCAATCCAACTTTGCACAGCTGCAGTAACATCACTGTCTTGGAATCATTTCCCCCTAAATAGTCTTTTGCGGTCCATAGAAAGGATGTTGGGTATAGCTAAATAGGGACTATACAGTTGATAAGGCAGTAAATTTCACTATAGTTACTGGAGAATTTGTTAAAGTTGCAGTGTGAAGGTGCGATTGTCTCAGAGGAAGTTAATTGAATTTCGTAGTTTTCATCCATTCAATTGGATTGTTGGCTTCACTTTTTGTGCATTGATGGCTTTTGACTGGTGAGAAACTTTGTGTAAACTATTCCCTTTGATTCCCCAGAAATGCTAGCCACAATCTTCCCTGGGGAAAAAATGTTTTTGCTTTTCTTGGAGATGGGAAACTAGTGTTTCCATTGCATACCTACTTTTTTTCAGGGTTTGAAAGCTCAGAGTGGAGCTAAGGACTCAGAACAAAACAGAAAAAAATGTACCATGTTCAAAAACAAGTATTATAAAAACATACAATGCTCCATAATACAAACATATGCTTCCACTTTTACAAAAATCAAACAGGACAGCATGACCTTACATCAGAACTATTTTTAGACATATAATACAAATTACATTTCCATAAAATGTAGTAAAATAATAATTTCAGCTTGAAAAAACCAGAAGGGATACTAACACAGAAAGTTATCCAAGCCACTGTTTCCTGTCCTTTTCATTTGCTTAGTTTTCTTTCTGGGTACAGCAGCATGTGAGGTGTTGCACCTAGTATCAGCACCTGAACATGGGGGGAAAAAATCATCACAGGCAATTTCTTCATAACATGAAATGGTTGTAATGAAAAAATAAAATAAAAAATAAATAAATTCAGAACCTCCCAATACTTTGAACCTGCACCCTTTACATTATCTTCAAGCCTTTTAAATGTAATAAAATAAGCAAATCCTTTTTCTCTATGCTGCAAATACTAAGACAAATATATTGTTGTTCAAATTTCGCTGATTTGCGATGAACATACTTTTTACATGGCTACGATAATATAACTCGATTGACATTAAATGTCCGTCATTACTGTTTCACACGTTATGCAAGTTCGGCAATCAGGAGATTATTAAATGATGTCAGATATGTATGGGGCATAATATCGGCAATTAATATCAAGAAACAATGAACTATATATGTACTTACTATATTTGTAGTGGCTGTCGGGGCTTCTTATGAACGCCTGTAATGTGTTTATTCACAAGACATTGCCGTAACTATCCGACTCATTCAAAGAATGTGAACTTTTTTCAACTGTGAAGTTGAAAAATAAAATTCATGATATTGTAAAATCTGCACCAAATAAAATTGAACAAGATGAATTTTTACAATGATCGTGGTGCTTCGCAGTCAAGATGATTTCCTCTTCAAGATTATAGTTCGTTTTTAAAATTCAGCAAGGTTTTAATTCAGTTTCATATTTCACTGTTGTTAAAAGAATTTTTTACCTTCATTGTAAAAATTCATCTTGTTCAATTTTATCTGGTGCAGATTTTACAATATCATGAATTTTATTTTTCAACTTCACAACTGAAAAAAGTTCACATTCTTTGAATAAGTCAGATAGTTACGGCAATGTCTTGTGAATAAATACATTACAGGCGTTCATAAGAAGCCCCGACAGCCACTACGAATATAGTAAGTACATATATAGTTCATTGTTTCTTGATATTAATTACCGATATTATGCCCCATACGTATCTAACATCATTTAATAATCTCTCGATTGCCGAACTTGCATAACGTGTGAAACAGTAATGACGGACATTTAATGTCAATCAAGTTATACTAAGACAAATAATATTTTGTTAGATACCATCTCCTAAATGTTGTAAACCCTTTAACAATAATTATATTTCTGAAATCTACAAATGACATATCATTCTTTTTTTGTTTCAGGCTAGGAAGAGACCCAGGATAGAAAGAATAAAGGTTGATAGGCTCCTTGAAGATCATCAGCGGTATTCTGACTTACTCAGAGAATGACTGAAGGATCCGAAATCTTGTGAGAGGGATGTAGAAAAGAAGTGGGAATGTTTTAAGAACTGTGTTGTCACTGCTGCTAAAGAGGTCTGTGGCACCACAATAGTGGGTAACAATAGAGGTGATGCTTGGTGGAATAGTGAGATTGATGAGGCAGTAAAGAAAAAGAAGGAAGCCTATTTGGGGATGTTGCAAGGTAGAGTCTCTGTGGATGAATATCGCTGTAAGAAGCGTGAAGCTGCTAAGCTGATTCGCCACAGTAAGGCAAAAGACAGGAAGGAGAAAGTGGAAAGGCATGAACTGGCTTTTTGGAAAGATAGGAAGTCTTTCTGGAAGTACATGAGACTCAGGAAAAATAGGGAAAACAAAGTTGTAAGTTGTGTGAAGAATGAGATCGGGGAAATGATATGGGGGCCCAATGAGTTAAGTGAAAGATGGGGTGAATACTTCTGTGAGTTATTAGATCGGGAGAGCAAAAATGATTCTGTGACAGATGCAGATGATGTCACAATGAGGGATGAAAGCACAGGAGGGATCTCAAGAGAAGAAGTGTGTAAAGCTCTAAGATCTCTTCAGAATGGTAAGGTTCCAGGAGTTGATGGCATAACTGCAGAGATGTTGAAATATGGTGGTGACTCTATAATTGACTGGTTAACTGAAATTTGCCAGTTGTGCTGGGAGTTAGGAATGGTCCCTCGGGATTGGAAGGATGCTATCATTGTTCCCTTGTATAAGGGAAAAGGTGATCAGACTGAATGCAAGAACTATCGTGGTATTAGCCTACTGAGTGTGCCAGGGAAAGTGTTTGGTAAGGTTGTTATTGAAAAAGTACGGGTTCTTACATCAGAGAAAGTGTGGGATGTTCAGAGTGGTTTTATGTCTGGTAAAGGCTGCACTAACCAGATTTTTGCACTACGCACGATGATTGAAAAGTATCTGGCTGTTGGGAAGAAAGTTTTTGCTGCCTTCATAGATTTAGAGAAAGCTTACGACCGAGTGAATAGGACACTTTTGTGGAAGGTTTTGAATGAATATGGTGTTACTGGGAATCTACTTAATAGTGTAAAAGCCATGTATGCTGGTAGTAGAGCTTGTGTACGAGTGAATGGTGTTTTATCAAAATGGGTTTCCATTGGTGCAGGAGTTAGACAAGGTTGTGTAATGTGACCATGGCTGCTTAATATATTTATGGACGTATGCATGTGTGATGCCAAAATAGATAATAGTGGTTTATGTCTTGGTGATATCCGTGTGTGCAGATTGCTGTATGCTGATGACACTGTCCTGTTGGCAGAGAGCAAAAGTGAGTTGCAGAGTATGTTGACTCGGATGCACGAAGTTCGCATGAAATTCAAACTGAGTATAAATAAGGGAAAAACCAAAGTTATGGTGTTTGAGAGAGGAATGGGTAGCACTGAATGTAATGTAAGTATAAATGGCACTGTGATTGACCAGGTGAGTGAGTTTGTGTATTTAGGAAGCATGGTTGACAGAGAGAACAAGTTGGATGGTGAAATCAGTAGGCGAGTGAATTCTTTTTGAAAGTCATAGCTGCTCTGGGAGGTTTTCACAGGAATGATGGGTTCTCTAGAGAGTCCCGCATGGCTGTGTATGAAACAGTAATTGTTCCTACTCTGATGTATGGCAGTGAAACCTGGGTACTGCAGAAGAAGCATAGGAGTTGTTTGTGTGCTGGAGAAATGCGTTACTTACGTGGGGTTTGTGGCAAGACACGATCTGATTGTGTGAGGAATGAAGATGTATTGCAGTTGTGTGATGTAAAGCAAAATGTTGTTAGCAAGGTGGAGACCAATATGCTTCGGTGGTTTGGCCGTGTTGAAAGAATGAGTGATAAAATGCTTACTAAGAAAATATTTTCAACCCAAGTGGCAGGAAGGAAAGGCAGAGGAAGGCCAAGGAAGACATGGGTGGATCAGATTCAGGAGTGTCTGCATCAGAAAAAGATTATGAGTATGAAGTATAAAAGATCTTGTGTAAGGCGTGTAATGGATATCAGTGAAGCACGAGTTGTATGTCAAGATCGCTGTAAATGGTGAAGTTTGATACGACAACAATAAGTAAAAATATCTGGAAGTTTGCATTTCTTTTTGGAGCTAACCTCTGAATCTCAGAGAACAGCTTAGTGATATGTATGTATGTTAATGTAAGTATGAAGTTTTAAATATGGATAGGTAAAACAATCAAGAATGTGCTGCTATTGTCGAACTGTGCTTCACTAATGGCCATTGCATTGTTCAATACAGGCATACATACGAGAATTTTATGTTCATTCGCTCCCTTCAAACCATGTGATAAAACAAAGCATTAACATGTTATGGAAATGTAGGTGATAACACACCTAGATGGAAATGTAGGTGACACACCTCATCCTGGGCATCCACAATCTTTTCATATTAAATTAAATTTTTTTTACAATAATTGATAGCTTACCCTTTTTACGGCCAGCTCCTTTGACAAACATTTCACTGCACGTTAGGTTTTTGGAGTCTTTTGTTGGTTCCAGCCCACGGTGTGGTGGTCTTATTTTGCCTTCATTTCATTCTATAACGATGAGTGAATTAAACCACTTGAAGTGTTTGGCAGCAATGACACGACTTCAAAAATTATTAATATTTCTTTAAAAACTCTTCTACCAACATATAAACCAAACCAAGTAAACCAGATAACTTTTCAAACCAAAATTATTTAACCCAACTACTAACATACATCGACAAACTCACATTAACTCCAACTACGAAACCACATATAAATATTCTAAACATATCTCTAAAACCATATGTTGGAGAACCATTACCTTACCTTCCAGGTATTTCTACTGAAATAAATTGTCATAAATATGGAATCCAGATGGGAAATAAAGTACTAACTGTTAGAGACATGATGATTATTAATACTAAAAACTGTAGTATCCTTGAAAAAGCAGGTGTATATGAAATACCAATAACTGGAATACCACCAATGTCATACATTGGGAGTACAAAAACAAACTAAAACATTATCTTCAACAGCATATTAAAAATTGGTAAAAAAAAAAAAAAGAAGCAAGAACAGCACTAATATAACTTTACTTGGATAACCATACATACCCTAAATTTGATGGTATTAAAATAATAAAAACATGTGGAAACGAAAGACATCTACGCATTGCTAAATCAGTTTTGATTGAGAAAACTAGAGATAGAATTTGTAATAATAATGACCCAAGTATCCTAAGTAAAAATGGAAAGAATTAATTAAAATTGAACAGAAAAGTCAAAATTACTGAAGCAGAAAATGAAGGTTTTACCAGAGTGTACAATAGATGGAGCCACGGTTGAGAATTTAGAGATGACGTTGGGACTTGGACGAGGAGGTGGATCGTTTCGCTTACTCACTCTGCGGTGGCAGAATAGTTAACATCTAAAACACTTCCTAAAGACAACGGGGGGGGGTAGAAAGCGCTTGAGGCGGTCTGGGTCTGGCAAAGGCAGGGGTGTGGTGGCTACATGCTAAATACATCGAGGAATAGGACAGAATGACATAGACGGCAATAGGACTGGTTCTGTGTAAATATGGTTTTAGAAATATGTTTTGAATATTTGTATGTGGTTTCATAGTTGGAGTTAATGTGAGCTTGTCAATGTATGTTAGTAGTTAGGTTAAAGAATTTTGGTTTGAAAAGTTATCTGGTTTACTTGGTTTGATTTATATGTTGGTAGAAGAGTTTTTAAAGAAATATTAATAGTTTTTGAAGTCATGTGTCATTGCTGCAAAACACTTCAAGTGGTTTAATTCACTCATCAGCATAGAATAAAATGAAGGCGAAATAAGACCACCAAATGTGGGCTGGAACCAACAAAAGACTTCAAAAACCTGACGTGCAGTGAAATGTTTGTCAAAGGAGCTGGCCTTAAAAAAGGTAAGCCATCGATTATTGTGATATGTATGCACATAAACTAAGGATAGTTATGGAATAAATTGTCATTATTCTATCACTGAAGTATAAAAAAATTTAGTTAATATGAAAAGATTTTATGTGACCTGTCAGTAAATGAGTCGTGAGACATCGACACGACGCCATTCCCAAGAACTTGGAATATCCGGATTATCTTTGGAGAGAATTTTAATTCAGGACTTAAATCAATAAAAAAAAAAAAAATCAACTTGTCCGCACTTGTTACTTACTGACCCAGCAGATGCTTCAGTTTGCAAATGAGCTCCCTTGTCCTAACAGAATTTCAGTTTTCAAGAAACTTTAGATGAGTGATGGAGCACACTTCCACTTATGTGGCTTTGTATACAAATGAAACTATTGTTTTGGGGCACGGTGACAACAATCATCAATTCATTAATGGCCACTTCATGTACACACAGAGTTCACACACACTTACAGAAAAAAAATTCCAGGAGTTTAAATTTTTGCTAGAATCATAATCATAGTGCTTTGTTTGATATTTCACAAATTGAGGTGAAATTTACTATGCATTTAGAATTCTTATGAAGTCCTACATAAGAGTGTTGTCACTGTTGCAGAGTGTTGTCAGCGTCTGTTAGTCACTGTTGCAGAGTGTTGTCAGTGTCTGTTACATCTTTGATGAAGTGGCAAAATTTTCCTGTATAAAACTTATATGGAGTAAAAATCTGGAACTTAGCACAATGGTAATAATACAAAACAATTTTGTCATGGAACTGAAGGTTCTTCATTCGGTAGCCTTCTCTTCCCATGCAAATTAGCAGAATGGAGGCCAGATATCAACCTCCTTCATGTGCTAGAAGGAACACCCAACTCGCAAGGTTTCCACACACTGTTGCAACTCCAACTGCACTCACCTGGTATACAACAATCCAAGGTCACTAGAAACACGGTATTCAAAAATCTTGCACTGCAGCGTCATGAAATAAAAGAAATGACACTGTATCTCCACACTCCATGGAAGGAAGAGATATAACTGTAAACAACAGAGGACCCCACTGTAGCATACACTGCAGGGAGTTAGAACAAAGTGATGCAATCAATCCAAACATTTCAACCAATGCAAGAGAAAATTCCAGGACCTTTTACAAAACAATGAAAAATCAAAGACTTTCCAGGTCTGGGAAAAAGGGAAATCGAATTCCAGGGGCCGTCAACCCTAGACATGAGTGACTGTATACTAAGTGCTCACTGATTTACAACCAACTACTACGTGATCCCTGCTTTTGCCCAGAAAACAGGTTATCATCCAGTGTGGCATCAACTCCACGAGGTGTCTATATTGTGTGGGGATCTGCAGCCAAGATGTTTGTATTGAGGTAGACAGTTTTCATATGGAGCATCGTGGTGTGTCCAATTGCTTTGCCTGGCATTCCATAACATCCTGCAGATGTTCAACTGGGTTGAGATCAGGTGATTTACAACCAACTACTACGTGATCCCTGCTTTTGCCCAGAAAACAGGTTATCATCCAGTGTGGCATCAACTCCACGAGGTGTCTATATTGTGTGGGGATCTGCAGCCAAGATGTTTGTATTGAGGTAGACAGTTTTCATATGGAGCATCGTGGTGTGTCCAATTGCTTTGCCTGGCATTCCATAACATCCTGCAGATGTTCAACTGGGTTGAGATCAGGTGAATCGGGGAATCCCCCCCCAAGAAACTTTTGACGAGTGATGAAGCAGAGAAACAACAAAAAAGTGTCCCATCAAAACTAATATATCTGTGTTCATAAAAACCATTCTTGCATGAGGCAGGCTAATGATTTGGGGCAATATTGTCTGGGAAGAACCCATGCACCTCTGAGTGGAGGTACAGCACTGTGGGGTGTACAAGGTCTGCAAGCAGTCCTAATTGCAGTTGGCATCCATACATTGGTCCACCCACACTAGGGGTTCCAGTTCATACAACCATCTTCACTTGCCTGAACAGTCAATGCAATACATGAGGGAACCATATTCTTATGCTGCTGATGCCAAATACGGACATGACTATTGACTGAATGGAATACACAGTGATTCTATCTTTTAATTTGCATGCTGCTGGCACCAGGAAAGTAATTTATCTTGATGGACTGTCCTTAGGAGAAGGCAGCATATAGAGTACCTGTTCTTGTAGCCCAAACATACCATTGTGAGATACATGGTCATGCAGGATATAGGTTTTAGTTGACTCATACTGTATTGGGCCATCAACTGTGAAACCGCTATGCCAACTGCCCTGTACTATGCACCCATTGTTCACCTTTGGAATCCACCTCTCGCAGCCCTTTGTAGTTAGTTGTGCCACAAGTTGGTTGATTTGCAATTTTAGCACCACTTGTAAGATACTTTTTAACCATGGAGGCTGTCAAACAAGCCAGAAAAGTTGCCATTTATGAAATGGGCACACCAAAAAACTTTAATAAATCCTTTGTTTTACCTACCATGTCCATAACTTTGCTCTCCACTGAAATGCCAACCTCTTATGCACACCCCTTTAGCCTACAAGCCACACCTCCTCCTTATTACAGTAGAATCGAATGCAACTCGCTTTGCATGGGGGGTGGTTGTAATTCAGTGAGCAATCTATGTATGGTGTGATCAGATGTTTGGTTCCTTCATTTTTGAAGATGATCAAGGAAATGCCATTACTGTCACAGATTGTTGTTGTGCTTATCACCAAATATTAATTTGAAGCCATTGCTGGATGTTGAAAACTGGGAGGAACTATGGTTTCAGCAAGATAGAGCAACAAGCCACATCGCAAGGTACAATGGCATTTCTTAAAGAAATGTTTCTTAATCATCTGATACCATGTTTCAGAAACACTGTTTGGCCTACCAAGATTTTCTGATCTCATGGTTCCTGGTTATTTCCTTCAGGGCCTATCTCAAAAATAGAATATACTCAAACAGACCATGAATGAAAGTTTTCTTTTTAAGAGCTAAGAAAAACATTCAAAACACTATTTGGGAATTGTCAGCAGAAGTTCTTGTCAGGCGACATTCAAGTGCAATGCTCATACAGTAGTATGACAGAGCAGAGACACCCATCTGAAGGATGTCATTTTTTGCAAATAAATCTTCAAACTTTGTACTTTTAATAAACACAGTGATTGGGATTTGCAAGGTGTCTCAAAAAATTCCAGTCTTCAAAACAAATGGGTTTACAACTTTTGGGACATTCTGTAATTCAGCCAACTGAATATATACAAACGGTGCCCACAAATGATTACCCTGATTACATAATGCTATGATTTTTTAAGACAAGTCTTACATCCATTTTCCTTTTCCAGGTGATCTTGCACATGCTGAGTTCTTGCGCTGTTATGTTCTACTGCATCCAACCCCTAGCAGTGATGCACTTAAGATGGTGTTTATGGCACAGAAAACATATAATGGGTTATGTGGTAACCAGAAACAAAATCTCCTGTCAGTGTTCAGCGAAGTTCAGAACAAAGTATGAAAGAAGCCACCTGGTGCAAAGATTGATCCAGGTTTTTAAAGACGACACCCATTTTTGTGAAATTCTGCCTCTTTTTGTGAATTTTGCCTATTTTTAGTTTAGAGCAATTTTAATCCTCAATAAATATTATTCTAACAGTAATTATTGTTTTATTATGTTTTCAGTGACTGTTTGTTTATTCTTGTTCTATTGCTAATCTTAAACCATGTTTTCCTGGTTTGCAACAAGTTTTTGTTCTGATGACTGTGTACCCAGATACAGTGTTTTGTACAACTTTATGATTATTCTCCAGCTGAGATCTGGGGGAGAAACAATAACACTCCAGGTTGCATTAAACTAGGAAAGTCATCAAAGGTCAAAATTTCTAGGTGCTGGACAAAAAGAAATAACTCACAAACTAAAGAAAAAAAAAAGAAAGAAAGTCAATCATATGTCACAACCTGATCTCCCATGAAATGCGCATGGTCAGCACTTCCCCATCATGTTTTGGGAATGAGTATTCACAGATGTCCAACATAGATGTGCCCATCTCTACTTCAGAGTTAGCCCAGGGAAACATGTGAAATGAGGCTACCAGAGAAAGAAAATGCTTCCATAATGTTTTGGGAGCATTTCCTCCATCTGGCAGCCTCACTCCAACATTGCCTCAGTCCCCCATGCCCCCCCAAATGCTCAGCGAGCATCACCTCAGTTGACGATAGCGTGGGCACCACTGGTAGAAATGAGGCAGTTGTTGATAGGTCACAGACAGTTGATTTACTGTAACATACATGAGACTGATGAAGGGAAAAAAAAGCTGAACTTTTTAACCGCACAGGTGAAAAATAAGAACATGCTGCAAAACAGCATGAATGTAATGCAGCACGAGCAAGAAAAATTGCTCACTGAAATTTATTACATAAATATTAAGCTGGAGCACATCACTGTATTCATATATATATATATATATATATATATATATATATATATATATATTACATTTAACAGCAACACAGAATAAATGTAACATCGTGGAGAAAAAGCTTATGATTATCAGCAAAATCTACGCTCTGTCCGATTTCCGTTTTAAGAAAGTTTTCCTCCATTTTGAAGCTGCAAAACAAATATTTATGGGATAAAATTATATTTAACAACATCACTGGGTAGGAGAAACATCACAAGGAAATAAGGATTATGATTACGGGAGAAACCTTCACTTCGCCTAACTTCCATTTTCGAAAGTTTTGAAAGTCGGAATTCCGCTCATTGACGGAAAATAACCCCACCACCAATCCCTCCCAAATTTCTGTTCAGTTCTGCCTCGATCTTGGGAACCATCAAAATGATGATGGAAATGGTGGAATTCTTCGAATCCACTGAAGAATCTCGTGCCTGAAGATCATAGGGAAATTTTCGCGCCAACTTCAGTTTTCGGAATTTTTCTTCCATTTTCAAGCTGAAATGCAAATATTTATGGAATAAAATTATATTTAACAATAATAATGTGCCGAAGAAACATCGCGAGAAAAAGAAATCACGATTACGGGAAAAAATTTCCCTCCGTTTAACCTCAGTTTTCAAAAGTTTTGAAAAACGAAATACCATCCCCAGACCAAAAAACGACCCCCCCCCAACTAATCCTCAAAAACTTCTCTTTAGTTCTGCATCGATCTAGAGAATGACCCAAATGATGACAAAAGAGCGGAATTCCGCGAATATGCGGAAGAATCTCATGTATGCTGCAAACAGTTCATAATGATGATAAAAACAAACAAACAAAAAACACTTTAGTTAAACACAACATTCAAGATGCCTCTAACACTAAAATAGTTTTGTTAAGATAAAATTTTACCAAAAGTGATGATACCATCACAGTTCAAAATATTTTTGTGAAAATACGATCACAGTTCAAAATATTTTTGTGAAGATACCGTTTCAGCAAATAATATTTTTGTGGAGATACTTCCCAACGGTATCAAATGACGCCTGGAAGAAAAATAAAGTGATTTTAAAAGACACTGCTTCAAACACATCTCCGCATCTCTCTCTCTCTCTCTCTCTCTCTCTCTCTCTCTCTCTCTCTCTCTCTTTGTACTTGCAAGAACATCAGCTCAATTTTCCTTTTGTGTTGCTTTCTTCTCAGCAAGTTCCATGGCCATCTTTGTCTTTTCTTGACTCTGCAGCTGCACAGCAATCTCTGCTTTGTGTTTCTTTCTGTTGATATAATTCCCTTCCTATTTCTTCACCACTTTTCTTTCTTCCTCCCCTTTTATTCCCTGAGATGACAATATAATTTATCCATCAAGAACTTTCAGCCCGAGGACAAGAAAGCACGATATCAAAGCTTTCGCTACTTTAGATAAATGGTGTGACATTCAGAACATGAATACTTTTGAACACCATGCATCAATTCCAACAAATTTTCAAACTCATAGTCACTTCCGTTTTGGAAAATTTTCTCTCCCTTATCAAGCTTATGTTTATGTGCAGACATTTAAAGGGGAAAGTAACACTTAACAACAACACAGGATAGTGAGAACATCGCAGGAAGGGGGGAAAAATGCTATTTCGTGAGAAATATTCGCTCCAACCGACTCCGTTTTCGGAAACTTCTTCCTCCATTTTAAAATATAAAAAACCTATTTATAATATATATAGTCATTTGCAAAAGTTTAAGACCACCTGTCAGTTTATTGAAAATTAAGAATTTCAAAGAAACAACTAATTACTAGTCAGATATTTGAAAAAATGGCACCACAGATGAATACTTACTTTCTTTAGAACACAAAAAGACCAAATCGGTACTTTGTGTGGCCACCTTTGTTTTTATAACACACAGAATACAATATGGCATAATCTCAATGAGGGATTTGCAGTAGTCACTTGAAATACTTTTGCACCACACATACTTTATCACATCAATCAAAGCTTGGTAATTTGCTGGCTGTTTTCTGCTACCTTGTCTTTCAAAATGGTCCACAAATATTTGATGGGGTCAAGGTCGGGACAATTACTGGGCCAGTCAAGCACAGTTATATTTTGCCTCTGCAGGTAGTGCTTTACTGTCTTTGATCTGTGGCATGGAGCACCATCATGCATAAAGATTGTGCATCTGTGCACTTGCATATGAGTTAACAGTTCTCACGTAACATTTCCACATAAAAGATCAGCCATGGTAGTGCCTGTCGGTAAAAAGTATAATATAATGAAGCAGTACTGGATGCTGACATAGCACCCCATATCATCTGACTAGGCGGATGTCTTACGGTGTATTTTTCATCAAACCTTTTGCCTTTTGGTTGTCGAACATGTGCTTCACACGATTCAAATTGACACACAGTTGATTCATCAGTAAAAAGAACTTGCCTCCAATTTTTAGCAGTTTATGATTGATGACGCTTCGCAAACTGGAGTCTCTTCTTTTTCATGACAGAAGTTAGTCTAGGTTTATGCGCAGGTTTATAAGACTTTAATCCAAAATCTTTGCTAAGACGTCGGGGAAACAGTGCTGATACTAATATCAGACTCTTTTGAATGTAGAAAGGCCTTGATTTTCTTGCAGGAACTCCTCGGAGAACACGTAACTATTCATCTTATGGTATTGTTATCACGTAGGGTTGTTTTCCTTGGACGTCCACTTCTCTTTCGGTCACTAAATTCCCCTGTATCTCGATATTTCATGATCATATTATGAATAGCAGTCTTGCTCACATTCACCTTTCTGCCTATCACGTTCGGAGTATCCTTCATGATATAGTCACTATTTGTGCCCTCTGAGTAACACTTAATGACACTTTTTTGCCCATTTTTCGCTATATAGGAAGTATGTACGAGACATCTCAGCACGAAAACCAGAAGCAAACCCTGACGCTCTCACACTTCTCCCAACTCTATCAACATCTGCCGCTGTAGGATGATGCAACACTGGCAAGAAGTTGAGTAATACAGACAGTACCTGATGCAATTGGCAGAAATCTCCTAATACCAACAGGTGGTCTAAAAATTTTGCAATTGACTGTATATATCATCATCATCATCATTGTCAACCATTATCAATCCACTGCTGGACGAAGGTCCCCCCAAGTTTCCTCCACAACGGTCTGTCTTGTGCTAGTCTCCTCCATGTCACTCCTGTAAACTTTCGAATTTCATCCACCCATCTCCCATGTGGTCTTCTTCTGGGTCTTTTCCTGTCCCTTGGAATCCAATCTAAAATTTCAGCTGTCCATCGATGGTCTGTCCTTCTGGCAGTATGTCCAGCCCATTGCCATTTCAGGGATTTAACTCTGATCATGACGTCTTCCACTCTTGTCATTTTTCGGATCCACGAGTTCCTCTTCTTATCTCTCCTGGTTATACCAAGCATGCACCTCTCCATGCTGCTTTGAGTTGTCTGCAGCCTTTGTATGTCTCTTTTAGTTAAGGTCCACATCTCTGCACCATACGTAAGCACTGGAAGGATGCATTGATCAAACACTTTTCTTTTAAGACATAATGGCATATTGCTCTTGAAAATTATGCTGTTTCTTCCAAAAGCTCTCCAGGCAAGTTTTGTATGCCGATTCCTGTCTTCATCAATGTGACCCTCACTTGATATCTGCTGTCCAAGATAAACGTACGTGTCTGTTATCTCCAGCTTTTCCCCATCAATCGATAAATCTTCATTTCTTGTAAGAGCATTTAACATCACTTTTGTCTTCTGAAAGTTCATTTTTAATCCCACTTCTTTACTCTTGTCAGCCAGTTTCTGGATCATACTCTGCAGCTCTGATGGGGTAGTTGCAAAAATGACTATGTCATCAGCAAAACGAAGGTGGGTTAGATAATCACCATTAATCTTTATCCCTTTTTTTCCCAGTTCAGTGATTGAAAGACATTTTCCAATGTGGCATTAAAAAGCTTCGAAGATATGGTGTCACCTTGTCTCCCTCCTTTTCCAATTTTTATGTGTGTTGTATTTTCAAACAGCTGAATCTTTGCACTTGCATTTTCACAGATGTTATTAAAAATATTAATGTACGCATCTTCAATACCACAGGATTTCAAGGCCATTGTAACTGCTGATGGTTTCACCGAATCAAAGGCCTTTTCATAATCGATAAAAGCCATACACAATGGAAGTTCATATTCCCTCGCTCTTTCAATTAGTTCTCTCAGTACGTGGATATGATCTATTGTACTGTAGCCACTCCTGAATCCAGCTTGTTCTCTTGGTTGAGCCATGTCCAGTGTCACTTTTAAGCGGTGTGAAAGAACTTTAGTGAAGATTTTATAAACCACTGATAGGAGGCTGATAGGTCTGTAGTTCCTGAGATCCTCAATGTCACCTTTTTTATGTAGCAAGATCATTGTAGCGTTGTTCCAATCCTCAGGAATCTTCCCTTCATTAAGGCATCGAGTGAAAATTTGGGCGAGTACTGTTTCGATTTCTCTACTTGCTTCTTGTATGATGTCTACAGTAATCCCATCTTCTCCTGGAGCTTTCCCCCACTTCATGATCTTGATTGCATGCGCAACTTCTGCTGGGAGGACTGGAAGAACTCTGGTACTGGTACCTTTCATGATGTCTGGAGTACATGTATCATCCCTTTCATATAATTTGGAGTAGAAATCTTTCACTCTTGTCAAAATTTCGCCTCTATTTCTTGTTACAGAACTATCTTCTTTTCTCAGTGCCATAATCTGTTTTCTTCCCTTACTGATATGTCCCTTTGCTATCTTTAGGCTTTGGTTGTTTTCAATTGCTTTCCTTACTAGTTCACAGTTGAATTTCCTTACGTCTTCAGTGATACTTTTTCGTACTGTCTTGCATAGCTCTATATATTCCACTTTGGAAGTCACATCTTCTTTAGTTGTCCTCATCTCTCTTCTTTTTTGCATCAACATTTTGTTTTTTCCTGATAATTTGTTCACATGCAACTTGTTCTTAGACCCAGCTAATTTTGTTGCTGTTTCCTTAAGAGCTTTGGTTACTTTTCTGTTAACTTCAGAAATATCCACTTCTTCCGATGTTAGGCCTTTTAAAGCAGAGAATCTGTTCTTCAGTTCCAACTTGAAGGTATTATGGTGTTTTTTAAGGTTGGTTATGTCAATACATTGTTTGTCTTATGAGCTTGCTAAGTTTGAGTTTAGTCTTGAGGTGCATCTTACATCTCACAAATCTATGATCACTACCTGTGTTGAACTTGTTTAGCACACTGCAGTCTTCTATGATGATTTTTTTGTTACACATAATAAAATCAATTTCACTTGTTGTCCCATTTGGATGTCTCCATGTCCATTTGTGTGTGGCTTTTTCTTGAAAAAGGAGTTCAAGATGAAAAACCCTTCTGCCTCTGCAAACTCAACGAGAGTATTTCCACGCTGGTTTCTGTTGCCGTGACTGAATTTACCTATTGAAGTTTCATTCTGTTGCCGTTGCTCTATTTGACTGTGTATATATATATATATTATATAAGATGTTCCTTTGTATTATGAAGAACCAACCAATATTATTGCACTGATATGGCAAGATGTCATGCATCAGTATATATCATTCAGGATCAGGAAAACTTCAAGAACAGCTGGCCATTATCACAAAGAATAAATATATAAAAAAAGACATCTACCAAAATATATTAACAGTACTTCTTTTCTGTTAATGTTGAATATCTGACGCAGACAATAATTCCACATAAATTCAAAGTAACAGCAAAAAAGAAAAAGTGTGGTCACATCACTGCTTATAATTAGCCACGTCTCTGTTGAGTGTTCTGTGGAATCTTTTTTTGTATTGAATACAGCAATATATGTATAACAGATGTCATTCATTAATAACCTGACAAAAGCAATGGGCAAAATCAAAAGAGAGCCAATAGAAAAAAGTAACAGCATGTTAATGTGCTACTCAAAAACAAAATTTTGAATAAGATACAGATGTATGTTGTGTAACAACAAAAATACCTTCACTCTCCATATAATTTTCAACATTTTACGAACCACACACACAAAAAAGTTCCATAACAAAAAGAGATGTCTGAACATTTCAGTAAACAACCATTATATGTAAATATTACACTATGTAATTGCAAAAACTTCCATCTATGCTACTGAATTTAGGAATGCGATTATCACATAAAGTGATGTTAAGGTACGAGGCACAATAAAAAGGTTCCTGGATTATCATCATGTAAGACAACAAAAGGGGGTACGTACCAGCTATTCTGCATTATGTGAGTGAGTGAGTGAGTGAGTGAGAGAGAGAGAGAGAGAGAGAGAGAGAGAGAGAGAGAGAGAGAGAGAGAGAGAGAGAGAGAGAGAGAGAGAGAGAGAGAGAGAGAGAGAGAGAGAGAGAGAGAGAGAGAGAGAGAGAGAGAGAGAGAGAGAGAGAGAGAGAGAGAGAGAGAGAGAGAGAGAGAGAGAGAGAGAGAGAGAGAGAGAGAGAGAGAGAGAGAGAGAGAGAGAGAGAGAGAGAGAGAGAAACTGAACATCGCATACCTCTACCTGAAGTAGGTACTAAAAATATATATATTTTTTCGTAACAAAAAAGAGTTGGATTTCAGGCGTAGTACATGCTGTACGTTTCCTGAACAAAACTTTCATTTTTGCTTCATTCATCTATCTATCCATCCACCAGAGAAACGTGATGCAAATAATTAATTGTAACATCAGACAGTTAAAACTATATTTCTTCCAGAAAGAAGCTAGTAGCCTCTGTGTAAAATTACTATGTTAAAAGGAAATTGTTCCTAAAACCAATATTCAAGTAATGTTTTTTTGTCATTAATCATGAGGACCCAAATGCAAAAAAATGATGGGCAGGGTATGTTTCATAACCTTCTTATGATGACTTTTTACAGAATTCATACACATTTACAGAAAATAAATTCCAGGATTTTTCCAGAATTTCACAAAAAAAAAAAAAAAAAAAAAACCTTCCAGGAGCCTAAATTTCTTGATAGAATCATACTGCTTTCTTTTATAATTTGCAGACTGGGGTGAAATTTACTATGCATTTAAAATTCTTATGAAATCCCCATGGATTCTGCTGTCATAATGTTTTTCAGATGTGTTACATTTTCAATGAAATGGAAAAATTTTCCCATATAGAAATTTCTCTGTATATAACTTATATGAAGCAACTAGAACTTAGCACAATGATAATGCAAAACAATTTTTTCCATAGCACAGAAAATCTCTCACTCCATAGTCATCTATTACCACATACATTGGAGCACAGAGGCCAGATATCAATCTCCTTCACCAGAGGTGCCTATCAGTAATCGCCATACGCAGCCTCATCATTAACGCGCGGAAAGGGAATTTCCTGAGAAATTAACGTGTTAAGTGTGTAATAACTAGGGAAGGGACATTCAAATCCTCGAATCCAGCAAATCTTGCAAAAAGATTCGAGATTCGAAAACTCGAATCTTTGCGCTTTTGTTCGTCATTTGAATCTTAACCTAAAAAACTTGGCATTTGGTGCTTGTTCTAGAGCGATATTTGTTCGGATTTTTGTCAGCATAACAAGTTCTGACATGAGAAAACAATCGAAGAAGATCGTCTACAGTGTGTACACAGCTATTTGAAATAGCTCGTTACTTCCAAACCGGATGCAACAACAAAGGAATTGTTCAGCCAAACACAGAGAGAAACCACTGAAGCGACTGGCGTCTTTCATTGGACAGTGCCTTAGCCACCATACTTCAAGAACAGTGGAAAATGTGACTTAGCCATAATTTTTCTTTTTCCGGGCAGCTGTTACCGTAGTAATGAGCGAGAACGAAAGGGGAGGAGTGTGACCTTGAGCCGTGTCATACACATGACTCAAGTTACTCTGTCTACAGATCAGCATTTCCAGTTTTACTCAACTCTTTGCAGTGTTTCACTTGCAAACGCTATCAGTATACACTACGTTATCCGGTCTGTATTTTTTGTCTCAATCTCAGCATTTTTTACACTTTATTGTTTTTATTCCTACATAGTTTCTATCGCTAACCACAGCATTTGCGCATACTTAGGAGCAATTTATCTTGTTCCTGTCACACAACTATTGCATCTCCTATAACCTGCAATGAATGCCAACCCATGAGAAGACGAGATGACATCATCTCAAGCATTTTCTAATATCTGGAACTATTTCCAAATTTCGGATAATGAAAATTATTGGAATTGCAGTCTGTGTTCTGCAAAAAAATCCAGAGGAAAAGGGTCACATACTACTTCAGCAATGTGGAAACATTTCAAAGCCAAACATTCATCCAAATTTCAAGAACTGAAAGATAGAAGTTCACCATTCCCATTACTGACTCCAGCATCACCCTTAAACCCTTTCACTGTCAGAGTTGACTCCCGATTGGAAGACAATAATGACCTAGATGATCCAGCTGTCATTGGGAGTCTTGCATAAGTCAGTTCAACTCTTAGTCCAGGTTCAGCAGCTTCTTCTCACGGAGAACAAAATCCTATCGAAGCACCCCCAATAAAACGCAAAATGGTATCTTCTAACCAGCCAACTTTGAAAGCATTTATTGATAAAATGCAGAGTTTTAAGCCTAGAGACAAAAGAGCTCAACAATTACCAAATTAGTGGCCAAAATGATCTGCAAAGATAGCCAACCATTGTCCATAGTAGAAGATAAAGGTTTCAAAAAGTTGATAAACCACTTGAGCCAATATATATCATCCCAAGCAGGAAACACTTTGCCCAAAAGGTAATTTCAGAGATGTGTGAAGAAAAAAAAATAAAAATAAAAGTTGAGAATCTTTCAGATGAAACAGAGTTTATTGCAGTTACAACAGACATGTGGACATCAACATCTTCTGATGATTACTTCAGTTTCACAGTTAACTTCATAGATGAAAGCTTTGAGTATCATTACTTGTGCTTAGATTGTATTCCCTTTGCAAAGTTTCACATACAGCACCAGCAATAGAAACTTTCATTACCAACACTATGAAAAGAAGGAATCTCTTAGAAAAAGTTGTGTGTTTCATGAGAGACAATGGGCCTAATATAGTTGCAGCTTTAGAACGCAGTACCTTTGACCACTTGCCATGCCTTGCTCATACATTTCAATTAGGTCTCAAAAATGGTTTACTGAACAAGAGTGAAATTAAGGAAATAATGTCAACCAGCCGGAGCATTGTGGGACATTTCAAGCACTCTTCTAAAGCCATGAAAGTCTTACGAGCTTCTCAAGCTAAGTTAAGCTAAGTCTTAAAGGGAAAACACCATTTACCAGTTTCAAAAAATCGAAAAAAATTTTTTTTTTTTTTTCGTAAAATGATAGCTAACCATGGTAAGAATATCATATTAAATTCCCAGAACGAAATTCCAAGTAGTTCCGATGTTATTGTGGATGAGCGTCAGAAGTGTTCGAGCCGAGGGGGACCGCAGGTATATGGCCAAGCCTCTTCATGCGTCCAGAAGCATATTTTGCCTATTTATAAATACTTATCTGACGATGACTTATTGCAGAGGTGCTTGGGTGGCCACACGCAGAATGCAAATAAAAGTTTCAACTCCACCATATGGCACTTAGCTCCAAAACATTTGCATTCTGGGTCGAGTATCATCGAAATTGTAGCTTATGTTGGCAGCTAGTATGCTTAAATGAGGGGAATTCTTCAATTTTGAGAATTATGTGCACTAGGGAGATCAATGTTGGAAGGCAATCCAAGACATTCGCCGAGAAAGTCGATGAGCATCGCACAGCTCGCCAGGAGCGCCACAGCTCTTTTTTGTCCAAAGAGGCTCGAAAAGCACGCAAAGAACAACAACAGGAAAATTAGTATTATAAAGAAGCTGAAGGACTAATGTATGGCGGAGGAATCGCTGATTAGCCGATAAGATGTCACCATTATTCAGTTTCCACTTGTTAAAACTTTAAACATGGTTTTCTCAAAACTGCATTTTTCCAAACTGTTAGCATGATTTCTCAAAAACTATTCACCCGATTTTCATGAAAGTTGCCACACATCTTCCTTATACTGTCAGTTTATCGGTGAACCATAAAAACGTGTGAAATGCGAATACGAACGTATACTTTTTTCGCAAAATGTAGCGGAACTTTCTTTAAAAATGACAACATTGACTTTCTGAAGTTGCCAGCTTGCGAATTTTTCATATATTTTAATTCTTCTGGTTCACCGACAGTATATGGATGTAAACTTTAATACAATGTTTGGTTTATCTGTTTCAGACAATTACAGCCGATGCTAGATGCCAACAATTTTGCAACTCACGATGTGACCTTTCAAGCAGACCGAGCTGTACGCCCACCATTTTAAATTTAAAAAAAAAAAGAAACATCTTTAAATAGTCAAAATGTGAAATAAAAAGTGTACAAAGTTGTAATAATGTCAGACAATCCTTTTTATTTGAAAAAAAAAACTTACAAAACAGCTAATTTTTGGCCTTCTAAATGGTGTTCCCCCCTTAAACCCCATCATATGATACAAGACAAACTGACTAGATGGAATTCTCAGCTTCACATGCTCTTTTGTCTCATGGAACAAAAGCATGCTGTTTTATTATCTACTTCAGAGTTAAATTTTTGGGTAGATCTTAGTGCTTGACAGTGGGCAACCATAGAAGAAGTGATATGAATCCTAGATGTGTTCGTTAGAGCTATATTTGTGGCCAGTTCCAGGGAAGTAACAATCTCAAAAATAATTCCTTCAGTGAATAGCACCATTAGTATTCCACAGAACTTCAAATCAACTTTAGGTTCCCGCTAAGGGTTTTCGAAACGACTTGCTTACATTTGTAAAAAGGCGCTATCAGACTGTTGAGACCGAAAAATTGTATGCTCTTGGAACTATACTGGATCCCTGATTCAAAGGAAGTGTATTTTTGAGCAAAGAAAACCTTGAGCAAGTTAAATCAACCCTGGCCATTGAAATTTCTGACATCAGTATTTTGCAAGCATATGACACTGATCTGCAATCATCAGAACAAAGCCAAAGAGATATCACTCAAAAATCGTTAACTCAACAACAAGGAGTTCATAGCATGTGGAGTTACTATTGTTGACTGATTACACCATCTACCAGCACTGAGCAGAGTTACAGTTTTTGTCTCCTGAAGAAGAAATAAATGCCAACTTAGCAGAAACACTGCTTCCACCATCTGCGGACATCTTTAAACACTGAAAAGACAACAAAAATATCAATATTTGAGGTAACTCTTTAAAAAGTTCTTAATCACACCACCATTGACAGTAATGTCAGAAAGGCTATTCAGCACATCAGGTGTCATAGCTGATAAAAAACTAAGAAAGCTAGACCCAGAGTGAGTTCGAATGCTAGTATTTTTAAATAAAAATCTCCATGAAAGGTTTTTGATTTTTTTACATTGCCCTGAAAGAGTTCAGTGTTTAGTGTTTTTATTAACTCTTAAAACAAACATGCTTTTGATTTTTCTTAATTTTCTGGAAGGAATTTACTCAATCTAGTGTTCCATGTTTATCTACATTAACTCTTGAAATAATTCTCCCCAACCTCTACACTTGCTTTGGTTTAAAAAGGTTTTGGAACTTTTGTTATTAAAGAAAAATGTCAAAATCGTGAATTGTTACTCAAATATTTTTTTGTCAAATTACGTTAAGAAAATGGAAATGAACCTCAAGACTCAGTAGTTATCTACTTCATTTAGAAAATGTAAATTATAAAATTATAAATTGTATCTTCCTAATAATGTAGAAAGGAATAATTATTTAATAATGAATTATGTACCTTTTTGTTAAGTATTGGTATATTTTTTGAAAACTGTATTCTTTAATTTGTTTTTCATCAAACATAGATTTTAAATTTTGCTTCAATTAAAACTTTTAATTTTAAGTAGAAGTCCCCCCCCCCCTATTTTTTTCTTATAATTATTCTCATATGAAGGATTTGAGAGATTTGAAGTATTCAAGAATCTTTTGGGATTCGGATTTGGATTCGAGAAAATTTAGGATTCGTCCCACCTCTAGTAATAACCTTAAGTTTACACTATCCTGACAAAAAATTAGGAAACTAAATTAGCAATATTGCACTTACCTCACGTCATTGCTGACATAAAGACTTTCTTGTTGCTTGTTTTGCAGTGGTATTTTCTTTTTCAGAAAACTTTTTATAACACTGCTCACCTGAGGAAAATGCTTTACTTGTTGGGCAGAAGTTTGTGTGGTCTTTCCTCACTATATTAAATATTCTCTCTGTAGAGGAATTGCTGTGAGGGATAGTCAATATTACCAACATTAGTTCAGGCAATGTAGAATACTTAAGATGACAAGTTGAATCCTTCATGTTAGATATTTTATTCTATGCCACATCTGCTCTAGGATATGCAGCTTCATTGATGGAGTCAAACTGATAAGCAGCAAACTCTGCATCTAGTTTACTTACTTCCAGGCCTGACGAGAGAAGGGGGGGAGGCAGTGCTGTAGGACAGGTTCCTTAGAAACTTTTATTTTATGGTGTCCGAATATTTTTCAAGGCAGAGGGTGCTAAGAATCACCGGACGACCGGACTAGGCTGCCATCTGATGCTGACCTCGGCTACGTATAATGGACGCTCCCTATCTTCTGATTCAAGGCTCCTTGAATAGGAAGAAAAACTACAAAGGATCAAGTGGGACATCGTCGGGCTAAGTGAGGTAAGGAGAAAAGGAGATCTCATTGAACTGAAAAGTGAACATCTCTTCTATTATTGTGGGACAGATACTGGCATAACTAGTGGTGTTGGATTTATAATAAACAAGAAACTGAAGGATAAAGTTGTAGAAGTTGAAAGTTCCTCTGACAGAGCTGTACGACTTGTTATCTAACTCTCGAGAAGATACCAGGCTTAGATTATTCAAGCTTATGCACAGACTACAAGTCATCCTGAAGAAGAGATTGAAGAATTTTATGAGGAAATTCGTCATTTAAATAATAAAGATAAGCAGCACTTGAAGATCATTATGGGAGATTTCAATGCAAAAATAGGGCAACAGCAACAAAATGAAACATCAGTAGGTAAATTCGGTCACAGCAACAGAAACCAGCGTGGAAATACTCTCGTAGAATTTGCAGAGGCAGAAGGGTTTTTTGTCATGAACTCCTTTTTCAAGAAAAAGCCGCACAGGAAATGGACATGGAAGCATCCCAATGGATTGACAAGTGAAATTGATTTTATTATGTGTAACAAGAAATTTGTCATGGAAGACTGCAGTGTGCTAAACAAATTCAACACAGGTAGTGAACATAGAATGGTAAGATGTAAGATGCACCTCAATGCTAAACACAAGCGTGGCAAGCTCTTAAAGCAAACAAAGTGTATTGGCATGTCCAACCTTAAAAACCATCATAATACGTTCAAATTGGAACTGAGGAACAGATTCTCTGCTTTAGAAGGTCTAACGTCGGAAGAAGTGGACATCTCTGAAGTTAACAGAAAACTAAGCAAGGCTCTTATGGAAACAGCAACAAAAATAGCTGGTACCAAGAGCAAGTTGCATACGAACAAATTATCAAGAAAAACCAAAAATTCTGATGCAAAAAAGAAGAGAGATGAGGATAACCAAAGGAGATGCGACTTTCAAAGTGGAATATATAGAGCTATGCAAGACGGTAAGAAAAAGTATCACTGAAGACGTAAGGAAATTCAACTGTGAACTTGTGAGGAAAGCAATTGAAAACAACCAAAGCCTGAAGAGAGCAAAGGGAAGAAAACAGATTATGACTCTGAGAAAAAAAAGATGGTTCTGTAACAAGAAATAGAGGTGACATTTTGACTAGAGTGGAAGATTTCTACTCAAAACTACATGAAAGGGATGATACATGTACTCCAGACATTACGAAAAGTACTAGAGTTCTTCCAGTCCTCACAGCAGAAGTTGCACATGCAATCAAGAACATGAAACTGGGAAAAGCTCCAGGAGAAGATGTAATTACCATAGACATCATACAAGAAGCAATGGAGAAATTGAAACAGTACTCGCCCAAGTTTTCCCTCAATGCCTTAATGAAGGAAAAATTCCTGAGGATTGGAACAATGCTACAATGATCCTGCTGCATAAAAAAGGTGATATTGAGGATCTCAGGAACTACAGACCTATCAGCCTCCTATCAGTGGTTTATAAAATCTTCACTAAAGTTCTTTCACACCGCTTGAAGGTGACACTGGACATGGCTCAACCGAGAGAACAAGCTGGATTCAGGAGTGGCTACAGCACTATAGATAATATCCACATACTGAGAGAACTAATTGAAAGAGCGAGGGGATATGAACTTCCATTGTGCATGGCTTTTATCGATTATGGGCCTTTGATTCGGTGAAACCATCAGCAGTTAGAATGGCTTTGAAATCCAGCGGTATTGAAGATGCATACATTAATATTATTAATAACATCTATGAAAATGCAAGTGCAAAGATTCGGCTATTTGAGAATACAGCACCCATAAAAATTAAAAAGGGAGTGAGACAAGGTGACACCATATCTCCGAAGCTCTTTAATGCCACATTGGAAAATGTCTTTCAATCACTGAACTGGGAAAACAAAGGGATAAAGATTAATGGAGATTATCTAACTCACCTTCATTTTGCTGATGACGTAATCATTTTTGCAACTAGCCCATCATAGCTGCAGAGTATGATCCAGGAACTTGCTGACAAGAGTAAAGATGGGATTAAAAATGAACTTTCAAAAGACAAAAGTGATGTTCAATGCTTTTACAAGGAATGAAGAGTTATCGATTGATGGGGGAAGCTGGAGATAACCAATACCTACATTTATCTTGGACAGCAGATATCAAGTGAGGGTCACATTGATGAAGAAATTAATCGGGGTATAAAACTTGCCTGGAGAACTTTTGGAAGAAACAGTATAATTTTCAGAGCAATATGCCATTATGTCTTAAAAGAAAAGTGGTTGATCAGTGCATCCTTCCAGTGCTTACGTATGGTGCAGAGACGTGGACCTTAACTAAAACGGACATACAAAGACTGCAGACAACTCAAACAGCATGGAGAGGTGCATGCTTGGTGTAACGAGAGATAAGAAGAGGAACTCGTGGATCAGAAAAATGACAAGAGTGGAAGACATCATGATCATAGTAAAATCCCTGAAATGGCAATGGGCCAGACATATTGCCAGAAGGACAGACCATCGATGGACAGCTGAAATTTTAGACTGGATTCCAAGGGACAGGAAAAGACCCAGAAGAAAACCACATGGGAGATGGGTGGATGAAATTCCAAAGTATGCGGGATTAACATGGAGGAGACTGGCGCAAGACAGACCGTTGTGGAAGAAACTTGGGGAGACCTTCATCCAGCAGTGGATTGATAATAGTTGACAATGATGATGATCATCACCAGGGTTGGGAAGTTACGCATAAACAAATATTTTCTACTTCATGCGTAAAAATGCATAATTTATGTCATAAATGTAAAAATTGTAATAAATTCAAAACCTGCTTTAAATACAATAAAAATTTGAAGAGTTGCAACCAGTCGGGTTTTCCTGAAGATTCAAGAGTGTCAACAATCGGTAGGGTTGTCGAGAAGTAGGGTTGGTTGGTTGGTTGATCAATTTTAATGGCGCAAGGGCCATGGTTGGCCAAAGAGCGAGAAGTAGGGGAATGGTGGGGGGGGGGATTTTATTGCACTGGGGCCCGAGCTCACTCTCGACGACCCTGCAACTTCTTCAGAGTTCAGCACATTTTAAAATGAGGAGACCATGTATTCTATGGAATCATAAGAAGCCTTCTTTCGCACTGAGATAGATATCTGATACTACAGCATGCTTCGGAAGTACACTTTCCATAGGAAACTTATTCAGTATATATGCACAGGCCACTTTATAGAAGTTTCTGACACTAGAATAGAACTTGCTTAACATTGTACTAGAAAAACTACTTGACTTTATACACTGAGTGGACACTTTATTATGACCACCTGACAGTTTTAAGCAAATGAACTATGGCTGCAGGCTGTTGCCACCAGAGGGTGAGGCTAGTATAAAAAGGGAAAGCTTAGTGCTTGCGACAGTAGTAGAAGTGATTTTGGGGTGACGAGATAGGTAAAAAATGCCATTTGATGAACTTTCAACATGGGATGATTGTAGGAGCTCGGAGACATGGATATCACCGAAACCGCCGCATTCGTGAAATGTTCCAGAGCAGCTGTTGTTAAAGTGTTTAAAGACTAGGCTGTCAGCCAAAAAACTGGGTCTCTACATGCAACGTGTGGTCGTCATCGACTAGTGACTCCTCGGGCGGAACGGAGTGTCCAGACTGGTAACAGACATCAGAAGGGCAACAGTGCAGCAAATTACAGACCATCTTAATCAAGGATCCCCTCAAATGATCTCTGCACGCACTGTTCGCCGTACACTGCACTGGATGGGATACGGCTGCCGAAGGCCTGTTCGAACACCTTTGCTGTATGCAGTTAACAAGAGAAAACATCTCCAGTTTGCACAGGAGCACATGGATTGGACAGTCGATAATTGGAAACAAATTATGTGGCCCGATGCATCACGTTTTCAGTTGCACCATGCCGATGGCTGAGTGAGAATTTGGCGGAAACAGCACGAAAGCATGGACCCCAAATGCATGCTACAACCCTTCAAGCTTGTGGAGGCAACGTTATGGTTTGGGGAATGTTTTCCTTGCATGCTTTGGGCCCCTCAATTCGTGTTGATCAATGTCTGACTGACACATCCTATCTAAACATTGTTGCGGACCAAGTGCATCCTGTCATGTAGATGGCTTATCCCAATGGCGATGGCTACTTTCAACAAGATAATGCGTCCTGCCATAGTGCTCGTATTGTACAGGATTGGTTTCAGGAACATGCCGGTGAGTTTACTTTGCTTAGGTGGCTCCCACAATCTCCAAATCTCAACCCCATTGAGAATTTGTGGGATGAAGTTGAACGAGCCATCAGACAGCTGGATCCACAACCCTGCAATCTCACACTCCTGGAAAGAGCTATTCATCAAGCATGGTCTCAGATTCCACAAACCACCTATCAACATCTCGTGGAGTCCATGCCACGAAGAATCGACAGTATTAAAGGCAAAAGGTGGCCCAACGAAGTACTGAGGGAATGGTCATAATGAAGTGGCCACTCAGTGTATAAGTTCTGGCTGCCCCAACAATTACCAGGTCACAATCTTCTTTTTGATATTTCATTATCGCAAAATTGACATCTATGATTGACGTTGATGCTTCACATAAAGCCGACGGTTTGACAAACCTTACCAATAGATCTGTGAAAAGGCTTATTAGTTTTCTGTGTAAGTAATGTACGGCAGGTTCTTCACACTGGAAAAATACATTGAAAGAAGTGAACACTGGAAGTGCGTTGCTAAGGAATAAACAATAGTTTAAACATCGGATCTTTAATTTGGGCAGTAAGTTGCACATTTTCTTCATTTTGCCCCAAAAAAAATCTGTTGCAAAGTTTCCCACTGCTCCAGGACCCTGTTCACAGCATCAGGAAGTGACAGCCAACAAATGCTGATGTGCTTTAAAATTTTGTCCTTTAACACCACAAACTGCCTGACACAAGCTGAGACTGTTTTTTTCTTTTTGAACTCTTATCAAGATAATGTACTAAAAAATGTTCCTCATTTATTTCCTGAAGTGCAGCTGTGGCTTTTTTTTTTTTTTTTTTTGCAGCCGAATGAATCAAATGGCTAGTACAACTCTGAATAACTATTGTGGGTTGAACTTCTTTTAAAAAAGAAGCAACACTTTTAATATGGCCCAACATTGTGTTTGCATTATCACATGCAAAAGAAAAACAGTTTTTCCATAGAAAATTCCTCTTGCCAAATTCAGCATTTATATTTTTAAAAATGCCCTTGCCTATGTTGTCATTGGACTCTAGTATTGTCAACAACAAACAGCAGATTTGACCCTTACATACATACATAACGCTAAGCTGTTCCCTGAGATTCAGAGGTTAGCTCTAAAAAGAAATGCAAACTACCAGATATTTTTACTTACTGTTGTTGTATCAAACTTCTCAATTTACAGCGATCTTGACATACAACTCGGGCTTCACTGATATCCATTACCCGCCGTACACAAGATCTTTTATACTTCATACTCATAATCTTTTTCTCATGCAGACACTCCTGAATCTGATCCACTCATGTCTTCCTTGGCCTTTCTTCCTGCCACTTGGGCTAAAACGATTTTCTTAGTAAGCATCTCATCACTCATTCTTTCAACATGGCCAAACCACCGAAGCATATTAGTCTCCACCTTGCTAACAACATTTTGCTTCATATCACAAAACTGCAACACATCTTCATTCCTAACACAGTCAGACCGTGTCTTGCCACAAACCCCCCATAAGTAATACATTTCTCCAGCACACAAACAACTTCTATGTTTCTTCTGTAGTACCTAGGTTTCACTACCTTACATCAGAGTAGGAACAATTACACTTTCAAGCACAGCCATGCGGGACTCTCTAGAGAACCCGTCATTCCTGTGAAAACCTCCCAGAGCAGCCATGACTTTCAATGAAGAATTCACTCGCCTATTAATTTCACCATCCAATTTGTTCTCTCTGTCAAACATGCTTCCTAAATACACAAACTCACTCACCTAGTCAATCACAGTGCCATTTATACTTACATTACATTCAGTGCTACCAGTTCCTCTCTCAAAGATCATAACTTTGGTTTTCCCCTTATTTATACTCAGTTTGAATTTCATGCAAACTTCGTACATCTGAGACAACATACTCTGCAACTCAATTTTGCTCTCTGCCAACAGGACAGTGTCATCAGCATACAGCAATCTGCACACACGGATATCACCAAGACATAAACCACTATTATCTATTTTGGCATAACGCATACACGCATCCATGAATATATTAAACAGCCATGGTAGCATTACAC
This sequence comes from Macrothele yani, assembly GCA_039090855.1. Taxonomy (NCBI): domain Eukaryota; kingdom Metazoa; phylum Arthropoda; class Arachnida; order Araneae; family Macrothelidae; genus Macrothele; species Macrothele yani. The sequence goes on from CM077009.1 coordinate 78,991,839, forward strand.
AAGCTTGTCTGACTCCTGCACCAATAGAAAACCATTTTGATAAAACATCATTCACTCGTACACAAGCTCTACTACCAGCATACATGGCTTTTACACTACTAAGTAGATTCCCAGTAACACCATATTCATTCAATACCTTCCACAAAAGTGTCCTATTTGCTGGGTCGTAAGCTTTCTCTAAATCTATGAAGGCAGCAAAAACTTTCTTATCAACAGCCAGATACTTTTCAATCATATGTGTAATGCAAAAAATTGTTTAGTGCAGCTATTACCAGGCAAAAAACCACTCTGAACATTCCACACTTTCTCTGATGTAAAATCCCATACTTTTTCAATAACATCCTTACCAAACACTTTCCCTGGCACACTTATTAGGCTAATACCACGATAGTTCCTGCATTCAGTCTGATCACCTTTGCCCTTATACAAGGGAACAATAATAGCATCCTTCCAATCCTGAGGGACCATTTCTAACTACCAGCACAACTGGCAAATTTCAGTTAAGTAGTCAATTACTATCACCACCATTTTTCAGCATCTCGGCAGTTATGCCATCAACTCCCGGAGCCTCATCATTCTGAAGAGATTTTAGAGCTTTACACACTTCTTCTCTTGAGATCCCTCCTCTGCTTCCATCCCTCACTGTGACATCAACTGCATCTGTCTCAAAATCATTTTTGCATAACTCACAGAAGTATTCACCCCATCTTTCACTTAACTCATTGGGCTCCCATATCATTTCTTCGATCTTATTCTTCACACAACTTACAACCTTTCCCCCCACCTATATTTGACCCACGGCTTCATCAAAATATGATACCACAAGTGGATATAACTTGTGATTACCTCAATCGGTACTCCTATCTGTAGCTAATGAAAATGATTTTTCTGCAAAGCAGAGGCAATGTCTTGCTGTGCTGAGCTCGCTATGTTTTGGATTAGTGCACCAGTTTTCGTTCGAGCACAGCCATATTTTTTCACGATATCCAAGTCTGGGAACATAGCACGAAACAAGGGACCAGCATAATGACAGCTTGCTATAGGTATGTTATGCTCCACAATGAATGTAGTAAACAGCAATTCAGTATTTATCATGCTATTTTTATTCTTCTTTGCAAAAATGTTACCTAAAGGTTTTGATTGAGTCTTGGTTTAAAACTTAGGCTTCACACAACAATAACACGCAAACATAGAATACAAGCGAAAACACACAGTCACGTATGGGTGTGTGTTTTCGCTTGTTTTCTATGTTTATTTGATTGAGTCTTTAATTTTACATAATTCTTGTGTTTTTTTTTACTGGATATGCCTTCAGTAATCATCTTGTCCTGCATGGGCTGTTGAAAAATCGCAGCCACACACGGTACAAAACACGTGGTTTTCGGAAACATTTTATTTCACTATGCACGGCCATGTTTTAGAGTATTCATCCTGTTTCCACTCATCGTCAAAAACAGACAATTAAGGAAACACAATAAACCTTACCAACATTAAAAGTGACGATTTATTGTCAGAAGAAATAAAAAACAAACGATGTTTGCTGGTTTTTGTTTGAAAATTTTGAAATTATATAAAAAAACATTTTGCACTGAAAACACTGTTCAACAAGGAAGGAATTTTTCAAATCTGACTCTTAGAAGCAGAGATATTGACAAACATAAGATTTGCATCTACGCCCCCTGGCAGAGAAACCATGCATTATTTTAAGAAGAAAATATTTAGAAAGGTTTATCGCTGAAAGTGGTATCGGTCCACGAAATAATTTTTTCATTCGAAATTTTCAAAGCTCAGATTTTGCTGCAAATGCACCAGAAGCAGAAATTAACACTTATGTCTTCTGGTGGCCAAACTATTATTTACCAAATATTAGAAATTATATGCAAAGCATTTTCCATCAGGAGTTGTATCTGACGCAGAAAGAATTTTTCAAATCGGAGTTTGAAGAGCAGAGATAATCAGGAAAACGCAATTTACCTTTATGCCCCCTAGCAGAAAGTCCATAAATTACTTGAAAATTTTGAAATCATATGAAAAACATTTCCCACCGGAAACTCTATCAAACAAAGAAGGGATTTTTCAAACTGGGCTGTTAGAACTACGCCCCCTGGCAGAGAAACCATGCATTATTTAAAGAAGAAAATATTCCAAAAAGGCTTATTGACGTGAATGGTATCGGTCCATGAAAGAATTTTTTCAATCGAAATTTTAGAAGCTCAGATTTTGTTGCAAATGCATCAGAAGCAGAAATTAACAAAAAAATTATAAATTTGGCCCCCTGGTGGCCAAATCATTTAATTAGAAATTATGTGCAAGCAATTTCCCATCAGGAGCAGTATCCTCTGAAGAAAGAATTTGTCAAATCAAAGTTTTAGAAGCAGAGATATCAGGGAAAACGCAGTTTACCTTTACGCCCCATAGCAGAAAATGTATGCACGACTTGGAAAAGTGACTATACCTAAAACAGTCTTCGACATAAATGGAATCGGAAGGTAAAAGAATTTTGTCAATTGTACGTTTAGAAGCAAATATATAGAATAAAATGCATTGGGTTGTCAGAAAAGTCATGACGTATTTTGGCACCCGATGGCAGTTGGGCAGTTTTGGAAGTACTAGAGGCATGTGCAGCTCTGTTATCGCTATGACATTCGACAGGTGCCAGTTCTAGCTGCAGTCTAAAAGGAATAGTGAGTGATTTGGTTGATTTGCAGAGATTTGACATCAAAAGTTGAAGATGGAAGACCAAACTGTGCATTTTCGCCATGTTTTACTGTTTTACTTCCGTAAAGGGAAGAACGAGCTTCAAGCTTGTGAAAAGTTGCGTAAAGTGTACGGTGATAATGCTCTACAAGAACGTCAGTGCCAGCGGTGTTTCGCAAAATTCCGTGCTGGTGATTTTGACCTCAACGATGTGCCTCGGTCGGGGAGGCCCACCGAGGTTGAAGACAACCAAATCAAGGCATTGATCAAGTCAAACCCACGTTACATGACACGAGAGATTGCAGACACATTGCACATCCATCATTCAAGCATTCATGACCACCTGAAGAAGCAGGGATACGTAAGCAAGCTCGATATGTGGGTTCCTCATGAACTCAAAGAAGCTCAATTGATGGCACGTATAAACATCTGCGATATGCTCATTAAACGTGAGGAAAACGATCCTTTTTTGAAGCGACTGATAACTGGTGACGAAAAGTTGATTGTGTACAACAATGTGCTGCGCAAACGGTCTTGGTCCCGACATGCTGCTTCGCCTCAAACGACATCCAAAGCAGACATTCATCAGCGGAAGGTTCTGGTCTCAGTGTGGTGGGATTTTAAAGGTGTCGTGTTTTTCAAGCTCCTACCACTGGACCAAACAATCAATTTGAACGTGTACTGTCGGCAATCGGATAGTTTGAACGAATCCATCATCCAGAAACGTCCAGAGCTTGTACATCGCAAACATGTTGTGTTCCATCACGACAACGCGAAACTACACACAAGTTTGATCACCCGCCAAAAATTATTGGAGCTTGGGTGGGATGGGTTGCCACATCCAGCATACTTGCCTGACCTTGCGCCATCAGACTTCCACTTGTTTCGCTCTGTTTAACAGACCTTGCGTGGTATAACGTTCAATTCAGATGAGGCTGTAAATCAGCACCTTGCGACTTTTGTGCCACAATTCAAGGTGGCTGGAACAACTGCTATGCCACAAACCAAAGTGGCTGGAAATGCAGCATTCAAACACCTTGCACTCCAGTGTCACATGAGATAAAAGAGATGTCTCCACATTCCATGGAAGAAAGTTATGTCTTTGCACAAAGATGCTACAAGGGAACTAAAATAAACTGATGCATTCAGTCCAAACACTTTGACAATTTTTTATTTTTTATTTTTTATTACATTGCAAAACAAATTCTAGGACTATTCCAGAACCTTTCAAATATGAAAAATCAAGTATTTTCCAGGCCTGGAAAGAAAGGAAAACTAAATTCCAGGATTCCAGGGGCCATGCAAACCCTGGATTTAGGAGGAATGTGGAAGCCCTTTATTATCATCATTTTGCACAATAGCTTTTTTGGTTTAATGTCAGCATGGGTATTCACAATGGGAGAAAATTTTTCTATAAGACCATTAATTAAAAAGGAAAATAGAAGGCAGCTGAAACTTTTAAACTCCATGCTATTTAGTGCCTTTGTGTGTGTGTGGGGGGGGGGGGGGGTACTTAAAAATCACTTATCACTTTCAAGATAAATTTTTACCTAGAGAAGAAATTTTCTCCAAAAATGTTTCATATAAAAATGCAAAGCTTATTGCAGTTAATGTAAATTTAATGTCACGAATGGAAGCAGCAGCAAATGGTAAAGAAAAATCAATAATATTTATTCAATGAGGGAGTTACATGGTTTGATGGCAGTAGCAGGGTTAGATTCGGCTGTACTGTATGTATGTAGCAAGAGCAATCCACGAGGACATTAAAACCACTCGATCAACTGGTACACCAGTTGATCCTACACAACTTAATTAAACAAAGTATTTAGAGCACTTACTATCCAGATATTAACATTACACAAAATGTCCTGAAATTTTCAGTTATATTAAGCACAGCATCCCACAGAACCCACATTCAGCACTGAGCAGAGTAGTTAGAAAATTTACTACAGGATCATAAAATATAATGCAATGCCTTATACAGCATTTAACAAATAGTGTACAACTAAGATAAAACTTACTTATTTCCTTACTGTTGCTAGATTGCTGCTGTAGTACTGTTATTTTTCATTTTCTTTTTTGCCCCCAGATTGCTGCATCACATTCACTGATTTATCTTTCAGGCAAGACACTTGTTCTACTACTTCACTTTCACCAGTTTGCTGTTCAGATGATTCTTTCTGACCAGATAATTGCCCTGGCTTTTTCTTACTAGATCTTGTGCCACTCTTTGATGATTTACTTTTTTGTTCTACTACTTCATTTTCAGCAGTTCTCTGTTCAGATGATTCTTTCTCACCAGATAATTGCCCTGGCTCTTTTTTATCATATTTTGTGCCACTCTTTGACGATTTACTTTTTTTCTACTACTTCACTTTCAGCAGTTCCCTGTTCAAATGATTCTTTCCGACCAGATAATTGCCCTGGCTTTTTTTATCAGATTTTGTGCCACTCTTCGATGATTTAATTTTTCGTTCTACTACTTCACTTTCAGCAGTTTTCTGTTCAGATTCTTTCTGACCAGATAATTGCCCTGGCTTTTTTTTATAAGATTTTGTGCCACTCTTCAATGATTTACTTTTTGTTCTTCTACTTCACTTTCAGCAGTTTTCTGTTCAGATAATTCTTTCTGACCAGATAATTGCACTGGCTTTTTTTTATCAGATTTTGTGCCACTCTTCGATGATTTACTTCTTTGTTCTACTACTTCACTTTCAACAGTTCTCTGTTCAGATGATTGCTTTTGACGAGATAATTGCCTTGGCTTTTTTTTATCAGATTTTGTGCCACTCTTCAATGGTTTTTTAGAGACCTGCTTCTTCTTAGGTGACTTTTTTCTGTAAGATGCTGGCTTCCTCTTTGGGGCTTTCCTTTTTATGCCAGAAACTTGTTTTTTACCTTCAGATAATTCCATTTGGGCAGATACTGGTTCCATTTCTCCTTCAACCAATCTCCATCCTAATAATTCTCCTTGGGCAGATGCTTGTACTATTTCTTTTTCAGTATGTTCCTCTTCTAATAACTCTTCTTGGTCAGATGTTTGTACCATTTCTCCTTGAGCAGATCCCTTTTCTGACAATGCTTCTTGGATAGACACTAGTTCCATTTCTTCTTCAGAAGATTCCTCTCCCACTACTTCTTCTCGGACAGATATTTGTATGACCTCTCCTTCAGCATATATCTCTTCCAATAATTCTCCTTGCACAAACACATGTTCCATTTGTCCTTCAGCATATATCTCTTCCAATAATTCTCCTTGAACAAACACATGTTCCATTTGTCCTTCAGCAGATTTATCTTCAAACAACTCTTCTTGGCAAGGCACTTGCTCCATTTCTCCCTCAACAGAGATATCTTCTGATATTTCTTGGACAGAAGATACTTGCCCCATTTCTCCTTCACCAAGTCTCTTTCCTGACAATTCGTTTGCCCCAAGACTTGATTCGAAAGACACTTGCCCCATTTCTCCTTCACCAGGTTTCTTTCCTGATAATTCGTTTTGCCCCAAGACTTGATTTGTTTCCTTTTCACTAGTTGTTTCTTTTTGCAACTCTTCCGAGACAGATACCAGCTTCAGTTTTTCATTCAATTCCATGGTCTTCTCGGGGGATTTCTCACTATTTGATTCTGTCTGCTTCAGTGATGTTCCTTTCAGTTCAGCTGTTTGTTCACTTTCTTCACCACCAGGCCCCTCTCCTGGAACTTCTTGGTTAAGCTCTGGCTTTGATTTTTCATTAGCTTCCACATCCTTCCTGGGTGACTTTTCATCACTAGTTATTGGTTTCGTTGGTGATTTTTCTTTTAAGCAAGATGCTTGCTCTATTTGCTCTGTTAAGTCTTCACCAGATATCCCTTCCAATTTTTCATTAACCCCTACACTCTTCTTGGGAGATTTCTGTCTATTAGATTCAGGTTTCTTCAGAGATTTTTCTTTTAGGCCAGATACTTGTTCCGTTTCTACACCAGTTTTTTCCTGTTGGTCCGATGCCTGCTCCAATTTTTTATTAGACTCTAAACCCTTTCTGGGTGATTTTATTCTGTAAGACCTTGTCTTCTTTGATAACTTTCCTTTTCTGCGATAAGCATTTCGTTTTGGTAATTTATCTTTATCAATCCCGAGTTTCTTTTTTGGCGAGTTTTCTTTACCAGATTCGAACTGTTTCTTTGGCAAGTTTCCTTTGCGAGACTCCAACAATTTCTTTGTCAATTTCCTTTTATCAGACACACACTTCCTTGGTGATTTTCTTAAGCATTCTGGTGTTTCTATCTCTAAGTTGTCTTTTCCTTTACCAGATAAATCATTATTTATTTTAAATTTTGCTAACAAGTCAGTTGCTTCAAGAGAAACTTGGGGCAAATTCACGACTTCTTTTGTGACTCGTCGAGGGCTTCTTATTTTCAGGATTCTGCGTTGGGCATTTGTCTTATAGTCCCCACCTTTCTCCTGTAAGGAAGGGAAAAACTACATTTACAAACTCATTTTAAATATTATTATATATATGGTGATTTAAAGTATAACCCAGTTTCATCAAATTTTATTATAATAAAGAGCACAAGTTCTGTTTGTCTGCAGCAAATATTACTCATTGGGAAATTATGCCAGTTACTTCAAAATTTGGCATTGTCTAATTTTCATCCAAGTTGTGATGTCCAGTCTCAGCTTAAAAAACCAAATTAAGGAGCTTACCAGAAGTAAAAAATACAAAGTCTGGGTCATTTCATGTCAATTCAATGCAGCACTTAATCTTGACATTACTAATTTTGACAAAAACTGGTGAGAAGGTAATCTCCAAGGAGCAAAGCAAAAGCACAATTTCTTAAAATTATTCCCCTGGATTCTTTAAATAATAATAACAATAATAATAATCTAAAATTTTGAGTGTTTCTGATCTTTAAAAGTTTTGCAACAGCTCACCTTTCAATAACAGGAGATATAATTATATTATCAAACAGTTTTTACACATGTGGACAAAGTTATTGTACACTGTAAGTAAATAGAAAAACTACACTGCTGGACAATTGCTAAGGACGGACCATAAACGGCTATATAGCGCATAAAAAAGTAAGTGTGGTAGGATGCCAAGTGAAATAAAATAATGTCAGAATGCATTACAAGAAAGACAATTTATTGTGCTCTGAAATCCAGAAGGCTTTGGAACGTGTTCAAGGGACAAACAGGCCATTTTGGGCAGAATACGTAAACGTGAAAAAAATGCAATTACCGTCCGCAGGCGTTCCGGCGTAAGATGTCAATACGGGATATGGCCACCATGGAGGGCGATGCAAGATTCCACACGTAGTGTCATGCTTTGCACAACATTATCAAGCAGCTGTTGGGGTAATTTATCCCATTCCTCTGTCAGTGCACGGATGAGGGTGTCCTTGTTTATTGGAGGGCATTGGCGACCAGCAAGACTCCTCCCCAAAGCATCCCACACATTTTCAATGGGATTCAGATCTGGAGAACGTGCTGGCCATACGAGGCGTTGAATATCCTTGCTCTCAAGACACTCCTGGACAGTGATTGTTCGATTACATGTTGCGTTGTTGTCCATGAAAATGAATCTATCACCGACAGCACCACGGAACATGCGAACATGAGGTAGCAGAACATCATTAATGTATCGTTGGCCAGTCATAGTCCCAGTTGGAAGCACATAGAGGGACATACGGCCATTGATCATGATGCCAGCCCATACCATGACACTACATGTCGGATATCGGTCCCTTTCCTGTATGTTTGCTGGACAATATGCAGTACCACTATCACGCCAGATCAGTTGTCGTCGACAATCAGACGATAGACTGTATCTACTCTCATCTGAGAAGAGGACAGCAGACCAGTCGTTATCAGTCCAATTGCGATGTTGATGGCACCATTGCAAACGGGCGGTACGGTGACGTTTGGACAATGGGATGCACACAACAGGACGGCGGGCGTATAGTCCTCTTTCATGCAAACGTCTGGCGACAGTTTTTCGGCAGATCCACCTACCAGTAGCAGCCATAAACTGATTTGCTACCTCACTAGCTGTGCTGCGCCGGTGTCTTTTTGTTGATAGCATTATGTACCGATCTTCTGCAGGTGTCGTACTGCGAACACGACCTCCCCCGTGACGTTTGCTACACTCTCCATTTGTTTGAAATGATTTCCAAAGCCTTGAAACAACACTGTGGCTGACGTCGAACTCCCTGGCAACATCTGTTATTTTCTGCCCTTCTTCAATCTTGCCAATAATACGGCCACGCGTAAAATCATCTAGGTGATGTCGGGAAGACATACTGAAAATTGCAAGTTCGTCAATTGATTCTTTCCCTTTCAACTTTGCGTTTGAACAACAACGGTCAATACGCGTCAAATCCTATATATATCTTATCAGCGCTATTACGTCACGAACAAGTTCGGCAATCCAAAATTTGCATACGCACAACACGTCTTACTGTATCCCGCACTTATGCTAATTTCCACATTTTCCTGCCTTCCATTTTATGGTTGCTATCGTTGCTATTGTCATCCGTCCTTAGCAATTGTCCGGCAGTGTATATTGTATTTACATCAGTAGTGGGTAGGTCCTCCATTTGCAGAGATTACAGCAACCACCCATTAAGGTAAATTGTCCACAAGTCCATGGTGTACAGACAGTGAGATGTTCCTCTGTTCCGCCTCGAGTACATCAACCAACTTTGTCAATGAAGAAGGTCATGTTGAACTAGAACTCGCCAGTCGTTCAAGTTTATCAGATAGGTGTTTAATGGAATTGAGGTACAGGCTCCGAGCATGCCAGTCCATCTGCAAGACCTGATTTTCCTCATACCACTCTATTATAACCAGGCCTTGACAAATATGATTCAGATTTAGGAGCCAGAGTTGTGTAGGGGGGGGGGGTATTCGTTTTCTTTAAAGTTGATAAAATATCAATAAACAGAAAGGGGAAGATTTAAGGTTTATTGTTTTTACCTCTTATTTACTCTCAATTTTAAGAAATCTGGGCAGCATAAAAATATATAATCGAGTAGAATGTATTTTACATACCACTGACAAATAACATGAAACATATCGATAAGAATCATACCTTACGTCTAGGTGCTTGTTGAAATCGCAAAGATATTTCAGTTCCAGAAATACAACATGCAATAAGTTTGCTGCACGACTCATAATTTCTTTAGAATTATGTCTTTGAATTTATATTTCAATTTACTTATGACAATAAAGCAGGCGATTTTTCACAATTCCTATAATATGGAGACTGTTTATGATATTACTTTCAATTAAATTATATTAATATTAGCTGATATTGTGCAGCAATTGAAGGATTGAAATGTGGAAACTTTTTTTAAACAAATGAGATAGAATTAAATTACTGAGTAAAAGCCAGAAAAGAAAAAGAAAAAGAAAAGATCATTGTAAGAAAACTAAATCCCAGATGCCCTATTATGGCCATGAATGTGTCTTGTGGTTTTAGCACCAAAATACCACCTGTCAACAATAGCCTTTGAAGGGTCAAATTCAGATAAGGAGGGGCCATTAAAATTGATCATCATTAAATCATTTAGCTCTCCGCTTCCATTGATGATCGAAATTTGTTTTTAATAAGGTTCATCAAGCTGAAACCTCTTTTACAACTTACAGTGGAAACAGGCAATACTGACACTATTGATAAGTTTCCCTAAAACTGGAAATCTGTCACTGTTAGACATCACTTTGTTCAACAATTCGCTGAGCTTCATCCCTTGTCCAAGCACCTTAAACTCATACCATTCATTCTGGAGAAGATTTATGCATGTTTTGCTATTCATATCTGGAGATGATAGTTGTTTTTTGAAATGTTGAGCTAGGGCTCTTATCTCATCAACTCCAAACTTCTCCAGATCCTTTCCTGTTGGCCACGTGAAGGTATCAGAAAATCTGCAATGTTGAATGATGTTATGATTGTTCAGAAATCTTTCCTGTAAATATTGTTCTCCACATTGCACCAGGTTTTTTTTTTTTGTCAACTTCAAAGGAAGTACTTGAACTGGCATTCAGTCCATGCAGTTGCACTTCTTGATAAATGCCTTTCAGTGTTGTGCTACTGATGAACATGTCTTCATAATGACCAGGAACATCGATCAATGCAGTGAGTGTTGTTACAGTACTTTTTATGTGCAGTTCAACAGCACTCATGAAAAGTTCTTGCCTTTGAAATATGAGAGACAGGTTCTTAAATACAGTAAGATAATCTAACAGAAAGTGTAGCATATGGGCAAACAACCTGAAATCCTTCAGTTTCTTCAACAGACCCTTTGCAACTGCAGAAGCATCACCTTTCTCATTAGAAATATCTTCAAGATGTACCACCACACATTTCCAATCTTTTACCAAAGCAGCAAGTGCACCAACTTTACTGGCAACCCATCTTATTTTGTAGAGAAATTGAAATTTTAAAAGTTGGCCCTGCAAAATTTCAGATACCTGCTTCAGTTAACGCATTCTCTTTGGTGATGACCGATAAAATTTGTACAGTTTCTTAAGAACTGTATTAATGTCATCAATGAATTTTACATTTTTTACAGCACTCAACACACTTAAGTTTAATCTGTGTGCAATACAGTGAACACCTATCACATGGCTCAATGTTTGACGAATCTTCTGAACTACACCATTCTCAGCAATCATACTGGCTGCTCCATCAGTCCCAATACCAATCAGATGATTGGAACTTAACCATTCTGACAGCTCTAGTCTTTCAAGTTCAATATAAATTGCTTTCATGTATCCATCTGCAGTTACACTTTCAAGTGGAATGATGGATAAAAATACTTCTTTTATTCCTTTGTCTTTCAGATATCTTGCATATGACGATTATGGGCAAAACACGTAACAATATTAACAAAGAAAGGTGACTTGATCACGCTAGTTACGTTAACTAAAACTTTTACAAAAAGTTCGTAAGTTGGAAGCTTTCGACCTTATCTTAGGTCTTCATCACGCCAATGGAGGACTAAGATTGTTGCCAGATTCTACATTTGAATTTTTCCTATTTTTGTTGCCAAAACTTAGAATAGACCAATTCTAAGTTTTGGCAACAAAAATAGGAAAAATTCAAATGTAGAATCTGGCAACAATCTTAGTCCTCCATTGGCGTGATGAAGACCTAAGATAAGGTCGAAAGCTTCCAACTTACGAACTTTTGTAAAAGTTTTAGTTAACGTAACTAGCGTGATCAAGTCACCTTTCTTTGTTATCTTGCATATAATATAAGTTCTTCTACACCTCCTTTGTCAGTTGATCCATCCAGCAATAAACTTACAAAATTCTGATCTTTTAGTTCACAAATCAGCTCATTTCTTATCCCTGCTGCAATATAAGACACAAATTCTTTACATCTTTTGTCATTGTTATATTCTTTTCTGACTTCAATACCTAGTTTTTCTGCCAATAACAATTGCCCTTCCAAGTTGCTAAAAGGTTTATTATTTTTAGCAATGAAATAGGCAATATTAAAAACAGATTTCATGTGCTCAAACATTTTTTGATCCATTTTTTTACACACACTGCAATAGGGGTAGTTTCTGGATGTAATTCTGCATTTTGTGCTACCATGCATTTCTGATGCTGATATGACTTCTCATGTTTTTTAAATGTTTCCAGTTTGAAAGGTCCAACAAAACCCTTTACCACTTTAGAAACGACATCCGCTATCCCAGGAAATGCAGCACATATTTCACATTGTGCTATACCTGTTCTTTCATTAAAAGTAAGCCACAGTAAATCCTTTAACCAAGCTGTTTGAAATTTCCTCCTTTTTCCACTGTATGCCTGACTCAGTGAAGGGGAATGAAGGTTCAGATCTTCTGTTCTAATTTCCACCTCAGTTTTTTCTAATGAAATGGAAGGCTCAGGATCTTTCCTTTTTTGTGGAACCACAAAAAAACTTGTTAAACAGGATTGCTTCCCATTTTCCAAATCTCTGCTTGCAGCTGCTAGTTTCATTTTTGAAATGAATAAAACACACAAAGCTGAGGTTAAAATACACAACAGAATCTTGAAACCAAATTAAAATAAAATGCGTAAGCATGCGACTAAAGTTGAACTATCACCACAGAAGGGTTCTCTGTTAATGACAACCAGTTTGCAGGTACGCGACGTTTCGTGACGCTATTTGCCTGCAGGGAGAGTAAGGTAGAAGGGGAACAATGAAAGTGGAGAAATAAAGAGAAATAAATGGAATGTTTTCCGCTGCAACTCGCCCCAGGTCAATGGTTAGTCATATGCTTTGTTTTGCCGCCTTGCGGCACGCGGGAGAAGGAAGGGTGCAAAAGAAACCGGACGGACAAAGGTCAAAACCAGGGTTGTAGCCATAGGAGAGCCGCCCGACCTCAATGACCTATCCTCCCCCCTAATTTCTATGCCTGGCTACGGGCCTGGTCAAAACTCTTCCTGCACAACTGAATTTCAGCTAACTTTGAAGCTTAAAAGTTCTGTTGCAACATACAAAATCTGAAGAAAAAAAAATAATTGATGTAAAATTCAATCCGCTGAACAAAGGCAGTAGTTGTCGGCAAGCGTAATTGCCGAAGCTTCAGCCATCAGCCAGTTCGCTCCCGATAAGTTACGAGTTCCCACTTCCAAGCGCAGAGTGTGCTTCTCCACTAAAGGAGGAATTGCTTTGAGCACGCACTTGCTATTATTGACGCGTGCGTCCCACCTGTAGGGTCAAGCGGCACGGGAGAAGCAGCTTTCCTTTATTTTTGGATGGCCTTAAAACATTTAACAGAAAAAATTAAAGGCAGTTCCTAGCAGAAAATGGAAAGCCATCTGCAGTTGCACTTTCAAATATTAACTTCCAAGAAAAGGCCTGCGGAATGATTACATCAAAGTACAATCTGACAAGAAATCAGTTTCATGTAAAATCATAAACCACAGAAGTATGGTAATATTTTACATTTATAATGAGGAACGTACTCCACTTCAACCTTTCACTAGGCTACATTGAAGGCATCTAGTTTCTAATACAAGCCACTCTGCATGCTTTAATACGAAGCAATTTCAGAAGTACTGAAAATATTATCACAACTATTACTCATAAATAAAGCAGAATAATCAATTATAAAAATCATAGCAAGATATAAAAGTGCATTTTAACAGCTGTTTTTGGAAATGTGGAAATAATAGAAGACGAATAAAAGCCATCTGAGTTATGAATTTATAAGGAGCAAATGGAGGAATAATACGGTATAAAGGCAAGTATTTGTACTGTGCAATTTGGGAAATAATATGCATATGAGACCAACGAAAGATAAAAAAAACAACAAAAAACGCTGAACTTTTTAACAGGGTGAAAAATCAAAATTCGCAGCAAGAATGCGAACTACTTTCCGTTTCTTTTGTTGACTGCAGCTGTAGTGCATTCATTCTGTAATTTTTTATTTTTTTTTCTGCTATCATTCTTTCCCGATTTCTTCATTGTCGCTTTTCTTTCTTTTTTCTTCCGATGACAATTTCATTGTGAAAATACTCCAAATACGTGGCGACAGTTAATAAATAAATAAATACATCACTCTTTCCACGTTCCAGAAACACACAGCAACCGAAAAATTGTTTTTCAGCCAACCGCTGTGGAATTGAACTAACAGAACTCTAGATATCGCGCCAAGTGCGTTACATTTACGCCACAGTGGCCAACAATCCACGGTGTCGAGAGTTCTGTTGGTTCAATTCCACAGCAGTTGGCTGAAAAACAATTTTTCGGATGCTGTGTGTTTCTGGAACGTGGAAAGAGCGATGTATTTATTTATTTATTAACTGTCGCCACGTGTTTGGAGTATTTTCACCTGGATCTCGCCCGTTGGATTTAACTGCTATAATATATATAGCTAGTGCCGTTTATGCCCACCAGATGGAGACGTCTCAGTAGCTGAGCCCATCTTACGGATTTATGATATCAGAAGCTGACTTAAATACACATAGCACCATGGATTGTTGGCCACCGTGGCGTAAATATAACGCACTCGGCGCGATGTCGAGAGTTTTGTTGGTTCAATTCCACAGCAGTTGGCTGAAAAACAATTTTTCGGATGCTGTGTGTTTCTGGAACGTGGAAAGAGCGATGTATTTATTTATTTATAGACAATTTCATTTGTCATGCTGAAAACTTTCCTGCACGACTGCATGATATCAAAGTTTAACAAATACATCATGTAAATGGTGCAACTTTGAGAACATGAATGCTTTTGAACACCATGCATCATTTTTTACAAATTTTCCAACTTGCTCAGTTTCATTTTAGGAAATTCCCCCTCGCTTATGAAGCTTAAATACAACACAAGGGGGATAACATTTAACAACTCAGGAGAGGGGAAACATTGCGGGGGGGGGATCGTGATTACGGGAGATAACTTTACTCCGCCCGACTTCCGTTTTTGGCAAAATTTTCAAGCTGAAAAACAAATATTTATGGAATGAAATGATATTTAACAATAATACTGGGTATAAGACACATCGCGAGAAAAAAACCCCACGATTGTGGGAGGGAATTGTTTAACTCCGTTAACTTACGCTTTCGAAACACGAATATACCGTCCCCAAATGGGAAAGACACCCCCCTCCCCCAAGAAATTCTTTTCAGTTTTGCATCGGTCTGGAAAATGACCCAAATGATGGCAAAAAAGCGGAATTCCACGAATACGTGGAAGAATCTCGTTATGAATATGGGATTCACGACTAGTAATTAATAATAATTGAGCAAGCATCGAAAATAGCATTGAAGGAAATAACAGTCCCTCTCCGCTAAACCATTACAGAGCAATTGGGGAAAAGTAAAGTTATTACCACTGGTGAATTAATTTCTCTTTCACACAGCCTTATACATGCTAAAAATATTAAAATAAAATAATCCAGTAGGTATATAAATTATTTCACATGCAGTTGTATAAGTCTGAAGAATTAAATATATTAGAAGCAAGATGCGAGTTTCAATTGATGTGTTTTTAAAGAGAAAAATTATAATTTTAGTTATAGGAGTATACTACAAAGGAAAAGGATAATTATTTTTATTCTGACCCTGTGTAGTTGTCATAAAGTACCTTCCTGACATTCTAATAATTTTGATCACAATCATACCAGAATACACGCTCTGTACGTGCTTGCAGTGGCAGATGCCACTAACTCTGCGGGGAGCAAGCTCCTCCTACTTTAGCAGATCACCTCAACCGAAGGTCACGACCTGACCCACAGAGGAGACCTTGATAACAGCTGGTGCCTTGAGCGCTTCAGCGCCCTAACTACGGAGCAGCTTTTGTATGCGACAGATACAAACGCGCCGATCTAGTTAGTCACTGGTAAATTGCGGGACTTCCCTCTTCACACAAAAGCTGTTTGCCATTTTCATCAATTTAATTACAGTAAAAACATTGACAAAGTAGATTTTCCCACTTCAGAATAGGAAAACCACATCTGTTAAATACATAAATTAAACGCAAAAAATTCTTGTCGCCAGCATGAAATTTTTAGGCGCCATGGCGACCTGGCGCCCGGGTTTTGTCGAGCCCTGATTATAACCCTGGAAACAATGACAAGTGGCATTGTCATCCTGGAAGAAACAATTGGCATGTGCGTAGAACTGCCACCATATTGGGGGCATTGAGTTATCCAGGATATCTTTTTACAGCACAGAGTTCATGTTGCCATGAATAACAACCAGTGGACCCACACCATACCAGCTGAAACAGCCCCCATAGCATAACTCCACTGCTCCAAGCTTCACAGTCAGAACAATATACTCTGGAAGCAGACATCCTCTGGGTAACAGCCAAACCCAGACACATACACCTGACTGGAATAGTGTGAAGCGGGATTTGTTGCTCCATAACATCTACCACCCTTGCTCCAATGTCCAATTTTTGTGCTGCTGACACCATCATAGCAGTGTGGCTTCATTGGTCTTTGTGATGAGAGGTTTATGGGCGGCTGCTCAGCTATGATATCCAAGTGCATGGGCTTCTCTTCAACATGGTGCAGACCATAACATCTGTGGCCATCTGGAAGTCATGCAACAGCATGCATTGCTCGGGACCTGGATCTCCCCGTGCAGCACCCTTCAGTCCCTGGGTTGCAGTTTTGTGGGTCTTCCAGTTCCAGGGCAAAGTGAATTCCTGCAATGTTCTGTCTTCTTCCACTTGTTGCTGACAAGGCCACAGTCAATTTAGCAACCTGTCTGACATCAGCAATGCTTCTTATGGTCATACCTCCAATTGGCAGCCTATTATAATGACCTTTTCAAACTCAAAGAGCTCTCGCCTGCTGCCGTTTTTATACCTTAACAATCACGTGTCTGCTGCAGGAGCACACCATTGTGCCTGCATAGGAGTGTCCAATCACTTTTGTTCACATAGTGTAGTATACACAGAGAGAGTCTAAAACAAGTTCAACATGACATGTAGCTAGTTCTTCATTTAATTTTATTCCAAAATTTTTAACTTTTATAAAAGTTACATTTTAAGTTACATGTTGAACTCTTGATTTCCTTGGTATAAGACAAAAATTTTGAAATAGCAATATAAAACTGTCTAAAGTTTCTCAGAATGTATTTTAACTAAAGACGGAAGTGGTGTTATTAACAATTTTGAAAGATCTTATGTTCCCATTATTTCAGAAAGTTCAAACTTTTTCAGATCTCAAATTAACATTTTCAATATAATACCAAGATTTAGAAATTAAAAATTCTAAATTTTAAACAGTGACATTACAAAAATTTAAACATTTAAAGAACTTTATGGAAAAAATTATTAATACCTTAAGATTCTTCATATTGGTAGTTTAAAATGTTAAACCTCATAGTAATTGAAACTTAAAATTTTACATCTTTTTAATTTTATATAGCAACTGCAGCCTAAATATATGATTTCTTAATTTGATAACATAGTATATTTTATCACAATTATTTTTACAATGGCTGGATTCTCCTACAAATCACAATGTGTGGATGGAACACTACTGAACACTTAAAAGCTATTTTAAACAATAAGGCAACTTTTCAATCTTTATTTTCTTAAAGAGGATAACATTCATTATTATCACTTCATTTAAGAGTGAAAACAGTTCTACTTTAGTTTGTTGCTTCTCGAAGTTACTGTTTAAGTTTCTCTTTTTTCCCTGAAGAAAACTGGTTTGGTTTATTTTTTGCATCAACAAGCATTCTTCCCTTCTAACTGCCAACAAAATTTGCCCTATGAGTTAAGTTTTTGTACAGATTTTGGGATTGGGAATTTGAAACGGCTGATCTTTATTTGAGAATTATAGTTGTATTTACTCCATAATACATGAGTTTATAGTTGAAGTGATTGCCTTGATGCATGTAAAATGCAGGCCTAAGAGTGACACCATTTGGTAAAAAACGAGAGTTTGTAGAATCACACTTTTAAAAAACAGCCAATTGTAGATTAAAATAAAAAAAAGATTTATTATATAAAGGAAAAAAACTATATATATATATATATGGGATGTAAGGTCAGGTGATGCGTAACATCACAGTCTCTCCTTGACAAATGTCAACCCCGCCTACTCGTGGTACATCCTGTTCCCACTAAAGGGGCTCTGACGACCTTCCATAGCGGTATAACTATACCATCGGGATTAGAGGAAATGCTATCCCACACTCACCAACCCGCTTGGCCAGCGTGGTGAGTTATGGCCAAACCCCTCCAAAATGACTCCACAACTTAAATCTTGGCCCTCAGTCTCCGGCAGCTGGAATGTACCTGGCCAAGGCAGCGACCAGTGCGACATGAAGGCAGAGGGTGCAAAGAATCCCTGGAAGACCGGACTAGACTGCCATCTGATGCTGACCTTGGCTACGTATAATGGACGCTCCCTATCTTATGATTCAAAGCTTCTTGAATTGGAAGAGGAACTACAAAGGATCAAGTGGGACATCGTCGGGCTAAGTGAGAAAAGGAGAAAATCTCATTGAACTGAAAAGTGGACATCTCTTCTACTATCGTGGGACAGATACTGGCAGAACTAGTGGTGTTGGATTTATAATAAACAAGAAACTGAAGGATAAAGTTGTAGAAGTTGAAAGTTCCTCTGACAGAGCTGCACGACTCGTTATCCAACTATCGAGAAGATACCAGGCTCAGATTATTCAAACTTATGCACCCACCACAAGTCATCCTGAAGAAGAAATTGAAGAATTTTATGAGGAAATTCGTCATCTAAATAATAAAGGTAAGCAGCACTTAAAGATAATTATGGGAGATTACAATGCAAAAATAGGGCAACGACAACAGAATGAAACTTCAGTAGGTAAATTCGGTCACGGCAACAGAAACCAGCGTGGAAATACTCTCGTAGAGTTTGCAGAAGCAGAAGGGTTTTTCATCTTGAACTCCTTTTTCAAGAAAAAGTCACACAAGAAATGGACATGGAGACATCCAAATGGGACAACAAGTGAAATTGATTTTATTATGTGTAACAAAAAATTCGTCATAGAAGACTGCAGTGTGCTAAACAAGTTCAACACAGGTAGTGACCATAGATTGGTGAGATGTAAGATGCACCTCAACACTAAACTCAAACGTAGAAAGCTCATAAGACAAACAAAATGTATTGAATAATACCTTCAAGTTGGAACTGAAGAACAGATTCTCTGCTTTAGAAGGCCTAACAACATCGGAAGAAGTGGATATTTCTGAAGTTAACAGAAAAGTAACCAAAGCTCTTATGGAAACAGCAACAAAATTAGCTGGGTCTAAGAACAAGTTGCATGTGAACAAATTATCAGGAAAAACCAAAATGTTGTTGCAAAAAGAAGAGAGATGAGGACAACTAAAGAAGATGTGACTTCCAAAGTGGAATATATAGAGCTATGCAAGACAGTACGAAAAAGTATCACTGAAGACGTAAGGAAATTCAACTGTGAACTAGTAAGGAAAGCAATTGAAAACAACCAAAGCCTAAAGATAGCAAAGGGACATCTCAGTATGGGAAGAAAACAGATTATGGCACTGAGAAAAGAAGATAGGTCTGTAACAAGAAATAGAGGCTAAATTTTGACAAGAATGAAAGATTTCTACTCAAAACTGTATGAAAGGGATGATACATGTACTCCAGACATTACAAAAGGTACCATAGCTCTTCCAGTCCTCCCAGCAGAAGTTGCACATGCAATCAAAAACATGAAGCGGGGAAAAGCTCCAGGAGAAGATGGAATTACTGTAGACATCATTCAAGAAGCAAGTGGAGAAATCGAAACAGTACTTGCACAAATTTTCACTCGATGCCTTAATGAAGGGAAGATTCCTGAGGATTGGAACAACACTATAATGATCTTGCTACATAAAAAAGGTGATATTGAGGATCTCAGGAACTACAGACCTATCAGCCTCCTATCAGTGGTTTATAAAATCTTCAATAAAGTTCTTTCACACCGCTTGAAGGTGACACTGGACATGGCTCAACCGAGAGAACAAGCTGGATTCAGGAGTGGCTACAGCACAATGGATCATATCCACGTACTGAGAGAACTAATTGAAAGAGCGAGGGAATATGAACTTCCATTGTGCATGGCTTTTATCGATTATGAAAAAGCCTTTGATTTGGTGAAACCATCAGCAGTTACAATGGCTCTGAAATCCTGCGGTATTGAAGATGCGTACATTAATATTATTAATAATATCTATGAAAATGCAAGTGCAAAGATTCGGCTGTTTGAAAATACAACACACATAAAAATTGGAAAAGGAGTGAGACAAGGTGACACCATATCTCCGAAGCTTTTTAATGCCACATTGGAAAATGTCTTTCAATCACTGAACTGGGAAAACAAAGGGATAAAAATTAATGGAGATTATCTAACCCACCTTCGTTTTGCTGATGACATAGTCATTTTTGCAACTACCCCATCAGAGCTGCAGAGTATGATCCAGGAACTTGCTGACAAGAGTAAAGAAGTGGGATTAAAAATGAACTTTCAGAAGACAAAAGTGATGTTCAATGCTTTTACAAGAAATGAAGATTTATCGATTGATGGAGAAAAACTGGAGATAACAGACACGTACGTTTATCTTGGACAGGAGATATCAAGTGAGGGCCACATTGGTGAAGAAATTAATCGGTGTACAAAACTTGCCTGGAGAGCTTTTGGAAGAAACAGCATAATTTTCAAGAGCAATATGCCATTATGTCTTAAAAGAAAAGTGTTTGATCAATGCATCCTTCCAGTGCTTACGTATGGTGCAGAGACGTGGACCTTAACTAAAAGAGACATACAAAGGCTGCAGACAACTCAAAAAATCATGAAGAGGTGCATGCTTGGTGTAACCAGGAGAGATAAGAAAAGGAACTTATGGGTCCGAAAAATGACAAGAGTGGAAGACATCATGATCAGAGTTAAATCCCTGAAATGGCAATGGGCTGGACATACTGCCAGAAGAACAGACCATCAATGGACAGCCAAAATTTTAGAGTGGATTCCAAGGGACAGGAAAAGACCCAGAAGAAGACCACATGGAAGATGGGTGGATGAAATTCGAAAGTATGCGGGAGTGACATGGAGGAGACTGGCACAAGACAGACCGTTGTGGAGGAAACTTGGGGAGACCTTCGTCCAGCAGTGGATTGATAATGGTTGACAATGATGATGATATATATATATATAATTGTGGCCAAAAGTCTTGCACCAGTAGACTGAAAGTTAAATTTTGATGTTTTGAAGTCAATTTATAACAGCATAAAAGTCAGGAATACATATTATACATCATTTTAAAGGAAATTTTATGATGAATTCAAATATCTTTACAGAACTTTACAGAATGTTATTACCACTAATAGAAGTGAAGTTACAAGGGAAAATGTGCAAGTGAGGAAACACAAATCCAGTTCTGAAAAAGCGTTTGTGCCCCTCTAGTCCACTATATCTTTCTCCAACGTTCGCTAGTGAGATATAATAATGTAGAATCGTCTGCCAACTTAGAATACAGCTGCTTGTAGTCAGTTGACAGAAGTTTATGTAGAATTCCTAGTGATATTTGAATTTCGGAATGTCAAAGACCCGAAAATTGGTCCTGCCTCTTCAAATCAGGGGGAAATTATTACTTTGCATGAACTTGTATTCCGTAGTCATAAAATTGCTGTTAAATGTTGGCTGTGATCATTCCACTGTCTTGCACACCATTGAAAGGGTTGTAGAAACTGAATGTGTGGGAAACAGAAAAAGAACAGGTCGACCAAGGCTGTGTACTGAACGTGATGATCACATGTTGATTCATCTTTACTTAAAATCAAGGTTTAAAACAGCCACTGATTTAAGAAATGAGTGGGAGAATGAAGTAAGCATTATTGCATCTGCACGTACAGTTCGTCGTAGGCTACAAGAAAATGGACTGACTGCATGAAAAACTTTCCTTACTGAACAACGGCTCAAAAGAATTGCTTGGGCAGGTACACAAGAATTGGACTGTTGATGAATGGAAAAATGTTATTTTCAGTGATGAAACAACTTTTACTATTTCTGCTAATAATGGAAATAATTATGTGCGTCGTCGGGGACGAAAGATATAAGGCATGTTTCACCCAGCCAACAATCAAGCACCCACATTTGGTGATGTTATGGTCCTGTATTTCAGCCAGTGGTGTTGGCCGTCTGCACATTGTTGATGGCATATTGAATGGATCGAAATATGTGGATATTTTGGAATCCAAACTGCTACCATCTGCACAAGACATGGGTTTGCAGAATTTTATCTTTCAGGACGATAATGCGCCATGTCATCGGTCAAGGTTGGTAGACGAGTGGTTTAATGGAAAAGTTATAAGAAAACTTCAGTTTGCAGGCACAGTAACCAGATCTTAATCCCATAGAAAATCTGTGGGTGAGATTGAAGCAAAAGCTCCATCAACAAGGACCCACATCTAAAACAGCATTAATTGAGTCTGTAAGGGCCATATGGCACCATGTTATCACCAATGGACAACTAGAGAAGCTCATTAGTTTCATGCCAAGAAGGTGCACTTTGATGCTAAGAAACCGTGGTTATCCAATTAAATATTAAAGTGTATTTTGCTTGTTGGTAAGTTATTTCAAGTGTCCTGCAAGTTTCAGTAAAGTACTGTACAATAATTTTACATTCAATGCATTGTACACTTATTTCACAAATTCCACTATTTTTTGCTTTTTAAGACTAGATGCTGTACTTTTACTAATCAGGGTTCGTACTCTTTTTGGGGGAAAAAATTCAAGGACTTTCCAGGCCTTTTCCAGGCCATATTAAAAAATTCCAGGATGATTACTACGCTTTACAGTATCATGCTCAAATTAGTTTTTAAAAGCAATTTCAGTTTTAAGTAATAAAAATGATGAAAGATGCAAATGGATGAGTGTGCTTTTTTACCCATTACATTTCTTTTTAATGTTTTTAATTGGCAAATTACCCAATAATGCTAAATTGAATCATGATGCAATTACCACAAGGCTATTCCGAAAATCCTTTCCCTCAATCAGAAAATGATTAATTCAATCAGTCATTTTAGCTGCATCACTATTCTGCACTATCTTCCATGTAATCAGACTATTATTGATAACAACTGAAATTATTATAAAATAAAGTGAGGGCAGATTCAGAATTTAAGAATGGGGAGGGCGCACGTCTAACAGAGGACTGGTAAAAAAATCTCTGAGATTTATTTCCTCCAAAAAACACGGTGGTAAAACATCGAGGACCCATAAGGGGGAGATGGGGAGCTTGCCTGTCAGAGTACATCACAAACAGCAGTTCTGAAGTACTGCTGTGTGGATCACTGAAAAGTTCGGGCCAAAGACAAAACATGTAAGACAAAACGTGGAGTTGCAAATCCATAAGTGAAAAAGTGTAATGTCTGAAAACAAGAAACGTGAGAACAAAGCAAAGTACTTATCTACTTACTCACCCCCCCTTTTTTTGAAATGGCACATGTGCCTGTTATGCCCACAGGTGGATTCTAGCTCTGATAAAAAGTGTTTCCATACATGGGAATGATTTTTTTTCTTTTTAACATTCCCAATGACTGCCACTGGTGGATGCATATTGGGATGTGACTTTTGAAGGCAATGAAAATCTTAATTACTAGACAGAATATGTTCCAGACTTGAGGAAAATTTCATCCAATTGTAGTACAGTTATGTTAAATCAAAAAGCATAAGCCACGGAATCAGTATGCACCTCAAGAAATGATTCGGGAGTGGACGATCATAGAAAGGTGAACCAATAGAGTTTAAAACAGAAAGTGTAATTTTAGGAACATGGCAACAAATTTCAAATAAGTTTCATCATAGAAGTCAGAAAGTCCTGGCCCACCACCCAACCCAAAAGAATCTAACCACCTTTATGTCTACCAGTACACTTGCCTCATATTACTTTCCAAAAATTATTTTTCATATCAAACAAGATTGCCTCAATTTACTTTTATTTTTTTAAATCAAAATCACTGCTAAACTAAATTTATGAAGTGCTACCCCAAAATGTGGAACTAGCTAAACTATTTATAAAAACCTTAAACATAAAACAATTTCAGTTTTTTATTGGTATAAATTAGGATATTCTTAAGTATTTTACATAAATGAAAAATGATGAGCATAAGGAATCTCTACCTCCAGTTAAGCTTCAATCATAACCAGAATCAGAATAACCACTTTTGGTTCAACTCCCAAAACATAAGACAATTATATGAATTAAGTTTTTAAAAGCTTTTTTTAAAAAAATTGAAGTTTGTCAGTTATATAAACCAAAATCTGATCAATGCATTAAGGACAATTGATTGAATTGTTTTGGCCACAAATTCATAGTAAAATGTACAGCAAAAATATGTTTTAGGAGCCCATGAGTATTTACTGTACAAGTATATATAAGGTTTTATATTACTTACCAAAGTTTTAGTCCAATAAGAAGCCCAATTGTGGAAGTTAGTTGCAGAAAGTTATAAGTTTTTGGAACAGAAGAGTTCATTAGTCTATTTACATGAACTTCATATGAAAAACACTAAATAATTATGAAGATATAAGATCAAAACTGGTTTGAAGTTCAACATGCTTCAAAGAAAAAAAAAGTTCATTTCTATTGTAAATTGTACAAATATAAAAATTTTATGTTTTAGTATTAATTCTCTATATGCTTGGAAGATACCACAAATATGGAGTATCAATGGATGGTTATACAGATTTAAGATTGCTGACTTTGGTTTCAAGTTCCATATCCATTTTTTTAAGTACTGCTCTTTTCTCATGAGCAGTTTTTCTAAAGTTATTAGATTTTACAATGTATGTAATGTTATTTGTAGTTTCAGCTTTTAAAGCTAAATCATCAGCAGAGTTAAGTAATTCTTTGACTTCTCCTTCAATGAGTTTCCTTTTCTTTTCTATGCTATCAATTTCATCTAAAATAGCTTTCCTTTTTCCACATATGGCTGCTTTTTCCTTTTCTTTGGACTTATCATCCAAATAATGTATGTATTTTTGCCTTGCAGCTCCAACTGATAACAGAAGGGATTTTGAGATATTTACCTTATCAATACCACCTACATAGGATATATGATCATAAATAATTATCTGTGCTACAATTGACTCCTCTCTCATGTTTTCTACAATGAGCTCCTTATTGACTGAAAAACCCCTCTCAACAGAAGCTTGCCCATGTGACAACAGTAAAAGAAGTTTCACAACTTTCCACAGTTCACTAAAAGCTTTAGTAGAAGACATGTACTCATACAATAATGTGTCTACTCTTTGTTGTTTATCTTCTGGATCCAAATTTATGAATGAAGATTTTACTGCTGCAACACTGGTCACAAATTCCTTAAACTGCCATATTACACCATCACATAATTCTGGTTGTATTCTATGAGCATCGACAAGAAGTGTGAGAATGGATGTTAGATTCTTAATACAAGTCTCACTATTTTTTGACATCAACCGAGGATCTAAACACTTCATGTGGCGAACAAGGGAGCACTTAAGTGGATTTTTTCCAATAGCTTCACAACTAGCTTTTGCAAAAATATTCGGCATTCCATTCTAAACTCCATAAGTTTGCGTTCACTAATGTTCTTAGCACTTAATTCTTTCAATACCTTCTCTGTTTGAAACCCAACATCAATTTCTTTATAGTGACAACACTGAGATGCATCTGTAAGGTCTACTTGTAACAGCTTTAAGGCAGAGTTAGCTTCTGCCATTACGGTTCTTTTAACAAAGCGATTCATCATATTTCTTAGCATCTTTTCAAGATCTGTGGCCATAAAAGGCATCATTGGCTTATCTGACTGATATGCCTTGAGAAATGGTACCAGCTGTTTTGAAACTGAATTGAAGAAATGCAGTTTAGCCAAAACAAAAGGATCTTTAGTGAAAGTTTTGATAGCATCAAATGATACAGTGTGGGGATTCTTGATGCACTTCTTTTCAACTTGGTTAACATAATTTTCAATGTCTGCCCAAATTTCTAATGCTCGCCGCAGGCAGGAGTATTTTCTAGCCACCTGTGTGGGCAGAATTTTAATGGCATCTTACTGGCTAAAATTATTTTAGAAAAATCTTCCCTCCTTGCAGGTGAATCTTTAAAAAGCCTAAATAATGATGAAAGCAACTTTTGAATTTCCCACCCTGTTGCTGAGGCTCCATGTCGAAAGGCATTGTTTGCAATGTGAAGTCCACAGCTCCCTGTGTTTAGGAGTTGGACATTTGAGTCAGCACTAAGTGTTGATTGCAGCATATCAAAAACTTCCAATTAACATTGGGTCCATCCATTGATAACTGCACAATGTTACACAGTGGGAGGCACGCCATGCATTCAAGAAATTTTTCCATCGTTATGTCTGCACTAGCATGACCCAAAAAAACTGATGACAAATATCTGGTTGAAACTGTTCCTTTTCCCCATAAACGAACATGTATATCCATTTGTTTTGACTGACTAAACTTGTTTAAACTTTCGTCAAACAAAATCACAAAATTTTCATTTTCAGTTTTGACTTCCTGAACCAACACTGATTTAAAGTGAGGTGCCAAACCAAAGCAACAAATGTAGGAACATTTTTTTTTTTTTGCCACAGCTGAAGTTTCCAGCAATTCTGCTGTCAGAAAACATTAGGCGGAATAAAACATCATTACCCGCACAAGACCTGTAAGAGTAATGGGATTTAACCACTTTTAAACACCACAATGCTTCTGCTTTAATGGTTGCATTTTTTTCAAGAGGAATATGCAGAGGATTAGATGTGGATGCAATAGGCTGTACTTGTTTATCACTTGATACACATAGCAATTTATCAACAGTTAGTGGAACATTTTTACAGCTTTCTGTCAACATACTATGTTTTTTTCCTTTCGTGTGGCTTCTTAAAGGGGATTCCCCCATATTCGAAACATCTTATTTTAATGGATAAAAATGCATTTTGCAACATGGCAATTGCTTTCATCTTTTTTTAATCCATCCAGCATATTTAGGATTTATTAGCCAAAGATCACTAAAAGTACACTTACCCATATTTAATGGGTGGGGGTGAAAAAATGGGTAAATCAACTGAAACAGTAAATGAAAACCAAAAAAATATCTAAGATCAGGAACCACACAACTAAAAATTGAGAATTTCCCCTGAGTAAGGGGCTACACATGTGACCAATTACTATAGGCCAGATTTTAAGTAATTAAAGAAAAAGGGGTCTTACTGCTATGTTCTTTCCTGCTCCCCCAGCTTTGTCCTTTAGGCAGCCTGGGTTGCAAATGCTTTGGCATTGATTTAGTCTTCATTCAAAACAAGGAAACAACACTTAGTGAAGTTACTGTTTTATGACCTGTATGCCGATCAGTAGACAGAGTGTTGTGCTAAAAGACTGTTACAAAGCATCACCTCTTACAGCTGGGCTCCAAACCAGAGGAAAGGAAATGTTAACAAACACTTAGTGCCTGAGGGAAGCAAAACTTTGTACTGGGTTCCCTCCTCCAAGTCTCAAATCTTTCATACTTACCCAGCTGGAGAGTGGACGTAGGGCTTCAAGCTTGGAGAATGAATACTGCTCTTATATCTATGCCTTTGAATTTAATTTCGACCATTTTCAACAGGGTAGGTTCCTAGGTTGTACCTAACAGCATACTAAAATTTCGCCAAAATCCAACCCCTTTTACGTGAATTATCGTACGGACAAATGGAAAAAAACCAAAGCATAAACGTTTCTGCAACCTACAGTTCGAGAGGGTTAGTAATTTCTAAAATAAAAACATAACGAACAGCGTGAAAACTAGCTCATACACAGAATATTTGAAACTACAGTATGCGCTCTCAATTATTAGGGATGATAGGGGGAAGGGAATAGAACTGTCCATAATTAGCATGTTCTCGTTGCGCTAGGCGCTTAAGCACTGCTGAATTCCGTCAGACCCCCAATGGTCAAATGATTGAAAGGTGCTGATGTTCATGGAATGAAATGGTTGATCAGCTATGATAACCGCATAAAAGTTCGAAGGGGGCGATTTTTTTTTTTACTTTATGCAACATTCTACATTACTCCAGTATTTATCTTGTCATCATCAACAATAGCAATGTAACTACCACTTACGATCGCGGATATCGGCCAACTGAAAATCTGCCATACAACTAAGGGATACAACACACAGGTATCATGTTACAGTGTATTGTAATTGAAAAAAAAAAAATTTCAGAAATTAAAATCGAAAAAAAAAAAACTTTCAGAAATTAATATCATCAAGTCATGGTGTTTCAAAAATCCGCTTTCCTTTATAATGTTTAAAAACATGTAATGTTTTTTCTTCTCATGTTTTTTCTCAGTTTCTTAGCTACTGTGTACAAGTAGACATATTTTTTCAGCTCAAAAATATGTAGTTTTGTATGTATTCACAGTATAACTCATTCCGTATTCCCACAGAACAAAATTCAGCAGATACAAATGAAGAACATCAAGACCCACCCAACACCATGTTTCCGATTGTCTGCTGTTTATATTCAAGAAATGCGAATATTGATCAATGGTGAATGCAGCAACTATGGTTTTTATTTATTACCAAGAAAAAAAGGAGCCTGAAAGCTGTAAAGCCGAAACGGATATTTCTCCCCCTCCCGAAAACATTCCGATTAAGTTCAAACAGCAGGAGCACGCGTCCACGCACACTCAACCTCTGGAATGTCCTGATGGAACGGCTTCTTTTCATTTGGCACATTGCCATAAATCACCACCTGCAGCTCACTGAAGTGTCTTCCTCCTTCACCCTAACTATAGGAGAAAACGTAAAAAAAAATGCTGCCCAATTTTCGACAAAATGACCAAATTTACGTCATAACGTTGCAATTTACTAAAATACGTTTATCTGCTGAATTTCGCCTAAATCCATTGAAAACTTTTTAATTATAGATTTTTTTATTAAAACAGTAACTCAGACATCTGAATAAAAATGTATGTTTGTAATTAAAATAGAGTCCATATCATCACAGAAACAAAATTTAAGGATCACTCTGTTTAAATAAACCATGGCATCTAAAAAAAAATAATTTGCTTGCTTTTCCCGTAATTTAGAATTGCTGTTTCTTTTTTTGAATCCGATTTTGCAACGGAAGATTTTTTTTTTTTTTTTGCATCTGCTGAAGTTTTAAACGGAATTCGGCGAAATTTGCACTAGAACTTTATTGTGATGTATTTTAACCACTGTAAAAATTTTACTGTGTTATTTTCAAAATTCCGGAAAATGGATTTCTGAAAATATCTCTTAGTCCTTTTGAGCCGTGGAAGTGATAAACAGGTGTTTGCTTTCTTCCCAACCAAGGGCTTCGGATCAGCGCTTCCAGCTGTCAATCAACCGTTGCTATGGTAACACACTTTCTGCTCAAGGCTCACTGTCTAAAGAGGCACACATAATAAAAATTTCCAATGCTAACTTTTTAAGTTTTAAACCGATTCAAATGGAATTTTGGGAGTGAGCTTCTGTAATCCAACTATAGTAAATGTAAAAATTTCAGCCACTTTTGTGAAAAATTCGCAAAGATAGTTTTCTTATTTTTTATCATAAGTAGCGGAAGTCTCTTGAGGGGTGGGCCGGAAGCAAGCGTCTTAATGCAATAAACAAGGAGCAGATGAATGTGTTGTTCAGGCATACTCTTCACTGGTGGATGCCAGCTGACTTGGTAAACACGCGACCCCCTTGCAAATGCTAAATGTCTCTTCTTTCCCCTTCTGTTGTTCTCAGTAGTTGTCGGACGGACATCAAGCTCAGGGCTAGAGAATGTATCAAGCTCCCCTTCCCTAACAGACCTGCTAGTAATCATCCAATTTTATTGCACTGGAAGTAGTGCTCCCCCCCAGCCAAATTAGGATTTGGGCACATCCGAAACACCACTGTAGCCGGCGGTTTCTTTGAGAACAGAGGAGAGGAACTTAAAAAAATTAAGGTGTAACAGTCAGTAACACGATTTCCTAAAAGGGCATTTTTTTTAAGCACTAATTTCAAATTTCAAGGCTTTTCAAGACAGCATTAAAAAAATACCGTTTTTCCAGGATATTCCAGGCCTTGAAAACGTAATCATGATTTTCCAGGACTTTCCAGGTTTTCAAGCACGCGTGCGCACCCTAAGTAACTTAACTTCTGTTACTGGTAAGAACATTCCATAAAAATATTTGAACTCAGCATACAATTTCCTTTAAAATGATGTATAATATGTATTCCTGACTTTATCACTACACTGTAAAAGTTGACTTCAAAATTCAAAAGTTGACTTTCGGTCTACAGGTGCAGGATTTTTGGCCACGACTGTACACACACACATATAGCAAAAATACGAAGTGCCAGCAAAATTACACAAAATCCAAAAGAAAAAAAGGAAAGGACATACAGTTTGACCCCCCCCAAGCATAAGAGCACAGAATGGCCAACCAAAAACCATGCAAAACAGGCAGGGAACATAAAATACAGAATGTAGAAAATATTGTAAATAGTGAAATGTGGATTTTTCAAGGACCCCAGCATAACTCATTTCTACAAAGATCCAGTTGAACATGTGTTTCTTGCTGTGTTATATATGTATATTAGTAAAACCCCCACACCAAAAATTATACAGGGTGTTTTGAAAATGTCTGGCCAAATTGTAAAGGTAGTAGAGGGGCCCAGTGGGGAACTGCAGATGTATGGAAGACACATCTGCAGTTCCCCACTGGAACAAAGCAAAACTAATTGCTTCTTTTGACAATCGTTTTGCCCTCTGTTACCGTGAAAGCCTGGAAATTATTTTCAACCCAATGATATGCAATTCCGAATCTCCTTTCTACATCCCGATGATCTAGAGATCAATTCTAAGTTTTGGCAACAAAAATAGAAACAATTCTAATGTAGAATCTGGCAACAATCTTAGTCCTCGATTGGTGTGATGAAGACCTAAGATAAGATCGAAAGCTCCCAACTTACGAACTTTCGTGTAATTTTCTTGTAATGCAACTAGCGTGATAAGTTACCTTTATTTCCACGAATACAAAAAAAGTTCCCCATCTAAGGAACAAATCAAAATAAATACTGGAGAAGGAAAAAAAAATTGGCAGAAAATAAAATTAGAACAAATGTCACTCTGACCTCCATGATAAACTGGATCCTCCCCTGGCAGTCCCCCAAGCTATGGCCCAAGAACCATCAAAATACAAAAAAAAAAAAAAAAAAAAAAATGCAGTAGAAATGTAAAAAAATTTAACCAATGGCCAATTTTCCAAGTTTAATTGGAAAAAAGATGCTTTGTAGATATAATCTTTAAAAAGCAACCTAAAAGAAATTTACAAAAAAAAAAAAAAAGCTGACTGAAAGGGAAAAGTGACTCACTATGAGGCCTGAAAATGCGAAGCAGATTGAAAATATTTGAATTTCAACAGTAAAATGGGTCTTATTTAAAAAAAAAAAATTGTAGAAATCCTTTCAACTTAAAAGGCATTGTATAGTATAAAATACAGAGGGTGTTCAGAAAGTAATGCCTTCATATTTTATATACAAGCCCAGTGGCAAAGGTATCAAACTGAAACAAAACAAGAACAAAAGTTCAGAATTTCTTCTTTAATTTACATATTTTATTTTTCTACATAGTTACCCTCATGCATCACAGGTGAACTGAATTCCTTTTAGATATCTCTTGAGAGCATAAAACAACCAGAAGTCAGATGGCACCAAATCTGGGGTGTAGGTAGGGTGTTTAAGAACAGCAAACCAGATTTTCTGTATGGCCTCTGAAGTGAAAGCACTGGAGTGGGGGTTTAGTGTTGTCGTGTCGCAGAATCATTGACCCCCCCCTTGCACATGCAGTTTATTCTTTGCTTCAACATTTTTAGGGGTATGCAAGTAGTTTTGACAATGTACTCCTGATGAATAATGTTTATGTAGTCCCAGAACAAAGTGCGTATGCACTTAAAAGGCAAAAATTTGAGTTTTGAATTTATTTATTTTTTTCCTCAAAAAGATGGGTGCCAGTATTCCAGCAATTGACTTTTCATTTCTGGGTCATAATGGTGAACCTAATTCTCATCACTACTGACAATGCTTTGGAGAAAATCACTCCACATTTTTCATGGTGAGCAAGCAAGGTTTGGCATGTTTTAAGCCTTGATTTCTTCATTTCAGTCGTTAGATGACGTGGTACCCAACGAGCACATACTTCATTGTATCCTAAAACATTAACAATGTCATGGTCACTACCTAAACTAATGTTCAGCTTGCCCACTGTAGTTCTCCGAGTAATTCTTTGATTTTCCCTGATGAGCTCATTGACTTTTTGCCTCTTCAAATTGCAAGTTGTGATTACTGGCTTCCCACTCTGTGGCTGATCTCTAACAGCCAACATTCCTCCACTGTCCTTTGGCTTCTTACCCAACAAAAAACAGTATGTCAAAAGTTCCAGAACCATAAACTGTAACTAATCTAACATGAATTTCTTTGGGAGGTACATTTTCATGAGTTAAAAACGCTATAACTGATCACTGTTTGATACCCGTCGACACAATTGAAAAAGATAACTCATTTTAAACACAATACAAAATGAAAAAATAGATGTATGGAGTCCTATTACACCGTAAAATGAAACTAATGGCACGCACAAAGAATTGTTTGCTGTCTGACTGGTTGCTAGGCAACAAGTCATGCACAAGAAACTTGCACAGAGGCATTATTTATTGAACATGTCTAGTAATTACTAGTAATTATTTTTTCATATCATGCATGGTTATGCATGATATGAAAAATCAGTTCACTTTTGGCTAAAATAAAAATCTATTTAAGTTGTCAAGTAAAATTATTAAAAATGCCCAGCCCTGCCCATTTCAGACTTTCATCCAGCATTCTCAACCACTTACTGCAAATAACACACAAGGCTTCCCCCTTGAGAAACAATGCTACTCTACTGAGCTGAAGAACTACTTCAGTAGTACACAAATTGTGACACAGAAAAGGATGTTCATTTCTCATATAAATTCTTCCTACAGATGCAGTTTAGACCTGACTATCCAACTTCTGTTACAAAATTAAATGCATTTCCTCTTTTGTAACTCAGTATAAACAAAGTAGCCTTGATTCCCAGATGAGTGAAAAAATATTTCGAACTTTCATCACCACTGTAGCAACAAATGTGAGCCGAATGCTTGATCATCTGGTTTTGTGAAGCTGAAAAATCTGTTTATGTAAACATTTTTCAGAAAAGAGAGCCATGTGATTTAGTCACAAACTCTGCATATATAAGTATCGCTTGGGATCGATAGACAGGTGCTGTATGACATTCAAAGACCATGACTAATGTTTAATCCCCAGTAATTACTGCACTGTACATAAAACCTTCATAGAAGTCAAGTTGACTGCTGCCGCAGCTCTAAATTGGTCACAACTGAATTTTATTTCCAAATACAAGTTTCAAAAATTCTCAGCAAGTCAGGAAGTAACTGCATCATGTGTAAAAATTATTAATAAGGCAGTTAAGCAAATCTCCACTGCTGGCATGGTCATAGTGCTAAAGGAAATTAAAGCAATGAAGTAAACTCTGAATTTATTTTAACCTTTAAAAAATTAAACAGCGCATTTCAGATTCTCACTTACGGCCTGAGTTGCTTTCAGCTACAGTTAATCGATGCATCTGATGGCCGATGTACTTTCATGTCTCATTTCATTCAGTGATCTTCACCACTTGATTATCTAACAAGTCAGTTAAATGTTGTTAAAAGTTGTTTCCAAGCATCTCAGATTCTAAGATTCTGCCAATGTATTTGTTACCACTTTATACCTTTTTCTACAGAAAATCACCATAATGATCAACAAAACTGAATTTCAAAAAAATATTAAAATCTGCACACCCAATGCTGCTATGATGATACTTTACAAAACTTTGTATTTGTCATTCCAGGTTGATTACATGACTGAGCCTATCATATTTTTTTTCTTTTCTTTATCTCAGGAAGAAAGTGAACTTGCACATAAGGAAATCACCAAATGTGGGCAAATAGAACAGTTTAAGCTTTCTAGGTGACATATCTTACAAGTTCTAAAACAAATTGAAGTCCAATGCTGGTCAACAAATAGTTAACCAGATACAAAGTTTTGCCTTTCAGCCAATGTACTGTTCATTCACCACGTAATTCAGTAGTCAAAGGATGATTCAAAGTCTACCTATTACAGCACTAACACCTCCCAAATTACACTTTAGTAAGAAAAATTTGCAGCAAAACTCTTGGAATTAGCAGATAAGTTACCACTGGAAATTCTTGCAGCCAGATAGCTACTCTTCTCAATAATAAAAAACCGTTGACACTCAGTATCCATATTCTGTCACCACATGCAACACCAAGTTTTCCCTTACATCAGCATGCTGCTAATGATTGATACAGAACTATCACCTACCGAATTTTCAGGTTTTTTAAAAATGTTTTTTTTTAACATTAATTTTTGAAATTTAACGCTTTTTATTAATTCTTGCTGTTTTTAATATTGGGATGCTAATCATTACAGATGTAAAAACAAAACTAAAATTCAGGCAAAGCATTTTTTAATAAACATAAGCAAAGAGTACACAAATTTTCATGATGAAACAATTGTATACTCATCCTGAAAAAAAAAAGAAGAAAGAAATTGTATTTTCTGAATGTTTTTACATTTTGCTAATTTTTTACATACACGTGAGGCACCACATTAAAAGTAATGGTGCATATTAAAGCCCCCCACTACACAGTTTATTAATTCCTAAAAATCAGAAATTTTCTTCATCTGCAAAGGCTACAGTAGCATAGCATTCTAAAAATGTTATAATTTGCATATGGATTTTTTGTATCAGAATTAAAATTGATATTTTCTGTTATCCTATAACCAGGGCTTCCACATACATTTTTTCCCGAAAAATTCTTACTAACACACTTTTTGCAAAATTACCTGAACTGAAATGGAATGGGACTAGGTGCAGACCAAAAAACATCCATGGAAGCAGGCATTTAGAGGAGACGCTATCCTATTTCTACCATGTTAACGACATGAAGCTAAATTTGTCTGCTTCTTACTCAATTACGCAATAATGTAGAGCCTGTTAAAAGTAAATTTTTCATGAGAAACAAATGATAGTAAAAAATTGTAGCCAGTGATCAGGAATTCCCCAAGATATATATATAAAATCATCATTGTCAACCATTGTCAATCCACAGCTAGATGAAGGTCTCCCCAAGTTTCTTCCTCAATTGTGTCTTGAACCTGACTCTTCCACGACACTCTGGCATGCTTTCGAATTTCATCCATCCATCTCCCATGGGGTCTTCTTCAGGGTTTATTTCTGTCCCTCGGGATCCAGTCTAAAATTTCGGTTCTCAATCAGTGGTCTGTTCTTCTAGCAACATATTCAGCCCACTGCCATTTCAGTGATTTCACTCTGGTCATGATGTCGTCCACTCCTGTCCTTTTCCTTATTCACAAGTTATACATATATACAACGACTGACAGAGAAAATGCCACACCACGAAGACATGAACACAGCGCCGTGCAAATTGCAGGGTGGGTGCACACGTACAAATTATGCAAATGATTGCATTTGCAGGCCAATCGCACGAATGGTGCACGGGATATAAGCGAACAACCAGCCTATGAGGCCATCAGTCTAGAAGATGTCACGGCCGCGAGAAGCAAGCGTTTCTGCTGTAACCGTGTCTGGAGAAGGAACAAGGGGTGCCAATGCCGTTGAGACGTCATTGTACTTAATTTCGTCAAACGGATGAATTCACGAGTAGTGTCATCGTAAGCCTCTATAGTCCGTTGTACTGCAGAAAAACGCAACATGACGCCACTACCGTCAGTCGCATTTGGAGACAGTGGTCCCAGGAAGGATCTGGCAACATTGTAGGGAGACCGGAGAACAGAGACAGACGGGCGTCCGAGAGCACTGATCGTCGCATCCGACGTCATGCCATAGCGGACCCACAGGCCACAACGGGCGACATTTTGTGGAGTATACAGGGAGGCTTGAATGCTCCGATATCGATGCAGACAGTGCTGTGCCGATTGGTTGAGCCTGGCTTGCTGTCCAGCTGTCTACTGTGAAGGCTACCCTTAAGAGTGAGCCGTGAACGATGGGTTTGCCTCCTCGGGGCGCTTCGTGGTAACAATGGCACACACAACAGCAACTAGGGCCTCTGTGAATTTTTGGAGAGGTGCCAGCAAGTTCTGTGTGACATTGGCGATAAGATCCCAACTCACTGGGTTTTGTTCCAGAATCCTTAGGTTGAATGACCAACTGGAACCATCAGCTGTGGGCTAATCCCCCACACTGATGTACTTACCTGATTAAAAAGACAAAAAGAAATCAATATCCGGACTAAAGTGTGGGATATGGTGGACCTACCACACTTGAGAAGGACGGTCCACCACGGAATCGACCTGGACTTTCTAAACCGCGTATAAGAAAGAGATCTCGGCTGAGTGAATGCAAGATTGGTGAATGGAATACTATTGCATTTTATGTAGAAGACAGAATTTGGTGACACCCTTGTGCCTTGTACCCTAGAAGTCTAACCCTTCCCTAATTCATAGTCAATAGTTTTGAGAAAGAGAAAAAATCAGAATAAAAATGCCTGCTGTAAAGAACGAATACTAGAGGTATAAATGACAAAATGAATGAGGTGATTGAGGAGATAAATAAGTACAGACTGGATGTGCTGTGTGTAAGTGAAACCAAAAAGAAGGAAATTGTGGTAGAAGTGAATGGCACAGTGAGTGTGTGGTCTGGAGTATTGGATAATGTGAGAGGACAGGCTGGTGTAGGTATGATTTTAAGTGAAAAGATGAAAAACAACTTGATTCACTATAGTTGCGTAGGTGAGAGAATTATCTGCATTCGTTTGAAAGTGAAACTTCAGAGAATCGTAATTGTTGTAGTGTATGCTCCTTGTGACTCGGAACCTTCTGATAAGAAGGATGATTTCTGGAATGAGCTAAAAGCTGTTTTGAGCCAGTTTGGTGCTAAAGAAAAAGTTATAATAGCAGGGGATTTCAATGCTAGAGTAGATGTACAGAATGCAATTTCTGACAATGTTCTGGGTAAGTATAATGATCCTTGTGTGAATGATAATGATGAAAGATTAATTGAACTCTGCATTGAGAATGGTTTGTGTGTATCTAATACATTTTTCAACCACAAGTATATCCACACATATACTTGGGAAAATCGTACTCTTGATCAAAAGAGTGTGATAGATTTTGTTGTCTACGATTAGCATCTGAAACTTAGTTGTTGACACCCGTGTGATGAGTGATCATAACTTGGTAGTGTCACGAGTGAAACTTAATGTTGGTTGGAGGAAAAGGAATAGGAAGAGAGACCCAGGATAGAAAGAATAAAGGTTGATAGGCTCCTTAAAAATCATCAGCGTTATTCTGACTTACTCAGAGAACGACTGAAGGAGCTGAAGTCTGGTGAGAGGGATGTAGAAAAGAAGTGGGAATATTTTAAGAATTGTGTTGTCACTGCTGCTAAAGAGGTAGTAAAGCAAAAGATAGGAAGGGAAGGTGGAAAGTCATGAACTCGCTTTTTGGAAAGATAGGAAGTCTTTCTGGAAGTACATGAGACTCAGGAAAAATAGGGGAGACAAAGTTGTAAGTCGTGTGAAGAATGAGATCGGGGAAATGATATGGGAGCCCAATGAGTTAAGTGAAAGATGGGGTGAATATTTCTGTGAGTTATTAGATCAGGAAAGCAAATATGATTCTGAGACAGATGCAGATGATGTCACAGTGAGGAATGGAAGCACAGGAGGGATCTCAAGAGAAGAAGTGTGTAAAGCTCTAAAATCTCTTCAGAATGGTAAGGCTCCAGGAGTTGATGGCATAACTGCCGAGATGTTGAAATATGGTGGTGACTCTGCAATTGACTGGTTAACTGAAATTTGCCAGTTGTGCTGGTAGTTAGAAATGGTCCCTCAGGATTGGAAGGATGCTATTATTGTTCCCTTGTATAAGGGAAAAGGTGATCAGACTGAATGCAAGAACTATCGTAGTATTAGCCTACTAAGTATGCCAGGGAAAGTGTTTGGTAAGGTTGTTATTGAAAAAGTACGGGGTCTTACATCAGAAAAAGTGTGGGATGTTCAGAGTGGTTTTATGCCTGGTAAAGGCTGCACTAACCAGATTTTTGCATTACACACGATGATTGAAAAGTATTTGGCTGTTGGTAAGAAAGTTTTTGCTGCCTTCATAGATTTAGAGAAAGCTTACGACCGAGTAAATAGGACACTTTTGTGGAAGGTATTGAATGAATATGGTGTTACTAGGAATCTACTATATAGTGTAAAAGCCATGTATGCTGGTAGTAGAGCTTGTGTACGAATGAATAGTGTTTTATCAAAATGGTTTTCTATTGGTGCGGGAGTTAGACACGGTTGTGTAATGTCACCATGGCTGTTTAATATATTTATGGACGCGTGCATACGTGATGCCAAAAATAATAGTGGTTTATGTCTTGGTGATATCCGTGTGCGCAGATTGCTGTATGCTGATGACACAGTCCTGTTGGCAGAGAGCAAAAGTGATTGGAAGAGTATGTTGTCTCGGATGTACGAAGTCTGCATGCAATTCAAACTGAGTATAAATAAGGGAAACACCAAAGTTATGGTGTTTGAGAGAGGAACTGGTAGAACTGAATGTAATGTAAGTATAAACGGCATTGTGATTGACCAGGTGAGTGAGTTTGTGTATTTAGGAAGCATGTTTGATAGAGAGAACAAATTGGAAGTAGGCGAGTGAATTCTTGATTGAAAGTCATAGCAACTCTGGGAGGTTTTCACAGGAATGATGGGTTCTCTAGAGAGTCCCACTGTGTATGAAAGTGTAATTGTTCCTACTCTGATGTATGGCAGTGAAACCTGGGTACTGCAGAAGAAACATAGGAGTTGTTTGTGTGCTGGAGAAATGTGTTACTTATGGGGGGTTTGTGGCAAGACACGGTCTGATTGTGTGAGGAATGAAGATGTGTTGCAGTTCTGTGATGTGAAGCAAAATGTTGTTAGCAAGGTGGAGACCAATATGCTTTGGCCATGTTGAAAGAATGAGTGATGAGATGCTTACTAAGAAAATCTTTTTAGCCCAAGTGGCAGGAAGGAAAGGCAGAGGAAGGCCAAGGAAGACATGGGTGGATCCGATTCAGGAGTGTCTGCATGACAAAAAGATTATGAGTATGAAGTATTAAAGATCTTGTGTACGGCGTGTAATGGATATTGGATATCAGTGAAGCTCGAGTTGTATGTCAAGATTGCTGTAAATGGAGAAGTTCGATACGACAACAGTAAGTAAAAATATCTGGTAGTTTGTTTTTCTTTTTGGAGCTAACCTCTGAATCTCAGAGAACAGCTTACTGATATGTATGTATGTATCATCTTCACCGCTTGGCGCGGTATCACTCCAGAGCTGCGTGGAGTGCCGAATGGAACAGTGTGGTGTTCAACGACAAATCGTGGTTCTGTCTCCCCACGGATGATCACAGCATGAGGGTCTGGAGGCGACATGACCAATGGGAGTATTCCTCCGCCATTGTGGAGCGCCACACGGCCCGGCAACGTTGAATCATGGTGTGGGTGCTATCAGCGCCAATAGCCACTTATCGCTGGTATGCATTACGGGTTAATTGATGGCACATCACTATGTTGAGTGGCCCGTGGCACTACCGTGTCTACAGGGCACCCCAAATGCTGTTTTTCAACAGGTTAACACCCGCCCACATACCACTCGGATCAGCCAGAATGCTTTACACGGTGTGCGGATGCTTCCGTGGCCAACACGATCCCCCAATCTCTCGCCCATCAAGTATCTGTGGGACACGATTGAATGTCATTTGAGTACACTCCCATCTCCGCAAAATGAAGATGAACGCGGACTCGGATCAACACCACGTGGTCCACGATACCCCAGGACTCTATTCGGATTCTCACTGCATCGATGCCAAGTCGGATTTAACGCTGCATCGCCCGAAGTGGGGGCCACACTCCTTATTGATCACCCTGTATATTCAGCCACTGGAGTCTAGTCTGTATGTGGTAATTAAATGATTTGTTGGACCTACTTGGCTATCTGTGTGTGCAGTTTTGTCTGTTTTTGAGCATTACTTCATGGTGTGGCATTTTCTGAGAGAGAGAGAGAGAGAGAGAGTAAAAATAAGATAAATTTTAAATTTACATGAGCACTAAACATGAAGAAAGACATTCTGAAGCATACACACACACAAGAAATAATCTATGCCGGAAACAGTTTAAGAAATATCAACCCAATTTTCCATATATATATGAAAGAGCAGTAGAAATGTCATTGTCAGCATAAATGTGTGGAAGTTTCACTGTTTACCATATAGCCACCTCTTCAAAAAATTTGGAAAATTACATCGCCCTGGAGTGAAATTTGAACCCACATCTCCCAATTTCCACTTGAGCATGCTATCTGTTCCACTACCCAGTTCAACAAAGTTCCAAGCAACTGAAGATAAGCAGATTAAGCTTAGAAATCTGTGTACCGTTCAAATTTGGGCTAGTTGAAGCAATCCAATGATTCCTCATACTGTCAACATGACCTTTTCTCACATACAAGTATGAACGTAGGTGGTAAGTTCCAGTGCTTCATGCAATATCTTATGAATCAGTGGGAAACCAATCTCCTTAAAAAAATAATTCTTCATATATACATGGAAGGCTATAAAAATGTTATTGTTGGCACAAATGTGCCACATTTTCATTGTTTCTAACACATGTAGCCACCTCTTCAGAAAACTTGAAAATTACACTGCCCTGGAGCAGGAATCAGACCAGCATCTTCCAATTTCTGCTAGAGCATGCTATCCATTACATACATCAAACATAGAATTGCTTCCACTAGCGAAAATCTGAATGGTACTCTGATCTCTAAGCTACATCTGGTTAGCTTCAGTTGCTTGAAACTTCACTGTCCTAGGTGGTGTCACGGATAGCATGCTCGAACGGAAATCGGGAGATGCTGGTTCGATTCCTTCTCCAGGGTGATACAATTTTAAAGTTTTCTGAAGAAGTGGTTACAAAGGAAACAGGGAAAATAAGGCACATTTGTGCCAACAGTGACAGAAAATTTTCAATGCTTTTCAATAGGAGTCACATCACAGAGCCAAAGCTCTGAAGGTAGTCAGAATCGCAGAAGAATATTGAAATTGATCAGCTTCAAAATTACATATTCAGGGTGTCTCCTGTAAATTTTTACATCCATGAAAAAATATAAAAAGAGTAAATTTCAAATGACAGTTTTTATTTTTATTTACTTGTAAATCTAAACAGAAAACAGTTGCACACAATAACAACAGGCATGTAAGTACACTTTTGGGACCATTGGGGTAAAAATTTTCAAAACTAAAAGAATGCCGGTAGGAGCATAATTTTAACTTGAAGGAGGGCAAGGCATGGGAGCCCATAAAAAACATCTACAATGAATTGAACCCTGTCACTGATTTATCTAATTATCAAATCCCTTAACCTCTACACATTCAAGTAAACATCTTGTACTGGAAGCTAATCAACCTTTAAATCATGTCTACTTTCTATACCAAATTCATACCTGACTTGAAAAAGCATCTAAAAGGCACACAGTTAAATAGGAACTCTAGAATTTTAAGGGGTGATACCTAGTTTATTTTTTAATTATAAAATTATTAACATTTCATATCATCCCTCACTATACAGTTCCACCTTTGCAGCATCCCAAACAAAATTCACTAAGTAACAACCTAAAAATAAAGTTAAGTATGTTACCTCCATCTGTGATTGATCACTTCCTTCAAGTGATGTCTCATACCCTGTTAAAAGAAAAGATATTATGTAACACACTTTGATTGAAATAAATAAATCTGAAAGTACTGAAATATTCAGTTGCAATTGGTTATGCAGGAGGGGAAAAAAACAAAAAAAAAAAC
Organism: Macrothele yani; assembly: GCA_039090855.1. Taxonomy (NCBI): domain Eukaryota; kingdom Metazoa; phylum Arthropoda; class Arachnida; order Araneae; family Macrothelidae; genus Macrothele; species Macrothele yani. Next base: position 79,033,951 of record CM077009.1, read on the forward strand.
GAGCTGATGTACACTTTTGTGGTGTGTCATCATCTCCAATGCACAAAGTTTCACAGTGGGCTAAGCCTCCCACATTTTTACAGAAAGGGTTTTTAAAAAAAAGAGAGAGAGAGCTATATTGATAACTAAATACAGGCAGTGATATAGTGTTAGGGGGTACGTATGGATTGAGTTCATGCTGGCTTTTAGAATCTGCTGGGACTGTATCCTTATGAGAAGCTCTGCTGTCCTAAGACAAAAGGAAAAAAACACGGCTGCATGCTTTTCTTCCATCCAAGTGAAAAGAAAAATCTTAAATTACACAGTTTTTGGCGAAGTTACAAGCGTATTCAACAATAAACTTCCTAACAATTTAAATATATCAAACTAGGATGGCATCACTCGACTAAAACAGAAAACACTGAACACTACCCTACTTAACGAACCAAAAAATTACTTTTGATGTGTATATTCATTTCATAAAACAGTCAATAGCTGATGTGGAAGTCATTCTACATGAATTTGCTGAGGGATGGTAGTGGAATGGCTTTTATTTTGGGCATTTTTTTCATGTTACAATACAACATATACAAACTCTGAAATAAGAATTGGTGAGTTGTACCTCTGAGCCTTTGATATAGAGATCTCCAAACATTCCAAATTCAAAAAATATAGGGTTTTCCATGAATAAAAACAATTTTGCCAAATTGAGTGCCAATGAAATACAGTAAAGACTCGATAATCCGAGGTCATTCACGTATGAAGCATTAAAAAAAAAATTATGCATCATAAAAAAAAAAATCTAACAAAAAATTATAGGTGATTTGCACGTAAAAAATTTTTAAACGGTCAAAAAAAGGCTCTTTTCAGGTAATTTAGAAGCCAATGTTAGGGACTGTTGAAAGATGGCCAAGGGACAAAATGAAACCTGTCGGTATAAAACCCTGGAAAACCATTAAAGCTGGAGACCATTCGAAAATAGAAAAATAGAATAAATTTTGATGCCAACTAGGAAGTCAAAAGGGAAAAGAGGCTAAAAGGAAGCTGAAAATAGAACAAGACCAGTGTTGTTTTAATGTCTCGGCACGCAGGCGTGTTGTGCAGCCTACTGAATGCGTGATTCATGGGTCAATGTGTTCTGAGAACTTGATGCCAGAAAACGACAAAATCTAAAATTAAAATGAGGGGCAAAACATGTTGCTGTTCCTCTGAATGTAAAGATCGATGCCCTGAAAAGAATAAATGCGGGAGAGAGTATAAAAAAGGTGGTGAATGAATTAGGCATTGGTGAAGTGACAGTGGGTGATTGGAGAAATAACAGATCAAAAATTTAGAAGTGGAGCATCGAGAACTTTTCCGCCAGAGTACAAGCAATCGAGGAAACATTTGCAAAAATGTGAATATGAAAAGACCAATGAGGCACTTTTCCTGTGGTTTCCCCTGCAATGACTGGAAGGAAGTCCAATTTCAGATCCGATGCTGCAAGAAAATGCATTGCATTTTTGCAGAGAACTAAAAGAAATTGATGCTAGTATGGAGTGATTAGACCAATGGAAAAAAAGGTTCGGAGTTCCTCAGCTAACCATCTGTGGCAAGAAACTTTCTGTGGATTTTGGAGCAGCAGATTCCTTTCGCACAAAACTCGAAGACTTGTTGCTAACTCGAAATTTTATCGCTGAACAGTTGTACAACTGTGACGAAATGGGACTTCTAAAATGCTACCTAGCAGATCTTTAGTGTCTCAATCTGAAACATCAGTGCCCGGGTCCAAGCAAAGTGAGGAGCGAATAATTGTTATAACTTGTTCCAATGCGTCGGGAACTCGTAAATAGCCCTTAGTGGTGATCAGGAAATCTAAAAAATCATGGGCATTTAAAAACTTCGCAATTCAGGTTTTGCCAGCATCTTACAAAAACCAGAGAAAAGCGTAGATGAGCTGAGAGATGTTCAAACAGTGGTTTCATGAAGAATTTGTGCCTGAAACTGAAAATTATTTGAAGGAAAACAACCTACCTTGAAAAGCGATACTCCTCATTGATAACGCCCCATCACACCCCGATACTGAAGATTTGTCTACCAGGGGCCCATGGTTTTCCCTCCCAGCGTAACCAGCCTCATCCAACCAATGGACCAAGGGGTGATTAATAACCTCAAATAGAAGTACCACAAGCAATTACTGGAACATATTTTGGTGGAAACTGATGGAGAAAAATTCCTTGACAGTTCATTTAAAAAATTTTCAATCAAGGATGCGATTTACTGGCTAGCAGAATCATGGGCGCAAATCAGAACAGAGGCACTCGTGAAATGTTGGCATAATCTGGTTAAAAATGAAGAATAAAATTATGACTTGGATGATGAAGAAAACACTGGAAAATACTATCTCACAAGCCAAGTTTCACAGATACTTGGATGCAAGAATGCACCAGAAAATTGCATGACTGATTGGCTTTCCTGAGATCATCAGGAATAAATTACAGATGAAGCAATTATTCACACAGTTACTAAAAAAAAAAGGATTTGGAATCGGATGAAGGAACTGACTGTGCACAAGAAAAAAAAATATCATTTGGAATGTACGGCGGCGCTAGAGACTGTCCTTAGATCCGTAGAGGAGCAACCGGAATTATTGCCAGCTGATGTTCTTTTTCTAAAAAGATGGAGAGATAGCGCTGGAAAAAAAAAAAAAGATGGTTTGTGAAAAAGCAGAAGATATTAGATGATTTTTTCGTCATTAATATGATGTAAGTCACAGTCTTTGTTTAATTCATTTTTGCTAACATTTTCATTGATCATTAAAAATCGTTTCAACGAGTTTTAGGTTCATATTTAATTACCTTCGTTCAGAATCGTGCTTGTGTTTCGAAATTCCGCTTAATCAAACTTTTCAGTAATCCAAGTCAGTCCTGATTACCTCAGATTATTGAGACTACTGTATCACAACAACTTAAACCATGGAAATTACTTAAGCTGTCTTAATATAGGGGCACCAGCTGTGTGCCATAAAAATGTCATGTGCTATAAGTGTAGGGTCTAAGTTCAGAGTCACAACACAGATTTCAGCACATTTTGGGTGCATTTTCATATTACACTGGTGGGCAAAAAATTAAGGACGAAGAGGAGAAATTAGCATAACAGTGGAACGAGCAGGCAGAACGGACCGAAAGATCACTCAGAAGATAGACTAGGGTCCGGTACGGTAGGGCATGCGCATATATGCAGCAGGGGGGGGTGTCGGAAGGGTATAAAGCACACAGGCGGTGTACGCTCAGCAATTCAGTGAAAGCTATTGCACGGTGTACATCGGTTTGAACGACGTCGAGTTGCTGCCACCGTGTGATATGGCCAACAGGCAATTCAGTAGACGACATCTGGATGACTATACCCGAGGTCGCGTCATTGAGAAGTTAGAAGAAGGCCGAAGTGTGACTAGTGTAGGCGAGGAGTTCGGGATCGCTCACGGCATCGCTTCACGAGCTTGGAGAGCATTTCAAACGATAGGAACAGCTGTCCGAGAGTTTAGTAGTGGTCGTCCACGAGCAACCACGGCGGCGGACGACCAGTATATTGTCCTACAGGCGAGAAGAGACAGACGGCAGACAGCGGGAGAAATCGAAAGGCACATGCAACAGACAACTGGACGTCCGTTATCGCGTTTTACTGTGGCCAGGAGGCTGCACAAAGGTGGTCTATTCGCACGACGACCAGTACGGTGTGTGCCATTAACGCCTGCTCATCGAAGACGGCGGTTCTGTGGTGCCAGGAACACAAGAACTGGACACATCAGCAATGGGGTCAAGTTCTCTTTACGGATGACAGCCGATTTAGTCTGACGAGCAATTCTGGACGTATACACATCTGGAGAGAGCAGGGAACACGCAATCACACCTCCAACATCATCGAAAGGGACCGGTTTGGAGGTGGCGGAGTTCTCGTTTGGGGCGGTATCATGCTTGGTAGCCGTACTGACCTCCACATCCTCCAGGGAGGTTCAGTCACTGGTGCCCGCTATTGTACCGAGGTTCTCCTGCCTCACATGCGTCTGTTTAGAGGTGCTGTGAGTCCTGCGTTCCTCTTCATGGACGACAATGCTACACCTCATCGTACAGTGGCTGTTGCAGAGCTGTTGGAGAGTGAAGATATTTAACGCATGGATTGGCCCGCAAGGTCCCCGGACCTAAATCCAATTGAACACGTGTGGGACCTTCTCGGGAGAAGCTTGGCAGCACGTCACCAGCCGCCAGCAACAATTCCGCAGCTGCGATTGGCGCTACAAGAGGAATGGACCACGATGCCTTAACAGCTCCTTGACAACCTCGTCCTCAGCATGGGCAGACGTTTTAAATCCTGCAACGCAGTCAGGGGTGATCATATCCCCTACTAAAGACTAGATTTTTCTTGGCAGCCACCTGTCACATGGACATTTCTGTCTTCTGTCCAGTCGTGCTCAAAGCTAACTCTTCAATAAAGTGCGTTTGTATCCTTTGGATTCCTTGTTTGGGTGGTATTGCTCATTTGTCCCATATTCTTACATCTTGGGGATCTTATGGTATGATTTGAGTCGATCTGGAGCACTTCTGCACGACGCTACATTCGAAAAACTGTCTCGTCCTTAATTTTTGCATGCCAGTATAGAATACCAATGAACAACAAAGATTTATTGTAATTTGTGCAATCCTCACATGTTAAACAGAATGATAGCACATATTTTGAATTGTGGTATCATTCCATTTATGCAAAATATTTTTTAAATGAGATTTTATCATAATTACAGTATTTGAGCTGCAATGTATCAAATCTGGTAGCAGCTAAAAAGCTGATTTTTTCAGATCAATCTTCTATTTCAAATAACAAACAAGAAAGATGACACTGAATTTCGGGTGCAATGAGCACATCTTTTGAATCTGTTCCGACGCGAATTAAATTAATCAAAGCTATTGAAAATCAATGGAACCAGTATGGAAAACAATAGTATCTGACTGAAGAAAAGTTTTTCAGTCGGGTTTTTAATCTGCAGATATTGCAGTAAACGGAACTGTGTAAACAAATTTCTTCTGGTTGCAGACTTGTGCTTTAAGAAAAATTTGAAATTATATGAGAAACATTTCACAGTGGAAACGCTCTCAACAAAGAAATAATTTTTCAAATTGGACTCTCACAAGCAGAGATATGGACAAACATAACATATCCATCTACACCCCATGGCAGGAAAACCATGCACTATTTTAGGAAGAAAGTATTCTCAAAAGGTTTCCCGATGGGAGCGGTATTGGTCTAGGAAAAAAAAAATTTTAGTTGAGTTTTCAGGCGCTCAGATTTTGTTGCAAATACATCAGAAGTGGAAATTAACACTTATGCCCCCTGGTGGCCAAACTATTATTTACCAAACATTAGAAATTATATGTAAAACATTTCCCATCAACAGCTGTATGCGATACAGGAAGAATTTTTCAAATTGGAGTTTCAAAAGCAGAGATGTCGGGAAAACGCAGTTTACCTTTACACTCCCTAGCGGAAAGTCTATAAGTTACTTGAAAATTTTGAATTTATATGAAAAACATTTCGCACGAGAAACACTATCGAACAAAGAAGGAATTTTTCAAATTGGACTCATAGAAGTAGATATATTGACAAAAATAAGATATACATCTACGCCCCCTAGTGTAGAAACCATGCATTATTTTAAGAAGGAAATATTCCTAAAAGGTTTGTTGACGTGAGTAGTATCAGTCCAAAAATGAATTTTTTTCAATCGAGAATTTAAAAGCTCAGATTTTGTGGCAAATAAATTAGAAGAAATTACACGCTTATGGCCCCTGGTGGCCAAACCATTGTCTACCAAAAATTATAAATTATATGCAGAAGATTTCTCATCAGGACCTGTATCCTCTGAGAGAAAAAAAAAGCTACCAAATCGGAGTTGCAGAAATACAGATATTGAGGTAAACGCAAGTTACTTTTACGCCCCTAGTGGAAAATCTATGAGTAATTAGAAAAAATTATTATACCTAAAAAACTCTTCACCATAAATGGAATCGAAAGATAAAAATTTTCAATCAGATGTTTAGAAGTAAATATATGGAATAAAATGTATTCTGAATTTGATATCATCTGCATTTATGCCCTCTAGTGGCGAAATTGTACATTGTAAAAAAAAAAAAAAAAAGATTGTCATTTGCATATTTCAAGCTTCCCAATGCAAAAAGAATTTTTAAAATCGGCCTAATAGTTGCAGAGATATGGTGTCTACGAACGGACAGACAAACCGATAACATAAGCATGATCTTTTTTTAGAAAAGGCGTGCTAAAAAAGCAAACATATATACGTACATAGTTTGCTGTTTTTCATTGAAATATCAATAGAAGATTGATATAATATACAAAGAAGGATCAAAAAGTAATGCACAGCAATTTTTTTTCTCTTTGCAGGTTGCAGTTTGGCAGACAAGTTTTGCCAGATCAGGTGTCGCCGTGGTAGAAGACAGTGTGAATGACGGCACAAAGATATCACGTTTGTCAGTGTCGTCTACCAATGAAGAGCAACGTAGTGCAGTCCAATTTTTGTGGGCTAAACAGAAAACTCCGATGGAAATTCACAAGGAAATGCCGAAGTGTATGGTGGTGATTGCCTGGACCTCAGCAACATCTCCAGATGGTGTAGTTTCTTTGCAGAGGACTGTGGCAGCCTTACAGATTCACCACGTTCCAACCAACCTGTAACCGTGTCATCACCTGCCATTGCGAGAGGCATTGAACAGGCGTTTCTGAGTGGCCGGCAGATACATCTGCACACACTGGCACAGTTCAACGTTTCATATGGTATAGCGTACGATACTGTGCATGACAAATTGCAATTTTGCAAAGGTCAGCGCACGATGGGTGCCCAAGAACTTGACAGATGACCAGAAGGAAAAGAGAACGATGTCATCCTTGGACCACTTGATGCATTACGCAGAAGGACACAAATTTTCGGCAGGTGTAGTGATGGATGATTAGCCCTGGGCATACAACTACACTCCCGCAACAAAGAAGTATAGTATGGTGTGAAAACAACACGACTCCCCGCCACCAAAAAATTCAGAGTAGCCCAATCTGCACAAAAAGTCCTCATGACAGTGTTCTGGAACATGCACGACATTCTCCTGGTGGAGTTTCATCCAACAGGGACCACTGTGAATGCCAAAACTTATGCTAACACATTGACAAAGTTGTGTCATACCCTTCGTGACAAAAGACCCAACAGAAACACTGCAAATGTCAGACTGCTTAACGACAACACTCACCCACATGTTGCACACGTTCCTAACAAAATTGTACAATTTGGCTGGGAGGTACTTGAGCACCCACCATACAGTCTGGACCTGGCTCCTTTGGACTTTCATCTGTTTGGTCCCTTGAAGAGATTCCTCAGCAGCCAACACTTCTATTCGACTGAAGAAGTCAAATCAGTTGTCTGCTGGTGGCTATACACCCAGAAAACGGACTTTTATGAAAAAGGTATACTAAAATTGGTACCACACTGGGATAAATTCTCAGTTCTTATGTTGAAAAATAGCTAAGAAATGTAGTTTCACTGTGTATATGTTTTGTTTTGTTTTGCCTATTTATTAAACTGTTGCCAAAAAAAAAAATAGAATGCATTACTTTTCGATCCACCCTCGTATATAATAATCTGTTAATTTTTATGTCCATGTCTTTCGAATTCAGTGATTGAAAACCCCATATACTTGTTTATCTACCTACACAATATTTTTAAAAGACATACGCAAAGGTGAAAGCTGAACGAAATAAAGGAGAAACACCAGAGAATAAAACATGATGAGACAATCAACTATGATGCAATGGAACCTTAAAATTCAAATGGATAATTTAAAATCAAAATTACGAAATATAAAAAAAATGAGCACGTAGCTATGTATAGTCCGTGGAAAGCACAGAGAGCTGCTAAACCAATCACTTAGCAAATATAGAAAACAAAATATGACAATGCAGATGAACATTTGCAAATAACGTACCAAAACGACAAACCCCATAAATATACATAGAAGGAAAATAAACAATACAAACAGAAGAGAAAAACCCAAAAGAATATATAAATAATACCTTTGCACAAACAGTTATCATCAGAAAAGCATCTGTTTGGCAGGTGACTTTTCAGAGACCAGAAGAAAAGAACGGACAAGATCCAAAAGTCCCCTTGGCCATGCTTCCTAAGCCAAGGAATAAAACAATGAGGGAGGGAAAATCAGACACACCATCACCAGAGACCACCCAGAGTGAATGAATAATAACCCAGGACTAATCGTAACAAACAGTGACTGAAGTTGATGTACGTCACAAGAGATGTGACAAGTCGGCCAAGGCAGGAACCAATAGTGAACAAAGTGTGGAAATGAAGTGTATGTAAAAATTATCAAACTGTGTTGTTGTGAAAAAGGTGTGATGAGTTGAAGGAAAATGCAAGTGACCACTGAGCAATAAAGTATGACATTTTTTTTTATTTTTGAAGGGTTTTTGTAGCTAATGCATGATTTTGGTAGGAATGGAAATAATAGAATTAAGACCAACAAACTTAGTAAGATAAGAAACAATAAACTTGAATGGGAACAATAACCTGAATAATAAACAATAAAGTAGAAGTTCAAGATTCTTAGCAATATTGGCAGAAGTATTACAAATTTCACTCACATGTACAAATTGCAAAATAATTAAGTTATGGTGTATAATGACAGAAATAGTAGATGTCCAATGCGTAAAATAATTAACATTAAAATCACAGCATTTATTGAACAGATCAATAACAATACCATAATCATTGCTCATGAAATACTCAAATTTAAGTAATGGACAACATCTTCCTGGTGATTAATCCTTTCCAAAATACGAGGGATAGTCCGAAAATAAGTTTTGAGATGTGATATTTTCGGAGTCAATGTAATGATGGGGAAAATTATACAGTCCCCAGTTTACGGGGAACCTACTCTTCCACTGAGCCACGTTTGGTCTGCAGGGTCAATGCCGAGCATGCGCAGGAGTAGGTGGAAGAGAGATTCCCCACACAAAGCGTGCCCTCGTCATAAGAGAAAGAGTTGTGATGGCGAGCAGTCGCGTGTTTCAGAGGTGATCAGCTGTTCGATAAGAGTGGGCACGTGGTACGAGTGGTACAGAAATCCAAAAGAGGCTTGTTGAGGTTTATGGTCCGAATGATGTGGGAGCAAATGGTGCGCCGACGGTGTCAGAAGTTTAGTGAAGGGCATGAGAGTGTGTCAGACGAGCAACGACCTGGAAGGCCGTTGATGTCGACTACAGAGGGGAACGTCGAACGTGTGGAAGCCATGATCTGCGCCGATCGACAGATCACTGTGGATACGCTTGCTTCAGCACTGCAAATTAGACATGCCCGAGTACACCACATCATCCGCGATATCCTGGACTACAGCAAAGTGTCAGCACGGTGGGTGCCTTGACAACTGACTGCCATTCACATGGAGCACAGAATGGAAAGCAGTCTGCAACATCTCATGCATTACGAACAGGAAGGCAATCCGTTTCTGTTCTGCATTGTGACACAAAATGAAAGCTGGATACACCATTACACCCCAGAGTCAAAGTTAGCATCCATGGAATGGAAGCACCCCATTTCCCCGGGCAAAAAGAAATTCAAGGTTACCCAGTTTGCTGGCAAGATCCTGCTGACTATCTTTGGGATGCCAAAGGGGTTCTGTTGCTCGACTTCCTTGAAAGTGGAACAGTGAATGCCGCCAGGTACTGTGAAACACTGAAATGGTTGAGAGCCAGTATTTGACGGAAGAGGCCAGGTTTTCTCACTTTTGGATAACAACGAGAGACCCCATGTGGCGTCGGCAACAGCAAGCTCTTCTGGACAGGTTCGGTAGGGAACGCACGTACCACCCTACCCCTACCCCCTACAGTCCTGACCTTGCATTCAGTGACTTCTACTTTTCCCCAGCTTTGAAGAAGGCGCTTGCTGGACACCATTTACACCAGCAATGATGACATGAAATGCACAGTTTGCAAATTTGTTCGTATGCATGCAGGGCACGGATTTTTACGAGAGGGGCTTCTTCAACCTGGTATACCGGTCAAAAATGTGCTTCAATGTCCATGGAGACTACGTTGAAAAAAGGTAAGTCATGATCTTCACATCCATAGTGTAATTTTTCGCCAGCAAGCACATTCCGGTCGTTAACGGAGCAGCAAAACTTATTTTCAAACTAACCCTCGTAAGTTCTTTGGGGTAAATGGAATGCGCCTGTACTAGAAAACCTGAATAGTCAAAGACAATCAGATCTTCAACAAAATGAAAGAAATATCCAGAATTTTGATTAATATTAAACATAAATTTGGATTCATAATAATGAAGACACAGGTTAGCCAACTGAAAAAGACACTACCCATTGGTATTCCAGTGATCTGAAGATACAGTCCATCCCCGATGTTGATGTAGTTATGTAAAATACAAAAATGCAATAAGTGAGTCCAACAAATCTTGTTTCTGTTAATACCCGATCCATTCTGATCGAAAAGTTTGTTGCAAACATCAAATAGGTCAGCAAGAGGAATGGGAGTAAATAAATTTTTGAAGTGTCAATGGTTTTGGGTTGAAAACTGTTTCCAAGGATTTCTTAACACTTTATGTGGAACTTTGTAGGGAATCTGTCCCATATATATATATATATATATATCATCAACAACCATTATTAATCCCCTGATGGATGAAGGTCTCCCCAAGTTTCTTGCACAACAGTCTATCTTGTGCTAGTCTCCTCCATGTCACTCTCGCAAACTTCGAATTTCATTCATCCATCTCCCATGTGGTATTCTTCTGGGTCTTTTCATGTCCCTTGGAATCCAGTAAAGAATTTTGGTTATCCATTGGTGGTCTGTTCTTCTTGCAAAATATCAAACCCATTGTCATTTTACTCTGATCATGATGTCTTCCACTTTTGTCATTTTCCTTATCCATAAGTTCCTCTACTTATCTCTCTAGTTACACCAAGAATGCATCTCTCCAGGCTTTTTCCAGTTGTCTGCAGTCTTTGTAAGTCTTTTTTAGTTAACGTCAATGTTTCTACTTCATACATAAGCACTACAAGGATGCACTGTGTCTAATTAAACACTTTTCTTTTAAGACCTAATGGCATACTGCTCTTAAAAATTGTACTGTTTCTTCCAAAAGATCTCCAACCAAGTTTTATACACTGATTTTCTTCATCAATGTGACCCTCGCTAGCATCTGCTGCTGAAGGTAAATGCAGGAATCAGTTGTCTACAGCTTTTTCCCATCAATTGATAAATCTTCATTTTTTCTAAAAGCATTGTACATTAGTTTTGTCTTCTGAAAGTTCCTTTTTAACCCCATTTCTTTACTCTTGTCAGGAAGTTCATGATCGTACTCTGCAGCTCTGAAGGGGCAGTTGCAAAAATGACTATGTCATCAGTAAAACAAAGGTGAGTTAAATAATCTCCATTAATCTTTATCCCTTTGTTTTCCCAATTCAGTGATCGAAAGACATTTTGCAAAGTGGCATTAAAGAGTTTGGCAAATATGGTGTCACCTTGTCTCACTCACTTTCCAATTCATATTTGTGCTGTATCCTCAAATAACTGAACCTTTGCACTTACATTTTCATATATGTTACTAATAATACTAATGTATGGATCTTTAATGCTGCAGGATTTCAAAGCCATTGTAACTGCTGATAGGTTCATGGAATCAAAGGTCTCATAACTGATAAAAGCCATACATAATGGAAGTTCATATTTCTTAATTCTTTCAATTAGTTCTCTCAGCACATTGATATGATCTATAGTGCTGTAGCCACTCCTGAATCCAGCTTGTTCTCTCGGTTGAGCCATGTCCAATGTTACCTTCAAGCGATGTGAAAGAACCTTAGAGAATATTTTATAAACCACTGAAAGGAGGCTGATGGGCCTGTAGTTTTTGAGATCCTCAATGCCCCCTTTTTTATGTAGCAGGATCATTGTAGCATTGTTCCAGTCCCCAGGAATCTTCCCTTCATTGAGATATCTATAGTGTAAACTTGGGCAAGTCTAGTTTCAATGTCTCCACTTATTTCTTGTACAAATAAGTCCATGGTAATTCCTTCTCCTGGAGCTTTCCCCCGTTTCATGTTCTTAACTGTACGTGTGACTTCTGCCGGGAGGACTGAAGGGACTTTGGTACTGTTACCTTTCCTAATGCTAGAGTAGATGTATAATTTCTTTCATACAGTTTTGAGGGGTAAAAATCTTTTGTTCTTGTCAAAATTTTGTCCCTATTTCTTGTTACAGTGCCATCTTCTTTTCTCAGTGCCATAATCTGTTTTCTTCCCTTACAGAGATGCCTCTTTGCTCTCTTCAGGCTTTGATTGTTTTCAATTGCTTTTCTCACTAGTTCACAGCTGAATTTCCTTACGTCTTAAGTGATACTTTTTCGTACTGTCTTGCATAACTCTACATACTCCACTTTGGAAGCGACATCTTTATCTGTCCTCATCTCCCTTCTCCTTTGCATCAGCATTTTGTTTTTCCTGAAATTTTCTACATATGTGACTTGTTCTTAGTACCACCTATTTTTGTTGCTGTTTCCACAAGAGCCTTGGTTAGTTTTCTGTTAACTTCAGAGATGTCTACTTCTTCTGATGTTAGACCTTCTAGAGTGCAGAATCTGTTCCTCAGTTCCAATTTGAAGGTATTATGATGCTTTTTAAGGTTGGTCATGTCAATACATTTTGTTTGTTTTTATGAGCTTGCCATGCTCGAGTTTAGTGTTGTGGTGCATCTTTCCATTCTATGATCACTCCCTGTGTTGAACCTGTTCAGAACACTGCAGTCTTCAATGACAGATTTCTTGTTACACATAATAAAATCCATTTCACTTGTCATTTGATTGGGAAGGTTTCATGTTGATTTCCTGTGTTGTTGTTTTTTTTTCTTGAAAAGGGAGTTCATGATGAAAAACCTTTCTGCCTCTGCAAACTCTACTGGAGTATTTCCACGCTCGTTTCTGTTCCCATGTCCAAAATTTAACTACGTAAGTTTCGTTCTGTTGCCCTATTTTCACATTGAAATCGCCCATACTGATCTTCAAGTGCTGCTTGCCTTTATTATTTAGACGCCGAATTTTTTCGTAAAATTCTTCAACTTCATCCTCAAAATTACTTGTGGTGGGCACGCAAGCTTGAATAATCTGAGCCTGGTATCGTTTTGAGAGTTGGATAATGTGTTGCACATCTCTGTCCGTGGAATTTTCAACTTCTAGAACCTTGTCCTTCAGTTTCTTTACATCACACATACATATCCCTAAGTTGTTCTCTGATATTCCGAGGTTAGCTCCAAAAAGAAATACAAACTGCCAGATAATTTTCACTTACTGTTGCTGTATCAAACTTCTCCATTTACAGCGATCATGACATACAACTCAGGCTTCACTGACATCAATCACAACTATACTCAAGATCTTCTATACTATATACTCATAATCCTTTTCTCATGAGGATGCTCCTGAATCTGATCCTCCTATGACATCCTTGGCCTTCCTCTATCTTTCCTTCCTGCCACTTGGGCTACAAAGATTTTCTTAGTAAGCATCTCATCACTCATTTTTTGAACACGGCCAAACCACCGAAGCATATTAGTCTCCACCTTGCTAACAACATTCTTGTTTATTACAAATCCAACATCACTGGTTCTGCCAGTATCTAACTCATGATAGTAGAAGAAATGTCAGTTTTTCAGTTCAATGAGATCTCCTTTTCTTCTTACCTCACTTACGCCAACGATGTCCCACTTGATACTTTGTGGAGTTCCTCATTGAATTCAAGGAGCCTTGAATCAGAAGATAGAGATCGGCCTAGTCCAGTCTTCCAGTGATTTTTATCACCCTCTGCCTTCATGTCACACTGGCCGCTGCCTTGGCCAGGTACATTCCAGCTGTCGGAGACTGAGGGCCAAGATTTAAGTTGTGAAATCATCTTTTGGGGAGTTTGGCTATTACTCAACCATGCTGGCCAAGCGGGTTGTTCAAGGAGATCTTCTCCTTTCTTCTTACCTCACCTAGCCGGATGATGATATACATATATCATCGTCAACCAACCATTATCAGTTCACTGCTGGATGAAGGTCTCCCTAAGTTTCTTCTGCAACGCTCTGTCTTGAGCCAGTTTCATTCATATCACTCTCGCATGCTTTCAAATTTTATCCACCCATTTCCTATGTAGTCCTCTTGGTCTTTTCTTGTCCCTTGGAATCCAGTTTAGAATTTCAGTTGTCCATCGGTGGCCCGTTCTTCTGGAAACATGTCAAGCCCATTGCCATTTCAGGGATTTTATTCTGATCATGATATTTTCCACTCTTGTAATTTTGCTTAACCACGAGTTCCTCTTTTTACCTCCCCTGGTTACACCATGCATGCAACTCTCCAGGCTTCTTTCAGTTGTCTGCAGTCATTTTATGTCTTTTTCAATTAAGATCCACATCTCTGGTCCATACGTAAGCACTGGAGGGATTACATATGGAGTATATACACAGTCGAGTCACATTATTGTGACCACCTCCTACTATTGAAGTCAACAGCGCATAGCCAATGAAAGAAGGCATGTGTCGTAAGCTAACTTGGAGGGTTTATAAGGTGTGCTGTAGGCATTCTGAAAACATATCACTCATTGCTGTCATGGATAAAGGGAGTGATTTATCAGATTTGCAAAAAGGGATGATTAGCGGCTCACAGGCTAAGGGTGGCAGTATTTCTGAAACAGCGCAGTTTGTGAACTGTTCGCGTGCTGCTGTGGTTAAAGTGTATCGTGATTGAAGAAATGGCACCATTGCGAATAAGCGATGTGGAAACTGCGGAGCACCATGTGCCAATGATGTGAGAGGGGAACGTCGGCTGCGAAGGTGTGCAAGGGCTGATCGACAGGCTGCAGTGGAGCAACTCACAGGCCAAATGAACCAGGGGCTATTGGAAGTGTGTCTAAAGTGACAGTTCAGTGAACTCTGCTATGTATGTGGCTCCAATGCAGATGGATGATCACTGCACCTATGCTAACGAAGGTACATCGGCAGAAAAGGCTTACATTTGCACAGCAATATTGGAATTGGACCTCTGCTGATTGGCAAAGGATTGCCTCCTCCGATGAGTCACGTTTTCAGCTTCATTGAATGGATGGACATTGGCGTATAAGGCGAGAAAAACATCAGAGAACACTCTTCAACCATTGCTGGAAGAACACATGCTGGTGGGGGCAGCACATTATGGTCTGGGGAATGTTTTCATGACATTCTCTGGGTCCACTCATACACTATGGACAATATTCGTTATGAATCAATCCTTGCAGACAACGTACACCCACACATGCTGATTGTCTTCCCTGGGGAGGATGGAATCTTCCAGCACTGCAATGCGACATATCACACAGCTAGAAATGTCCAAGACTGGTGGAAGAGCACAATGAAGACTTCAAAGTACTTCCCTGACCCCCTAATTTCCCAGACTTAAACCCAATTGAGCATTTGAGGGACCACCTCGATCGTGTTGTTCGCTTTATGGATCCCCCACCATGCACCCTCCAGCAGCTGTCAGATGCACTGCAGTCAGCATGGCTCCACATACCTCTGAACACCTTCCAGCACCTTATTGAGTCAGTCCCAGCCCGTCTAGCTGCTGTCCGCGCTGCACACGTAGGTTACTTTGGATATTAGCTGCTGGTCACAATGATGTGACTCAATCATGTATATATACACTGAAGAGTAATTGAATTAGAGACAGCTGGCATTATGCAAATGTGGCGCTGTGGGCGGCCCTGTAAACGGAAACGACATGACATATGCAGCGATCTGACAATATAAGGAGTGATGCGACGAGAATCAGTAAGAGTCGGACGCAGTATAGGTAATATGAAGGATCTAAGTGCATTTCATCGTGGGAAAATTGTCAGGGCCCGACGAATGGGTCACTCCATCTCGGAAGTCGTACACGCACTGGGATTTTCATGAGCCACTGTGTCACGGGTGCACCATGAGTACATCGAATCCGGTAAAAACATCCCTGCAAGGGCCAACTGCCGTGGACAACAGTGTGTGGATGAGCGAGGCCATCGTCGGCTAAATCACATTGTAACAGCGGATAGACGGGCCACAGTGCAAGAAATCACTTGGCAATTTAACGTTGGTGCACAAAAACGTGTAAGCAGCCACACCATCCAGAACCATCTCCTCGCTATGGGGTACAGAAGCCATCGTCCCACGAGGGTACAGCACATCACAGGGTGCAAAGATTAGCATGGGTGAGGGAACATCGCCACTGGACCCTAGACATGTGGAAAAATGTTGCCTGGACTGATTAGTCAAGATTCACGTTGGTACATGCGGATGGCAGGATACGAGTACGGCGCAAACCACATGAAACGATGGATCCTTCTTGCCAGCAGGGTACTCTTCAAGCTGGTGGGGGTGGCATTCTCGTCTGGGGACTGTTTACATGGACTGAAATGGGACCCCTGGTACGTGTGACATCATCCCTCACAGGTCAACGTTATCGGGATATCCTGGACGACCATTTGCTCCCGTTTGTGTGTCTTCAACATCCCACTGGGGACCTCATCCTGCAACAAGATAATGCACCATGCCATCGCTCCCGAATTGTATCCGAATGGTTGGATGAACACTCCACCGATGTGACCTTGCTTCCTTGGCCAGCTAGGTCACCTGACCTCAATCCCATCGAGCACATCTGGGATGCCATCGAGAGAGATGTTCGAAGCTTTGACTCCCCCCCCCCTCCAACATATCTTTGTGAACTGTGGGAGCTTGTTTGGGGTTGGATCCGTATGGCTTTTCCCAACGCTTCCGGTGTCTTGTCGAGTCCATGCCGAGACGAATCGCTGCCGTCATCAGGGCGATAGGTGGTGCTACATGTTACTAGACAGGTATCTCTAATTCAATTGCTCTTCAGTGTATATATGATGTTTTCAATAACTGAACTAGAAAAACATGGATATAAAAATTAACACATATTATTATTGTTTAGCCCACCTTTGCTTTGCGGATGAAAATCATTTTTGCAAGTACCCCCTCAAAGTTGTAGAGTATGGTCCAGGAACTTGTTGATAAGAGTAAAGTGGGCTTAAAAATAAACTTACAAAAAACAAAACTGATGTACAATGCTTTTACAAGAACTGAATATTTAGCGATTGATGGAGCAAATCCGGAAGTAACCAATGCCTACATTTATTTACCTCAGACAACAGACATCAAGCAAGAGAAACATCAAAAAAGATATGAATAGTATAAAACTTGGTTGGAGAGCATTTGGAAGGAACAGTATGGCTTTCAAGAGTAATTTGTCATTATGTCTTAAAAGAAAAGTATTTCATCAATGCATCCTTTGAGTTCTTACTTATGGATCAGAGACACGGACATCGTAATTGAAAAAGGCATACACAGGGGCTGAGAACAAGTCGAAGAGGCATGGAGAGATGCATGCTTGGTATAGCCAGGAAAGATAGGAACTCGTGGATCAGAAAAATGACAAGAGTTGATGACATGATGATCAACGTAAAATCTCTGCAAAGGCAATAAATGGGCTGGACATATTACTAGAACTGACTACTATTGGACAACTAAAATACTAGACTGGATTCCAAGGGACAAGAAAATACCCAGAAGACCATGTGGGAGATGGGTGGATGAAATCTGAAAGTATACTGGAGGGACATGGAGGAGACTGGCTAGAACTAAAGATTTAGTAATTGATGGAGCAAATCCAGAGGTAACTGATGTGATAACAGACAGCTGCAGAAGCAACTTTGGGAGACTTTCATTCAGCAGTGGACTGATAATGGTTGATGATGATACATGCACACATTATAAGAGAGCATTACTTAGGAAGGGAAATGGGATTTTTCATGTTTCCTTGCTGTAATCATAAAATGTCTTCTCCATGGGTACATGAGCTTTACACCAGGCTTGATGTTTTTCAATAACTAAACTTTACACCATGCTTGGAGATGGGAGTGGAAATGGGTGTTTCACAGCACAGCATTTGTTATCAATAGTGCTGCAGTGGTATAGCTAACTGGAAGTTGGGAGGAAAATGTTTTGTTTAGCTAATGCAGAGGTGCCAACCTCTAGCAGAACCTATCAGTAATCAATAGGGTACTTTTCAGTAATGGAACACAAACTTTCAGTAATATTTTCAGTAATGTAATGCCATTTTTTTTTTTTAAAGTGTAACCTGTAATATTTGTTTTGGGTTTTTTTTCTACCGTGTAACCTGTAATACTTGTATGAGGTGCCTATCGGTAATCACCATAATACTTGTATGAGGTGCCTATCGATAATCACTATACGAAGCCTCATCGTTAATGCGTGGAAAGGGTATTTCATGAGAAATTAATGCGTGAAATGTGTAATAACCTTATATGTTTACACTATCCTGACAAAAAATTATGAAATTCAATTATCAATATTGTACTTACCTCATGTCACAGAAGTGCCAACCTTCTGCGGTGCCTATCAGTAATCACCATACGAAGCCTCATCGTTTACGCGTCGGAAGGGTATTTCATGAGAAATTACAGTGTGAAATGTGTAATAACCCTATAAAATGAAATACCTTATAACATGACCCTTCTATTTTAATGGTTAATATTTCTTAATAACCCAAGTGGGAATGAATATCGGCTAGAGATCGAGCCGATATTGGTTATGACGGCTGAATGTTGGTAAATATCGAACAAATACCTGCCAACCAAAATTTTCCTAAATCAAAAAGATCGCTTGCAAAAATCAAGAAGACTTACCATAAAATCAAGATTTTCCCTAAAATTAAGATTTATCTTAAAATCAAGATGATCTGCGACAGTATCAGAACTGTTAATTCACGATTATCTATTATTAGGGGAGAGCGGTAATGTATGGGATGTGCTAGCAGTATATTTGATGATACTTGTTTTCAATTATTTTTCTGTATCAGTCACTCATAGATGGAGTTAAGAAATTGTGATGATTTTTAAGGTTTTGAATTTTTTTAAATTGAATGACGAAATTTTAGAAATAACTTGATTTCATTTAAGCAATGACAAGACAGTGACCTTTCTCTTCTTTTTTTTATGCCCTTGGATGACAATTTTATCCATCATGAATGCATGACAGCATTATTTTAGATAAAGGATGAATAGTGTAATTTTGAAAATATGAATACTCTTGAACACAAATTTTCAGCTTTGCCACTTCTGTTTTTGACCCCCCCATCCTCTCTTTTATCAAGCTGAAATTCAAACCTTTTTTTTGGGGGGGGGGGGTATTTAAGAATACACAGGATATGTGTTCAGAAAATCGTTGGGGAAAAAAATACAGTTACAGGAGAAATCTTTTCTAAGTCTGATTTCCCTTTTCGGACATTATCCCTCCATTTACAAGTTGAAATACAAATATTTATGAAATAAAATGATATCTAACAACAATACTAGACACAGGAAACATCGCGTGAAAAATTAAATTACAATTACGGGAGAAATCTTCACTTTAATCTTCCGTTTTCGAAAGTTTATAAAGACGAAACTTCCGTTTTCAAGTTTCAGGCGAAAAATTCCCCCACTACTAATTGCCCCAAAATTTCTGTTCAGTTATGCATCGATCTCGAGGATAACTTAAATTATCACAGAAAAGGAGGAATTCCACGAAGCCGTTACATGCTCATACCGGAAGATTACAGGGGAATTCTTGCGCCGTCGAATTTCCGTTTTCGGAAATTTTCCCTCCACTTTCACACCGAAATACGCATATTTTGCGAATAAAGTGATGAATAACAACAATACTGGACAGAGGCAACATCGCAGGAAATCGAAATTACGATTATGGAAAAAAATCTTTATTTCATTTACTTCCGTTTTTGAAAGACAAAATACGGACCCGATACGTATTTTTACGCGTTGGTAAAATTCTGTGATGCATATTTTTACGCGTTGATGTGTATTCTGTGCGTTTCCCGATGCATATTTTTACGCGTTGGTAAAATTTC
Organism: Macrothele yani; assembly: GCA_039090855.1. Taxonomy (NCBI): domain Eukaryota; kingdom Metazoa; phylum Arthropoda; class Arachnida; order Araneae; family Macrothelidae; genus Macrothele; species Macrothele yani. The sequence goes on from CM077009.1 coordinate 79,053,974, forward strand.
GACGAGTACCAGATGCGTAATTACGCATTTTGGCGAACTCTGCACAGCACAGAATTTTAAAAATTTTGCACTTCAGCGCAATTAGCGCAGCTATTCTAACACTGAGAGAAAGGCAGTTTGAAAGGATTGGCCCTGGGAGGGGGTGGGTGTGATCTATAAATAAATATCTCTCACTGCTAGAAACATGAGATAACATAAGGTTCAATCAGTGGCTCATTGGTGAAAGCCCCATATATATATTTTAAATTCATACTAAATCTTCCCTCAAGGGGGGGGGGTCCGGACACGAAGATCTCCCCCTTGGTTACGCCTATGGGTTCAATGGCTACGAGATCATATTAAAACAAAAGCAGGAGTTTAAATTAAGCGACAATAACAACAATATGAATAATAATCTAAAGCAACTTATGGGAATTTACTAGGAAATTTTTTCATTTATAGCAAATTTTCGGAGAAAACTCTTCTCCTTCTTCAGGCTCTCTTGTTGTTGTCACTTTTTGCTTGTCACTATCATGGTTACGGTTTACCTTGACGGTTACGGTTAACCTTGACGGTTTAGGTTATTTTTCAACAAATCCTGCCAGATGTTAGGCAGGGAAAATCCTTTGCAGTCATTGATGATGGAATTTTGATTTTTCTCAATCTCTATTCCTTCTTTCAGTTTTCTTTTTTGGAAATTGCTTTGGAAACTGATTACTTTAAGGGAATTCCAATCCATGCTGTGCCCAGTTTCTCTAACATGCCTATCTAATCCAGTCTTGTTGGAGCAATTTTTTATAGCTGCTTTATGCTCAGCTATACGAGTTTCTAGTCTGCGACCTGTTTCACCTATGTAAGATAGTCCACAACTACAATTTACTTCATAAACTACTCCTTACATTTTTAAAATATCTTCTTCTCTTTGAACTATTTTAGGGAAAAAATTTTAACTTTGTTCTCTAAACTTGGAGCTAGCCTAATATTGTATTTTTTACTAATTCTCTTTAAAGCCTCAAATAAACCTTTGTGATAAGAAATTTTTCTAGTGAATTTTACTTCTTGCTTTTGTGGGTTCTTCGTACCATTAAAATTCAGAAGCTTCTCAATTTCTTCTTTAGGATAGTTATTTTCTGCAAGTATGACTTTAAGCTCTTCTTTATGGGCTTCTTTTTTATCTGCAGTAGAAACTATTTTATTAATTTTTTCTAAAAACTGACTTGCTACATTTTTCTTAATAGAAACTGGATGATACGAATTGAAATCCAGTAGTCTTTTAGTATTCATTGGTTTTTTATACCAACTAGTGAGGAATTTTTCATCTTCATAATAGATAGTAATATCTAAGAAGTTTATTCTTCTTTCTTTTGAAGTTCAACAGAAATTGTTCCAGAAAAATTCTAGACTCATTCAATGAATTAGATGATTCCCTTAAGTTCACTATTGAACTTCAAAAAGAAAGAAGAATAAACTTCTTAGATATTACTATCTATTATGAAGATGAAAAATTCCTCACTAGTTGGTATAAAAAACCAATGAATACTAAAAGACTACTGGATTTCAATTCGTATCATCCAGTTTCTATTAAGAAAAATGTAGCAAGTCAGTTTTTAGAAAAAATTAATAAAATAGTTTCTACTGCAGATAAAAAAGAAGCCCATAAAGAAGAGCTTAAAGTCATACTTGCAGAAAATAACTATCCTAAAGAAGAAATTGAGAAGCTTCTGAATTTTAATGGTACGAAGAACCCACAAAAGCAAGAAGTAAAATTCACTAGAAAAATTTCTTATCACAAAGGTTTATTTGAGGCTTTAAAGAGAATTAGTAAAAAATACAATATTAGGCTAGCTCCAAGTTTAGAGAACAAAGTTAAAAATTTTTTCCCTAAAATAGTTCAACGAGAGAAGAAGATATTTTAAAAATGCAAGGAGTAGTTTATGAAGTAAATTGTAGTTGTGGACTATCTTACATAGGTGAAACAGGTCGCAGACTAGAAACTCGTATAGCTGAGCATAAAGCAGCTATAAAAAATTGCTCCAACAAGACTGGATTAGATAGGCATGTTAGAGAAACTGGGCACAGCATGGATTGGAATTCCCTTAAAGTAATCAGTTTCCAAAGCAATTTCCAAAAAAGAAAACTGAAAGAAGGAATAGAGATTGAGAAAAATCAAAATTCCATCATCAATGACTGCAAAGGATTTTCCCTGCCTAACATCTGGCAGGATTTGTTGAAAAATAACCTAAACCGTCAAGGTTAACCGTAACCGTCAAGGTAAACCGTAACCATGATAGTGACAAGCAAAAAGTGACAACAACAAGAGAGCCTGAAGAAGGAGAAGAGTTTTCTCCGAAAATTTGCTATAAATGAAAAAATTTCCTAGTAAATTCCCATAAGTTGCTTTAGATTATTAATTCAATTAAACTAGGAAGCCATTTCTCAATATGAGCTTTATTCAAACAATATGAATTTCCATCACTAAAAATAAAAAAAATTCACGAGCCGTTTTAGCAAAAATGCGGAAACTATCTTCCGACCGTAAAACTACCCCAAAATCTGTTCTGGGAAATCTGGAATACTCGGCAGGTATGCAGACGTCATTGCGCCGATAATGGCTTTTCCGACATATTACGCAATATTGCCTTGCCGTTCTTCAATTGATATCCGTCCAATATTGGCTTTGCCGATGTATCCAATATCTGAATTTCAATGGCGCTTACTTAGAAACAGCATCAATTAAAAATGTTCGCATTTCTGAGAAAAGAACTATAAATGTATTCGCAAAATGCGATCGCAGTCTAAACCGTGATTTTTAACAAAAAAGCACACAAAATTCAGAACTTTTACGAAATACACTGAAATCCGTAATTCTTTCAACCAGTCCGTAATTCAGTAATCAGGCAGCCGAAACTGTAATAATTACGGAAAATCCGTAATGGTTGAAAACTGCAGAATAGTTTGTGTTTGAGAAGAGAGAAACAAATCTCTAATTTCACATATGAAAATGTTTTTTTCTGTAACATGCTAATCAACTGTACTATGTGCAAGTTGGGGGAACAAAAAAAACAAACAAAAAAAAAACTACATTTCTCTCTCCCTGGGACAGGAGAAAAATTGGTTGTTGACGATACCAGAATTTTACAACCCATCGTATTACAAAATTCAAATGCAGGGGTTTTTTTTCTTTTTTTTTAATTTAAAAATTTTCTACTACATAGCTGGTCATTAAAAAATATTTATAGCTATATTCTTTTTTCAATACAGTAGTCTCTCGAAAACTCGGCACTCAATAACCCGGCAGTCCGGATAACTCGGCCAGACCATGGCAGGGCGAAAAAAACCCACGTGCGTGCAGACCCGTTCAAGGTCACTGGCCGCGTGCATGTATCCCCCGCTTCCCACATTCCTTTTTCTCACTGGCGCGCGCTCAGCCATTCAGTCTACCTGCAGCCTTTGCCAGGGTTAGTCGATTTCTTAATCGCGTTGCGTAACTCGATGTGAGTGAGTGTACTGTATTGTTCAGAGCTGTTTCAAAGTTTGTGGGTGCTAGACAGTAGTACTCTGCGATGGCATCTTCCTTTAAAAGAAAACAAGTGAACTTGTCTATGGAGCAAAAGTTGGGGGCATTAAAGAGACTGGATAAAGGAGAAAGTGTCAGTGCAGTGGCTAAGGACTTGGGAGTCGGCAAAAGTATGATTGGAGACGGGAAGAAGAAGCGGATGGAAATCGAGTCGTGGTGTGTTAAGAGAATGTGTACAGAAACATTGAAAGAAAGGAAAAGTATGAAGGAAAGTGAGTTTAATGAGGTAAATGAAGCACTTTACATTTGGTTTCGCCAAACAAGAGAGAAGGGCATCCCAATTAGTGGGCCAATCGTGCAAGAGAAGGCCTTGAAATTTTATCGAGCATTAAAAAAAGACAACGATCCTAAATTTGTCGCAAGCACTGACTGGCTTGATCGCTGGAAGAAACGCTATGGAGTCTGGCAGCTTAGTATTTCTGGGGAAAAACTATCTGGGGACACGGAGGGTCTGTCTCAGTTTAAGGAAAACTTGCAAAAATTTATCGAAGTTGAAGGTTTGACCAGGGAGCAATTGTACAATTGTGATGAAACAGGGTTAAATTATAAACTGTTACCAGCGAAAAGTCTTGCTTTCAAGGAAGAACAGTCAGCCCCAGGTTTTAAAAGGAGCAAGGAGAGGGTAACAATCCTAGCATGCAGTAATGCAACAGGTGACCACAAATTAAAACTTGGTCTCATAGGAAATTCAAAGAAACCACGTGCGTTTAAGCACATCGAAATGGATAAACTTTCCGTTTGGTACCGAAACCAGTCACATGCCTGGATGAGCTGTGAAATTTTCAAAGAATGGTTCCATGAAGTTATTTGTTCCATCGGTTCAGCACTTTTTAAAATCTAAAAACCTGCTAAGGAAGGCTATTCTGATTTTGGACAACGCGTCTTCGCACCCAGACATTGAAGAATTAAAAAATGGGGACATACGAGCAATGTTTTTACCACCCAATGTCCCAGCATTAGGCCAGCCAATGGAACAAGGAGTTTTTGTTAGTCTCAAGAGAAGATATAGGCGCAAGCTGTTAACCTCCCTTCTTTCTGCAAACGATGATAGGCAAGGTCTTATCCAGAACTTAAAGAAAATTAACCTATTAGATGTTGTTGGATGGGTGGCGGACGCCTGGAACGAGTTAGAGTCATTAACACTAGTTCTTTCATGGCGAAAACTCCTTGATAACGAGGGAAATGAGTTCGTTGAACATGAAGATTCAGAAAATGTAAACTTACTCGACCTCCTGAAAAGAGTTCCTGGATGTGCAAAAGCCGATGAAAATGACGTCGAACAGTGGTTCCACAATGATACCGAGCAAGACATTATGTCCGATGCAGAAATTATTGCTGCTGTCACAGTTACAGAAGAAATGCCGGAAAATGATGAAGACGTTGACGTTGAGAACTCCACCGTACAAGCCCCTAGAATATCACATAGTGAGGGACTAAAGGCTGTCGAAACTGCCCTTCAGTATTTTGAACAACAAGGTGCGTCGGTAATGGACTTACTGTTCCTTCGTCATCTTCGTGATGAAGCAGCAAAACGCAGAGTGCAGTGTGGAAAACAACAAGACATTACACATTTCTTTAACAAAAAGTAGCCAGTTTTTTCTGAGGTCTGTCTTACATATCAGGTAAATTACTGTACATTGTGTACATATTCATTTTCATGTAGTAAAGGCTCTATGCCTTCATAAAGTATGTACTTTTCCTTTGTTTAAGGATATTTGGGCAGTTTATATTCTCTGTTGTATTCTCAAGCAACCAATACATACAAGTAAAGTACAGTATACACTGTATTTTCTGAGAAAACACTCTTACTTACTCTTTTTTAACCCCATTCCCGATAACTAGGCAGTTTCACAAACTCGGCCACCAGGGCAAGATTTCATCTTTTTTGCTCACTAGCCAATTTTGCTAGTGACCAAATAGTTTGCTAGCAAAACATTTGCATGACTAGCAAGTAAAACTAAATCACATCGTAACTTATTTTCTAATAAAGTTACACAGAAATTTAAATATGTGTATAAATATTTTGACTTACCTTTTTGAATAATGAATAGAATCTTAGATAAGTTTAGTGACTATCTTTATTATTAATTTCTAACAAATTCTCATACCACATGAATATATTTCACTGACATTCTAATTCAGATTTCTTCCCATATGGTTTACGCTCAGGGTGTCTGACTTTGTCATCATACCACTTTATAACTGCTGACCGTGGATTAAAAATCTCTTCTTGTGGCCCTTCTATTTTAATTGTCATCAGAGCATTTAAAGTTTCAACAGACAAATTGTTCCTCCAATCCCCTTGTATTCTTTTTAAAAAACTGAATCCCACCTCACAACATGGAGTACTAAGTGGAAGTATCGCACAAATTTTTGCTAAACTTCTACACACTTCATACACACTTCATATCTGTCAACTACCACACAATGCTGTAGTTTCTACGGAATTAGTTGTCTGACTACGGAACTCACTATCAAAACTTCGGATTCTACAAATTTTCATTTTGTTTCAAATTTTTCTTTTGCTATTATTTTTATGATATACACGAGATTCTTACAGGGATTCGCGGAATCCCGCTTTTTTTTTTTTTTTTTTTTTTTTGTCATCAGTTGGATCATTCTGAAGATCGATATTTGGGAGAGGGGGGGGGTCGTTTTCCATCTGGAGACGAAATTTCGTGCTTCAAAACTTTCGAACACAGTAGTGAAACGGAGTAAGAAAATTTTGCCGTAATCGCAAATTTTTCTGCCAATGTTGTCTTTGTGTCCGCTTTTCTTGTTAAATATCATTTTATTGCATAAATGTTTGCATTTTAGCTTGAAACTGTGGAAAACAATTTGCAAAAACGGAAGTTGGCTGCTGCAAAATTTTTCTGTAATCTTCAGGCATGAGATTCTTCCGCGAATTCAAGGAATTCCGGCTTTTTCGTTATTATTGGAATTCCGTCTTTACGAAACTAGAAAACGAAAGGTCGACGGAATTCGGATTTTTTCCGTAATCATATTTTTTTTTTTTTTTCTCACGATGTTGCCTCTGTCAAGTATTATTGCTCATTAACATTTTACTGGATAAATATTTGTATTTCAGCTTGAAAATACAAGGAAAATTTCCAAAACCAGAAGTCAGACGAAGCAAAAGTTTCTTCCACAATTGTTTACCCCCTCCACGAACACGTTTCGTAAAAAAAAGTCTATCTATGCCACGCAATGAGGCTAGTTACTATGGATAAGACTTTTGCCAGTGTTGGCAGGCTATTTTCCAGTAACATTTTGGTTTGCTTCTTTCAGTTTTGTCTACCATCCGAATAAGTGGAATTATTCTTGCTTATTCATCACTGATCATTAGAGCGCAGTATTTGATGTATGCACAACTATCAAGACTTGTGGAAGTAGGCGATCGCTTCGCTTAGGGTACGACAGGAGTTGAGGACAAAGTTCGTGGGGCAAAAGAAGGGGGGTGGCAGAGCAGGTGGTCAAACAACCAATCCATCCCAGAGCTCTGGGTTGCCACAGCAACCATTACCGACATCACGTTCAGTTTCTGTAATAGACCAATGAGGGCACGATGGAGAGGAGTTTCAATGTATGACAGTTTCCACTGGAAGGGATGAAAGATATGGGGAGGATGGGTGGCGAAAGAGAATCGCTGATCGTCGCTGTTTTAACAAGTGATAATAGAAACTGTTATGTAAACTTCGTGGATTAATAATGATTTTTGGTTACTTTAAATAAAGAAATTACCTTACTAGCAATATTTGCTACTGCGATTTTTTTTCACTAGCAAATTTGATTTTTCACTAGCTATTTGCTAATCGGTGAAATCGCGCCCTGTCGGCCACCCTTCGGTCCACATTAGGCCGAGTTTTCGAGACTCTACAGTATCAAAAATTTTTGTTACTAGGTAAGTTTATAAAAATGGCGATACCCCTTCAGTCAGAAAGGACAAGATGTTGAAGTGTCAGTCTACAATTTTTCAAAATTTGCTCATGATGAAAACTAAACTGTGTCACTCAAAATTACCTTGTCACATATAAACATGCAGGTTTCAAGACTTCATTCGCCACATAGCAAGTCTCCAATTTCCCAGAACGGATTTTTTTAAATAAATTAAATGCCAGCACTCCACCTTCTTTAAGCTCAATGCTTATCACAAACAACTTACAAAACACTTTTTTTTTAAAAGGTTGAAATTTATAATGTTAATACTAATTTACTACCACACCTACTTAAATGTCAAATTTTAAATTTGCATGTTTGTAAAATTGTGTTTAGCACAGCAGCATCATAATTGGAAAATACAATAATCATGGTTTCTCAACTACGTGAAAACACAGTTTCTGCTAAACATTAATATTGTACATATAGGAGTTTATCAAAATAATCAACTGTGGCTGGAGTCCACAATGCTTCGTATGCAAATTAAAGGGATGAAGTCACTTGCAATGTGAGGTATAGGAGGTGCAGTATGATGTCAGCTATCACATGGCAATGCCATCGTTGCAAGTGAAATAGCTGCTCTGGAGTAACTGTTCACAATGTCCGATCTCAGTAACCTTTAAAAAAAAAAAAAAAAAAAGCATTATTGTTGGTGGGTGTCTTACAGGTGCTTCAATAACTGGAATGGTAAGAAATAGTAGGTGTAACACGAGGAACATAATAAATGATTATGACTACCTATTTACCTTCAAACATGCAAATTGCGGAAGCCATACAAAGGTCTCAGATAGAGATAGGCGAACGATGGCACGGATTGCACAACAGAAGCACAATACCACAACAAATAACACAGAGTTAAACACCAAACAATGATTAATACAGAGTTCTGTTCTCCACAAAGGGCAAGTGTTTCCATTATTTTGATAAGCCCTTGTATATACAATTTAATTTTTTTAAACTAGAAACTAAACTACATCTTGGTGTAGTTTAATGTTGAAGCCAAAGAAATTAATTAGCGATATGTACCATTGAGAGAATTTTTTTAAATTTGTTTACACAAATCACTCGTTCAATTTCAGATAAAGTAACAAATCTTTGTGAACTATAAATCTACACTACACCATTCAGAAGACAATGAATTCAGCATTCTTACTACTATCAGAGCTGTCATTCTCTTCAGCAGCAGTAGAGCTGAATGAAGTTCCCTCAGGAGAAATTTCTTCTTCCAGGCTTCTACACTGATTTGAACTTTTCAGTTTCTTGGCACTCATGAAATCAGGAACCTTAGGCGATAATCCTATGTAATAAAATCTTAAATGAAATATGGGTCATTCTGTGAAAATCACTCCACATAAAATATAGTTTCAAACCGTCACCTTATTAGTTTGAATATCACCTATTAAGGAAATGAGCAGAAAAACATGCTTTTTAATTCTCTTAGACTATACAGTTAGTATTAGCGTTCCCCAATATGGAAGGGGGGGGGGTACTGAACTTATTATTATCTAAGTTTACACATCTACTATACCACATTTTGATAATTTTAAAACTTGAACTTTAAAATGAGGTGTTCCCATGACCAGTTTGAAAATAAAAATTAAATTGAGGTTATTCCTTCATTCTGAATTCTTAAACATTATTTTTTTTTATTTTGAACCCCCCTTCCCTCCCTTTTTTACATTTTGTCACTCACGTGGCAATTTGCTATGTTCATTGTCAGTTGCACATACTAATGTATCATTTAGATACATTTCAAATAAGGTGTTCTCCTGACCATTTCCAAAGTAATAGATAAAAATATAGGGGTTATTTCTTAATTCCGAATTTTTAACATTTAATTTGTTTTTGTTATTTTTTTTCACATTTTGCCACTTACAGTAGTGGCCAAAATTGTGGAAACCTTTTGGAAAAAGTGTATTTTTGAGGTTTGATGGCTCATAACATCACTTTTTTTTTTTTTTTTGAGTAATATGATAAAATTATATATCGATGCAAAGATAATTTCATCAAGAATGTAATGCAACAAAGTTTGTTCAATTATCTGTATTCTATGAAAAGTTATATAGCTAAATAACCAGAAAAAGGAAGCACAACTTGCTTACGTTGATATGAAGTGGCTTTTCTTCATTTGAATGTAGCCAATGAGCATGAGTGTTTAGTGTTTAGAGAGCCAATAAGGTGTCTTCTTGTTTTGGCAATGAGCCAATCAGGTCACAGTAAGATTCAGCTATTGATGTCATGTATTGGAGCTGAGAGGAGGACATTTGTCAGTGTGTTACGCAATTGCTATCGAGTTGGGTTTGTGTGTGTGCGTTTGTGTGTTCTTTCATTTAGTGAGCTTGTAAAACGCAATAAGATTAAAGAAATGTCTCAAAGAGTTGACTGGTCACCCCAAGGAGGATAGAATAAGAGGAGGGAGCATGTGCTCTCACCAGTGAAGCCAGCTGAGTTGCGTGGCCGCCACGTTACATTACCCTCAGTTGCTCATTTTTGCTTTGTAAGTTAAGGAAGATTTCAGTTTTTTGTTTCATGTGAGAAGGACGTTTGCTTATGACTGATTTATGGAATTCATTTGAAGTTCAACTAACATTAAAAGCTGAAGAGAGATCTATTGTATTTGCGGATCAAAAACTTATTAATACAGACATTTAACGTGGACCAGGAACATCAAACAGAGGTCATCACTCTTTCCACGTTTATAAGTGAGTCACAGAAAAATTCTCATAACTAAACATTTCTAGTACGAATTAGAAATTTGTCTGGTTTTCAATAACTCCTGGTCAAAGATCACATTCCCGAAAATGTTTTATTAAAACTTTGTAAAAGCATTCGTTTTTCTCGCGCACAATAAAATCTGTGTTGTTGTTTTTTTGTTTTGTTTTTTTTATTTTAAATTCGTAAATTATCGCATTTCTTATTAGTTCTTAGTAATCTATCAACGCTAACGGATTTTATTGTGAGCTACAAACGTTTTTCAATTTGCATATTCCGTGTACTCTTTGTTAAAATTTTGTAAATTATCAAAGTTTAGCACGAACTATTGTTTCTAAGGTAACATTTCGTTGCGTTTCTGTCTTCAGAAACATTCACTCTATCACATGAAATAAATCAGGGGTTTCTTCTTCACTTTAGAGCTTGTGAACGGCTTCATGCATTACTTTAAACAGCATGTACTTTTTGTGTGACGAGTTAAAGGGATTTTTGTCGTACGCAGCAGTAAAACGTGACTTAGCAGTGCTTTGAAAGGAAAGAATAGAAAACAGTGGTGATATTATAGACTACATCCATAAATGTACATGATATTTTTTCTTTTCTCAAGAAGGCTTTAAAAGTGTTAACCCGCCTATATTGTTAGGCACGTAATTTGACGGGAACGCAATCAGAAGGGTAACATAAGATGGCTACAGCTATGAGCGTCGGCTTCAGAGCTTTATGTAGGGCTTGCTTGTTATGCGCATTCCCCTTTTCTATCCTCCTTGGATCACCCAAAAAGTGATGTAAAATAGTACTATTAAGTGAACAAGGCTTCAGTTATGAAGAAATTAGAAGAAAAATTGGTGGAAACTTAACCAAAGGTGGCATTTCCAAATTTTTGAAGAGGTACAAGGAGACTCAGTCACTACAAAACCAGACTGGTAAAGGCAGGAAAAGGTGCACAAAACAGCAAGTGATGATAGAAGAATTAAGAGACTGTGCCTAAGTGACAGAAGAATATCATCTGGGTGTATACAAGATGAAATGGCACAATGTAATGAGAAGTTGAGTGCAAGGAGTGTTTGGCGCAGACTGCAGGAATTTGGTCTAAAAGCTAGAATTCCACAAAAAGAAGCCATTTTTATCTCTCAAACAAAGGCTGAAAAGATTAAACTGGGCTAAAACCCATGTTAACTGGACAACGGAACAATGGGACAGTGTTATTTGGAGTGATCAGACTAAAATCTCATGTTTGGTAGTGATGGCATAAAATACGTAAGGAGAAGAATCGTAGAAGATTTGCATCCTGATTGCATTACATGTACCGTGAAACACCCAGTTAGTGTTATGATCTGGGGTTGTATGACATCAAAAGGTGTGGGCAGAATTTGTGTGATTAATGGGAATATGAATGGCCAAAAATACATTAATGAAATACTTGAGCCCAAACTGAAGCCTTCCGCACGTGATCTTTTCCAAGATAATGAAGCATTTATATTTCAACAGGATTCAGCTCCACGTCATGTTGCTGTGTGCAAAAAGTGGTTTCAAGATAATCATATTCCACTGCTGGAAAGGCCTGGGAATAAACCCAGACCTTAACCCCATCGAAAATCAATGGAGCCTACACTAAAGAAACTTGTTAGTCAGAAGCAACCCAGAAATAAAACCCAATTAATAAAAGCAATAATTCAATCTTGGTTTCACATTGTAACAGCTGCAGTACTAAAAAACTTGGTTCACTCCATGGGAAGGCACTCTAAGGCTGTAATTAACGATAAAGGTTACCCAACTAAGTATATATTAACTGACATGGTGAGAATTTTTGTATATCACATTTTTTCTATGTGTTTCACTTTTTTTCTTTATAACTGCTGTTCTAATACAAAATCCTTCATAAAAGTTATTGCATTACATTCTTGATGAAATTATCTTTCCATTGACACATAATTTTATGATATTACTCCAAAAAAACTGGTGTTATGAGCCATCAAACCTCAAAAAATACACTATTTCAGTGATGGAAATTTGCAAAATTATTTTTGGAGCAGCAAAATGCATTTTTAGAGCAGGTGAAATACATTTTTGGAGCAAGTAAAATACATTTTTGGATCAAGTAAAATACATTTTTGGAGCAGGTGAAATACATTTTTGGTGTAAGAAAACATTTTTTTGGAGCAGGTAAAATATTAGTAGATACATGGTTCATACGCTTTTTCAATCACAAAATTCCAGGACATTTCCAGGACTTTTGGATTTTTTTCCAGGACATATGATCCAAATGCTCTTACTTAAAATATAATGAAACCATAGGTCTGTTCAGCCTGTAACCTACAACAAACAACTTCCTACATGCTTGGGCAAACTTAATGCAGAATGTAAAAATGTTGTGCACTGCAGCTAATCAGAAACTTAGAATCATGGATAAATACGAAATACCAAAACTGTAACTGAAAATGTGACCAGATTTAATATCTACTAAACTTTTGTATACTATACTACACTGATTTTGAGAAACTTATTTTTTTACTTTGGCTTCAGTTCAATTATTTTTTTATTGAAGCAAATTACGGAATAAAAAAACAAAAACATAAAACTCAAAAATACATAGGTAGGCATTACTCTTAAAATGCTTTTATATACCACACAATCAATACATAAAATACTATTTATATTTAATTATTTTGAAATAATGCTTACATTGGAAATTTAAGGGTAAGGAAAGGTGAAATATTTGGAACTTTTTCAAAGGACCAAAGGGATTGTTATTCCTTAAACACATAACCATGGGAGCAAGTATTTGTGTTACATTTTATTTAGGGAAGGAATTTTCAACATAATATTCATGCTGTAGCTATGTTTTAAATGTGTACTCTCCAGCAAACAAAGTATGCACAAAAATTTCCAACATGAAATGAAACAGAATAATGGGAAAACCTTAAATACCAGGGCTGTGTAAAACTGCATTTATTAGTGATCAAGGCGATTTAACTGGGCATGATTAGAAAACTAATTATAGAAGATGCAAAGTGATTAGTTTGCTCAGAAAATACTAAGAAACAACTAGATTTAGGTTTCTGATGTTACAAACTCAATCTAATTTTATGGCAAATTTTTATATAAAACATTCATTAGCAAATTTCAGTAAAGGTCAAAATAACCCACAAAAAAAAAAAAAAAATCAGCTACTTACTTCTTTCTACCAGTGGTATATTACAAAAATTAACAAATGGTGAAAAAAGTTTCGCATAGCAGAAGGAAGGTATTAGAGACAAAAAGATTTTTAAATCAAACAATTAAAAGAAGAGATAGAGAAGAAAACATGATATAACTGTATGCCTTTTAGCGGAAGAATTTTTCACAATGGAAAAGTTGAAAATTTTTATTATAGAGAATAGCATACAGTAAAAAAAGAAATCTCTCAATAGAGTTTTTAGAGGTAAAGATAGGCTGCAAAAGGAAGTGCACGACAAGAACCAGCGACAGAATTGTGAACCACAAACCTCCTCAAATACAAACCTAAAGTGTTCCATAAGGTAAATGGTATCTGTTGTTAAAATAATTTTTTAAATCGTACATTTAAAAGTACAGATATTCAGAAAAAATAGATTAAATATTTGTGCCACCTAGCGGCGAAATTGTGCATTATTTTGGGAAGAAAATACACACAAGGAGTTTTCATAGTTAGTAGTATCTGGTCAAAAGAGAATATTTTTCAATTGGGTTATTAGTCCCGTAGATATTGCTGCAAACGGAAATGTGAGTTTACGCCCTCTAGTGGTGCACTTGTGCATTAAGAAATACTTGAAACTATACGAGAAACATTTCGCACCGAAAATGTTCTGCAACAAAGAAATAATTTTTCAAATCGTACTCCTAGAAACAGAGATATAGGCAAAAATAAGATATATGTGTACGCCCCTGGTGGAAAAATTATTCACTATTTAAGCAGGAGGTATTCTCAAAAAGTTTTTGGAGGCGAGCGGCATCGGTCCAAGGTGGAATTTTTTCCACTGAGTTTCGAGCTCAGATTTTATTGCAAATACATCAGAAGCAAAAATAAACTTACACTCCCTGGCGGCCAAACCATTCTTTACCAAACAATTATATGCAAAACATTTCCCCTCAAGAGCTGTATCCAACGCAGGAAGAATTTTTCAAATCGGACTTTTAGAAGCGGAGATATTGGGGAAAATTGCGAATTACTGTTACACCCCTAGCGGAAAATTATTAGTCACATAGATATTGCTGTAAACGGAAATGTGAACTTACGTCCTCTAGTGGCACACTTGTGCGTTAAGAAATATTTTAAATTATATGAGAAACATTTCGCACCGAAAATGTTCTTCAACAAAGAAATAATTTTTCAAATCGTACTCCTAGAAAACAGAGATATGGACAAAAATAAAATATACGTGTACGCCCCCTGGTGGAAAAATTATGCATTATTTAAGCAGGAGGTATTCTCAAAATGTTTTTGGAGGTGAACGGTATCGGTCCAAGGAGGAATTTTTTCAATCGAGTTTCAAGCTCAGATTTTATTGCAAATACATCAGAAGCAAAAATAAACACTTACGCCCCCTGGCAGCAAAACTATTCTTTACCAAAAATGAGAAATTATATACAAAACATTTCCCCCAAGAGCTGTATCCAATGCAGGGATAATTTTTCAAATCAGACTTCTAGAAGCAGAGATACTGGCAAAATCATGATTTACAGTTATGCCCCTAGCGGAAAATTTATGCATTATTTGAAAAACGGACTGTAACTAAAATAGTCTTCGATATAAATGTTGTCCAAAGGAAGATTCTCAAAATGTTTTTGGAGGTGAACGGTATCGGTCCAGGGAGGAATTTTTTAATCGAGTTTCAAGCTCAGATTTTATTGCAAATACATCAGAAGCAAAAATAAACACTTATGCCCCCTGGCGGCAAAACTATTCTTTACCAAAAATGAGAAATTATATACAAAACATTTCCCCCCAAGAGCTGTATCCAATGCAGGGATAATTTTTCAAATCAGACTTCTAGAAGCAGAGATACTGGCAAAATCATGATTTACAGTTATGCCCCTAGCGGAAAATTTATGCATTATTTGAAAAACGGACTGTAACTAAAATAGTCTTCAATATAAATGTTGTCCAAAGGAAGATTTTTTTTCAATTGGATATTTAGAAGCAAGTGTACGAAATAAAATGAATTTTAAATTCAATACGATCTTTATGTGACCTCTAGCATCGAGTGAATCGGAAAAAAAACCCCGGAACAAATGGATTATCATTCTTAGCTTCCCAATACAAAAAGACTTTTACAAATCAAACAAATTAATAATTGCAAAGATATGGTTTTCCCGGTCAGACAAAGTGATAAGCATAAACAAGATGCCGAAAGATGCTAATAACGAAGCATCAGTGGTTCTAACAGACAAACCCTCCCTCCCCCTCCCCCGCACTTCGATCAGTATTTGTCGTTTTCTTGTAGGACTTCCGTCCACAGTGAGTAGAGTTTAGGTCCCAGCCACCTACAGCGAGATCGCCTTTTGGGCAGGACACAGAAACGGAAGGAATGAGAGCAAGTCTAGCGACTTTGACAGAACAGTTTGTAGAGAGATTAGAGTACAGTAGATGGCGCCACCGTACAAGTACGATATTGCACATAGAGAATATGCTATCCAGACAAAGTGATAGCATAAACAAAATGCCGAAAGATGCTAATAACGCAGCTTCAGTCATTCTAACAGACAACCCCTCCCCCGCACTTCAATCAGTATTTGTCATTTTCTTGTAGGACTTCCGTCCACAGTGAGTAGAGTTTAGGTCCCAGTCACCTACAGCGAGATCGCCTTTTGGGCAGGACACAGAAACAGAAGGAATGAGAGCAAGTCTAGCGACTTTGGCAGAACAGTTTGTAGGGAGATTAGAGTACAGTAGATGGCGCCACCGTACAAGTACGATATTGCACATAGAGAATATGCTATCCAGACAAAGTGATAGCATAAACAAAATGCCGAAAGATGCTAATAACGCAGCTTCAGTCATTCTAACAGACAACCCCTCCCCCGCACTTCAATCAGTATTTGTCATTTTCTTGTAGGACTTCCGTCCACAGCGAGTAGAGTTTAGGTCCCAGCCACCTACAGCGAGATCGCCTTTTGGGCAGGACACAGAAACGGAAGGAATGAGAGCAAGTCTAGCGACTTTGACAGAACAGTTTGTAGGGAGATTAGAGTACAGTAGATGGCGCCACCGTACAAGTACGATATTGCACATAGAGGGGTGTGAGAATATTTGGGGGGGGGGGGGGCATAGGAAAAGATACCCATTTAACCAGTGGGTCCAGCCTGGGGGCCGTCACTTACATGCTCGTCCAATGCACAGCGGATTTTCAGCGATTGTTAATAAATCACACCATCTCCAAAAGATCAGCCCAGGCTTGAACCTGGGGACCTTGCATCGACAGTCTGAATCACTAACCACTAAGCCACCCGCGGCTCCTCCCCCGCACTTTGCAGAGGAGGATGGGGTGGGGGAATTTGTTAGACATAAGTTATGTCAGTAGAAAAATCCTCAACTACAAACATTGCGTAGGGACAAATAGACCGGGAATGGATAAAATTCTAGGACATTTCCAGGACAAAATGGAATTCCAGGATTTTTCCAGGATTTTCAGGATGTGTACGAACCATGTAGATACAACAAACTCTTAAGCAAGGAAACTAGATGCACCCTACTCAAATTTAAAACATCTTGCATTGAAATACATACACACATATGCAAAGATTTTAGTTTTCAAATAGATCAAAAAAATTGCAACCATAGCAGAAATCTATTATTAATAATATATTTTACAAAAAATGTTTAATTATTTGCTTCTTTTCTCAATATTTAATTGTTCACTTCTATAATTTTTCTAATTTTTTAAGATTTTTTTTTTTTGCTTCTTTTAATAGTACCTGTCCACTTTCTAATGCACTCATGTCTCTTTCTTTTTTTTATGACATATTCAATGTTCATCTCAGCATTGTTTAACATTTTCTGAGAGGAATCCAACTGCGGCAAAAGTTCAGCTTCATGCCGTTTCAAATCACCTTGTAAACATTCAATTTCTTCTCTTTTTCGCTTATTTTGCTGCATTTTCCCAGCACTAATCCTCTCTTTATATTTTTTTTCCAGGATTCTTTATAAGCTGTCAAAAGTTTTTGGTTCCATTAATTTTACTCGCATCTCCATTTAGTCTCATGACATGATCTTTGTTAGGGGTGATGCGGAGAGCAAGAAGAACAATAATCGCGGCCGCCATGCGCTTCACTAAAATTGCAGCACAAAACGTGATTTGGCAAAACTGTAGACGCTTTATCTAACGGCCATTCTTTACTATACATATCACAATAGACTTGACAATAACTTTTATCTGACTTCATTCTTTTTGTTGTCACAGCTGTTTCACTGCTCCGTTTCATTTCGTTTTAATCTAAATTAACCCTTTCCACTCGAATAACTTTTCACCCATATACAAATCCAGCACTATTTTTTTTTTTTTTTTTTTTCTGTAGTGGAGGCTACAACTTAGCAGTGAAAGCTCAGCTTTGGCACGCCAACACCGACATACGAGCTAGAGAGTCATCATTGGCATGGCGGGTGACACCCCGACCTTTTCGCCGAAAGAAATGTCTCGCGAGCGTCGACATGCAAGCTATAGAAGTGTCATCAACCTGGAGGGTGACACCCAAGATATTCCGCGAAAAGAAATATTTTGCAAGCCCCGACATAAGAGCTATAGAGACGTCATAGGCGTGGCGAATGACACTAGTCAGGCGAGCTATTCGGCGAAAAAGAACTGTCTTCCGAGCGCCAAAATGCGAGCTACAGAGGCGTCATCGGCATGGAGGGTGACACACTCGACATACGAGCTACAGAAGTGTCATTGGGGTGAAGGGTGACACCCGACCTATTCGACGAAAAAGAAATGTCTCGCGAGCGTCGACATGCAAGCTATATAGGCATCATCGACATGGTGAGGGACACCCAAGATATTCGGCGGAAAAAAATGTTCCTCGCAAGCCCTGCCAGGCGAGCTACAGATGCGTCAGGGTGACGAGTCCCGACACCCGACCTATTCGGTGGAAAATAAATGTCTCACGAGCATCGACATGCGAGCTACATAGGCATCATCGGTGTGGTGAGTCACACCCGATCTATTCGGTGGAAAATGTCTCGCGAGCGTCGACATGCGAGCTACAGAGGCGTCACAGGCGTGGCGAATAACATCTGACCTATTCGGCGAAAAAGAAATGTCGCATGAGCGCCGACATACGAGCTATAGAGCTGTCATCGGCATGGAGGGCAACACCTGACATATTCGACGAAAACGAAATGTCTCGCAACCTCAACATACGAGCTGTAGAGGCGTCATCAGCGTGGCAAGTGACACCCAACCTATTATGCGAAAAATAAACTTCTTGCAAGAGTCGACATGCGAGCTACAGAGGTGTCATCGGCTTGGCGGGTGATAACCGTCACGCAAGCTATCCGGCAATTTCTTAATGTCGGGTATCACCCGACAATTGAGTGGAAAGGGTTAAAACGTTTGCACCGAAATTTTCGCAAGCGCAAAGCTACGTGTAATCAATGTAAGGAGTTCGCAAAAGGCGCTGAGCTGCCTCTCAGCTTTTGCACACGGCTCTCAAATGGTTGTACAGGGAATCATATGACAGTGTACGAGAAGAAGCTCTGCCTCCATTAGCGGGAGAAGTCAGAACATCGAAGACATATAAAAACTATCTGTAAAGTGAATTTTTTCGACCAAATGACGGTAAAAAATAGAAAATTGCGTGCAGGAATATTCTTGAGTGGGCTTTTCCGTATTTTTTGGGTGACTTCCGTAAAACCGTACGATGGAGTGAAATTCCATAAAAGTTAGCATCTCTGAATACCTATGAATCCCTTAGAAACAGAACCATCGTATCCTGCCACGGGAGAGCCATTTTCAGTCATCCTCCGCATCAACGAAATAGCTAATGACTGATCTTACACTGTATTTACGTAATCGCGCACCTCGCCCGAAACAAAATATTTGCACTATCCCAAAGAGCATGGAACGACATATAAACAATCTCAATTGCACAACACTCCGAAAGACCACCAAATCTCCTGTAAACAATCTTCATCAGGATTTCATAACGTACAGCATCGTTTCTCCTACACACCACGTGATTACAACAAAACTCCTCCACAAGCTCCACCTACATCACAAAACCTATTCGTCATGTATGATGAAAAAACAACGAATTAGAAGGTAGGTGAAAAACATTCCGAAATGTTGGGATTGGCGGTACATGTTGATTAAGCATTGTTATGTGTTTAACCAAATTATGCGTAGATCTTAAAAAAGCATCATTGGATTCGCCTTTTATAACGCCATTTTTTGCTGTGAAATTTTTTTTTCGCTCGCCAGTGTTTTCTGTGGATTATCGTTTCGGTGCAGTTGGGCGCAAATATAAAAATTTTTCATAATTTGTAGCAGTTTGGCGCAAGATAATGAAATTGCCACAGTTCGGTGCAAACTTTCCATCACTGCTATTTCCAAAAGGTTTCCACAATTTGGGCCAATACTGCACGTGACAATTTATTATACAAATATTTACTTGCACATTTCTGTAGCACTTTTAAAGAAACATGCTTTTTGAACTAAATGTACAAATTATCTTAAAAACATATGTCACAAAGTTCTAAAGCAAAATGGTTCATGATATATATACAGTATATATATATACACTGTACATACATATACACCGATGAGCAGGCCTCGCGAATGTCGGTTGCCAAATGGCAGCCAGATATTTGGTACTGGCTAGAAAATTTTTTTAGTATAGTAGCCAATGATGGAGAGTAGAGATTTTTCCCCCAAGTGAGCAACTATTTTGTCCAACTTTTTCCCCCAACTAGGACTCAGCAATGTATCGATACATCGTGAAAAACCGGTGTGAATTTAGCATCGATGTTATGGTGTTTCAACTGACAAAACTACGATTCATCACCACGGTGATGTAAATGCTCGCGATGTAATCGTCATCGTGCGCCACCAAGCACTGTTGTTCAAACCGGTTTTCCCAGTCCGACACACACGAATATCGGCCGATCCTCATGCATGCGCATGTGTCCGATGTAATTTCTCGCGGTGTCTCGTTCCAGACGCTACATCGGCGGATTGCTCATCGGAAATTCACCTGCCAGGCGAGTAATCGTGGATATCGTAGGGGTACCATCACGATGCAGACATGATGTTTAAACAGGTTTCTTATCGGGCCTCCGTGTGTCGACGATTCTATTAAGAGGCTGCGTGTTCCACTCGTTGGATAGTGGAAATTCACCACAGCTTAAGAACAATAGGGAGCATGTGGCAGTGTTTTTTTGGCATGAATACGTCATTAAAATCAGACCAGTGCTAGGTGGCCAGTACGGAAAGTTGAGCGTTACGAAAAAATAGGCATCGAGTTCGGTCTAATCATTTCCATATTATCACACGAACCAAACCAATTTATTGTCATTCGACAGCTAAGGGAACAAAGACTTGTTAGTGATCTTTAGTTACCGCGCAGCGATAAGGGGGAAGCTTCGCGCTCCGCCGCGCAAACTTAAAATCAGTATAACTCGGCACTGCAAGGCGCTAACACATCGAAATTGGTCTCAAACAAAAGCTAACGTTGAGATCTGTCGATTTAAAACACTAAAAGGGAAATCAAATATAATGTTGGTTGTAAAACTTTAGATCGCAGTTGAAAAATAAAAAAAAATCACAATGTCGGCATATACTCATCGAAAAGCCAAGCAGAAATACATCGAACATAGTCTACGCGGAAGAGCAACTCGTCAGCTTTCGATAAACACCGCAATATCCGCAGCAGAACACATGAGAAAGTATCGGGAGCGAAAGAAAATTGCCGCGCCGCAGCGACGCACGAGCCCATTGACGTGGAGCATCAGCAATGAACCTCATACAAACCAGTAATTGGGCATGTCTGAATAGTGACACTTTAAACGGCTTAATGATGATTAGATGCAATGGCACTTCGATTGAAGATTTTGTTCCTCGAAATGCTATTCAATTGTGGTAAGCAGATACCTTTGATGGGAAGATCAGACACAGCATGTATCAGTGGTAAACGGTATCAACATTATTAGTGCCACTTTATGTATATATATCCTAGCTTTTGTCCCTTTCTTTTAAATATTATTAAAAGAAATCAGACATCTAAATTCAATGGCCTCTGAAAAATAAATTATGTGTAAATTAAGATAGTAAGAGCAATGATATTATAGCACTGAAAATAAATTATCAAAAAATCAATCATTTTGGAACAAAAGCATACGCAATACTTGCAATCAATCTAATGATTCTATGCAGTAACTGCTCTGCATCTGTTTTCATGAAGTTAATGGGGGAGGTGTCTCTCATTAGAAATAAGAAAAAAACATGCACCTATTTAATTTCATAGAAACGTAAATAGAGAAGTTACTGAATTATTATTATTTTTTTAATTTTGTATGGACAGTAGATTTTGTCATTTTTCAAGTAAAATTTTTTATTCCACTAGCCACATTGGCTAGTAGAAATTTCAGGAGTTTTGCAAGGGCTGCTGATGAGCCATTACATTATGACCACCTACCTAATAAGCTGTAGGACCCGCTTTAGCCCACAAAACAGCAACCACTCAGCAAGGCATCAATTCGATGAGGTGGCGATCGGTATCCTGAGGTACTTGGTACCATCGTGTCAACAGCAGGTCCTTCAGTTCCCATACATTTCAGGGTGTTGGTGAATTAGTGAGAAACTGCTTTTTCAAGTCAAGCCACAAATGCTTGATTGAGTTCATATGTCAGGTGAATTTGGAGGCCAGGATATTAACAGAAAGTCACCAGCATGTTCCTCAAACCACTCCTTGTTGATTCTGGCAGTGTGACATGGTGCATTATTCTGTTGGTAATGGCCATCACCAGCAGGGAACACAGTTGCCATGAATAGGTGAACTTGGTCTGCAACAATGTTCAGATACCTGACAGCTGTTAGGGATTCTACTAGTGGGATAATGGGGCCTAAAGTGTCCTAAGAAAACATTGTTCATAGCATAACACCACCGCCGCTGGCCTATTTCCGCCCAACAGTGCATCCAGGTGCCATAGTCTTCATTGGTAATAGGCATATCCGCACTAAGCCGTCTAAATGATGCACCAAGAATCTAGATTTGTAAGACCAGGCCACTTTTTCCAATCATCCATGGTCCAATCTCGATGATCTTGGGCACATTTCATGCATTATTGGCGACGACATGCGGTGAACACGGGGACCTGGCTGGGTCTTCGGCTATGCAGGCTGATGCGCAGAGGGCCGTGATGAACTGTGTGCTGCGACATTGCCTGATCACCACTGTTGTAGCAGTGGGTTATTTGTCACACTGTGGCTCTGCGGTCACTGTGAACAATATGCGACAGTCTCGCCTCCCATCCCCTCCCCTCCGGCATCAATAAGCTGCAGCCAACACAGGGATGGACAACGGTTCATTGTTTGGCCATTTGTGAACCCCTTTTGATACATACTCACTACAGCAGCACGTGAACAACCCACAAGCTGGCCCATTTCTGAGATCGTAGTCCCGAGGCACCGTGCCATCCCATCTTGTCCTTCATCAAACTCCGATAATTCGGCAGCTTTTCCCATTTTGACTGTGTACACTCTACTAATCGAAAGCCGGTCCTTGGGTTGTATATGTATAGCTCTGTGCACTTTACTTGTGCCACAGTTAAGTCTCCAGGTGCGCTCATTTTTCTAGGCTAGGGATGGTCATAATGTAATGGCTCAACAGTGTCACCACAGGACAAAACACTAAGAGATACCTACTTAATAGCGTGTTGGTCCTCCTCTAGCATGAATAACAGGTTGTGCACATGGAGGCATCGAATCCACCAGATGCTGGACAGTTTCTGGAGATAATGCCAGGCATGCATGTTGCAGAATTATGTGCAACTCCGTCTAAGGCATCAGGATCCGTGAATTTGATAATCTGCTTCACAGCATCTCAGAGCTTCCACAGCATCTCAGAGAGCTTCCACAGCATCCCAGAGAGCTTCCACAGCATCCCAGAGAGCTTCCACAGCATCCCAGAGAGCTTCCACAGCATCCCAGAGAGTTTCATGCTACTGCTGTGGAAGCTCTCTGGGTTGCTGTGGAGCGGATTATCAAATTCACTGATGAGGAGGACCCACATGTATTGCATACCCTAATTAAGTGCAACAATTTGCTCTCTGAAAAACAAAAAATAATCACACACATACACACACACACACACACAAAAGCTTTGTGGTGCCCTTTTTTTTTCACTGAAAATCTAAACTAAGTAACTGGATTACGAGAGCTTTATTTAAAACCAAATTCACATATTTGTGTGTAATTTAGCCAGAACTGAAACAAAGCGTGAATCATCATGCCCAAACTCATGCGAGATTGTGGTGTGCTTGCCTGGGACATAACATTTGATGCAAAATCGGTCCTTGCATTCAGTGATTGGGCAGTCAACCAATCAGAGAACTGGAGTCTGTTCCCTCTGTCCCCATGATTTATTTCCACTAGGCTTGTGGTCTTTGTTAACTGCCGTTGAAAAACTTGTCAAAATACGAAAGAATGTGTTGCGTCAACCAATGGAAAGCTAATTTCTTTTGACGGTATCTGCTATCTAGGGCGTAATTTCAGATGGATCCTTTCTTATTCAGTTGGAAAATCATACAGCAATATTTTTGTATATTCCTTCCCTTTCTAAAACACTGAAATCCTTAGATAGTTTAACCAAACTGCAAAATGGGAATAAAGAAATGGATGATGAAAAATTAATAAGTCTTTTGATTCCCTAAGTTTTATAGAAAAATCCGAATGTGCAAACAATGAAACGCCAACCTCAAACTTGAGTTGCTTAACATCGTAGCTAAGTATGCAGGTTAAACATACACTATATTGACAAAAGTCACTGGACACCCCTTCAAAAGCAAAAGAACGGATCCACTGTGCTGTTAAGATATGCGGTACAGCTGCAAACGGTATAATACCAAGCTTGCAGCTGACCGCGATCATATCACACTGTGAGGTTGGGTGAAAATGTCGCCGTGCAAGAGAACTGACTTTGAGAAAGGAAAGATTGTTGGGTGTTATATTAGTGGGTTCTCCATAAGAGAAACCGAGAGGCGTTTAAACATACCCAAGTCAACTGTTTTGGATGTACTGAATAAGTGGAAGACACATGGCGTGCCTGAAGCAGCAAAACGTACCGGCAGACCAAAGAAAATCAGTGATGGAGGACGTCAAAGTATCAGAAGAGTCATTACAGCTAATCGACAAAGTACTGCACAAGACCTCAGTGTAGAGCTGAGTAAAAATGCTGGAACCTCGGTATGTACACGTACCATTCGCAGAGAACTTCATTCCCTGGGTTACCATGGTCGTGTGGCTGCTCATGAGCCTTTCGTCTCCACTCGGAATGCTACTCGTCGTTTAGCACGGTATAAAGAACATTTATCGTGGATCGTAGATCAATGGAAACGGGTCCTATGGACTGATGAATCCAGGTACACGATCCATCAGTCTGATAGCTGTGTGTGGGCATTTCGGCAACCGGGGGAACGCTATTTACCACAGTGTACTGTTCCTACGTTCAAGTTTGGAGCTGGCAGTGTATTCGTGTGGGGGTGTTTTTCGTGGTATGGTCCCGGCCCATTGGTTATCGTTGACAAACCTATATATATATATATATATATATCATGAACCTCATTTAGCCCTTACACACATGAAGTAAATACATATATATACTTTTTCTTTGAAATGTTATTTATTTCCTATTCTGCATGTTCCATGGAAATATAGTGTATATATATATATATATATATATATATATATATCTTAGCAGTATGACAAAATTGCATCTGAAAGTGATTCACATGTTGCAATCAAAACCACATTCCATTGACACTGAAAGATGAATTGCACAAGTGGAAATGAAGCAATGCTAAAACAACATAACTGCCATATACACACCAAATTTCAAAATCTAGCCCCTTGTGCCAATAAACTCTAATCAACTTAAGTGTATCACCTTCAAACCATCATATAGAAAATATTTTCATATTTAAAACAAAACTGTTTTTTGACATTAAAAAAAAACTTGTCACAGACAGTCTTGACTTATCTTTCTGTCATCACCAGGAAAGTCCTTCCTTCCACCTAAGTTATGTGTACAGTTATTACTCTTCCATGAGCTGTACTTGAAGTTGCAATTCAGATTAACACTACCCTAAACCATTTTTTCTTGTGATCCAAACTTTTAGTTTGTGTTTTCCAACATGCCTAATGTTTTTCGATCTTGAAAACTTTGAAAGTGACTGGAATAAGCTACTAAAGTGATTTAAAATTCGTAGTGTTAATTTTGAACTGTTAGAGCATATAAAACTATGAATAACATAATGACCACCAATGACAATCCAACATAAAACAATTTCTTTACTTTATCTTTCAACAAGCCAGCTTGGCATCAGTTTCCCACTGCCAAAAAATAAATTGCTCTATTTGTTAAAAGTCAATAAACCCTCTAAAGAGAAAATGAACCACTCTATAATCTGCAGACTCCGAAATTCAGGAAAAAGAAAAAAAAATCCTTTGTATTTGAAAAACTATTAGAAAGTACCAATCACTCACCCTAAAGATCATGGTAACCTCCATCGACAAAACACTTCTAACACGTCAATCATCGTAATGTTTCTGGGCTTCCAAGGTTTACAGACATCTTGCTTACGATTCTTACTTCCGGGTGTGACACATCGTATTTTTTTTTTTTTTTAGCCTTATGAGATGTTACTATAAAGCTTGTCAATTCCATAAAAAACCACACATACTACTCATTCATACAATTCAATTAAAAACTATGTACATAATTTACATAACCTTACATTCCTAGGTGGTTAAACCTTTGTCAACTGTAAGTACCAAACTGCTCCTTCTGTTTCACAACCCTTGCCACTCCCACTCCAAGTGTCACACTCATTCAGCCCCTCACACACAATCCTCTAGTACTTTCAACAGACCACTGTCGTCATCAGGAGGCAGGTGTGTCTCACCCGCCCACCACAGCTCAAGTGAGCAGAGCCATCGAGGCACAGGCCCCAGTCGCTATCTCTGAATCATTGTGTCTCTGGCGCCATCTATTGTCCCTGCTGCTCTTTTTTCCCTTTTTCTTTCTAAGCTGATGTTCAATTTTTATTAAGGCTTTCCATTGTTCGTTTAAGTTACTAGGCTCATTAATGTTGCGTAATCTTGATCTGTTTTTTTCAATTAACACTGACTCTGCAATTCTTAACTGCCTTTCATTTTTACAGCTCTTAATAATTTTAATATCTTCAAAAATTATTAAGAGCTGTAAAAACGAAAGGCAGTTAAGAATTGCAGAGTCAGTGTTAATTGAAAAAAACAGATCAAGATTGTGCAACATTAATGAGCCTAACTACTTAAACGAACAATGGAAAGCCTTAATAAAAATTGAACAGCAGCTTAGAAAGAAAAAGGGAAAAAAGAGCAGCAGGAACAATAGATGGCGCCAGAGACATAATGATTCAGAGATAGCGACTGGGGCCTGTGCCTCGATGGCTCTGCTCACTTGAGCTGTGGTGGGCGGGTGAGACACACCTGCCTCCTGATGAGGACAGTGGTCTGTTGAAAGTACTAGAGGATTGTGTGTGAGGGGCTGAATAAGTGTGACACTTGCAGTGGGAGTGGCAAGGGTTGTGAAACAGAAGGAGCAGTTTGGTACTTACAGTTGACAAAGGTTTAACCACCTAGGAATGTAAGGTTATGTAAATTATGTACATAGTTTTTAATTGAATTGTATGAATGAGTAGTATGTGTGGTTTTTTATGGAATTGACAAGCTTTATAGTAACATCTCATAAGGCTAAAAAAAAAAAAATACGATGTGTCACACCCGGAAGTAAGAATCGTAAGCAAGATGTCTGTAAACCTTGGAAGCCCAGAAAAATTACGATGATTGACGTGTTGGAAGTGTGTTGTCGATGGAGGTTACCATGATCTTTAGGGTGAGTGATTGGTACTTTCTAATAGTTTTTCATTTATGAATTGCACATAAACTATGCGCACTTTGCAGGAGGTTAATACCTTAAAAGTGCAAATATAATAATCCTTTGTATTATTCGCAAACTACGAACGGCAGAGATATCTAAACTTAGTAATAAATGAAGTCATGGCTTTCCTAGATGATCATATGATAGTTACAATAGACAGATTATGGGAATTACTTAGGAATAAAGAATGTTAATTCTTAGCGTCAAATTTTCGGGTGGTAACCCTACCCTTCATCAGGATGAACACTACTTCATCAGGACGAACACTACTGACTGACATGTTCAATCTACTAGACATAAAATTCTTTGGGACTCAGTAGAAATTCTGACCCACCAAAAGCATTTCTTCAAGAGAAAACTGTTGGAAGGTTTTGAAATTGAGAAGAAGAGGAACTACATTAATGATTATAAAGGTTGGAGTTTTACCCAATGTTGGCAACACTTACTGTAGTGTTCGTCCTGATGAAGGGTAGGGTTATTACCAGAAAATTTGACGCTAAGAATTAACATCCTTTATTCTTAAGTAATTCCCATAATCTGTCTATTGTAGAGATATTTATATTAATCCGCACCTGCAATGTTGATCCCGAACTTCAATTTCCTACAGAGAAGTAGCAATTCGTGGATGAATTACAGTCCAGAGAAATAAAAACAATTAAAAAAATCATTTTTAAAGGGGTTTTGTTACTTTCAAAAGGTTAATAAGCAAAAATCTTGTTACTTTCAAAAGGTTAATAAGCAAAAATCCCAAGTTTTTTCAGCATATCTGAAGTTAGATTCTGTAGCATGCAGTTCCATAATTAGACCTGCAGCACCCATGAATGAAAGTGAGTGACTGAGTTTCTAACAGTATGTGATCGTCAGCGAAAGAAAATAATACTGCTTTCTCTGAATCATATTTTCTGTCAAAATGCTTGCAACATGGTTCATACAATTTTTAAATCACAGAATTACAGGACTTTTCTAAAGCTTTTGAATTTTTTTCTAGGACATAAAATCCAAACACTTTTAACTTAAAATAGAGTGAAACCATAGGTCTGTTTCACCTGTAACCTACAACAAACAACTCCTTACATGCTTGAGCAAACTTAAAACAGAATGTTGAAAATTATATCTGCTGCAGCTAACAAGAAACTTAGAATCACAGAGAAATTCCAAAACTGTCACTGAAAATGTAAGTAACCAGGCTTAATTTCTACAAAACTTATATATAGTACATTATACTATACTGATTGAGAAAAATTATTATTCTACTTTGGCTTTATTTCAATTATTGAAGCAAATTATAGAATAAAAAAACATAAAACTCAAAAATATATAGATATAAAGTCTGTAGTTAGAACATAAATGTGGCATTACCAGGGCTCGACAAAACTCAGGCGCCAGGTCGCCATGGCGCCTAAAAATTTCATGCTGGCGACAAGAATTTTTTGCGTTTAATTTATGTATTTAACAGATGTGGTTTTCCTATTCTGAAGTGGGAAAATTTACTTTGTCAATGTTTTTACTGTAATTAAATTGATGAAAATGGCAAACAGCTTTTGTGTGAAGAGGGAAGTCCCGCAATTTACCAGTGACTAACTAGATCGGCGCGTTTGTATCTGTCGCACACAAAAGCTGCTCCGTAGTTAGGGCGCTGAAGCGCTCAAGGCACCAGCTGTTATCAAGGTCTCCTCTGTGGGTCAGGTCGTGACCTTCGGTTGAGGTGATCTGCTAAAGTAGGAGGAGCTTGCTCCCCGCAGAGTTAGTGGCATCTGCCACTGCAAGCACGTACAGAGCGTGTATTCTGGTATGATTGTGATCAAAATTATTAGAATGCCAGGAAGGTACTTTATATGACAACTACACAGGGTCAGAATTAAAATAATTATCCTTTTCCTTTGTAGTATACTCCTATAACTAAAATTATAATTTTTCTCTTTAAAAACACTTCAATTGGGACTCGCATCTTGCTTCTAATATATTTAATTCTTCAGACTTATACAACTGCATGTGAAATAATTTATATACCTACTGGATTATTTTATTTTAATATTTTTAGCATGTATAAGGCTGTGTGAAAGAGAAATTAATTCACCAGTGGTAATAACTTTACTTTTCCCCAATTGCTCTGTAATGGTTTAGCGGAGAGGGACTGTTATTTCCTTCAATGCTATTTTCGATGCTGGCTCAATTATTATTAATTACTAGTCGTGAATCCCATATTCATAACGAGATTCTTCCACGTATTCGTGGAATTCCGCTTTGCCATCATTTGGGTCATTTTCCAGACCGATGCAAAACTGAAGAGAATTTCTTGGGGGAGGGGGGTGTCTTTCCCATTTGGGGACGGTATATTCGTGTTTCGAAAGCATAAGTTAACGGAGTTAAACAATTCCCCCCACAATCGTGGGGTTTTTTTCTCGCAATGTTTCTTATACCCAGTATTGTTGTTAAATATCATTTCATTCCATAAATATTTGTTTTTCAGCTTGAAAATTTTGCCAAAAACGGAAGTCAGGCGGAGTAAAGTTATCTCCCGTAATCACGATTTTCCCCTCGCAATGTTTCCCCTCTCCTGAGTTGTTAAATGTTATTCCCCTTGTGCTGTATTTCAGCTTCATAAGCGAGGGGGAATTTCCTAAAAGGAAACTGAACGAGCTGGAAAATTTGTAAAAAATGATGCATGGTGTTCAAAAGCATTCATGTACTCAAAGTTGCACCATTTACATGATGTATTTGTTAAGCTTTGATATCATGCAGTCGTGCAGGAAAGTTTTCAGCATGACAAATGAAATTGCCATCGGAGGAAAAAAGAAAGAAAAGCGACAATGAAGAAATCAGGAAAGAATGATAGCAGAAAAAAATAAAAAATTACAGAATGAATGCTCTGCAGCTGCAGTCAACAAAAGAAACGGAAAGTAGTTCGCATTCTTGCTGCGAATTTTGATTTTTCACCCTGTTAAAAAGTTCAGCGTTTTTTTTTTTGTTTTTTTTATCTTTCGTTGGTCTCATATGCATATTATTTCCTAAATTGCACAGTACAAATACTTGCCTTTATACCGTCTCCATTTGTTCCTTATAAATTCATAACCCAGGTGGCTTTTATTCGTCTTCAATTATTTCCACATTTCCAAAAACAGCTGTTTAAATGCACTTTTATATCTTGCTATGATTTTTATAATTGATTATTCTGCTTTATTTATGAGTAATAGTTGTGATAATATTTTCAGTACTTCTGAAATTGCTTCGTATTAAAGCATGCGGAGTGGCTTGTATTAGAAACTAGATGCCTTCAATGTAGCCTAGTGAAAGGTTGAAGTGGAGTGTGTTCCTCATTATAAGTGTAAAATAATAAACCACAGAAGTTATTACCATACTTCTGTGGTTTATTATTTTACATGAAACTGATTTCTTGTCAGATCGTACTTTGATGTAATCATTCCGCAGGCCTTTTCTTGGAAGTTAATATTTGAAAGTGCAACTGCAGATGGCTTTCCATTTTCTGCTAGGAACTGCCATTAATTTTTTCTGTTAAATGTTTTAAGGCCATCCAAAAATAAAGGAAAGCTGCTTCTCCTGCGCCGCTTGATCCTACAGGTGGGACGCACGCATCAATAATAGCAAGTGTGCGTGCTCAAAGCAATTCCTCCTTTAGTGGAGAAGCACACTTTGCGCTTGGAAGTGGGAACTCGTAACTTATCGGGAGCGAACTGGCTGATGGCTGAAGCTTCGGCAATTACGCTTGCCGACAACTACTGCCTTTGTTCAGCGGATTGAATTTTACATCAATTTTTTTTTCTTCGGATTTTGTATGCTGCAACAGAACTTTTAAGCTTCAAAGTTAGCTGAAATTCAGTTGTGCAGGAAGAGTTTTGACCAGGCCCGTAGCCAGGCATAGAAATTAGGGGGCGGTAGGTCCTTGAGGTCGGGCGGCTCTCCTCTGGCTAGGACCCTGGTTTTGACCTTTGTCCGTCCGGTTTCTTTTGCACCGTTCTTCTCCCGCGTGCCGCAAGTCAGCAAAACAAAGCATGTGACTAACCAATGACCTGGGGCGAGTTGCAGCGGAAAACATTCCATTTATTTCTCTGGCTCCACTTTCATTGTTCCCCTTCTACCTTACTCTCCCTGCAGGCAGATAACGTCCCGAAAGGTCGCGTAAATGCAAACTGGTTGTCATTAACAGAGAACCCTTCTGTGGTGATAGTTCAACTTTAGTCGCATGCTTACGCATTTTATTTTATTTTTGTTTCAAGATTCTGTTGTGTTTTTTAACCTCAGCTTTGTGTGTTTTATTCATTTCAAAAAATGAAATGAGCAGCTGCAAGCAGAGATTTGGAAAATGGGAAGCAATCCCATTTAACAAGTTTTTTTGTGATTCCACGAAAAAGGAAAGATCCTGAGCCTTCCATTTCATTAGAAGAAACTGAGGTGGAAATTAGTACAGAAGATCTGAACCTCCATTCCATTTCACTGAGTCAGGCATACAGTGGAAAAAGGAGGAAATTTCAAACAACAGCATGGTTAAAGGATTTACTGTGGCTTACTTTTAATGAAAGAACAGGTATAGCACAATGTGAAATATGTGCTGCATTTCCTGGGATAGCAGATGTCAGTTCTAAAGTGGTAAAGGGTTTTGATGGACCTTTCAAACTGGAAGCATTTAAAAAACATGAGAAGTCATATATCAGCATCAGAAATGCATGGTAGCACAAAATGCAGAATTACATCCAGAAACTACCCCTATTGCAGTGTGTGTAAAAAAATGGATCAAAAAATGTTTGAGCACATGAAATTTGTTTTTAATATTGCCTATTTCATTGCTAAAAATAATAAACCTTTTAGCGACTTGGAAGGGCAATTGTTATTGGCAAAAAAATTAGGTATTGAAGTCAGAAAAGAATATAACAATGACAAAAGATGTAAAGAATTTGTGTCTTATATTGCAGCAGGGATAAGAAATGAGCTGATTTGTGAACTAAAAAGATCAGAATTTTGTAAGTTTATTGCTGGATGGATCAACTGACAAAGGAGGTGTAGAAGAACTTATATTATATGCAAGATATCTGAAAGACAAAGGAATAAAAGTATTTTTATCCATCATTCCACTTGAAAGTGTAACTGCAGATGGATACATGAAAGCAATTTATATTGAACTTGAAAGACTAGAGCTGTCAGAATGGTTAAGTTCCAATCATCTGATTGGTATTGGGACTGATGGAGCAGCCAGTATGATTGCTGAGAATGGTGTAGTTCAGAAGATTCGTCAAACATTGAGCCATGTGATAGGTGTTCACTGTATTGCACACAGATTAAACTTAAGTGTGTTGAGTGCTGTAAAAAATGTAAAATTCATTGATGACATTGATACAGTTCTTAAGAAACTGTACAAATTTTATCGGTCATCACCAAAGAGAATGCGTCAACTGAAGCAGGTATCTGAAATTTTGCAGGGCCAACTTTTAAAATTTCAATTTCTCTACAAAGTAAAGATGGGTTGCCAGTAAAGTTGGTGCACTTGCTGCTTTGGTAAAAGATTGGAAATGTGTGGTGGTACATCTTGAAGATATTTCTAATGAGAAAGGTGATGCTTCTGCAGTTGCAAAGGGTCTGTTGAAGAAACTAAATATTTCAGGTTTGCCCATATGCTACACTTTCTGTTAGATTATCTTACTGTATTTAAGAACCTGTCTCTCATATTTCAAAGGCAAGAACTTTTCATGAGAGCTGTTGAACTGCACATAAAAAGTACTGTAACAACACTCACTGCATTGATCGATGTTCCTGGTCATTAATAAGACATGTTCATCAGTAGCACAACACTGAAAGGCATTTATCAAGAAGTGCAACTGCGTGGACTGAATGCCAGTTCAAGTACTTTCTTTGAAGTTGACAAAAAAACCTGGTGCAATGTGGAGAACAATATTTACAGGAAAGATTTCTGAACAATCATAACATCATTCAACATTGCAGGGTTTTTGATACCTTCACGTGGCCAACAGGAAAGGATCTGGAGAAGTTTGGAGTTGATGAGATAAGAGGCCTTGCTCAACATTTCAAAAAACAACTATCATCTCCAGATATGAATAGCAAAACATGCATAAATCTTCTCCAGAACGAATGGTATGAGTTTAAGGTGCTTGGACAAGGGATGAAGCTCAGCGAATTGTTGAACAAAGTGATGTCTAACAGTGACAGATTTGCAGTTTTAGGGAAACTCTTATCAATAGTGTCAGTATTGCCTGTTTCCACTGTAAGTTGTGAAAGAGGTTTCATCTTGATGAGCCTTATTAAAAACAAATTTCGATCATCAATGGAAGCGGAGAGCTTAAATGATTTAATAATAATCGACTTTAATGGCCCCTCCTTATCTGAATTTGACCCTTCAAAGGCTATTGTTGACAGGTGGTATTTTGGTGCTAAAACCACAAGACATATTCATGGCCATAATAGGGCATCTGGGATTTAGTTTTCTTACAATGCTCTTTTTTTTCTTTTTTTTTTTTTTTTTTTGGCTTTTATTCCTAAATTTTGGAGGTGGCTCCTAAATTTGAATCATATTTGTCAAGGCCTGGGCATTACTCTTTAAATGTTTCATGTATCACGCAATATATAAAATACTATTTTTATATTCAATTATTTTGAAATAATGCTTAAATCGGAAATTTAAGGATAAGGAAAGGTGAAACATTTGAAATTCTTTTAAAGGGGAACAAAGGGATTATTATTTCTTAAATATTCCTGGGAGCAAGGATTTGTGTTACATTTTATTTAGGGAAGGAATTTTTAACATAATATATGCTTCTAATATTGATACTCCAGCTATGTTTTAAATATGTGCTCACCAGCAAACAAAGTACACACAAACATTTCCAAAATGAAATGAAAGAGAATAGCAGGAAAACCTTAAATCCAAGGGTTGTGGGTTCATCAGTGATCAAGGAAATTTAACTGGGCATGATTAGAAAACTAATTATAGAAGTTAGAAAGTGATTAGTTAGCTCAGAAAATAATGAACAATTGGATTTAAGTTTCTGATATTAGAAAGTTACGAAAAAATTTTACATAAAGCATTCATTAGCAAATTTCGGTAAAGGTCAAAGTAAGACATACAACAATCAGCTACATATAAAACATCAGATACTTATTTCCACCAGCGGCTAAAAAAGTATGTTACGAAAATTAGCAAATGGCACACAAGGTTTCTCATAGCAGAAGGAAGGTATCAAAGAGATTGTGTGTGTGTGTTTGTGTGTGTGATTGGAGGTTTAACGTTGACCACAGTGAACAACTCAGTGAGCTATAAGCAGTCACCCGTCCCTAATTTAGGGCCACTGGCTCCAGGGAAAGGAGAGAGCCAGTGGCGTAAGACAAACACAACATCCATGCTTCACTGGGATTCGAACCTGGACCCATCTCGGACGAATGATCAGAAGCCATCGCTTAGACCACTGCACCACCAGGACGGCAAAGAGAATTTCAAATCAAGCAGTTACAAGAAGAGATATAGAAGTAAACATGATATAACTATTGCATTCTAGTGGAAGAACTCTGCATAATGGAAAAAGTTGAAAATAGGCGGAAAGTATTCTTCTTGGCAAAAGCTATGCTATGGAAAAGGAATTTATCCCGGAAGCAGAGATACCAAGAAAAAGGTTTTGACTTTTATGCCCCCTAGGAAAAAGTTATGCATTATTTAAAGATCTTCTTATTGTAACAAAAATCTTATTGAAATTTGCTCCCCATTTTTACTGTAGCAAATAGCACACAGTAAAAAAAAAAATTTCTCAATACGGCTTTTAGAAGCAAAGATACAACTGCAAGCTGAAGTACACAAACACTACCTAACGGCAGAACTGTGAACTAGAGATGAGCTCGGGCCCGGGCTCAGAATTCATGAACTACCCAAAAACCAAAGCCTGGGCTCGGAATTACAAGTCTTGAATTTTATTACTGTAATTAATCCAACACAAGTAATTCCGAGCCTGATTGAATTACACGTGTCAAATTTCATTGTGGATTTGTTACCATGGTGGAAGGATTTTCAATTTCCTAAGCTAGCTGCCATTGCAAGACAAATTTTGCTTACCAAGACTTGCATTATGCATTGTCCAAAGCTATGTATGGCCCAAGCAAGGATTAGCTTAAGATCTGGTATCGAAAAACTGGGAAAAAATCACATTCCCATTTTTGTATTTTATTAAAAATCAAGAATCTTATCTTTAAAATGATGTATTAATTTCCAAAATGGTGCAGATAGAAGTATTGTTATTTATTTTTTTAAATGTCCTCACTCCCGCGATTTTCGGGGTGACGTTGGTTTTTAGTGCAGCAGGTCGAGTTTTAGAGAAAAGAAGATCAAGTTGAAGCGCTGAGGCATTAGATGCAATTCTCTCTCTCTCTTTTCATGATGAACTTGATCTGGAAACTGCATACACATATGATAATATTGTGATTATTAAGCACAAAGCTTTGTTAATGTTACAAAATGCAGAATAATCTGGTCTGGAATGTTTTTACGTTCTTTTTTTTTATAATTTTGGAAATTTCCCTACATGCTTTTTTTATATTCTACTACATCACTCTAAACTACCTTTACCAATCAGCATATATGTACATTATATAGCAAAGATTAATTTTCTAGAGTCAAAATTTCAAACACTTGCAACTATCTGTACGGCGTTGTACGTTTTATAATGCAATTTATTCAAAATAAAAGTAAATTTAGAAATCAAAAAGAAATAATGAATGGAATTTTTTGTTTCTAAACGATTTTCTTTTTTTTTTCCTTCAGCTTTTACCAAAATTACTGATTCCCCTGATACGGTCGAAGGACACGTTGATTATTTATTTAGGTCGAAGGACACGTTGATTATTTATTTATTTTCAAATCCACATTTTAGAACATTTGGCTTTATGCATAGTATTTCTAAAAACATATTAATATTGTGAAGTGGATTAACTGAACTAAACTTTTTAAACTAATGATTTTTAAACTAATCCTTGCTTGGGCCATATCTTTGGTCAGTGTATAATGCATAAATGCAAGCCTTGATAAGCAAAATATTCCAAGAATCTGGGCCCGGGTGGGCCCAGGCTCAGCAAACACATGTAATCAAAGAAAGTGGGCCGGGCCCAAGCTCTAGACCTTTGGACCCGGGCTCAATTTCTCATCTCTACTGTGAACTACAAACCTCCTCAAATACAAACCTAAAATGTTCCATTTGGTAAATGGTATCCTGTGTTAAAAGATTTTTTTAATTGGGCATTCAGATGAACAGATATTGAGAAAAATATATTAAACATTTGTGGTCCCCAGCAGCAAAATTGATAATTATTTGGGAAAAAATAAATACTAGGAGTGTTTATAGTTAGTAGCATCTCATCAAAAAAGACTTTTTTTTTCAATAGGGCTTTTAGTCCAGCAGATATTGCTGAAAACGGAAACATGAATTGCTGCCATCTAGTGGGGCATTTGTGCATTAAGAAGAATTTAATTGAGAAACATTTTGCACTAAAAATGTTCTCCAACAAAAAAAGAATTTTTCAAATTGGATTTGTAGAAACAGAGATAGACAAAAATAAGATATACATCTATGGCCCTGGTAAAAACTATGCACCATTTTAAGCAGGAGGTATTCTCAAAAGGTTTTCCGAGGTGAACAATATCAAATATCAGTTCATGAAATAATTTTTTCAATCGAGTTTTCAGAAGCTCAGATTTTGTTGCAAATGCATCAAAAACAGAAATAAACACTTATGCCTCCTGTGGCCAAACCATTCTTTATCAAAAATAAGAAATTATATGAAAAACATTTCCCATCAGGAACTATAGTTGACACAGGAAGAATTTTTTCAAATCAGACTTTTTAAGGTTTAACGACCACCATGAGCAACTCAATGGGCTATAAGCAGTCGTGATCAGAGGCCATCGCTTAGACCACTGCGCGACTGGGGAGGCAATCAGACTTTTAGAATTGCAGATATCGCGAAAAACGTGATTTACCCTTTACGTAGCGGAAATCTATGCATTACTTGAAAAACAGATTGCAACTAAAATAGTCTTTGATATAAATGGCATCGAAAGGTAAAAAAAATATTAAATCAGATATTTAGAAGCAAATATTTATATGGAATGAAATGTATTTTGAATTTGATATTATCTGCATTTACGCCCTCTAGTGGTAAAGTTATGCATAAAAAAAAAAAACTAGAATGCAAGGATCGTCTTTTGCACAATTCGAGGTTTCCAATGCAAAGTTAATTTTACGAATCAAACAAATAGTTGCAGAGATTGGTGTCCCCAGCCAGACATGCAAAGTGGTAACGTAAGGACGAACTTTTTTTTTACAAAAGGAATTCTAATAATGCAGCTTCAGTACTGCTAACAGGAAAGGATACCAACAGCCCCCACATTTTGCTGGGGGAAGGGAGGAACATTTTTCAGACATGCATTTTATCAGTAGAAAAATCCTCAACTACAAAACATCATGCAGGAAAGAAAGTAATTGTCCGATGACAAGGTATCTGAAGTCGAAGCCCTGGCCACGGCGCACGCTGACCACAGATTGTGCAGCACATCGGCATGACATCAGAAAGTAGATGGCTTACATCACTGGCAGTTTGCCGTCAGAAAGTCAAGAGTGTAAGTGCCAGCCAACATGGAAGTGAACAAGGAGCACATCCCACCATTGCATGTTGTACGAGTTTCATTGCGATAGCACCCCAGCATGTGCTGTAAGGAACATTACCAGTGTGTACTCCAATGCCATATCACATAGTCAGTGCCGTTGTTGGTTCATTCAAATGGGTTTTGAGAGGAAAATTTTGACCTGTTAGATTGTCGCAAAGCCGGAAGACACACAACAGTGGATATGGACATCCTGAAGACTAGAGGAGACCGACCCATGCGTGACCATGCGGAAGTTGGCCGAACAACTAGGGACTACCAACACGAGCATTATCACGCACATGGTTAACTTGGGAAGGTGCACAAGAGGGAAGTTGGAATACCTCATCAACTCACAGTTGAGCAGAAAGCAAATCTCATGAGTGCATGCATTTCCCTGCTTGCACATGACCAGGTTGAACTGTTTTTGGACCGCACTGTACAGGTGATGAGAAATGGGTTCTGTATGACAATGTCAGCACCCTGAAACAGTGGTTGGACCCAAAACAGAAGAAGCACATGCTAACCCTCAAAGCCAGCTTACACCTACATAAGGTCCTGCTGTCTGTTTGATGGGATATGTGGGGTGTTCTGTTTTTTGAGCTACTGCCGGACAACACCACTATCACTGCCAATGTGTTCTGCTGTCAGCTCGGTGATCTGCATGTGTCACTTACATTAAAACAACCAAGCACTGCTGAACTGCAAGGGCATCCTCCTACAGCCGGATGGAGCGAGACATCACACAGCATGGGTGAGCTGTCACAAGATCAAGGACTTGGGTTGGGAGCTGCTGCTGCTGCATCCAGCCTATTCCCTGGACACTGCCCCAAGCAACTACCTTTTCCAGTTGTTGCATTATTTCCTGGACTGGGTGACAGTGATGTTTTCCTCCATCAGCTGCCCAGACGATGGGAGAAGGTCGTGGTAACTACATTTTGGACTGATTTGTACTTCCTTATATGGTAATTAGCACTTTTCTGTTGCCTTGCATTTGCAGACATATTCTTTCCAACTCAGTAGTTATATATTCTTTTAGATCCTTTTTTTTTTTTTTTAAGGTTTAATAAACCACAGTGAGCAACTTGATGGGCTATAAGCAGTCACCCATCTCTAAGTTAGGGCCACTGGTCCCAGGGAAGGGAGAGAATCAGTGCCATAAGACAAACACAATGTCCATACCTCACTGGGATTTGAACCGAGGCCCATCTCGGAGGAATGGTCATAAGCCAGTGTTTAGAAAACTCAGCCACCAGAGGAAGAGTCTTTCATCAGTTCACTTGATTTTAAAAAAAAAGTAAACTTACCTGATGATGACATGACTTCATAATCCCTTTTTACATTGAAATAACATATTTTCTGCAGTTTACTCATCTGATTCCATTCAATTTTGCTAAAACAGTCCTGAAGGGAATCTTCTATTTCCTTGTCAGAAGGCATGACTTCTTATTTATTCTGCTTCTGAAAATTGCAGCCAATT
The DNA here is from genome assembly GCA_039090855.1 of Macrothele yani. Taxonomy (NCBI): domain Eukaryota; kingdom Metazoa; phylum Arthropoda; class Arachnida; order Araneae; family Macrothelidae; genus Macrothele; species Macrothele yani. The sequence goes on from CM077009.1 coordinate 79,093,454, forward strand.
TAAAATTTCAAAACAGAAAATGATACGGTACAGTTTTACAATTATGCAACTATAATTTTTATACATTTACTAAAACATCATGCAAACTTTTGACATTAAACTGGCTATAAAAGAGGGGGACACAGCTGTTCAGGGAAAAAAAGTCTGCATATTATTTATCTGCCCCCTGCCCCCTGAACTTTAAAAGTTTAAAGTATTTGATGAAATAGTTACATATCCATAAATTTTTTTATGAAATACCATTGTCACACATTCAGCAAATGGAAAATACCACTGTCACCCTTTCAAAACCTTTAAAGACTTTGGAAAACAAATGAGGAAAAAATTTACTATTAAACACTAAAATCACACAAGCACAAATGATATCAATCAGCACTAAAAACACAAAGCATTGAAGCATATTTTCCTATACAAGGAATATATGTATATAAATGCAAAACAAAATTACACATAAAAAAAACAACAGATTCCCACTTAAGGATGACACATGAAAAAGGAATTGCACACTAAAATCAGAAACACGTACAGCAAAATTATGTACCACCTGGTCACGTGCAGCAAACCAAAGAGTGCTGTATGGTTTAAAACTCAGACTTCACGTGACAATAACACATAAACACAGAAAACGAGCAAAAACACACAGAGTCACATATGGTAAAAGGTTCGTTTAGTGGATGCTTTGGGTCGTCCTACAACCTTGATCACCCGCGATCGACTGGATGGGCTGGTTGCCAGAACTTCAATTTGAAGTTGGGGTGTTGGAAATGTTGCCAGAATTTAGAAGAGAGATCCAAATAAATGGGATTTGGTGAGGAGTCTCTGAATTGAATTCACTTTTTAATGTTTGCTGCACGTGACCAGGTTGTACATGGCTGCAATTCAGAGACCCCCCACTAAATCCCATTTATTTGGATCTCTCTTCTAAAATCTGGCAACATTTCCAACACCCCAATTTCAAATTGTAGTTCTGGCAACCAGCCCATCTAGTCCATCGTGGGTGATCAAGGTCGTAGGACGACCGAAAGCTACCATTAAACGAACCTTTTACCATATGTGACTCTGTGTTTTCTCTTATTTTCTATGTTTATGAGTGCTGTAACACTGACATTGTCATAGACACACATGAGCACTTAGTTTGTAGCCATATGATAAGCATAACTCAAGAAACAATCCAAACAAGACACTTAGAAACTTGATTAAAAAAAAAACTGAGATTCTGTTAATGAACCTTTTTAATGAGCTGCTCAACTGACAAGTGATCTATAGGTGTAATCTTTTTGCTGGGTTCTTATATTTCTGAGAGAAGAAAATTTGTGCACTTTTCACGGACTTCACAAGAACATATGCAAACATTCAACGATGATTATTTTCCCACCTCAGGGAATCATATCACTTTTTAATGTAATTTCGATTGTAACTATTAGAAAGCACTGAAATGCACTGATGTCCAAAACTTAAGGACAAATACTATTTCAAAAGGTTACAAATACAAAATCAGATGCAACAGCTTGTGGCAATTTACATGTGTTTCTCCAATACGTATGAAGGATTAGGAGGCATACATATTTTGCAAGGTTGAAAATTTGATTTCCAAGTTTTGTGAATTAAAGCCTAAAAATTAACTGGGGATGTTCAATAGAAAGCAGGTACACATGAAAAATGTTGAATCATGCGCACAGGGTGACATGGTATCACTTAAATGTACAAAACATAAAAAGGTGCGGTAGGTGATGTTATTGAAGGAAAATCTAGACATCAAGGCATAAAGGTGCGAACGTGTAATGTACGTTATGTCTCATGGACATCTAGATAATTTCACACAGGGAAGAATTATAGGGAAGCTGGATGAAGGCCGCCGAGTGAGTTTGGAATCAGGCATAGTATGGTATCCAGGCTCTCAGCAGCATTTCAAACCAACAAAATGTGTTCCACATGCATGTTACGACGTCGCCCTTGATCTACTACAACAAATGAAGACAGATTTTTAGTTGCAACAACAAAACGTTATCACCACACTGTCACCACGGCCGGTCAGCTTGTGAGTAGCCTCTGTTTTAGCATAAGAAAGTGGACATCCTGACAAACTGTGGCAAGAAGTCTTGCAATATATAGGGCTATATGCCTGAAGGCTTAAATATTATAGTCTGCGTTCCTCTCAGGGCTTAAAATTCAGGGCGGGACTCCAGCCAAAATTAGTTGTTAGGAGGAAATCTATCGCCTTACAAAATTAATAAAATATTGGGTCCATTTTTGGACCACTCACAAAATTCAAGCATTAAAAACGTATCCTTCATAAAATTATGTGCGTTAGAAACGGAACCTTCAGGGTTCTGAAAATTTTAATTGAATACATCGTTCATGTCGGTAATACAGTATAATAATTTTATGAACTCATGAATTAGCTTCCATATGTAGCCACATGTGAGCAGTTCATTTTACATATCGTGAACTGTTATGAATCTGGTATGAGATTCTTCCTCGGATTTGAAGAATTCCACTTTTTTCACCATCATTTCGGTTATATTTTATTTTGGAAGGATTAGTGCGTGTGTGGAGGGTCATTTTCTGCCTGGGAACGATATTCCGTTTTTCAGAACACTTCTGGAAACAAAAGTTAAACTGAGTGAAAAAATTCCTGATATCATGAATCTTTTTCTTGCGATATTGTCTCTGTCTAATATTGCTACTAAATATCAATTTACTTCATAAATGCTCGTATTTCAACTTAAATGTGTAAACAACAATTTCCGATAATAGAAGTTTGACAGAGCAAAAACTTCCTTGTAAACTTTTGGCACACGTTTCTTCTACGGATTCAAGGAAGTCTGCCTTTGTTGACATCATTTGGGTCACTGGCGAGAACGATGCAAAACTAAAGGGAATTTTTTTTGGGGGGGGATGATGTGTGGGTGGTGGTAGAAGAAAGGGAACAAGCATTTTCCAGTTGGGGACGGAATTTCGTCTTTCAAAACTTTCGAAAACGGAAGCCACACGAACTGCAGATTTAATCCATAATCGTAATTTTTTTTTTCTCGCATGATATTCCTTCTCCTCAGTATTATTGTAAAATATAATTTTGTTCAATAACTGATTGTGTCAGCTTGAAAATGGAGGAAAATTTTCTGTAAACAGAAGTCAGATGGAGCCAAGATCTTCCCATAATCATATTTTTTTTTTTTTTGCAATGTTCCCACCGCCTGTATTACTGTTAAATGTGATGATGATGGGCAAAACGCGTAACAATATTAACAAATAAAGGTAACTTGATCACGCTAGTTACGTTAAATGAAAACTTTTACAAAAAGTTCGTAAGTTGGAAGCTTTCGACCTTATCTTAGGTCTTCATCACGCCAATGGAGGACTAAGATTGTTGCCAGATTCTACATTTGAATTTTTCCTATTTTTGTTGCCAAAACTTAGAATTGATCTCCAGATCATCGGAATGTAGCGAGGAGATTCGGAATTGCAAGTCATTGAATTGAAAATAATTTCCAGGCTTTCACGGTAACAGAGGGCAAAACGATTGTCAAAAGAAGCAATTCGTTTTGCTTCGTTCCAGTGGGGAACTGCAGATGTGTCTTCCATTGTCAAAATAGACAAGGCAGTATTGGGATTGGCTTTCGAAACATCTTTTTATCCTAGTTGTAAATGCATTTATGGCACCTCGATTCATAGTGATTGTGGAATAAGGTACATGGATGATGTCCTAATTATAGTAGATACTGTGGACCAATCTCTACCCTCTCAGATTCTGGAAGAATTTAACTTACTAGAGAATACCTTGCAGTACACCCTGGAACAGGAAAAAGACCATAGCATCAATTACCTAGATTTAACCTTGACCTCAAGAGAGGGGAAAATATTCACTCAGCTTTTTAGAAAACCCACCAACACAGGGAAGATGTTAGACTTCTGCTCATTCCACCCTGATTATATTAAATCGAATACGGCGAGACAATTTTTGGAAAAAATTGAAATCCTGGTCTCTTCAGCTACTTAAAAAGATCTTCACAAAGAAGAATTAAAGGAAATATTGGCAGAAAACAATTACCCCTCCCCATATGTTGAGAAAATATTTAAACAAGTGCCAAAAAAGAAGCAGGAAAAAACCAACTTCAAATTCACCAGCAAAATTACGTACCACAAGGGACTTTTCGAGAAACTGAAAAGGATTGGAGCAAAATATAATATCAGGCTAGCTCCAGATCTTAATAACAAAATAAAGAAATTCCTGCCAGCTTTAAAGCAGAAAGAATTGGACATCCAATTGCAGGAAGGAGTAATTTACTGCATCGACTGTAACTGCGGACTCAGCTATATAGGAGAAACAGGGAGAAGTATTAAGGTCCGAATGAAATAACACCAAGCAGCTATTAGGAACATTGGGAACAAAACAGGGCTAGACAGACATATACAAGCAAGTGGACACTCCATAAATTGGGACAGTGAAAATAATCGCCCACCAGTCAAACTTAGTAAAGAGGAAACTAGAAGATGGGATCGAAATAGCAAGAAGAAGAAGTACCACAATTAACGATAATTGCGGATGGACTCTTCCAATTGAGTGGCAGCAACTACTCCAGTGACATAGTCCTGATGACGAACTAGGCTTTAGTTCGAAAATTTGACAACTAACTTTCATGAAAAATAACCTCTATAAGACCCGTAAAAAAGTTATTCCACAATCTTTTTTATGTTCTAAAATTCTATGGCTAATGCTCCTGTATGTGCTTCCAATGTATAAGTTATCCCCAGAATAAGAAGAAATGATAGGAATGCAGTAAACTCCTGGGAGGTTCAGGTTTCAACTTTGTCCCTATCCCTTTGTAGAAGTTTCAAGATGTTTGGGGTAGATTTAATGGCAAGATGGTAACCAAAACTTCTAAAAAGAATCTGTAACTTATAAGCATAGGAAGGATGGTAAGGAACAGAACCACAGAATTTCAGGTCTTCTTTCTTATGAGGAAGGAGGCATTCGATTTTCGAATGGTTTTCATATTTCTTTATGAGGGAGTTGACTGTAAGAGCAGGGAAACCATGGGAGAGGGCTATTGTAGAAATTTTAGAGAGTTCTTCTTGAAGAGAGAGTTGGTTGTTGCAAATGATATGAGCCCTGTGGATGTAGGACTTCAATGCTGCAAGCTTGTAGAGATGCAGGGTAAAAGAATTGTAGGGAATGATGTTAGTGGCTGCAGAAGGTTTACGATAGACGAAACGAGTAATGAAGAGATCAGCGTTTCTGCAGATAGATACATCCAGGAAATCAATTTTGTGGTTTACTTCCTTAGATATAGTGAGATTAATGGAAGGAAATTTTTCCGTAATGGAGTTGATCAGTGTCTGTAGTTCAGACTCGGAATGTGGCCAGCTAATGAAAATGTCGTCTACATGTCTTAACCATAGGGAAGGTTGAAAAGGGTGTTGAGGAATGATGGAAACTTCAATATGTTGCATGTAGATTTCTGCAAGCAGAGGGAAAAGAGGTGAGCCCATGGGGAGACCAGATTGTTGCCTGTACACAATTTTGTTGAAAACAAAACAACTGTGTTGATGAATAGTGTGGAAACAATCATAAAGATCTTTGATAAGAGTACCGGGGGTTCAAAATGAAGAATCAATTTCTTCATGAGGAGCATGTAGGAATCAAAATATGGTACAGAGGGAAACAAAGATTCTACATCAAGAGTATACAGATTGACACTAGGAGAAAAGGAATTAGGAAGTTTGTGGATGAAGTTTGAAGTAGAGACAACAGTATGATGATGGTTGGCTGCCAGGGATTTGCATTTGAGGACCAATCTCTTTTCAAGGTTTACTGCTGGAGAAAAAGAATATTCCACTAAAGGTCTGATGGGGTTACCAGCTTTATGCAGTTTCACTTGCAAAAAAAGCCTGGGAGTTCTAAAGTAAGGAGGGGGTGATATATCACCAAGGAAGGATTGAAGAGTTTCTTTCTTAGCTAATCTGTCAACTGAGTTTTTGAGTGAGTTGGTGGTGTCTGACTGCAAAGGAATGCAGTTAGCAGATGTAAGAAATGAATACACTTTTTGGTTTAGTGTTTCTTTACCAATGATGACTGGGCAACCAATTTTATCTGCTTTGCAAACGGCTAGGTCATTTTCCTGAATAAAGTTGGTTGCCCAGTCATCATTGTATGCAAAGCAAATAAAGTTGGTTGCCCAGTCATCATTGGTAAAGAAACACAAAACCAAAAAGTGCATTATTTTCTTACATCTGCTAACTGCATTCTTTTGCAGTCAGACACCACCAACTCACTCAAAAACTCAGTTGACAGATTAGCTAAGAAAGAAACTCTTCAATCCTTCCTTGGTGATATATCACCCCCTCCTTACTCCCAGGCTTTTCTTGCAAGTGAAACTGCATAAAGCTGGTAACCCCATCAGACCTTTAGTGGAATATTCTTTTTCTCCAGCAGTAAACCTTGAAAAGAGATTGGTCCTCAAATGCAAATCCCTGGCAGCCAACCATCCTCATACCGTTGTCTCTACTTCAAACTTCATCCACAAACTTCCTAATTCCTTTTCTCCTAGGGTCAATCTGTATACTCTCTTTGATGTAGAATCTTTGTTTCCCTCTGTACCATATTTTGATTCCTACATGCTCCTCATGAAGAAATTGATTCTTCATTTTGAACCCCCCGGTACTCTTATCAAAGATCTTTATGATTGTTTCCACACTATTCATCAACACAGTTGTTTTGTTTTCAACAAAATTGTGTACAGGCAACAATCTGGTCTCCCCATGGGCTCACCTCTTTCCCCTCTGCTTGCAGAAATCTACATGCAACATATTGAAGTTTCCGTCATTCCTCAACACATTTTTCAACCTTCCCTATGGTTAAGATATGTAGACGACATTTTCTTTAGCTGGCCACATTCCGAGTCTGAACTACAGACACTGATCAACTCCATTACGGAAAAATTTCCTTCCATTAATCTCACTATATCTAAGGAAGTAAACCACAAAATTGATTTCCTGGATGTATCTATCTGCAGAAACGCTGATCTCTCCATTACTCGTTTCGTCTATCGTAAACCTTCTGCAGCCACTAACATCATTCCCTACAATTATTTCACCCTGCATCTCTACAAGCTTGCAGCATTGAAGTCCTACATCCACAGGGCTCATATCATTTGCAACAACAAACTCTCTCTTCAAGAAGAAGAATCTAAAATTTCTACAACAGCCCTCTCCCATTGTTTCCCTGCTCTTACAGTCAACTCCCTCATAAAGAAATATGAAAACCATTCAAAAATCGAATGCCTCCTTCCTCATAAGAAAGAAGACCTGAAATTCTGTGGTTCTGTTCCTTACCTTCCTATGCTTATAAGTTACAGATTCTTTTAGAAGTTTTGGTTACCATCTTGCCATTAAATCTACCCTAAACATCTTGAAACTTCTACAAAGGGATAGGGACAAAGTTGAAAGCCTGAACTTCCCAGGAGTTTACTGCATTTCTATCTCTTCTTCTACTGGGGATAACTTATACATTGGAAGCACATACAGGAGCATTAGCCATAGAATTTTAGAACACAAAAAGATGTTTCGAAAGCCAATCCTAATACTGCCTTGTCTATTTTGACAATGGAAGACACATCTGCAGTTCCCCACTGGAACGAAGCAAAACGAATTGCTTCTTTTGACAATCGTTTTACCCTCTGTTACCGTGAAAGCCTGGAAATTATTTTCAACTCAATGACTTGCAATTCCGAATCTCCTCTCTACATTCCGATGATCTGGAGATCAATTCTAAGTTTTGGCAACAAAAATAGGAAAAATTCAAATGTAGAATCTGGCAACATTCTTAGTCCTCCATTGGCGTGAAGACCTAAGATAAGGTCGAAAGCTTCCAACTTACAAACTTTTTGTAAAAGTTTCATTTAACGTAACTAGCGTGATCAAGTTACCTTTATTTGTACTGTTAAATGGTATTTTCCCCCATAAATAGTTGCAAAGTGAAAAACTGGACATTCCTCATATCAGAAAAATGGTTGAATCAACCAAGTCTGGATTATGTGAACTTCAAACATCTTGTAGTATTCAAGAAGAGATATAGAGCTGAAGGAAAGCATGTTCAAAAATAATAAATTAGTTGACCCTTGAAATGCTAAAACTTGCACATCACAATGTCAAGTGAAGGTTTATTTCATCTTTTGTGATTGAGATGGACTACAGATTTCCATCCTCCACAACGGAACTCCTTTTGAAGTTTGAGTGTGTAGAACCTGAATCTATAAAATAGCAGCACACACAACAGAAGCTTCAGTACAGTCTTTCAAAAGCCTCGCAGACCAGTTTTTTCAAAAATTAATGAAGAAGATGGAGTTGTGGAATATTCACTATTCAAACATAGCTATAAATGAAGAATATATGTATATGCCAATTTACAAAGTTCTGTTAGAGTTTTATAAGCAACCATCTGCACATATTTCCATTACAGTTTTAAAGGTCCTTCTGCAAGTAGATCTTGTGTTGTGCTTAACAAATGTACCACATGAACATAACTTTAGCTCATAAAACAGAATTAAGTCAAAATTAAGATTCAAAGAATGAATCCTAATATCCTTGTATCATGTATAGGCTACATTATATGAAACTGTAAATGGTGGAATGCTCTTCTAATTTTTAGAGTGTTACGTGCTTTACTGCCAATCCTTCTCACTACAATTTATTAGAGATTCATTGATCAGCAAAAATGCATATTTCTGAAATTGGGCCAAATATTTGCTTAGGTTTTACTTTTCCTTGAAGTTGTATAGGTATTTCCTAACAGCTGATTAAAGCATGCTAACTGGCAAGGAATGAAAGACAGACACAAATGATTTATGTGCAATTTTACATCAGTGTACTACAAAACAAACAACTGTGTTTTTGTAACTGTATCTTGGTAATTTTATGAGATTGAATGTAGTAAATTTTTTGATTTAATAATTTAACCCACTTGTTTTAAAAACCACATATAGCTTATAATGTTTGAAAAATTACTACTGGTTTCCTCTTCCCAGTCTTTTAATATTATTAAGTCACACATTCAAAACTCCCAACCTGAAAATTTCAATCCCCTCCAATTACAAACACAGGTGGAGAGACTCCCTTCCATTTCAAATTTGAATTTTAAGCCCTGCCTCTATCCAGAGCTAAATGTAGCGCATGTTTTCAGTGGTGTACCCACAGAAATTGCACATGTCATCAATGGGCCAATGCACTCTTCACAGATGAGAGTCATTTCAGTCTGTCCTTGGATTCTAGACATCAGCTCATCTGGCATGAAAGTGGTATTACATACCAGTGCGAGAATGTACAGGAAAGGGACAAATACAGAGGTGCAGGGGTCATGGTGTCGGGCAGCATCATGATTAATGGACACACTGAGCTACAGATGCTGGAAAATGGGACTACGATGGACAAACGATACTGCAACGAAGTTCTTCTACGTCACATTCAATTATTCCACAGTGCTGTAGGTGAAGACATGGATGACAATGCAACACCTCATTATACAAAAGCAGTACATACTTCTGGAGACTGAGGATATCCATTGCATTGACTGGCCAGCACACTCCCTAGACCTCAACTCCATTGAACACATTTGGGACGCAATGTCGAGATGCACTGGTGCTCAAAACTAAACTCCCCTCCAGAAAACAAGCACAGCCTCATCCATACTCTGGGGGAGGAGTGGGCCAATTTTTTCAGGAACTCCTGGATTGCTTGGTGCCCAGCATGCCACGATGTTGTCAGGGCAGAAATATTCCATACTGAAATGTATCTCTACCTGGTTACTGGTAAGCACTGTACATGCATTCTTCAACTATGTCCTTTGGAAATTTTTAACGTTTGCATTAACACTGATCACAATGCAATTAGTATGTCATTAATAAACAATTTTTTGTGTCTTTTCATGTGTTCACATGCTGGCAATATAATTGTTTCCCCATTTGGCTAGTGTCATGTATTGTTTTTCTTATGCAGGTAAAGATGTAGTTCGTCCTTAGGTTTTGGACACCAGTGTACAATGCATATAGCCTGTGTGATTCTAAGACCCCATTCAGGACTAAGTATTGTAAATATGCTTTAATATTCACATTCAATCATAAAGTTTCTTTGTTCATGCTATTTTCAGCAGCATCCATGAGACTGGAAATAACTCCAGACAAGGTTGGTGCCAGACGGCAATGGATAAGATGTCCCGGTAAACAAGTGAACAATGTTGAGTAACACAATAACAATAGCATATAACAACGTTGAGTATCATTTAACAAAGTTGAGTATCAGATAACAACAGTATATGCTAATGTTGTTGGCACATTATCATTTTGTGCCAGTGAATGGAGAACGGGGATAGAACTTCAAAGTCGGAAAGGTGAAATGATTAACTACTTCAGAGTCGGATAGTCAAAGACAATAACACCAGTGATGAAGTGGGGCCAGAACAGTGATAAACAGAATCCCAGTACTTTTTTTCTAACCAACATGCATTCCGGTAAACCCTATAACAGCATAATTTTTCTTCTTAAAATGCAAATGTCCTACAACTCTTTTCCAATAAAAAAAATGCAACAAAAAAACCACACAGTTAGTGAAATTAATGTCCCACATCTGTTTGAAGGTAGAGTTAATCTGTAATTCCACTGTAACTTGGCAATCCCTTGAAACCCCTTTTTCTGCTGTTGTTAAGAACGTTGACGTGGAGATATTGCAGCAGGGAAATCATTGCAATTGGGAATTTAATTAATCTTAGTCATTATTAAAGAGTCTAGTTGCAAGTCTCAGTGAATTTAGTCCAGTTACAAGTGTCCCTTAATTATGTTGGAAGCAAAGGAGATTAATTTTCTCTCTGGAACTTTAGGCCCATTTTACACAGGCGGAAAAAATCCGTTGAAGCAATGAATCTCCAGGCCGTTCTACCTCTCATTTTCAGGCACACTATTGAATTGTCCTTGTTGTACAGTAACTGCCCCTATCCAAATATCTCTAGAACTAAGACTCCCAGTAATAAATGGCTTCCAACATTGCACTCTAACTTAGTTTCTGCTTTCAACGACATCTTACTCTATATGGGGCTGATTTTAGTTTTTGCACCCCAAAAAACAGCCCCAATTTGGGCCCGAACATTTTATTGTTTTCTTACCAAAATGGTGAAATCTTGTTCATTGAAAGCCAAAACATGTAAATTCGGAAGTCTGATTTCGCCCAATCACTATACTTTCTTATGTGATTGTGATAAATATAAGAAAGTAAAAAGGGGAGAGACGGAATGGGGGGTAAGAAGGGAAAGGTATTGAAGACAAAGGCACCGCACACTCCTGTACTTTTTCAGTTAGCACTACACCACTCAGTAACACATAGCTTTGGGAAGGTATAAAAGCATTGTATGGCACAAAAGATGGGATCTTGTGATTTGATCGGCATTCGAGGTCAAGCATACATGCTTAGTTCTAAAAGTCTATAATGGGATGCTTTGATGATTAACGGCTAGAGGTAGTCTGTGAGTGTGGCTTTTTTTGCACTCTGCATCCCAGCGCAGGAGAATGATTGTGTATGTCCTAAAGAGAAGTCAAGGCTCATTGTGTTAAGAGCTAAAGCGAACACTAAGTAGGGATAAGTTTCTTCCATTCACTGACAGAACGAGCACTGAAGCCAAAATAATTGCACTTGGAGTAACCATTAAACTGCTTTATTAAGTTTTTAAGTAAAAAGTTCTTACTTTCCTGTGTATGATTCTGTCTTAATAAAACAGGTTAGTTCCTCATATACATTTATAAAAAGAAGAACGAATGACATCTTACCCTTCAAGGAATTACCCAACTCAAACCTGATGGCTCTTGCTGGATTCCGAGGATAATTTAGCAATAGGCAAGGTGGAGGAAACCTGCAAGGGTTGTTACATAAAGTGGCGACAGTTGTTAAGATAGTGCTTCTTTACAGTAGAATACGAATCCTCATGTCAGGATTCTTTATGGCAGAACTCGATGCTACAGAATGCCAGAAAGTAGCAGAACTCCACACATGACTTCCAAGGTGAAGATCATCACAGCTCACAGATCATGAGTTTTCCAGGATGGAAACCAGCACATCCTGGAAAGCCACTGAAGGATCAGCAACATGTGGAAGAACAAACCAGAGATCTAGGGGTATGGGCTGGAGAGTATCAACAGAGTGAAAACTGATCAGATAGCTTGTCATGACATGGACAGCAGACCTGATTATTGTGTCCGACAAGGATCAGTGTACTGGAGTACTCAAGATTGGACCATCCTTGATGTACAAGGTAACAACAGTGGCAGGCCAAACAAGAGCCAACAGAAGTAGATGGAGGCGCAAGTTGCCTTGGTAAAAGAAAAAAAAAATTAACTTGTATGTATTTTATTGATAAAGTTGGCAGATTCCATCATAAAATTAGGTAAGACCTGAATCTACACTGATGAGCTATTATGACCACCAACCTAATAAGCTGTAGGATTCCATTTAGCCCACAAAACAGTGGCCACTCAGTGAGGCATTGGTTCAATGAGGTGGCGATAGTATCCTGGGGTATATCAGGTACCATAATGTCAATAGCAGGTCCTCCAGTTCCAGTACATTTTGGGGTGGTGGTGATTTAGCGTGAACCCGCTAAACCACAAATGTTCGATTGGGTTCATGTCATGTGAATTGGGAGGCCCGGGCATTAACAGAAAGTCACCAGCATGTTCCTCGAGCCACTCCTTGACGATTCTGGCAGTGTGGCATGGTACATTATCCTGTTGGCAATGGCCATTACCAGCAGGGAACACAGTTGCCATAAATGGGTGAACTTGGTCCACAACAATGTTCAGGTACCTGACAGCTGTCAGGGATTGTGCTATTAGGATAATGGGGCCTTAAGTATCCCAAGAAAACATCACCCACAGCATAAAACCGCAACCGGCCGATTTTCTCCCAACAGTGCATCCAGGTGCCATAGCCTCCATTGGTAATCAGCACATCCGCGCTCGGTCGTCTACGTGATGCACCAGAAATCTTGATTTGTCAGACAAGGCCACTTTCTTCCAATCATCCACAGCCCAATCTTAATGGATCTTGGACCCATTTCTTGTGTTGTTGATGATGAAGTGCAGTGAGAATGGGGACCCGGCTGGGTTTTGGGCTACGCAGGCCTATGCACAGAAGGCTGCAATGAACTGTGTGCTGTGACACATTGCCCTGATCACCACTGTAGTAGCTGCAGGTGATTTGTCTCACTGTGGCCCTGCAGTCGCTATGAACAACATGTGACACTCTCCGCTCCCCTCTGGCATCAATGAGCTGTGGGCGACAGTTTGTCGTTTGGCCATGTGTGCACCACTTTTGATTTGATACGTACTCACTATATCGGCACATGAACAACCCACGAGCTGCGCTGTTTCCGAGATCATAGTTCCAAGGCGTCGTGCAATCACAATTTGTCCTTTATCAAACTCCGATAAAACGGCAGCTTTTCCCATTCTTACTCTGAACACTCTACTAACCATAAGCCGGTCCTTGGGTTGTATATATACTGCTCTGTGAACTTCACCTGCGCCACCGTTCGGTCTCCAGGTACACTTATTTCTCTAGGCAGGGGTGTTCATAATGAAATAGCTCATTGGTGTATGTTATTCATAAAGTTAGCTGATTCCATCATGAAATTAAGGTTAGGAAGGATAAGGAGTGATAGGTAATTAGGAATTACTTTAAATTGTTTGTACAGGGTTAATTAAGTTAAAGAAGTGTCATTTTGTTGCAAACCCATATTTGTGTATTTCGTATTGTCAGTTATTTGAGTAACTAAAATGGGTAGTAAGAAAGAGAATGTGCATCAAGATTTGAAAGGGAATACTGATGACGGACAGGTTGATTTAGAACATGAAGTAAAATAACCTGTCCAAGTAAAGAAGAACCACAGATCTCATTGACATCAATGAGGTCTAATGTGGATCTTTAGGTGAATTGGACTATACTTATTGATCACATGATATTAAACTCAAAAGAAAGTAATAGCGAATTAGAGTTAAAATTAAGAATGTTAAAATTAAAAGATAGAAAAGCAGCTAGATAATTTGAACTCAGGAAGTTAGAATTAGCTGATTGTGGAGAGTTTAAGATAAGAAAAACTGAGATAACTAGTGAAAAGGAAAGCCAGTTAATTAAAAATAAAAATAGTTTGAAAACAGAAATTAAGTTGTCAGATAACATAAAATCTCTTGATAAAACTCTGGCTAAAGCTTCAAACAATTCAGAAAAGATTAGATTATTTTTTATTTTTTGATACATTACAGCTTTTAAATTTCTATGCTTCATCAAATTCCTGTAGATATTAAAGGTATATTAAAGGTGGATTAATGATAGCTTTATTTAATGCAGAATGTGTTAATCGTTTATTAGAAAGTAATCTGTTGAATAGTGTAATAATTATGAAATAGTAAAAGAAGCTATATCAGCAGAATATCATTTGGGACCAAACATGTATTTACACTGGCAGAAAGTGAAAAAAGAACACCAAGAAGGAATTGGGGGACGATCATGAACTTTACATATCTTAATGGGGTCGAGTTTACGTAGGCGTGATGTTAATTTCAGGACCAACCGGTGAGCGCTTACGCCACAGCATGGCATAATATGCAAATTATCGTCAGTGGTATTTAAGGAGTACGGCGAAGTGAATGTAATCAGTCGCCGGCGTACGAACACATGCGAAGACCCTGAAGAAGCTGCAATGCCTGGACATGGAAGACGTGTACGATTTCAGCAGTTATCGGACTTTGAGCGAGGTCGTCTAATCGGACTCTGCAAGGCCGGGTGGTCGTATCGCCGTATTCCAGAGTGAATTGGACGGGAAGTATCGGTGGTGGTACGATGGTGGAGTAGATGGTCCGAGGAACATTCCCACACGAGAAGACGTGGAACCAGGAGTCACAGACGGACTGATGAGCGGACCGATCGACGCATAAGAAGAGCAGCGTTGTCAAGCAGAACACCCACTGCGACGCAAATCCGAGCTGCGTTGCATCTGAGGTGACTGTGCGAACAATCCGCAACCGTCTACTGGATGCAGGACTACGTGCACGTGTGCCTCTGGCATGTGTACCTCTGACTCCAGCGCACCGTCAGGAATGGCTGCAGTGGTGTCGCCAACGTCTGCACTGGAGAACGCAATGGCGATCTGTCATGTTCAGCGATGAACGCAAATTCTGCTTGGGAGCCTCCGATGGCCGTATGCGTGTTCGCAGACGCACAGGGGAGCGTCTCCACCCTTCTTGCATCCACCAGCGACACACAGGGCCTACACCTGGTCTCCTGGTGTGGGGAGCGATCAGCTATCACTCCCGTACACAACTAGTGTTTGTACCAGGTACGTTAAACAGCACCTCCATTCAGTCCGTTGTTGTGCCATTTGTAAGGTCGGTCCATCGTGGTGTTTTCCAGCAAGATAACGCAAGCCCACACGTGGCACGTGCAACACAACATGCACTTCAGCGTGTGAGACAACTTCCATGACCTGCACGTTCACCGGATTTGTCCCCCATTGAGCACGTGTGGGATTTTATGGGACAACGACTTATCCGGTCTCCACGGCCAGCCACGACCATCCACGATTTACACGTCCAAGTTGAGGATGCTTGGAACTCAATACCCCAAACTTACATCCAACATCTGTACGACAGACTCCATGCCAGAATTGCAGTGTGACGCAGTTCATGGCGGTTCAACCTCGTACTAACCATGTTACATGGAAATGTTATTTTTCAGTTTACCAGCAAATACAGCTGTATTTGGCCATAATGTTTTGATCACATTATCCTCTGTATTCCGTTATTATGCTGTATAAATTTTGTTGGTATCAGACGTCTCCTTCTTGGTGTTCTTTTTTCACTTTCCGCCAGTGTATTAGGGATATGCAAAAGTTTCCATCATTTTAACGAGAAAGGAGACAGGAACAGTCAGGAAGGAAACCAGTCCACTTTTATTCAACAAAATATTGGCCATTAGCATCAATGACCTTTTGCCATTTTTCAGGCAACAAATGAATTCCTTTGTGATAGAAAGACTTCGGTTTTGAGCTGAAGAATGCAGTGATGAAATTTTCCACCTCCTGAACTGTGGTGAACCACTGTTGGGCTAGGGCATGTTGCATAGAGCGAAACAGATGAAAGTCTGAGGGTGCAATGTCTGGGGAGTAAGCAAGGTGCAGTAAAACCTCCCAATGTAACTTTTCAACGGTTGATTTTGTGGTGGCAGCGACATGTGGTCTGGCATTATCGTGTAACAAGATGATTGGCGGTGTCCTTTTCCTGTTCATGGGCGTTTTTGCTTGATTACGGCATTCAGTTTCATCAACTGATCGTTATATCGTTGTGCAGTGATACTTTCGCCCGGTTTCAACAGTCCGAAGTACAGCACTCCACGCATATCCCACCACACACACAACAGCACACACACACACACACACCCCGTGGGTATCCTGTTTTGCAGTGGATATTGATGGCTGGCCTGGGTTGACAGAGGATTGCTTGCGTACGGGGTTGTCACAATAGACCGATTTTTCACCATTTTTCATCCCCGGTGACAACCTTCCACAAGAAATTCTTCCCTTGAAATTTCTTCAGCAATAACATGCAGATGCCCAATCGTTAACCAATATTAAGCTCCGTTAAAGTATGCAGAACCCACTTACTGATTTTCTGGATCTTTCCCAAAGCCTGTAGACACCATACCACCTTTGATTGAGCCACTTTCAAACGTTTTGCCAGTTGCGTGGTCAATTGTGTGGCATCCTCTTGCAACAGCAATTCCAGCTCCTCTTCTGTGAATTCCTGCGGTCTACCTGCACGTGGCTTGTGTTCCAGGCTTAGCTCACCTTTCTTAAACCTGGCAAACCATTCTCGACACGTCCGCTCACCCATAACCATTTTGCCATATGCCTGACATATTGAACTGTATTCTTCACTCATACTTTTCCCTAAATTAAACATGAATAACAAACAGTGCCACAAATGAACTTTATCGACCACCAGGCTTGGCTTCATGTACGAACTGATGGCACGGGTCGCCGGCCAGTTAGACCCCTACAGCGCCCACAAGTGGGGACGGCGGAAACTTTTGCATATCCCTAATAAATCAATTTAAGAGTGTTAACAAAGCTAAAGGCAAAGGTTATTATATACATCTTGCATGTAGATTAAAAAGGCATTTGTCGTATTACTTTAATTCAAGTGAAGTTTCTGAATTTGCAAACTTAGTATTTTTGTTTGAGAGGGACAAATTTAAAACATCATTATCAATTAAATTAAAAGCCTATTTATTACAAAGGGGACCTACCGGAAAGCTTGGACGAGTTGAATGATTAGCGGAATTATGCGATCTATGTGAAAGTCATGAATGATTGAACGGGAAAGTCAAACATAACTTTAAAGGCTATATATTTTCTTTTAATGGTGAACATTCCACATGCAATTACTTTTAGAATTGGGGAGCACATTATGTGCATTCGAGGTAAGATGTCAGTACAAGATAGGACAGAGCTATTCGAAGAAAACAAATATGTGTTCGTCCGAATAACAGGAAGCAGGGTTCGCACACTTTGGGGGGGGGGGTATTCAAGGACATCCCAGGCCTTTTCCAAGACATATACAAAAAAATCCAGGATGATTATTACACTTTACAGTATCATGGTCAAATTATTTTTTTAAAGCAATTTTGATTTTCAGTAATAAAAATGATGAAAGATATAAATGGATCAATGTGCTTTTTTACTCATTACATTTCTTTTTAATGTTTTTAATTGGAGACCTACCCAATAATGCAAAACTGAATCACGGTGGTGCAATTACCACAAGGCTTATCTTAGAAAACCTTTCACTCAATCTGAAAATGATTACCGTAATTCAATCAGTCATTTTAACTGCATCACTATTCTGCACTATCTTCCCATGTAATCAGTCTATTATTGATAAAAGTTGAAATTCTCATAAAACAAAGCAAGGACATATCCAGAATTTAAGAATGGGGAAGGCACACATCTTATCAGTTAAAATAAGAAATATAGAAAGAAACATGATATAAGCCTATGCCTGCAGAAGAATTGGGAATAATGGAAATGTTAAAAATAGGGGGAAAATATTCTTCATGGAAAAAATTAATTCTGAGGTTACTCACCTTTTCTCCTAAAATAATTCAGGAGGTTTTCTTCTCATTCACAAACATTTCCAACACGTAAGTTTGTTTGCTATGCCGTGGTTCGAGGCTCAAATGCATTCTTTTAAAAATCGTGAAAACTCCTATTTTTTCTAGTAAATATGTGCCAAATCTTATGCACAGAAAAGAACATTTAAAAAAAAAAAACCATGAAACTCAGATAGCTAATTAAAAAGCAATCCTTTTGAAAACCTATAATACACAATTCCTTAAAACATCCTGTTAAAATTCCCTTAGCCATAATTATTTACACATGAAACCCATTGGTTAAAGAACACTTCCAAAAGAACAAACACATCTGAACATGAAACAAAATATGACCCGCCAGCAAATCCGACCCTCTCCCCACATGGCAGTAACATTCTCACCAAGTACTTTCCAAACGCAGTGGATGTTCTAGATCTCACGTGGTATCGTTTCATCTCGTTCTTCACTGCTGCTGTGGCGCCATCTGTTGGACGAGACAGCTGCAATCTTTTTCTTTTCGTATCAACAATATCTATTCTATGGCCAACAACTATTGTTATTTTTATGATATTAATCATCCTACAATTTGTCATAATAATTTCATTTCATTACTTCATTTTTCTCCCTCCTTTTGGTTTTCTATTCTAATTAATTCTTTCCAGCATATATTTAAACTAGTAGGATCATTGAAATTACATAACCTGTGTCTGTTTTTTTTCAATCAATATGGTTTCCGCAAACCGTAGTGGCTTTCGGTATGACAGTTCTTGATAATTTTTATTTCTTCAAACTTTGGATATTGTTTATGTTCGATACAGTATTAGATTAATGCAGCTGTTGCTTCTTTTTTTTTTTTTTTTCCCCAATTTCTTAGATGCCGTTGTAGACGATGTTTTAGTTTATTTCTAGTGCTTCCTATGTACGATACAGGGGGACTTTTACTTACAGGAATTCCGTAAACTCTCAAGGCGATGAGAGCAATAGAATGTTGCAAGCACTCCTTGATAATAGCCTTGATGGAAACAGAAAGTACTCGGACAGAATGTTGTTGCTGTGTAGGGAAGGGGTCATATTTGCTGGTGGATCGTATTTTTGTTTCATGTTCAGATGTGTTTGTTCTTTTGAAAGTGTTCTTTAATCAATGGGTTTCATGTGTAAATAATTATGGCTAAGGGATTTTTAACAGGAAGTTTTAAGGAATTGTCTATTATAGGTTTTTAAATGGATTGCTTTTTAATAAGATATCTAAGTTTTATGGTTGGTTTTTTTAAATTTCTTTTGAAAGTTTTCTGTACATAAGATTTGGCACATATTTACTAGAAAACATAGGAATTTTCATGGGTTTTAAAAGAATGCATTTGAGCCTCGAACCACGCCGTAGCAAACAAACTTACGTGTTGGAAATGTTTGTGAATGAGAAGAAAACCTTCTGAATTATTTTAGGAGAAAAAGTGAGTAACCTCAGAATTTTATTTGAATTCTAAATAGCACATTAATATTGAAGCAGCTAAATGAAATACCGACATTAGCTATGCTGTACTGATATATTCATGGAGAAAGCTATGCTAAGGAAAAATAATTTTTCAAATTCATCTCCCGGAAGCAGAGATAGTGAAAAGAAGAGAAAAAGGTTTTGACCTTTAAGCCCCTAGTGGGAAATCTTTGCATTATTTAAAGAGGATAATATTCTATTGTAGCAAATGGTATACAGTAAAAAAAAAAAAATTCAATAGGATTTTTAGTAGCGGCAATACAGTTGCAAACTGAAGTACAAAAACACCACCTAGCAACAGAACTGTAAACTACAAAATTCCTCATACACTAGCCTAAAGTGTTTTACAAGGTAAGTGGCACCTGGTGTTGAAAGAATTTTTAAATTTCACATGTAGAAACAGAGATATTGAGAAAACAGATTAAAAATTGACGACCCTAGCAGCAAAATTGTGCATTATTTTTGGAAGAAAATATGCACAGAGTTTGAATAGTTAGTAGTAATCTGACCAAAGAAAGAAGTTTTTCAATCAGATTTTTAGTCACACAGATATTCCTGAAAATGGAAATGTGAACTTAAGCCCTCTGCTGGCAGACTTGTGGGTTAAGAAAAATTTGAAATTATATGAGAAACATTTTGCAGCGAAAACACTCTCCAGGAAATAAAGAATTTTTGAAATCTGACTTTAGAAGCAGAGATATGACAAAAATAAGATATGCATGTACATCCCCTGGCGGAAAAACTATACATTATTTTAAAAAGAAAGTATTCTCAAAAGGTTGTTCGATGTGAGCGGTATCGGTCCACGAAAAAACTTTCTATCGAGTTTTCAGAGCTCAGATTTTGCTGCAAATATAATGAAGCAGAAATAAACACTTAAGCCCCCTGGTAGCCAAACTATTCTTCACCAACTATTAAAAATTATATGCAAAACATTTCGCATCAGGAGCTGTATCTAACACAGGAAGAATTTTTCAAATCGGACTCTTAGAAGTAAAGATATCAGGGAAAACACAATCTGCCTTTACGCCCCTAGTGGAAAGTCAATGAATTATTTGAAATTTTAAAGATATATATATATATATGAGAAACATTTCGCACCCAAAATGCTATCCGACAATGAAGGAATTTTTCAAATCTGACTTTTAGGAGCAGAGATATAGACAAAAAATAAGATATATATCAACGCCCCTGGTGGAGAAACTATGCATTATTTTAAGAAGAAAATATCCCAAAAAGGTTTATCGGCGTGAGTGGTATCGGTCCATGAAAGAATTTTTTCCATCGAGATTTTAGAAGCTCAGATTTTGCTGCAAATACATCAGAAGCAGAAATTAATATTTACACCCCCTGGTAGCCAAACCATTCTTTACCAAAAATTAGAAATTGTACACAAACATTTCCTATTGGGAGCTGTATTACTGTATCCAGTCTAGAAATAATTTTTCAAATCAGAGTTTTCGAAGCAAAAAAATCATGGAAAACTTGATTTACTTTTACACTCCCTAGCGAAAAATCTTTGCGTAACTTGAAAAAGTGATTATATCTAAAATAGTCTCCGACATAAATGGAATCGAAAGGTAAAAGAATTTTCCCAATTGAATGTTTAAAAGCAAATACAGTTATGGAAAAATTAATAGCAACTCTGGAAATTTCTGATGTTTTTGGGTTTTCAGTGTTGCTACAAAAGTAAATATGCAGATAATACTCACAATATATATATAACATCACAGCCTCTCCTTGACAAATGTCAACCCCGCCTTCTCGTGGTGCATCCTGTTCCCACTAAAGGGGCTCTGACGACCGCCAATAGCGGTATAACTATACCATCGGGATCAGAGGAAATGCTATCCCACACTCACCAACCCGCTTGGCCAGCGTGGTGAGTTATGGCCAAACCCCTCCAAAATGACTCCACAACTTAAATCTTGGCCCTCAGTCTCCGGCAGCTGGAATGTACCTGGCCAAGGCAGCGGCCAGTGCGACATGAAGGCAGAGGGTGCTAAGAATCCCCGGAGGACCGGACTAGGCTGCCATCTGATGCTGACCTTGGCAACGTACAATGGACGCTCCCTATCTTCTGATTCAAGGCTTCTTGAATTGGAAGAGGAACTACAAAGGATCAAGTGGGACATTGTGGGGCTAAGTGAGGTAAGGAGAAAAGGAGAAGATCTCATCGAACTGAAAAGTGGACATCTCTTCTACTATCGTGGGACAGATACTGGCAGAACTAGTGGTGTTGGATTTATAATAAACAAGAAACTGAAGGATAAAGTGGTAGAAGTTGAAAGTTCCTCTGACAGAGCTGCACGACTCGTTATCCAACTATCGAGAAGATACCAGGCTCAGATTATTCAAACTTATGCACCCACCACAAGTCATCCTGAAGAAGAAATTGAAGAATTTTATGAGGAAATTTGTCATCTAAATAATAAAGGTAAGCAGCACTTGAAAATAATTATGGGAGATTTCAATGCAAAAATAGGGCAACGGCAACAGAATGAAACTTCAGTAGGTAAATTCGGTCACGGCAACAGAAACCAGCGTGGAAATACTCTCGTTGAGTTTGCAGAGGCAGAAGGGTTTTTCATCTTGAACTCCTTCTTCAAGAAAAAGCCACACAGGAAATGGACATGGAGACATCCAAATGGGATGACAAGTGAAATTGATTTTATTATGTGTAACAAAAAATTCGTCATAGAAGACTGCAGTGTGCTAAACAAGTTCAACACAGGTAGTGACCATAGATTGGTGAGATGTAAGATGCACCTCAACACTAAACTTGAACGTGGCAAGCTCATAAGACAAACAAAATCTATTGACATAACCAACCTTAAAAAACACCATAATACCTTCAAGTTGGAACTGAAGAACAGGTTCTCTGCTTTAGAAGGCCTAACATCGGAAGAAGTGGACATCTCTGAAGTTAACAGAAAAGTAACCAAAGCTCTTATGGAAACAGCAACAAAATTAGCTGGGTCTAAGAACAAGTTGCATGTAAATAAATTATCAGGAAAAACGAAAATGTTGATGCAAAAAAGAAGAGAGATGAGGACAACTAAAGAAGATGTGACTTCCAAAGTGGAATATATAGAGCTATGCAAGACAGTACGAAAAAGTATCACTGAAGACGTAAGAAAATTCAACTGTGAACTAGTGAGGAAAGCAATTGAAAACAACCAAAGCCTAAAGATAGCAAAGGGATATCTCAGTAAGGGAAGAAAACAGATTATGGCACTGAGAAAAGAAGATGGTTCTGTAACAAGAAATAGAGGCGAAATTTTGACAAGAGTAAAAGATTTCTACTCCAAATTATATGAAAGGGATGATACATGCACTCCAGACATCATGAAAGGTACCAGTACCAGAGTTCCTCCAATCCTTCCAGCAGAAGTTGCACATGCAATCAAGAACATGAAGCGGGGAAAAGCTCCAGGAGAAGATGGAATTACTGTAGACATCATACATGAAGCAAGTGGAGAAATCGAAACAGTACTCGCCCAAATTTTCACTCGATGCCTTAATGAAGGAAAGATTCCTGAAGATTGGAACACCGCTACAATGATCCTGCTACATAAGAAAGGTGACATTGAGGATCTCGGAAACTACAGACCTATCAGCCTCCTATCAGTAGTTTATAAAATCTTCACTAAAGTTCTTTCACACCGCTTGAAGGTAGCACTGGACATGGCTCAACCGAGAGAACAAGCTGGATTCAGGAGTGGCTACAGCACAATAGATCATATCCATGTGCTGAGAGAACTAATTGAAAGAGCAAAAGAATATGAACTTCCATTGTGCATGGCTTTTATCGATTATGAAAAAGCCTTTGATTCGGTGAAACCATCAGCAGTTACAATGGCTCTGAAAACCTGCGGTATTGAAGATGCATACATTAATATTATTAATAACATCTATGAAAATGCAAGTGCAAAGATTAGGCTGTTTGAAAATACAACACACATAAAAATTGGAAAGGGAGTGAGACAAGGTGACACCATATCTCCGAAGCTCTTTAATGCCACATTGGAGGGTGTTTTTCAGTCGCTGAGCTGGGAAAACAAGGGGATAAAGATTAATGGAGATTATCTAACCCACCTTCGTTTTGCTGATGACGTAGTCATTTTTGCAACTAGCCCATCAGAGCTGCAGAGTATGATCCAGGAACTTGCTGACAAGAGTAAAGAAGTGGGATTAAAAATGAACTTTCAGAAGACAAAAGTGATGTTCAATGCTTTTACAAGAAATGAAGATTTATCGATTGATGGAGAAAAGCTGGAGATAACAGACACGTACGTTTATCTTGGACAGCAGATATCAAGTGAGGGTCACATTGATGAAGAAATTAATCGGCGTACAAAACTTGCCTGGAGAGCTTTTGGAAGAAACAGCATAATTTTCAAGAGCAATATGCCATTATGTCTTAAAAGAAAAGTGTTTGATCAATGCATCCTTCCAGTGCTTACGTATGGTGCAGAGACGTGGACCTTAACTAAAAGAGACATACAAAGGCTGCAGACAACTCAAAGAAGCATGGAGAGGTGCATACTTGGTGTAACCAGGAGAGATAAGAAGAGGAACTCGTGGATCCGAAAAATGACAAGAGTGGAAGACATCATGATCAGAGTTAAATCCCTGAAATGGCAATGGGCTGGACATACTGCCAGAAGGACAGATCATCGATGGACAGCCGAAATTTTAGATTGGATTCCAAGGGACAGGAAAAGACCCAGAAGAAGACCACATGGGAGATGGGTGGATGAAATTCGAAAGTATGCAGGGGTGACATGGAGGAGACTGGCACAAGACAGACCGTTGTGGAGGAAACTTGGGGAGACCTTCGTCCAGCAGTGGATTGATAATGGTTGACAATGATGATGATGATGATGATGATATATATATATATATATATAATTTTAAAGCACATTTCATGCAGAAGCCAAATCAGTTTACAGAATGATAATATCTTTAACAGAACTCAAGTTCTGAACAGAAATGTGCTGCAAAACAGAAATCATGGCAAAGTAACATATTCAAATACAAATTACGTACCTAATATTTTGTTAGGTGACCTTTTGATTTAACAACTCTGCACACCTGTTGGGCATGGAGTCGACCAACTTATGCAACATATCGAATGAAATACAGTTGTGCCAAACGTCAGTAAGTGCGTTAATCTGTTCCACTTTATTTCTGGGGTTACGTTCATGCACTTTTCTTTTCGAAATGCTGCACAAATTCTCAATCAGGTTCAAGTCTGGCAAATTAAGAGGCACAACATTGCCTAAAGACATCACATAAGCTTTAAATGATTTTTGAACGGTGGCATGGGGACAAATCGTCCTGGAAGATGTATGGCTGATCCTGAAACAAATCACGTCCTGAAGGCGCCATCTTGTCCTGGAGGATACTTTTGTACACCTGTGCATTAACTGCTCTCACACACATGGATTCTGCCCACTCCAGCAGCAACAAAACATCCCCAAATCACAACACTGCATGGATACTTTCTTGTCTTAAGTGTGCAAGAGGGATGCAACGCCTCGTTATTTTGTCAAAACACTTGGCACCCCGTGTCATTACCATCGATGTTCAATTTTGTGTCATCACTAAATAACACTTGACGCCACCTATCAGTGTTCCACTAATTATGTTCCTTTGCCCATTCTAAATGTTTCTTGCATTGTACATTGGTTAGCAATGTTTCTTTACTGCCCTATGAGACGTCAAACCCATAGAATATAACCTGTTCTTCACTGTTTGAGGACAAACAACAGTACCACAGCTCTCCCGCAATTCTTTGGCAAGAACTGTTGACGAGACGAACCTGTTTCACAGACATAACTGTTTCAACAAGTTGTTACTTCTAGGAGTTGTTTTCATTTTTCGGCCACAATTACCCAGCCTGCCTCTTGATTCCACCCATATCACGGATCTTCGCCAGCTGCCACCCAACTGTACTCTTGGGCACCCCAGTTATCTGGGCAATTTCTTCACTGCTTTTGCCGAACGGAATTCACTTAAAGTCACCATTCACAAAGCTTTTTGTGGTGAAATATCACCTAATCTTCCCATAACTGCAACACAGTTTGCACACAATAAACAAAATGCACTCTAAACTTCACATTTGCAATGCAGTTCACAGGAGTAATGACTACACACTCACCAATGAAAACGAACTACCTACGCGCACTGCAAAAACGTCTGGAATAACCACACACACACATCGCCAGTAACCAGACGTACAAGCAAGCTCTGTTGGCTTGTAGCAACGACAATGACATTTCACGACATAACAAAGTGTGCTTCCTTTGCAGCACATTTCTGGTCATAACTTGAATTCTGTTAAAAATATTACCATTCTGTAAACTGAGCTGCATGAAATGTGCTTGAAAATGATATTTATATTGTGAGTATTATCTGCATATTTACTTTCGTAGCAAAACTGAAAACCCAAAAACGTCAGAAATTTCCAGAGTTGCTATTAATTTTTCCATAACTGTATATGGAATAAAATATAGATTGAATTCGATATCTTCTGCATTTATGCCCTCTAGTGACAAAATTGTGCACCGTAAAAAAAAAAACAGACTGCAAGGATCATCATTCACACATTTCATGCTTCCTAATGCAGAATTTTTTTTAAATCGGACTAATAGTTGCAGAGATATGGTGTCCACGGACGCACGGACGGACGGACAGACTGTGTGACAGATGGGTGGGCGAGCAGACAGGCGGACAAACTGGTAACATAAGCACAATCTTTTTTTACAAAAGATGCGCTAAAAAGATGTGACACTGATTTTCTGAAAGAAATTCAAACATTTTTAAGCACTAATTTCAAACTTCAAAGCTTTTCAAGACAACTTAAAAAAAAAAACGTTTTTCCAGTATATTCCAGGCCTTGAAAATGTTATAATTTTCAAAGACTTTTCATGTTTTCAAGCACAGGTGTACACCCTGAAAAAGGCAGCTCAAGGCTCAGATAAGAGAAAGTTTGCTTTCAGTGTGGAAGAAGGGGTCATTACCGAACTAACTGTCCGCAAAGATTTGATAACAATAGCACTAAGCAAGGGGATTGGGGGAGGGAGAATAAACCATCCCAGAAAATTAACAGAGCCATAGTCACTTCTACTTCAGACAGTGAAAATATGTGGTATATTTGTGGAATTTTCCATGAGGATGAGATAGATGCAACCATAGCTAGAGTGTGTCGCATAAATGTAGAGACAAAACAAATTCTTGAATTAAAAAAAAAAAAACGAGCTGAAATGTACACCCCATATTTATAGCAAAAATAGCATAGGACACGCAGCTGCACAATAGTTTGACGGAAACATAACAATTCCAACGCAGCATTTAGCTTTATTATTTTGAATATATGTTGAACATGTGGCCTGATAATTATTTTTTTTAACATGTTATTCTGTCCATCTACTTTATGCTTAGTACATTTGTACAGATTTTTCGGGTGAAGTTCTATCAGGAAGAACCCAAGCCTACGATTAGGCCTTTAATTTTATTTATTTATTAATTTTTTTTTGTTTTTTTTGTTTTTTTTTGTTTTTTGTGCCTAGCCTAGGCCTATTAAAAATTTCGAAAGTGATATTTTTGTGTCTGTCTACTCAACATGCAGTACATTTATAACTATTTTCACGGTGAAATTCTATTGGAAAGTATCCAAATCTGCAGTCAGGCTTTGTGGTGTGTGTGTGTGTATTTTTTATTATTTTAGCCTAGGCCTGATAAATATTTTGAAAAAGTTGAAAAAAAAATGAAACAATTCTCCAAAACAGTAGAAGGGCACTGACTGGCATTTGGAAAATTATACAGATGTAATTTTTTTTTTTTTTTTTTTTTTTTTTTGATTGGAGGTTTAACGACCACCGTGAGCAACTCAATGGGCTATAAGCGGTTGCCCATCCCTAATTTAGGGATACTGGTTCCAGGGAAGGGAGAGAGCCAGTGCCGTAAGACAAACACAACATCCATGCCTCACCGGGATTCGAACCCGGACAACGTTCGGACGAATTATCAGAGGCCATCGCTTAGACTACTGCGGCACCGGGGTGGCAGGTGTAATTTCAAATGCACATACATCTTTTTCTACTATTTTGCTAAATTGTGAACAAAATAGAAAACAAGAAAGATGACACCGAATTTTGTATTGTAATGAGCACATCTTGAACCTTTTCTTATGCAAATTAAATTTATCAAAGTTATTCAAAGCCAATGCAACCGGTTAAAAAAATATCAACCAGATTCCTTCAATTGATAAAACATCCAGAAACAGAAACAGCTACTGACTTCAAGCAGCAGCTAAAAAGTATGTAACGAAAATTAACAGACTGTGCATAAAAAGTTTCTCACAGCAGAAGGAAGGTATCAGAGACAGATTTTCAAACTAAACAGTTAAAAGAGAGAAATAAAGAAAGAAACATGATATAACTCTACGCCTAATGGGAAAGTAAAAAAAATATTCACAGAAAACAGCTATGCTAACAAAAAAGAACTTTTCAAATCGGAGTTTTAGAAGCAGATATCGGGGAAACTCAAGTTACCTTTGCGACCTCTAGTGGAAAATCTATGCATTTACTTGAAAAACTTAAAACTATATGAGAAACATTTTGCACCAGAAATGCTCTCCAACAAAGAGGAATTTTTCAAATCATACTCTTGGAAGCAGAGATATCAACAAAAATAAGATATACATCTACGCTCTCTGACGGGGAAACTATGCACTATTTTAAGCAGGAGGTGTTCTCAAAACGTTTTCTAAGGTGAGCGATAATGGTGGTCTACAAAAGAATTTTTTCAGTCGACTTTTTCAGAAGCTCGTATTTTGCTGCAAATACATCAGAAGCAGAAATAAATGCTTACGCCCCCTAGTGGCCAAATCATACTTTATCAAAATTTTGAAATTACATGAAAAACATTTTTAATCAGGAGCAGTATCCGACACAGAAAGAATTTTTCAAATCGTAGTTTTAGAAGTGGAAAATCTATGCATTACTTGACAAAGAAACTGTGCCTAAAATAGTCTTCATTATAAATGGCATCGAAAGGAAGAAAGAATTTTTTCAACCGGATATTTAGAAGCAAATATATGCAATAAAATGCATTTTAAATTCGATATCTGCATTTATGCCCTCTAGCAGTGAAGTTGCGCATCAGCAAAACTCGGAATGCCAGGATCATCAATTCTCACATTTTGAGCTTCCCAATGCAAAAAGAATTTTTTAAATCGAACTAATAGTTGCAGAGATATGATGTCCACAGACAGATGGACATTGAACCGATAACATATGCATTATCTTTCTTACAAAAGACGTGCTAATTACCCGCCAACTACTTCCTAGACTGCGGTAAATTCCCGAGATCTCGGGGATTGGAGTCACAGCATACAAATATGCAGCAGCGTTTATTATGACTTGGAACGATTTACAGTTTTGGAATCGTACTGATCCAAACCTGTTCGAACATTGTTTCTGCTGGCAGACAGCAATACATGCGAATTCGCTGATTTGTGGCATTGTCGACAAGCAGCGGCCCGATAAGAACCAGTTTAAACACAGTGTTTGCTTCGTGATGGATTCCCATCATTCATGAAGAAGCTCCGATGTCCGCAACGCCATCGTGTGGTTTCATCAACATCGTACTTCATGATACATCGCATTGCGATATCGTGAAGGATGACACATCGTAGTACCATTAGCTAAAAAATTGGAGCATCGATGTAAAACTTAAACCAGTTTTTCGCGGTATAGAGGCACATCGCCAAGCCCGAATGACACGCAACATTTTTTTCTGCAAAGCAAACAAGCAGATTATTGGTTACGTTCGAGAAAAAGACCTTACTGTAAGTCAACAGTTGAGAGAACCGCGGTTGGCAAAGTGCCAAGCGGAGTCAATGAAGCAAGCGTCTAGGGACAGAAGGATGTCTAATGCTTTTGGACTTCGAAAAATTGAAGCATGAGCAACTTGAAGTGGTATAACTAGTCGATTGGCATCTCAGCGGTCCGCCCTCCCTCTAGCGGCAAAAATTAGCGAGATCGTTGCTTAGGTTTGGTTGGCTTGTTTTGGGTTTTTTGTTTTGTTTTTGTAACATTTATTCTGAAATTAGAGGGTAGTATACTGGAAAATTACCCGAAGAACAGCAATTCGTATTCTTGTGTCTAGCAGTGTCGTTCCCAAGGTTGCAGCTGTGATTTTCACAAGTGAGTATAAACGTTTGCGATTTAAAATTTCGTATTTCAACATGCTGTGGGAAACAATTGGCCTTATGCACATAAATTTAAACTCGATTAAAGAGCTAGATTTTCAATGCTCTGTCGACAGTTACCAATTCAACAAAATGTACAAATTTGAATTTGTTATTGTTAACAGAGTATTGCAAATGGTTCCTGGGAAACATTAAGTGAATCGAAATGTCAGCCTTTAATAAAGAACATTTAAAAGTCTTATCACGAATGAAGCACTTATTTTCCATATTTTTAAGTTCCCAAATTACACTGCTGGACAGTTGCTAAGGACGGATCATAAACGGCTATATAGCGCATAAAAAAGTAAGTGTGGTTGGATGCCAAGTGAAATAAAATAATGTCAGAATGCCAGGACATTACAAGAAAGACAATTTATTGTGCTCTGAAATCCAGAAGGCTTTGGAACGTGTTCAAGGGACAAACAGGCCATTCTGTGCAGAATACTCACGTGAAAAAATGCAATTACCGTCCGCATGCGTTCCGGCGTAAGATGTCAATACGGGATATGGCCACCATGGAGGGTGACGCAAGATTCCACATGTCGTGTCATACTTTGCACAACATTATCAAGCAGCTGTTGGGGTAATTTATCCCATTCCTCTGTCAGTGCACGGATGAGGGTGTCCTTGTTTATTGGAGGGCATTGGCGACCAGCAAGATTCCTCCCCAAAGCATCCCACACATTTTCAATGGGATTCAGATCTGGAGAACGTGCTGGCCATACGAGGCGTTGAATATCCTCGCTCTCAAGACACTCCTGGACAGCGACTGTTCGATGACATGTTGCGTTGTCATCCATGAAAATGAATCTATCACCGACAGCACCACGGAACATGCGAATATGAGGTAGCAGATCATTAATGTATTGTTGGCCAGTCATAGTCCCAATTGGAAGCACATAGAGGGACCTACGGCCATTGATCATGATGCCAGCCCATACCATAACACTACATGTCGGATATCGGTCCCTTTCCTGTATGTTTGCTGGACAATATGCAGTACCACTATCACGCCAGATCAGTTGTCGTCGACAATCAGACGATAGACTGTATCTACTCTCATCTGAGAAGAGGACAGCAGACCAGTCGTTATCAGTCCAATTGCGATGTTGATGGCACCATTGCAAACGGGCGGTACGGTGACGTTTGGACAATGGGATGCACACAACAGGACGGCGGGCGTATAGTCCTCCTTCATGCAAACGTCTGGCGACAGTTTTTCGGGATATCTGCTTGCCACTAGCAGCCATAAACTGATTTGCTACCTCACTAGCTGTGCTGCGCCGGTGTCTTTTTGTTGATAGCACTATGTACCAATCTTCTACAGGTGTTGTACTGCGAACACGACCTCCCCCGTGACGTTTTCTACACTCTCCATTTGTTTGAAATGATTTCCAAAGCCTTGAAACAACACTGTGGCTACATCTGTTATTTTTCGCCCTTCTTCAATCTTGCCAATAATACGGCCACGCGTAAAATCATCTAGGTGATGTCTGGAAGACATACTGAAAATTGCAAGTTCGTCAATTGATCCTTTCCCTTTCAACTTTGCGTTTGAACAACAACGGTCAATACGCGTCAAATCCTTTATATCTCTTATCAGCGCTATGACGTCACGAACAAGTTCAGCAATCCAAAATTTGCATACGCACAACATGTCTTACTGTATCCTGCACTTATGCTAATTTCCACATTTTCCTGCCTTCCATTTTATGGTTGCTATCGTTGCTATTGTCATCCGTCCTTAGCAATTGTCCGGCAGTGTATAAAGCACGGCACAAACTACTAAGCATTCACTCACAATAACAACACAGACATGGAGATAGCGTGGGGTAAACAAATATTATCGTGTACTTATGCCAACTAAACTTGAGCATGCGCACGACGGTCAAAGGGAGTACCAAATTTTTCAAAGTCCAAAAGCATTAGGCATCCTTCTGTCCCTAGACGCTTGCATCAATGAATGCTGAAGGGGAGAACGGTATCACTGTGTGTCCCTTCAGAACTTGTTTGAAGGAAGGAAATGATGTCATCATCATTGGCAAAGGTCTGAAGGAAGGAAATGACGTCATCGCCATTGGCAAAGACTTCTTTTTAGCTCAAAGCTGAAATTTGATTTTTACAGGGGAACAAAGGGAAAAAAAATTGACCGTGACCTACAACCTTAAGTCCGTGACCTTTCCTTGACTTCCATGACTGTTTCCTCATTTTGTGACCTGGTAGACACCCTGATTTATTCCTAAGTAAATCCCATAATCTGTGTGTTTTATCTATCATATGATTTTCTAGGAATGACTTCAATTATTACTAAGTTTGTAACAGTATTTATGCTAGGACTGGGTATTATTGACGTGGTTGCAAAAGTGATGCACATATGTGAAGGTGTTGTTTTCAGACAGCAGAATTTGCCTTTTAAGATTATTTTGGCAGAAATAAAAAACTTTTTCTGTTAAAAAAGTAAGTTTAGAGATAATGGAAGTAGATCAACCATGACTAACCCATAGTGTGGAATTTTCAGCAAATTGGAAGTTCTGCATCACTTCCTCTAAAATAGCAGTGGAAGACTTCCTAAATATAAGCAGAGTTTTAAAAATTGTACCTCAAGCAGATAGCGCACACAAGAGAACATGAAACACAACCATAGTATTTGTAGTTTCAGGACATTCGAAAAAGCGGAGGGGATTTGGAATGTAACGAGAGCCAACAATACACTCACGGCAAGATGTAAGCAGTGAATTCAGAGCCCAAGTTTGTCCTCCACTCCCTTTCAGGGGGAGAGGTACAAGAAAATAAAGCAGCTGGCTCAGCATTTGATAGGGGAGGCAGAAGTTTGCCAATCAAGAACAAAATGTCAAAGGTATTCCAGTGGAGAAAATACACTTCATCTTCATATGCTGGGTAAAAAACTACTAAACTTACATCACTCGAATGTTGCCAGATTTTTGCCATTCCAAAATATTTATAACGTGACCATTGCTTTCTCGTGCATGTAAAATTTCACTTACCCTTTTCAATGAGGTATGAATTGCAGTGTAAACTCAAATAATTTTCAATATTAAAGCTGCTGAAATTAGCACATAGAATGTGAGGATTATGATGAATGAATTCAATATATGCTTGCCACATTGTATTCAGTGATCATATTGCGATACTAAATTGCTTTTGTTCACTGTTCACCAAGTAACATCTCAGGAAACTTGGAGTTTACACTGCCCTGAAGCAGGAATCAAATCTGCATCTTCCGATTTCTGCTGTTACGTGAAAAGGACCCTGCAAAGAAGCATAGGACACTTCAACTACCAAAATCTGAAGTCATTCACATTTCTCAGCTATAATCACTTAGCTTCTGGCACTTCATTGTCCTGGGTGGACTGGTGTAATCAGCAACATACTTGAATGTAAAATTGGGAGATATGGGTTCAATTCCTGCTCCAATGTAGTTGAATTTTCTGAGATGTTATACGTCAATAAGCCATTACATTACGACACCCCCAGTCTAGAGAAATGAGCACGCCTGAAGACCGAACAGTGGCCCAGGTGAAGTTCACAGAGCAGTATATATACACTGCTGGACAATTGCTAAGGACGGATCATAAACGGCTATATAGCGCATAAAAAAGTAAGTGTGGTTGAATGCCAAGTGAAATAAAATGATGTCAGAATGCCAGGACATTACAAGAAAGACAATTTATTGTGCTCTGAAATCCAGAAGGCTTTGGAACGTGTTCAAGGGACAAACAGGCCATTTTGTGCAGAATACATAAACGTGAAAAAATGCAATTACCGTCCGCAGGCGTTCCGGCGTAAGATGTCAATACGGGATATGGCCACCATGGAGGGCGATGCAAGATTCCACATGTCGTGTCATGCTTTGCACAACATTATCAAGCAGCTGTTGGGGTAATTTATCCCATTCCTCCGTCAGTGCACGGATGAGGGTGTCCTTGTTTATTGGAGGGCATTGACGACCAGCAAGACTCCTCCCCAAAGCATCCCACACATTTTCAATGGGATTCCGATCTGGAGAACGTGCTGGCCATACGAGGCGTTGAATATCCTTGCTCTCAAGACACTCCTGGACAGCGACTGTTCGATGACATGTTGCGTTGTCGTCCATGAAAATGAATCTATCACCGACAGCACCACGGAACATGCGAACATGAGGTAGCAGAACATCATTAATGTATCGTTGGCCAGTCATAGTCCCACTTGGAAGCACATAGAGGGACGTACGGCCATTGATCATGATGCCAGCCGATACCATAACACTACATGTCGGATATCGGTCCCTTTCCTGTATGTTTGCTGGACAATATGCAGTTCCACTATCACGCCAGATCAGTTGTCGTCGACAATCAGACGATAGACTGTATCTACTCTCATCTGAGAAGAGGACAGCAGACCAGTCGTTATCAGTCCAATTGCGATGTTGATGGCACCATTGCAAACGGGCGGTACGGTGACGTTTGGACAATGGGATGCACACAACAGGACGGCGGGCGTATAGTCCTCCTTCATGCAAACATCTGGCGACAGTTTCTCGGGAGATCCGCTTGCCAGTGGCAGCCATAAACTGATTTGCTACCTCACTAGCTGTGCTGCGCCGGTGTCTTTTTGTTGATAGCACTATGTACCGATCTTCTGCAGGTGTCGTACTGCGAACACGACCTCCCCGTGACGTTTGCTACACTCTCCATTTGTTTGAAATGATTTCCAAAGCCTTGAAACAACACTGTGGCTGACATCAAATCCCTGGCAACATCTGTTATTTTTCGCCCTTCTTCAATCTTGCCAATAATACGGCCACGCGTAAAATCATCTAGGTGATGTCTGGAAGACATACTGAAAATTGCAAGTTCGTCAATTGATCCTATCCCTTTCAACTTTGCGTTTGAACAACAACGGTCAATACACGTCAAATCCTTTATATCTCTTATCAGCGCTATGACGTCACGAACAAGTCCGGCAATCCAAAATTTGCATACGCACAACACGTCTTACTGTATCCCGCACTTATGCTAATTTCCACATTTTCCTGCCTTCCATTTTATGGTTGCTATTGTTGCTATTGTCATCCGTCCTTAGCAATTGTCCGGCAGTGTACAACCCAAGGACAGGCTTATGGTTAGTAGAGTGTTCGGAGTCGGAATGGGAAAAGCTGCCGATCTATCCGAGTTTGATAAAAGACAAATTGTGATGGCACAGCGCCTAGGAACTATGATCTAGAAAATGGTGTGGCTTGTGGGTTGTTCGCTTGCTGCTGTAGGGAGTACATATCAAAAGTGGTGCACAGATGGACAAATGACAAACCGTCATCCAGTGGTTTTTCGCCCGCAGCTATATTATCCCAGAGGGGAGCAGAGACTGTCCCGCATTGTTCACAGCGACCACAGGGCCACAGTGTGACAAATCATCTGCAGCTACAACAGTGGTGATCAGGGCAATGTGTCACAGCACACAGTTCATTGCAGTCTTGTGCGCATGGGCTTGCATAGCCGAAGACCCAGCCGTGTCTCTATGCTCACTGAACATCATCACCAACAACGCACAAAATGGGCCCAAGATCATCAAGATTAGTCCATGGATGATTGGAAAAAAATGGCCTGGTCTGACGAATCAAGATACCTGGTGCATCATGTAGATGGGCCAAATGCGGATATGCCGATTACCAACGGAAGCTATGGCACCTGCATACACTGCTGGGCAGAAACAGGCTAGTGGCGGTGGTGTTATGCTATGGGCAATGTTTTCTTGGAACACTTTATGCCCCATTATCCCAATAGCACAATCCCTGACAGCTGTCAGGTATCTGAACATTGTTGTGGACCAAGTTCACCCATTCATGGCAACTGTGTTCCCAGCTGGTGATGGCCATTGCCAACAGGATAATGCATCATGCCACACAGCCAGAATCGTCAAGAAGTGGTTTGAGGAACATGCTGGTGAATTTCTGTTAATGCCATGGCCTCTAAATCTACCTGACATGAACCCAATTGAACATTTGTGGTTCGTCTTGGAAAAGCGGGTTCGCACTAAATCCCCACCACCCAGAAATGTGCAGGAACTGGAGGACCTGCTGTTGACATTATGGTACCAGATACCCCAGGATACCAACGCCACCTCATCAAATCGATGCCTTGCCAAGTGGCTGCTGTTTTGCGGGCTAAAGGGGATCCTACAGCTCATTAGGTAGGTGGTAATAATGTAATGGCTCATTGGTGTATGGTAAATAGTGAACCAGCAATGCAGTATCACAATC
Organism: Macrothele yani; assembly: GCA_039090855.1. NCBI lineage: Eukaryota > Metazoa > Arthropoda > Arachnida > Araneae > Macrothelidae > Macrothele > Macrothele yani. Next base: position 79,129,649 of record CM077009.1, read on the forward strand.
TGATTGCTCAGTATAATGTTATGGCAACTGTGTTCCCGGCTGGTGCTGGCCATTGCCAACAGGATAATGCACCATGCCACACTGCCAGGATCGTCAAGAAGTGGTTTGAGAACAAAGAAATGTGGATGTACCTTATTAGCATTGGTGCCATCCACATTATTTGAAGGTGTGACACTATCTAAGTGGCATTTCAGCAATGTAATGTATTGTTGTTCACCATTTTTTCTAGTTCCACTTGAAATTTTGTTTTATCTTCCTTCTCTATAAGTGGTGTTTTAAACAACTTAATTACAATAGCCGCCACTGAATTACAAAATACACAGTGAAAACATTTCAGTTTGGTAACTGACAACAGTTTGAGGAACTTGGAAACAGTATGAGGAACCTGGCAACAGCATTTAAATTCTTCAGAAGTAAACAAAACTTTTGTTGATCCTTCTGTACATTGAGAACAGGCCTTAACTAACATCAAGAGGCCAGAAACGTCTGTAAAAATCAAATAGAACTCAGAGGGAAAGAAGATTAAACAAAATTTCTTCAAGCAGAACTAGAAACAAAGGAATATATATTTGGTAAATTCAGTGATCCAATATTGTTCACCATTTTACTACCTTACTATTCTGGTGAACAGTACTTACGTTGCTGAAATGCCCCTTAGATGGTGTCACACCTTCAAATAATGTGGATGGCACCAACGTTAATAAGGTATGTGGATTTATTTCTTGCTCTATATCATTATGGCATGATATCAATGATACTTTTAAATAGTATGGTGTGTTAATCAAATGGATATGAGTTCTTCAGTGACTCAATATCAAAATTATAAGTGGAACTTCCAGTTGCCAACAGACACAGAAAAGATTGTGATGCTTTTAGTTGTATGTTAATCTATATATATATATATATTTTTTTATTTTTTTTTGACCCCGTGTGATTGTCCGCTCAACTTTACGAATAGATCTTGCAAAGATTAAGATATGATTAAAGCTTTTTGTGCCATGGATTCATTTGATTATAAATTCTTTTTGAACTGTGTATCGAGAGTGTGGCGTACATGAATAGTAGAGTCGAAAATGCGCAAAAATCAGTTAGAAAGCACATATGACTTTGATTATAACGGCATATTAAGAAATTTGGTAAAATGTAACTAATTCTTCATTAAGGGAGAAATATTCCTTAAACTTTGATAATCCAAATATACTTTAAGAAAAGATGTTTGTCTTTCATTAGTCATGTGGAGCCAGGAAAAGAAATATATAGATTAACATAAAACTGAAAGCATCACAGCTGAGTTCATTCTTCTGTGCCATGTGACATTTGGTAGATGAATGCTTTTTCCGTTCGGATGTAATACAAAAGCATGGAGCTCAGACTTTTATTCATTCACTGCTTATTGGGTGGCAACGGGAAATTCCACATAGCAGATGACACCTGTGCCATGGAACAACTATACACGATATTGCAAATGGCAATTACTGAAGCATTGCAGTGGGTAGGTACCAATTTTAAAATTTCATTATGACAGATTTAAACGGCAAAAGTGTGTGCTCCAACAACTGATATTGCATCATAAGACCACAAATAACTGGAAAACACAGGTTTCAAGAACTTGGGTGAATTATATTAAGGCACTGATGGGAACTAGTACCATATTTTTTTCTCTCAAGATTGCATAGTGTTTCTCACTTGTTTGAAGAAATACATCGTTCAAAAAATACAATATTTTTCATGAATTTCTTTAAGCATTTTATGCTCCTTCTTTGGTTTCTCACCTGAACAAAGAAATACATGCCAAGAAGAAGATCCCAATTATAGCATCTTACTGCCACTTGACATTATTTTGTATCTAATATTTTGATAGAACTGTTTCACTCATTTACATGCATGCATTTCATTAGAATGATATAAGAAACATTTGCTTGTAGATTTCACCAGGCACAAGCTCTTCTTGTTTGCTTGCTTCACGTTTTAATGACCACCATGAGCTCTAAGCAGTCACCCATCGCAAACACACCAACCACCCTATTCAGACACATGGTCAGGAGCAAGTGCTTAAGACCACTACACCTCCACAGCAGCCACAAGCTTCTGATATTTTTCAACATCACAAAGTGTCATGCTTAAAGAAATAAATTTTTAAATCAGATTTTTTGAAGTCTGTGTTAAACTCAAGTTTTAAACAAGAAATGATACCTTAAATGAAAAGATGTTTACAAATTTTACATATCACAGTTTTCATATGCATAATTTTTATGAACTCTAAGGAAATTATATGTACTCTTAGCTATGCAATATTAACATATTTATCCAAGTGTATGTCATGTTCACAAGTTTTTCACCGTGTATGTCATGTTCACAAGTTTTTCACCGTGTATGTCATGTTCACAAGTTTTTCACCGTGTATGTCATGTTCACAAGTTTTTCACCTGTAAAAATAAGTTTCTCATCCTTTAAAAAAAATTTTTGAAGTAAATTTTACACAGGAGGCATTTGTTAAAAGATTTCTCACCTTTGTTTTGAGTTTACTGCGAAATTTCTTGAATGTGCTATACTTACAATTCTCCACCAGCAAAAAAAAATTAGCATTTTAGAAATCAGTTTATATAACCAAAAATTTCACAAAACAATTAACATCCCATTTTTACGATAATACAGTGAAACATTCGAGTAATGGACATTACTTAGCCTGGAGAAAAGTGACCATTGTTGGGAGGTAGCTGTTGTTCGGCTTAAGTTAACATTACCGGTCCGTGGTGGTTATTTGAAAGAAGAACAAGTGTATAAAGCTTATGCACAAAGAAAACAGTTAAAGTAATTTCTCCACATGCTGAATAAAACTAAGTATAATAATTTAATAAATAAATCATAGGTATACAGGATTTTAGAAAAGCAGTGTCTGATGCCTGGTCTTAAATGGCCTTCAGAAATAGTATTCTTTGTCCCTATCTCATCCCTCTCGCCAAAGTACCAAAGGAACTACATAAAATACTAACTGACATGTCCACGAGATCTCTTTTAGGATTGACTTGGGTGTCTGTTGACTGCTGTTACAAGCTTCTGTTGTTCGGAGGTCACTGTTAATGATAATCCTACAGCAACTATGCATCAATCAAAACCAAACAATGGTAACCTCCATTGTTCAGTGGATACCATGCTCTTTAGTGTTTGTAATAGAGGTTTAACTGCATTTGATTTAAAAAAATTACCTTTATGTTTACATTTCTTGGAGCACAAGTTCTTCACACATACACATTTGAAAAAGAGAACATGTTGCTACCAACATTATAAGCCACATTTTCCTATTATTATTATTTTCTTCAATTTCATAAATACGAAATTTTGGATATAGTTTAGTATAAGTTTTTTTCAGGAAACACATAGGCTCGCAAACTTTTTGGCTTTACTTCCGAACCTGGCCTTTTCTGGGCAATATAGTGATTACAGATTGGCCAACAGATGGAAGCATGTCAGAGCTCCCTAATACGTGTTAGCTCCAGTGTATTTGTACTGCACGTTTCCTAGCGAGAGCCCGTAAGTTGTATGAACAACTTTTATTTTTTATCCATTTGGAGGTGTTCCTTTGTTGTAAGATGTGGAATTGAAAGAATTTTTTGATGAAATTCCTAGGGATGATGATGCATGCATTTTTGTAGTACAAATGGCAGGGACAGCTTCCAATGTAGAGATGGGTTTTTTTTTCAAGGGTCACTAAATGACTACGAGTGGATTTATCTTATCATTTTGGACAATTAAGGTGTTGGAAGAAGCACTGGTTCCTACTCCTTATATTCCATTTGATATCACAATGTGGAGAGCAATTGGCATCTACTCAAATGTAAGCTAACAGGAGATAATCAAAACTGTCAGTTGAAAGACCACATTCTGGAAAATTTATTCAGATGGAAATATCCTCTTTCCTCAGAACACTATTTTGTGGTCTTGATTCGTATCATCAGGCAGTTACAGTTCTTCAGATGATTTATATCATCTGCTGTTACAGTTCTTCCCTTGCAGGGAAGAACTGTAACAGCAGTCATGTACTTTCATTATTCTGCTAGATAGACAGGTTCCGATTCATGAGGAAACAATTCCTTCAGATTACATATTTCAAAGCAGAGATGCAATTAACATTTCTGAACATCCTTTTAAGGTCAGTAAAATAGTAACGCGAACAGATCGATACACAGCTCACATGCTGCTGTCTTTCACATAGGCCGACAGATGGCAGTACATCAGTGCTCACTCCTCCGTCGTGCTGAATGGGCAGGGTTCAAAGAATAAGCAACTTTTCAACCATACAATGAAAACAAACCTTGGAAAAATTAACATTTTTCTTTTAATAAATTTGACGTAATTGTGTTTTTTGAAATTTTCCACTCATGATTATACCGTGCCTTTAAGAGGCTGCACTATATGAATTAATTCCTTTAAGCATATAATACAATAATGATTCCTCATAAGCTTGCAGCAGAAACTTTAATCGATAAGTGACAGGTGTTGCGTGTACAGCAGCCAAATATTATAAGACAAAAAGATGTTTGAAGGAAAGCAAGAGGGGTTACAACAGGGCCTGATTTACTAAATGGAAGGCACAACAGCACACACAGTTTTGAAGATAGCACCAACCCTGGTTATAACCAAGATGGCACTACCTTTGGTTCTAACAATTTCTCTGATAGGATTTCACATGTTAGTTGTAAGTTTCAAAATATAATTTTTGCAGAAATTATACTGATTCCCTGATTATTACAGCTCAATAACAGCAGTTGCTTTATATTTGGTGTGGGTCACAAATATATATACTAAATTTATCATATTCCTTGAAAGGTGTAGGGGCTACTGTTTGAAATTTGTCAAGGCTGACCAATTTTTGTAAAAGCACTTCTGGAAATCAAGTTCGGCATTTAAAATTGAAGTTCTTTTACTTGAAGAACTTCAATTTTAAATGCCGAACTTATGGTGTGAATGCAGTTCTGGTTTTCTAACCCGAATTATATTTAAAGATCAATGTAACATTTACTAAAATGGAAAAAAGGAATACAATCAGGAAAATTGCTTTCAATATTTATAGTAATATACTAATCAGGTACTTATCTGGGAGCTCCCATAAATCATGGCCTGGGTAGCAAGCTTCTCTCTGAAGAGCAGCAATCCCATTACACTTTTACAGAGGGATTTTCAGTGACCATTCATTGTACATATAATCAGTGGCCAGCTCATATACTTAAAGAAAAAAAAAAAAAGCACATTCAAAGCCCTTGGCACCAATAGCTTTGAAACAAAAAACTGGTGTGAGCTACATGCACCTCTCACTTACATAATATAGTGCTAAATTTGAGGTATTACTTTAACATGAGAATTTCTTGCAGCACATTTGATGTTTATGATTTCTTCACTTGCACAATTTCAGTACATCGCTACAAAGCAAATTTTTGTTCTAAAACATGTACAGCACACTTCGTAAGATTTCTCACCATATTAATGGGGCCTGCACATTCAGTTACTATATTTATGGAGCAACTTTTTGGAGTATAATACCATTGCTGAGGTTTCTCACCTAATTATTCAGGTATAAACTTTGAAATATGTGATTTTAGAGACTTACATATAAAAATAAGGCACATTTGTGTATTCATGTTTATGGAGAAAAAATGGGTCAAAATTTCCTTTTAGACTGCTACATTAACTCTGTGTTAACAGCAAATGCACCATTATACCAATAGCATGATAAACATATATAAATATATACATATTTTCTTTTTTTCAATATACAGACAGACACACATTAAAGTGTATGTGCATTGCTTATCCTGGCACATTCACAAAGGGTACGGAAAAGTAACACGTGGTGTACAGACAAGGAGTTAAAAACGTACCACTGCTTTTATAAAATCGCCTTTACGAACAGATGACCATATGAATTTTCCTATACCTCATGTTTACAATGCCCAATTGCATTGAAATTTTAAACACACAATTTTTCAAGTGGATCTTTAATCCAACTTTAAAATTAAAGGCTAATATCTGTTTCATGTAGAGGTAATTCGATTTAGATTCCATTTACCATACCAAAAACTACAATGACACAAGTTCTAACAGTACGGTTACATCGCAATACATAGGAATGAACTAATATCAAAAGGCCAACACGTTGATGAGCCCCGATCACTTAATATTTAAAGAAATCCAATAAGCTTACCTTGTGCCTATTATAAATGCGCCAATAAGTAGACACAATCACACATATTTTTATTGATAAAATACTCAACAAGAATAATTAAGAATTAAAACGCAATCACACCTAACCTCACCTTTCTACTCTCGTACACCAGAGAGAACAAAATAGAATCTTCGAAACCAGCAAACCACCCATAGAGCATGCGCATTTATGCTTATAATAAAACTTGCTTTCGAGGATGCAACATGCAACATGAACCGAAAGTAACACTGACCAATCGCAGTGCGACAACTGAAACGGTGCTCAGCAAAATGGTCGGCTTTGGGGTTCATTTCGTATTCGTAGCGAATAGCAATTAATCATGGAATCACGATTGTGAATAGAACTCTTAATCGTTATTCGTTATAGTTACACTATGTTATTGATCTCAAACGCAAGCGGAGAATGAATTTTAGGAAAGCAACGTGATTTTCAGTGTTCAACCGTTATGCATTCATAACGGAACTCAGCAACCAGAATTTTGCAGTAGACTCCTTTCTTTAGAAGAAACGTGTTTTGGGCCACATTCATTTTTTGAATTCAGTGAATTGAAAAAGCGTTTTTTTTTTTTTTTTTTTCACTCTTGTTAGTAAGGTATACTTAGACTGCTGCACAGTAGCAATCTTCGATTCTGTTTCCGCATGTTTCAGCTGCGTTTGCTTCTGTTACTGAGACGGGTTGCAGAATCGGGAGCTACGTCGTAATTTATCACCACAATCTGGTTTCCATGAGTGCGACGCCAGCCGCTCAGAACTGGATGGGCGCTTTAGGAGGGGGGATAGCATAATGAGGAGGGGACATAAGTTTTGAAGTACTAGGCAGAAATTCTGGCAAAAAAATCCATTCATGCGGATTTTATCAGACGCTGATAATGTTATCTCTTTTCAGGTGCGTACTGTATGTAGTATTTATTGAACCTTTGTAGCATGGGAACCATGAATGCAAATCACTATGGCAAGTTATTATTTCTTCACAATTTTAGCTTATTTACGTAGTTTTTTCTTTCCTTTCTCTTTTTTTATCTGTCATAAGGCTGTTATGAATTTTAATCTGTAACTTGACAAGAGATCTCTCTCTTTTAAATTATAATTATGAAAGTAATGTGTTTCTACTACTCTCATAGAAATTCGCTCAGAGGGCTTCCTCTATTTCCCAGAAGTACAAACACTAAATTTAACAAAAATTCATTTTATATAACAAAATTTCTGTGAATTCGTATAATTCAGGTATGTTTATCCAAGTTCCCTGAAATCATAGATGGTTGCAGGAGCCATATATTCTAACAGCATAAATATTTTGGGGGCCTAAAGGGTTGGCTGAAGCCTACCCCTAGCATCAGCGCCTGGTTTTTGTTAAGAAAAGTTGAAACTATTTCCTGTCTCATGGTTGAAACACTGCTTCGTGTTTTGTAATGTTTCCATAATGATCTTGACAATGAGGCAGAATTTTTTTTTCTGTCAGAAAAATTTTATTAGGTGGGAATAAACAAAAATGGCCTCCCTAGTGGTGCATTCGTTAAAATGGCCTCCCCAGTGGTGCATTCGTCAAAATGACCTCCGTGTAAGAGCTGGCGTCTGACCATTCCTCCGAGAAGGGTCCTTGTTCGAATCCTGGTGAGGCATGAATGTCGTGTTTGTGTTACGGCACTGGCTCACTCCCTCCTGTGGAACCCACTACCCTAAATTTGGGATGGGCGACTGTTTATAGCCCATTGAGTTGCTCATGGTGGTCGTTAAACCTCCAACTGAAAAAAAAAAAAAATGACAATTTTTTACTACTGCCATACTCGCACTCGATCTGAAAATCAAATCAAAATTAAAATATTGTTAATAAGCCATTACTTTTAAAACATATGTATAACCATAAGAATCAATTCAGTGATAGAATGGGTATAGGAACTGTTAATTGTAAGTGATCTGACCATATGAAGTTCTCATACTATATCATAGTTTTATGTGACAAATCATTGCAACAAGTCCTGTTACAGAAAAATTGTGCCCTGGTAAGATGCAGGCACACCTCAAATGGAAAGCCATGCACTCACAAAGACAATGCTGACTGGGACTGAAAAAGAAAATTGGTTCTTCACTAATTCCTGTAAACAAAAGAAAGTGATCATTGTATTAGTTACTATCAAATGCCATCTAAGCACAATTCTAGTTGAGATTAAAATCTATGACACAACTACAACTTTTTAATGTTAAAAATATATCCCAGACAAAAGTATGAGGCCGCCCCGGTGGCGCAGTGGTTTAAGGCGTTGGCCTCTGATCATTCGTCCGAAGGGGTCCGGGTTCGAATCCCGGTGAGGCATGGATGTTGTGTTTGTCTTACGGCACTGGCTCTCTCCCTTCCCTGGAACCAGTGACCCTAAATTAGGGACGGGCGACTGCTTATAGCCCATTGAGTTGCTCACGGTGGTCGTTAAACCTCCAATCAAAAAAAAAAAAAAAAAAGTATGAGATCTTTCGATCCTTACTTAGGATTCATCTTCAGATAAGCACTGCAAATTAAGCATGAGAATCAGCATCTTATATATATATAAAAAGTTGTACGTAATATGATGTGTATAGTACACGTGTATTAGAATCCCATTGTGACTCTGAGTCAGTTATTCTGTTTGGAGTGGTGATACAGTGTGTTTCCTCTGTCAGATTGTATGATTAATGACCTCCATGGTATGGGAACAAAGCAAGGGCAGTTATCATTGCAGCTATTAGATGCTTGTGCAGTAACATTTAAAGGCTCTCAGTGAAAATGCTCTTAAATTTAGAATGTGTGGTTGCTAGTTGTGAGGTCTTGGCCCACAACGGGTATTGGGTTCTTTTATTAACTGTCCTAGATAATGCGGTGACCATTGATCTCATACTTTTATCTGTGATATATTTTTAACATTAAACAGTTTTATTTAATTGTGTCATAGATTTTAATCTCAATTAGAATCGTGCTTAGATGGCATTTGATAGCAACTAATACTCTGCAGCACGAAGACTTTTAATATATGTGTAATCATTGTAACTGTAAAAAAATATTACTTTCAAAAATTATTTTATAAATTACTGGATAGAAAAGATTTATTTTCTTAAGTTTCATACACAACAGTTTTTCATACAAAAAAAATGTAAAAATGTAATTTTTTAAAACACTTGCAGAAATGTGTGCAGAATCATAATATCTACTGCAAATTTTTATATCTTTTTTTTCAATTTGACTGTTAATATATCATCATCATCATCATCATTGTCAACCATTATCAATCCACTATATATATATGAAAAAAAAGCTATTTTTTTCCTTATCTAGTACTTTGGAAATTACCAACTGTGAAAAGATTGAGAAATCCATATATTTTTGTGATGTCATTAAATGGAAATTCCTGCTTTTGTCAGTATAAAGGATCATACTGAAAAGAAATTCCTCTAGGCATCCCTGAGAGAATAATGCTAGTAATCACAGAGAAATCTGCAGATATTACTACAAAAAAAAATAATAAAGAATTTTCTCTGATACAAACACTTTTTTGAGTGAAATACATAACAGCTGTGCTAAACTCTTAGAAAAAATATTGTCAAAAAACCTCGGATACAAGATGTGGAATGAAAATGACTCCTCAAGGGATGTGCATAGAAATTCTGATGCAAGCCCAGAGAGTTTTCTGGATGAAGGCACTGCCCGTTAAGTAAATAGTAATACACATAAATAATCTATTCAAGAGGATGCATTTACCCAACAATTAGTTGTAAAGTACAGGAAGATGATATTGAAAGATTGACTGCTACTGAGAAACACAAGTGCATGCTCCAAAATTTTTGTTCGTGAAAATAAACTCGTAAGGCACATGCTCACTCATACAGGTAAGAAAGCTTATAAATGTGATAAGTTATCTTAGAAATTTGCAGAAAAAGTAAGCTTCTGCACATATTCTCATTCATATAGGTGTGAAACCTTATATTTGTAAACTGTGATACAAGAAATTCATAAAGTGTAATCTTGAGTCAGTGTAATCCCACACTCACACAATATGGGAGAGAAACTCCAGTGTTGAATTTGTTCCAAGAAACCTGTACAAAACTGTATTAAACACATACCGACTCATAGAGGTATAATGCAGAAAAATCACTTCTATAAGAATCACATGAAAGATGAAGCGCTTCATCATAGAGGCAAACAACTGGAGGGGGTGTAATTCATGTTCAGAAATATTTACATCTATAGATAAGTTCTTTGCTCAGGCATTTACTCACTCACACAGGTGAGAAATCTCATAAATGGCACTTGTGCTCCAAGAAATTTCTGCGGAGAAGTCATCTAATGGACCATTTGCTGTTAAAAATGAGCGAGAAACCCCATTCACACTCAAAGTGCATGCAAAGAACTAACACAAGAACTATCTTGTACAAATGGCTCACACACAGGTGAGAAGCCATATGAATGTTACATGTGCTTTAAAAGACTGATACAGAATAGTAATCTCACATGACATTTGCTCACACATTCAGGTGAAAAACCCCATCAATATGTGCTCAAAAAAGTGCAAAGAGAAATGCAAGCTTAAGAGTTATCCATACAAGCATAGTGATAAACATCCAGAAAAATAGTGAAATTTTTGTGGACATATTTCTAAATCATTCCGTAACTTATTTAAATGGGGCAGGAAAACAGTAGGGATAAAAAGAAAACTGTGACAATTGTATGAATTTAATGTTTTGGGTGCACTTTAAAAGGTTCTTACAGAGATCAAGGTTTGTAGTGCTTTCAAGCTAAACCACTCTTTTCAAATGAGATTGTCATATAGCATATTTTGTAATAACATTGAGAAGTGTCATAATATTTTTAATGGCTTTTCCTAATAGTTTTTCCTTTCCTTATATTTTCTGCTTATCACTCAATGGAGCAATGTCTTTAGTGACTTATCAAGTTGTTTTAATGACAGAGAGGCAATACCAATTTTTGAATTTTATTTTCATTTCCATTCCTTAGTCTCTTGCTATTTGAATCAGTGGAACAAACAATTTTTTATGCAAAGTTAAAGATACTGCTCCTCATATCACTGAGCTGTTGTGTAAGATTCAGAGATTAGCTGGTCTAAGAAATATCAGCTGCCAAAGAAAAGTTACTTATGATGTTAGATTTCATTTACTGTTGATGTGTTGATCCTAAACCTCTTGAATGTCATTTACAGTGATCTTGGCACATATATCAAACTTCACTGATATCTATCACATATCTCACACAAGACCTTTTGTATCTTTATTATTATCTTTTCCTCTTGCAGACATTCCTGAATCCTAAGAATGTTTGTTGGAAACAACAATTTCTTTTATTACAAAAAGGCATAAATAAACTAAAAAACTCAGTCTGACCAAAGTTACGTCATCAGGCGCAAGTCCAACAATATGTTCAGTTAGCAAAAAAATCGTAATTTCCAGCCAGTATTTGGCTATTCTATTAATTATCAGGGCTTCAAGTCATTGTATACATTCCATGCACATTTTTTAAAATGGAATGCTAATTAACAATTTTGTAAAGCAAAGCAAGATATGTTTTATAGAAATGAAATTTTGAACAATAAATATTTATTGATGACATGGCTATTCCTGGACTTAATGAACTAGTACCCCTACCAGTCCTCAGGACTACAGCTATTGTAGGTGTTGCCATTCAAGAAGTAAATTCCAATCTTTCAAGTCATTTAAAGTGGACGTCAAGTAATTTTGCTTCCTATACTTCCAGTGGAAAAATTTCTGTACACATTTTCTTCACAATTAATGCCTTCTCAAAGATGAAAATTTGAACATCGATTAAAATAGCCTCATTTTATAACTTGGAATACTTAATATTTTCTAAAACATAACCATAATTACGCAATTCAACATTTGTTTGTTTACTGACGTCATCAAAGTACAGGTTGCGCCATCTTTTTTCTGGTTCCAACACCACCAAAAGAAAAGTTATTGATTTTTAATATAATTATGGTTATGTTTTAGAAAATATTAAGTATTCCAAGTTATAAAATGAAGCTATTTTAATTGATGTTCACATTTTCATCCTTGAGAAGGCATTAATTGTGAAGAAAATGTGTACAGAAGTTTTTCCACTGGAAGTATAGGAAGCAAAATTACTTGACGTCCACCTTAATGTTGTACTTTTTCTTCTCTCTATTTCCAGTCCTTTTGCTAGTTTTTTTTAAGTGCTGTTTATATGTCAGAATTTCTCTAGTGTCCAAAAGCATTAGTCTCTTCTTAGAGACATCAAAAGCATTTTTTCAGAAGAAAACTAGCAGGACTGAAAATAGAGAGAACAACAACAACAGTAAATGATTTGAAAGGTTGGAATTTACCTCTTGAATGACAGCACCTACTATAGTCCTGGGTAAAGGTAGGCGTACTGCGGAAAATGTGACATGTAAATATCCTTTTATTCCTTAGTAAAACCCCATAATTTTGAAATATTTGTAGTTAATTGTTTATTTCTATTTTTATTTTAATTTTTTGTGCCACTAATGGAACTAGATGCGCTGATAATTTCCATACATTTTGTGCATATTTTTGTTTGAATTGGGATGCTAATAAGTAGCAGTTTTTGATAAGATTCATGTTATGGAAATTATATGATGATGAATAATGTAATCATTTATTGCTAGTTTCCTTGCCCTGTTAATGGAACAACCTGATCCACCGCCCCGGTGGCGCAGTGGTCTAAGGCGCTGGCCTCTGATCATTCGTCCGTAAGGGGTCCGGGTTCGAATCCCGGTCAGGCATGGGTGTTGTGTTTGTCTTACGGCACTGGCTCTCTCCCTTCCCTGGAACCAGTGACCCTAAATTAGGGACGGGCGACTGCTTATAGCCCATTGAGTTGCTCACGGTGGTCGTTAAACCTCCAATCAAAAAAAAAAAAAAAAAAAAAAAAAAAAGAACAACCTGATCCATTGATAATCAGAAGGCTAGCCCAACATTAAGATTTAGGAACGCCTGCATTTTTCTGCTAGTTGAACGTATTGTCAGACTTCCTCGTGATGAGGATGTATGCAATTGTAGTTAAGTCAAAACCTGTACCTGTTGTTTTATAAGTTCCTTAGCTTACTGGCTCCTTTTTGTATGTAAAATAAAAAAATGTTTCCAACCAACATTCTTATGATATTATGCTCAGAAACTTTACAAATATATTCCGGAATCTGGTTCTCCCATGATTTCCATCGCCTTTCTTTCATGCCACATGGGCTGAAAGCTGAATAAACTCTCTTAGTAATAATCTCATCACTCATTCTGTCAACATTGCAAACCGACCCCAAAATCAGTGGCGTAACTAGCACAACATGCCTCCATCCCCACAAGATTTATTTCAGCACCCTTAAGCACAGTAATTTGCTTAGAATTTCGAACACGAAGGAGGATATGTTTTTCCAGTGTATGTGGTGCTGGGGAGGGTGTCTGGAAAAATGAGGGGTCAGCTAGAGCCCTGTAGTTTTAACATTTTAAGTAATATTTGGAACAGAAGTACATAATGCAAGGTTATCAATGAGCCAATCAGGATTAATACAGACCGATACATGAATATGCATTTTATCAGGAGAAACAAATTCAATAAAATATATTTAAATCATTAAGGTACTGTAAGACTTCATAATCACACATTTTACTTTCGCTTGTTTCCGAAGTGCTTGGTTTTTCTAAAATGTATGTTTCTAGACTTTGAATGGTTGAAGTGGTACAGAAATCATCATTCTTTTAATCAAAAATGGCATTTGCTCTTAATTGACTCTGGAGCAAAAAGAAGTGGTCGAGTTTTGGAATTTTCTTCGTGCACTCTCCGTTTTTCTTCTGCCGATGCTGTGCTCCACTTGGATACTTTTGTGACTTTGGAAATGGATGTTGTATGCTTGTATATTAAAGTTTCCACACAATAAATGAGATAGATGTACTTACTATAATAAAGAACTAAAAGCAATTTTAGCAACATGTAATTGTTTTGTCCAAAACTAAAATAAATCACTTGAAGAAATCACCCTCTTTTACATGGTAGATCTGCTGCCGCTGTGAATAAATGTTGGCACCTGTTTTACAGCTAATTCTAGGTGACTGACTGTTTTCCCACATTCTCCATGGAGAATTCTCATGTGGCCTCAGCAGCACAGAGAGAGGGTGATTGGAGAGTGATCATGTTATTTACAACCCATTGCAGAGCGATCACATTACATCCGGAGCCAAAGCTTCAAATCTGTAGGACATCAGTGTTTTAAAAGTGAAACTTGTCATTATTTCGGCAAAGCTAAATATACCTTAAAGGAAAATGTGAATCTTTGAGTTAATTATTTATTCGTTTGTTTTTTTGCATGTTTGGATTTTTTGCCACTCCTCAAAATATTTGGCTCCACCATACTAGCAACATTTTGCTTCATCACATTACACATCCACAATACATCTATGTTCCTCACATAATTAGAAGTTGTCTTGCCTCCCCCAGTAATTAATGCATCTCTCTAACTCACAGATGATTGACTCCTGTGCCTATTCTCCAGTACCCAGGTTTCACTGCCATACATCAGAGAAAGAACAATTACACTTTTATATACAGCCATTCGGGACTTTTTCAAGAACCCATTGATCAGTCTAGTGAACTCTTAAGGCAGGCAGCTATATGACTTTCAAAAATTAATTCACTTGCCTATTAATTTCACCCTCTAATCTGCTTGTTTCTATCAAACTTGTTTCCTGGCCACCCCTATGGTGCAGTGGTCTAAGCGCTGGCTTCTGACCATTCACCCATGATGGGTCCTGGTTTGAAGCATGGATGATGTGTTTGTCTTGTGACACTGGCTCTCTCTCCCCTTCCTGGGTAGTAGTCCAAAATTAGGGACGGCAAGTGCTTATAGCACATGAAATTTCTCACTGTCGTCGTTAAATCCCAAACCAAAAAAAAACAAAAAAAACAAATGACTTTTCCAAAATATGCAAATTCATTTATGTGGTCTAAGTCTACCATTTAGATTTACCTTGCATTCATTCATTTTCATCATATCATCATCATTGTCAACCATTGTCAATCCACTGCTGGACGAAGGTCTCCCCAAGTTTCTTCCACAACGGTCTGTCTTGTGCCAGTCTCCTCCATGTTACTCCCGCATACTTTCGAATTTCATCCACCCATCTCCCATGTGGTCTTCTTCTGGGTCTTTTCCTGTCCCTTGGAATCAATATATTTAGCCCATATTGGGAGAAGGCAAGAGAAGGTCACTTGCCCTCCCCTGAAAATCTGACCTTGTTATTACAGTTCTTGGGAGGCACTGCTAATTTTTCTATTGAACTTCTGGATGTTTGTGTGAAGTAAGAATAACAAAAGCACTGAGAATTTAGAGTACAAAGTAACAGTATTGAAATTTTATACTGCACATTCAAGAACAGTACAGTGTGGGAAAATATAGAAAGGGGAGAAATGAAAAATACATCGTCCTCTATAATCCATTAAGTGTTGGTCAAGGATTTACTGAAATTTCTTCCAGAACATTGTCTTGAGGTTGTTGTTTTTTTTGTTGTTTTTTTCCCTTGATGAACTATTGAGTAATAATCACTGGCTTTTCAAGATACATGGGATACAAGTGGCCAAAAAGTGTAAGACTCAGATAAACAAAAAAGATATTTCCTTACTGTCCCAACCTGCTGGTTAATTTTATTTATACATCTCTTTTATGTAATTTAAGGGTCTTCTGGTTTTAGTTAAATTTATCTGGTATGTGTGTGGTGAAAATGATTAACAGAGATAGCACAGTAGAAATTTGCATATGTTGTTTATCTATGTTATTTGTATTTGCAATTTCCATTTGCTCCCTCCTAAAAAATAACTTAATGAGGTTCCATTCATTCAGTAGTGACAGTTCCTAACTCAGAAATAATAATTTTGTTTTTCTCCCTTATTTATGTTCAGTTTGAATTTCATAGAAACTGTGCATTGAAAACAACATATTGTGCAACTCACTTTTAATTTGTACAAAGAGGATTTCAATAAACCCATATTATTACTTAATCATATTTAACCATGTTATATCAGAAGTACCTTACTTTTAAGTATTGAACCTGACAACCTTTGTTTAAATGTTGTCCTCTGTTAATTTTTGTGGAGTTCTTGTTTCTATGCATCCGAAAGCAACCACCTATAAACGGCAATTTTCATAGAATTTGTGCACTTCGGTACATGATGTTTTTACTACATGCAGGGTATGGCTATGAAGTAACAAGGTTGCGTGTGGTGAATGAAATGCACCTTGCAGATTGAAAGTGAGTGAGAGAGGCCATTGATGTTCAACTGTTCATAACCGGAAACATTCACCTCACTCTGCAATATTTTGGTGGTACGAGTCAATGAAAGTAAAAGTGTTTCTCATGCGTTTGGGTAAAATGTTAAGTTTAAGAATTGAGTGACAGATGAACTTGAAATTAAAGAAAATGCGTACCAAATCATTTCATATATTAAGTGAGATATACAGGGAAGAATGCATGACATGTGCCTGGGTTTTCGCATGCCATAAGTAAGAGTTCAGAGAAGATCGGGTGAACATTACTGAGGGGTCAGTACTTCTGTACTCGTTACAATGTAACGAGTACAGAAGATTGGTACTTTCACATTTCAGTCGTTACTCATTACCTTTTCTATCTCGGTACAAGTACCGATTTGCAGCAGTCGTTCCTTGGACCTGGTTACTAGTGATGAGTCGGTACATCTGTAACCGTTACAATGTAACGAGCACAGAAGATCATTACTTTCCTACTTCGTTACATTTTCTTTCTCGGGGCAAGTACCGATTTACAGCAGTCATTCCTTGGACCTGGTTAGAGGAGTTGTTACTGTTTCTTTCTTGGGAAAAGTACCAATTCACAGTAGCTAATCCTTAGATCTGAATACAGATGTCCTTTATTTTTATTTTTCGGGAAGAAGAACTGGTTTACAAAAGTAGTCTAGAAAAGAATAAAAAAAAAAAGCAGAGTCTCTGTAAAACATGATGGAATATATACCTGGTTTATCTCTTCTTTTTATTTTTTTTTTTATTATTATTATTGTTATTGCTTAATACCAAAAAGGATGTGAACTTTTAAAATAAATTTTATTGGCAGAGTTTTTTTTTATTGAGGGTTTAGCAATTACCATGAGCAACTCAATAGACTATAAGCCGCCACCCTCACCCATCTCTAATTTAGGCCTACTGACTCCAGGGAAGGGAGAGAGCCAGTTCCGTTTACAAGACAAACCAACATCCATGCCACCCCGGGTTCCGAGCCCGGAACCTTCTCGGCCAGCGTTTAGATCACTGCTCCACGTGGGTGGCCTGGGCAGAAAGAAAACGATACTTCAGGTATCAGACAGTCATGAAATTTAAACACATTTTCCTGTTTAATTTAGAGCTTCTAGTCCCCGGGAAGGGAAAGAACCAGTACCATAAAACAAACAATATCCATGCCTCACCAGGATTCAAACCCGGCCTGAACCCATCTCGGACAAATGGTCAGAAGCCAGTGCTTATACTGTTGTGCCGCTGGGGTGACAAACTTTTAAATTTCACGTGACGCAGTAGTCTCACCATTCGTCCGAGATGGGTCCGGCCTATGGAGGTAGAAACCAATGGGTAGAAATAAGGGGAGAAAGTATGAGGTCACAAACAAAATGGCCATCTTAAGATTCTGACAGATGTTTCTTTTTTCATTTTTATTTTTTTATTAGAGTTTTAACGACCACTGCGAGCAACTCAGTGAGCTATAAGCAGTCGCCCGTTCCTAATTTAGTCACTGGTTCCAGGAAAGGGAAAGAAACAGTGCCATAAGATAAACACAACATCCATGCCTCATAGGAATTCGAACCCGGAATCATCAGAAGCCATCGCTTAGACCACTGAGGCGGCATAGTCGTTTCGAGCCATTGGGTTACATAAGCAACAAGTTTGATTTTCGATATTTGACATTTTTTTTTTAGAACTTCTGTGTTGTGTTGCTTACATATGCCACAACAATTCCGGGTGACAACCTCCTGGAGTTATTTTTAACAGGTAAGTAACAGAGAAAAATTTTATATGAAATCTTTTAATTTCCGAGGGGCACATAGTAGTCAAGTGTGTATATGAAGTCAATTTAGATATGACATGCTTTATTTCCCATTTTGATTGGCACTGAATAATATGGCATTTTGTTGTGCTAACAGAAAAAAATTTCTAATAGAAACTCTGAAAAGTCATCAGAGCCTATGCTTATGCACACAGGTGAAAAGCCTTTACCAATGTGGTGTACAGCATGTTCCAAGCAATTTGCTCGAAAAAGTGATCTTTCGAAGAATTTACTCATTCACACTGCGGAAAAGCCTCGCCAACATGATGTACGCTCCAAACGATTTGCTTGGAAAAGTCTTTTTTCTCAGCATATGCTTATGCACACATGTGAAAAGCTTTACCAATGTGATGTATGTTCCAAGCAATTGGCTCGAAAAGTTATCTTTCAGAACATTTACTCATTCACATAGGGGGAAGCCTCACCAATGTGATGTACCCTCCAAACAATTTGCTTGGAAAAGTCTTTTCACATAATATGCTTATGCACACAGGTGAAAAGCCTTACCAATGTGATTTGTGTTCCAAGCAATTTGCTTGAAAAAGTGATCTTTCGGTGCATTTACTAATTCACACGGGGGAAAGACTTACCAATGTGATGTAGGCTTCAAACGATTTCCTTGGAAAAGTCTTCTTTCATAGCATGTGCTTATGCAGACAGGTGAAAAGCCTTACCAATGTGATGTATGTTCCAAGCAGTTTCCTTGTAAAAAGTGATCTTTCGGAGCATTTACTCATTCACATGAGGGGAAAGACTTGCCAATGTGATGTACGCTCCAACCGATTTGCTTGGAAAAGTCTTCTTTCACAGCATATGCTTATGCAGACAGGTGAAAAGCCTTACCAGTGTGATGTATGTTCCAAGCAATTTTCTCGAAAACGTGATCTTTCGGTGCATTTTGCTCATTCACACGGGGAGAAAGACTTATTAATGTGATGTATGCTTCAAGCGATTTGCTTGGAAAAGTCTTTCACAGCTTATGCAGACCAAGGAAATTAGAAGAAAAGGAGGTGAAGGGACCCGTTTTTATTTTTATTATTATTTTTTTTTTGATTGGAGGTTTAACGACCACCGTGAGCAACTCAATGGGCTATAAGCAGTCGCTTACGTCCCTAATTTAGGGTTACTGGTTCCAGGGAAGGGAGAGAGCCAGTGCCGTAAGACATACACAACATCCATGCCTCACCGGTATTCGAACCCGGACCCCTTACCGACGAATGATCAGAGGCCATCGCTTAGACCACTGCGCCACCGGGACGGCAGGACCCGTTTTAAGTGAAGCCAATACAGATCAGCTGTTTCCGTCCTCTCTCTGAGGTAGCGTTGCCACAGTTCATCAGGCGTAGCCGCGGGTGGTGCTTGCCGGGCCACTCGGTTGCCGATCAGCGACCTCACGTGTTCGCTGGGCGACATATTGGGAGAACAGGTGGGCCACGGGAGCAGTGACACCTGGTGGGCCGTGAAGAATTGTTTCACGTGCGGGCGCGCATTGTCATGTTAAAACGTGGCAGGTAACGGAGGAGTACAGGCTCCAAAACGTCGGAGATGTAGCGGTGGCTGTTGAGTGTACCGGCGATGCGTACCAGAGGGGTGCGTGTGTCATATCCAATTGCGCCCCAAACCATAACGCCAGGCGACGAACCGGTACGGCGATGTATAGTGCAGGCGTCATACAGTCTCGCCGCGGTGCCGCCACATGCGGATCCGACCATCGTGGTGTTGCAGGTAGAAGCGGGATTCGTGCCATTCCGTAGTCCAGGTGCGGCGTTCAACGGCCCACTGCCGCCGCACTCTCCAGTGGTGTATAACGTCAATGGTAATCGGAGCAATGGGCGCCGTGCGACAAGTCCCCGCTCCTGCAGACGACGTCGAACGGTACGTGCTGACACGTTGCGCAACACACCTTATTTCCTGCGCTAACGTTCGTGATGTGGCGGTGCGAGCCGTCAATGCCCGCCGCGCAACATGCCGGTCCTCTCGTTTGGTGGTGTGCCAAGGCTGCGGCAGTCGATCACGTCTGCCCGTCCCTCCTGCACCCACTGAATCCACACTCGCTTCACTGTGGCTGGATGTCGTCCCACACGGGCGCCGATGTCTCGGTACGATAAACCGCTGTCGAACTCCGAAACGTGCTGGAATTTCTGCCGTATTCTGCGACGAGGCATCAGGAAGCTTTCCATACGTAGGTCCGGCACAACACACTTACACCCTGCCTTCTGTACACCCTTCTTATAGTGCTTCTCGGTGGCGTGCCGGGCGCACATGATTTGCAAATGCCCTGCACTGCTAATCGTTTGCATGTCCTCTTGCGGGCGACGCATGCTGCGAATTTCAGGCCAATCAGAAGCTTCCTTCTTGGTATTGTATTTTGGGTGGCCAGCAGTGTACATCACGTGTGTGAGGCTTTCCCCCGTGCGAATGAGTAAATATTTCGAAAGAACACTTTTTCGAGAAAATCGTTTGGAGCGTACAACACATTGGTCAGGTTTTCCCCTGTGTGAATGAGTAAATGCTTCTAAAGATTTCTTTTTCGAGAAAATTATTTGGAGCATACATCACATTGGTGAGGCTTTTCCCTCATTTGAATGAGTAAATACTTCGAATGTTCCCTTTTTCGAATAGATCGTTTAGAGCATACATCGCATTGGTGTAGCTTTTCCCCCGTCTGAATGAGTAAATGCTTCGAAATATCATTTTTTCAAGCAAATCGTTTGGAACATACATCAAATTAGTGAGACTTTCCCCCGTCTAAATGAGTTAATGCTTCGAAAGATCGCTTTTCCGAGCATATTGCTTGGAACATACATTACATCAGTGAAGTTTCCCCACCATCTGAATGAGTAAATGCTTCGAAAGATCACTTTTATCGAGCAAATAATTTGGAACATACATCACACTGGTGAGGCTTTTTCCTTCGTGTGTATGAGTAAATGCTTCGGAAGATCAGTTTTTCGAGTAAGTTGTTTGGAACATACGTCACATATGCAAGGCTTTTCACCTGTGTGCATAAGCATATGCACCGAAAGATGACTTTTCCGAGTTTCTATTAGAAATTTCCCTTCTGTTAGCACAACAAAATGTCATACTGTTCATTGCCATTCTGGGCGCGCAGGAACCGGGTATGTAACGTTCTTGCCAGGAAAGCGTTCAAATTTGTAGTGCTACCTGATAGAAAATAGTTCTTCATTTCTGTCGCAGTTTTTCAAAACACGTGGAGAGAATTGAGATGAGCTATTTTCTGTAGCACAGCAGTACATAATGGAACGGTTTCCTGGCAAGAACGTAC